>CM061142.1:42676149-44030745 GCA_030789695.1 Scilla litardierei
ACCCAATGGGGGCCAAAACATGCATTAAACTGGATCTTCGTAAAGCATTTGATAGTGTGAATAGAGACTTCATCCTATTCATGTTACGCCAAATGGGATTCGGTGACAATTTATTATAAGGATTTCCAAATGTATTTCTACTCCTTCATTCTATATCCTTATTAATGGTGCTCCTGAAGGGTTTTTTAATTCTAACAGGGGGCTGCGTCAAGGGGGACCCACTATCACCATATTGTGTTTGTCATTGTTATGGAAAGCTTTCTCCCTCCTTATGGCCAAAGTTGAAGCATCGTGCACCATCCACCCAATGAAAAGAACAGGTTCTATCTCGCATCTTTTGTTTGCATATGACCTTTTGGTGTTCTGTCGAGCAAATTCTTCTTCTTTCAAGGGCCTTCAAGACTTACTTCTTACTTTCAAAGATTTTATTGGTCTCCATATCAATTGGGACAAAAGTTCTGCCATATTCAGTAAAGGGTCCCGTAACCCTAAAGATCTGGCTACCCATTCTGGGTGTTAAAATGGTCTCTACCCTAACTACATACCTTGGTTTGCCACTCTCTTCCAAGTACCCAAAAGCCCCTTTGTTTAGGCGTTTAATTGATAAATGTAAGAAGCGGCTACTTGGCTGGTCTTCCTCCTTACTTTCCCATATCGGGTAGGATTAATTTGGTGCGCTCAGTTATATATGGAATGATTGGCTTTTGGATGCAAGCGTATAATACAGTGCCATCCGTCATTCGAACCACTACTTCTGCATGCAGGAAATTCATATGGGGAAATCAGCGCACTTGGGCGTGGAAGGATTTATGTAGGCCTAAGAAGGAAGGAGGGGGTCGGGTTAAGATTGATGTCTGATCTGAATATAGCTTCAAGCGTTCGCCTAACATGGAGATTACTAGCCAAGCAAGGTGTGCAAGCTGAATACATGCAAAGTCACTATAGGGAAATCTCTAGGGGATTCTACTCCGCGAGACCAAAGCCCCTTCAATCAAGTACATGGAAGATTCTCCTCAAACACCGTTCCACTTCTCAGAAGCTTATCAAACGATCGGTTAAAGACGGTACTTCTACATAATTTTGGTACAAGAACTGGCACCCGAGAGGACCCCTTCACCGATTACAAATTCCTCCTCCGGGCGCTGATAAATCCCTAGTCAGCGACTATTGGGATGACTGAAATTGGGTTGATGCACCGAAAATTTCCTGCCTGATCCCGATCCTCCTACATATCAAGCTGGAGAGGGGAAATGACTCGTGGACATGGATCCCAGGTAAGACCTGCACATATCGAACTGCTTGGGATGGCAGCCGCACAGCGAGTACTCCATTTGATTTCTATCGACTAGTCTGGCATCCATACTTCATCCCCAAAATGAGCGTTACTCTGCTCAGGGCGTTCCTAAATAAACTGCCAACCAAAGACATATTATCAAGGAGGGGGGTGGTCACAAACAGAGACTGTGTTCTTTGCAATACTCAGATTGACGAAAGTTCGGCCCACTTATTTTTTGAATGCGAATATTCCAGATACATACTTGCTAGGAGTTTACTTAAGCTTGGATACACAGGTATTGTCCCTACAACTCTTGATGGGGTAGGGAGTCTGATCCTTACCATATATAAAAATAATTCAGACTGCGTGGGTGTTCTAGCTAAATCAGCCCTTGCATCCATGGTGTGGCACATTTGGAAACAGCTCAATAAGAGGATAATTGAAGGTGACTGTTTGGGGAAAACGGCCCTATTTGAAGATATTGCGGCGGACATACATATATCTCTTCGGAATATTGATAAGGATTATCCGGCGGCTAAGATACCCTACTCTAATTAGGGATTCCTTGATACGGGTTGAGATGTACTGGTTCCATCTTAATTTTTATATTTATTTTGGTTAGTATCATATCGCTCGCTAGGTTCAGTAGGATAGTTGTCGGTAGAGGGTGACGGCGCTTGTGCCCTCTCCCCTCTCCCTCAATTTTCCCTCTGGAATAGCGTAGCTTGTACATGTGTATTATGGTTGTTGGCAATATAGATTACCACTTACTAGATTTTATATATATATATATATATATATATATATATATATATATATATATATATATATATATAGAAAGGTAAGGTTAGTTTTTATTGATGATGAATGTACAAGGTGTCGGGCGAGGGGAGTCAGTTTTAATGGAGGAAGGAGAGGACACTATATATATATATATATATATATATATATATATATATATATATATATATATATATATATATATATATCACATATATCATCGCATATGCATATACCACACAATAGACAACCATGATAAACTAATATACTAAGGGTATGCTCACTCATACATGTGTGAGACACAGAGATCCACACACTTGGGTCTACACACCATCCATAAGTACGCTACGAACATCACAATTAATATTAATGGATCTACTATTCCTATACCATAAGTTTGGTTCTGCCTCTCTTGCTCAAAAGCCTTCTGTTCTGGAACTGGGGTTGGTGCACGCTGAGTAGTTCCAGAAAGGCTCAGCAGTCGTTGACTTCTTGATGCAGTGAGGGCAGTCCCTGATAGCATGTGCAGATGCTCCGTATACTCCTCTTTGCTCTTCAAATAGACCTATTATATTATCCATTAGTATCGCTACGAATTTATCTAGAAATTCATAGAATATAAGATTCATGAGATTCATGAATACTACAGAGACATTGGTCACACCGAGCGGTATGACAACGAACTCGCAGTGTCCATACTTGGTCCAGAAATGCCATCTTGGAAACATCTTCATTCTTGACCTTCACATGATGGTATCCATTACTGAGATCTAGCTTCGAGAAAACTCACGATCCACCAAGTTGATCGAAGATATCATTTTATGCGAGTTAATGGGTACTTATTCTTCACTGTGACATTGTTCAGCTCTCGATATCCACGCACATTCTTCTCGATCCGTCATTCTTCTTAACCAATAGAACATGTGCACTGCAAGGAGACACGCTGGGATGGATAAATCCTTTCTGCAAGATGTCATCCAACTGCTCACGTAGCTCCTCAAGTTCCGTCAGAGCCATACGGTAAGGCGCCTTCGAGATTAGCTGAGTATTCGGCATCAGGTCAATACTGGACTCCAATGCTCGATCAGGTGACAATCCGAAAATGTCTTCCGAAAATACATCTTCGAAGTCTCAAACCACTGCAGGCTTCTCCAGTTTGGCTTGCATAGATGCGAGGATCGCTTCGTTCGGCTGAGCCCGAAATCTGATAGGACCAAGCGAACGACTACCACTGATGAATTCAAACACCGGGATGGTCGGGAATTTCAAACACTACTTTCTTCTTGTGACAGTCGATAGTAGCATAGAAAGTCTCTAACCAGTCCATGCCGAGAATAGCATCAAAATTAGGCGTGTCCAGGACCATGAAGTCTGCATAGAGCTCATGTCCGCAAATCGCTAAATGACAGGATTTGCATCCCAAGGTAGCACTCACTACACCACTTTCGGTTGTGATATTCCATTTCTTGGGAAGTGGGTAGGTATGAATTGAGTGCTGGACTACGAACCTCCGGGATATAATAAGCAGAGAAACTTAGGAATAAAGTTAGAGCCGGGTGGGAGGCCACTAAAATAACACTTAAGATGATAATAATTAAACCTTAGCAAGTGGGTCTAACTAACAAGCACGGGCATCTAACCAACAAGCAAGTGTGTCTAACTAAACCTTCCTATAATTCTGAAGTTGGGTCTCCCTACCATGTTGGGTCACCCTACCATGTTGGGTCAAGGAACTCGGTTAAAATTTTGTGTACGAGGTAATTCCAGATGTTTTGGCTATTGATAGCATTTCTATTGTTCTAAAATTTGCAATTGCATGACCTGCATGAGCCACCACAAAAACCGGTCACGACCCGCTTTCCATTATACTTGGGAGCGATGATGCAAGCGGGTCTGCATGGGGTAAAGCAGTGAAGCTTAAGCTCAATAAGCGTCTGTGAATAACAACCAAATGCAGATTCTTGCATGCTAATAGAACAACAAAAATAATCGTAATGATAGCCAACATCCAGAAAAAAGGAAAGTACACAAAAGTAAGGCCCCAAACATGGCCAACAAACAGAGTCTACAAAGTGGATACACAACCAACAGATAAGCAGAAAATAAAACTCTAAAGCAGCAACAACAGGTGAATCTCTATGACTGGTCCTCTATGGGGAGAACCTCTAGGTCGACGTACTCCTGGTCCAATGGATCACTCTGATCCAGCAACTCGTCCTCCTGGTACACTGTCTCGTGACCTAACATACATTCAAACAACGTAGAATGTATGTCAGCAAGGGTCCTGGCAAGTCATGGTTAGTAAGGGGACCCTTGGCAAAATATATAAAAGTTTATATGTGGTAATTTTAAGCAGTTATAACGATTTACACTAACATGCAGTTCTATTATAAAAATGAAACTTGGCAGTTCAATAATGTAACATCAGTTCTGTGAGTTAACATTCTTTTCAAGTTGTTTAATTGTGTGTGCAAGTCCGTGACTAAGGCTCCCGATGTTAGACGACTAGTAAGTGAATCCACCTTCAAGTGCCCCGGAAGGCGACCGGTTTACTACCAGCTAGTGCCCGGGAACCCAACCCCACCCACGTGTACTTCCTGGACCACGAGCCAGGATGCTAAACCGTCATATACTGGAATACGAGCCATACTAGCCACATGTGACCCTACTGGAACACGAGCCATACTAGTCACATGTGACCGACGAGAGTAGCCAACTATGAGCCAACAACAAGTAAGTCTATGAGCCAACGTCATGTAATTCTATGAACCAAACTGGCTATCATGTTTTTTCAAGTTGTTCGTTTCCACTGCCTGTTCGGTCCATGTTGTAACAAATACGGCATTTTTCTTAAGGGTGTCCACACACACACACACATGCGAGTTCAAATTTATCATTTCGTTAAGGGTTTTATTATCAAAGTGTCTCCTGACAATTTTTTGTACTGTATATCACAGTTTAAGTTTTATGAAAGTAACACGAAAAAGCATGTAATAAACTGCACGCTTGCTTGTTTCCGGTGATTTTAGTGTTGACGAGTCCGAACGGGAGGCGCGGACATTTTCAGCGTCATAATATTGGGGTATAAGTTAAAAGTGATATTAATCTAAAAGTTTTAAGCTATCCAAATATTACCATAACCTAACATACAGTTAATGTTTTCTAACATGTATATTAACATGTATAAACTAATATATACATATATAACCGACTTAGATAACTTGATTATTAAAATGTATTAACTTATAAAAACAACTTATCATTATAACTCACTATAACTTAATTTAACATACTATTACATGCAATAACAGTAATATAACATAGGGATATAGTGACATAAATGCTAATTTAAAGTTCTAACTTTACTATATGTTATTATAAACATTGTTGTTTATTGACCGCCTATTATCACGGTATACTATTACTGTTCCTAATAGGTATACGTTACTGTATACCTACTAACCCCCATGAAACCTAAATATATTTATTTACTAACAAGGGCTTTGTTCAGGTATTGTACACAGGTTTTCAAGTTACTGTTCTTATGAAATGCATATTATTACATACGTATTGACATCTTATAAGTTTTATTAATGTTATAACATCATTGGATACTGTTGCATGAAACTTTATCAAAAGTACGAGAACTCACTGTTTCGTTCCTTTCGTGTTTCACTTGTAGGGGATGATGGCGACTGTACGACGGCTTGTCGGAGCGACGTCAGAGTGGCAGAGTCGGGGCAAAGCTACGGTGTGGGCGTTGGTGTTGAAAGGAGGGCTGCGTGGTGGTGGGGGTTGATCAGCATCGTGGGGAGTTGTCGGAAGGGAGGCCCACCGGCGTTGGGCTCGGGGTGCGTTACTGCGGCAAATGAGGTTGGGTGAGGGGAGGAGTGTAATGACCCCAAAATTCATATACGTGTATTAATACACATTCTTGGACGTATATATATGCGTATAAATTTTTGGGAGTCCTTTTGTATTTTATTTAATTTTGTCACGCAAAAATAATTATTTTTAAATAATTTGTTTGACATGATTTTATTAAATGAAATATATTGGTGGAATACTAAAGTATTGCATGTGTATTAAGTGTGTATAATTATTTTTCTAAAAGACAAATCCTAATTTTACCTAAGTGACACCTCACCCTTTGATGTGTCAAGATATCCTTGATTCTTACCTAACCCAAGGCTTGGTGGCATGCTTAGAGGATTTTAGGGAGATGAGGTGGCTACTCTAAGAATAAGAAAGAAAGGTTTCATTCACTCACTCTCTCCCCAAAGATCAGACCGAATTCATCCCTTCCCGTTGCTTTCTCTTAGACATTAGGGGGACTGAGCACCCGTAGGGCTACGCCACCCTCACTCTGCACACACCCGTAGCATCCCTGTCGTCATTTGGGTTCTGTTGCTCATTCTGGGAGCTTGTGAAGGAGAAGAGAAGGAGAAGGAGAAGGTTTGAAGAAGGAGGAGCCATAGGGATTTGGGCTACCCCCCTTGTCTCTCATCACCCCTGAGGTAGGATTCCATCTCCAACTAGTATTAGAGTTGCATGCTTAGTTTCATGGTTGTTGTTGTTGTGGTTTTACCTTTTCTTATGTTAATCCTGAGTTTTGTATGGTTGTGCGCGGTGAGCAATCCTGAGTTTTGAATGGTTTTGCGCAATGAGTAATCCTGAGATTTGTATGGTTGTGCGCGGTGAGCAATCCTGAGTTTGTATGGTTGTGCGCGGTGAGCAATCCTGAGTTTTGTATGGTTGTGCGCGGTGAGCAATCCTGAAGAGATTTACATGCTGATTGTTTTGCTTAGTCCTCCCAATCTAGGATTGCGCTTGATCTGAAATTTTTATGACTTAAAGATTGGACTGTTATCTTAACTTTCATGTTGTGAACTTTTACTAATTCGGCCTGTAATTAGGATTAATAATTCCATCTTTACAACATGTCAGAATTTCATCCAGTCTGGACACAGTTTGGCAAAACGTAGATCAGTCCCTGCATACTCCATAGAAATTGATGAACTTGGTCTCGTTGGAAAGATAACAACTTTTTCTACAACTTTCTGTGAGTGCACATTTTCGAGATTCTAACTCTAACATGTCTTAAACTAGTAATCTTTACAGCTCTTAGAATCTGTCAGAAAAACAGATTCGACAGGTCTCACCAAACAATTCACCATAAATCATCCAGTTCATATTTCTACATGAAAATTTATAGGTAAATCCAGCACAACTATATCTACAACTTTCATTTGTATTGTATATGCATGTTTGATACAAAATTATGGAGAAATGTGCTTCTTAATCTGACTGTTCTGTTTTTCCAGCAAGCTGAAAGGTTTGAATGTTGTTTTAAGCTCTCTTTTTGAGGTTAAACTTGCCATCAATGTTCTGGCTTATTTCTGTTACATGATGATATGTGGTTTGTGTTCTTGGCACATGCAAAATGATGATGTGAATATGGTTATATGGTTCATGTATATTATGAGAAATGAGAAAGGGAATGCACAAGGTGATGCATGTCCCAAATATGTGATGAACTGTGGAAAGAAAAGAAATGGAAGATGTTATGTTTCATGAAAATGACTAAGTCCTCTTAAAGGAGGGTGACATGGGGTTTGGGGGAAACACGGGTAAATTAAAGGAGTTAAGGAGCGGACAGATGATATGAATTCTCACCCGCTGTATCACTCCCGGAAGGGCGAGTTGAAAGGGTTAGAGAGGCCGCTGGTGTACCCGTGATGCACCATGACGGTAATTGATGGTTTACTCCGTTTGTCCCACAGAAAAACCGAGCAGGTCTCGCTCTAGTGCCTTGCCCCGTTCGGGCATAGAGTTGCGAGAGGCCCCCTCCGGTGCCTGTGTTGCTGGTTGGGGTACCACTTTTCACCCACCATGGGTGAAGTCCGACTCCTTAAGGTCCTAAGATTTATCCGGGTTCCAAAATGATAACCAATGAATTAATTGTTAATCCTTATTACTCTTGTAGCAATGGTAAATGTATGCGTTGTTTATTTGTGTTTCGTTACTATGGTTCTTTTATGTTGTATATTATTGTTGTACACCTTACCTGTTGCACGTGCACGCTTTCACATGTTCATAACTATATTTGTTACTTCCTTTACTACAGTAGATGTTTATGCCATGACATACACTCTGCCTGTTCACGTGCACCCTTTCCACACTTCATGTAAGGACTAGTTGAGATATGGAATTCCTACTGGGTCACGCGTTGACGTGCCCCACCGTTGACTTTTCAGGTTGGTTCTTTGAGTTGGAGGCCCCTTGACTCAGTTGGTTGAAGTTGCGGGTTGTGAGAAGTGTGGATGACTTGGGAGTGTTGTTGTATTTGGGTGAGATGTGAGTTTTTGTACCTTATTGAGATGTGGGTATATTGTATATGGTTTTGTATAAGGAAGTTGTATATGAACAGTTTTATTTATATACATCAGTGCTTGAGTTGTTGGTTCTCTTGTGTTTTGGGTTGACTGGAATGCTATATGTACTATCCCAGCAGTGCGCAGTGGACCTGCTTGTGTTTGTGATTTCGTATTTTCTTCGTAGCACCCGTCTCTTTGGGAATACCTGATACGGATTCGTACTTATCGGGTATCCCGGGGAGCGGGGCGTTACAAGGAGTTTGGCGTTTGGTCGGAGGCATTAGAGATGGGAGAAGATGCAGTCGGAGTTGGGTGGTCGCTGGGCGATCGACAGGCTACGGGATCGTGCGTGGCGCTCGGATGAGAGGAGTGCCAGAGGGGAGCGTCTACGGGTTGATTGGAAAGGTAGAGACGTCAGACGTTTTCTGCTGGGCATTGGGCTCTTGGGAGGTGGAGGACAGACCGGAGATGGGTGGAGGAGGTCGACGGAAGGAGGAGGGGAGGACGACACGGTGGCGGGGTGTTTTGCGACGAGCTGGCATCGGAAAGGTTCGGAAATGCTTGCAGGTGGCGACGGGCTTGAAAGGGGGTTGGGTGGTATTGCTGTCACCGAGGAAGGGCTCGGAGGAGAGAGGACGGTGGAGACGGGGGTGCAGGCGCTGGAGTAATGGAGAGGGAGGTGGTTGGCTTTCTAGTACGTCGGAGAGGTTGGAGGCCGGTCGGAAAGGGAGAGAGGCCGGAGATGATAGCAGGCAGCGGTGTGCTGGGCTTACGGGTGGTGTAAAAAGATGGTCGGAGAGAAGAAGATGGCCGGGGCTGGTGGTCGACGGGAGTTCACCGGAGTTGGGGCTCGGAGGAGAGACGATGCGCCGGTGTGTTGTGGGTTTCGTTTTGGCTAGGGCTAGGGTTACCTGGGGTTTGTAGGGAGACAACTTAGGTTTTTATTTTATTTTTTTAAATGAAGGCCTGTGTTTTTAGGAGAGCAGGCTAGGGTAGGCTTTGTATAAAGGGTGTTGGGTTTAGTAAAATAGGAATGGTTACAAAAATAGAAAGAGTTTTAAAGGAAGGAGTTTTAAATAGAATTAATTTAGGGTTAAAAAGAATTAGGAAAGGATTATAGAAATAGAAAAGTGTTTGAAATTTAAAAATATTTATTAGGGAACAAAAGCTAATTGATTTTTGATTTAATGATTGGATTTAGAGAAATTAAAGCTAAGCTAAATAGGGAAGGTTGGAATCATACTAATAATTAAGGGGATTAATGGGTTTTGATTAGGGAAATACTTCTAAAGGAGTTATAGTTTTAATTAGAATCTAAAAGAAAGTTTTTAAACAAATTTGACATTTGAATTTCGAAAATATTTGAATTATAAAACTTTTGAATTTTAACTCTTAAAACATTAATAACATGATTATTAAGCTAATTATTAAGTGTATTAATGATATCAATACACCAACATAGAATAATGGAAATATACATAAATACAACTCAGTCCCAGTGTATCCAAAAATACAGGTCGTTATAATAGACGTCGGTCGCCGAGCGCTCCTCCTCTTGCGGCGGTCTTCTCGGTCCCTATGCCTCCTCGGGCAAGGGCTCTCGATCCGACCCATCCGATCCTCGATGGTTTGACGGTTGGGCGACCGTCGGTGCGCTAAGCGTGATCACCGGGACGAGGCCGTGGTTGACTTGTCTCTAGTCTACTCGGGCCTTCCACCTGCCCCATCCTGAAGTGATGTGGGGTCGAGGGATCGCACTGTGATGAAGTTTGGCATGGTGAACCATCACTCAGTGTTAGAGCCCTCACCGCCGTGATCGGTGGCCATGACCGAGTGCAATGGGTGGCGGAGCTCCTGTCGATCAGGGGGTGGCTGATGGTACCCCTTCCGAGAGGCGTAGGTTGCCCGTAAGCTGTTGGATCACTATGGTCAGTGTCTGTAAGTGGGAGCTTTTCTATTGGGCGAAGTGACGAAGTTGTTCCCGAGTCACCGATCATGAGTCACCGGTGTCTTTGATGGTGCGGCTGTGCCCATTCTCGGGCGGGACGTAGTCGCCCTCCTCATGGATGGGGGGCATGCGTCCCATTCCATTGCAAGCTAAATCCATTTCGGCGGTGTGATTGATTGACATGGGTGTTTCTTCGGTTCCCACAGACGGCACCAGATGTTTCGGGGTGTTTTCTCACCACTGATTCGATGACTGGAGGGTTGGAGGTCAACGCACTTGTGGTGATCATGTGCGGCATCCAGGTGCGGGATTCGGCTCGTTCAGCTTCGGTGAAGAGCGTGCGGGTCCGCATGTCGGTGTGCCAAAGGGGATTCTCGGTAGGGCAATGGCCTTTGCTAGAGTGCAGACGAACAGACTCGGGGGCGAGCGCATTCGGCTTCGAGTTAGCCGGGTATCGAAGGGTAGCCTCGACGCGGCGGTATCTGCTTGACCTGAATAGACGAGAAAGCTCGTCAGGGGGGTCGGACCTTGGTTCCGATCAAGTCCCCTCCGATGCCTAAGTCAGAACGGATCTGAAGGATGCTCGATGGGACCGGTATGGCTCATTGGGAGGCCGATATGTGAGTCCTCGGACGGAGCTATGGGGGAGAAATATAAGGTGGAAGACAAGGTCGAGGGAGAGGAATACGTCAGTGTTTTGGGTATCCAGGAAGTGATCCCTTTGTACGTTGTACCTCGAGTCTCTTTATAGGAGTATTCCACGTCTACGTCTCCTCAACGTCCCCCACTTCCGCCCCAACGATCTGCCACTTTGATGGCGCCTTCATGGGCCATGCAGGTGGGCATAATGAGGCCCTTTAATGGTGATTAAGGGTAGAAATGGCAATATTGCGGGGTGGGGCGGGTATTTAACTACCCAAGCTTGCCCCGACCCATCTACAGGCCGGGGCGGGGCGGGGCGGGTTCTTTCTTACCAAAACCGGGTTTGGCCGGATCAGGTCGATCGGGCCAGGTCATTAGTGCCATCCATATGAATCCCAAATAAAAATTTTATTTGTGAATTGAGAGAATTTTGATTTATTTGGTAATTTGGAATTGGGAATTGGCCCAATTAGGAGAACCGTGGAATAAAGTATGAGTTATGGGTTATTCGCTGACTGCATGGTCCACTTCAAAATAGTAAGATTTTTTAGAATCTCTATAGTTTACTGGGTCGGGTCGGGTCGGGTCGGGTCGAGTCGGGTCGGGCCGGGGCGCATACAAAGCCCAAGCTTGCCCCGACCCGGCTGCGGGCCGGGTCAAAACCGGGTCGGGTCAGGCGGGTCAGGCCATTACTGTCATGCCTAATTAAGGGGGTGCACTTTGAGGGGAGTGGTTAGCTCCTGCTGACGTAGGCCAATGGTGGCACCCGCTTCGGTCCGGGGCCGACCCGACTCCAAGTCTTCGTGGGGGCCTCGCCGCTTGGCCTGCTCTTCTTCGGGGCCGCTGGCTTGCGACGTGGGCGTGGGCCGTTCGGTCTTGGCCCATCTGGAAGGGCCGTATCAACAAGTAATTTATTATTTCAACCACATGGACCACACATCAAACTTTCCCATGAAACTTTTAAAACTAAAGAAACACTAGCAAGGTTTGTAGGCCCCACATAAAACCCTCAAACTTATTTTTCGCGCCACTTTCAAGCTAAAAGAAACACAAAACTTTAATTTTCTCAATCCAAGATTCCACACCCCTATCATCTTTCCAAAATCCCACTTTCAAGTTATGGAACATGCCTTAAATGCACCGCACATAGCACGAAGCATGGTCTTTTTTGGAAAAAAGTCAAATCAGATATCACATCCCCGACTCTGATTTGATTTTTTTTGTGTAAAAAAGCAAAAAAAAAGGCCACGCACCGGACACAGTGCAGTGCATTTACCAGAGGCCTTGAATTCAGGCGTTGTCCAAATTGGCCACCAAGTTTTATAACAGATATCCCAAGTTAAACATAGTCAATCTTACTGATGTGAACCATGATGGGCGCTGCTTCCATCTCAGTTGGAACTTGACCAAAATCTTAATGGGCTCGATTGTACAGGGTCAAGGTGAATTGGGTGCCTCAAATGGCCCAATGGGTCACACAGATTAAAAATAATTAATAACCATATTTAGTATCAAAGTAATCACCCAAGGATAGTTGAAGCATATGTCCTCCTTTTAGAGCACTCCCAATGGACGGTAGAACAATTCAGCCCCAGTTGGGGCAGAATTTGTGCCACATCAGATTCAGACCATGCTCCCTTTCAATAGAGCGCTGAATCGGGGGCTAAATCGGGGCTGAATCAGCATCAATCAAACGTCTGATTCACAAGACTCATACGTCTCACTGACGAGTCTGCGGCTTAACAGTGGCTGAGCGGGGCTTAATATATTCAGCCCCTGTTGTAACGGCCTGTATGTTTACAATACTTTTAAATTAAGTAATTAACGTAATTTCATTTTTAAAAGGTATTTTGGTGTGGTTGATTAGGAGTTTTAAATGATTTCAAAAATTTCTTATAAAATATTTTGAAGCAATAAATTAGTTATGATGTATTTCAGTAAGTTCAGATTTCCTCAAATACTCAAAACAATTCTGATAAAAATTCATTTTCAATTATTACTGTTTTGGCTTAACGAATTAATTTTCTATTCAAACATCTTCAAAATGTTTTCAATCTTTTATAGTAACATCATATGATCATTTAGGAATCTCCACATTAATTTCATAATTTTCTGATATCAAATCAACCTAGAACCAGCAAACTCATTTTCTAAACGTTTTGACCTAAAACTAGTATCTCTGTAACTCAAATCCCAAAATGGATCTTGTATTCACGATCCTCGCGACGATACGATTCCGTGGGTATGTTTTCGTAATTTTTCGGAGCCATTTGTGAAAACAGGGTTGTATTCCTCCGCTTTTTGCCAATTACTTTCACTAATGGCTTTTTCACCTTTATTAACTATCTTTACTAATTAACTTTTACACATAATTAATACCTAGATCTACCCCTAATCAATACCCTTACCCACCCCATTTATCCCACCTCCTAAAATTGGTAGATCCAACCGTTTAATTGAATTTTACAATTATTATTATCTTATTAATTATTCCTATCAGTATTTAACTTAAACCTATATAATAGAAACCCCATCTGCTTCGTTCTCACCAAACCAGGACACAGTATCTCTCTCTCTTGTTTCCTGTTCAACCCGGGCGTTTTCCCCTAACTTGTGCTCATCATCCTACAGACAACCTCCACATTCCTCTTCAACACACATCCCATCTTCTCAGCAAACCCAAGCCACAAACGAACCCATCTCTCTCTCTCTCTCTCTCTCTCTCTCTCTCTCTCTCTCTCTCTCTCTCTCTCTCTCTCTCTCTCTCTCTCTCTCTCTCTCCCCCCCCCCTCCCTCTCTCTCCCTCTCCCTCTCCTGCAATCTCGAATTCACCCTCACCACCGGCGTAACGACCTCCCCGTCACCGAGAAGCCCCCCGCCGTTACCCTCTCTCTCCATGAGTTCACCGCCCCTCCAGTGAGATCGTCGCCGCCCTTCGTACGACCTCCCTCCGCTCTGTAGCCCGCAACCGATGCGTCCCTGGCGTAGCACGCCAACCCCACGGAGTGCTGCCCCCCTCGCTTCATCACCATGATCCACCAGCACCCTGTCGCCTTCAGTCGAACGCCTCTGGCGAAGAACCCCCGCCCCCGAAGTCCCTCCGGCGCCGTTGCCGTGCTCTGCCGTAGTCCCACCACGCATCCACCCGTCAGGGCCACGCCCATGCTGTTGCCTCTGCCCCACGCTCCGAGCGACGCCACCGCACGAGCCCATGCTCTCGCCGTCAACGCCGATGATGTCCGCTCTCGGAGACCCCCCACGGCGAGCTCCGCCCTGCCTCCCTCCGTCGACGCATAAACCCCCCTCCGTCGCTATCGAAAGAGAACAGTGGGAGCGTGAGAAATATCGATGGCATTTCCGTAATTACAAAAATAATTTCGTATTTTCAGTATTTAATTAATTAATAATAGTGTTTTATGGTATTAAATTCATAACTTGAAATATAGGCCTCAGAAAAATGTGAGGCTAGCTCCAGAAAATCGAAAATAATGTTTTGAATCCAATGGCACTGGTCTCATCTGGATCAGACGCTTACTTATTCCAGAATCAATTTTAAGCCTAAAAATTAAATACGTAAAATTCATTCTAAAGTCTGTAGCTCTCTGTTTTCACGTACACAGATATGTGATAAAAATATATGTAATAGTAATCTTCAATACGGTCGTTTTGACTGCTCATTCAAGTATTTTTGACTAGTATTGCTCCTGGAATAAATTACGGAAGTATTACGTTACTTAAGTAAATCGAGTTTTTAAAATGATTTTCAAGCTTCTGAAAATTATAAAAATTACTATAAGATTAGAAAAATATTCCCTGTTGCAGTAAAACTATTTTTATCATTTATAGCCTATATAAAAATTTAGAACGCTTTTCATCACCGTTTTAATCTGTTTTAAAATCAAGATGATCAAGTTAAATAAATAGGAAATAGTGTATTCTTTAACTAATTGTTTCTTGTGTTTACATGTATCAAATCTCATGCACCAGCACTGGATCCAGTCCCTGCTCACTACCATCACCTCGAGATCGGTAAGTCACGACAGGTTCTAAACTTAGAAAACTGGTTAAATGTACTCGTATGAACCCATAGAACATCACTTATAGCCAGAGGACGGCTATTGACATGTACCGAACTAGAAACCTAATCTAATAGGAAAGTAATCGACCAAGGGTTACTGTGCCAACTTTCAACTTTCGTGGTTGTAGCACACAACTACCAACTTGGGTAAATTGTGTGCTATCACGTGCTCGAAGCACGGAAGTGACGCTTCTAGTGTTGGATTGGTATCCACTGTGTTTTGACGCAGTCTGCTTTGGAACGTGATTCCTACTTTCTGGTCTTCGATAAGAAAGTCAACCAGTTGTCTTGGTTCAACTAGCAATGTGTGGAACATCCTGTGCAACATCCTGTGGAACTTCATGTAAAGAACTTGCACTTGACACATCACCGGGGTTTTGGGGCAACTCATAGTTTATGAGAGTACAAGAGTGATTAGAGTTCCATCTTCATGTCCTGTCGCCTAAGTTTCGGCATCCCGTCCTGCTGCCTGAGTTTCGGTAAAATACATGTACTGTTGCCTGGGTTTTGGCATTCGTCTGGGTAAGCGCACCCAGGCAAGAGATGAACCGAACGGTCACATATTGTACTCTCCGACTTGAGTCACGTAGTTCTAGTGTAGCTTGCACGGTCACCTCTTTACGGTACATGTACTTTACTTTCTACACTTGTCTTTACTTTCTACACTTGTACAGACACCGTACTTTACTTTTACTTTGGTCTGCTTGTACGTATTACCTTTGTCATACTTGTACAGTACTCCTTTTCTTTATTTAGAATTGTTGTGCCTTACCTTCGATTCCATTTATGGCACCGGCAGACGACGACCTGATTGAGGAGATTGCCCCAGAGTTCGAGGAGCCTGCATTTGACCCAGAAGCTGTAGAGTTTAGCTATTTGTGTTTGTGTTTGTATTGTACTATGTACTTTCCTTCCCGCATTTCCTTTCAGTACTTTACCTTTTATGTATTTGTGTGTGTGTGTGCTGCTGCTTGTTTGTACTTTAATTTGGACTGTAATAATGTCTGTACGCTGGTTGAGTGTTGTGGTACATCTTTGAGTTGTGGCTATGCTGATTTCACTGGTAAACTACAAGACCTGAAAATAAATCAAATAAGTAGCTGGCCCTCGAGAGCGGGTCGTTACACATGTTCAGCCCTCGCTCTCCACTTTTATACAAAAACCTCATCCACATAGGATTTAGACCCCCATTAAGCCCCCGTTCAGCCCTCCATTGGGAGTGCTCTTATAGGAAATCATGAGTTGAAGTATCTCTATCAATGAGTTGCATAATACTTTTCTTTTTGTTGAGTGGCGGGGCCCACAGAGAAGAAAAAAGTCTTCATCGAATGGTCCAAATCACGTTGGACCATCACATGCTCCCATGAGCGGTTGATCCAATCCGATCCCTACGTGAGAGTCAAGTATGCCACGTGTCTATCAGGTTTAATTGGCACATGTCGGGTCAATAACATGGAGATCCAATTGAGAAGCGGGTCTTATGATCCAATTAGGTTCGGATCATGCTATATTTGGAGAAACCCATGCCCGATGCAAACATCCGATGTATTTTCTAACAAGGAATTGATTTGCGCACCCATCGTTTTACTCCACGCACATACCACTTATTTATAAGTTTGCCACGCACAAATACCCAAATATTTTCCTCTTTTACCGAGCGCACTACCAATCATTTTACTCCCCCCCGTCCCCTCTCCCACCAACGACGATGGCGAGGAAGCAGTGGTGACCATCCTCTTTTACCCCCCTCACATCCCCTCCTCTCCACTCAACCACATCCCCTTCCACCACCCACCCCTCCCCCACCCCTCCCCCGCTGCACGCCCTCCTCCACCACCTTCCCAGACTCCTCCACCCCCAACCCTAGCCTGTCCTTCGACGGCCCCAGCCACCTTATCCATCTTCGCCCGCCCTGCCCTATCCCCCCACAATCTCACTGCCCTCCGTCCGACCTCCCTAACACCCCCCTCATCTTATGTCCCCACCCCTTCCCCGCCCCCTCATGTAATGACCACTTTGCGGTCGTGTGTATCTAGTGTGTATCTTGCTAAGTATATTCGTATTTGGCTTATTATTATTTTTCTGTAGATCAGACGTGTGACTGGACCCCGTATCTACGACCCTCTCGGAGGCGTGATCGCCCCAATATCTTGCTTATAATTTTTGGACGCCAAGGGATGAAGTTGTATTTAATCGGATTATAAATATTTATATTATTCTTAACTAAATTTTTAAAACTCAAATTAGTAATAAATAAATCCCACAGTTTGTAATAAAATGGGGAATCTTTTGAAATCTGTTATTAAAAAAAGAATAGAAAAGGAATTCAAAACGTTGAAGCTTTCAAAGGAGTGTAACCTCAAATCAAATTTTAAAAACAAATCAACAACTAAATCCTATAGATAATATCCCATAGATCCCAACTGCCCCCATTATTTCTCCCCACTTCCCCCTCTCTCTCCACCCACGTGAAGCACCCAACCTATTATATTCAAACTCTTCATGTACAACCCCTACCCTATTTAAAAATAACCTATATGAAAGCAAACCCAAGGGCCAACTTAATAGCAGCCAGCCCTAGGGCTATGTTTTTATCACGCAAAACATCTCCCAGCGCCGCCAATATCTCTCCTCCGACCTAATCCATTCACAGCCCTCTCCTCCTCATCCCCGACCTTTCTCTTTTGCCCCTCCCCTCGCCGGCGGTCCCCTTGACCTTCCCTCCGGCCATCTCGCTGGTGTGCTCCGACCAAGCGTGCGCAGCAACGCCCTACACAGTAGCAGCAGCGGCGCCCTACACACAGCCGCCGCCGCTGCCGCAGTGGCTGCCAACCGATGCTGCTGCCGCCGCAGTCGCCACTCCGACGTGCTCAGACCCCCTTCGACCTCCCCTCGCCGTCTAGCCCCGTCAGACCTCCCTCCGACCAAGTCCGTCGGAAACCACCAGCGAATAGTGGCTTCCCTCCAGCGACAGCGACGCATCGACGTTCCTCTCTCCTTCACTGCAACTAAGAACAGAAGCTTTAAAGGTTAGCTTGTTTTTTTATTTGTTAGGATAAGTTTAAACTGTTAGGGTTAGTTGCTATTAAAATATATATTATGAGTTAGTTTAATATATATATATGGTTAGTTATTGATGAGTTTTTAAGTAAACTGTGTATTTTTTATATACCAAGTTAAAGATCTGTTAATTCTTATCTTTTGTTTGCTCCAGTTAGAGTTTTTTTAATAAAACAAGCTGTGTTTTCATGTTAGTACTAGTTTTAAAACGTAACTGGGTTCCTTTCCTTGTTGGTGTATCACAAGTTGTTACAGTGAAATGATTTTGTTAGGACTAGGTTATACACCTATGTTCCGGTTATTTGCAGTAGGGTTAGTTGCGGTTTATACCGTGTTAGTAAGGTTAGTGTTATAACAGTGTTATAGTTACATGTCTTATTACTAGGATTAGATGTTAACCTACAGCATGTCTTTTTTTATTTACTAGTTAGAGTGCATGTAATCTGTGTTAATATATGGGTACCTTAGTTGATGAATAATTTTATTAGAGAAACTGCATGTTCTTACCACTATGACAGTACTTGGGTTTAGCCCTATATTAATTTTAATATAATGTTGGGGTAATAGATCAGAACATAAGATTGTTTATTCTTATATAAACTATAATGAATTCCAATATGATAAGTGTTGTATAGCATATGTGAACAGTACCCCTTTTATTAACTATTGGAATTAGATGTTAGTAGCTGAAACTAGTTAATTTGACTTTAATCTGATATCGGAACCATATGACGCAGAAAACGTCTACGCCTTCTGTACGGACTCGTCGACACCAAGAACTCCGGAATCAGGCAAGTGATACTTGCCAGCTTTCTGTTTAGGCCACGTCTTAGGCCATTTTGTACAGTAGCGTAAAAGAGACTAGACAGTGAAATGATAGCTGCCTAGACGACACTTTTAGATCTGCTCATTTACATGTCATTGCATCATGTAATGTTTCATCGTGATTGCGTAGCGCACGCTACACTTATTGTAATGATTGAGGCTAGGCACCTGCTTTGCGGGCACAACCCTATGGCATATTGAAAACACTTCCTGGCATGTGATCCAGAAGCGAGCTTATGTACTTGGGAAACCCTGGCTCGATTACACGTGGAGGGGTAGGGTTAAGCTGTCAAGCAGCGTAGAAGGATGCCTAATCCGCTCCTTCAGCTGTAAGGAGTAAACCATGTGCATAATGTGATAGGATAGTGATCGTGATTGTGAATTAATATTCTCGTAATGCATGTCATCATGTCATCTTTAATTGTTGCATTCTTAAATGTCATTTCAACTCATTGCATTATTTTAGAGCTGCTAGTCGTCTTTTGTTATTTGTATCGTTGCACAAAAGCTCTCTGCTTTCTTTTGGAAGACTTTTGCTGACATGTGCCCTTTTCTCTTTGGGTGTCACATGTCAGGCTCTGAGCTAGAGTTACCCGCTGAGGACGAGCAGTTCGTGGACGCTGAGTTCGAGGTGCCTGCAGAAACCGAGGTCGAGGACACTGGTGACTAGTTCTAGGCTCACCTGGAGTCTTTTTAGTTATCACTTCTTTTAGTAGTTTGCAGTTAGCTTTCGGTGCGTATCACTTGACTTTTTACTTCTGTTTCGGCCATGCTTTAGGCCTATCGTTCAGACTTGTACTTTTGTGACTGTCTGTGATGTTGGAATAGTTGCTGGATGTTTTGTTGGTGGATGTTTCTTTATCTGCTTTATTATTGTTGTTGTTGTTGGTGGATGTTTCTTCCACGTCTGAGCGGACCTCCTCGCGTCTCGCCTTCCATATTAAGGAAGCGGGGCGTGACAGGTTTTGTTGATGGCCCATGCAGGTCCTTTTTGCATCCGCGAAATGTCAGAACAACAATAATGATAAATAACATCCAATTAATTATTCATAACATTCGAGTAATAACTAAGTCTAATCTGAACGTTTTCTTATGTTAGATGGCAGGAAGACGCAACACTTGAGGAGCTGGTAGTGGACCTGGAGCTGGTGGTGGAGCAGGACATGTTGCGGATGTTGATAGAGAACCCACCACGGCTGAGATGATGAGTATGATGCATCAGATGATGCAGGTTCAGTAGGGGATGCGTCAGAATGCCCCTCGCTTGGAGCCGGGAGCTAAGCAATTTCAGGAGCTGGGCCGACGTATTTCAATGGGTTGGAAGGACCATTAGCTGCGGACGAGTGGATGAAGAATATGGAGGATAATCTTCTTCTCTCGAAGGTTAACACGGCTGGATGGGTTGACTTGGTGAAGAAGCAACTGAAGGATAATGCTCGTAGTTTGTGGGAGTCTAAGGAGCAGATGCTAGTGAGGCCTATCCCCTGGGCCACTTTTAAGGCGAGGTTTGATGAGGAGTATTTCTCTCGAGCTGCGAGGAGGGAGCTGATGTAGCAGTTTATTAATCTGAAGCAGGGAAATCTGACGGTGGATCAGTACCACCAAAAGTTCATGAGACTGAGTTGCTTTGCGCCAAAGATGGTGGAGACTGCTGAAGATAGAGCTCAGAGATTCTTGCAGGGTTTATCTTTGGAGCTGCAGAGTCTGAGGTCCCCTTAAGACTTGGATTCTTACCAGAAGTTGTTGATCGCTGCCAAGAGGCAGGAGTTGATTGCCAATCAGAGGAGAGGACATTATTCAGGAGCTGGGAAGAGGCCTATGGAGCATGCCAAGGTTGTGGTTAGGCCAGTGATGAAGCCTAATCAGTCCGTGTAGTTCAAGATGTTAGATCCTGTCAAAACAACGATGTTAGGATCGAATGAAGAGGAGAGACTCACGTTTGCGTACGCGGCACCGTAGTCTCTGAACTTCGCCCTCGGATTCGCTACAACGGTCAGTACTTCGTCACAGAGGATCGAAGCAGCGTTTCCACCGTCTAAATCTCTATTTAGAAGAAGAACTTTAATGGAAGGGAGAAGAAGAACATAAGTTGCCTTATGCAAACTTATGGCATGGATGGAATGGTGTAAAAGCCTTACCCTTGGGTCCTATTTATAGGCTTTAGGGGTAGTTATTGTAGGAAATAACTAAATATAAGCTTATTAGCCTATATTAGCCCTTTTACTTATCCTCTTCTTCATTCACTTATCAAGTACCTTTATGCACTTTAAAGTGACTCTTTCCACTTATCGAGTGGTCCTTTTCACACGTGAAAAGGTTCCCTTCGTGCACGCTTTCATGCACGCGACATCTGAGGTCCGTATACCCTCATACATCCCCTCATGGGTGTATACATGTCGTCCATATCCAACATCTCCCACTCACACTTGAGGGGATTGTAAGGAAACATCTTTTCCTTTAGTTCTTCTATTCATCATACCGAGAAATAGACCGTGAAACCATCATGCGCATAGAGTCCGCTGTTGTGCACTTGTTAGAGATACACAACACTCTTTGAGGTGCAAAGTTGAGTAGTTCAACGCATGTTTTATCCTAGATTATTTCTTCACATTTCTTATACTTTATGTTCAACAATTGAATCCCATCTGGATTACAATCGGCTGGCCAGCTTTGAATCTCTAAAGTCCAAATGTGAATTTGAAATTAATCTTCCTCTTCTTGAGATCCTTTCGATCTTGACTTGACTCGCTTTTCTAACATGTCCCGCCGGACCGAATTGACCATAGTCCATAAGCAACATGCTAAGATAGCGATCACCCAGTCAAATCTAAAGGAACCAATTAGAGTCCATAAGGGTAATAAGTTAAGACCTATGTGGTCTTTGGGTCTCACATAATAGTAAACATAATTACTATTCTAATCTAATGGTCAAATGCATACGTAGTATGAATACGTATTACAACATCACTCCTTTTCCAGGGAGCGTATATCTTAATGATGTTGTTAGGATGATGGTCAGACACCACAATGTCTGACTTGGAGTCCCTTTTACTACTCATTGATCTCCTGGACCCACATCCCGCATAAGACAGATAAGATTTCAAAAAATCTTCTTAGATCTTTTGTAAGCATCCATATGATGCAGATCTTTCATACGACCATTTTGTTCAAGTCATGACTCTAAATCATCCATCTGATGATTTTGACTTTAAACAGTGTCTGAGATCAGGAGTTTTCTTGGGCTAGCAGGATATTACCGGCGTTTCATTAAGGACTTCTCTCGTATTGCGGAGCCGATGACTAGACTGACGAGGAAGGATATACCATTCGTTTGGTCCGATGCTTGTGATGAGGCCTTTTCGGTTCTGAAGGAGAGATTGACGTCTGCACCTGTTCTAGCTGTGCCCGATCGGAGCGGAGGCTTTGAGATCTTTTGTGATGCTTCTGGCAAAGGTCTCGTTGTGTTTTGTATCAGCATGGGCATGTGGTCGCGTATACTTCTCGGCAGCTTAAGGCTCACGAGAAGAACTACCCGACACATGATTTGGAGTTGGCTGCAGTCGTATTTGCGCTTAAGATTTGGAGGCATTTCTTGTTAAGCGAGAAGGTAAAGATCTTCATCGATCACAAAAGCTTGAAATATATTTTTACACAGAAGGATCTCAACATGCGACAACTCGATGGTTGGAGCTCATGGCAAATTAGGAGATCGACTTGCAGTACCATCCTGACAATGTGAATGTGGTTCCTGATGCGTTGAGCAGACTTCCAGCGGTGATGATGTTGACTTCGCAGTGGAGGTTGCAGCAGGATTTTTGCGAGTCTGGTATTGAGATTGTACTTCTTGGAGAGGTTTTGTCACTGATGTGTATGCAGATACAGTCGACGATCGTGGATCGGATTAAGGCAGGTCAGTCTGGAGATCCGAAGCTGAAGAGGATCCGTGAGCAGGTAGAAGCCGGTCTGCGGACGGATCCGTGAGCAGGTAGAAGCCGGTTTGCGGACTGACTTTCGGATTCATGAGGATGGCTCACTGAGGTATGGAGCTAGAGTTTGTGTGCCAGCTGGAGATATTAAAGAGGAGTTGCTTGTTGAGGCTCACAACTCACCATATTCTGTGCATCCTGGTGGCACCAAGATGTACAAGGACCTTCGCCTAAACTATTGGTGGCATGGCATGAAGCGGAGTATGGCACGGAGCGTTGCCAAGTGTTTGGTATGTCAGCAGGTTAAGGCGGAGCATCAGGGTACGGCTGGGTTGCTACAACCGCTTCCGATTTCGGAGTGGAAGTGGCAACACATCACTATGGATTTCGTGACTGGACTACCTCGGAGTCCGAAGCAAAATGACGCGATTTGGGTGATCGTGGATCAATTAACCAAATCTGCGCACTTTATTCCCTTCCGAGTAGGACAGTCCACTGAGACGCTGGCGAAGAGATATATGGAGGTAAATCCTTTTACTCTATGTTTTTATTTCCTTTCTCTAGTTTAGATAGTGATGTAACGTGAATCGTGCAGGAGAAAGTGCGACTTCACGGAGTCCCCATGAGTATCGTGTCGGACACAGACACGAGATTCACATCTCAGTTTTGGCAAAGTCTACAGAAGAGTCTGGGTACGAGTCTGAGCTTCAGTACCGCGTACCACCCTCAGACGGATGGCCAGTCCGAGAGGACGATTCAGATTTTGGAGGACATGCTGAGAGCGTGCATGCTGGACTTCAAGGGATCTTGGAAAGATCATCTTCATCATGTGGAGTTTGCCTATAATAACAGCTATCAGGCGAGTATTGGCATGGTGTCATTCGTTGCGCTATACGGGAAGAAATGTCGATCGCCACTGAGCTAGGATGACATTGGAGACAGGGAGCTGTTAGGACCAGAGATGATCGTGGAGGCAGTGGATGTTGTGAGGAACATCCGGGAGAAGCTGAGGATCGCGTAGGACCGTTTCAAGTATTGGGCAGATGCTAAACAGTGACCATTGGAGTTCCAGCCTAGAGACCACGTCTTTCTCAAGATCTCTTCGAATCAGGGAGTTATCCGATTTGGAAGGAGAGGCAAGCTGAGTCCAAGGTATATTGGGCTTTTTGACGTCCTGGAGAGAGTTAGAGCAGTGGCTTATCGCTTGGCATTGCCGCCATCACTGGAGGGAGTTCACGACGTGTTTCACGTATCTCAGTTACGTCGATACGTCAGCGACCCATCGCATGCTGTGGATTTTTCAGAGATCACGTTTCGTCCTGATCTGACCTATGATCAGCAACCAGTTGAGATTCTGGACCGACGGCAAAAGCAGCTGAGGAATAAGACCGTCGACTTGGTTAGAGTGCAGTGGCGTCATGGTTCACCTGGGGAGTCCACCTGGGAGCACGATGATGATATGAGAGAGCGCTTCCCGCACTTATTTCAGAGCAGTGGCTGATGTTGATTCCGAAGGCGGAATCATTCATAAGGTGGATAGGATGTAATGACCACTTTGCGGTCGTGTGTATCTAGTGTGTATCTTGCTATAGTTTGAGTATATTCGTATTTGGCTTATTATTATTTTTCTGTAGATCAGACGCGTGAGTGGACCCCGTATATACGACCCTCTCAGAGGCGCGATCGTCCCAATATCTTGCTTATAATTTTTGGACGCCTAGGGATGAAGTTGTAATTAATCGAATTATAAATATTTACATTATTCTTAACTAAATTTTTTAAAACTCAAATCAGTCATAAATAAATCCCACAAATCCCACAGTTTGTAATAAAATTGGGAATCTTTTGAAATCTGTTATTAAAAAAAGAATAGAAAAGGAATTCAAACGTTGAAGCTTTCAAAGGAGTGTAACCTCAAATCAAATTTTAAAAACAACTCAACAACTAAATCATATAGATAATATCCCATAGATCCCAACTGCCCCCATTATTTCTCCCCACTTCCCCCTCTCTCTCCACCCACGTGAAGCACCCAACCTATTATATTCAAACTCTTCATGTACAGCCCCTACCCTATTTAGAAATAACCTATATGAAAGCAAACCCAAGGGCCAACTTAATAGCAGCCAGCCCTAGGGCTATGTTTTTATCACGCAAAACATCTCCCAGCGTCGCCAATATCTCTCCTCCGACCTAACCCATTCACAGCCCTCTCCTCCTCATCCCCAACCTTTCTCTTTTGCCCCTCCCCTCGCTGGCGGTCCCCTTGACCTTCCCTCCGGCAGTCTCGCCGGTGTGCTCCGACCAAGCGAGCGCAGCAGCGCCCTACACGCAGCGGCTGCCAACCGCCGCTGTCGCCGCCGCTGTCGCCCTTCCGATGTGCCTCGGACCCCCTTCGACCTCCCCTCGCCGTTTAGCCCCGTCGGACCTCCCTCCAACCAAGTCCGCCGGAAACCGCCAGCGAACAGCGGCTTCCCTCCGGCGACAGCGACGCACCGACATTCCTCTATCCTTCACTGCAACTAAGAACAGAAGCTTTAAAGGTTAGCTTGTTTTTTTAATTGTTAGGATAAGTATTAAACTGTTAGGGTTAGTTGCTATTAAAATATATATTAGGAGTTAGCTTTATATATATATATACACACACACACTAGCAAATAACCCGTGCACACGTGCACTGGACTGGGAAAAATTGGTCGGGAAGGACGGGGAGAATAAAAAGTGTGGGTGTGTGTGTGGGGAGGGTCAAGGGGCAAAAATGCTAAACCCGGGGTTGTATGTGCAAAATTTCCCACCTCTTCTCTTATCTCTCAAAATCTCATCACAAAATTCCACAACTCTTCTCTTGTCTCTCAAAATCTCATCACTTATACAATTTCTCTTGTCCAAATTCATCGCATCACTTATCCAAATTCTCTTATCAAATTTCTCATGTCCAAATTATCTTATCCAACTTCTCTTGATAACATCCCTCTTTATATAATGGATATCCAAATTCTCTTATCCAAATTCTCATGTCCAAATTCTCTTATCCAACTTCTCTTGATAACATCCCTATTTTATATTTTATATATTTATATATATATATATATATATATATATATATATATATGGTTAGTTAATAATGGGTTTTTAAGTAAACTGTGTATTTTTTATATACCAAGTTAAAGATCTGTTAGTTCTTATCTTTTGTTTGCTCCAGTTAGAGTTTTTTTTTTAATAAAACAAGGTGTGTTTTCATGTTAGTAATAGTTTTAAAACGTAACTGGGTTCCTTGCCCTGTTGGTGTATCACAAGTTGTTGCAGTGAAATGATTTTGTTAGGACTAGGTTATACACCCATGTTCCGGTTATTTGCAGTAGGGTTAGTTGCGGTTTATACCATGTTAGTAAGGTTAGTGTTATAACAGTGTTATAGTTACATGTCTTATTACTAGGGTTAGATGTTAACCTACAACATGTCTTTTTTTATTTACTAGTTAGAGTGCATGGAATTTGTGTTAATATATGGGTACCCTAGTTGATGAATAATTTTATTAGAGAAACTGCATGTTCTTACCACTATGACAGTACTTCGGTTTAGCTCTATATTAATTTTAATATTATGTTGGGGTAATAGATCAGAACATAAGACTGTTTATTCTTATATAAACTATAGTGAATTCCAATATGATAAGTGCTGTATAGCATATGTGAACAGTACCCCTTTTATTAACCATTGGAATTAGATGTTAGTAGCTGAAACTAGTTAATTTGACTTTAATCTGATATCGGAACTGTATGACGCAGAAAACGTCTATGCCTTCTGTACGGACTCGTCGACACCAAGAACTCCGGAATCAGGCAAGTGATACTTGCCAGCTTTCTGTTTAGGCCACGTCTTAGGCCATTTTGTACAATAGCGTAAAAGAGACTAGGCAGTGAAATGATAGCTGCCTAGACGACACTTTTAGATCTAGCTTGACAACGAAGCTAGATCCGACACCTTCATCATGCTTGCATTCATGCTGCCATGCCATGTTTAATTTCAATTAACTGTACGCAATTTATCTGTTCATTTTCATGTCATTGCATGCATGTATGTTTCATCGTGATTGCGTAGTGCACGCTACACTTATTGTAATGATTGAGGCTAGGCACCTGCTTTGTGGACACAACCCTATGCCATATTGAAAACACTTCCTGGCCTGTGATCCAGAAGCGAGCTTATGTACTTGGGAAACCCTGGCTCGATTACACGTGGAGGGGTAGGGTTAAGCTGTCACGCAGCGTAGAAGGATGCCTGATCCGCTCCTTCAGCTGTAAGGAGTAAACCCTATGCACAATGTGATAGGATAGTGATCGTGATTGTGAATTAATATTCTCGTAATGCATGTCATCATGTCATCTTTAATTGTTGCATTCTTAAATGTCATTTCAACTCATTGCATTATTTTAGAACTACTAGTTATCTTTTGTTATTTTTATTCTTGCACAAAAGCTCTCCGCTTTCTTTTGGAAGACTTTTGCTGACATGTGCCCTTTTCTCTTTGGGTGTCACATGTCAGGCTCTGAGTTAGAGTTACCAGCTGAGGACGAGCAGTTCGTGGATGCTGAGTTCGAGGTGCCTGCAGAGACCGAGGTCGAGGACACTGGTGACCAATCCTAGGCTCACCTGGAGTCTTTTTAGTTGTCACTTCTTTTAGTAGTTTGCAGTTAGCTTTCGGTGCGTAGCACCTGACTTTTTACTTCTGTTTCGGCCATGCTTTAGGCCTATCGTTCAGACTTGTACTTTTGTGACTTTCTGTGATGTTGGAATAATTGCTGGATGTTTTGTTGGTGGATGTTTCTTTATCTGCTTTATTATTGTTATTGTTTTTTCTTCGCAATGCAAAGGACCTGCTATCATTTGAAATTTTTACAGACGCTTATCAGACTGCAGCTTCACAGCTCCAAGTCTGAGCGGATCTCCTCGCGTCTCGCCTTCCACATTAGGGAAACGGGGCGTGACACCTCAACCTCCCCCCCCCCCCCCCCCCCCCGCTGTCGTTCTCCTCATTCGCGTCAGGGAGAGGGGGCTGGGGAGACCCCGACAAGATCGGACGTGTAATGGCCAGGTTTCATAGTGCACAGTTTTCCGTAACAAAGGCAATTTCAAATAATTTCAAATTTGAGTAAATGATTTTTTTTTCAAATTTTTCGTCGCTCAAATCTAAAAATGGACTTCATTTTCATGATTCTCATGACACTACAAACACATGGTATTATTTTCGTAATTTTTCGTAGTCGTTTCATCTCAAGGGCAAAATCATAATTTTGTTTTTATGTTTTACTAATTACCATTTACTCATTATGTTTTATTTTTAACAAGTTAACTTTTAACTTTAACCTATCCGATTAGCAGCCACAATGAAAAACATATATTCACGTTTTTCATTCCTTGATCAAGATTCTTCCCCCTAATCCCATTAATTTACACTTAGTTAAAATTTCACCTACCCTCATTAATGCAATTACTGTTAAACTATTATTATAATTATATTAAGTTTCTATAAAACCCCCCGTTAATTCTTTTCTCCCCACAACGACTCCCTCAACCCTTTACGCCCACGACACACTTTGCCTCTTTCCCTCATGGCCACTCCATTCCTTCTCTGTTCATCACCGTAGCAAACCTATGCAACCACACATACCCCGAAGCACCCTCATCTCTCTGCCACCCTCCCTCCGACTGTGTCGCCTCAGCCCGACCCATCGCCACCGTCCTCGCCCGCCACCGGAGACCCAGCCGCGCCCTTCGCCACCTCCAGCCGTCGATGCCCCATTGACCCACGGCACCTCCCACGTCCAAGCAAACCACCACCACCGTTGTAACCCATTCCCACAACTCCTCAGCGCTGTCGCGGGCGCCACCTAACCCCAACGACGACGTCGCAGTGCTCTGACACCCCCCTGTCGGCGAAGGCCGCCCCCTACGCCCCGCGAGCCCCCCTCTCCTAACGCATCCACAAAGCCCCCTCCGCTCCTTAGCCCTCCTCCGACTCTCACTCACTCACTCACTCACTTCCTCTCCGACGAGCCCCACACCATCACATCCCTCGCCCCCGTCGACTACACCACTGGAGATCCGTTGCACGTGCCGGCCACCACGGAATCACCTCGAGACCCTCACCACCTTCACGCAACCCCACGGCAGCAGTCGACCGGTTACCTCACTTCCACCGCCCGCGACCCAAAGCCGGTGGACCACCGTCCCCATCGACCACCTCCGCGACCACCTCTGCACCCTCCGCCTTACTGAGCTTTGACCAACCTGTAGAACACCCTGATGATGCCGAGCTGCCTCGAGCTCCCGCACCGCCGCAGCCAGTCACCACCTCCACCCCTCGACGACGCCAAAGCACCCACAGAATCCCGCTCCACCATCCTCTACTCGACGCAGCCTCCTAGTCGACGCAAGGGCATCACCGTAGCTGCTCCAATACGGACCAAGCTTGCAACGCCATTTCTGCCACCTCCCACCGCGTTCCGCTGCCTCCTGCCACCGTTCTCCACTGCATTCGACCGCCGCCACCTCCGAGACCCGTCGCCGATCTCCCATGCAGCCACCCCAGCACCTTCGTCGAATGAACCTCCTCGCATGCTCACGTGAAGAGAAGGAGGCGGATACAGTTTAAATACCCATTTATATACATAAATACATATATCCGTTTATATGTACGTATTTTATATTATTATATAAGGGTTTAATGGACTAAAATTTATAATAAATAATATATAATTCAGAAAATACCCAGTAAGCGTTAGAAAATCTAGCGCGTTGCATAGATCCCAACCTGAGACTTATATTTTTAAATATGATTTTTCAAAGTTATGTGTAGTTAAGTCTAAATTGCTCTTAAAATTCATATCTTCAAATCTTACACGTATTTTTCAAATACAAAAATACAATTATATTCTACTAATCAAGACGGACATTTTGACAGTTCATATGAAATATTTTGACGAGTATACTTTTCTAAATAAATCATTGAACGTTACGATGTCTAGTTTTCTAATTTAGAAAATTAGTTTTTAAATACTTTTTAAATTCTAAAAATTGTTTTTGAGCTTTTAAAATTATTAATAATGTCCATAGGCTTCAGAAAAATATTTTCTTCTTATGAAAAATTATTTTACTCATATCCAGCCTTTCTAAAAATTATTAGGACGCATTTTGTCACATTTTGAGCTATAATAAAATAGAAACAGCTAATAAAAATAAGTAGAAAATGGTATAGAAGTTAACCAATGATTTCTTGTGATTGCAGGTAGGGCTGTTGACGAACGAGCTTGAACGATCTTGAACATGGAGCTTGGTTTTGTTCATGAACAAAATCCATGTTCAAGCTCTGTTCGTTTACTAAACGATCTTTAACCGAGCTTTAAAAACCTGTTCAAGCTTGTTTGTTAAGTTTATCGAACGAACGTAAATGAACACAAACGAACATTTACCGAGTTTATTCACGAGTAGTTCATTGAACGTTCTGCTTGTTAACAAGACTTATCGAGCTTGTTCGTGAACATGTTCAGGAACATGTTCGTGAACGCACAATCAATCTTGTTCATGAACAGATTTTCAAACAAATAAACGAACACCAATTTTTTAATCAGGAATATTAATATTTGACCATAATTGACAATGACTAAATCAATTAAATAAAAAGATTAACTATTTGTAGGACAAAAACAAACAAATCTAGTATAATAGCTCCATAAATCCCATTACAAGCATCCATTCCAAGCATAGTAAAAATATAGTATTTGTTTAAATGCAATATAATGTAAGAACCCAATATTCCAACAATTCAACCATTAATGTATTATAATGAACACTAAACGAGCTTGTTCATGAACATCACTTAACGAGATTGTTCATGAACACTTAACGAGCTTGTTCATGAACATCACTTAACGAGCTTGTTCACGAACACTTAACGAGCTTGTTTACGAACATAAATGAACGAACACAATTATGTTCAAGCTCTGTTCATTTACTAACCGAGCTCTAAAAATCTGTTCAAGCTTGTTCATTAAGCTTTCCAAACGAACGTAAACGAATATGTATCGAGCTTGTTCACGAGTAGTTCGTCGAACGTTCTGTTGGTCAAAAGCCTTAATTGCAAATACTGTTTCTAGTGCACAAGTGCCCCGGATAGCCTTAGCTCCAGCCCAGCTTACTACGACAATCTTCAAACCAATAAATCACTCTAATTCTAGTTTTAGAAGTTAAGCAATTGTATTAGTATGAACTTAGGACATCACATATAGCCTCAGAACGGCTATTAAACTGAATAAACGACTAGAGGCCTAATTAATCAGGAAACTAAACTTATAGTCTTAGAATGACTATTAACTTAAGTATACAACATTGCCAACTTTCAACTTTGGTAGTTGTAGCACGCAGCTATTTACTTGGGTAAATTGTGCACTAATGGAATTACCACATGCTCGAAGCATGGGATCAACATTATAGTTGTTGGACTTCTCTCTATCCTTAAATTTCTTAGCATCCGCTTTGCTTTGCCTTCTGGTTTTGAATAAGAAAGTCAATCATTGGTCCTAGTTTAATTATCATTGTGGTGTAGATCTAATATGGAACTATTCTACTGCTCGTTAATATAATCAATGGAGCAGATGCGATAATTGGAATTATTAATATTGACACCACCTGGAGCCTAGGACCGTTTGCGCCAAAGTTTGGAGCACCCTGCTTGCGGGGATAGTGAGCTGATTGGCCAAACTTGACCATGTATGTATAGATCAATGTTAGAATTCCAATTATCATCAGGTTGCAAACATTAACTATAAATACTTTTAAAAAGAGTTACTTCAACCCTTTCATCGCCATGATAACTCCCTTGTCTTGTTCACCCTTATTTATCATGTTCTAATGCTTATCGCTTGAAAACCATGCATGAACTTTGGATACACTTGCACGATTGTTCACGTTTAAATAGACACATCACTTGCTGAATGACATCTTAGCTCAGTGAATGCTGATGAATTATCGAATGAATATCTTGTGGAGTATCTTGTGGAATATCTTGTGGTACATTCTGTGAAATATCTTGTGGTACTAGTCATAACCCGTGCCCGCGGGCACGGTTCATTCTAGAATTCCCCCCGTGAAATCTTTGTTCCTCAAAAAATTATTTCCACAACCAAATTCGGCGTAGAACAACAAATTTGGCACAGGCGCCTTCGGCACGGAACAACAAATTAGCATAAAAAATTTCGCGGGCGCCTTCGGTGCGGGCGCAAATATACCCTAAGGCACAGTTCATATAAGTTATTACCTTCTCAATAGCTTAGTTCCCCTGTAAATTTTACTCATCCCAGAAAATCTAGTTCCTCCCAAATAACTTAGTTTCCCCTAAAATTTAATACCTCAAAATTTATTATTCACCCCTTAAAATCTTAGATCCCCTAATTTTAAATAAACAACACTAATTAAAGCACAATATATGGACGTACCCATCGATTCTGCTCTACATATGCTAGAAGAGACCGCTACTAATGGCCTCAGATGCTATGGCAGAGCCATGATTCTGGGTCACTGATTGAAGTTGTACCACACTGCAATCGAAAGAAGAGTGTTGTAGTAGGACACAGACCGACCCGTCTGTCTCGACGTAAGTACACGTACCCACTTGGCCCTTGTGTCTTGATGTAACTGTTGAGCGACGCTCGAAAGTGTGTGACGATGGGTCATCTAGCCTATGCATGTAGACCTATAGTCCATTATTAATAATCAATCATCCAATTAGTTTAGATATAGAGCCTACCACCAAAAAATTTAATTCTAGACATGACATCGAAATAGAATTAGTTCATCCATTTTGTTATCACTCATATCAATCTATCCAGACAAATGAATGGTTGGTACTACCCATATCAATCTATCAAACCCCCCATTTTCCCGCATTTTGTTGAATTTATTCACACTTGTATAAAGCAACAATCAGTCCGATCTCTTTTTAACGTCCTATCATGCTTGAATGTTGCTACTATTCATTAATCAATATTCATGCTTTTAAACTGTATAAATATCTTTTTGTGGTTGTCTCGGGTGATAATGTTCTTATGTCTCGAGACAATGTCAAGGCTGCTTGGTTACCCTTGATTCTTTATAAACTTATTCTGGTTTCTCCCCTAAACCAGCGACATCCTTATAAGGAACTAATTTTATAAAAATTTGCAAACCACATCACTCCTTGGTTTGTGAATCAAAGTCCAGTTATTAGGAGAATAATGAGTGATAAACATATGAGTTCATAATAGATATAAAATTGAACTATGGGGAAAATTTTGTTCTCCTGAATAAAAACTCCAAATAACAGAATGGCTCCAAATATTCATTACTTCTCATTAAAAGTTTTTTTCAATCATTACATCAAAAAACCATACAATTAAATGCTAGTTGCTACCCTTCACATAAAAGAAAATCAAAACAAAAGTTAAAAAGGAAAAAAAAGATTAAACCCCAACTCCAGCTGATAATTGCAAGCCACATTCTAGCTTGCACCCTCTAATCCAAAAAGAGAAGGATACATGGTGCTCGCCTTTCACCTAGTGAAAAAAGCACTGCATAAAAGGACACAACACACAAAAGGTGGAGACATCTAATTAATTGTAATGCTCCATCCCAATTTTCACATTTTCACAAAAGTCTAAAATCAGTAGATTCTGTTTGAGTGCGGTGTTCAAGTTTTCATGGCCCAATAAAGATGGCGCTGATGAAAGGAGAGCGACCATGTAGAAAACATCCTCATCTGGAAGTACAACAAATGTTCTGTTATCCCACCTGCATTAAGAAACATAATTTTCTGTAATGCCCTACAAGCTACTGCACAAGTACTAGAGGGGGGGTGAATAGTACTTTAAAATAATAAGGAGTATAATTCCAAATTAAATTGCAAACAACTACCAAATCAATTTGCGGAAGCTTAAATTGAATGACAACAACAAAATTAACAATGCAAACAAATGATGTTAATGGGTTCGGATCCACCCAAGTCTCCCCGACTTGTTCCCGGTGATCCTACGTCCCAACCACCCGGATCCCTTCCGGATACTTGAGTTAGAAACCCTAACTCAAGATTTCCACTATGAATATCTTGTGAAAAACCTTCACAAGATCAAATCATACATGCAATAGCAAACGTGAATCCCACAACCCGGGATCACAACCTTCTCTCACAACCGAGAGAATCACAAAGCAATATTAAAGAGTTTAATATGAAATAAACAATCTTACCACAAAATCCTATACCTTGAGTTTTTCTTACCCAAATGGTGAAATGAAGGATTTGAGGAAGATGAAGTCACCAAGACCTAGCACCAAGGAAATGACCAGCAATCGGTGCCTAGGGATGATTTGGAGACCTGGATCAAGCAATAGCTTGAAGAGCTCACCAAGAACAACCTTCTCTCTAGATGGATTCTAGATCTAGAAATGAGAGAGAATGGGTTTCTTGTGAGGAAGAGAGCTTTTGATTTGAGTGAGAATGGCTATCTCTTTAGAACTCAATGAATCTCTTAATGGCAGCTCTAACCTAGATAGAAATGACCTAGGTTCGTATTTATAGGGTCCCATAAAAACAAGTTAGGTCATTCTTCAACGGATAGAAATCTGTGAGAATTAGTCGGTCAAAGAACAATCACTGACCGACTAGTTCATCAACTAGTCGGTCAGTCAAACAGCATGGACCGACTAAGTGAAGATCTGAGAAGAGATAGAATTTCAGACCTAGAAATCTAGTCGGTCCAAGAAGACTGTCTGACCGACTAGTTTCACAACTAGTCGGTCAATCAATGAACGTAGACCGACTAAGAGACAAAATGAATTAGTCTGAATGCAATATGACTTAGTCGGTTCAGGAACAAAAGTTGACCGACTAGATTGTCAACTAGTCGGTCACCAAACGTTCTTAGACCGACTAACGATAAACAGTAGCTTAGGAGAATTTTAGAATGAACATTAAGTCACAACTAGTCGGTCAAAGAAGCATCACTGACTGACTAGTTCACAAACTAGTCGGTCGGTGAGTCAACGTAGACCGACTAACAGTAAACAGTAAAGTCCAAGAAATTAAGGAATCAAACTAGTCGGTCCAAGAACAGTTGCCGACCGACTAGATCACCATCTAGTCGGTCAGTACTTGTTCTTGTACCAACTAACATGCACAATAAAGTCCGAATCGAAGCGCGACGCTTCGAGGAAGTTAGAGTGAACTTGTGCAAGGATCCTAGAGCTACGAAATGAGCGTTATGAAGTTAGAATGATAAGAAATACTCAAGGCTTAACATTCTATCAATCGAAGCTAAAAGACTATAAATAAAACCTTAAAGAACGGTCTTCGAGAGCTTCGATTAAATCTTCATAACTTCCAAAACGGCGCAAGAGCTTCAACGAAGCTTTAGGCATGAATACGAGCTTTGGGAAGTGTTGAGATGTCGCTTTGAATGTTCTCGTGAAATTGGCGACGATCTCCAATACTGCGCTCACAAATTGTTAGTTCATGGATTATTTATGTTTGCTCATCATCAAAACCAAATCCGGGGAGTCCAATATTCAACATTCTCCCCCTTTTTGGTGATGACAAACCAACATAAATAATAATCAAAAATAATGATTCAAATGTAAAATACTTACTCCCCCTGCATTGATGACACGTTAATTCCAAAATGAATATATATGAATTGCATCAATCAGATGAGTAAGATAAATAAAGAGAATCAATTTTCGAAATATCGGATTTTGAAAATCCTTATATGTATCTTAACTCCCCCTGAATCTAACATATCAAACTAGATTCTTGGAAAATGAGTTAAATTTTCATTTGCGCTATTTATTATCATTATCTCTCCCCCTTTGGCATTATCCCAAAAATGGGGGGCATACAACGACAACAACTAGGAAATGGAAAATCCAACATCGGGAGTCGTAGACAATGACGATGGAACTAATTGACACCAAAGGAAAAGCGATAAAATCAAAAACAAGGTGTGCCAAAAATTGTCCATTATCAAACAGCGATAATCAAAATCATCAAAAATACCAAATAATTATTCATTAATTGAATAAAGAAACATACTCTTCAATATTCAATATTCTTGGGTAAAATTGTGCATGGAAAACAATTCTATACTATTATAGAATTTAAATCTATTTAACCAAGTTTGCTTGCGTCGAGCGACGAATTCACACATCATATGCATTGAACGAATAGTAAATGTGCACGACGAATTAAGATAAAGAGAACGACGATGTATAAATGATAACATCAAGAGTACATCCAAAAAGATATCGAATATAAAAATGTACATCACATCAAATGCAACACATCATCTATATAAACATCAAAAAGAACAACATCATCGTCTACATCAAAAGAGAACATCATCATCAATATCCAGAGTACATCAAAATACAACACATCAAAATATCCAACCGACATCCAGAAAAACTCCAAAAGTACATCAAAATATCATAACCCTCATACTCTATCCTAACCCAAAATACTCTCACTAAGATATATCATCCAAAGCGTAGTGGAGAGTCCTCGAAATAGCGATCACGAGGGAGTGGCTGGATCTGCAGTGTCCGTGGGTCCAGTCGATGGAGTGGACTCAGGCTCTGCAGGGAGAAGAGGCGTCTCAACAGATGGAATCGTCGGGGCAGGAGTCGAGACGTCAACGACGGGCTCGACGGCAGATGTGTCAACAGGAATATCAGCAGGCTCGGCAGCAGGGTCAGCAGCAGGCTCAGAAGTCTGAAGTGCTGAAGCAGAAGGCTCTGGAGCACCGGAAGTGGTGCCATCTCCAGGAGCAGAAGAGGTAGCAGCAGCAGCAGTGGCCGTGGCCTCATCGCCACGAGCCAGGGAAGTGACAAGCTCGTCAATATCCTCATCGTCCATATCCTCGGCCTCAGAAACTGAAGGAGGAAGATCAATCCCCATCATCTGAGCCATACGGCAGACGACCTCCTCGGTACGAGCCAAACGCGACTCGTGCCGACGAAGAAGGCGTACGACATCATCTAATGTAGCAGGACGAGAGGGGGCTGCAGCAACTGACGGAGAAGCCTGGGAAGTAGATGCGGTAGACCTCTGCACGTGACGAAGCGCCGCTAGAGATTTCTTCACGGCCGTCGCATTCAGAGGAGTACCCAAGGGACGCTCATCGTCAGAAGGGAGAGGGACTCGGAAATGACGAAACACAAGAGTCAACAAACAAGGGTATGGAATATGCGCAGATTTATTGGTCTTGCGTATACACTCGAAAGAGTCCATCTTATCGAGTATCACGCGAGCCCAATTAATCTCGCATCCCAAGAAAAGAGCGTAGATCAATTTCAAGAACGGCTGGGATGGAAGTGAAGATGATCCATACTTTGGGAGAAGACATGACTTTAAGATCAGGTTAAGGACCCACGCATTCGGCTTGAAAGATTTCGAAGGAACACCAATGAATGCGGAGGGGATAACCTGGAAGATATCTGAAAGAACTGACTGATCCAAGGAAGAAATGTCATCGACGGAAATGTCCGAAGGAAGGAGACCGGACGACGAACAACCAAGAATCTCCCCCAAGATTTCTGCCGTGAGAACTATAGGAGTTCCCAAGACAGTAGTCTCAATGGAGTGGCTGGCATCGTACTGGCCTCGAACACGATTGGCATAGAACAATTTCACAAGGCGAGGATATGGTTTGGGATTGGCCTTGGGGTCGTATCGGAGATAATCAAGGAGACCACTATAGGAGAGTAGGTCAGCTAAGCCAAGGAAATCAGAAAACTGGACGTAGTGCTCCAATAGCATCGGGTAGTGTTCAATACGGTTGTAGGCCGCGAGACACAAAGGGTCGTCGCGACACAACGATATGTCAACACCCCCCGCTGGCATTGGGCCCTTTCCCTTTGGCTGGCGAGTCCTAGGACGAAGTGGAGGAGTGGGTTCCCTAGGGCTAGGCTCATCCTCAGGGATAAATTCAGAGTCGGTATCGGGAGGAGTAGCTGGAGTTTGAAGGATAGGCTTCTTGGTCTTTGATTTTCGGGGTTTAGCTGTGGCCGTCCTCGGCTTCTTAGGAGGAGGCGAAGATGGAGAGGCTTGGGTTGACTTGGCACGATGCTTAGGCTTAGGTGGATTCCTAGGGTCGGAAGGCCCTACGGTCATAGGAGAAGCCCCAGAAGAGGCGATGGGAATCCTCGTCTTTGCCATGGTTGAGGCATGACGAGTACAAGCAAGCGATCACGGAGGATCAACAACCCTAAGCACACAACCCTAAGAAAGGAGAATCCGAAAAATATACAAGCCCTAGGTTTAAACTTGAAACCCTAGGAGCTAGAACTTGAAATCAAGGAGAGCAAACCCTAGAATAGGAAATCGACACCTAGGAGAGGGGGTTTTACCTAGGAGGAGGAGTCGACGGCGGCGATCGACGGAGAGATGGCCGGAAGTCGAAGGGTTTCGAGTGGGGGTTTGGGAGATATCGGGCTGGAGATGAGTTGAAGACCGACTAAATGAAAATTTAGTAGAATGAATAGGAGTATAAGTCGGTCTGGAATCAAAAAGACACATTTGCGCTAACCCACTTAGTCGGTCACAGTTCAAGTACTGACCGACTAGATTACGATCTAGTCGGTCGGTCAATGAGCTTGAACCGACTAAGTCGAAACAGAGGCAAACAGCAAATTTTAGGGCTAGATTTAGTCGGTCGCCGTATACTTACTGACCGACTAGTTTTCAATCTAGTCGGTCGGTAGGTGTACTATGACCGACTAATGAAAGAAAATGATAGGAGATGGATGAGAGCTTGATCTAGTCGGTCTGAGTTCACTTGCTGACCGACTAGATGAGCATCTAGTCGGTTGACAAATGAACTTAGACCGACTAGAAGAGTTCAAAATTTGATAATTGATTTTTCTTCACAAACCACTTGGATGAAACAACTTAAAACTCTCATTAGTCATCTAAATTACCCCATAAAACGTCGAAATCTTAAATACGACTTTCAAATACGAATTCGATCATAAATTCAAATATATCACATAAAATTCCCAAAAATTCAATTAATCTAGCATGAACAAAATATCGCGAAATCGAATAGCATGTAAGATAATTGAATGAAATATGAATCCTATATCTCGGATTCACCCATAATCCCCAATTCTCGACGCAACCGCACAAAGGAGTCCTCCTTTAGGGGTTTCGTGAAAATATCGGCGATTTGCTTTTGGGTTTCAACGTACACTAAAATGATGTCCTTTTTAGCAACATGATCATCTAAGAAATGGTGTCGGACATCTATGTGTTTTGATCGGGAATGGTGCACCGGATTCTTTGAAAGACAGATAGCACTTTGGTTATCTACCATGATAGGGCTAGTATCACAGTGAATACCAAAATCCTTCAAAGTGTGTCTCATCCAAAGAACCTGGGCACAAGCGGCACCGGCGGTAATATATTCCGCCTCGGTGGTTGAAAGTGATACGGAATTTTGCTTCTTGGAAAACCAAGAGACAAGAGAATTTCCTAGAAAATGGCAAGTGCCACTAGTACTTTTCCTGTCGGATTTGCATCTCGCATAATCGGCATCACTGTATGAGACTAACTCATACGTGCTAGATTTCGGATAAAGTAATCCAAAATCTAAAGTGTAACTTAGATAACGGAAAATACGCTTTACCGCTACTAAGAGAGACTCCTTAGGTTGAGACTGGTAACGAGCACATATGCATACGGCAAACATAATATCGGGCCTACTTGCGGTAAGATAAAGTAAACTACCTATCATACCTCGATATAGACGAATGTCTACATCCTTACCGCCCGTATCCTTGTCGAGATGCGTAGTCGTGCTCATTGGAGTCTTTTTCCCGGAAGCACTTTCCATTCCAAATCGCTTAAGCAACTCCACCGTATATTTCGTTTGGTGGATGAAGATTGCATCGTTCATTTGGCGAATTTGGAGACCTAAGAAATATTTGAGTTCGCCCATGTGGCTCATCTCAAATTGTTCCTTCATAACATTAGAAAACTCTTCGCAAAGAGTGAAGTTAGTAGCACCGAAAATGATATCATCAACATAAATTTGAACTAATAAAATATCATTATTCGCATGCTTAACAAAAAGTGTAGAATCGGCTTCGCCCATTTTAAAATTCAAATCCAAAAGAAAATTCTTTAGGCGATCATACCAAGCTCGAGGAGCTTGTCTCAAACCATAAAGAGCTTTCTTTAGTTTAAAAACATGATTTGGAAATTTTTCATTTATGAAGCCCGGAGGTTGAGAAACGTAAAATTCCTCAACGACATCTCCGTTTAAAAATGCACTTTTAACATCCATTTGAAATAACTTAAAATTTTTATGGCATGCATATGACAATAAAAGTCTAATTGATTCTAATCTAGCTACCGGAGCGAAGGATTCTTCGAAATCGATACCTTCCTCTTGGCGATAGCCTTGAGCAACTAACCGAGCTTTGTTCCGGATGACGACTTGATTTTCGTCGGATTTGTTCTTGAATATCCACTTTGTCCCTATGACGGTGTGGTTCTTCGATGGCAAAGGAACAAGCTCACATACCTCATTCCTCTCGAATTGAATGAGTTCCTCCTCCATGGCAAGGATCCAAGCACTATCTTCGCAAGCTTCAACTATATTCTTTGGCTCTATTGATGAGACAAAGGCACTATTGGCGAAGTGGTGGACTTGAGATCTCGTCTTGACACTATCATGAATATTGCCAATGACTTGCTCATGGGGATGGTCGCGAACGGTATGAAGCCGCTTGGGAATACCTTGATCACTAGGCACATTCTCAACAACTTCATTAGTCGGGTTAGTCTCAATAGAATCAATCGAATCAATAGACTTAGAATTTTCAAACGAATCACATAAAACATCCATAGAATCATTATCATTTGAAATCCTAGAAGTAGTAAAATTCTCATTAAACGAGACATGAAGTGATTCCTCGATCGTAGAGGATCTTTTGTTGTATATCCGGTAGGCTTTGCTACGTGAGGAATACCCAACAAATATCCCCTCATCCGATCTCGGATCAAACTTGTCCAAATTATCATATGTGTTTTTAATAAAACATTTTGCGCCGAAAACACGAAAATGTTTAACTTGAGGCAATCTACCAAACAACAATTCATAGCAAGTTTGTTTGGTGCCGGGCCTCAAAAGTATTCTATTAAACACATAACAAGCGGTGTGTACCGCTTCCGCCCAAAATTGATAACCAAGTTGACTATCTTCGAGCATAGTGCGAGCACACTCCACAAGCGTTCTATTCTTCCTCTCAACAACACCATTTTGAGGAGGTGCACGAGGGAAAGAAAACGTGTGAGTAATTCCAAGATCATCACAAAAATTTGAGAAAGACTCATTCTCAAATTCACCCCCATGATCACTACGAATAGTGACAATGGTGGTTCCGATGAGATTTTGTACTTTCTTTACAAATATTGTGAAGTTTTCAAAAGCTTCATTTTTATTACATAAGAAAAATACACATGTAAATCTTGAATAATCATCAACGATGACTAGTCCATACCTTGCATTTCCTAAGGAAGCAACTCTAGTTGGCCCAAATAAATCTAGATGTAATAGCTCTAGTGGCCGTTTCGTAGAAATGCTTTTCTTAGGTTTAAATGAAGATTTAGGAAGCTTGCCACGTTGACAAGAATCACAAAAACTTTTCTTTTCAAAAACGAGTTTCGGAAAACCTTTAATGGAATTTAATTTCGAAAGCTTATAAAGTGTTCCAAAGTTCACATGTCCAAAGCGTCGATGCCATAAGTGTTGTTCACTTGTGTTGGCAACAAGACATTGTTCATATGACTTAGGAAGATCCAAAATATAAATATCTTTATGGCGTGTGCCGGAAAATAATAATTTATTATTATCATTTGAAATATGACACAATCCTTTCGCAAAACTAACTTTGTAACCTTTGTCACAAAGTTGGCTTATTGAAATAAGATTATGATTTAAACCATCAACTAAATAAACATCACTAATTAAGGGTTTAGAAGGGTTACCCACTTTACCAACACCGACGATTGTTCCGCTCTCATTGCCTCCAAATACGACGCGATTTCCATTTGCAATGGGAACCACTCCGGAGAGCAATTGAGCGTCACCCGTCATGTGTTTTGAACACCCGCTATCGAGTATCCAATTCCCTTTGGAGCTAAATTTATATTTGTTGCTCCATTTCTTTTTCTTTTCCTTGAGTACCTAAAGATAGAAACTTTCATATCAGGTACCCAAGGTCATTGGGTCCTCAAAAGTTAGACCTTTGGAAGCCAAGTCCAATTGGACTTTGACTTCCCCACATAATCTCTACTATGCACAACATCCGAAAAATAAGCATTCATATACTCTTGTTTTTCATCCATGCTTGTGTCCTTTGGGCTCCAAATAGTGAAGATTTTGGGAGCCCTCATCCTATTGGGTGCATGCATGCGACGTTGATTTCTACGTGATGCATGTTGTGGATAGGCATACGGGACATGATGGAACGGTGCACGACGAGAATTATTCATATGATGTTGTGGGTGAACATATGCATGTGTGGGAACACGTGCGTGAGGGTGTCTCACATGGTGTGCACGTGCCCGTGAACGTGTAGCATAGAAATCATCATATGTGTGAGATGGTGGAGTAGGACGTGTGTTCCTACGTGGCATGGTATTGGTGTACATATAAGCATGCCCCTTCTTTGGAGGTCCACCCGAAGTGGGTTTCTTTTCAAAAGAGGGTGTGGACGAGGTGGAAGCACCATTGGTAGATAAACTACCAATAGAGTGTTTGCTACCACTCGTAGAGTCACCGGAAGTTGGCCTAACAAAAGTAGTGGCCGCTTTGGATAGACATCCCATCGTATACCCCAAACCAATGTGGTGATTGGCCGGAAGTAAGTCACTTAGGATTTTATCCAAATGGTCCTTACCTTTGTTGAATTTGTTAATTCGGCCCAATGTGTTCTCATATTTCTCTTTGAGAGAACGCATAGAAGTATCCAAATTGGATACTTGCGATGCGAGCACAAAAACACGAGATTTAAGATTCTCGTTCTCAATACTCAAAGTCGAGTTTTGAGAAGTTAAATCCGCTATCCTATGTTCTTCCGGATCATCAATGCTAACATGTTCAAGTTTGGATTTGAGATTGACAATCTCATTTCTTAACTCTTCAACAACGGTGTCGTTGTTGGTGATGATAGTTTTAGGCGAGGTTTGAATGCTAGCTAGGTCATCTTTTACTTTAGTATATCGATTTACTAATTTTTGTATTTAGACCATAAGTGAGAGTTAGCATCCCTAAGATCATCCATGGTTACCTCATCGCCTTCGTCGTCGCTATCATCGGAAGAGGAGGATCCTTGATCATGCTCCTCTCTTGCCATGAAGCACATGTGCGCTTGCTCCACTTTCTCATCATCCGACTCTCCGCTTGAGGAATCCTCGGAGTCGGTGAATGTTGCTCCGACAAGTCCCTTTTTGTACCCCTTTTTGTACTTCGTTGACTTGTCGAACTTTGGCGCCTTCCACTTCTCCTTTTGCTTATTTTGAGGACAATCCGCTTTGATGTGTCCTGGCTTATTGCATTTAAAGCACAAAGGTGGAGAGGCGTTAGTAGAAGTAAACTTAGATTTTTGTTTGAAGTTACCCTTTCGGAAGAAACGATTGAACTTCTTTGCCATGAGTGCAATGGATTCCATGTCCATTTCTTCTTCCGAGTCCTCATCATCGGTAGAGGTGGATGAAGCCGCCTTGAATGCAATCGCCTTTTTCTTAGGCACATCTAGGTTCAAATATGACTTCATCTTTTCTTGTAACTTCACCTTGCTATCTTTGCATACCTCGTATGACATCAAAGTACCCATTAGTTGAACTACGGTATATTTGTTCATGTCATTACCTTCCTCGATGGCGAAGGTACGTTTTTCCCAAGAAGAGGGAAGTCCTTCAATAATCTTTGAGCACTTCTCCTTTTGAGTGTAGGACTTGCCGAGGGCCTCTAACTCGTTTATTATGTCAACAAAGCGAGCGTAATATTCTTTCATCTTCTCGTCCTGTTGCATATGAAACATTTCGTAATCTTTGTTTACGACTACGAGTTTAGAGTCTCTTACCCTACTCGTCCCTTCATGAAGTATGAGGAGGGAGTTCCAAATTTGATATGCACTCTTACATGTGCATATCTTATTGAAATCCTCGGGCTCCAAAGCGCATTGCAAGGCGTTCATTGCCTTGGCATTGCTTACCTCCGCGGCGACCTCCGCGGTAGTCCATTTCTCAAAGTCTTCTTCTTTGGGTTCGCTGTATTCCTTCATTGTAGTCCTCCATAAGGATGCACTCCGGAGGAAGGTTTCCATCCGGCATTTCCAATACCCATAGTTGGTACCGTTGAAGAATGGAGGCCTTGTAGAGGAATGTCCTTCCATCACCGATGACGCTCCTTCACGATTCCTGAAGGTGTCATAGTTGGAAGGTGGAGGCACGGTCTTGTTGTCGTTGGCAGACATAGCTAAGTATCTGGCTCTGATACCAAATGTAATGCCCTACAAGCTACTGCACAAGTACTAGAGGGGGGTGAATAGTACTTTAAAATAATAAGGAGTATAATTCCAAATTAAATTGCAAACAACTACCAAATCAATTTGCGGAAGCTTAAATTGAATGACAACAACAAAATTAACAATGCAAACAAATGATGTTAATGGGTTCGGATCCACCCAAGTCTCCCCGACTTGTTCCCGGTGATCCTACGTCCCAACCACCCAGATCCCTTCCGGATACTTGAGTTAGAAACCCTAACTCAAGATTTCCACTATGAATATCTTGTGAAAAACCTTCACAAGATCAAATCATACATGCAATAGCAAACGTGAATCCCACAACCCGGGATCACAACCTTCTCTCACAACCGAGAGAATCACAAAGCAATATTAAAGAGGTTAATATGAAATAAACAATCTTACCACAAAATCCTATACCTTGAGTTTTTCTTACCCAAATGGTGAAATGAAGGATTTGAGGAAGATGAAGTCACCAAGACCTAGCACCAAGGAAATGACCAGCAATCGGTGCCTAGGGATGATTTGGAGACCTGGATCAAGCAATAGCTTGAAGAGCTCACCAAGAACAACCTTCTCTCTAGATGGATTCTAGATCTAGAAATGAGAGAGAATGGGTTTCTTGTGAGGAAGAGAGCTTTTGATTTGAGTGAGAATGGCTATCTCTTTAGAACTCAATGAATCTCTTAATGGCAGCTCTAACCTAGATAGAAATGACCTAGGTTCGTATTTATAGGGTCCCATAAAAACAATTTAGGTCATTCTCCAACGGATAGAAATCTGTGAGAATTAGTCGGTCAAAGAACAATCACTGACCGACTAGTTCATCAACTAGTCGGTCAGTCAAACAGCATGGACCGACTAAGTGAAGATCTGAGAAGAGATAGAATTTCAGACCTAGAAATCTAGTCGGTCCAAGAAGACTGTCTGACCGACTAGTTTCACAACTAGTCGGTCAGTCAATGAACGTAGACCGACTAAGAGACAAAATGAATTAGTCTGAATGCAATATGACTTAGTCGGTTCAAGAACAAAAGTTGACCGACTAGATTGTCAACTAGTCGGTCACCAAATGTTCTTAGACCGACTAACGATAAACAGTAGCTTAGGAGAATTTTAGAATGAACATTAAGTCACAACTAGTCGGTCAAAGAAGCATCACTGACCGACTAGTTCACAAACTAGTCGGTCGGTGAGTCAACGTAGACCGACTAACAGTAAACAGTAAAGTCCAAGAAATTAAGGAATCAAACTAGTCAGTCCAAGAACAGTTGCCGACCGACTAGATCACCATCTAGTCGGTCAGTACTTGTTCTTGTACCAACTAACATGCACAATAAAGTCCGAATCGAAGTGCGACGCTTCGAGGAAGTTAGAGTGAACTTGTGCAAGGATCCTAGAGCTACGAAATGAGCGTTATGAAGTTAGAATGATAAGAAATACTCAAGGCTTAACATTCTATCAATCGAAGCTAAAAGACTATAAATAAAATCTTAAAGAACGGTCTTCGAGAGCTTCGATTAAATCTTCATAACTTCCAAAACGGCGCAAGAGCTTCAACGAAGCTTTAGGCATGAATACGAGCTTTGGGAAGTGTTGAGATGTCGCTTTGAATGTTCTCGTGAAATTGGCGACGATCTCCAATACTGCGCTCACAAATTGTTAGTTCATGGATTATTTATGTTTGCTCATCATCAAAACCAAATCCGGGGAGTCCAATATTCAACATTTTCTTCTTTGAGGAATTACTATAAACACTCGTAGGACAGAGGGATGCCTAATCTGGCTGAGATCCCTACACCAAAAGTTTTGATTTTCCTTGGGTCCTCAATTTGGACACATGGATCAGTCTGCAAAATAGATAAAAATATAGAATTTGAACTTCGGAGTTAAACTAAGCATTGAAACTGCAAAAAGATCGAAGTCTGATCAAATGGATATCTCTCAAAATGTAATTTTTATAATGAAAAAAATAGAGATAGACGGGAAAACTGAATTGATATCGAATGAGGGTTTCAGAAAACATTCCAGAATTCCATTTGAAATGTGATTTGAAATGTGATTTGAAGCCTATCATATGCATAATGTCATTTTAAATAGTGAAAATTTCCAATTTAATTTAGTGTGTATATGACACAATGGCATTTTTTTCATGTTTCACTTTAAACTAAAACACAGTGTGAATTTTGTTGTTACTCTTGAATCCAAAAAATACAATTCAAGCTTCTACACCGCAAGCTTTTACAACTTTGAATGCCAAATACAATTCAAACTGAAATTTAATAATGCATATTCACCGCAAGCTTCTACACCGCAAACTGAATTTTATCAAAGAATTTCATGTGATTAACAAAGTGAATACAAATGGCCATTTCAGTTGTTCAGAGTGTGTATATGACATGATGTTGTGTATATGGCAGGATATTATCAGAAAAATAAAAAAAATTCTACACTTTGATTACAACCACCAAAATAGCCATTGCATTCTACAGCTTAAAAATGTCATTTCACTTGACTAACACAGTGAATACAAATGCATATATACACTGTATGGAATTTGAATTATGATTTGAATTGTGTCCTATGCACAATGGTGTTTAAATAGTGAAAAAAATTCATTAATCAGTACAAAGTTTACACACCCGAATGATTCAAATTATAGAATGTTGATACTAAATAACAGAAGCAACATGCAGAAATAAGAGGTGTAATATACTAATAACATCCACTGAAATCTAAGTTCTATTCATCAATCAAGAATAGTATTTGGGGCAAAGATAGCTACTCTTTCCCACAGCATGAAGAGCCCTTTTAGCAAGCGGCTACATGGTCACAACCTACTGCTTACTAACCAATGGTTCAATAATCTGATTATGACAGAAAAGAACACAACATTAACCAAATCAAAATTTTATAGTTCAACAAAACAATCAAAATATAAATTTGATATTTCCCCCAAACACCAATGCTTTACACGAACTGGACACGCAAATCCCACTGCTTTTCTTTTCATCCAAAATTCTTGAAAAATTCACCGAAATACTAGAGAGTGCGATATTCTTTTGCATTTTATTTTTATTTAAAAAAAATAGCATGCAATTTTGAGATACAAAAAACCCAGTTTGTTCCCTTTTGAGCATGCCTAACCTGTGGCTGGCAATTCAAGTGTTCATGCATTCATTTTCATCATTAATGTGAGTATATATTGTGTAAGCTTATGAAAACATCCAAATTCAATTAACAGATATGCACAATGCATGCATATATTAGATTAATCCAGCACCAGACACAATGATTATTTTTGCAGATGGGTTGCTAAATTGGTATCTCTAAGATGGGTGTACTTTATGATGAGTGCACATGTTTACCACCAAGTACAATATAAGCATCTGCAACATCTGATGATCCAACGAAACATATATCATCTATCAATCTTATCTACATTCCCAAAACATACGTGAAATATCGCAATACATAGAATGGCTTAACTATGATACTGAAAACAATGTAACTCGGCCAAATACTATAACAACAGCAATACCTCTTTAACAATGAATTTCAACATGTTTGAGATTTTTCCCATAGCTGGAACTCCTGATGGTTTCTCAAAAGCAACAAAACTCTGCCCAGTGGAATCATAAGGTAAAGTCTTCAATGTATTTGATGCAAATTCTGAAAATTCCTCAACATTAAAAGCATTGACAAAATGGTGACCTGAAAGCAGTTTCAAACTTTAAAGAGAGTTAATTGGCACAAAATAACAGCAGGAGTAAAGCACAAAGAAGGCAGATCTATATGGAAGGCTCATTACCAAAAGCATCAATCTGCATCTTCATCCCAGAATCCACAGGCGTTCACTCAACCTGCTGCCCCGCATCTTCATCCCGCTGCCCCGCGCACTCCACCACCTGGCTGCCCCTCCCCCTCCTCCTAGCCGCGCCGCCTCCCGGCTTGAGAAAGAAATCTCCCCAAATGATAAAAGAGGAATAAAATGATGGAGATCAAAATCTGATCCATAATTCGTAATAATATTCAATAAAAAACAAATGCCCATCTTGAGAAAGAAATTGAAATAGCAACCCAAGGCATCGATCACGTCCTTTAGCCCAACAGCCCTTGCTAAATTTTGAACTGCCCAGACTTTGAGAAACAGATGCCCAGACTTTAGAGGAGAAAAATGCCCTTGCTAAATTTTGAACAAACTTTAGAGGAGAAATTCTGAAAAATAAGAAATTGAAGAGAAAAATGCCCAAGAAATTGAAGTAGCAACCCAAGGCATCGATCACGTCCTTCAGCCCAACAGCCCTTGCTAAATTTTGAACTGCCCAGTTCTTGAGAAATAAATGCCCAGACTTTAGAGAAGAAAAATTAAATTTTGAACTGCAGAGCCCAACAGCCCTTGCTAAATCTCGGTATCAGATCACTGCAGAGTTCAAAACATTTCTAAAAAATATCATGTCAAGAAAGAGATGTACCTCAGGATCCAAGGCATCGATCACGTCCTTCATCTTCTTCACCATAGAATTTCTTGGAACACGCCGCTCATCCATCGGTTCCCTTGAGGTCACCAACAATCGCAAAGCCATCGCAGCGCGAGCAAACTGTCGTTGAGAGATCACATCCTCCAGCTTTATCCCTTCCATGCCTTTCCCCTTGCGATTTCTCTTCATTTTGATGTTCTTGTGTCATTTTGATCTGCAGAACCCGAAGACCTGCAAAAGACTTTGTTGTCACAGGGAAAGGACTTCCAATAAAGCAAGCACGCAAATGGCTGTTGCTATTCCCAAAAAAGCTCATTGCTCTCCCCCAAAAACAGACTTGCTTTCCCAAGTTAAATGGGACCCACAAAAACTCAAAAATACAAACCATTCATCTCAATTTTTAATCCCAACCGTTCATCATCCAAGAATAAATCTTGGCCCTCTTTCTATCAACCGGTTTGTCCTAGTCAGCTTGTCCTAGTCAGCCCTAGGATTCAAAAATCACTGTCAAATGTATAATAGATATCTTGTGAAACATCCCGTAATAAATGTATACTTGATTCACATGACACATCACTGGGGTTTGGGGTAACCCATAGTTTAAGAGTATGTGGAAGTGACTGGAGTTCATCTATCTGCTGCCTGCATTGGCAAATATAGATGCATGTGTCGACAAACCCTTATATGTTGCCTCTGTCGGTAAAACCTTACATGTTGATTGCGTCGGTAAAAACCTACCACTAACTGTGTGTCAGTCCTGTCTGGGTAAAGCGCACACAGGCAAGAGATGAACTCAATGATTGCATATCATACTCCCTTACTTGAGTAACGTAGTTTAGTTACTACTTGCACAACTACATTATTGCATGTTTGTATTATTGTTGTTACCCCACATGCCTGCTTATCTTACTATTGTTGCTACCTTACATGCTCTGTTACCATGTCATATTTGCCATGTCATAGTTGTTGCTCGCATACGTTACTTATCGCACTTGCATGCATGATTGCTTTTACTTTAATTGTTGCACTTGCATGACAGTATATATTTACTTTCCATAGCCCGTTCTTTCCTTTGCACTGCTTTTACTTCCATTTTTAGAATTGTTGTGACTTACATACGGTGCCATTTCATGGCACCAACAGACGACGAACAGATTGAAAAAGAGACCCCCCCCCCGAGTTTCAGAAGCCAGAGTTTGACCACGAGACCACTGATTCTCTAGAGCGTAAGTTCTGTATTTTTAGCCGTACTTCTCTTATTTCATATATCCTGTTGTATAATATGGATTGTGTTGTGAAGGGAAATCGTAGGGAAATAGGTGTAGAGGGTTAAGAGCCCCCTACCCTCATATTTATAGCTTTCAATAGCGGGCTGGATACCCAATGGGCCTCATGGGCCTATTCATAACACTTCCTCTTATCCAACCAATATTGAATAAGAGGTGGATTCTTCAGGATCCGAGTTAGGATAACTGCCTTGTTAAAGAAAGAACAGTTAATCCATAACTTCCCATGTTTTAGGGATGTGTTTAGGGGTGGATACTTCAGGATCCAGAGTCAACGAGGTTGCCTCGTCAAAACCTTGACTACGGAAAACCCAGTGGGAAAAAACCAGTAGCCAAGGGAAAAGAGTACAACTCTGCAGTTGACTCCCCCTCATCTGGCCAAGCTTCAGGCTTGTAGATTTCCTATGAATGTATACATCAGTCTCCTATGTACCTATGAGTTCATAGTCCTCTCATCCTGACCCAGTTTACATTTCCTCGCTCTCCTCATCCCAATCTCATATACAAGTTTCTCAAAGATACTAGTAGGCAGGGATTTGGTAAGCAAATCCGCCAAGTTATTACATGATTGGATCTTCTGTACCTCAATCTGTTTCTGAAGGTCGTGCGTCCAGAAGAACTTGGGAGAGATATGCTTCGTCTTATCGCCTTTGATGCAGTCGTCCTGTAGCTGGGCTATAATGCTGCATTGTCTTCATGAAGTGGAGTAGGCGCAAGGACGCCGGTCATCAGGCCGGTGGAGGTGAGGATGTGCTGGATCACAGAGCGTAGCCAGAAACTCTCCTTGCTTGCTTCGTGGATCGTTAGGAGCTCTAAGTGGGTGGATGAGACGGTTGTCATGGCCTGCTTTACAGATCTTCAGGATATGGCTGTGCCGCCATAAGTAAACATGTATCCTGTCTGAGACTGCTCTGTATGAGGATCGGACCTGTAACCTGCATCAGCATAACCAACTAAACCAGTTGATGCCCCTTTCCTGTAGAATAGACCTAAGTCTATGGACCCTTGGAGGGAGCGCAGAAGATGCTTAACTCCGGCCCAATGCCGCTGTGTAGGTGCATCGCTATATCTGGCTAGTAAGTTGACTGCAAATGCTATGTCAGGACGAGTGCAGTTAGCCAGATAAAGGAGTGCACCGATAGCACTTAGATAAGGCACTTCGAGGCCTAGTACTTCCTCCCCCTCTTCCAGTGGCCAGAAGGGGTCTTTATGTACATCCAATGATCTGACGACCATTGGAGTGCTGAGGGGGTGGCACTTATCCATCTGAAACTTTTTCAATAAGTTCGATGAGTAAGTTGACTAATGTAACAAGATCCCATCGTTAAGATGCTCTATTTGAAGACCTAAACAGAATTTTGACTTTCCAAGGTCTTTCATCTCGAAGGTTTCTGTCAAGCTTCTAGAAATCTCTGCGATCTCTTCAGGAGATCCGATGAGGTTCAAGTCGTCCATATAGACGGCTATGATTACAAATCATGTTGCCTTTGCTCTTATAAAGATGCAAGGACAGACTGGGTCGTTTGTGAATCCTTGTTTTGCAAGGAAATCACTCAGTCTGTTATACCACATCCTTCCAGATTGTTTTAGACCATATAATGATCTTTGCAGTTTCACTGAGTAGATGTCACGTTCTCTCTCTTTTAGTGTTGCAGGCAAAGAGTAACCGTTAGGCAATCTCATATAGATGTCTCGGTCTAAGTTGTCATACAGGTATGCAGTAACCACGTCCATAAGATGCATATCTAAACCCTCTTGGGCTGTTAAGCCAATGAGGAATCGGAAGGTGATCACGTCCATAACCGGGGAGTTTGTGGCTTCAAAATCCACCCCTGGACGTTGGGTAAAACCCTGCGCTACAAGCCTTGCTTTGTAGCGAATGATCTCATTCTGTTCATTTCGTTTTCTAACAAATACCCATTTATAACCCACATGTTTTACACATTTTGGTGTCTGGACTATGGGTCCGAAGACCTTGCGTTTGGTGAGTGCATCCAACTCCACTTCTATTGTCTCTTTCCACTTTGGCCAATCATCTTTGCTTTGACATTCTGTCAGAGAGCTGATTCGGGATATAAATTGCTTATTTTCCCACCATTTCTGGGTATTTTATGTGTATATCATGTTTAATTTGGCGTTAATACGTGTGTTTTCGTGATATCATGGATTATTAACGCCTAATCTCTTTTTACACATAAAATACGATTTTTATGGACTAATTTTTGTTTCTCCTATTTTTCAGGTACTCCTGGGAGTTTTCTGGATTTTCTGGAATTTTTCTAGAATTTTCTGGAATTTCGGGCTATTTTTTGGAGATTTTTGGAGCTAGAATGGTATTTCTGTAAATTCTGGAAAGAAGAAAAAAATATACAGCTGGATAATTACATCCCGCCCCCCAGGTTGCAAAATTTTTGCGTTGGGCCCCCATTTTCTGATGCAGCCCCTTTTTTGGGCGGAAAATTTCATCCCGCCCCCCGGTTTGCACAAGATTTGCTGCTGGGCCCAATTTTCTGGGTTAAATGGCCTGCTGTGCGAAAATTGAAAGGGGGATTCGGCCTGCTCTTGGTTTGGTGCGTTTTTTGTGTTTTTTTAGGGTTTGGGAGCTCTTGGAAGGGGGAGGAGGCCATGGAAGCTTGAGGAAGCTTGGTGGAGCTTGGAGAAGCTTGGAGAAGGCAATTTGGAAGAGGCTAGGGCTCATTTGGGTGAAAGCTTGGGTGAAATTTTTCCTCTTTCTCTTTGTATTTTGACATCCCACTTTTGTATTGAACTTGGGTTAATTTTGAATGCAATTTTCCTATTGTTTGCTATGATTGTGTAGTGTTGAATTGGTGTGGGTTGTGATTCTTGATGTGGGTTGTTAATCCTAGCCCTAATTGCCTCTTGCTCATTTTGAATGTTAATCTTGGATGTGTAATTAGGGCACAATTTTATTGGCTAAGTCCCGAGAGGGCAATTTGAGAAAATCCATGTTCTTAATTTGATTAGTGCCATGATAATATATCCATGCTTATTGCTCTTCGTGTTCTTGAATGCTAAATATTCCGATTGAGTTTCCTTAGCCGGTAAATCAATTGAGTTATATGTGGGTGATTTGGGCTCGATTAACTCCATCATTAGTGAACCCGCAAACCATGCTCTTCTCCTAGCCATCCTAACTCCTACTTTGGCTCTCCAACCCTACCCACTTAGGTTAGAAGTTTAGATTTATTCACACTTTTCACACACTCATCCACTGTTAATTGAGATTGTTGTAAAGCACTTTATTTTTCGTTATCGATCAATTTTGTGAACGTAGAACGACTTGTCCCTGTGATCCGACCCGGTACTCACCGGTTATTTTTATTGCATTGACACTCCTACGCTTGGGAGTGGAAGGCATGCACTTGCGCGTTTTCCGAGTCAACCAATTGGCGCCGTTGCCGGGGACAACGGTTTCTATTATTAGCATTTTTTGATCGATGTTGAAAGTTTTAGTGTGATACTACTATCTTTTAGTGTGAGTCTTTTTTGATTCTTCATCTTTCACTTATTGTTCATCCTTATTTATTTTACGCTTTTTTCAGTCTTTTTGATTGTTTGTTTTTGCTTTTTTTTCAAAAATGGCAAGTACTTCAAACTCTCTTGGGTTTGACATGCGGGTGACCAAATCCCTACCGAGATTCCTCGGTAAGGATGCGGAGAGCCCTTACCTACATATTAAGAAGTTTGAGAGTGCTTGCAAGCTTCATTTTGATGGGAACACATGTGCAGAAAAGTTTTATCTTAAATTCTTTCCCTATTCTTTGGATGGTAGTACATTAAATTGGTTTAAAGTTTATATCTCTCATATTATTCCATCTTGGCCTGTACTAAAGCTAAAATTTTGTGTGAAGTTTTTTCCATCTTACATGACCAAAACATGGCAAGGAAGAATTGTGAACTTTGGTCAGCGCATCGGTGAGACATTTTTTCAGGCTTGGACGCGATTTTCAGAGTTGGTGTACGGTTGTCCACATCATGGATTTGACAGGGTGCGTCTTCTTGGGTTCTTCTTGGAGGGTCTGTTTCCGGAGACACATGATTTTGTGGATTTGTTGGACAACGGTCAATTTTTAGACATGGATGAGAATGCGGCTTGGCGTTATTTGGAGTCCTATAAGGAGGAAGATCACATATTGATTGCGACTCCAAATGAGCCAAGACATGAAGTTTTGGTCCACCAAGCCCCGAATGAAGAAGATCTTTTGGATCTCACCCCACCGGTAATTGAAGAATTGAGTGTCCCATGCCAAGTAGTAGTTGAGGAACCAAGTGTTGGCATGGAGGAGTTGGTTGAGCGGGTGGAGGAAATTGTCTTGTTGGCCCCTACTATTTCTGTTGGGCCGTGTCAAATAGTTGTTGAAGAATTGGTTGTTGACATGGTGGAGATAGAGGAGCCGATCGCGCGCACACTTGGGAGTGAAGTGGGCGAGGATGATTGTTCTTGTATTGATGAGCCCGAAGAAGAGGCAAGTGAGGATGAGTTTATACCACATGCTATCATGGATCCCGAGCTTCCCTCTCCTTCGGTGGTTTCTATGGAGATATCTCTTCCTCTCCCGGTTGATATTGAATACCGCGGGGATGAACTTCAAACCACATCACTTTCTACCATCCAGGGAGTTTTCTCACACATTCATCATACTTTTCATTCCGTATTTTTTATTGATGATTATGTGTGGAATTCATTTTTTGGGAATGTATCACCATCTCTTTCTTACACAACCCGTCTCCTTCCTTATATAGGTACACACTTTGAGGAGATGCTTGGGGCTGTGTACGTGGCCGCCATTGCCACGTTTAGCCGAGGAGCATTGGCGGAGGAAATGAAAGGAGCGTTGGAACAATTGCCACCGCCAATGGAAATTTTGGATCCGCCATTTGCCACGGTGTGTTCTTTCCAATAGTGTAAATAAATAAACGTTTTATTTTAGTACTTTCGTATGCTTTACTTTTCTTTTCTAGTATCTTTTGTGAGATCTAATACTCTTCCAACATTGCGGACAATGTTTCTTTTAAGTTGGGGGGGAGAGTGTTAGAATCTCTAGGATTGTTAGGATTTTGAGCTAAATTTTTTTTTGAGACACCTCCATCTCACTCTCATCCAACGAATTTCATTGCATATCATATTTTGGCCTCCTCGTCCCTACGCCACTTGCTTTGTGTAGTCCCTACAGGCTTTAATGTTATGCTATTTTTTCGGATTATCGCTTTGGTATCGATTTCTCGATGTTTGATTGGCACGTTTTCATTTCTTTTCCAATTTGGAGTCAAATGCTAATATGACATGTATGAAACTACTTTATACGTCGTGATACTGTAGTGCCCTGTGGTAGCTACTGCACACGTACTAGAGGGGGGGTGAATAGTACTTAAAATAATCAAGATAGTTATTCCTAATTATTGTGCAAGAAACAAACGACAATGCGGAATTAAACAACTATCAACAAGAATTAAAACATACGCAAACAAACAATATTACTGGGTTCGGATCCACCCAAGTCTCCCCGACTTGTTCCCGGTGATCCTACGTCCCAACCACCCGGATCCCCTCCGGATACTTGAGTTAGCAACCCTAACTCAAGATTTCCACTATGAAATACTTGTGAAAAACCTTCACAAGTCAAATCATACAAAAGACATGTGACTCCCACAAACCGGGATCACAACCTCTCTCACAACCGAGAGACACAATTTAAATACGATTGAAATGAAATAAACTCTTACCTTACAAAATCCTATGCCTTGAGTATACTTACCAAATTAGGGCAATGATGGATTTTGGGGAAGATGATGCCACCAAACCCTAGCTTCAAGAAGATGACCAGCAATGGAAGCCTAGGGTGGAGTATGGTGACTAGAATCAAGCTCTTGGCTTGAGATGCTCACAATGGAGAGAATCTCTCTTGAGGAAGATGGCTCAAAGAGTGAAGGGAGAGATTCTTGTGAGGGAGAGAGAGCTTTGAAATAGCTTGGGAGAGCTCTTCTCTTAGGTCTGAAATTGCTTGTATATTGGACCTCTAACCCCTCTTCAAACGAATCAGGATTCTATTTAAAGGGGCAAGAGAAATCGAGTTTGAAAGAATCCCAACGGCTCTATTCTGAAGCAGACTAGTCGGTCAAAGAAGGATCACTGACCGACTAGTTCATCAACTTGTCGGTCGGTGATACAACGTAGACCGACTAACGGTAGAACAGCCAAGAAGTCGAAGTACAGGCAAAGACAACTAGTCGGTCTAAGAAGACTTGCCGACCGACTAGTTTCACAACTAGTCGGTCGGTGAATGATCTTTGACTGACTAACGTCGAAATAGAATAGGCTGACTTCAAGATGACTTAGTCGGTTTAAGAACAAATGCTGACCGACTAGTTTCTCAACTAGTCGGTCGGTAAACGTTCTTTGACCGACTAACTCGAAACAGTAGCTCAGGCTGAAAATGACTGTACACAACTAGTCGGTCTAAGAAGAACTCCTAACCGACTAGATCGTCATCTAGTCGATCGGTGACTCTTCTTTGACCGACTAACTGTAGACAGAGAAAGAGCTGAATATAGAGAAGGCAAACTAGTCGGTTCATGTAGAGTTGCTGACCGACTAGATCGTCATCTAGTCGGTTGGTAACTCTTCTTGAACCAACTAACATGCACAAGAAGCCGAGGGAAGAAGCGATAGGCTTCGGGAATGTTTCTAATGGCTTCTATGATAATCCTAGCTCTAAGATATGAGCGAAATGAAGATTATAAAGTGAGTCCTACTCAAGGCTTAACATTCTAATCTATGAAGCTAGAAGACTATAAAAATCAACCTTACGAGCCGTCTTCAAAGCTTCAATCTTCATTCCTCTTGACTTCAATATTGCTCCTTGAGCTTCAACGAAGCTCCAGGCACACGATCAGCGTATTGAGAAGTCTTGAGACGTCGCTTTTGATGAACGTGGTATTTTGGCGACGATCTCCATAACTGCGCTCACAAATAAGTTAGTATACATTATTTATGTTTGCTCATCATCCAAAACCAAATCCGGGGAATCAGATCACAACATTCTCCCCCTTTTTGGTGATGACAAACCAATCATAAATAATAAATAATAATAATAATTCAATTGAAATTTACTTACTCCCCCTGCATTGATGACACGTTAGTTCCATATTCAATAATGTTCATATGCATCAAGCAGCGAGGGAGATATAAAATATGAATCCTACTATTGCACATATAGGATCAAAATCCATTTTATATCTTCACTCCCCCTGAATCTAACACATCAAATTAGATTCATGGTAAATTCCTTTGAATTATTAATTAGCACATTGTCATTATTATATCTCTCCCCCTTTGGCATTAGCAAAAAGAGCTGGAGGAGACAAAATCAACGGCTAAAAAATAACGCATGGGAGTCGAAGAATACGACCAAGGTCCAAAATAACACCAAAGCAAAATAGCAAATACAAAATACCGAATAAAAGCAAAGCGTGTCAAGGAGACCAAAGTCGAAAATCGGAAACCGAAATCATCAAACCATAGGCGAAATACGAAATACCAAATCATCGGCGAAAATCGGAAAACGAAATCACCAAGCCATAGGCGAAAATCGAAATACGAAATCATCAAGCCATAGGCGAAAAACGAAATCCGAAATCATCAAAACTCAAATCGATTTTACTTATTGAGTTTTGGAACATACTCTCCAAAATCAATAGAATGCATGGAAAACAATTCTATGTTTCCATAGAAAGAATTCTATTAAATCCATAAAATCGTCGAACGACGAAATCAACATCAGAGACAAAAATAATCCGATGTGCATACCAAATGTAGCATGCAAGAATATTATGCCAAAAATAGATAGGACATCATATAACAATGGCATACACTAATCTAGCATACCAAATGAAGCAAAATGATACCAATCGTACTATATTCTACCAATGGATACCAATATGAATCAAAAGTATGAACATACTTACAACATTAAGCTCCCCGTACTTTGGTGCATCATTCAAGCACCATCAACTCCAATCGAATGAAAATCCTTGCAAATCACGGAGTTGGTAGGGTTGGTATCTCATGGTGGATTTAACCTAGAAAATATCATTTTGGTATCCAAAAATCCTTTTGGATCCTATGGGTTAGGCAATAAATTTAGCTAACTAAATTCAAATTAAATGTAACCCATACATACCACAATTGCTTTGGTACCCATAAAAATGAAATTAAACTTATGGTACCAAGCAATGAAGGGTCAAAGGAAACTAACCCTTCGGAAACCAAGTCCAAGAGGAACTTGATTTCCCAACATAATCATCATTCAAGATAACATCATTAATAAACGATTTCACATACAAATTCTTATTATGCATGCTTGTGTTCTTCGGACCCCAAATGGTGTAAGTCTTGGGAGTCCTAATCCTATTGGGAACATGCATATGTTGTTGGTTTCTATGTGATGCATGTCGTGGGTAAGCATATGGAATTCGATGCAATGGTGCATGATGATAATTATTCATATGAGAATGAGGATGAACATATGAATGTGGAGGAACACGTGCATGAGTGTGTCTCACATGGTGTGCACGTGCTCGTGGATGCGGAGCATAAAAATCATCATTTGTGCTAACATGTGGGGTAGGTTGTGTGTTCCTACGTGGCATGGTATACATGTAAGCATGAACCTTCTTTGGAGGTCCACCCAAAGTGGGTTTCTTTCCAAAAGGGGGCGTGTTCCTAGCGGAAGCACCATTGGTAGAAGATCTACCCATGACGTGTTTACTTCCACTAGTAGAAGCATCGGAAGATGGCCTAACAAAGGTGGCGGACGATTTGGATGACTCTCCCAACTTATACCCCAAACCAATGTGATGATTGGCCGGAAGTAAGTCATTTAGGATATCATCCAACTTGCCCTTACCTTTGTTGAATTCATGAATTCGGCCTAATGTGCTCTCATGCTTCTCGGTGAGAGAATGCAAAGAAGCATCCAAAGTGGACACTTGCGATGCGAGAGCACAAACACGTGATTTGAGATTTTTATTCTCAATACTCAAAGTTGAGATTTGAGACGTCAAATCCGCTATCACATGTTCATCCGAATCCTCGATATGAACATGCTCAAGTTGAGACTTGAGATTTTCAATCTCATTTCTCAACCCATCAACAACGGTGTCGTTGTTGACGATGAAAGGCTTAGGCGAGTTTTTAAGACTATCTAATTCATTTTTAGTCTTCATAAACTTAGTAGCCATATTAGAAAACTTATTCCATAGTTGTTCATTGGCTATTCTAAGTTCATCATTGGTTACCTCTTCGCCTTCATCCTCGCTTCCATCCTCGCTTTCATCGGAGGAAGTCTCTTCATCACGATCCTCTCTTCCCATGAAGCACGTGTGTGCATTCTCCACTCTTTCATCGTCCGACTCTCCACTTGAGGAGTCGGAGTCGGTGAAGGTACCTACAAGTCCTTTCTTGTGCTTTCTCGACTTGTCGTGCTTGGATGCCTTCCACTTCCCCTTATGTTTGTAGAGAGGACAATCCGGCTTGATATGTCCTGGCTTGTTGCATTTGTAACACATGGGAGTAGAAACATTAGTCGAAATAAATTTAGATTTACGATTCAACTTACCTTGTCGGAAGAATCGGATGAATTTCCTTGCCATATTGGCCAATGCTTCCATGTCCAATTCTTCGTCCTCTTCTTCTTCCGAATCTTCATCATCGGTAGATGGAGCGGCCTTGAATGCAATTGTCTTTTTCTTTGGCTCGTCTTGCTTCAAGTACGCCTTCATCTTTTCCTTCATCCGGATCTTACTCTCCTTGCGTACCTCATAAGACAACAAGGTACCCATTAGTTGTACGACGGTATATTTATTCATGTCATTACCTTCCTCGATGGCGTAGGTACGCTTCTCCCAACAAGAAGGAAGTCCATCGATTATCTTCGAGACTTTCTCCTTTTGGGTGTAGGTCTTCCCAAGAGCTTCCAAGTCGTTTGAAATATCCACGAAGCGAGCGTAATATTCCTTCATGGTTTCGCCCTGCTCCATATGAAACAACTCAAATTCTTTATTAGCAACGACGAGTTTAGAATCTTTTACCGTACTCGATCCTTCGTGCAAAATGAGGAGTTGGTTCCATATTTGATATGCACTCTTACATGTGCATATCTTGTTGAAGTCCTCGGGCTCCAACGCACAATTCAAGGCATTCATTGCCTTGGCATTGGCAACTTCTGCGGCGACCTCCGCGGTGGTCCACTTCGCGAAATCTTCTTCGGAAGGCTCGACATACTCAGTCATGGTGGCTCTCCATAGTGAAGCGCTCCGGAGGAAAATTTGCATCCGGCATTTCCAGTACCCGTAGTTGGTACCGTTGAAGTGTGGAGGCCTGACGGAGGATAGTCCTTCCATAACTGAAGAAGCTCCATCGCGGTTCTTGAAGACGTTGTAGTCGTTGTTCGTCATAGCTTTGAACTCGTAGCTTTAACCTTGGCTCTGATACCAATTGTAGTGCCCTGTGGTAGCTACTGCACACGTACTAGAGGGGGGGTGAATAGTACTTAAAATAATCAAGATAGTTATTCCTAATTATTGTGCAAGAAACAAACGACAATGCGGAATTAAACAACTATCAACAAGAATTAAAACATACGCAAACAAACAATATTACTGGGTTCGGATCCACCCAAGTCTCCCCGACTTGTTCCCGGTGATCCTACGTCCCAACCACCCGGATCCCCTCCAGATACTTGAGTTAGCAACCCTAACTCAAGATTTCCACTATGAAATACTTGTGAAAAGCCTTCACAAGTCAAATCATACAAAAGACATGTGACTCCCACAAACCGGGATCACAACCTCTCTCACAACCGAGAGACACAATTCAAATACGATTGAAATGAAATAAACTCTTACCTTACAAAATCCTATGCCTTGAGTATACTTACCAAATTAGGGCAATGATGGATTTTGGGGAAGATGATGCCACCAAACCCTAGCTTCAAGAAGATGACCAGCAATGGAAGCCTAGGGTGGAGTATGGTGACTAGAATCAAGCTCTTGGCTTGAGATGCTCACAATGGAGAGAATCTCTCTTGAGGAAGATGGCTCAAAGAGTGAAGGGAGAGATTCTTGTGAGGGAGAGAGAGCTTTGAAATAGCTTGGGAGAGCTCTTCTCTTAGGTCTGAAATTGCTTGTATATTGGACCTCTAACCCCTCTTCAAACGAATCAGGATTCTATTTAAAGGGGCAAGAGAAATCGAGTTTGAAAGAATCCCAACGGCTCTATTCTGAAGCAAACTAGTCGGTCAAAGAAGGATCACTGACCGACTAGTTCATCAACTTGTCGGTCGGTGATACAACGTAGACCGACTAACGGTAGAACAGCCAAGAAGTCGAAGTACAGGCAAAGACAACTAGTCGGTCTAAGAAGACTTGCCGACCGACTAGTTTCACAACTAGTCGGTCGGTGAATGATCTTTGACCGACTAACGTCGAAATAGAATAGGCTGACTTCAAGATGACTTAGTCGGTTTAAGAACAAATGCTGACCGAATAGTTTCTCAACTAGTCGGTCGGTAAACGTTCTTTGACCGACTAACTCGAAACAGTAGCTCAGGCTGAAAATGACTGTACACAACTAGTCGGTCTAAGAAGAACTCCTAACCGACTAGATCGTCGTCTAGTCGGTCGGTGACTCTTCTTTGACCGACTAACTGTAGACAGAGAAAGAGCTGAATATAGAGAAGGCAAACTAGTCGGTTCATGTAGAGTTGCTGACCGACTAGATCGTCATCTAGTCGGTTGGTAACTCTTCTTGAACCAACTAACATGCACAAGAAGCCGAGGGAAGAAGCGATAGGCTTCGGGAATGTTTCTAATGGCTTCTATGATAATCCTAGCTCTAAGATATGAGCGAAATGAAGATTATAAAGTGAGTCCTACTCAAGGCTTAACATTCTAATCTATGAAGCTAGAAGACTATAAAAATCAACCTTACGAGCCGTCTTCAAAGCTTCAATCTTCATTCCTCTTGACTTCAATATTGCTCCTTGAGCTTCAACGAAGCTCCAGGCACACGATCAGCGTATTGAGAAGTCTTGAGACGTCGCTTTTGATGAACGTGGTATTTTGGCGACGATCTCCATAACTGCGCTCACAAATAAGTTAGTATACATTATTTATGTTTGCTCATCATCCAAAACCAAATCCGGGGAATCAGATCACAACAGATACCTCTTCGAAACAATTTGGGAAAAGTTTGGTGTAAGCGATTTCATGTTGGGATGAATGGTGTAGTTTTTAATTGGATTGGATTTGGCCAATTGTGTGTGCTTTGTTTTCCTCTTAGGAGTGGGTGGATGAGTTGATAACTAGTGTTGAAGAATGAAAAAGAGAGTTAATATAAGCGAATGGTTTTTCTAATCAAATTGAGTAGCCGGTGCCCCACGAAACATTGGGGAGGACGCCAAAAATGAGATTTAGGAGATCATTCCATCCCTTTGCCTATATAGCGTTATCGCGTGTATGCAAAGGAGGCGGTGTTTGCATTTCATAGCGTTATCGTGTGAATGCAAAACATAAAAAAACAAAAAAACAAAAAAAACAAAAAAAAAGAAAAGAAAAGAAAAACGAATGAATAAATGAAAGAATAATCAACATGAGTGATGCAATCTCATATCCCACAACTTAGAAGAATTTCTTTTGTTTTGGCCATTTCCATGAAAATTAGAAACTTTCTCATTTGTGATATATCCCGATATATGTGATACGGTGCTTATTACTTACTTTTCTTTGAATTGGATTGAGGGGAGTTTCATTTGTTATTTAATTTCATACATTGGGTATATTGGTTTTGAAATCATTTGGAAATATCATTTGGGGTGTGCCACGAAGGTATCGTGAAGTTGGTGCATGTTTTCAATTTAATCCGAATTTTTCGCATATTTTGCTAGGGACTAGCAAAAAGCTAGTTGGGGGTGTGATTCGGGATATAAATTGCTTATTTTTCCCCCCCATTTATGGGTATTTTATGTGTATATCATGTTTAATTTGGCGTTAATACGTGTGTTTTCGTGATATCGTGGATTATTAACGCCTAATCTCTTTTTACACATAAAATACGATTTTTATGGACTAATTTTTGTTTCTCCTATTTTTCAGGTACTCTTGGGATTTTTCTGGATTTTCTGGAATTTTTCTGGAATTTCAGGCTATTTTTGGAGATTTTTGGAGCTAGAATGGTATTTCTGTAAATTCTGGAAAGAAGAAAAAAATATACAGCTGGATAATTACATCCTGCCCCCCAGGTTGCAAAATTTTTGCGCTGGGCCCCCATTTTCTGATGCAGCCCCTTTTTTGGGCGGAAAATTTCATCCCGCCCCCCCCCGGTTTGCACAAGATTTGCTGCTGGGCCCAATTTTCTGGGTTAAATGGCCTGCTGTGCGAAAATTGAAAGGGGGATTCGGCCTGCTCTTGGTTTGGTGCGTTTTTTGTGTTTTTTAGGGTTTGGAAGCTCTTGGAAGGGGGAGGAGGCCATGGAAGCTTGAGGAAGCTTGGTGGAGCTTGGAGAAGCTTGGAGAAGGCAATTTGGAAGAGGCTAGGGCTCATTTGGGTGAAAGCTTGGGTGAAATTTTTCCTCTTTCTCTTTGTATTTTGACATCCCACTTTTGTATTGAACTTGGGTTAATTTTGAATGCAATTTTCCTATTGTTTGCTATGATTGTGTAGTGTTGAATTGGTGTGGGTTGTGATTCTTGATGTGGGTTGTTAATCCTAGCCCTAATTGCCTCTTGCTCATTTTGAATGTTAATCTTGGATGTGTAATTAGGGCACAATTTTATTGGCTAAGTCCCGAGAGGGCAATTTGAGAAAATCCATGTTCTTAATTTGATTAGTGCCATGATAATATATCCATGCTTATTGCTCTTCGTGTTCTTGAATGCTAAATATTCCAATTGAGTTTCCTTAGCCGGTAAATCAATTGAGTTATATGTGGGTGATTTGGGCTCGATTAACTCCATCATTAGTGAACCCGCAAACCATGCTCTTCTCCTAGCCATCCTAAATCCTACTTTGGCTCTCCAACCCTACCCACTTAGGTTAGAATTTTAGATTTATTCACACTTTTCACACACTCATCCACTGTTAATTGAGATTGTTGTAAAGCACTTTATTTTTCGTTATCGATCAATTTTGTGAACGTAGAACGACTTGTCCCTGTGATCCGACCCGGTACTCACCGGTTATTTTTATTGCATTGACACTCCTACGCTTGGGAGTGGAAGGCGTGCACTTGCGCGTTTTCCGAGTCAACCAAGAGCATGGTTCAATATCATCGTCGTAGTACGCGACGTTGATGGCAATATTACACGCAAATGTGTCATCTATGGTTGTGCTCTTTCTGTCCCAATACTCCCCAGTTCGTACATAGTGTATCGAAACTTCATTTTCTCCCGGTTTTTCCTCTTCATGAGAGTTTGGGAGAGATGGGGTAGTAGGGCTTATAGTAGCATCCTGTGGTGGTATTTGTTTACCATTTCCAAGGGTCCTACTCGTTCGAGGGACTTGGTCCTTGGATCCCGGTGGTCGCCCTCTCTTTTTGAGAGGTCCAACCATTTCTGATGCAGGCGGGTTGCATCCATTTTGCGGCATGTCAATCCTAGCTGGAGTGTTAGCAGCAGGGACGTGTGATTTGACAATCTTCTGGTTGTCAGTAAATTTGTCCGACAAGAGATGGACAGTGTTTTAGATGTGGAGAATCTTCAGGACCTCCTCCTCACACTGGCTTGTGGGCGGATCAAAGTGACATAATATCTTTGTATCCCAAGTGATACAGTCTGAAGCTTCGGGCTTCTTTGTCTGTGAGCCTAGTCTTGGAAACGATGTTTCATCGAATTCACAATCTTCTAGACGTGCCTTGAAAATGTCTCCCGTAAGGGGTTTTAGGAATCTAATTATGGAGGTGGTGTCAAACCCAACATAAATGCCTAGGCGACGTTGTGGACCCATTTTTGTCCTTTGTGGTGGTGCTATGGGGACGTATACTGCACAACCAAATATTCTCAAGTGTGAGACAATTAGTGGGGCTCCAAGTGCTAGTTGCATTGGAGAAGATGACTGACCTCCAGAGGGTCTTAATTTTATTAAAGATGTAGCATGCAAAATTGCATGACCCCATGCATTCACTGGCAGCTGGGATTGAAGTAATAATGGACGAGCAATCCATTGCAGTCTCTTAATTAGAGATTCTGCTAGCCCGTTTTGGATGTGAACATGCGCTACAGGATGTTCGACTTCAATTCCCTGATCTTGGCAATAGTCTAGAAAGACTTGTGACGTAAACTCCCCCGCATTGTCCAGACGAAGTTTCTTTATCTAGTAGTCGGGGAAGTGGGCCCGTAACTTGATTATCTGAGCTAAAAGCTTAGACAGTGCTAGGTTACAGGTGGACAGTAGACACACATGTGACCACTTAGTATATGCGTCTTTTAGGACCATAAAGTACCTGAACGGACTACTTGATGGGTTTATTGGCCCACAAATGTCTCCGTGGATTCTTTCCAGAAAGCTTGGAGACTCCACGTCCACTTTCAGTGGAGAGGGTCTTGTAATCAGTTTACCCTTGTAATAGGGTGGACATGGGAATTTGCCTTTTTGAAGAATCTTCAGGTTCTTCAAGTCTATACCCCTGGAGCTTTTTATGATGCGGTACATCATAACTGATCCAGGGTGTCCCAATCTACTGTGCCAGAGTTGGAATTCTGGAGTTTGGGAGCACTGCAGGTGCTCTGCCATGGATGTTTCTGGAGTTTGTATACTTGTTTGGTAGAGTCCTGAGGGGAGTCCCTTGAAACGTTCCACAAGGGTTTTGAACCATTTGTAAGAGACGTTACAAGCAAGTATTCCATTTTATCTTCCTCGACCGTCTCTAAGTGATATCCATTTAAACGGATATCTTTAAAGCTTAGGAGGTTTCGGAGATTTAGGGGAGTATAGCGCATTTTTAAGTGTGATTTGTGTGTTACCGGGGAGCAATATGATTGCTTCTCCTGATCCTTGGATTATATTAGCTGGTCCTGAGATTGTTCTCAGTGGACTAGAGTAGCTACTTATGCTCGTGAAGTAGTCTATGTTTTGAAGGATCAAGTGCGTCGATGCACTGTCCACTAGGCAATTTGATTCCATATCTATATAAAAGAAAGACGTTCAAGCAGTAAATAATATGAAAAAGAAAAGATCTACTTTCATTTAAAAATGCTCAAAGAAAATGTTTTGACATGGAATAAAAACTAGGTATTATGCATAAAAGGAAGATACATTGCTAGCATATAAAAATGGTCCATAACTAGAGAGTGTCATCTCCCATGAAATCTTCAGGAGTCCATGAGGTCTCTGGCAAAGCTGCGCTCTCAATCAGGTTTGTCTCAGCTCGAGGCTTGAGGCTTGCCTGGTAGAGGTCCTGGAGGTGTTTCTGGGTGCGGCAGATTCTGGACCAGTGGCCCGTCATTCCGCATTTGGATCACTTATCCTCCCAGTCTTTCTTGGGAGTGCCACCTTTGTTGGACATCCTCTTTTGCTTTTTTCCACGAACTTCTGGTTCTGAGAGGAGCTGAGGGAGTGGCCTTCTTCCGCTGCTTCTGTTCTTTCCATTTCTGGAATTTTGCCTTTTTGTCCATCTTCTTCTTCTGAGAAGACTAGAAGTGTGCCTCTGCATGAGGCGGCAGTGGAGCGGAGCCAGGAGGGCGCATGCTGTGATTGGCAACCAACAGGTTTCTGTTCTGTTCAGTCATAAGCATGCATGAAAGCAGATCAGAGTACTTCGTGAATTTCCTCTCACGGTATTGTTGCATAAGGATCATGTCCTTCTCGTGGAAAGACGTGAACGTCTTTTCCAGCAACATTTTCTCCGTCACCGTTTCACCACATAACTTCAGGCGTGAGGTGATACGGAAGAGTGCTGAGTTGTACTCCGCTACTGATTTGTAATCTTGTATGCGGAGGTGAATCCACTTGTACTGCGCACGGGGGAGTATGACATCCCTCTGATGCCTGTACCTCTCCTCGAGTGCACCCCACAGCTCGTAAGGATCCTCTACAGTAAGGTACTCGTCCTTCAGGGTCGAGTCTAAATGTTTCCTGATATATATAATGGCTTTCGTCTTTAGTATATTGGAAACTTCCTCTATATGAGGTGCTTCTTTAGAAGCATCCTTGTCGGCTGAGGCAGTACTTGTTGTTGCCTTCTCAGTCGGTGTGAGACTGAAACCATGAGAGCGCATATGGAACTTCAGGTCCAACTGCCAACTCAGGTAGTTTGACCCATCGGCCTTCAGGACCGAAAAGTCGACATTCGCAAGTCTGGCCATAGAATGATCTAGCAATATAAAAACATCATGGATCATTAAACTGAATAAAAATAGACATCCACGCATGTATTTTAAGCATTGTCATAACATGAATTTATTAAAGAAAATTTAACATCCATGCATGCTTTTTGACGGTTTCATAACGTGAATAATTAAAAGAAATTAACATCCACGCATGGTTTTTGACAGTTTCATTGTAACATTAACATGGCATGAAAATAGTTAACATCCACGCAATTAATGTATAAGCAATGAAAAAATAACTTAGGACTATGGGGATCAGCCAGCCGACACCGAAAAGAAAAAGACAGTCCGACATTACATCAAAAGTTGCATGAAAGAATAAGAACAACTCGGGAACTTCAGAGAGAAGCCCCTTTCATCTTTGTGCGTACGCCTTCAGCTCCTTTTTGGTGTCCGCCGGTCTTCTTTTTACATTTATATCCTCACTTACAAATTTCTCTCAAAAAAAGAGAAAAAAATTGCAGGAAATTAAAGGTGTCGGAAACCTAGCTGATCCCTAAAAACATAGCCTAATCGCACATCCACGCAGATAATATATGGAAAATATACAACCACGCATTATATCACAGGCATGTAAAGATTAATTAAATAATCTAAATAGTGTGTGACGTGCTAAAAAATATTTTTGAAAAAACTTTTTATCTTTGATCCATCTTTTTAATGTTTTGTTTACAGCTTTAAACCCTTTTTATAAAGTTTCTTTAATTATTTTGGGCTTTTAGGGTCAAAAATAAAAAAAGAAACATTATTTGTGTAAATGTGCTAATTTTCAGGTTTTTTGGGCCATGAAAACAACTCATTAAGGTTAATTGGGCCTCCCCCGAAAAATTGGCCTGTTTAGGGCTAGGGTTTCCGAAAAACCCTAGGGGGCCCGCGGCGGCGGCGGGCCGCGGCCGGCGGGGGGCCGCGGACTGAGGCCGCAGCTTCTGGCCGCGTCTGGCCGCGGCGGCCGCCGTGGCCTGTGGCCACGGCGTTTTGGCTGCCGGCGGCCCTTGCGAAGCGCCGCCGTTTCGCCCTTTGGGCGTGCGGAGTATGGATCAAGGTCGGGGGGTAAAAAACGGATTTTTCAAGCATTTAGATCTCTAAAAAACTGATTTTTATTGTTTTTAGACATGCGGATCTAAATAAAAAAAGAATTTTACCGTGTTTTCAAACTTTTTGATCTTAAATCATGCAGATCTACGTGAAACGCAAGTTTTAGATCTAAAAGTTTTGATTTTACCTCTAGATTCGACAAGGGAATCTAGTCGACGGTTGGTGAAGGATGCCCTTTTCGCTCACTGTTGAGAAGATTACGATCTTCTTGAATCTGAGCGATTGATGGATCTCCTTCCTCGCGAGCCGCCGCCTTCTCCAACGAGCGTGATCGTGCTGATAACGTATTGTGAAGGGAAATAGTAGGGAAATAATTGTAGAGGGTTAAGAACCACCTACCATCATATTTATAGCTTTCAATAGTGGGCTGGATACCCAATGGGCCTCATGGGCCTATTCATAACAGATTGTAATAAAATGAACACTATTTGAGTATTTTTATATATCTCTGCATCGTGGCTATGTTGTTTTCACTATTGATCTACAAACCTGTAAATATAATCAAATAAGTAATGGCCCCCCGAGAGCGGGTCGTTACATGACGGTCGCGAAGGTAATTGGACGACATAGTTTTTCTTCAGCGAAACCCCAAAGGAGCCATATGCGTTTTTTTCAGAAAGTTGGTAATTGGGTTGTGTCTATGACTAATTTCAGTGGCAAACTTGTAAATAAGTGGTATGTAATCGGGGATTAATGGCATTATTGTAAATAAGTGGTATGTGCGCGGAGTAAAATGGGGGGTTCGCAAATTAGTTCTCAAATTGTCGTTGGTGGAATATTTTTGTCGAAGGGGGGGTGCTCTGGGGCTAGGGTTTTAGCTCAATTTGTTTCACAGAGGAGGAAGAAGATTGAAGAGTCCTTGCTTTGGATTCCAGATGGCGGACGACGATTATAATGACATGGACATGGGGTAATCATGTCTTTTAATCTCATCCTTCTCGATGATTCCTTCTCAACTTTATTTTCAATTTTTGTCTGCCATACTTTTTTGATCGGTGTAGGGATTCTCTCGAATTAATTTTCAGAATACACGGAGATGAACAGTGATTAAACACTCATGCTTGAAACCTGAAGTGTATTCAATTTTTGTCTGCCATACTTTTTTGATCGGTGCAGGGATTCTCTCGAATTAATTTTCAGAATATACTGAGATGAACAGTGATTAAACACTCATGATTGAAACCTGAAGTGTATTATGAAGATGGTTTCTTTTTTTCTAGATAAATTGATTTAACTAGGGGTTTCTCCATCAACTGAGATTATAGAGCATTTTCTTTCAAAAAATAGTTTCTAAGAGTAGACATTTGGGATTATATTATTGCATTATCGCAGACTAGAGGTTGGATATATAATTGTCTTGAAATTCAGTAAAGAAAGAGTCAGATACCATTTCTGAAGCAACTTCGGCATTCTCATTGGCAGCTGTTCATGATAGAGGGAGTGATTGCTTTTATTTATATCTTATGATTATACTAACTTCCCCACAACTTCGATTGGAAGGAAACATGTACAGTTATCCACAGTATTTGTTACTCTTTTTTCTGATAACCTAGAAGTAAAAATTTGCAGGATCTCTCGGTGTATGTATTAGCTTTAGTGCTATCTGCCCTTCCCCAACTTTGCTTTTGCACAAATCTTTAGTTTGATAGAGGTTAATCTTTTGTTTATGTATCAGCTTGCCAAAATTGCTTTCAACTTTGATGAGTTCTACTTAAGTTTTGAGTCGCCAACAAGCTGACGGAACACATTACAGCAAAGTTGCTTTGATGTGAAATAAACTGGTTTCTGTCTTCGCTTGTTTCATTGACATCTTACTAGGAAAAGGCTTCACCTCACTGTCAAACTATTAACTTTTATAAATGTAAAAGGTTTATTCTCTTAGCCAACTATTGGTAGAAAAGGGAATTTTGGCAAACTTATGTTAATGACTAAATAGAACAGCCCATGTAGTTAAAATAAATTTTAACTATTTACCAACAATCTGATATCGCTTTCACAAACCTTAAGCTTGCTAAATCTTGTGTATAAGGTTTCAGTATTCTTCCAATATCCTTACATCATTTCTCTCCATCAAAATGAATTATTTGGATCTACAACTCATAAAAAGCTTTGTAAAAGCAAAACTAAAATGTTGCAATACCATATCAGTAATGATAATAAACATTGTTAATTCTAATGAGTAGAAATTTACTGCTAATGTTTAAATAGTTAAACATTTGCTTTCTTTCAATATGATCTTTTTCATATAAACTTAACATTTGCATCATACATTGCATTCTACTAAAAGACTTCATGTTATGAAGATAATGCCTTAATGTTTGGAGAAAATTTGTGAATGAACCATGACAAAATTAATGCTTATGGTCATATATTTTTCAATATAAAAATCCTAAGTTGCTGCAAATATGTTCATCACACTTGCAAAAAATCTAGTAACTATTAACCAGAACAACCATTAAAATTTACCAAACACAAGTACTCAAAATTTTTAATACTATTGTTAGATATTCAAGATGCTTTGAAGCTTGTTACTCATTTCTTGGTTCATCCAATGCTGCTAGGAAGGCAAATGGGACGGGTTCGGGTTTGACCTGATCCGGATAGGGGTAAAGCCAAAGCCGACCCGGATTGAATCCAGGTCAGTATTATAAAACCCATGTCCGACCTAGGTATGATCTGGGACACCCGTATCCGGCCCGGGTCACCCGTAGCCGACCCAGATTCATTTAAATTTTTTAGTTAAAAAAGTTTTTTTCCACATAAACTACTCATCGTAGGCCTTGAACCCATGACTAACCATTATATACCCAATGCATCAACCAACTGAGCTAGAAAGCAATTAGTATACAAGTAAGCATTTAATACCATTTAGAATTAAGATTTGACCAAAACACTACAGATTATTTTTCCAATGTCTGGCTATATATCAATCATTTTATTAAATATAAGCAGCTATAGGGAAGTAATAATAATCAGTCGGACATTTAAATTATTTTATAACTATTTAGAATTTAGATTTAAAATTAATGAAGGAAATGAAAATGTAGGGATTGAAGAAGAGGCCTACACCGCAAATCCCTAACCAAAATTCCCAACTACAGGTGGGTTTTGAAGTTATAAATATATTTACAAGTATAAAGTAAAACGGATAGAATCCGTGTAAATCCGGATTGGTAGGTCAAACTGTGAGGACCTCGATTCCCTTCGAGGTCGGACCCGGATTGATGAGATCGCCTTGGATGAATGGGCTCAAGCAATCTTGAGTTCTGCAAACCACAAGATCGACAAGACCTCCACCTCGGCAAAACCTCCACCACACGATCAATTCGTGGATCTCCACCAATCAACCAAGCATAACAATATGTAAGACAAAAGGAAATAACAAACTAAAGCACACACAAGAATGGAAGAGTAGTTACCCAACTTTATCAGAATTCACTAAGGCACTATACAAGGATTTAAGCCCAAACCCTCAACCACTTCTCATTCTCCAAAGGTCTTACTCTTCCCTAGTTTTGTTTTGGTGGTTCTTCTCTCTTTACAAGATCTCTCTTTTGAGATGAAAACATCTAAACAAAAGACTATTTATATGGCCTGCCTCAAGGTTACAAGCAATGTACAAGTATACCCCAATAAAGACACATATGTACAACTAGAGTTTATGAGCCCAACTCTAACAATCTCCACCTTGGTTAGAAAACTCTTCCTCGCCTCCATGAAGATCAACAAAGTGTCACATACACTTCAATCATGGTGAGTCCATCCACCGATCAATATCACATCTCCATCTACACAAGGAGAGGTGCTCCTCCACATCTCTAGCACAAAGAGATGTTTAGCAAGTCTAGGCAATGCCTAAACTTCTCTCGTGTCGCTAGCTTGGTAAATACATCCGTTACATTCTTATCGGTATCCATATTCTCGATAGAGATTTCACCATCGACCCAATTACGAACTCTACGATACATCACTGCAATGTGTTTTGTCCTTGCATGGTAGACATGATTCTTGGTCAAGCAAATTGTAGTTTGACTATCCGAGAATACTTAGACGTTCTTTAGGTCCAACCCAAGTTCATTTACCAAACCTCAGTCAAATAGCTTCATTGGAAGCCTCTGTGATTGCCATGTACTCGGCCTTCGTTGTAGATAATGCCGTCGTAGATTGTAGCGCTGATCTCCAAGAAATATGCCAACTAACAAGTGTGAAGGCATACTCGGTAGTAGACATCATCTTTTCAAGATCCTCTGCATAATCTGCATCAACATATCCTACTACAATATTTGACTTGTCTTTCTTCTCAAACTTGATGTCCAACACTTTTGTGCCTTCCAAATACCTCAAAATCCATTTCACCGTATTCCAATGCTCTTTATCTGGATTTGACATGTATTTGCAAACTACACCAACCGTTTGGGCTATGTCCGGCCTTGTATATATATCATAACATACATCAAGCATCCTACCACATTTGCATACTGTACCGCTTTTATTTTCTCAGTTTCCTCCACTTTCTTTGGACATTGCTATTTGCTCATAGAAAAATGAGAAGTAAGTGGCGTGGAGACCGGTTTGCATCCTTCATGTCATACCTCTCCATCACTTTAAAGACAACTCTTTTGTGAGAACCATAACTTTCTGACATCTCTATCTCTCATTATCCCCATGCCCAAAATCTTTGAGACCGTCCCAATGTCCATAATATCAAATTTTTGGCTCAACTTAGACTTGAGCTTAACCACCATTGACATGTGTTTACATACAAGTAACATGTCATCCACATATAGAATTAATATGATAGGAGAATTATCATCAAGGACCTTGTAGTAAACGTAACAATCATACTCACTATTTGAGTCGCTGATATGCAACGTGAAGGAGTCGAAGCATTTGTACCATTGTCTTGGCGATTGCTTGAGCCCATATAGAGACTTCTTCAACCGACAAACAAAATCTTCTTTGCCCACTTTGAACCCTTTCAGCTGTGACATGTAAATTGTTTCATCCAACTCACCATGAAGGAAAGTCGTCTTTACATCAAGTTGTTCAAGATCCATGTTGAACTTTGTCACCATAACTAAGAGTACCTATATGGAAGCGTGCTTCACTACCGGGGAGAATATATCATCATAGTCTACCCAACCTTTTGTGAGTATCCCTTCACCACCAACTGTGCTTTGAAAGTTGGTTTGTTCTTTTCATGCAAATGTTCATTCATCCTATAGATCCACTTGCAAGCCATCAGTTTATGGTCCTTCGGTTTAGGCACTAACTCCCACACGGAATTCTTGTGAAGAGATTTCATCTCCTCCACCATTGCTTCAAACCATTCTTCTCTTTCATGAGAATCGTAGCCTCTTGAAATGAGCCGGGCTCGCCATTACTAATGGTAAGAATATGGTAAGCCTCTTCTGCTTGCTCCCATCCGAGCCTATTAAGTGGCTTTGTGGTTCTTTTCGCCCTTCCTTGAGTAATGCTATATGGCTCTTCGTGAGAGATCTCTCGCTCCAGACCATGATTTGAACTCACCTCTTCTGAAGTTTAAGTTTTTCCCAAGTCATCCAATTCAAATGAGACTTCTTGTGTCACTTTCTTACCTTTGCTATCACCATCTTCTTGATCTTCGAGATCTCTTGATAGCATAGAAGTCTCAGCAAACACAGCATTCATACTACACAATTACTTCCTATTGATCGGATCCCAAAGCTTGTACTTCTTCACGCCCCTTTCAAAACAAAGTAAAATGCATTTATGTGACTTGTCATCAAGCTTTGGCCTTTCATCATGCGGAACAAGTGTGTATGCCAGGCGCCTGAACACCTTTAGAAGAGTGTAATATACTTCCCTGTCACTCCACACCTTTTCGGTCACCTTAAGGTTAAGAGCTTTTGAATGTGATCTATTCACCATATAGCAAGCATGGTTAACGACCTTCGTCTAAAAGACTGACAATCTTGTATGAAGCCTCATGCATCTAGCTCTCTCCATAAGAGATCTATTCATCCTCTCAGCCATGCCATTTTGTTGAGAATTCTTTGGTATGGTAAAATGCATGTTGATCCCTCCATCCTTGTAAAATTGTAGAAACTTTCTATCTTAGTATTATTCCGTTTGTCGATTCTCAAGCACTTTATCTTTCTTTCAGTTTGGTTTTCAAACTTCACCTTGCATTCCTTAAACTTGGAGAAGACCTCAGACTTGGGCTTCATGAAATAAACCCAAAATTTCCTTGAAAAATTATCAATAAATGTCACAAAGTAGGGAGCTCCACCTTTTGACATAATTGGGCTCGCCCCCACATGGTCAAGAATGCCTTTGCTTTGGCATTCTTTCTTTGTGGTATTGAAGGACATCTTCCTTTGTTTACCGGCCAAACAAAATTTGCATAGATCGAGTTTGCATGTTTTCATTCCTTTCAACAAATTCCACTTGTGAAGTTCGCACATGCTCTTCTCGCCCACATGTCTCAACCGCATATGCCACAACCTACATTCATTACAACCATCATTTTTCTCCATTGTAGAGATTGAGGCTCCATCCAAAATGGTCTCTCGCACGAGCTTGTAAAGATTGTTGCCCACTCTTGTACCATTCATTAGTACCAAGACACCTATAGACACCTTTGTTGGGACTTCCTGTGGATGGCAAATAGAACACTAGAAGGAGGTGAATGATGTTTTAGAAATTATAAAAGTTCTTTAAGAATTCTACCCAAGTTATTAAATGGAGTTATCCAAATAAAACTTAATTAACAAAATTACTTGCAATAATAAAGAGTAATGCAGAAGCTAGAAACAATTTGCAAGCACACAATGAGCACAAACACACAGACAATCGCAAACACAAGTGTTATCCTGGTTTGGGGCATTTCACATACATCCAGCAACTCGTCCACTCTCGGGACAAAGGATCCATTAATCATGTCTCAAATGAGACAACATGTACAAAGAGTACAATACATTCCGATCGGAACAAACACGTCCAACAATGGACAACACGTCTCCAAAGAGATTACACCTCACATAAGTGAGAAAAGAAATACTTACAACCTTCTTTTACCTATAGTCAAGTATTGAAGCTCTTGTGTGATGTTGTATGGCTATAGTGAATCTCCAAATGATGAGAGAATGAAGCTCTTAGAGATCTAGGATTTGGCATTGAATAATTTTGAAAATTCTTTAACACAATAGGACAATGATGAGGATTTTTGCTTAAAAGCTTTTGAACTTGAAAACACTTTTTCCCTTGAAAAATTAATCAATAAACTTGGCAAAAAGCCTGTAGTAATCCCAGCTTATAAGGGATGAAAAAACCGCCAAAAAACTTTTCCAAAAACATCCATCCAACGGATTAAAAGACAGCTTTTCGTAAATCGCGAAGCTGTGTCTTTTCTGTCTGTTGGGCCGATGGTAGTTGACTACTATTGTTGGAGTAGTCGACTATTACAAAGGTAGTCGACTACACCAACAATTGTAGTCGACTACTATCTGTAGTAATCGACCGTCCTTTACTCAGTGGAATTCCAATACAGATACATAGGATACATGCAATTAAAACCTTTTAAAACATTTTAAAATATTTTTAAAATATTTTATGTGATCCTAAGTGTGAGAGAGCTTCAACAAAGACTTTAACATACTACCAAGACATAAAACAAAATCACATTAAAAATGAATTATTACAAAAGCTTCGTGATGCAATTTTGCTCTTCAATGCCTTGTCTTGGTTGTTCTTGAAGTTCATGGTCTTTGTTGACTCCAATTCTCTTTGATTTGCATTGATTGATAATGAAAGCTCAATATCTACACATACACACTCAAAAGGATATTAGTTCTAAATATGTTGCTTATCATCAAAACTAGCATGCGATACTCAATATTCAACATTCCACCCCTTTTGATGATGACAACATATTGCATATAAAGCATTAAAGTTATGCAATGCATGAGTGTGTGTATGCTCTATCCCCTTTTGGCATAATCAACAAGGTGTAATACTCTCTCCCTATGAATACTCTCTCTCCTATAAAAATATAGTGACTCAATACTCAAAAATAGTTTTACTCTCCTTAAATAGGTGATCCCATTGGCATCTCCCTAACGTGAGTGCCAAGTGTCTAAATTGATATAAGATGTTGAAGTAATGCATAAAGAAATAATTTTTCTTACAAACTTTGCGGTACCCCCCGAAGAGGTCTCCCTTTAAACGAAGCACATTCTTTGAAGTCCATAGGAGCTAGCTACTAATCCCATCAAAATTGAGTGCTTGAAAATCAAACAAATATTTTTGTACCCTTTTGCTTTCGGGTCTAGAAGATTAGTCACGAAGTAGAGATATCACTCAACGGGAAACCAAACCCATTTGGATATAGATTTCCCATCACAAATATATCTATAATCTCTAAAAAATGCACATCACTCATGAATCTAGAAACATACGCATCTTTCATTTGAATTGCCCCGGTTTGGGTATCCAAACTTTAATGAAACCATTTCTAGAGCGATGAACCCTAGCATGATCATTTCTAGGCCTAACTTGAGTCTCATCGTAACCTAGGCCAAATCTACTACTAGAGGGTTTTTGAGAACTAATCAAATCATTTAGTTTCTCCTTACATCTATTGAACACATCCACATTTCTATATTGGTCATTATACTTTGTCTTAATGGCGGTCAAAGTCTTATCTAAGTCATTGAGCCTACCATTAAGGCTACTAACCTCATTACTAAGCAACCTTTTTCTAGTGATCGATTTTGGTTTCTCTTCTTTTATCTTTTCAATTTCTACATGAAGCATGCAATCTATATGAGTCCTCTTAAATTTAAGATGTTTCTTAAGCATTGGTTCATACTTCTCAATAAGCCTAGCAAACATATTATCATCATCTACAACAATATCATTATCGGAGGCTTCAGATTCAGAGTTTACATCATCTTCATTTTCAATGCCCATGCAACACATGTAAGTCCTCTCTTACTTCTCTTCTTCTTCATCACTTCAGGACTCATCGGTTGTTGCATAGTGTTCTTCATCCCACGCCATATACGCCTTCTTTTTGGGTTTCTTTGCCTTTGAATTCTCTTTTGATTTTCCTTCGCCATTCTTTTGTAGAGGGCACTCCTTTATGCAATGGCTTGGCCTATTACACCCAAAACAAATAATTATATTAGATAATTTTTGCTTATTGAATTTGAACTTACGTCAGAGGAAGTTTTTGAATTCTCTCGTCATGAGAGCAATTTAATCATCCTCTTCATTTCCCGAGCTCTCATTGGCAACTTTGAGTGTATTCTTCTTTATTTGTTCCTTATCCTTCATTTGTTGCACTTGAAGGTCATATGCCGTAAGGTTTTCAATTAGATCCTCCAAAGCGAGTTTGGAAAGATTTTTCCCTTCCTCAATGGCCGTGGCCTTCCTCTCCATTCGGGTGTGAGAGATTAAAGAAGCTTGGTCACATAGTCGTTTTGTGAATATCTCTTGTCAAGTCCCGCAAGAGTGTTTATGATCTTCGTGAAGCTTTTTTTATGTAATTCCAAATGTAAAGTAAGTCTCTGTATCGTATCAGTGACATTGAAGGTACATATCCCCATCACAAAGGATTCATACCTACGAACATAAAGCGAGAGACATGTTAGAAGTTTTAACTTTTTTATCTTCATTGGTTATCTCAAGACTTTTCCACATCTCATGGGCGGTAGTTGCACGAGACACCCGATTGCTCTCCGCGTTGTCAATGACACAATAGCATATGTTGATTGCCGTGGAGTTCAATGCATATTTCTCATCCTCGGCTTTTGTCCTTTCATTAAAAGCTTTGTTGGTTCATGATATTGGTGATCCACTATGTTCTACAAGTGATAAGAGATGGACTTGCAATAGATCTTGATCCGATTTTTTCATGTTCCATAGTTTCATCCGATAAGTAAAGGTGGACGATTGGTGGATTGTCCTTTGGGATGTGTGTTGTTTGTTGACGCCATCCTTTAACCAAGCTTTGATACCAATTGTTGGGACCTCCTGTAAATGGCAAATAGAACACTAGAAGGGGATGAATGATGTTCTAGAAATTATAAAATCCTTCTAAGAGTTCTACCTAAGTTATTAAATGGAGTTATCCAAATAAAACTTAATCAACAAAATTACTTGCAATAATAAAGAGTAATGCAAAAGCTAGAAACAATTTGCAGCACACAATGAGCACAAACACAAAGACAATCACAAACACAAGTATTTATTCTCGTTCAGGGCACTTCCTCTACATCCAACAACACGTCCACTCTTGGGACAAAGGATCCATTAATCACGTGATCACATCTCAAAAGAGAGAACACATACAAAGAGTATAACACGTTCCAATCGAAATAAACACGTCTAACAATGGACAACACGTTTCCAAAGAGACTACATCTCACACAAGTGAGAAAAGAAATACTTACAACCTTCTTTTACTTATAACCAAATATTGGAGCTATTGTGTGATGTTGTGTGGCTATAGTGGATCTCCAAATGATGAGATAATGAAGCTCTTAGAGATTTAGAATTTGGCCTTAAATGATTTTGAAAATTCTTTAATATATAGGCCAATGATGATTTTTGCTTAAAAGCTTTTGAACTTGAAACCACTTTTTCTATTGAAAAATTGATCAATAATCTTAGCCAAAAACCCTCAGTAATCCCAGTTTATAAAGGGGTGAAAAAACCGTTGAAAATCGTTTCTAAAAACATCACTCCAACAGATTAAAAGACAGTTTTCCGTAAATCATGGAGCTGTGTCTTTTCTGTCTGTTGGGCTGATGGTAGTTGACTACTAGTGTTGAAGTAGTCGACTATCGCAAAGGTAGTTGAACACACCAACAATTATAGTCGACTACTATCTATAGTCATCGACTGTCATACTGTCTCGATGGTAGTTGACTACTATCTGTAGTCATCGACTGTCCTCTCATGCTTAAGATAATCGACTCACATGCAAAAGATAGTCGACTCCCAATACAGATACATATGATACACACAATTAACACCTTTTAAAATATTTTAAAAATATTTTATGTGTGTCCCTAAGTGTGTGCGAGCTTCAACAAATACTTTAACATACTACTAATACATAAAATAAAATTACATCGAAAATGAATTATTACAAAAGCCTCTTGATGCAATTTTGCTCTTCATTACCTTGTCTTGGTTGCCCTTGAAGTTCATAGTCGTTGTTGGCTCTAATTCTCCTTGATTTGCATTGATTGATCATAAAAGCTCAATATCTACACATATACACTCAAAAGGATATTAGCACCAAATATGTTGCTCATCATTAAAACTAACTGATGCGGCTAATACTTTTGGAGGCCGGGGTATTTTCGTAAAGTAACAAATAATATAACTTTTCTATTTAAAGGGCAAGAGCCGGCCCTAATGGGGGGTGTGAATTGTTGATTATTTTCTTTAGCTTATTTCTTTAGTTCCTAGATAAATTGTATTAGGAATTTCCCTATTTCCCTTGGGTTAGTCCCTAGCTAGTTGTTCTATCCATTTGTAGTCGTTAATTAGCGAGTAGTTGAATTGTAGTAGCCACTTTATAATTTCAGATCCGAGTTTAGCAATAAAAATCCCCTTTTTACCATCAAAACCCTAGCGGATCACATCAATTTGGTATCAGAGCGGTAGATCCATGGCGACGACGCGAACCCAGTGTTAGCAATGGCGAATGGCGGCCTATGGCGGTAAGCCAAAAATCCGCCATAAACATATGGCGGATGGTGTAGAGGCCTATGGCGGACGGGGCCTATGGCGGACAGAAATGTGTGTGTGTGTGTATAAACTAAAAAAGAAAAACAGCATACATATTACAAATTTACATAATCATGAATTGACACATGTTCTAGTATAGTAGTATGTCATTGCATGAAAAAGTGCATACTATACTAGGAAAAGCAATTGACACATTCTAATTTTGTCAACTAATCTACAATTCTACACATTTCAGCAATAACAAAGATGAAGGTGCATTGAGTTGACACTTACAGAACCACAACCGCTGCCATCATTGCTTCAAAGTATGAGTATCCAACATCAACTGATCGACAATATTCGGATCATTGCTTCAAACTTCCAACTCAAAGGGAGAAACCTGCCGCCATCGGCCATCATTGCTTCAAACTTCAAAGTTCTGTGAAAGTCATCCTACAGATGTCAGTTGGCAACATTTCTCCCTGTATTTGTATTTATAGAAACTAGTAAGATATGTCAAATGTTTTACCACCAATACTGAAAGAAAAACATAAAGAAAAAAGAAAAGTCTAACCTGAGTCACCTGACTCCTCTAGTTCCATCACAAACCTAACTTGGAGCACACAATTCATAAAAACACCATAATAAAATTATAAAAGATATAATTCACCCAACATTCCAACAAAGAGTCCATACTCAAGACAAGACACAATGTTATGGCAAGAAGTAAAACTAATCCTCCTCATCACACCCCACCCCTCGTCCCCAATATAATCATTCTCTTGTCAGACAAGGAGGCATAACCTTAACTTCTTCTCCTTCGGAATTCTCAAAATTAACATTTGGCAATTCTTCCTCTGAGTCCTTACTAGTATCATCTAAATCTTCTTCTTCTTCTTCTTCACCTTGAACCGCTTCTCCTTTCCTAGTTGAAGAAGCCCCTCCTCTGCCTCTTGTAGAAGGTATGTGAGATGCGCCACTTGCCGGTTGGTTCCTTTTGTTACGCCTAGTATACATTCTAGGCTCTCCAATCTCTGAAGCCATATAAACTTCTCCCCATGTCAGTGCATCATCTCCCTCAAAACCCTCTCATCTCGAGCTTCAGCATCATCTCCATCCATCTGTCCAAGTAGCCACTCATTACATTCATCAATATCATTGAGGCTAATTGGATCAACTTCATCCTTAAGGTTGTATCTTCGTTTGAGTGCTTGATTATACTTGACATATACCAAGTCATGCAATCTCTTATGCTCAAGCCTATTCCTTTTCTTAGTATGAATCTGCAACATTGAGATAAATAATTAATGAGTAATCATAAGGAAAATTTGGAATTAAAAATATTGATTAAAAGAAAACTGATTACTTGCTCAAAGACGTTCCAATTACGTTCACAATCGGATGCACTACAAGTCAAGCTTAAGATCTTAATAGTTATTTTTTACAGATTTGGGGTTGATGAACCATATAGTCGCCACCATTGAGCTACAAAGCCAAAGAAAGTGTGTTAAATACTTGAGTAAATTACTTAAAGAAATTAAGATTTAAGAATAGAAGTTTAGTAGTTGTATTTGCTTTCTTTCTTACCCGACGAAACAGTTTTCCTCGTTGATATGGCAATATCACTCCCAAACATCTCACCCGCAATCTTATAAGTGTGCAACTCCAACATGATCTTTTGCTCCACCTCTAGATTTCCTACCAACTTATTGATGCATGCATATAATCCCCTTATAATCTCACTATCAAATTCCATATTATGGTTGTCATAGAAAAACTCCGGATTCAAAAAGTGGCAGCCGCATGTAATGGCCGATGAAGCTGAACATTCCATCTTTTATCAATGATTTCAAACACATCCTTGTATCTACTATCATTATTATTAAAAGACTTCATAATGGTTTCCTTTGCCTTGTCCATTGCTTCTTATATATAGCACATAGCTGGCTTTCTCTTACCATCAACAAGCCGAAGCACTTTCACAAGAGGAGACATGACTTTTAGTATATACACTACATGCTTCCAAAAACTTGGCATCAATACTATTTTATTTGCTTCACACCCCTTTGCCTCCTTTGTCAACTTGTTTGTATTCCACTCATTCGAGACACATCTTTCTAAGATTTGATTTCTCTTGGTGAATCCTTTCCAAGGAAAGAAAAGATGTTGCAAATCGGGTGACCGCATGCCTCACTAACTCCCTTTTGTTTGTAAAGTGCCTCAACAAACTCAAAGTGCTTGAATGGCTATAAATAAAGCCAACTAGAGAGATTGCCTGTTGAATTGTCTTCTTTATATTGGAAAGTTTACAAATATCCTCTAACATTAAGTCTATGCAATATGATGCACAAGGAGTCCAATAAATTTTGGGTCTTTTTTCCTCCAATTTCTTGCCAGCAAGAACATAATTACTCCCATTGTCCGTTATGACTTGGACAATTTTTTCCTTTTCAATTTCCTCCATAATAGAATCAAGCAATTCAAATAACTTCTCTCCGGTCTTCACAAAGTTAGATCCATCAACAGATTTGATGAACATTGTCCAGACATGAGAAGTCACCAAAAAGTTAATCAAACATCTTTGCTTTCTATCGGTCCAAGCATTTGACATTATAGAGCACCCAAAATTGGCCCACTACTCCTTGTGACCTTTCATTAAATTATTGGTGTACTCCAACTCCTTTTGAAGGAGTGGGACTCTTAAATCATGAAAGCTTGGAGGTCGTAAATGTGGTCCAAAACTTCCAATAGCTGCAACCATGTCATGAAAGCTTTGCAATTTGATTATATTGAAAGATAGCCCAGCTTGATACCAAAATCGTGCTATATTGGTGGACCCTTGTCGTAGCTTGTTTGTCACAAACTTCTCTTATACTTGTTTCCTTCAATATCTCCTTTCGATTTTTTGCAATTGCAGTTTCTGGACGTCTATAAAAGAGGTCCATGGGTCCCTTCAAAGCTGCCTTCTTCCTCTCATTAGCCCACTAAGAGGTATCTGAGCTTCTAATTCTCTAAAATCACCTTCCTCCAATATAGTATTTTCTTGAACTTCTTCAACTTGCATTATTCTTCGGATTGCTTCGCTCTCCTTCGTTTTCTTATTCTTCTCAGTTGCCCACAACTCTTCTCTAACTTCTTTTGGGCACCTTGTGCAAGCTGAAACATTACCCTTCTTTCCCATTAGATGTTGCTTTCCTCTTGTAATTCCTCCTTTCATAATCCTCTCGCAGTAATTACATATAACCTCATCGTTGTCATTTTCTTTCAATTGATGGCAATGCTTCCATCATATATCTGACTTATTACTCTTAGTAATAGAGTTTGAAGAGGTATGACTTTGATTTGAAGTGTTTGACATTGCTTCAAGCTGGAAAAAGCAATAAAAAACAGTGAGTAAAATTAATAGAGAAAATAGTAATAAAATTAATAAAAAAAGAAAAATGTGGCATTTGTTCATGTTTGATTAGGCACTATGATGTTCAATGGCTGTTAATCAAAAGCAGCTCATATGGCCTAAAAAGCATCCCACATGAGCAGTTTTTGCAACAATCCATCAATAACTGCAACATATTTTGATCCGGTGGGGGCACCTAACCCCTATAAATCCACTTGTTAATTCAATTTGGGCCATATAGTTGTGCTAGTCTTAATTTACCACAATAAATTATGCAGCAAGATTAAAACAGTAAGAAAATTAAAACAGTAAGATTAAAATTAAAACAATAAGAAAAAAGATTAAAATTAAAACAGTAAAAAATTAAAATTCAAATAGTAAGAAAAAATTAAAACTGTAAGAAAAAAGATTAAAACTGTAAGAAAAAAGATTAACACTGTAAGATTAAAATTAAAACAGTAAGAAAAAAAGATTAAAATTGAAACAGTAAAAAATTAAAATTAAAACAGTAAGAAAAAATTAAACTTGTAAGAAAAAGAAAAAACTTAAAGGAAAAAAACCGTCGTATGAAATTAAAGAGAAAAAAGAAATGAAGGAAAGAAGAAAGGAAGAAAAAAGAGAAAAATCGAGCTGTCGTCTGAAATTAAAGAGAAAAAGAAAAAAATTAAAGAGCTGCCGTCGTCGTAGGAAGGAAGAAAGGAAGAAATGAAGAAAAAGGAAGGAACGAAAAAAAGCAGAAAGAAAAAAATATCTGATTCAGTCGAGCCGCCGTCGTCGTGCCCCCGTCGTCGCGTCCCTGGCGTCTAGCCGCTGCCGTCGTCGTCGACCTGGCGTCTTTGTGCAGCCATCGTCACCCTTTTCTTTTGAAGGCTAGGGCATTGCAGGATAAGAAAGGGATAAGAAAACAAAGGGATAAAAAGTTAGATGACTCATTTGACTAAATTAATATATTAAACAATTATTAAAAAATTAATTTTTTTACCTGAAACCACAAAAATCCGCCTTAGTCGCCTCGGAACGCCACGCTTGTGGCGGCCGCCATGGCGGAAAAAGCGGAACCTGACATTTCGAAGCCAATATCAGATGTCGAATCGTGATTGGGCCAAAATGTGCCACGCCATTGCGCCATGGCGGTCGTGGCGGCGCCATTTGATAACATTGCGCGAACCAAGGAGAGGATTGAACTATTGGAAGAGAAGCTGGAGAAATTTGAGAGCAAAATCATCGACGAGATTCAAGACGAGGGAAAGGAAGCGTTGGAGCAACTCGCGCAGATGACGGAGACCCTCCAACAAGATGCCATGGACAACAAGGTCCAGATGATGCAAGAAATAGCGGCGATGATCGCAAAGCTAGATCCCGGCAAAAAGGAGCCGCCTTTGTCGACGAGGAAGGGGAAAAATGTGATTTTTAACGAAGGGGTTCCCAAAGATGTTGAAGACGAAAGGCGCTACCCAAGCGAACAACGCAACACGGCAGATCGAGAGGACTGGGATGCCTTCCCGGCCATCTCCCCACCACGTGGTGTGCCGGTCACTGGGGGGCGTCCGCCCCTTCGGTAGCATCTGGGGATTCCGCCGAACCCCCAGGAGGGGCGGTCAGCACCGCCCGCCCCTTCTGGGCCTTCGACGGCCCTCTGGGGCTGCAGCGAAGGCCTGTCGGCCCAAATCTGGGGCCGACAAGCCCCGCCGCCCCCTTGGGGGGCCTCACCGGGCCTCCGGGAGGGAAACCGAGCCCCGCCCGAGCCCCCGGGGGCCCTTCGAGACATTTGGGGGCACGAAAGCCCCCGCCGCCTACTTCAGCGCCACAGTAGGCCCAGTTTGGGGCCCGACCAGTTCAGACGCCATCCTTTCAGTCACAGATGGGGCCCTGGGAAGGGTTTCAGCAGTAGGGAGGGCGACACCGGCACCTTGGAGGCCCGTCGGCTCAGCCCCCGACCTTCGGGGGGTCACATGAGACTAAAGAGGATTTCAGGGCACCCCGAGAGCACATCAGGGGGACTATAGACATCCACAGGGAGATGAGCAGGGGGATTAGCAGTGGGATGGTGCAGATGAAGGCGCACGGGATCCATCCGTGGGGTACATTCTTGACAGACCACCTATGTTCCAGCCAAGACGCCAGGAGCAGCTGCAGGAGAGAGGAGGATTTGCTGGGAAGGGTCGGTTGATGAAGCTGAAGATGCCCATTTTTGAGGGAGGAGACCCGAATGATTGGATGTACCGAGTGGAGAGATACTTCGAGGTGTTGATGGTTCCGGGGAGGACTGGCTACGGGCAGTAGGAGTCTGCTTGGAGGGAGAGGCCCTGAGATGGTTTAGGTGGACACATCAGCAGCATCGACCTTTTCGTATGTGTGAGGAGTTCACCACCCTTCTGTTGGAGCGCTTTGGAGAGGTACAGGCTGGGGGAGCTTATGAGCGTATATATGCATTGTTGAAGCAAGATGGGAATGTCATGAACTATATTAAGAAGTTCGAGACGCTCTGCTGTAGAGTTCATGGAGTATCGGGAGTATCTGGAGGGGTGTTTTATGAAGGGGTTGAAACACACGATTAGATCGGGACTGAGACAGCTGAAGCCTAGTGACCTGCGAGAGATGATGATTTCAGTGAGGATGGTGGACCATCAGGATATGGAGAGTAGAGCCCGCGGGTCATGTGGAGGCTCCCCTTCCGAGGGCCGGATCCTAGAGGGGGACAAAAGGCGGCTACAGGGGGCAACATCCACAGACGGGGCAACGAATAGCAAGGAGAAGTGGGTGGAACCACGACCTGGATGACATACACGGAGAATGACAGAGGTAGAGATTCGTGACAAGCGGACCAAGGGCCTGTGTTTCAAATGTGACGAGAAGTATACTCCAGGGCACCTGTGCGAGGGTCGTACTCTTCAGATCCTGATAGTGAATGCCGATGAAGAGGGTGGAAAGAGTGTGGTAATGCTGGAAGCCGGCGAGGACGATGAGCAGGAGCACCTGCACGTGGAATGGCCGACCACACACTTCACACACCACCTTGAGGGCAATGTGGTTTTTAAGGGGCGGAGTAGTGATGCGTGGAGCTTATGAGCGTATGTATGCATTGAAGCAAGATGGGAATGTCATGGACTATATTAAGAAGTTCGAGACGCTCTGCTGTAGAGTTCATGGAATATCGGGAGTCTCTGGAGGGGTGTTTTATGAAGGGGTTGAAACCCATGATTAGATCGAGATTGAGACAGCTGAAGCCTGGTGACCTGCGAGAGATGATGACTTCAGTAAGGATGGTGGAGGATCATCAGGATATGGAGAGGAGAACCCGCGGGTCATATGGAGGCTCCCTTTCCGAGGGCCGGATCTTAGAGGGGGACAGAAGGCGGCTACATGGGGGCAACATCCACAGACGAGGCAGCGAATAATAAGGAGAAGTGGGTGGAACCACGACCTGGAGGACATATACGGAGAATGACAGAGGCAGAGATTCGTGACAAGCGGACCAAGGGCCTGTGTTTCAAATGTGACGAGAAGTATACTCCAGGGCACCTGTGCGAGGGTCATACTCTTCAGATTATGATAGTGAATGACGATGAAGAGGGTGGAAAGAATGGTAATGCTGGAAGCTGGCGAGGATGATGAGCAGGAGCACCTGCACGTGGAATGGCCGACCACACACTTCACACACCACCTTGAGGACAATGTGGTTTTTAAGGGGCGGAGTAGTGATGCGGGGAGCTTATGAGCGTATGTATGCATTGAAGCAAGATGGGAATGCCATGGACTATATTAAGAAGTTCGAGACGCTCTGCTGTAGAGTTCATGGAATATCGGGAGTCTCTGGAGGGGTGTTTTATGAAGGGGTTGAAACCCATGATTAGATCGAGATTGAGACAGCTGAAGCCTGGTGGTGGGTTTTAAGGGGCGGAATAGTGAGGCGGCTGATACTTTTGGAGGCCGTGGGTATTTTCGTAAAGTAAAAAATAATGTAACTTTTCTATTTAAAGGGCTAGAGCCGGCCCTAATGGGGGATGCGAAAATTGTTGAGTATTTCTTCTAGCTTATTTCTTTAGTTCCTAGAAAAATTGTATTAGGAATTTCCCTATTTCCCTTAGGTTAGTCTCTAGCTAGTTGTTCTATCTATTTGTAATCGTTAATTAGCGAGTAGTTGAATTACAGTAGCCACTTTATAATTTCAGATATGAGTTTAGCAATAAAAATCTCCCTTTACCATCAAAACCCTAGCGGATCGCATCACTAACATGTGGTATTCAATATTCAACAACCTTGAGAGTAGCATTCTTTCCATTGAAAGTGCATCCCTTAGTCTCAAGCATGCCCAAAGAAATTAGGTTTTGCTTGACTGCCGACACATGTCTAACTTCTTTCATGTATGGACCGCACCACCATTTATGGTCCTCGTTCCAATTGTTTCACACTGTGCATCATTTTCCATCAACACCGAACCATCATCGTAGGCATCGTAAGTGTCAAACCATTTACGATTTGGACACACATTATAAGTGCAGCCAGAATCTAAAATCTACACGTGGAAAGAAGAGATACCTTGAGAGATGGAGAAGAGATCCACTTTACCTTTGGAAGCCATACTAGCGAATCTTCATCGTTAGACTTCTTTCCTTCCTTTTGCGCTAGCCACGCTTTGCAATCTAACTTGAAGGGTCCTTTACCCTTGCAATATAAGCATGCAACATCTTTCTTGCTTTTTGACTTGGACCGGTTGTTGTGCGTCTTGACTTTGACTCTTTCTTTGCTTCTTCCTCTATCATTTGATTCCCCTTTGATTTGGAGACCTTCCACATTAGAATCATCCGCATTCGAGATTATATCTTTGGTCACCTTTTCAAACTTGAGTCTCTTTCCCATACAATAGAGTAGTAACAAAGTGATTATAAGAGTCCGGAAGAGAACTCAACAACGAAAGTGACTTGTCTTCAACATCAAACTTCACATCCAACCTCAAAAGGTCATAAATTAGCATATTGAAGATTTTCATGTGTTCCAACACATCATTGTCTTCTTCCATCTTTAACACATAGAGTTGCTCTTTCAAGTGTAGCTTGTTTGATAAAGACTTCTCCATGTAAAGCTTCTCAAGTTTATCCAATCAATCTTTTATCGTTTCCTCTTCACTAATATTGCACAACACATCATTCGAGAGATTCAATTGTATTATGCTCACCGCACTTTCATCTAGATCGACCTATTCATCATCTTCGATCTTTTCCGACTTCTCTGTCTTCCCCAACAAAGCAATCTCGAGTTTTTGTTGTATAAGAATATTCTTTACCCTTATTTGTCATAACTCAAAGTTGATACGATCATCAAATATCGTCATGTCGAACTTGATCCCTTTGGGAGTAGAAGTTACATTAAAGGCCATTTGTTAAACACCTTATATGCATCAAATTTCTCGCAACTCAAAATCCAGAAATTGCCCAAATTTCTTCACCAAAAATGCTCTAAATGAGTAGAAATAAGGATAACAATTGAAACCAAGCTCTGATACCAATTACAACGACCTCGGCTTCCTTCGAGGTCGGCTCCGGATCGATGAGATCGACTCGAATGAATGGGCTCAGGCAATCATGAGCCTGGTAAACCACAAGATTTGTAAGACCTCCACCACAAGATCAATTCGTGGATCTCCACCAATCAACCAAGCACAACAATATGCAAAGACCGATGAGAAAGAACAAACAAAAGCATACACAACAATGGAAGAACAATTATCAAGCTTTATTAGAAGTCACCAAGGTATCATACAAGGATTTAAGCCCAAATTCTCAACCCTTTGCTTCTCCTTCTTCAAAGCTCTCCCTCAAGTTTAGGTTATTCTCATCTCTTTACGAGATCTCTCTCTTGAGATGAAATCCTTAAATAAAGAGACTATTTATATGGTTTACCCAAGGGTTACAAGCAATGTACAAGTATACCCCCAATGAAGACACATATTTACAACTAGAGTTTATGAGCCAACTCTTAACACATTCCCGCACTTCATCCGGGTCAGCAGGGTCGTTTCGGATTCTACCCAACCCGGTTAGACCTTTATCCATACCCGGTTAAGAAGGCTGTGTTCGGGTCGGGTCGGGTTTATTTTGCCACCCCTAAAGGCTGCTTATTTTTATAGGCTTATGACTGCATTTTAAATTCAAAATAAGCAACAACAAGCATTAATTGATTAAAGAAAGATGCATATTAGTGTTATTTGATACATCTCTTTAAGTGTTTGAATCTATAGGAAGCGCAGCAGATTATTACCCTTGAACTTAAAAAAGCCTTTGAGATATTACCAAGTATAGATACTAAATTAAGTTATTATTAGCTCTTCTTGATGCTTTACGTATTATCTAGCTTTGACAGGCTCTTTTCATATGATTTAGATGCATTTTCGTGAGTCAAAAAGAGAATAACTGAATATTATATGTAGTTTTTTACTCATGCAGAATGTGGAAAAATCAACAGTTAAGAATTTCATAAAATATGTTAATTTGGTTCCTCTTGATGCACCGATAAAACATATAGAAATCATTTGAAATTTCATTTATAGCTAGTTTAAAACTTAAAATGTATTAGGCCACACCCAATAAAATGTATTTTTGATTTGGGTTGTTAATTTGTTAATTTGAAGTGATAGGAGCATAATAAACTTTTAAAATGTGCTCTAAGGTCTTGGTTCTTAGAACATATTTTATAAGAGTAGAAAGAAGTAAACCTAAACCAAAACTTTAATGGTTAAAATCAGATTCTAATATGACGGACTCCAATTCAAACGGACTAATACACACATATGATTGCTTGCACACATGCAACTTGTTTTATATTCATCTACTTGAACTCTCCCATGTGTCCATCATTTAATTTATTAGATCTTTAGAGGATATTAATCTGGTCATGGTATTGCCTTTTTTTTTAATTTTAAATTTTAAGTTCGACACAGCTTGAGTTTTTCCAATACACATGTCACATCGTGGGCAATTGTTTGTGTTCTATATTTGTGATGTGCTAGATGGGAATACATGATTCACTTTTGTATTATTTGTTCCTTTTAGTATCTGTTGAAATAACTTCTAGTTTATTGATTGAATTATTTAGAAGTTATGTTACAGATCCGTTAGGTGGGCGTAGCATGTGTGCACCTTTGTATTGTCGGTTCATTTTAGTATTTGTTGAAATAACTTCTAGTTTGTTGTATTGAATTATTTAGAAGTTAAATATTATGTTAAAAATCTGTTAGGCAGGGTGTAGCAGGTGTTCTGTTATTTGACAGTTTGACTTATAATTATAGGGTGGATTTATAGCGGTCCAACAGGGGCCATGCCCCACTGGGTGAAGTTTAGAGAGTTTGTTGTATATATCAAGGTTAGAGGTATCGGCCGAAATGCTAGGGGGTTTCGGCCGTATCTTCCCGGTGTCGGAGGCAACCGAGACGGCACCTAGTACTTTGTATCGGTTTTGGTCGGAACCCTAGGGGTTCGGTTAGAAACTGAGGAAGAAGCCTTAACCCTAACCCCTAACCCCTAATCCTAACAGGAAGAAGATGACTCGACACCAACTGTCGTGAGTCCACCCTGAGGGAACAAGACCCCCTCCGTGAATGAACAACAAGAGACGAAACAAGGCCCCCATCGTGAATGAATAGCAAGAGACAGAGAGAATATATCATGTGATTCAGCAAGAAGAAGTAGATGGAAGAAAAAATATATTAAAAGGGGAGGAATCACGTTACTTACCTCATCATTGAGAAAAAAATAAAATAATCCTTCCCAAATTTTTCCTCAGGTTAGCTATCTGAACTGAAGAAGCTGAGCATCTGGACCCTAATTCCGTCGACGGGAGAAGCTGAGCAGCCTAAGTTCTGGAACCCTAATTCTGTCGACTGAGGAGAGAGGAAGCTCGAAGCTGCAAAGCCCTACATCGCCTGAGCTCGAACGAGTCGGGAGTCGGTTTCAAAATTTTCACCAGAGTGAGAGCCCCCCGTCGACTCGTCGCTCGTTTCTCACTGGTGAAGCATCGAAGGGAACAGTCAACACTCGACAGGTATTTATTACGAAAATTAAGTTTAATTACAAAACAACCCACAATTTACAATATATTTACAAATATGCCATTACAATAAAACCCAAAGACTAAATGGAATGGCAAAATCGTAAATAAATAGAAATTAATGAGCCAATTTAGCAAAATTAACTTCAGTAGAGTGCTGCTATTCGCATCTAACATTTTGCTAAACATATAACTTTTTATTTACAAGTTTGCCATTAACTCAAAAGAGGGAGAGTGTTTAGCGAAATGTGTAATGTAAATAGCCACTGTATATTGTATAAGAATTGTAATTACATAGTATTATACGGAAAAATATACTATCCATTACACTATAATTTTTAGCAAAATAGTTAAGCTGTTACAAAAATATTATAGATAATATTTCCTTTAAAAATTAGAAATTAATTTTTAACAAATTATAGAAGTAGCAAATGCTTTCTAGTTTATCCTAAAAACACTTGCAAAAAGAGGCTAGAAATTATAAAGAAGAGTTAGAAAAATACTCAATGAAAATAGTAAAAATACTAAAAATACTAAAATTATACAAGTACTTTATAGTTTCTACTAAAAATACTGGTAAATATTAAATACTAAAAACACTAAAATTTCTAATAAAAAATTAAAAATAGGTTAGAAATTATAAAAAGGGGTTAGAAAAAATACAATAGAAATACTAAACAACTATAAAATACTAAAAATGGTAAAATTATATAAGTAATAGAATGGTTCTACTAAACATTCTAGTAAATACTAAATACTAAAACTACTAATTTTTTAAATACAACGAGGTTATAAATTATAAAAAGGGGTTAGAAAAATACCATAGCCATACTAAACAATAGTAAAGAAATAATGAAACTAGTAAAAATAATAAAAATAGTAACTAAAATTATATAAGTACTTTATTGTTTCTACTAAAAATACTAGTAAATATTAAGTGCTAAAATACTAAAATTTCTAGCAAAAAATTAAAAATAGGTTAGAAATTATAAAAAATGGATTAGAAAAACAAAATAGAAATACAAAACAATACTAAAAATACTGAAAATAGCAAAAATACTAAAAATAGTAAAATTATATAAGTAATATAAAGGTTATACTAAAAATACTAGTAGATATTAAATACTAAAAGTCTAAAACTACTAAAATTTCTTAATAAAAAGAGATGGGAAATTATAAAAAGGGGTTAGAAAAATACTATATGAATACTAAACATTACTACAGAAATACAGAAAATAATAAAAATACTTAAAATACTGAAGTAATTAATGAAAATAGTAATTTTTTTGAATTATAACATTTTGTTTTTTCATTACAATATTACCTCGTTATATGTTACAGTGTCTTAAAGAACTCCAAAGGAGAAGACGTTGGATATTGCGTGGTCTCATTGTTCAATGATCGGAAATAACCATCGACATATAAGGTGCAACTATTGCCGTAATGAAATGCATGGAGGCATGATTCGTCTTAAGGAACACTTGACGGGAACTACCGGGATGTGCTGACATGACCCGAAACACCGAAAGAAGTGTGTACAGAGATGAAAGCACACGTATTTGAGAAGAAGAAAGAAAGTGTACATGCCAGATTTGAGAAGTAGATGATTAAGGAGGAGTTGAGGGCAATGTCTATTGAGCCAATCTCAGTTGACTGAGATGAGTATTGAGGATGATACCGAGGAGGCGAAAGATTAGAAGAGCTCTTAGAGTAAGTAGGCAAGAACATGCCAAAGAAGAGAGTAGACTTGAGGGCAGAAGGATGGGAGCAGGATCTTAGCCATATCGGATAGCTGTGTCGACAGAATTGTCGGTATGTTCGCATGTCGTTCGGCTCGTGATGTTGAACCAACCGATAGACCAATCGAGGTGTTCTCAGACCCAGTGCCGACTCTTTTTCTCTAACAAAGAAGGATAAATATCAGTCAACCATAAAGAATTCATTCATGAAAAATGCCAAGTCTTTTATTGATCGAGCTATAGCCAAAATTTTCATCTTCAACCACATTCCATAGAATGTGACCAATAGTTCATATTACAAGCTCATGATAGAGGCTATAGCAGAAGCGGGTCGTGGAGTTGCTCTACCCACTGCTTGGGAGCTGTCACACATATATTGGACATGGAGTTTGAAGAGATCAAAAAGTACGTTGAAACTTTTCGTAGTCAGTGGGATGAGTATTGGTGCACACTGATGTGTGACGGTTGGACAAAACAAAACAAAAGGAAGATTAGTTTTATTATGCATTCGACTAATGAGAAGATGTTCCTGGACTTGGTGAATGCAACCGACCAATTCCAGAATAGTCCATACATATTTGATCTTATGGATAAATATGTAGAAATAGTTGGGGAGCATAGAGTAGTTCAAGTAGTTACTGACAACGGAGTAAACTACAAGTCAGCTAGGCAGCAGCTGATGCAAAAGAGACATCATCTCTATTGGACTCCGTGTGTGGTACATTGTATTGACTTGATATTTTCTGATATGACAAAAGTTGTCAAAATTATCATCCATCAAAGTCAAATGGTAAGGCTTTATATACAACAAAGGATGGGTGCTCAGCTTGATGAGGAAAGAGACGGATGGAAAAGAGTTGATTATGCCCGCGATCTCAAGATTTGCAACCCATTTTATTGCTTTGCACTCTTCTACTTGCATCGAGATGACCTGCAGAGAATGATCACCTCAAGGGAATGGTCCGAGAATTTTCAAAGGCTCAAACCAACAGATAGGTCTGTTGGACACAACATGTACAATCTGATTCATGGTGATGAATTTAGGTAAGAAATCTATAATGTTACTGTCGTATTTAGCAGTTGAAAGTTTCTCCGAATGGTCGACAACGATGATAAGACCGAGATGTGTTTATCTGTATGAGGACATGGATCGTATAAAAGAAGAAACTCGAAAGAATATTGATAGAGGATACATAAAATTGTGGGACATGATCGACAAAAGATGAGATAATCAGTTACATCAAGATATTCATGTCACATGCTATTTTCTGAATCCTCATTTGCAGTACTCATCTACTACAACAAATGACAATGATGCACTAATTAGACTTAGACGTGTGATCGAGAGGTTATATTAGACATCTCGAAGCAAATTGATATAGACAGAGGTAAATGGAATCTGTATATTTTTATTTTGATATATGATTTGATGAAGTCGATTACATTCTAAAATTATGCTTGATAATTGTAGCTAGAGTTATATAAGATGAGAATTGGTTATTTCAGCTCCAATAAGGCAGAAATGACGATAACAAATGTCACTCTAGGTATATATAAGGATATTAGATTTCTATACGATCCTCATACAACGATCTATATTTTCTGACCAATGGAACTTTTATAGCTCAATGGTGCTTAATCATTGGGATAGAGCAAGCTCCAACTCTTACACGCTTAGTTGTGCATGTTTTAAGCCAAACGGTCTCTAGTTCCAACTGTGAATGAAATTGGACCACCTTCTCACTCATTCACAGGAACACCTTAAAAAGTGGTCAATGTGCATTATAATACGAGTCTGAGACAAAAACATGCGGGAAGGAGTACAAATGATGACCACCAACTGATTAACTTGGATCAGATTTTCCATGAGGACGATCCTTTGCAGGAATGGATCAGGGAGATAAGAGACATGGTGCTCGATTACAGATATAATCCTTGGTTGACGAGGCATTTGCGGAAGCAGAACATACAAGAAGCAATGAGTCGCGACCAAGTCACAACCCAGTGAATACCACGTACAAGCGAAATAATGGATGCACTTGGCAAGAAAGCGATGATGATTCATCTTCCGATGACCAAGGTCCTACAAACGGAGGTTGTGTTTCGTCAGAATACGTTCGCCTTACTGATATGCATGTGGACCATGCTTATGATATTACACATTTGCATGGGTATAGAGATCATGATGGTAGCACCAAAGTGAAGAACAGGTGGGACGATATATACTGTAGACAATCTGAATATTACGTGTATTAACGTTCTTCTGATTATTATGTATGTTACGAAATTCCTGACATTCATGAATCGTATTTCGACGGAAACTCGGGCAGTCAATACGATTATTTCGCACCATACAGACACTCTGATGATTATGCAGATTATGGTAGTTAATACAGGTACGGTTTGAATGTGATAGAGCAGTTCAACAATCAAGGCAGTCATGACACGCCTTTCATTGAGCCGAGCTGGCTCTCGGTATATGATAACATGATCATTTTAGGGCCAGAACAGATGCAATATTTGTATTCACCATACTAATATGCACCACAACCGGATGATGATAACTTTGAATGAGATTTTTGTATCTTTTTATTTACTTTCTTCAATTTTTGTATCTTTTGATGTATATTATTTGGTTTTTGTATTATGACGTCAGATTTATGCCTCATCAATTTTTATTGTTGTTCTTTTATAGTAATTAATTAGTTAATTGTTGTTACAAATTTGTGACGTGAACAGAAAAATACGTAAAATACAGGAAAATACAGAAAAAATATAGAAAAAGGTATGCGGATCTTTAGAGGTATTTCATACTTAGATGTATTTTATAAATACTTACAACTTTGTACATGTTAACTCGTTTCAGCCTTTTAGGATTACATGTTTAACTATACATGTAATAATACATCACCGTGTGTATATAGTATATAAATATTTAAAACATATCCGAAACCGATACCCGAAATGAAACTACCGAAACTACTGATTCGGACGAAACCAAAACTTGCTTCTGAAACCACCAAAACGGGTGGTACCGAAACCGAAACCTAAATTTTGGAAACCTAAATTTTGGGAAGAACGATACCAAGACCGAAATCGCAACCTAAAACCTTGGTATATATGTATGTCTTATGATAATTACCTTTTTAATGGATGAAAATTAATGACTCCTAATTATAAAGAGGGGACAAATAAGCATATTGCACTTTCTAAATTAGATAAGTTTCCATGACTATTTCCTAATTAAAAAAAAGGCACGCGTAATCTTCTTTTAATTATCAATTAAATTCTTTTTAGACCTTCCATAATAATTTATTGTCTTCCCTCAACCCTTTCAATTAATATTGACTAATTTAGACATATATTGGCCAAAAAGCGTATTACTAACTTATCTTCGCACTTATCTTGACACATATCATAACAATATCTAAGCGCTTATCATATCAAAACGCCAATATTTTTGTGATGCTGATAATATTGTTGATTCATTGTTTCTCTCTTTATGTTGTTTTTATGCATATTACAGTTAATGACATAAATAAATCTCTAGAAATTAGTAGTCCTTAAATCTCCTAGTATACAATATGAATCTTTATTGGTGCAAAAATTAAAGTATATATTTGTTTTGGCCCCCCTTTGAATTTATTTCTAGGTCTGCCCCTGTTCATACAACAGTTGGGGTTTAAATAGCCAGAAAATTGTAAATCATTTTTTGTTTTCTTCCCTGTTACTCTTAACATTCATTCTAGTTAATGTTATGTCCATCTTATTTATGATTTTGACTACACCCTCAAGCAATGGAGAAAGTATCCGTTGGACATGTCCACTACACAGGCATGCTGAATTGGTGTATCAACCCACTAAAAATCACCACATCAGCATGCCTATGCTAAAAAGTGCTATGTCATTGATAAAGTCTTTGTAATGGGATAAACTTTTAATATTGGTTTCAATTTTTTTTTGGATGCATGCTTTTTCTTTTCCATCTATTGCTCTTTCCTTTATTTATGACATGCACATATTACTGTTTAACATACACATGTTGTAGTGGTAGTTTATTTTAGTGGATTGGCACACTGATGCGGCCGCACCATCTTCGGCAGTCACGGGCCCAGACGGGACCCAAGGAGGATGTGTCACTTACTATCGGAGGCGTCGAAGGGCAGATTAGTCTTTTTGTTATGTTGCTTTGTTTCCTAGGTTTTCTATTTATATCTAGGGCCAGCCGTCATGAGAGGGGATGCTTATTGTGCGAAGAACATTCTAAGTGTCATTTGTGAGGGTTTTAGACTTTGATCCGTTCATCAAAGTTTGGAAAGCGAGTCCCTCTCGAAAGGTCTCAATTTATCTTGCTATTAGACCTAGTTCTTCCTCAAAAATCCAATAAAAATCTCATCTTTTCCAATTTTCTTCCCTTTTCTTCGCTGATTTTTCCTTGATACGATCCAAATCGTATCAAATTGGTATCAGAGCGATAGATCCAATGGCGGAAGGTACTAGATTCAAGACGGAGATGGAGGCGCTGCGAAAGGAGATCCGGGAAGAGGTCAGCAAAAAGGTTGGAGGGTTGGAAGTCACGGTGGACATGCTATCCAATTCCCAAAAGGAGATGGAAGCCCGTTTGTTGAAAAGGCACGAAGAGTCGGACGCCACTCAAGTTCAGATTTTGAAAATTCTTCAAAGGCTTGAGGGGAAGGGAAAGCATGTGGAGATCGGAGGGGAAGAATCCGAAGCGGAGAATCATCATGCTAAGGCGGACGATCCGAAGTTGATGGCGAACACCACTGGGGCACCTCCGGGAACCAAAATCACAAAGGAGAAGGAAGATCTAGTGTTCCGGGAGGAGTCGTGGGTGGAGGAGGTGCAGCGGGAGCGACGGCGGCGCGAAGGAGATCCCCTAGGGTTTCTTGCGGAGGCGAGGGGACGCGGCATGCAAGGGGAAGGGAGGCTAGGGCTTCTGGACAACATAGGAGGCGGCGGTTGGGGGGGAAACCCTAACCCCCTCCCGCACGGGCCGCCAGGGCTCCGCGAGGGCTCGGGAGGCCTTGCGGCCCAATCCCGAGCCCGCGCGGGCGCCTGGGAGAGCCTGGCGGGCCCGCGCGAGACATTGGAGGGGCCGCGCGGCCCGCCTGGGCCCAACCAGGGCCCCGCCGGCCCCCAGGGGGGCTTCGCAGCCTCTCCTGGGGTCGGCTGGGCTCCAGCGGTAGATTTTGGGGCCCGGGGGGGGGCCCAGTAAACCCCCCGGTCAGTTTTTCGGCCCCCCGGGCAGCGATCAGGGCCCGCAAGGGGCTACCGCGGGATTTTTGGGGCTACAGAGGAGGAGAGGCAGAGGTGGCCTATGGAGGAGTACGCGGAAAATTTTGGGGGCCCGCGAGGGTTTCCCGAAGGGGCCTACGGTAGAGGCAGGACCGAGTATGGAGGCCATGGAGCTTAGGGAGGAGGGCACCCGACCATGTACCCAGACAGGAGGATGGAGAAGTTGAAGATGCCCATTTTTGAGGGGACAGACCCCGACGGATGGATAGTGCGAGCGGAGCGGTATTTCCGGGTGATGCGGATCTCAGAGGAGGAGGTATTGGAGAACATCATTTGCTATCTGGAGGGACAGGCGCTGAGCTGGTATCGTTGGAGGATGTCCCGAGCCCCGTTTCGAACTTGGGAGGAGTTGTCCGCTTTCCTACTTGACGCTTCCAGGCCAAGCCGGGGGCGAATTTCTACGAGCAGTTGCTTGGACTACGGCAGGAGGGGACGGTGTTGGACTTCCTGGGGAAGTTTGAGGTGTTGGCAGGCAGGGTGAAGGGAGTGTTGGAAGACGTATTCTTGGGGGCATTTATGCGAGGGCTGAAGCCCTCGATACGAGCCGAGCTATGGATGCAAAGTCCCAGAGACCTAGAGCATGTGATTCGTCTAGCTTTGAGGGCGGAGGAGAAGCAGGCGGAGGAGCGGAGGATCAGAGGGGCGTGGGGGGCGCCACAGCAGAGGGTCCCATCTACAGCAGCCGCCCCGAGACTACCGCCGACCGCATCAGCCGGAGCGGGGGAGAAGGCAGGAGAAGCACGTCGTACGGGACAAGGGCGGAGGATGACCAAGGCCGAGATGCGGGACAGGAGAGCCAGAGGGTTGTGCTTCCGTTGCGACGAGAAGTTCACCCCGGGCCATCGGTGTGCGAGCCGGTTGCTGCAGATCACTATCGAGCCGGACGAGGAGGAATACATCGAACCAGAGGAGCCGGAAGAGGAGGTCGTCTCTGTAGAGCAGACGGTGGATCTGGAGCGAGCGCAGGTGTCACTCAACTCCGTGATGGGGTTCACGCAGAACTCCACCATGAAGTTGGTGGGACAGGTCGGGGAGACAGCAGTTACGGTTTTAATTGACAGTGGGGCCACCCACAATTTTGTGTCTCTGCGAGTGGTGGAGCTGCTGGGGTTGCAGATGTCGGGTGGGAGGTTCACCGTACAGCTGGGGTATAGACGGTGCGAGGAGAGTACGTGGCTGTGTCGAGGACTCTGCCTAGTCATTCAGGGGGTACAGATCGTGCAGGATTTTTTACCGTTCGAGTTGGGGAAGGTCGACTTCATCCTGGGAGTCCAGTGGTTGAAGACATTGGGGACCACGATGACCAACTGGAAACGGTTGAGGATGGAGTTCAAGGATGGCGAACGGACGGTGGTGCTTCAGGGAGACCCGAGCTTGTGTTATGACATGGTAGCGTTCAGTGCCATGACTCGGGCGATTCGGAGGGCGGGGCAGGGGTACTTGGTGGAGTTTCGGGGGATGACGACAGAGGCGGAGCCCGAGCCCGAGGAGGAGCCACCAGAGGTGCAGTCGGTATTGGAGCAGTTCACAGAGGTGTTCGAGATGCCACAGGGGTTACCTCCACCCCGGGACCACGAGCATGCGATCGTACTGAGGGATGGCGCGCCCCCGTCAGTGTTCGGCCTTACAGGTATCCCCACGTGCAGAAGGATGAGATAGAGCGGCAGGTCAGAGAGATGCTGCTAGCAGGGGTGATCCAGCCCAACGTCAGTCCCTTCTCGAGCCCAATTCTGTTAGTAAAGAAGGACGGGAGCTGGCGATTTTGTGTGGACTACCGAGCCCTGATTAAGGAAACTGTGTCCGACAAGTTTCCTATTCCGGTGATAGATGAGTTGCTCGACGAACTGCATGGAGCGATGGTGTTTTCGAAGGTAGATCTAAAGTCGGGGTATCATCAGATCCGGATGCGAGCGGAGGACATTGCGAAGACGGCGTTCCGTACGCACGAGGGCCACTACGAGTTCCTGGTGATGCCGTTTGGATTGACAAACGCCCCGTCTACTTTTCGGGCCCTGATGAACAAGGTGTTCCGTCCTTACCTGCGGCGGTTCACCATTGTGTTTTTTGACGACATCTTGGTCTATAGCCGCACATTGGAGGAGCACACGGGGCATCTGGAGGTGGTTTTCAGGGAGTTGCAGGGGCACCGGTTATTCGCCAATCGGAAGAAGTGCTCGTTCGGGAAGAGTCAGATAGAGTACTTGGGGCACATTGTCTCAGGCGCAGGAGTGGCGGCAGATCGGGCGAAGATTGCGGCGATGTTGGAGTGGCCTCTACCGACGACACTGCGGGCCTTGCGGGGGTTTTTGGGATTGACGGGGTATTACCGCAAGTTCGTGAAGGGGTACAGCACCATTGCCTGGCCTCTGACGGAGCAACTGAAGGACAGTTTTCGATGGGGAGAAGAGGCGACTAAGGCTTTCGAAGCCTTGAAGACAGCGATGTCGACGGCGCCGGTCTTAGCACTGCCAGACTTCAGCCAGCCATTTGTAATAGAGACGTATGCTTCGGGGTATGGTCTTGGGGCGGTGCTGATGCAGGAAGGGCGGCCGATTGCATACTTCAGCCAGGTGTTGACTACTAGGGAGAGGCTGAAGTCAGTATACGAGCGAGAGCTCATGGCTATAGTCTTTTCTATTCAGAAATGGCGGCCATATCTGTTGGGACGGACTTTTGTGGTGCGGACAGATCAGCGGGCTTTGAAGTATCTGTTAGAGCAGAGGTTGGTGGCGGAGGAGCACCAGAAGTTACTGTCGAAGCTGGTGGGATTTCGGTTCGATATTGAGTACAGACTGGGGCTGGAAAATAAGGCGGTGGATGCATTGTCTCGGCGAGATGAGGGGAGCCAGCTGCAAGCGATGTCGATACCGGGGTGGAGAGGTTTGGACCAGCTGTTGCAAGAGGCGGAGGCGGATCCAGAGCTGCGGCGGATCAGGGAGAGTTTACAGTGTGGAGGTGACGGGGTGCCAGGTTACACGGTAGAAGGGGGGAGGTTACTCTACCAGGGGAGGTTGGTGATTCCGCGGGGGTCTGCATCTATACAGACCCTCTTCTAGGAGTTCCATGGGTCGGCGATCGGAGGTCATTCGGGCGTGCAGCAGAAGTATATGCGGATGGCTCGGGAGGTATACTGGACGGGAATGCGGAAGGACATTGCGCGATTGGTGGCTGCTTGTGACGTTTGCCAACGTCACAAGTAGATGGCGATGGCCCCGGCAGGACTACTACAGCCCTTGGCATTGCCTGAGCAGGTGTGGGAGGAGGTATCCATGGACTTCATAGACGGCTTGCCGCGCTCGGAGGGGTTCACCGTTATCTTGGTTGTGGTTGACCGGCTGAGTAAGTATGCTCACTTCATTCCCTTGAAACATCCTTACTCAGCGGTCTCGGTGGCGACGGTCTTTGTGCGAGAGGTGGTGCGGTTGCATGGGTTTCCGCGATCCATAGTGTCCGACCGGGACAAGGTTTTCACTAGTCACTTCTGGGAGGAGTTGTTTCGAGTGCAGGGGACAGTGCTGAAGCGGAGCACCGCCTACCACCCGCAGACGGACGGTCAGACCGAGGTGGTCAACAGGAGTGTCGAGACCTACCTCAGATGCTTTGCTTCGGAGACACCACGACAGTGGACTAGGTGGCTGGCGTGGGCGGAGTATTGGTACAATACTTCCTTCCACTCGACGGCGGGGACGACACCTTTCCGGATACTGTACGGGCGAGACCCCCCATCCTTGGTATACTATGGGCACCGAGCAACACCGGTTTCACAGGTGGAGGAGCAGATGGAGGAGAGGGACAGGATGTTGGAGGAGCTGCGGAGGCACCTGACACGGGCACAACAGGTGATGAAGGCCAAGGCGGACGGTCATCGGCGAGATGTGACTTTTCAGGTGGGGGACAGGGTCTACCTGAAGCTTCGACCTTACAGGCAGAAATCTTTGGCTCACAGGAGGAACGAGAAGCTAGCGGCTCGTTACTATGGGCCTTTTGAGGTGGAGGCTCGGATTGGAGAGGTGGCTTACAGGTTGAAGCTGCCACCAGGGACGGCGATACATCCGGTGTTTCATGTTTCACAGTTGCATCGAGTGATTGGCGAGCATACTACATCATCCACACTTCCTCCTACACTCACAGATGATATGGAAGTGATGCTCGAGCCAGTCGATGTCCGGGCGGTACGGAGAGGACCAGGGCGACGTCGGGAGGTACTCATTTACTGGCAGGGGCTGCCGGAGTGCGATGCGACATGGGAGCTGTATGAGGCGATACAGGAGCAGTACCTTGATTTCCACCTTGGGGACAAGGTGGCTCTTTTAGGGGCGGGTATTGATGCGGCCGCACCATCTTCGGCAGTCACGGGCCCAGACGGGACCCAAGGAGGATGGGTCACTTACTATCGGAGGCGTCGAAGGGCAGATTAGTCTTTTTGTTATGTTGCTTTGTTTCCTAGGTTTTCTATTTATATCTAGGGCTAGCCGTCATGAGAGGGGATGCTTATTGTGTGAAGAACATTCTAAGTGTCATTTGTGAGGGTTTTAGACTTTGATCCGTTCATCAAAGTTTGGAGAGCGAGTCCCTCTCGAAAGGGCTCAATTTATCTTGCTATTAGACCTAGTTCTTCCTCAAAAATCCAATAAAAATCTCATCTTTTCCAATTTTCTTCCCTTTTCTTCGCTGATTTTTCCTTGATACGATCCAAATCGTATCACACACCAACCCAGCATGCCAATGTGGTGGATATTGTCTGCTGAATACTACCTCCTAGCGATGAAATTTTTGTCAAAATGTTAGCAAATGCTGCTTTAATGTTTAGTCAGCTGATGGTCTTACTGATTTTAATTTTTTTCCTGCACAGATATGAGGATGAACCACCGGAGCCTGAAATCGAGGTCTGAACTAGCATGATTCTTTCATTATTTCCCACATCTCTATGCATGCGCACCTGGACATAGATAACATACCTGCGTATGTACCTACCTATAATTGGGCTCGGGTGTTAATGTTAACTCCTACATAGGGGTTGATTTTCTCCCACCAAACCCACCAATATGCATACTCTTCGCGCTTGTGATATGTAGTGTTCCTACATAGGTAGAAGCTGCAGCTCTATTTGCAGTGGATATGCTATTTCATTTGCTTGTTTTAATGTAGTTAAGAGCACCACTGTATTTCAGAAGGAATTGTTATGGGGAGAGAAACATCCAAATTGATTGTAGCCTTTCCGAGCAATTGGAGCTACTAGAAATAATGCCATGCAAATCTCTTGTTGCATACTACAAGCGCCAAGTCGAGAAGCGAACATCATGATTAGCTGCACTTGCATGTTGACTGTGTCTCCATTTATAGGTTACCTTTGATAGGACCAAACAAAGTAGTTTTTTTCGCACTATATCTCTAGCTACAATCAATAGGTTCCCTTTTAATAGGATCGAACAAAATTGTATTTATTGCACCATATCTCCAGCTACAAGCATGTGTTTCTTAACAGAAACATGTTTATGTTATTACGTGCAGGAAGGAGCAGAGGAAGATGCTGATAATAATAATGAAGACTTACCTGATGATATGGTTGGAGGAGAAGCTGAAGACAAGGATCAGGAACCAGTTGAACGGCCACGGAGAACATCAAAGTACATGACTAAGTACGAGCGTGCTAGGATTTTGGGCACACGGGCGCTCCAGATTAGGTATTTCATAACAACCGTTTTTCATGTTAGAATTGCCCAGTTTTCACTTTTTGCTCGTTCTCAACTATCTTGAACTCCTCACCGTGCAGTATGAATGCACCTGTGATGGTGGAGCTTGAAGGAGAGTCTGATCCCCTTGAGGTAAATAGTGCAGACTTTACTGATTGGCAGAAGTTTCTGTGAATGATTTCATATGTAGCTCAACTTCAGCTTGCATGAGAACGTGCCCATCAATTTATTATGGAAAAGGGATTACATAAATAAGCCAACTTTCGGCTTTTAGGATAACAAGTCCATTGGTATTTTTTTTTTTGGAAACTATTTTTTGGGGTTTTGAACTTATCAGATTATCATAAATAGGCTTTACAAAATGCAAACCATTCCCATAGATTTTGAAGTTTCATATAAACCAGTTTTAATGAAGTGAGAAATGGGTATCGTGTCTAATGAGGAAGTTTTCTCATACGCCATATTATACACATACGCATTCTAAAGTAGATCTATGAAATCAATGTGTGCATAACGAGATAAAACTTCCTTCCTCAACGTTTGACTTTTCACTTTCATATTAACCTAAAAGGGATTAATGGAAAACAGTTGGCACATGAAAAAAATGATGGTGGGGATGAAAAAGCAAAAAATAAGTGCAACTCATGTGCTTGCCGTTAATTGGAATGATCAGGTGTCACTTGTTTTTTCATTAATCTCATTATATAAAATGATATATTTGCGGTTAGATATTCCCCAAGCAAGTTTTGAGTATATAGTGCATTTTTATTATATTTGTTCTATAATTTAACATATTATCTAAATATTTTGTACTATTAAATTCCCAAGACAGGTTTAGTTTGTTGCCTACTATTTGTTATTGTTTATTTTTATGATTACCATAAACATATTTAAATGGATTGCATCAACTGGAATATTGTACCTCAGTTTTTATGAAACTATAGCTGGCAAGCTTAGCAATTCAACAGGCACAGTTTTGATTATTAGATGATTATCTGGCCTGCTTGGCATTAACCCATTCTAAATTGCCCAATGTTAGATTGCAATGAAGGAGCTACGTGCGCGTAAGATACCATTCACCATCCGACGTTATTTGCCCGATGGGAGGTGAATGTGTTAAATCAATTTTCTAGATATCTTCTTAATGTCTACTAGTTCACTTGTGAAAGTATACCTTTTTTCTATGAATCTGATGCTAAGTGTCATTGGATGGTACTACAGCTACGAGGATTGGGGAGTTGATGAGTTGATAGTGGAGGATTCGTGGAAGAGGCAAGTTGGCGGGGATTAAGAAAAAAATCATTCGCATATGTGCTGTTGAACGATCTTAACCCGCCACCCGAACTCGCGTGCTGCTGTTCTTAGTGCTATATGTAGCTAGACTGTCTCTGCTTGCTGCAGTAGTGACCTCTTAATAGTCACCAGCTTATTGCATGTGTACTCTATGAACGGTGAAAACCATGGGGGAATCTACCGGCAATTGGATTGTTATACTATGGCGACCTTTCTGTGTGGTGGATGCTATTTTATTATGTATGGCGATGTGCATTATTGAAGCTTTTTTGTGTGGTGGATCTCTATCTGTTTTTGGCTTCTTGCTACAACAACGATAATGATTCTATGGCTTGAAAATTGTTGGAACCTGTCTTAATGTCTGAAAACTTTATCAATGGTTGTCATGATGTTTTCTCAGGCTGTGTTGGTGGGAGATGATAGCATTGCTTATTGATCTTGCAAGTTCTTGAGGCAAAGAACCCATCCTTTTATTTTGCTTTCTAATTTTAATGTCGCCCTAATTTTTTTTTTCTTGATTGCCAAGTTTGTGATTATGAGTCGTTTCAGGTTGTACGCCATCGTTCATCGCACTTGACGTTTAACATGTGTTTCTTGATGTGATATGGTTTGCGTCAACTTGTTGCTGCTGCAATTGTTTGGTATTCATGTAAAAATATTGAGAGCGCGGAAAAGGGAAATGAGACCCAACCAAGAACTAGCTAAATTAGCTTAAAGAGATAATGACGTAGGTTCAATGGAACTGAAACTTTTTTTTTGCGCCCACCGCGTGTGGAGAAGGTGAAATTCGCCGTCCGGAAGGGGTAGTTGCTATTTATACATGGGCATCTCATTTACAAGTTTGCCATTCAATTTTGTTTTTATAATTTTTTAACCCTCCTCTGCCTTTCCTCCATCTCTCACCCTACCACTTCTTCTTTGATGAGTTCTGCTTTCTTGCTTTCTCCCATCCGCTTGTCCGCCCCAACAAGCTTCCCGACGAGATCTGCCGTTATGTATGGAAGAAAGATAAACTGAAGAGAGTGAGGAATTGAAATGTAGGAGGGGAGTCCATATAGAGAATGATTGATGAGAAGGGGGGGTGGATGGCGTCACGGATGGGCGAAGGCGGAGCGAGAGGTTGGCTATAGAGGCAACAAACGCGTAGGTGTAACCGTGTAAGTGGGGAAAGAGGACGGGAAGCGGCGAGACATAATTTGGGGCACGTGTGTGTAAAGTAAAAAAAAATGGATTTTAAATATGATTGGACATATAAAGTGGTTTGTGTATAAAGCAATTAGGTCTGTGCGTATAGAATTTCCCCAAAATTTCTATTTTTACACACATACCATTTATTAACAAGTTAGCCATTGAAAACAAGCTTTTTACTGTTTTTTTAAATTTCCTTTTAATCCTTCACTCTTCTCAGCTCTAATTTTTCATCTCTTTTCCCACCTTTTACCTGTCGTCATTACCTACGCTTCTTCTTCTTCTCTTTCATCAGATTCATCAGATTCATCGAGTTCATCAATTTCATAAATGTAAACCCACCACAACCACCTCCAATTGATGTCGTCGCTACCACCTTTTCTTCCCATTCATCTTTATCTTCACCATCATATTTAACAATAAAATATCTACAAACACATTCGACATAGGTGGAGTTGGGTGGGTAGAGGAGACGAGTGACGACATGAGCAACTTAGTGAGGTGGATGATGTATGCTTTTCTTAGAGAGATGGAAAAAGAGGTAAATTGTATTGTCTGTTGGAAATCAAGGGAATGAGTAACCATGGTACAAAGCCATGGTTCTCTATTTATTCATAATAGTAGAATGCCAAAGGACATGTGATACCAAAGGTCCCCATTAGTAAGCTTGATGGGGAGTAATGGATGATAAAGATGAGGGGAGGCCAAAGGCCTCCATTTTGGCCTCCCTCATTCATAACACTCCCCCTTATCCATCCATTACTTTGGTCTTAGCGTATAAAGCTAAGGGGGGTGGATACTTCTGGATCCAGAGTAGTCATGTTTGCCTTGTTAAAACCTTAGTTGTGAAAAACCCAGTAGGAAAAACCAACAGCTTAAGGAAAAAGAGTGCAACCAACAGGTTACTCCCCCTGATCCGTACAAGCCTTATGCTTGTAGGTCTTTCAGCTTTCTTAGAGGTGGACACTTCAGGGTTCAGAGTTAAATGAGATTGCCTCATTAAAACTTTTGGCTATGGAAAACCCAATGGGAAAACCCATAGCTAAGGGAAAAAGAGTACAACTCTACTATTAACTCCCTCTGATCTGTATAAGCTTCAGGCTTGCAGATCTCATATGTATCTACATCCACCATGTTCTGAAAGTAAATACAATCATCACTCATCTATACAAGTTTTACTCATATCTAGCGGCTACTGGAAAACAGTGACGCTCAGGAGTGATACACTCTTCGAAGTTTGGTAGATGACTCCACGTATGTATTCTTTTACTCAGTCTACACCGTGTCTGCAAGGTATTGCTGGACCTGAATGAGCGTATTCTAGATATGCTTTTTGGATGATGAGCTTCTCAGAAGATGTAGACTTTTGGAGGATGATGCGTAGATCTTTAGGAGGTGGCCGGCCATTTGTGCATAGTCATCGTGATGGTCTGTAAACCTGCATATACGATATTTATTCCTTGGATGTTGATCCTTGACCCTTGGAAGTTGCGCAGAAGCAGCTTATCCTTGGTCCAGTGGTGCTTTACAGGGAAGCACTATATCTGGCTAACAGCTTTACTGCAGACGTTCTATTAGAGACACATGCAGTTGTCCAGATATAGGAGTGTAACTAGTACACTAGAGCTAGGTTCTTCAGGACCTAGGATGTCCTTTCCCTCTTCCAGCGACTGGAAGGTGTCATAAATAAGCATCCATATTTAATCGATTGCAAATGGACATTTTTATTCATAAACTCCTAACGTATGAAGAATATGATAGGTATAAAAGGATTCCACCACGAAGGTGTTTAATCTGTAAACCGAGACAATACCTTGTTTTGCCTAGGTATTTCATTTCGAAGGTATGCTTAAGGCTATCAGATATATCAATTGTCTCTGCAGGAGATCCTATTAGTATTAAGTCGTCCACATAGACGGCGACTAATACAAATCCTATCCCTGTTCTTTTGATAAAGATACATGGGCAGATTTCATTATTAGGGAATCCTTGTTCAGCCAGGAATTCGCTAAATCTGTTATACCATCTTTTTCATGACTGCGTAAGATCATATAATGATCTTTGAAGCCTTTATAGAGGAGACGTTCATATGTCTCTCTTTTATCTCTCGGGGTAGAGTATACCCATCTGAAAGTTTCATATAGATCTCTATATCTATATAGCCGTATAGATATGCAGTCATATCGTCCATGAGCTGCATTTCTTGGCTTTTCCAAAGACGTTTGGGATTAGTATGAAATAGGAAAATGACCACATTTCCTTCATTTCTTATTCTTATGAAAACTTAACTTATATTCCACAGGTTTTACACATTCCGGTGTATGGACTACCGGTCCAAAGACTTTACTTTTCAAGAGTGAGTCCAGCTCTACTCTTGTTGCCTCGTCCTACTTTGGCCAATCTATGCGTTTATGCTATAGAAAAGTGGGTTGACGTCATCGTCGTATTCAGCGACGTGAACAACAATAGCGAAAACAAAATCGTCATCGTCGACTGTACTATATCTGTGTAGTACCTCTCCAGTACGTACATAATACAATGATTTTTCTCCTATTGCTTCCTCTGCAGGGGAAATCAGGAGGGGAGAAGTCGCTGGTCTGAGCTCAGCATCCCGTGGAGGGATTATTTTAATATTTCCAGGGATCTTCCTCTTTCGAGAAACTTTATATTTTGAACGTGGCGGGCGTCCTCTTTTCAATTGAGGTACATCCAATTCTGCTGCCGGTGAATTGCATCCATCTTTGGGGATGTCAATCCTAGCTGGCGTGTTGGCAGCTGGTACGTGCGAACGAACAAGCTTATTGTTGTCCGTGAATTTATCTGCCAATTGATGTACATTAGTCTGAATGTGAAGGATCTTCTGGATTTCATCTTCACATAGAAATAGTATGCAGATCATAACGAGATTAGAATTTTTGTATCCCATGATATGGTCTCAGAAGCTTTAGACTGCGTGCCTATTTTAATGAGACTTTGCGAAACCTAGGTTGCGAAAGCTTCAATCTTATTCACCCACATTATCAGCTTTTGAGGAAGCTAGGTTGCGGGTGGACAAAAAGGCACACATATGACCATCTAGTAAATGCATTTATCAGTATAATGAAGTATCGAAACGGGCTACTTGCGGGGTGAATAGGCCCGTAAAGGGTACCATGTATTCTCTCAATGAAGCCAGGAGACACTAATCTCACTTTCAGGAGGGAAGGTCTCTCTATAAGTTTTCCCTTATGACTAAGGGGGACAAGGAAACTCAACCTTTTGAAGAATCTTCAGGTTCTCCAAGGGATTCATTTGATGATGTGTCCATCATCGCTGATCCAGGATGACCAAGTCTATTGTGCCAGAGTTGAAAACTCTGGCAATGAAAGGCACTTCTGGTGCTCAGTCAAGTTGGCTTTTTATATGATGAATATCTGTAATGATCGGGACCCGACGAGAGTCCAAAGTATCGTTTGTAGATGGTCTTCTGGCCATCCGTTTTGATGAGTTATATAAGGATATTCACTATTATTATCCATAGTTTCCAAGGTATGTTCGTTTTAAACGAAATATCCTTGAAACTTGGGAGATTCCTATATGATTAAGGAGAGAAATTTGCATCTTATAGTCTCGTTGTATGTGGGAGCAATTTTAATGCTCCACTAGTGCATCTAAGCACTGTCCATAATATATCACATTTTATCTATATATCAGAATGAATAGAAAAGCTAAACATGCATTCAAAAAGTTCCAAAAAGGAAATACAGATGAAGGAAACTAGCATTTAAAATGAAAAGATAAAAAAGCAAACTAAGATAAGGCTCAATCGAGCAGATCATCATTCTCGAAGTTTTGTGCAATGAACTTGGTCAGAGCTTGAATATCCGCCAGTTTGTTTCAGGGGGAGGCTTCAGGCTCGCCTGATACATGTTCTGGAGGTGGCGAGGAATGCGATAGTTTCTGGATCAATGTCCAGTCATGCCACATCTATGGCAATTGTCCTCCCAGTTCTAATTTGGAATTTGCACTGGATCAGTGTTCTTACGCTTCCATGTAAAGTTTTTCTTCCCCTTGTTGTTGTTGTTCTGGGGTGGTGCTCTTGCTGACTTCACTTCAGCTTTCCCTTTGTTCTTTCTAGCATTTTTCTTATTTTTCCACTTCTGGGGAGAAACATGGTGGGCTTCAGGGAGAGGGGCAGCACCAGTATGGCGCAGATTATGAGTGGCAAATAGTAAGTCTCTATTCTGCTCTGCCCTAAGAAGGCAAGAGAGCAAATCAGAGAACTTCGTAAAGTTGCGTTCACGGTACTGTTGCATGAGGATTGCATCTTTCTCGTGGAAAGAGGTAAATGTCTTTTCCAACATGCGATGCTCCGAGACTTCTTCACCACACGACTTCAGGCATGAGGTGATATTATGAAGTACTGAGTTGTACTCAGCAATGGACTTATAGTCCTGAAGACGGAGATTTTCACACTCATAACTGGCACGTGGTTGTATAACATCAATTTGATGACTATAACGTGCCTCAAGCGCTGTCCACAACTCAAGATGGTCTTCTACCGTTAAGTATTCGGCCTTTAAGGTCCGATCTATGTGTTTACTGATATAGATAATGGCTTTCGCCTTATTCATGTCGAATACAACGGTAGTAGAACTGCCAGCTGGCTGGGCCGCTGCAGGGGACTTGCTAACAGTTGACTCGGCCGCTGCGGGGGCCAAATTGAATGAAGGAGTGCCATTGGACGCAAATGGAACTTCGGGTCCACTCGCCAGCTCAGGTAGTTCTTTCCTGCTGCGTCAAGGACCTCGAAATCGACGCTAGCCAATTTTGCCATTTATCTCTAGATGATCTAAGGAAGAACCAATATAATCCGTAGAAAAGATAAAATCTCTGATACCGTAACGCCTTGCAGGTTCGTCACAACTTTGCCGCAACAAACAAAATTCCTTCGCAAGATGGAAATTTTGTGGGGAAGATGAAAAAAATTTATGGCTCAAAAATTTTCTCTAGAGCGAATTCGTGCGGCGAGGATAATTTGAGGGGACTAATATTAGGAGAAGCTCAAGAAAATTAAGAGCTAAAGTGCTGATAACGTGTTGGAAATTAAGAGAATGAGTAACCATGGTACAAAGCCATGGTTCTCTATTTATTCATAATAGTAGAATGCCAAGGGATATGAGATACAAAAAGTCCATATTAATAAGCTTGATGGGGAGTAATGGGGGAATAAAGATGAGGGGAGGCCTTTGGCCTCCCTCATTCATAACATTGTCCCTCATTCATAACATTATCTTTGGCCTTCCTCATTCATAACATTGTCTAAAAATAAAAAGATGAATGTTGAATTGTAAAAAAATCCTGGATATGGATGCAAAGAATAAATTGTTGTGCATGTAGGATTTCCGTCCAGAAGCTGACACAATCGTTGACGTGAAGTCAATAAATTAAAAGTCTGGGGCCCACCCAGAATAGCCCCCGCTGTTCGCCACCAGCCACAGTTAATATAACAAAAACATTAAAATTTGGCCGCTCTAAGAGTGATTCTGTCCGGGGGAGGAGCAGAAAGAACTGAGAGAAGAGCAGAAGCAGGCGATCCGCTGATCCATCTCTTGAGGTGAGAACTTCACCTTTTATTCTTTCATACTTCGGCGTATACAATTGAATGTAACCCCAGATCGGAAGCTCGATTGTTGTTGCATAATTTCAAAGAAATCGGATCTGGGTCATCTATTTTCTTGAAGAATATTGAGGGTTTTCAAAGGCTTAGTCTATCCTTAATTCTTCATATATGTGGTTTGTAAGTTCTATGTAGCACCACACGCACAATTGGGTCACGGCAGCAAAATCCACCGAGTGATGTTTTAGACTTTGCATCAAAGCCTGCGGCATGTAGGGGTTTGATGGATTGAGGGGCGTCTGTGATTGCTTATTCTTCAATAATATTTTTTTAGATCGGTAGGGGCTTTGGATTTAAAAGGGTAGGTAGCCGAAACTAAGGAACTGAATTGGAGTTTACATTGAATTTTGAAGATGTGATGGTCTCACGGAATTCGGAAGCAAGCTAGTGGCATGTAAGTGATCTTCTCTCATAATATATTTGTCCTAATTATAAGACTAAGCATCGTAAGCATGCCTCACATAATATATGGTGCACATGTGATGACTAAGATTGTTTCGCCTTGTTCGGGATCGTGAAGTATAAGGGTATCAGCATTCTTGTAGCGGTGAAATAGCTGTCATTTAGAGCTTGCTATATTCAGACAAGTTATGTTCCTTACTTAAAAATCATGACGGGAATGAATCTAGCGTTAGCAAGTTCAGGCTAGGGTCATGCATCAAGTCTTATTGAGCCACAACGCAGTGTTATGCTTGCAATTGATGTATTTCTTCTCCCATGTTTGAGATTTCAGAGCAATGTAAAGAAAGGCTGCTTCATGAGCAAATCAATTGATGTTGATTGTTAGGAACAGTGCCGGATACATGAATTGAATTTAGAGGCGGCACAATTTTTTAGCCGGAAATAATTTTTGTTTATTTTATTTATTGTAAAATTGTAGCACGAAAAATTACATTGACTAATCGCATCCTTAGACAAGATGGTCGTAACGACTTACAATTTACAATTGAACTTGATGATGTCTCGTGTTTTGAAAACATTGTAGAGCAAGGAGACGTCAATTCATCAAATTTGTCCAAAATCTTAAACGGAATAGACGCTCAGGAAAAGAAAATTCCAGACAGGATTAAATTACCCATACATGCAAATAATTACACATACACTACAATTAAGTGTGCAGGATATGCAAAGCTTTACTCATACTCAAAAAACGCAATCTACGCTCAAAGACTAGGACGAACGTGGCTAATATCAAATAATGAAGTTCAAAGCTCAAATAGAACAAGAAGCTCAAGTGAAGCTCACATCTACTTCATCAAATTGATCAAGCTTTCGAAGACGTGTCCTAAGTCTATAGTGAGTGTGTTGTGTCTCTTTAGGGTATTGTTAAAGCCAAATCATATAGACAAACACACACACACAAACGAATTGATCAAGCTTTCGAAGACGTGTCCTAAGTCTATAGTGAGTGTGTTGTGTCTCTTTAGGGTATTGTTAAAGCCAAATCATATAGACAAACACACACACACAAACGATTTGAAAATATTTTTAAATATCTTTTAAATCATCTTCAAAAATGTTTTTGAGAGCTTTCTCTAGTCATCTTATAAATTCCGTAGTGAAACTCCACACACCCTGGAGTTAGCTACCTGTCTGACTAGCTGTGTCGCAGGAAAAACTCCTCTGGGAGTCGACTACCAAAGGTAGGGAGTCGACTACCAGCTGAGAATCAAGATTTCCTGAAACACACTGGGAGTCGACTACCACTCCTAGGGAGTCGACTACCAGCTGTCAAAGTTTGACGTTTTTGACTTGAATTTTGAAATATCGTTGAGCAATTTTCTCCATAATTTTTGGGACAAAAGTCAAAGTATTTTGAAATTCGAATTCTCAGTTTTTGTCCTATAAATAGAGTACCATTTTCATTGAGAAACACAATAAAAACTATAGAATTCAAAATCTCTCGTGCAAACGCTCTAAAGTTCTAAGCTCTCATTCTTTCTCTAGCCAATTCGATTTTATTTGTGATCTTGCAAAATTCTGTTATTATTTTTTAAAGATCATATTCTCATTTTATTGGCTAATTGTTTTTCAAATCCGTATTACTTTTCTTGATTTTTTTAAAGGATTTTTGAAAAACAATAGATCTAGATCACAAAGAATTCATTCGTATCTTTGTGTGATCTAGGATCTCATTCTATCAAGCCACTACACACAATTTTGTCTATCATTGTTTGGCTATAGAATTTGGGTGTAAAACTAATCTCCACCAATTTATTGTGGTGAATTGAATATCATTTTTATTGTGTTGTTGTTGGAACACTAGACAAGTCTAGGTGTTGCCAGTCGGAAATCCTGGTCAAGACTAGGTCGTTGAAAATCCTAACGAGTGGAGTTATGTACTTGTATTTGCCAAGGCAGATAGTGGAAAATTTCGTACCGGATTGGTCGGGAACTGGACGTACCCAAAAGTTGTGGGGAACCAGGATAAAAATCATTGTGTCTGCGATTTCTTATCTGTGTTTGTTTATCTTTGCTCTTACTTTATTATTCGCTAATTGCTATTCATTTATTGCAAAGATTAACTTACTTTTATCCGCTGTGAATATAATATTTGTATTACTTGCAATCTTATCTGTGCTTATAAATACTCTGGGAGTCGACTACTGATCATAGGGAGTCGACTGCCTGCTGTGAAATTACTCTGTGTATTTTAAGATTATTTTGTTGATTAAGAACCAAGCGTAAATCGCTCTACTTGGTTTCTTAGGCAACATTAGAAGGACGTTTATTAACTATCGAAAAAGTTTACTATTTGCACAACACTATTCAACCCCCCTTCTAGTGTTGTTTGCCATCCACAGGATCCAACAGTATAGATATGCAGTCACATCGTCCATGAGCTGCATTATAGATATGCAGTCACATCGTCCATGAGCTGCATTTCTTGGCTTTTCCAGAGACGTTTAGGCTTAGTATGAAATAGGAACATGATCATATTTCCTTCATTTCTTATTCTTATTGTCACGCCCCGCTTCCCAAAATGGACGGAAGCGAAACGTGACGAGGCCCGCTTAGGCCAGAGCTTTAGAAGCTCGGACCCAATAAGCGTCTGTAGAGGTACCATTTTAAAAATTATTTCAGGTTCTTGCATTATTATAGTTCGAAACAACAAAAGTACGGAAAAGAAATTTGCATTCACTTACATGAAGAAATAATATCCAACAAGTACAAAATCTAAAGAAAAGCCTAAGCGTGGCAACAAACTATCTAAAAGCAAACTAAAAGTAGTAACCTCTGAAAGTGACGACTAAGAAGACCTCAAGGTCTGGTCCTCGTCGGGCGCGTACTCTGGGTCGACGTCCTCGGCTCCTCGTGCTCCAGTGCGTCTGCCTCGTCCACGAACTCTGGCTGAGCACCTGACGTACAGCACCCAAGAAAAAGGAACTGTACGTCAGGTAAAGTCTACAAGAAGGGTTAGACTTTACTGCAAGTGCACCGAACTTTAAACAACGGTTTACTGGTTGATTAGCATGCTGAGGTTCTTTTACACAACAGTTTACTGGTTGATTAACATGCTGTGGTTATAACAGAGTAACACGACAGGAAGTAACGCAGCAGGAAAGTAAAACGGGACAAGTAGTAGTCGTAGCGTGTGCTACCGACTACGGGACTAGCCTAAAGGTGTCAGGACAAGACGAAGACGGACAAGACAAGTAGGACACGACACGACACGACACGACACGACACGACACGAAGGGTTCACGCCTTACGGTTCGAGGGGGATCAGACCCTCTCACCGTGCGCACGCTCAACCCTACCCCAAAACCCCAGAACTCAGGACAGGAAGCACGGAGATCACTTTCGCAAGGAAAGCACCTGAAACGCCCGTAGGCTTTTTGTATCACAGAGATCACTTCCGCTCGGGAAGCATCTGAAACGCCCGCAGGCTTTTTGTAACACAGAGATCACTTCCGCTCGGGAAGCATCTGAAACGCCCGCAGGCTTTTTGTAACACGGAGATCACTCCCGCTAGGAGAGCATCTGAAACGCCCGAAGGCTTTTTGTAGCACGGAGATCACTCCCGCAAGGAGAGCATCTGAAACGCCCGAAGGCTTTTTTTGTAGCACGGTGACAAGACACGACCAGTGTGGATAACAGTGACAAGACACGACCAGTGTACGGGAGAGTTATTCTAGGGTGTCCACACACACGCACACACATGATAGCCCTACAGCATCAAAATTTGTTGTTGTCAGGCTCAGACTTCGTCGTCAAGTCTGAGCCGTCAGGAGCGTCCCGGACGCTATCATTTCACGTCCGGTTCTATACATTCACAGTTTAACAGTTCTAGCAATCTAAGACCAAGGCATGGTCAAAAACGCAAGTGGGTACACTTGCCTGCGGTGGCGAGTGTGTCGTCTGTCCGGGGCGTCTCGTCCAGTCGTCGCGTCCGCGGTCGTCCGTCTGAAACAGTGTCACGGCGACGATGTCAGGTCGCGTTTTCAGTAAATCCTATTTAGGTTCATTTCTAGATTATCGGGACTATCCAAATTGTCACAAGTCACATTTTGATGTTTTATCAACCTAAATCGACTTCTATCCTATGTGCACAGAAATAATTGTCCGATTGTCGATTTCTACAGTGAGCAGCGTTTTACTGGCGCAGAAAATAAATTTAGTTACAGTTGTCCGATTTTAGTTAGGGTTCAGTTTGCTACGGTGTGGGTTTCGCTACGAGTTTAGAGGGACCAACCTGATGCGAGGGACGCGCATGAATCTGGTGTCGAGTCTGGAGTCGGTGACGGTGCTCGTGTCCTCGACTGCGGGTAGCGCAGTGGATGTCATCTCGGGATCGTCTCAGGATTGTGACGGCTGCGGGTAGCGCAGCCGAGGTGTCACGGCTACGGGTACGGTGTCGAGATTGTTTCGGTTGCGGGTAGCGCAACGAAACGTCTCAGGCAACGGTAACGGTAACGGATCACGATGCTGGAAGATCGTGAGTCCTGCGACGTCAACGTTGTCTCACTACGGGTAGCGTAGTGAGACTCGTCCGGGCAGCGGACGAAATGCGGCAACGGGTACGTTCGGTCCGGCGGCAAGAATAGCGAATAATGGTGCGTAACGGCGACAAAACGCCCGATGGGACGCTAGTCCAAAGGCCGTTCGGCCTAGAAGTCGTCGCGGGGTGCCTCTGGCCTAGGGGTGCTTGGCCGGATCTGTGAGGCCACCGACGACAGTCGGGGGCTCTGCGCACGGCGGAAACGGCGCGCTCAGACTGGAGGATGAGGGGAGATGTGGGGAGCACATCGGAAGCAGAGCCGCGGAGGCGACGCAGCGGATCACGGCGCGGCGGGGCTGCGCGCTGCACAGGGAGACGGCGGCTGCGATCGGGATGCTGCAGCGGTGGGGACGGCGTCGCGACGACCGGAGGACCACGGCGGGGTCGTGAGGGGATCTGCGGTGGAGGAAGGGGATCCGCGATGGAAAGCGGCGGGTCACGGCGGCGGTCTTCGTCGGATCGCGGCGGCGGATCGCACAGGCGGCGGATCGGGATTTCGAGCGGAGGTGTTTTGGGGCTCGGGGACGCCGAGGGTCGCGAGTGGGTTTCGGCGCCGTTGGTCGGGGAAAGGGTGAGGGCGGAGCGGCGATCGGGGATCGCTGACGGAGAACGGCGGTGCCGTGTGCTCGGGGTCGGTCTGTGAGGCGGGAGCACTGCCGAGAGCGCCGGAGGAGGCGGCACGAGGGAGGACGGCGGCGGATCGGGACGTAGGCGAGGGGGCGGCGGCCGGCGCTGTCGAGAATCGAGGCGGGCGATTGCGAGGCGCCTCGGTGAGGCGGAAAAAGGGGAAAACGCCTCACCGTGGAGGAAAAACTCGCGGCTGCGGCGGCGACTCGCCGTGAGTGCGAGGGAGGAGAGAGACGTGCGGAATTTTGGGGGGTTATTTTGGAGAGGCCGGCGGCTGTGTGATTCTAGGGTTAGGGATTAGGGTTTCAGCTAGGGTTAGGGTAAATTATTATAAATAGGGTAATGGCTAGCTAAATAGACCTAAATTATAGGTTAAATGAGTGAGGGGCAAGGGATAGGGGTGTACAGTTAGGGGTAAGTCTAGGGGACGATAGAGAGACAGATTAGGGAAGATTTAAAAATGATTTAAATGAAAGATTTAGCCAGATTTGGCTAACAAATTTCGAAATTTGAATCTGAGTTGGGGAGATCGACGGTCGAGGTTTCTCCGAGCGATATCTCGTAATCCGGGCGTCAGGAAAATAATCCGAAAATACTGGGGCGATCGTGGAGACGAGACGCACAGATCTACGGAGCCCGATCGTGCGTAATGCCTACCAAGAATTTACGTAAAATTGGAAACGGCGTTTCGAGTCAGATGACTAAAACGCCCCTATCGTTCAAAGTCGTTTTGCGAGAAAACGAGCTGTGAAACGGCGTTCCCGATAATTACAATAAAATCCAACGCCCCAAAACGACCGCAACGGCACATCTCATCGCAAAATTCGGAATCCAGAAATAATCAAATAAAACACGTGCACGATAGGGCACGTGCACGCAGAAAAATACGAACGGTCGGAAAGCGGCCGTTACATTCTACCCACCTTAGAAATGATTCCGTCATCGGAATCACTCATAATAATAATAATAATAATAATATCTATAAGTACCTAAGCCTATCACTCTCATCACTATCGTTCAAATTTCCAATTCCAAATTCTCACAAAAGAATAATAACCATTTTCTCATACCAAAATTTATCAATTGCTAAAATAATTTCCTAGTCGGTCACCAATCCAAGACAAAAACTCAGTCAATCTTACAACACCTTTTCACGAATCAATAATCGTCGTGTCCTCAATACATTCCGTGTCGTATCTTCCCATAAATTTATCCGCCAAATAATTGAACTATCAAAATCACATCTCCTCCTACTTATTATAATTATTTTCAACCAATATTAAATCCGACAACCTAACCATCCATTTGTCTCAACACGTCGTGTTACTCCCAATGTCTCCTCTCGTCAACTCAACAATCTAGTCTCGTTGCTAAAAAAACTCTACTCAATCTCATGATCACCCTAACTTCTACCATACTCTGTAGCCATCCCTATCTACCATTCGTCTAAGCCTCAAATCTGGTAAAGTTCTCATCTTTACGCATATAATCTCATTCAACCAGAATTCTCCATTGGGTCCGCCACACTTCGGTTTTATAAATAAGTCTTGGTCAGCCCATTCTTTATATCCGAAAGAGATTCTAATCCAACATCCTTGTGTTCCAAAATCAATTAATCATTGCTATAATGAATCTCATCTCACCCTGAGCCTATCCGCAAACAAAATCCTACAACAATAATTGCTAGTCTCAAAACTATAACAACCATAACATTCCTAAATGGAGAGAAAGAGAAGAGAAAAGGAAAACTTAAAACCAGTGACACATTTTTAAAACATTTGAAAAAAAAACGTGTGGAGTCGTGGTGATGGATGAGGAAAGATAATTGATCTGTGATCTTGTGAGCTGGTTCCAAAAACTTTAAAGATTTGGTTTAAAAGAAAAACAAAGTTTGATACAATCACATTCAGTCAAAATTAAACTATTCTATAATCGCGAAAAACTACGTCTAAGGAAGTTGCCTGCTATGACCCTATTCATATACGTATGAATACCGTCATTCAAACATTTTCAATCGTATCATGGTTAACACTGAGTACACATTCAAGACACAAAAAGGCAACTATCAGGATCCTAAAGATGACACCCTCATACAGGTCTACACACTCTATATATACTCGTGCACTACGACGACATCACCTACCGAAGAGCCCACTACTCACTAGAGATGACATAGTTATCTACAGGCACAATTGTCTAAACAATAGAAGGGAAGACTAGACCAAAAGAGAAACGAACTAAGATCGGAGTGAACGAGTTCAAATAAGGCGGGGTAAGGAGATAGTTGGTTGGTTGGAACGAAAAATGATCTAACAATGATTCAACGATGAAAGAAGGATTTTACGCAAAATATGGTAACATATACCTTTTAAAATATATATATTTATATACTTGAAAGTGAGCAGATGTAGCAAATTAAAATTTTGGAAAAAGGTAAGACGAAGAAGGATGGGTAGGGTGAGATACGGTTTGTTTTGCAAACGAGAATAATTTTACACGAGGATTTTGAAATATGGTCACGAAGAACATAGAACTGATATAATAATAATAAGAAAATAATTGGTGTTCCCTCTAGTTTAGAAAATATTTTTAAAAAAAAGTATGTACGGTAAATGATTTGCAATAAAATTTTGTAGTTTAGAAAAGTAGCTTATATATATATTGGATTATAGAATTGATAACAAGGTCTAAAACCGAAACACAAAAAGATGCCGTTTTGAAAACAGGTACGAGATAGTAAAATAATTTTACGACCAAGGAGGTTTCAAGGTTAGTGAAAGAATTTTAATTCAACCGAAAAAAACAAGAATTTTGAAATATATATTATAGGGATTTTCAAAGAAATTAAGCTGAGAGAAAGACTTAATAATAAATTTCGAAAATACTTTTAAAGGAAGCAGAATTGTTCAAGGAAGGGATTCGAAGGATCAACGATAATCGTCCGGAAACGATCACGAGAATCGGGAGAAAGGAAAATGATCGCATGATTGTTACACATAGAATAAGACGCAAGGAGGCTACGATGGGACCCTACGATCGATAACGCAGAAGTGTAATGATCAGAGAGACGCTAGAAGTCAGGGGTCCTAATCATCGGGTCGTCTAAGGATTAGGATAACTCAGCTCTTAAGACTTCCTAATGAGCGGGTCTATATTCGGGATCTAAAGATAAGGTTCCTAAGAGAATCAAGGCTATGTTCCGCTGGGCCCGAAGTCGATGGAGCTGGGCGAGCGACTAAACTAAAGGAAGGACTCTAGAAATCTAATACGATCAGAATCAAATGGGGATGCTAAGATAGTCTAGGACGAGGACGACTAAATCTTAACCAAGGCGTCCGACTATCAACCTGGGACGTCTTCCTAAGTCTTCCTACTATCTAAGACTGAGAAACTAATTCAGACTTGTACGTGGATATCAAATGAATGCGGTACTTTTATTGTTCCGAACTTTTGCAAGACCTGCATGGGCCACCACTAAAACCTGTCACGCCCCGCTTCCCAAAATGGACGGAAGTGAAACGTGACGAGGCCCGCTTAGGCCAGAGCTTTAGAAGCTCGGACCCAATAAGCGTCTGTAGAGGTACCATTTTAAAAATTATTTCAGGTTCTTGCATTATTATAGTTCGAAACAACAAAAGTACGGAAATGAAATTTGCATTCACTTACATGAAGACATAATATCCAACAAGTACAAAGTCTAAAGAAAAGCCTAAGCGTGGCAACAAACTATCTAAAAGCAAACTAAAAGTAGTAACCTCTGAAAGTGACGACTAAGAAGACCTCAAGGTCTGGTCCTCGTCGGGCGCGTACTCTGGGTCGACGTCCTCGGCTCCTCGTGCTCCAGTGCGTCTGCCTCGTCCACGAACTCTGGCTGAGCACCTGACGTACAGCACCCAAGAAAAAGGAACTGTACGTCAGGTAAAGTCTACAAGAAGGGTTAGACTTTACTGCAAGTGCACCGAACTTTAAACAACGGTTTACTGGTTGATTAGCATGCTGAGGTTCTTTTACACAACAGTTTACTTGTTGATTAACATGCTGTGGTTATAACAGAGTAACACGACAGGAAGTAACGCAGCAGGAAAGTAAAACGGGACAAGTAGTAGTCGTAGCGTGTGCTACCGACTACGGGACTAGCCTAAAGGTGTCAGGACAAGACGAAGACGGACAAGACAAGTAGGACACGACACGACACGGCACGACACGACACGACACGAAGGGTTCACGCCTTACGGTTCGAGGGGGATCAGACCCTCTCACCGTGCGCACGCTCAACCCTACCCCAAAACCCCAGAACTCAGGACAGGAAGCACGTAGATCACTTTCGCAAGGAAAGCACCTGAAACGCCCGTAGGCTTTTTGTATCACAGAGATCACTTCCGCTCGGGAAGCATCTGAAACGCCCGCAGGCTTTTTGTAACACAGAGATCACTTCCGCTCGGGAAGCATCTGAAACGCCCGCAGGCTTTTTGTAACACGGAGATCACTCCCGCAAGGAGAGCATCTGAAACGCCCGAAGGCTTTTTGTAGCACGGAGATCACTCCCGCAAGGAGAGCATCTGAAACGCCCGAAGGCTTTTTTTGTAGCACGGTGACAAGACACGACCAGTGTGGATAACAGTGACAAGACACGACCAGTGTACGGGAGAGTTATTCTAGGGTGTCCACACACACGCACACACATGATAGCCCTACAGCATCAAAATTTGTTGTTGTCAGGCTCAGACTTCGTCGTCAAGTCTGAGCCGTCAGGAGCGTCCCGGACGCTATCATTTCACGTCCGGTTCTATACATTCACAGTTTAACAGTTCTAGCAATCTAAGACCAAGGCATGGTCAAAAACGCAAGTGGGTACACTTGCCTGCGGTGGCGAGTGTGTCGTCTGTCCGGGGCGTCTCGTCCAGTCGTCGCGTCCGCGGTCGTCCGTCTGAAACAGTGTCACGGCGACGATGTCAGGTCGCGTTTTCAGTAAATCCTATTTAGGTTCATTTCTAGATTATCGGGACTATCCAAATTGTCACAAGTCACATTTTGATGTTTTATCAACCTAAATCGACTTCTATCCTATGTGCACAGAAATAATTGTCCGATTGTCGATTTCTACAGTGAGCAGCGTTTTACTGGCGCAGAAAATAAATTTAGTTACAGTTGTCCGATTTTAGTTAGGGTTCAGTTTGCTACGGTGTGGGTTTCGCTACGAGTTTAGAGGGATCAACCTGATGCGAGGGACGCGCACAAATCTGGTGTCGAGTCTGGAGTCGGTGACGGTGCTCGTGTCCTCGACTGCGGGTAGCTCAGTGGATGTCATCTCGGGATCGTCTCAGGATTGTGACGGCTGCGGGTAGCGCAGCCGAGGTGTCACGGCTACGGGTACGGTGTCGAGATTGTTTCGGTTGCGGGTAGCGCAACGAAACGTCTCAGGCAACGGTAACGGTAACGGATCACGATGCTGGAAGATCGTGAGTCCTGCGACGTCAACGTTGTCTCACTACGGGTAGCGTAGTGAGACTCGTCCGGGCAGCGGACGAAATGCGGCAACGGGTACGTTCGGTCCGGCGGCAAGAATAGCGAATAATGGTGCGTAACGGCGACAAAACGCCCGATGGGACGCTAGTCCAAAGGCCGTTCGGCCTAGAAGTCGTCGCGGGGTGCCTCTGGCCTAGGGGTGCTTGGCCGGATCTGTGAGGCCACCGACGACAGTCGGGGGCTCTGCGCACGGCGGAAACGGCGCGCTCAGACTGGAGGATGAGGGGAGATGTGGGGAGCACATCGGAAGCAGAGCCGCGGAGGCGGCGCAGCGGATCACGGCGCGGCGGGGCTGCGCGCTGCACAGGGAGACGGCGGCTGCGATCGGGATGCTGCAGCGGTGGGGACGGCGTCGCAACGACCGGAGGACCACGGCGGGGTCGTGAGGGGATCTGCGGTGGAGGAAGGGGATCCGCGATGGAAAGCGGCGGGTCACGGCGGCGGTCTTCGTCGGATCGCGGCGGCGGATCGCACAGGCGGCAGATCGGGATTTCGAGCGGAGGTGTTTTGGGGCTCGGGGACGCCGAGGGTCGCGAGTGGGTTTCGGCGCCGTTGGTCGGGGAAAGGGTGAGGGCGGAGCGGCGATCGGGGATCGCTGACGGAGAACGGCGGTGCCGTTTGCTCGGGGTCGGTCTGTGAGGCGGGAGCACTGCCGAGAGCGCCGGAGGAGGCGGCACGAGGGAGGACGGCGGCGGATCGGGACGTAGGCGAGGGGGCGGCGGCCGGCGCTGTCGAGAATCGAGGCGGGCGATTGCGAGGCGCCTCGGCGAGGCGGAAAAAGGGGAAAACGCCTCACCGTGGAGGGGAAACTTGCGGCTGCGGCGGCGACTCGCCGTGAGTGCGAGGGAGGAGAGAGACGTGCGGAATTTTGGGGGTTATTTTGGAGAGGCCGGCGGCTGTGTGATTCTAGGGTTAGGGATTAGGGTTTCAGCTAGGGTTAGGGTAAATTATTATAAATAGGGTAATGGCTAGCTAAATAGACCTAAATTATAGGTTAAATGAGTGAGGGGCAAGGGATAGGGGTGTACAGTTAGGGGTAAGTCTAGGGGACGATAGAGAGACAGATTAGGGAAGATTTAAAAATGATTTAAATGAAAGATTTAGCCAGATTTGGCTAACAAATTTCGAAATTTGAATCTGAGTTGGGGAGATCGACGGTCGAGGTTTCTCCGAGCGATATCTCGTAATCCGGGCGTCAGGAAAATAATCCGAAAATACTGGGGCGATCGTGGAGACGAGACGCACAGATCTACGGAGCCCGATCGTGCGTAATGCCTACCAAGAATTTACGTAAAATTGGAAACGGCGTTTCGAGTCAGATGACTAAAACGCCCCTATCGTTCAAAGTCGTTTTGCGAGAAAACGAGCTGTGAAACGGCGTTCCCGATAATTACAATAAAATCCAACGCCCCAAAACGACCGCAACGGCACATCTCATCGCAAAATTCGGAATCCAGAAATAATCAAATAAAACACGTGCACGATAGGGCACGTGCACGCAGAAAAATACGAACGGTCGGAAAGCGGCCGTTACATTTATGAAAATCCAACTTACATTCCACTGGTTTTACACATTCCGGTGTATGGACTACCGGTCCAAAGACTTTACTTTTCAAGAGTGAGTCCAGCTCTACTCTTATTGCCTCGTCCCACTTTGGCCAATCTATGCGTTTATACTATAAATAAGTGGGTTGACGTCATCGCCGTATTCAGCGACGTGAACGACAATAGCGAAAACAAAATCATCATCGTCGACTGTACTATATCTGTTTAGTATCTCTCCAGTACGTACATTATACAATGATTTTTCTCCTATTGTTTCCTCTGCAGTGGAAATCAGGAGGGGAGAAGTCGCTTGTCTGAGCTCAGCATCCTGTGGAGGGATTATTTTAATATTTCCACGGATCTTCCTCTTTCGAGGAACTTTATTTTTTGAACCTGGCGGGCGTCCTCTTTTCAATTGAGGTACAGCCAATTCTGCTGCCGGTGAATTGCATCCATCTTTGGGGATGTCGATCCTAGCTGGCGTGTTGACAGCAGGGACGTGCGAACGAACAAGCTTATGGTTGTCCGTGAATTTATCTGCCAATTGATGTACATTAGTCTGAATGTGAAGGATCTTCTGGATTTCATCTTCACACAGAAATAGTATGCGGATCATACCGAGATTAGGATTTTTGTGTCCCATGATATGGTCTCAGAAGCTTCAGGCTTCTTTAGACTGCGTGCCTATTTTAATGAGACTTTGCGAAACCTAGGTTGCGAAAGCTTCAATCTTATTCACCCACATTATCAGCTTTTGAGAAAGCTAGGTTGCGGGTGGATAAAAAGGCACACATAAGACCATCTAGTAGATGCATCTATCAATATAATGAAGTACCGAAATGGGCTACTTGCGGGGTGAGTAGGCCCGCAAAGGGTACCATGTATTCTCTTAATGAAGCCAGGAGACACTAATCTCACTTTCAGGAGGGAAGGTCTCTCTATAAGTTTTCCCTTATGACAAAGGGGGACAAGGAAACTCAACCTTTTGAAGAATCTTCAGGTTCTCTAAGGGATTCATTTGATGATGCGTCCATCATCGCTGACCCAGGATGACCAAGTCTATTGTGCCAGAGTTGAAAACTCTGGCAATGAAAGGCACTTTTGGTGCTCAGTCAAGTTGGCTTTTTATAAGATGAATATCTGTAATGATAGGGACCCGATGGGAGTCCAACGAATCGTTTGTAGATGGTCTTCTGGCCATCCGTTTTGACGAGTTATATAAGGATATTCACTATTATTATCCATAGTTTCCAAGGTATGTTCGTTTTAAACGAAATATCCTTGAAACTTGGGAGATTTCTATATGATTAAGGAGAGAAATTTGCATCTTATAGTCTCGTTGTAAGTGGGAGCAATTTTAATGCTCCACTAGTGCATCTAAGCACTGTCCATAATATATCACATTTTATCTATATATCAGAATGAATAGAAAAGCTAAACATGCATACATAAAGTTCCAAAAAGGAAATACAGATGAAGGAAACTAGCATTTAAAATGCAAAGATAAAAAAGCAAACTAAGATAAGGCTCAACGAGCAGATCATCATTCTCGAAGTTTTGTGTAGTGAACTTGGTCAGAGCTTGAATATCCGCCAGGTTTGTTTCAGGGGGAGGCTTCAGGCTCGCTGATACAGGTTCTGGAGGTGGCGAGGAATGCGATAGTTTCTGGACCAATGTCCAGTCATGCCACATCTATGGCATTTGTCCTCCCAGTTCTAATTTGGAATTTGCACTGGATCAGTGTTCTTACGCTTCCATGTGAAGTTTTTCTTCCCCTTGTTGTTGTTGTTATGGGGTGGTGCTCTTGCTGGCTTCACTTCAGCTTTCCCTTTGTTCTTTCTAGCCCTTTTCTTGTTTTTCCACTTCTAGGGAGAAACATGGTGGGCTTCAGGGAGAGGGGTAGCACCAGCAGGGCGTAGATTATGAGTGTCAAATAGTAAGTCTCTATTCTGCTCTGCCCTAAGAAGGCAAGAGAGCAAATTAGAGAACTTCGTAAAGTTGCTTTCACGGTACTGTTGCATGCGGATTGCATCTTTCTCGTGGAAAGAGGTAAATGTCTTTTCCAACATGCGATGCTCCGAGACTTCTTCACCACAAGACTTCAGGCGTGAGGTGATATTATGAAGTACTGAGCTGTACTCAGCAATAGACTTATAGTCCTGAAGACGGAGATTTTCACACTCATAACTGGCACGTGGTAGTATGACTTCAATTTGATGACTATAACGTGCCTCAAGCGCTGTCCACAACTCAAGAGGGTCTTCTACTGTTAAGTATTCGGCCTTTAAGGTCCGTTCTATGTGTTTTCTGATATAGATAATGGCTTTCGCCTTATCCATGTAGGATACAACGGTAGTAGAACTGCCAGCTGGCTGGGCCGCTGCAGGGGACTTGGTAACAGTTGTCTCGGCCGCTGCATGGGCCAAAATTGAATGAAGGAGTGCCATTGAACGCAAGTGGAACTTCAGGGCCACTCGCCAGCTCAGGTAGTTCTTTCCTGCCGCGTCAAGGACATCGAAATCGACGCTAGCCAATTTTGCCCTTTATCTCTAGATGATCTAGGGAAGAACCAATATAATCCGTATAAAAGATAAAATCCATGCTACCGTAACGCCTTGCAGGTTTGTCGCAACTTTGCCGCAACAAACAAGATTCCTTCGCAAGATGGAAATTTTGTGGGGAAAATGAAAAAAAAATTTATGGCTCAAAAATTTTCTCTAGAGCGAATTCGTGCAGCGAGGATAATTTGAGGGGATTAATATTAGGAAAAGCTCAAGAAAATTAAGAGCTAAAGTGCTGATAACGTGTTGGAAATCAAGAGAATAAGTAACCATGGTACGAAGCCATGGTTCTCTATTTATTCATAATAGTAGAATGCCAAGGGATATGTGATACCAAAAATCCCTATTAATAAGCTTGATGGGGAGTAATGGGGGATACAGATGAGGGTAGGTAACATTGTTTTTGGCCTCCCTCCTTCGTAACATTGTCTAAAAATAAAAGGATGAATGTTGAATTGTAAAAAAATCCTGGATATGTGTGCAAAGAATAAATTGTTGTGCATTTAGGATTTCCCGTCCAGAAGCTGACACAATCGTTGACGTAAAGTCAATAGATTAAGAGGTGGACTGACTGCACCTCAAGATCGAGGTGCAGGATGTGATTTTTAACTTGAAAAGGAAACATAATTCAAATCAGGGTCACTTCATTCCCCCCCTTCTTTCCAAATTTTGATATTTTTAACAAACATCCCATCTTTCCACCTCATTTTTGAGGTGCAGATAGCCCATCATTAGATTAAAAGTCTGAGGCCCACCCAGAATAGCCCCCGCTGTTCGCCACCAGCCACAATAACTATAACAAAAACATTAAAATTTGGCCGCTCTAAGAGTGACTCTGTCCGGGGGAGGAGCAGAAAGAACTGAGAGAAGAGCAGAAGCAGGCGATCCGCTGATCCATCTCTTGAGGTGAGATCTTCACCTTTTATTCTTTCATACTTCGGCGTATACAATTGAATGTAACCCCAGATCGGAAGCTCGATTGTTGTTGCATAATTTCAAAGAAATCGGATCTGGGTCATCTATTTTCTTGAAGAATATTGAGGGTTTTCAAAAGCTTAGTCTATCCTTAATTCTTCATATATGTGGTTTGTAAGTTCTATGTAACACCACACGCACAATTGGGTCACGGCAGCAAAAGCAAAATCCACCGAGTGATGTTTTAGACTTTGCATCAAAGCCTGCGGCATGTAGGGGTTTGATGGATTGAGGGGCGTCAGTGATTGCTTATTCTTTAATAATATTTTTTAGATCGGTAGGGGCTTTGGATTTGAAAGGGTAGGTAGCCGAAACTAAGGAACTGAATTGGAGTTTACATTGAATTTTGAAGATGTGATGGTCTCACGGAATTCGGAAGCAAGCTAGTGGCATGTAAGTGATCTTTTCTCATAATATATTTGTCCTAATTATAAGACTAAGCATCGTAAGCATGCCTCACATAAGCATGGTGCACATGTGATGACTAAGATTGTTTCGCCTTGTTCGGGATCGTGAAGTATAAGGGTATCAGCATTCTTGTAGCGGTGAAATAGCTGTCATTTAGAGCTTGCTATATTCAGACAAGTTATGTTCCTTACTTAAAAATCATGACAGGAATGAATCTAGCGTTAGCAAGTTCAGGCTAGGGTCATGCATCAAGTCTTATTGAGCCGCAACACAGTGTTATGCTTGTAATTGATGTATTTCTTCTCCCATTTTTGAGATTTCAGAGCAATGTAAAGAAAGGCTGCTTCATGAGCAAATCAATTGATGTTGATTGTTAGGAACAGTGCCGGATACATGAATTGAATTTAGAGGCGGCACAATTTTTTAGCCGGAAATAATTTTTGTTTATTTTATTTATTGTAAAATTGTAGCACGAAAAATTACATTGACTAATCGCATCCTTAGACAAGATGGTCGTAACGACTTACAATTTACAATTGAACTTGATGAGGTCTCGTGTTTTGAAAACATTGTAGAGCAAGGAGACGTCAATTCATCAAATTTGTCCAAAATCTTAAACGGAATAGACGCTCAGGAAAAGAAAATTCCAGACAGGATTAAATTACCCATACATGCAAATAATTACCCATACATGCAAATAATAGAAAGCCCCTAGAACGGGAAAAAAATCATTTTTTGGGAAAGAGATTCTTATAAATTTCGAAAAACTTTAACATTCTACAAGTTAAAGGGATTCGCATAACGTTCTATATACTATAACTACCTCGAGAATACTATCAAAAAATAACTACCTTTAGAACACCGACCTGTTAGTTCAATGGCTGATTCGAAACCAAAGAGCAGATGGAATGTTTTGACGGACCCTCGTTCTTTGCAAAACCTAGGAAAAAAATAAAATCATATTTAATGGGGTCAAAATTTATATTACTTAAGATTCTGAGATTCTGAGAACTAGCCACCAAATAATAATAATAAAACTATCAAAAAATAGTTATAATTCTACCGAAAAATAATAACTAGCAAACAACCTTGAGATTCTAAGAACTCCGCCATGTTTTGTTCGCCTGATGGCTGATGCAAAACCTAAGCAAAAAACATTTGCAAAACATGTGCTGCCCTGTACTGTTGCTTTGCAAAAACATTTGCAAAAATAAAAATCCGAGGGCTGACACCGTCTTATTCTGTTTCCTTGCACCAAAAAATACAAACCATATTTAATTAAGGGGAAAAAACAAGTCGCATGCTATGTCCATTTGCAAAACTTGCGCAAAATTAAATACAAACCCCACCGCCCTGTGATCCCACGCAAAACCTAGGCCAAATGAAATACGAACCGCCTTTAATTAAGGGGGCATGTTCGGTTCCCTTCAAAAACTAGGCAAAACAAAAAAAGTCAATTGAAGGACCTGAGAATCGCACCCTGGTTGCCAGCTCCGCTTCAAGTGGTCTTACCACCAAGCTAACTTCATAACTATACTTTTATTTGACCATTATATATAAATACCATTGTTCTCATGATAATTTTTTAATAAAAGGATATACAAGTATTTTTTTTTTCAAAATTTCTGGGGGGCATGTGCCCCCCCGCCCCCATGTGGGTCCGTCCCCAGTTAGGAAGCTAGTTGTTGGACAAAAGCAAAGGTGGAATACTGATCTATGTACATGTTAAAGGACATGTTAAGACAACATGTCTTTGTTTTCTGTGGACATTTGTAGGACATTTGGGGGTGATTTCTTCTTAGAATGCGATACAAACATGGAAGAATATCACACTATCGAGACTTATGTACTTCATTATCAGCCAGAACAACTAATGACTTCCTTAAGTGATGAATTGGTGTCTATGTGAATCACCTTGTAACAAGATAGTGTTAGTATCCCTGAATACTAAGCAATACACTAGATGTGGCAATTAAAATGCTAATTAAAAATAATTGAGCAAATGCGAACATATAATTGCAACACAAACGATAAAGAGACAAATGCAGTCACAAACACAAGCTGTATCCTAGTTCAGCTACGCCTTCTCCAGTCCTATTCTCGTCACCTGACATGTGGATTTCTACTAATCTCACCTAAACTGGGTTCCAAAATTCAAGTAAGAGTTACAATCGCCAAATCGCGATAGAAAAGAGTAAACCCACATTGGTTGGAGTAAACCCTCCAATTGGAGTAAACCCTCCAACATGCTCTCACAAACCGAGATTTAGGTTACAACGAAATGTAAACAGATACACTCTTACGTAAGCATTGTAGATGATCTTACCATATACAATGAGGGTTCGGATGAGTGTGAAACCAAGTGTATGAATGTGCTTGACACTTGGAAGAAAAAATCTTTTTGACAAGGATTTAAACCTTAACACTTTACCAAGAGAAAGAGATGTATAATTAAATAACCAAACAAAACTTGGAGTAAATACCTTTAAACGCTATTAAAACTCAAGGAAAATGCTTATTAATTGTATTAATAAATTCAGCCATCTCCATGCTTAAATAGGGGTAAAAAGTAAAAACCGTTGAAAACTATTCCCTAAAATGCCGCTCTAACGGTTAAATCGACACACTTCCGTAAAATGCAAAAGTGTGTTTTATAGTCGTTGGTCCGAAGTAGTCGACTCCTGTTGCTTCGGTAGTCGGCTATCCATATAACTGTAGTCGATTCTCCCAACTGTTGCGGTCGATAGTTTTGGCCTACAGAATGTCGATTATGTTTTCCTACAGAAAGTAGTCGACTCCTACCTTACAAATAGTCGGTTATTTTTTGATACATGGAAAAGTAGTTCAAATGAGTTTGAAAATCATTTTAAATCTTTTTCAAATCTTTTTCAAAACATTTTTGGGAGTTTAAAAAGTGATTTTAAATGATCATATGTTTTCTACACGATGATGTAAGGTAAGAATGAATGCATCTATATTATCTAACAAGGCATACAAAGCATCTAAGAATGATGTGTAAATTACACAAATAAAAGCATAAAAATACATCTTCAAGTTTTTCTTCATGCATGCTTTGCCATTGCCTAGAGCCAACATTTTCCCCTTTGATTCATCATCCCAAGTATCCCATTTTCTCAATGAAGATATCAATACCATGATGCTAATTACGTCTCAATTTCGCTCTTACGTCGGAATCTTCAAGAAACCTTTTATATAAATATTTTACTTAAATAAATAGAGTCATTAGTAACAACATAATGTGGTGATCATCATCAAAACTATATTGGGCTTAATGGACAATATCCAACATTCTTTCCTTTTTGATGATGTCGCCCATTATGTAAAAATAAATATTAAAAATAGGCTAATGGCGTCCCTACTTATATGCACACCAATTGAAATAAAAATAAAGATATAATGCATATAAGTACTCATATGCAAAAGCAATGCTAAATGAAATAGAATTATTCATGCAAGCGTTCATTTTTCCGTAATGCATATCACTCTCTCCATTGTCATTGTCAAAAAGGTGGACATGAAAGTCAAGACAATTGACAGAAGAGATAGAAATGTACAATACCAAATAAACCATAAAGTGTGTATCATTCACTATACCATGCTCTCCCTGAATCATCGAATGGGTCAAAATTTGAATATATGAACCAATCACACAAATAAAGAGACATAGATCAAAAGAAATCAATGCAAGATGATTTATTGAAATCAAGCTAAGGCATTGATATATGACATTGTTATAGAAATTAAACATAACAAGAATAAACAATGTCAAAATAATGAATTTGGAACAATATCCAGCATTGTTTGGAAATATCCCAAAATCATCAAAACAAGAAAATATGCTTCAAAATAAATTTATTAAAATACATAGCATATAAAAAACTCCACGATGTCATATACATGGATAAAGAATGCATATATGACATCAAATCATAGATCCCATTTCTAGAAAAAAGAATTTTTGAAAATATTTTCGAATTAAAGAAAATCACACAAACATAGGTTGGATGCAAAGGAATGTGCAATAGTCAAACACCCCAACCAACCAACCAAGTGCGTGTGGATTTGAACATTATGTTACCAAACCCAAGATGAGTTTGATTTCCTAACAAAATCATTAGAGCAAATAACATCATTAACTAGTGATTGAATATAGACATTCCTATCATGTAACCCTACATTGGTAAGAATCCAAAGTCTCATGGCATTCTGTTAGAGACCCATCCCATATTAGGCCTCTAACACTAGCCCATTTGTAAGAGGCACATCCCATACTAGGCCTCTAAAACTATCCCATTTGCTAGAGACCCATCCCATACTAGGCTTCTAACAATAGTCTTGCTAAGGACACATCCTATACTAGGCCTATAACACTGGGCTCACATCCCAATTGTTAAGTATTAGCTAGCATTCAATCCAAAACCAATTGGTGTTAGGTGGAGAGGCACTCTAATACATAAACTTTTCTTTCCTTTTTTCACTTCCGATGTGGGACTAATAGGATCGTATCATACCACCACGCTTCCGACAACCGTCTTCCACGGCGGGCCACTCTGGGGTATCTATTCTAAGTGGCACTAGGCCTCTAACACTAGCCCATTTGTTAGAGACACATCCCATATTAGGCCTTTAACATTAGCCCATTTGTTAACACCAGCCCATTTGTTAGAGACACGTCCCATACCAGGCCTCTAACAATAGCCTTGCTCATCCCATACTAGGCCCATAACACTGGGCTCACACTCCAATTGTTAAGTATTAGCTAGCATCCAACAGAAAACCAATTGGTGCTAAGTGGAGAGGCCATCTAATACTTAAACTTTTCTTTTCTTTTTTCACGTCCGATATAAGACTAATGGGATCGTAACACATTTCTAGTCCCACATTTCTAGTTCTATTGTCTGGCCTCCTTTTAGGACAAGCAATTGGCATAATGTCCCAAATTTTAGCATTTGAATTAAGTGACATTAGGATGAGACATGACATAATAGAGGGATTGACATGCACATGGAGAAAATAATTTCTTAGTATGTTTATTGTAAATGGCTTGCCTCTTGGCATAGAATGAATCATGTTGATTCTCATTCAAAAGGCCGTATGTTACATGCTTTTTGTTAATGTTGTTTTATAAGAAAGCATGCTGCATCTTCTTATGTGCTTGATAAGATCATTGTCTAGGGCCAAAAGAAGAGGTGGTGGGTTGGAAACCAACTTTGAGACATAACCCAAACCCCTACAATGATTTGTCGGGTGTTGTTTAAATAAATCATTGAGGCAATCTCCAAATTTCACAAACTTTTGAAGTTTATTAGATTCCTCATCGCATTTCAAAGCAAGTGTAGAAATGTGGGACTCTAACTCAAGGTTCTTGCCTTTCAAAATCTTTATTTTCTTTGCCAAAATACTTGATTTGAGAAAGACGTGTTTCTTTCTCACTATCACCAAAAGTGTGTGTAGCATGGATATGTGATTCAATAACAATAAAGGGAGTGTTCCCTTGACTAGCTAACAAAACATCATGTTTAGTTTGTAAAGAAGTAAGAGTTTTAGCTAGTTTCTTGAGAGAAGTAAACATTACCTTGTTATTTTCCCGAAGATCCTCCACGGTTTCTACTTTTCTTCTTCACTCTTCTCTTCACTTTCACTTGAAGATGACGAATCTTCACTAATCATCATAAGGCATGTGTGTTTCTTGGCCTTTTGGCTATCATCTTCCCAAGCTGATCTAAACAAATCTGGGAAAGGATCCGAAGCATCTATGATATACGTATAGGCCTTCGCACTTTCTTGTTCATTTTCACTCTCACTTTCCTCATTGGAAGAAGAATCATCCCAAGTCCCAATAAGTGCGGTATTCTTCTTTTTCTTTCTTTTTCAAAATTTCTTTCCTTTTTTCTTAAATGTCTATTTTTCCTTCTTTGGGCATTTATTAGCATAATGACATGTCTTTCCACAATTATAGCAACTAATAAGCTTTGTTAGTATTAGAAAATAATTTTAGAGCTTTCTTACATTGAGACGGGTGTATTAACTTCAAGAGTTTGTTGGCAAGATCAATAGCAATTCCGTATTCATCAACACTCTCTTCATCATCTTCTACATCTTCACTTGAGATGCATTTGTTATTATTATTCTTCTTGATCTTCTCATCAATGGCCTTAAAAGCAATCCCCTTTGGTTTCTCCACGGGCTTTGATGATTGGCAATCCTTCTTGTGTTGTAGCTTGACATCACATGCCATCAAGTTTTCAATGCACTCCACCATGGTGTACTTGCTCATGTCATTGGACTTTTCGATACCGCTGGCCTTTGACTTTCATTGTGGTGAGAGAGCTAAGAATTCTTGACCCCCTATCTTCGTAGAATACATTTTTCCCAAAGGGATTTTAATGCGTTCACGATCTAGGTGAACCTATTAACCATCTTAGAAATGTTCTCTCCCTCCTGTATATCAAACAATTCATATTTAGATACAAAAACACTTAATTTAGATTTCTTTACCTTTGATCTCCCCTCGTGAGCAACCTTCAACAAATGCCAAATCTCATGTGTCAATTTACACATCGAAATGCGGTTGAACTCATTCGCATCAAGAGCATAGTGAAGTGCTGTTATCGCCTTTGCGTTGTATTTTATTATGTCCACCGTCTTTGATCTTTTCGTTAGTGGCTTCTCGGGCTTCTCAAATGTGGACTCAGTGATGACCCAAAGCCTTTGTCCCTTTAACCAAATCATCGTCTTCACCATTAAAGATGGATAATTTGTGTCATTAAATAGTGGGGGTCGAAGGGTTGATAGCCCTTCCTCGTGGGATAAAGATGAAGATGTAAAAGCCATAGTGGTTGCTTGTATGCTTTAATCTGCTCTGATACCAATTGTTAGAATCCCGGAACATTAAGTAACACATTTTAGAGTGTGAATAGTCTAGTGACCATTAAAATGCCAATTAAAAATAATTGAGCGAATTCGGAAATATAATTGCAACACAAACAATAAAGAGACAAAGACAATTAAAAATACAAGATGTATCCTGATTCGGCTACGCCTACTACAATCTCACTCTCGTCACTTGAGCTGTAGATTTCTACTAATCTTATCCAAATAAGGTATCAAAACTCAGACAAGAGTTACAATCGCTAAACTGGTAAATCCTCCTTGGTTGGAGTAAACCATCCAATATACTTTCACAATCCGAGAGCTAGGTTACAACGAAATGTAAACAGATATACTCTTACCTAAGCCTTGTAGATGATCTTACCATATACAATGATTGCTAGGATAAGTGTGAAACCAAGGGCATGAATGGGCTTCACACTTCAAAAGAAAAAACTCTCTTTGATGAAGATTCAAACCTTAACTCTTTATAAAGAGAAAGAGAAAGAAAGAATTAAACAGCCAAAGAAAACTTCGAGTACATGCCTTTAAATGCCCTTAAAACTCAAGAAAAAATGATCATTAATTGTATCAATAAAATCAGCCATTTCTAGGCTTAAATATGGGTAAAAACCATTGAGAACTATTCCCTAAAATGCCCATCCAACGGCTAAATCGACACACTTCCGTAGAATACGGAACTGTGTTTTTTGAGCCGTTAGGCCAATGTAGTCGACTCCTGTTTTGTTTTGACAGTCGGCTAACCGTATAACTGTAGTCGATTATTTTGGGCTAAAGAACGACGACCATGTTTTCCTACAAAAAGTAATCGACTCCTACTATACAAGTAGTCGGCTATTTTCTGGTACATGGGAAAATAGTTCAAAAGAGAGTTTGAAAATCATTTTAAATCTTTTTCAAATCTTTTTTCAAAACATTAATGAGAGTTTAAAAAGTGATTTTAAATAATCATAGCTCTTCTATATGATGATGTAAGGTAAACATGAATGCATCTATATCATCTAATAATGCATACAAAGCATCTAAGAATAAGAATAAGGTGTAAATTACACAAAGAAAAGCGTAAAAATACAGCTTCAAGCTTGTCTTTACTTCATACATGCTTTGCAATTGCCTGAAGCTAACATTTGTCCCTTTGATTCATCATCCCAAGCATCCCATTTTCTCAATGAAGATACCAAGACCATGCTGCTAATTACGTCCCAATTTTGCTCTTTCGTCGGAATCTTCAAGAAACCTTTTAGACGAATCTGTGACTTAAACAAAATGTGGTAATCATCATCATCAAAACCATATTGGGCTTAATGAGCAATATCTACCAGATAGGACCCCGTTGGTAAATACATTATAGTATACATCAAATAGTGACAGTTTGTAGTAGGGTTTGATCTTGATCTTGATAAAATTTGTTGAAGAACATCCATTAAAAAATGGTAGGATTTTTTAAAGAAAGATTAAGACATTACTTTTCTACCGTTTAGGGTTAGTCCATCCTAATATGCTTAGATAATGCATATATTGTCATCTAATATGTGTCACAAATAAATGACCATATGATTAGAAACTGACACAGTAACCATGATGTCTCTGGTTTCTCGTGGATAGATAAATATGTTATTGTTATGGTGCCTGATTTGCCATTAGTTGGTCATCAACAATGCTTCACGAATCTGGATTAAGCCATTAAATTCATAGTCACCATTTGTTGCCTAGTGATCAATAAGAGAGCTTTCTTGCTCAGCATAAAACTTAGATTCATAAGCTTCTATTTATTTAACCTTAATTAAGAGATCTTTATATATTGTCTACAACGATCCAGAGACCATAAGGCCAACAATGCTCATTCCCTAGTAGAATTCCAATCATCTTCCATCTTTAACTCTAATTTGAGTCTTACTTGAGTTTGAGTTGCATTTTCAAGTCATATGTTGATTAGAATAGTTGGTAGGATTTCAATTTTGTTTAGGAGTCTTTATTCATTAAAGGTCTTGGCTTCTATCGTAGCCATGCAATTTTGATATTCTTGTGTTGATTTTGTTAGAATATATGAGACCTAATTATGGTGGTTTAAGAGGATTTTGAGAGTTGCGTATTTTGGGGAAAATTGGTTTTATGGTTGGTGAAATAAAATTTGCAATAATTCTGCTCGCATCCTTTTGTAAAATATTGAATGATTACTTTGGTCTTGCTGTAGCTTAAAACCCATCACAACATTTGTGAATCATCCATCCATGCTTTGGTAGACTGTTGTAGGCTATAGAAGGATTTTCACACCTTGCAAACATTTTCTGGTTTCCCCCTCATGCACACATCCTCGATGAGAATGCCACTAAGAAACACTTTTTTCACATTTAGCTGAAAGAGGGACTAATGATTAGTAGCAACAAGAGAAATAAAAAACTTGAACTTGACAGACGTTATCTCGACCAATGCTTAGTAACAGTAAGAGAAATGAAAAACCTGACAGACGTCATCTCTTATATCGAAGAATAAATTTCCTCGTAACTAAGACTGCATGTATGTGAATTCCCTTGACAATATGACACTCTTTCAATCTAGTAACGAGAAGTTGGATTTATTTGACAGTGTAAATCCATTTACGATCAATGATCTTCTTATCTGATGGAGCATAAATTAGATCCTAGATCAATGTTTTTCTGTAATATTACTGTCTCCTCTAACATAGCATTCCGCCAACCTTGATGAGCGGATGCATCTAACGCAGACTTAAAAGTTGGATAAGAAATCAACTGAAGATAAAAAAACACCTTATAATGGTGAAAAACGAGTATATAAAACAAACTGACTAAGAGGATAATTAGTGCATTGGCGAATCCATTGTGAAGTGTAATTGGTAGATTAATATCTTTAGTAGACTCATCCCACTCCTCAGACAATTAGGAGAAGGAACAATCGAGAAGGAACAATCGAAGCAGATGTCATATGAGGTGGAGCTCGAGTAGTATCATTTGAACATCTATGGTAGACCTGGGTGATATCTGGATGCTCATGTGGCAATGATTTCATCTCAGCAGATTGTCTTAAAAGACACAAGAATTAGAAATTCATCATATGGCTTTGTGGGTAAGGCATAATACAAATCTTATCAGAATTGCACGGTAAAAGCTACACAAAAGTGACACCTGATGACATAATATTAGGTCATTGTAGGACAATACCACTTTTAATATTTCTGCATGCATTAGTATCTTAAGAAAGTATACTTGAAAGCTTGATGATTAAGGTTGGTATTATTTGAACGATGGTTAAGAACAAAAGAGACACACCTAAAGATCGTTGAAGGTAAAGAAAAAAGAGCAATAGGGGAATATACCGCACTATAAGGGATGCCATCATCAGATTAGCTGATGGGATACAATTAATCAAGTAGCATGTAGTAAGAACAACATCCCAAAAGTTTTTAAGAATGTTCTTATGAATAATAGTGTTATATCTACACTAAGTGTTTATTTTACGTTCATCAACCTTGCTCTATTGAGGAGTATACACACATAAAGATTGATGTAAGATACCAGACTCACACATAAAATAAATAAATCTTTACCGAAGTACTTTTTTTTCATTGTCACTTCTCATAGTACAAACAAATGTACCAAACTAATTTTTTATATCAACATAAAAGTTTTTAAAACAAATAGAATTTTAGATCCACTCTAACAAATACAGCTAAGTCATCGAGAGTAATCATCAACAAAGATAACAAAATACTTAAAAATCAAATTTATATTTGTAGGATCCCTGAACACTAAGCAACACACTAGATGGGATTGAATAATGTAGTGGTAATTAAAAATGCTGATTGAAAAATAATTAAGCAAATGTAGAACAATAATTGCGGCACAATCATAAAGAGAAATACGCCAATGCAAATACAAACTCAAAAAGCGTATCCTGGTTCGGATCCCTACCCGACGATCTGATGCGGACGCCCCCCTAGCCGCCGCCCCGCAAGCCGCAAGCCGCACCCGGGTCCCACTTGATGCTTAGGCTTTGGTGATTTAGTTATCTAGGGGTATTCTAGTCTTTTCAGACTAGATTAGTAAATCCCCTCCTTTTCTATTTATTAGGGCTAGCCGTCATTTTATTTCCTTATGCTTATTTTGTGAAGAACAATTGTAGGCATCGTGTGTGAAGGTTTTAGGCTTTGTTCCGTGCAACCAAATCTAGGAGAGCGAGTCTCCTCTCGAAAGAGACTCAATTATCAATCTATTTCATAGTTTTTCTCAATTTAAGATCCAAAAATTCAACCTTTTTATATTTTTTTCCTCTTTAAATCTGAAATTAATTGATCGATCCTCTAGATTGTATCGGGTATCAAAGCGTTGAGATCCGATGGCGACAAGCACGAGATCAAAGGCGGATGGTGTGGATGAGAAGGTGTAAGGGCTTCGAGAGGAGTTCAACCGGGAGATCGAGGGATTGAAGAAAACCTTAGGGGAATCCATGAAAGATCATGCCCATTCGCAAGAGGACATCCAAATCGAGCTTCGGGCTATGAGAAGGGACGCCGCACAATTGGGACGTGATATCCAAGGGTTAAAGGAGGCGACTTCAGATCTGAAGGAGGCAACTTCAGATCTGAAATTTTTGAGGGAGGCCACGTCGTCGATTCCGGAGATAAAAGCTATGCTTCAAGCCCTAACGATGGAGAGAGGAGGAGATCGGGGCAAGAAGATTCAAGGGGGGAAAATCAAGGAGAATCCACACTTGAATCGACAAATCGGGAGCACCCGGAGGGAGCGACGGCTACGGCGACACTTCTGGAGCAAACCGCAGCCGCCGCAAACCCTAGCGGGGCTGGACAGAAGCGGGGAGAGGCCGGGGGGCCCTGGAGAAGGCCGGCAGGCCCATCTGGGCCTGCTGCAAGCTCTGCAGGCCCATCTGGGCCTGCGGCTAGCTCTGCAGGCCCTTCAGGGCCTGCGGCACAGCCTGCAGGCCCCTCAGGGCCTGCGCCAGGCCCAACTGGGCCTGCCGCAGCTGCTACAGGCCCGGCCGGGCCTGCTGAGATTCCTGCAGGCCTGTTCGGGCCTGCAGCAGTCCCAGCAGGCCCAAACAGACCTGCGGGATCCCAATGGGGGCCTGCCGCAGTGCAGGCAGCCCCCTGGGGGCCCGCCACGACGCAAACAGCCCCCTGGGGGCCCGCAGCAGCACAGACAGCCTCTTGGGGGAAGACGAAGGCGGATGGGCCCGAGACGCGACGATTGGGGCTCCAGTAGCCCAATTTTGGAGACCAGAGGCTCATCCACAGGTATCGAGGCCGCAGGTTGATCCCAGACAGGCTTTTGATGGCTTTCCGGGGCGGGGACAAGGCCCGGGAGGCTATTTTGGGGGCCGGACAGCACCAGTACAGCCACACAGAGGGGCAGGAGGGCCCGTGTTGGCACGACAGCCGGAGTTCCCGGGGTACCATTACCAGCCTGAGGCGTGGGAGAGACCCGTTTGGCTCGAGGAGTTGTACGGGGTTGACGTGGGAGGACCAGTTGAGGCAGTCGGCGGAGGATTCGGCCGCGGAGGCGACCGCGGTAGGGATGGGGGACCTTAGGGGGACATCAATGCAGATCGCCGCCTTATGAAGCTGAAGATGCCGATTTTTGACGGCACGGATCCAGATGGGTGGATCTACCGGGCGGAGCGTTACTTCCAGGTGATGCGGTTGACGGAGGAGGAGGTTCTGAGGGCCATCAGAATCTATTTCGAGGGCAAGGCGTTTGCTTGGTACAGATGGAAGGTGGCGCGGACCTCTTTTCGCACTTGAGAGGAGCTGTCAGCACTGATACTAGACCGATTCCAGGAGACCCCTGGTGGAGACTTCTATGAGCAGTTATCTGCTTTGAGACAGGAGGGGACGGTGAGAGATTATGTGGAGATGTTCGAGATGCTGAACAGTAAGATGAAGGGGGTGACCGATGAGGTGATGATAGGGAATTTCATGAGGGGGTTGAAGCCCTCTATACGAGCGGAGCTGAGGATGCAGAGCCCAGGAACATTGGAGGATGTCACTCGCCTGGCCCACAAGGCGGAGGAGAAGCATGCAGATGAGAGAAGCATTCGGGGGACTTGGGGAGCCCAGGGCCAACGTAGTCAGACAGCACCGGCCCCACTTCTGGGGGTTACAGCAGCACCAGTGGACACAGAAATGAAGAGAGAGGAAACCCGACCAGTGATCCCTGGTAAACGGATGACTGAGGCTGATATGAGGGCGAGGCGTGCTGCAGGCCTCTGTTTCAGATGCGATGAGAAGTTCAGTCCCGGTCATCGATGTGCGAGCAGGCTGATGCAGATTGTGCTAGTACCGGACGAGGGGGAGTATGCAGATGATGGGGAGCCAGTGATGACGGAAGAGAGCGAGGTTGAGCACGCACATCTGGATGTAGCGGAGGTGTCCCTGAACTCCTTGGTAGGGGTAACCACGAACCATACCATGAAGTTGTCAGGGCGATTGGACGACGCGCTGGTGACGGTACTCATAGACAGCGGGGCTACCCACAACTTCATCTCTCGACATTTGGTGGATCGTCATAGGTTGCAGGTGAGCACCTTGGAGACGTTTACGGTCCTCTCAGGGACAGGGAGGAGGGAGGAGAGCAGTGGGATGTGCAAGGGGCTGCGTCTGACCTTACAAGGGGTGCAGATCATGGAGGACTTCTTGCCCCTAGAGTTGGACAATATCGATGTGATTTTGGGCGTGCAGTGGCTGAGGGGGTTGGGCGAGGTGAAGTTGAATTGGAAGCAGCTTAGGATGGAATTCCAGGAGGGGGGTCGAACGGTGGTTCTGACAGGTGACCATAGCCTCTGTTTTCCCTCGGGGGCCTTCAAAGCCAGGTCTCCACCTTGAGGACAAGGTGGCTCTTTTAGGGGGAGGTATTGATGCGGACGCCCCCTAGCCGCCGCCCCGCTTGCCGCAAGCCGCACCCGGGTCCCACTTGATGCTTAGGCTTTGGTGATTTAGTTATCTAGGGGTATTCTAGTCTTTTCAGACTAGATTAGTAAATCCCCTTTTTTTCTATTTATTAGGGCTAGCCGTCATTTTATTTCCTTATGCTTATTTTGTGAAGAACAATTGTAGGCATCATGTGTGAAGGTTTTAGGCTTTGTTCCGTGCAACCAAAGCTAGGAGAGCGAGTCTCCTCTCGAAAGAGACTCAATTATCAATCTATTTCATAGTTCTTTGCAATTTAAGATCCAAAAATTCCACCTTTTTATATTTTTTTTCCTCTTTAAATCTGAAATTAATTGATCGATCCTCTAGATCGTATCACGATCCTACTCCAGTCCCACACTCGTAACTCGAGCTGTAGATTTTCACTAATGCTCCCTAACCGGGGCATCAAGATTCATATAAGAGTACAATCGCTAACCGGGACACCAAGGAGTAACCCTCCAAGTTTACAAAGGAGTAACCGTCGTAAGTTACAAAGAAGTAACCCTTCATTATGCTCTCACAACCCGAGAGCTATGTTAAAAACGAAATGTAAATAAATTATAGGCTTATGTCTTGAATAGATTTACCTATATGAAGATTGATGGCATGAAGTGTGAAAAACCAATGTGCTGAAGATGAGCTGATTGCACTTGGAAGCTCTCTCTTTGATCAAAGATCAATGCATAACAACACTTTGCTTGACTGAAAGAAAGAATGCGAGAAAGAGAGAAAGATTGCTCTTAGATTTGGCTCACAAAAATGATTTCGCGTTAATTGGTGCCAAAACTCCCTCACAATCAGGCTTAAATAGCATCTCAAAACCGCATGAAAACCGAGAAAATATACTCAGCAAAAGGCAGTCTAATGGCTATAAACGGACATAAAATCCGAGTCATAGACATTTGAAGAAGGGTTCCCAGACAGCTAGTTAAGTGTTCAGACGTCTGGGAACACATCTGACGGCTGATAGAGAGTTGCCCAAGAACAAAAATAGAAGACCAACTCACAACAACCAGACGTTTAAAGAACAATAATCAGACGGATGTGACACTGTTCAGACGTCTGATCATCCTACATCAGACGGCTGGGCTAAAGTGGGGAGGAGAGAGAGAGCTTTTGAAAAATAATCTACACTATAATCAGAAGTCTGAAGTTCAGCAGTCAGACTGATACACTGTTCAGACGTCTGACCAATGAGCTTCAGCCGTCTGAAAACAAGATGTGTCTGAAGGAATAAAAACAGATACACCAGACGTCTAGGGGTCCTCCAACCGTCTAGTCCTAGTCCAAAAACATTATAAAGAGTCCTTTGGCCAAGGAACATATTGGGATGGATTGTAGGAAGATCATATGGTTCCTTAAGATGGAAAATGATGCAAATGTGTGTGAGAGTGCATCTATTCATGACTACACATATTCTATGAAAGAAAAAGCATGAAGAAAGTATAAAATTACACCTGAATAACATTGTATTCATGCAAATTTTTTGCTCCATAGGCTTGAAACCATCATTCCATCACCTAGTGCTTTGTCTCCTCATCAAGATAATCAATAATAAATCTGAGACTAAAACTTGTAGAGTCACTAGCAACTACATGATCATAATCAAAACTATGCTGGACTTAATGGCCAATATCCAACAATATTCAATTAAACATGATACTCAAACATGAAAGTGAACAATTTTGAAAAGATGGCTAGCCAGTTTATTAATTTGAAGGGTTATTTAGTACCACCCCCCTGTATTTTCTCAGTAATTAGTAATACCCCCCTATGGTTTTGATAATTAGTAAGACCCCCCTGCCCCGTTAAGCTCCGTTAAGTAATTGAATTTAAGTTTAAATTTCATATAATTCTATTTATGCACTACCCAAAATACCCTACCACTGGATTGCGGTTGACTTTAATTTCTTATACCCGGAGACACGTGGCACAATCGTAGATTGTCTTGGAAAATTAAAAGGATCACACGGCTGGGATTAATCAAAGCCCGTACGCAAACTAACGAGAAGATCATTCTCGCAGACGAAGGAGAAAGGAGGAGGGAGACGAGACAGAGCGGGAAAAGGCTAGGGCGCAACGAGTTGGCGGCAAAAAGGAAGCTCCTTTGAAGGAAGCGGAGGGAAGACGTTCGAATCAAACAGGTATGGACAGTAAACTCAGATTTGAGTGACATTGATGCTCTATGAGATGGGGTTTCTTGGTTAGGGGTTGGCGAATTTGCATGCATGGTAAAAATATCGGTTCTAGGGTAGCTAGAAGGATGTTTTGGGACTTGAAGACGATCACTTGGTGCTGTTTGTGTTCTAGCAAGACCCATGAAGAGTGTTCTGACCACGCATGCTATGGGTTTTTCAATTTTGCTGATTTCTATCTCCAATTTCTCAATTTTGCTGATTTCTATCTCCAATTTCTACTATAGGGTGTTTGTAGACTATGTTCAGTAAGATTATTAGGGATAATGAATCATGATTGAGACCATGATTGGAGGATTGCTGTACGTGAAAGTACTCTGCATGAGTGTTGATTGTATGTATTCCGATTTGTGGAGTGTTGTATGTGTATGTAATCTGGTTGTGTTTATACCTCTTTAACCATCTTCATGTGTTGAGTCTATCCAATTGTTAGTTTGTATTGTACCCTGCAATATGTTTTGATTTTTTCTATGCAGGTGACAGTACTTGGTATTGACTGAAGATGGATGAATGTGTGGAGTATGTACTGCATTGGGGGGGTAAATGGGCTGATGGTAGTGCAAATGGCAGTTTTTCAGTGAACCACTACAGAGGAGGCATGACACAACATATGAAGGAAGTGGATGTTGATAGGATATGCTTCTTTGACCTGTTGGAGAATGTTTATGCAGTCACCAATCTGCCTCCAGGGTCAATAATGTATATCCATTATCTGAGCAAGGCAGCTGCTGTATTGTATGAGATCAATACTGATCAGGACCTGTTGGCAATGAACAATGAAATGTGTCTGTATGACTACAGTGGGCATCTATTTATAACTGTGAAAGAGGTGACACATATAAAGGTTGATGACAGGGCAAGGAGGAAAGCTCATGAACCATCAAGCACCAGCAGAAGGATGTTTGAAGAGGAAGAGGGTGGTGAACAATGTACAGGTCAGGAGAATGAGACACATACTCCAAGTGAGATGGGTGAGGAAGAGGGTGTTGAACAATGTACAGGTCATGAGAATGAGACACATACTCCAAGTGAGATGGGTGAGGAACAGGGTGGTGACCAATGTACAGGTCAGGAGAATGAGACACATACTCCAATGGGTGAGGGAGATGACTCATGGGAGGACAGCTTTGAAAGTGCAGATGATAGTGATTATGAGGCCAATGAAGATGATATGGGAGCTGATGATCAAGAATGGGAAAGTGATGGAGTGGATGAATTTGGATGCAACCCCCCTTATGGGTTTGACATTGGGCAGTTGCCACAAGGTAGTGAAGATGAAGACAGTGACCATGACAGTGAAGGGGACTTTGAGGATCTTTATAGACATGAGGGAGAAGAAGTCAGAACCCAAGCTGAAGGAGAGGAGCTAAAACTAGAGATTGGAATGGAATTTGATAGTGTGTACAAGTATAGGGAACATCTGTTGAACCATGCTCTGAAGAATCACTATGAGTATGTTTATGTGAAGAATGAGAAGGTGAGGGTGACAGCAAAGTGCAAGAATGAGACATGTTACTGGAGGTGTCATGCATCTGTGGTGAATGATGACTTAACTTTCAAGATCAGAACAATAAATCCTACACACACATGTGTTTCAACAAGGCAATGAAAAAACGGTATATTAAGATCTGATTTCATTAGCAAACTGATTGTTGAGAAGCTCAGAGCAAGGGGTAAGAAGTATACACCCAAGTGTATACAGTTAGATGTACATGAGAGGTACCAATTGAAGATATCATATTGGCTAGCTTGGTTCAGCAGGATCAAGGCACAGGAAATACTGTATGGCAAATATGATGAATCCTATGCTGCAGCTCCAGAGCTCTGTAGACAGATTTTGATAGCCAACCCTAGAAATAGAGCCAAGTATTCAAGGGATGAATGGGGCAGATTTGAATGGCTATTTGTGTCCTATGCAGTATGCACAACAAGGTGGAGGATGTATTGCAGACCAGTTGTGGGGCTAGATGGGGCTTTCTTGAAGGGCAAATATGGAGGGGTTGTCTTGAATGCTGTGGGCTTGGATGGCAATAGGGGGTTGTACCCCTTGGCTTTCATGGTATGCAGGAGTGAAGACACTGCATCATGGATGATTTTCTTGGAAGAGTTGAATCATGTATTGATGCATGAACATCCATACACATTCTACTCTGACAGGCAGAAGGGGTTGCTTGCAGCAGTTGAAGAGGTGTTCCCTAACTCAAGGCATAGATATTGCATGAGACATATCTATGCAAACTTCAAGAGCCATTGGAAAGGGAAGATGTTGAAGACAATCCTATTTGGAGCTGCATATACATATGAAGTTGGGGAGTTTGCCAAGCAAATGGAGAATCTGAAGAAGACATGCCCTGAAGGGTATGACTACATGGCTGCCATACCTCCACAGCACTGGGCAAGATCTCACTTTGACACCACTTCAATCTGTGATCATGTCACAAACAACTTCAGTGAATCATTTAACAACATGATCAAGAACTTGAGGGATCTCCCTCTTACCATGTTTGTAGAGCAGCTCACCTTCAAGATCATTGAGTTCATCTCAAACAAGAAACAGTATGTTGTGGGGGATGGAGGGTCAGCTGACCAAGAATATAATGGATGGGTTGAAGATCAAGGAAGAGAAAGGGAGATACAACATACCTTATGACATTTCAGCTGATGAAGTGTTTGTAACAAACATTGATAGAAGATGGTGGGTAAACCTAAGATTGAGGACTTGTTCATGCACTGAGTGGCAGATCTCTGGGCTACCCTGCATACATGCCATTGTCTCTCTGAATATGAGGAGGATGAAAATTGAGGAGTAAGTTACAATATGCTTTCCTCTTTGGTGTTATTGGTCAATGTTGTTTGCACTAATGTTATCTGCTTTTGTCCATACAGCCACTGCAGTCCCTATTTCTTTCTTAGCAACTACACGGCTTTATATGAGGAGAACTTGATGATGATCCCAGACAGAATCTCTTGGATTCAGGTATTATGTCAAGTACACTTATGTTGAGATCTTGGTCATTTGTTTGATGTCTTAACATGGTTTGTGTTGTTACTTGAAGCCTGATCAAATTGTCCTTCCCCCAAAGACCAAGAGGGCTCCTGGCAGACCCAAGACAAGCAGAACAAGAGGGGCAGATGAGGCTGATAGAAATCCATCACACAGAGCTAATAGGTGTGGGAGATGCAAGATGTATGGCCACAATGCAAGGTCATGTGGGGGCAGCTATGGAAGAGGAAGTGCAAGAGGAGGAGGATTGGGAAGTGGTGAGGCAAATTCAACTGATGTCACATCCATTTCTGTGTCAGTATCAGTTGGAGGCAGGGCTGGAAGAACAAGAGGGAGGCCACCAGGAAGTGGAAGAGGTGGTATTGGTAGAGCTTCAAGTGATGGTTCAAGAGATGGCATTGGCAGTAGTAGAGGAGGCAGTGGTAGAGGGGGTAGAGGTGTGAGAGTTAGAGGGAGGAGAGGTAGAGGGATGTCTGATCACTCCATATTTTACACCTTTTTTCCGCATGTTTTCACGCCATTTCGATTGCTCATATTGCGTTTCTTAAGATTATTCGACAATATTGCGATGCTTTTCACTATTTCTTGTTTTTGTCAGATTTCAGGAAATATGGAACGATCGGGAGCAAAAATAAGCTTAAAGGATTTGCACCCACTCCGGAGTGTCAACCATGGCCCTTTTGAGGGTTATTCTGCAATGGAAGACGAGTGGAAGAAGAAAGAACGTCGTAGGAGCGACGAGGAAGCGAAAAGATGGAGATTGGGCATTTTCAGCATGCCACTCGGCCGAGTGAAGGAGTCACTCGGCCGAGCATTGAGACCCCGCTCGGCCGGCCAGATCGGACACGCAACAGAGATGTATCAGCGTGCACTCGGCCGAGCATCGCACGCCCACTCGGCCGAGTGCGGAGACTCCGTCCGCCCGAGTGGCACCCAGACGACGGCAAGCCAAAATGTCCAACTCTCTGTAATTCGTCAGTCGACTACAAGCTCCGACTCGGCCGAGTACCAAAAGCCCCTCGGCCGAGCACCAAAAGCCCCTCGGCCGAGTGACATTTTCCGCTCGGCCGAGTGATGCCGAGGACACGCAGCGCCCAGATTTTCAGACAGCCTCCTACTCTTTTGAAATCTTCTATCATTCCAGCAATCAAAGTATTTTTCTCATATTTTATATGGATAGTAGACTTCATGACGGTTCCAACGCCGCCAAGAACGCGCAAATCGGAGGTCGGATGAAATCTGGGGAATTTCTGCAAGTTGATGCTGCAGTGCTGGAATTTCCACTCGGCCGAGTCACATTTTCCACTCGGCCGAGTGCGGCCTGGGCCCAGATTTTAAGTTGCGGTTTGGGCTGTTTTTGGGCACGAATTTGAGGGGTTTTCTAGGGTTTCTTGCTAGGGTTTTGGGGGAGTATTTAAGGGGTTTGTAGCCACCATTAGAGGGGATCCCGATTATGTTTTATTAGAGTTTATTTTAGAGGTTAGGCCATGCCCTAGGCCCCCTCTTGGATCAAAAAGCTTGTATTTGGATTGGAATTCTTCATCAAAGCTAAGTATCTTTGTTCTTATTCTTTGAATCTTTGATTTGATATCTATATATATGCAAGCAATGTTTTTTATCGATTTCTCCATTATTGTTGATATGCTTGAGTAGATTTGTTGTTCTAGGGTTTGGGGATGAACCCTATGGATCTAATTTCAGATTTGTAATGAATGAATTTCCAAATTGCTAGAATTGCTAGGAGGTTAGGTTGTGATTGATTTACTACGGATAGCTAGGGATTTCCATCGATTTGGGATTTGCAATAGATTGGGTTCTAATCGATGGGAAGACCTAGATATTCGATTTAGGTTTACAATTGGGTTTCTCTAGATTTGGTTTGCAAGAGATTGGACCAAAGCTAGGATTTTTAATTGTAAATCTATACCCATATTCGTTTGCAAGAGATTGGACGAATACGAACTATCGCAACCTAGATCGTAACTCGAGTTTGCACGAGAGTGGGCTCGAGGAGCGATTGGACGATGACGTCGATCTTCATGCTAGCGGCTTAGGTTAGGGTTTGCAAGAGATTGGGCCCTAATCTAGGTTGCTATAGACCGGCAATAGCGCGAGAGCGTGAGCTTGGTTCTCTATTCAGTTACGACTAGTTCACCTCAACACAAGTCTAGTAATATTGAGATTCACTATTTACGATGATGTATGACGATCCGTAGTGGGAATTCCCTAGCCCTAGACGTCTTTATTTGATTTTATATCCCCATACTTTGCCCGACGATTGTGACAGGATCGTCGCAAGGCAAATTCCCTCTTTTATTATATTGTATTTGAATCGATATTTGACCAACATTTTTATCACCGACACCGACATCCACCACCATTGCCATTACATCATACCATAGCCATCTCCACCAATAATACCTTCGTAGTCGAACCAACCTAGGATAGATTGGAGCTCAACACCACCTCCTCGTGTTCGATACCCGCTCGCCACTACGCCGTGCGCTTGCGGTAAAACTACAATCGTTCTCCGGGCGTGTATCCGGGGCCGATCAAGTTTTTGGTCGTGCTCTTGGGTTGCATTCCGGAGCGATCAAGTTTTTGGCGCCGTTGCCGGGGAGGTGTTTCCGTTGGTGCCAATTTGTCACAATTAGGTTGATTAGACTACGAAAAAAAATAAATAAATAAAAAGGAAATTTTCACCCCTGCCACCATTATTATCATTTCTATATTCTTTTGTGCCACTGATATCTTTTCTCCAGGTATTTATCTTTGTTGATCAGGTGCTATGGGTTATACTACGTGGACCACAGATTTTGATCAGAATGCTCAGACGGGAGATTACTATTTTGATCAGAGTGCTCAGATGGGAGAATACTATTATGATCAGAGTGCTCAGATGGGAGAATACTATTTTGATCAGAGTGCTCAGATGGGCGAATACCTTTTTGAGGAGATGCACTGGCCTGAGCTTGATGAGAGACAAAGGATCTTTTTTGATGAGATGCATGCACACCAGGTTGAAGTGCAAGCCGGGCTTGAAAAGGGTAACCTTCTATTGGAACGGGTGAAGAAGCAACTTGAAATGAATATGCTCATGCTTAAGGTTGAAGGGATTTCCAAAGATATCAGTTCTGCTTCTTCATTTTATGGGCAAGAAGCATCGCCAGACTTACTACCAGAGCCAGAATGTGCCGTCGTCGATCCCACTTCCTACGATACATCTATTGCATATGAAGAGTGGATGGACGAAGAGGCAGTGAAGGAAGCAGAAACTGAGTCATATGCGCAGCCAGAGGAGGACGCATTTCAGAGATTATTGGAGGGTCTCTTGGAGTCAGTGAGGTTCACCGGTTCAGAGAGCATTACGGCAGGTGATGCATTTGAGCTACGATTTGCAGATTTTGTTATGAACCGTGTTTCAGCTGCAGGAACAATTGAGGAGGACATCCATGTCAGACTTGAGGGGGATAGACTATATTTTCGGATTTCTTGCGGGCATTCCCCTCCACATGATACATCCCCACAAGCTGACACACATGAGCAGCCAGCATCACCATCCCAGGGAGAGCCTACATTGATAGTTGATGAGAAGGCAAATGAGCACACTATCGAGCCAGAGCATGCTTTTGAGGAGGCCTTACACACAGAACCAGAGCTTATCACCGAGGAGGTCATGCATCGGGACAAGGACACAGCCATTCATGAGGATCCCGAGCACTATCCTCCTCCATTAGAGCTTCCGCAGCCACCTCATCCTCCCACTGACGCAGAGGACTACCCCACAGAGCTTATGGCTCCCCTTCAGGGAGATCTCTTTACTCCCTCGCCCTTTATCTTTGATTTCCCTCCAGTGTATGATGTTTTTTATGATTCATCGTGCCTTTTGCAGGATTCATGTACATACGATCAAGAGGTACGATGGGACGTATATGTGGAGGAGAGCGAGGAGTTAGCACCCATGGACACATATGAATATGATCAAGGGGTGCACTGGGATGCGTCCGACGATGATGAGGAGCATCTTGATGGGGTCCACACCTATGATCTAGATTTACCTGAGCAGCATAGAGAAGACACCGTGGAGACAGCTATCACGGCACGTGAGGATATTGGATTATTTCCAGGGAAGTATCGTCCACCACTATTTATTTCATATATTTCTATTGACGATCCTCTTTGGAATACTTTTATTATGAGGGTGAAATTTTTGCAGCGAACTGATGCATCCTATTCTCTGCAGGGTACAGGTGGAGTCCTTGTGGGAATGCTGGAGGATGCATTGCTAGAGTTCGTTGGTGTCCGTGGACATGTGCGCCTGGCAGAGCCACGGAAGGAGCAGTTGGAGCAGTTGCCTGCACCGGAAAAGATACTGGATCCGCCTTTTGCTATAGGTGATATCAATCCAGTAGTGTAGAAATTTTTATGCTTTCAATAAACCCGAATCCTCTCGACAGCGAGAGGACCGTATAGATTTGCTTGAATAAATATCACCTCATATGACGGCAACAAACATTTTTACACCCCAAACCCATTATTTATTAATTGCCCACTTTATATTTTGATGTGTCACATCCTTTTTGCTCACCACCCACCGAGCATTTCTTTCAAGTGAAACCTTACTTTCTTATTTGTTTGACTTGATATCGCTTAGCGAAGCCGTGATATTTTTGATCAAGTCATTTGAATAAGATTGTTTGGTATAAGCTTGGGGGAAAGCGCTCTCATGCATCATTGTATGTGCATGTAGTTGCATTAGGATTTCATGTCATTCATTTCATCATTTTGCATTCACCCCCCTATTATTATCGTTGTTCCTCATATTCTTCCATTATGATCACATTGAGGACAATGTGAAGTATAAGCTTGGGGGAGTGCATTTCCATGCCATTTAGATTCATTAGTTGCATTTTTACCTTTTTTTAGAATTTTTAGAAATTTTTCAAAATTTTTGCATCATCTTTTTGATTTTTCCATCTTATTTTCCTTTTATGTGTGTTCATGCATCATATTGTGTGCTTGATTTTCTTTTCTTTTCTTTCCTCTCTTTTATTTTTTCTTATTTCTTTATTTTCCTTTCTCTTCTTTTGCTAGATGCGTTCCTTATGATGATATCTCTTATTGCTTAAGTAGCCATCACGATGCTTATTATTCCTTGCCATGCTACTTAGAATATTCCATAGTCTTGCTATTCACATGTGCTTGCAAATCTATTTCTTTTGATGATTCCTCTATATGAATGCATGATATAAATTGAAGCTGAATGTATTGATTAGTGTTTGGTATGCTTTTGTTTGAAGTGCACCAAGATTCACGCATCATTAGTATATCTGAAGCATCAGTTTTATTGTCTTATTCACCTTCTGTTGCATGCTTGATATGATTGTGCGCTTTACCGCTTGACTTCACTTTTTATTGAGATGATTGAGAATATCCATGCTTACATATGAGTTTTAGTTGATGTATTATCTTATTGAACCGTTCGTGCACATCTTAGAGTGAACCGAGTGTTACATTATTTCTTTCTCCACATATATCTTTTTATTCTCTACATGTCACTTGAGTTCACCTCCTAAAGCAACTTATATCGCATCTATTTCCCAAAAATCCCCACAAAAGAAAAAGTTAGCTCCAAAAAGTCCAAAAAGCCAAAAAGGAGCCAAAATCCAAAAATACAAATCATATAGCTCCTACAAAACTCCAAAAAGAAAAATGAGAAACAAAGTCCAAAAGAAAAAAAAAATATTTCTCTATCTCATTATTGGAGCCACAAAATACTTGGGAAAACCAAGGCAAAAATTCCATTTTCCACTATTATATTCCTTTGGATGCGACGCCTCAAGCTAAGCTTGGGGGGGGGGGGGGTGAATTCATTTGACCATATGAGTGAGTATGACATTAGAGTGGAGACGTGCATGAATGGAATATTCGATAATGCTTAGACTTTGCAAAATATATTAGATATGGAGATTTTTCATGATTTGAAATAAATACGTGAATGCCATGACTTTTATTCTATTCTCTATTGCATGCTTGGTGTGTATCTTATATGCTTCATTTATAACTTTTGATTGAAAAGTGCATTGCCAACATTTGTATATTAAGTTCTATGAAATGCATGATGTGAATATGAATTGATTGTATGAATTTAGAGAATCCCTTCCTTTGTTCTTAAAAGCTTGCAAGTACCATGTTTTAGTAAAATATGAAATCTTTATAGCATGTGATTCGTATTTCCCAAGTTATCGTGATGTGTAGCTTATGGCTTGAGATCTGAGAGAATAATCTAGCGACCACTTCCACTTCGTATTCTTTTTCAATTTTTCCTTATTTTTACCCTTCGGGTTCGCCTTCTACTTGTCTTCCTCGAGGACGAGTAAGAGGTAAGCTTGGGGGATTTTGATCACTCCATATTTTACACCTTTTTTCCGCATGTTTTCACGCCATTTCGATTGCTCATATTGCGTTTCTCAAGATTATTCGACAATATTGCGATGCTTTTCACTATTTCTTGTTTTTGTCAGATTTCAGGAAATATGGAACGATCGGGAGCAAAAATAAGCTTAAAGGATTTGCACCTACTCCGGAGTGTCAACCATGGCCCTTTTGAGGGTTATTCTGCAATGGAAGACAAGTGTAAGAAGAAAGAACGTCGTAGGAGCGACGAGGAAGCGAAAAGATGGAGATTGGGCATTTTCAGCATGCCACTCGGCCGAGTGAAGGAGTCACTCGGCCGAGCATTGAGACCCCGCTCGGCCGGCCAGATCGGACACGCAACAGAGATGTATCAGCGTGCACTCGGCCGAGCATCGCACGCCCACTCGGCCGAGAGCGGAGACTCCGTCCGCCCGAGTGGCACCCAGACGACGGCAAGCCAAAATGTCCAACTCTCTGTAATTCGTCAGTCGACTACAAGCTCCGACTCGGCCGAGTACCAAAAGCCCCTCGGCCGAGCACCAAAAGCCCCTCGGCCGAGTGACATTTGCCGCTCGGCCGAGTGATGCCGAGGACACGCAGCGCCCAGATTTTCAGACAGCCTCCTACTCTTTTGAAATCTGCTATCATTCCAGCAATCAAAGTATTTTTCTCATATTTTATATGGATAGTAGACTTCATGACGGTTCCAACGCCGCCAAGAACGCGCAAATCGGAGGTCGGATGAAATCTGGGGAATTTCTGCAAGTTGATGCTGCAGTGCTGGAATTTCCACTCGGCCGAGTCACATTTTCCACTCGGCCGAGTGCGGCCTGGGCCCAGATTTTAAGTTGCGGTTTGGGCTGTTTTTGGGCACGAATTTGAGGGGTTTTCTAGGGTTTCTTGCTAGGGTTTTGGGGGAGTATTTAAGGGGTTTGTAGCCACCATTAGAGGGGATCCCGATTATGTTTTATTAGAGTTTATTTTAGAGGTTAGGCCATGCCCTAGGCCCCCTCTTGGATCAAAAAGCTTGTATTTGGATTGGAATTCTTCATCAAAGCTAAGTATCTTTGTTCTTATTCTTTGAATCTTTGATTTGATATCTATATATATGCAAGCAATGTTTTTATCGATTTCTCCATTATTGTTGATATGCTTGAGTAGATTTGTTGTTCTAGGGTTTGGGGATGAACCCTATGGATCTAATTTCAGATTTGTAATGAATGAATTTCCAAATTGCTAGAATTGCTAGGAGGTTAGGTTGTGATTGATTTACTACGGATAGCTAGGGATTTCCATCGATTTGGGATTTGCAATAGATTGGGTTCTAATCGATGGGAAGGCCTAGATATTCGATTTAGGTTTACAATTGGGTTTCTCTAGATTTGGTTTGCAAGAGATTGGACCAAAGCTAGGATTTTTAATTGTAAATCTATACCCATATTCGTTTGAAAGAGATTGGACGAATACGAACTATCGCAACCTAGATCGTAACTCGAGTTTGCACGAGAGTGGGCTCGAGGAGCGATTGGACGATGACGTCGATCTTCATGCTAGCGGCTTAGGTTAGGGTTTGCAAGAGATTGGGCCCTAATCTAGGTTGCTATAGACCGGCAATAGCGCGAGAGCGTGAGCTTGGTTCTCTATTCAGTTACGACTAGTTCACCTCAACACAAGTCTAGTAATATTGAGATTCACTATTACGATGATGTATGACGATCCGTAGTGGGAATTCCCTAGCCCTAGACGTCTTTATTTGATTTTATATCCCCATACTTTGCCCGACGATTGTGACAGGATCGTCGCAAGGCAAATTCCCTCTTTTATTATATTGTATTTGAATCGATATTTGACCAACATTTTTATCACCGACACCGACATCCACCACCATTGCCATTACATCATACCATAGCCATCTCCACCAATAATACCTTCGTAGTCGAACCAACCTAGGATAGATTGGAGCTCAACACCACCTCCTTGTGTTCGATACCCGCTCGCCACTACGCCGTGCGCTTGCGGTAAAACTACAATCGTTCTCCGGGCGTGTATCCGGGGCCGATCAAGTTTTTGGTCGTGCTCTTGGGTTGCATTCCGGAGCGATCAATGTTAGGTAGGGCTGCTTACTGGTTAGGTGAGGGGACATCTTCAGTCCTGACTTCTCCAGGACCTCAGTGCACCCCAGGCACCCAAGGCAGCTCAACTGGATCAACAAGGCTGAGAAGTGCTGCATGCCAAGGACCTAGGTTTGGCATTTCACCTCAAGGCCAGTGAGATGAAGAAGGAATGTCCAAATGCAGATATTTTGTGTTGCATGGTTGGCAATTTTTTGTGAAGACTATGCAGCTAGGATTAAATGTGTTAAATGTGACAATGGAAATATTTTGTGGTGGGTTGGGTGTATGGAAATATATTGCAGCTGCAGCATGTCTGTAATGTGCCATTCTATTGCAGCATGTCTTGGTGAATGTGAATTGTGTTTGCAATGTGGATTGTGTTTGCTATCAATGTAGCAATGTGGATTGTGCTATGTCTTGTACTGTGGATTGTGCTATCAATGTGGATTGTGTTTGCAATGTATTGGTGCACATTGGACTGGTGCATGTCTTGCTGCATTTCTATGTTGTGCCATGTTGGGTATGTGTTATGCCAATATGTGTTAGGTCAGTGTTGGACATTGGTACTCACAGCCATTATGCTAAAGCCATTGTCCTGTTTGGGGTCAGTGTTGGATACAGGTCAGTCATTGTCCTGTTTGTGGTTGGATATTGGGCAGTTGCCATTTCAAATTCATTTCATAATAACATTTATCATGGTTCTTGTTGAAGGCAATATTGCATTCATAACTTGGCATTTCATTCATAATAGTACACATCATCAACCACCCCCTACATTGCAGTTCAACCCCAAAAAAAACATACATTGCATCTTGTCAACCCACATTATATTACATTTGATCCCCCATTACATTACATTACAGTGCTCTACAGGTGAACATTTTCTAACCCCTTCATCACTTGATCAACCTCCCCCAAATTAAGCTTGACCTCCACACTTGCCTTCCCTTCCACTTTAATCTTCAATTCAACTGAACCCCTTCTTGGTGAACTTGATTCTCCATCTTCAACATTTCTCTGTATGGTGGGGGTTGCTTGGTCAAGCCACTGAAAATAGCCACAACCAGGTTGGGGACACGACACAAATTTTCTTCCATAGCTGTGGGCTTGCCTGCTTGTGAGCACTCTACACTTCACCCCACAATTTGCAGCTCTGCATTGAGCTATTTGCATCGGGCAATCCCTTACAAAATGTGAGGGTTCCCCACAACTGAAGCAACCCAACTTTGGTGGAGTCTCTGTGTGGTTTCCTTCGTCCAGCCATTGGAACGATTTGCAGTTGGCTGCGTCACATCTCAGAAATCTCCGATTCAGGCTCTGTGGGCGGGTGGACACGCGAAGTCTTCTCCTTCCTGTACAACCCCTGATATCGCATGGTGAGTTGGGGAGGCAACATTGATCTGCAGCATGTCCATTTGCCTTGCAAATCGTGCACTGCATACGATAATCATGGTTTTAGGGTTTCACAAATCGGCAGGCGAGAGAGGAGAGGATGTGTTTTGGGGAGGAAGGGTGGTAGCTCACCTTCATCGCCATGGCTGCTTCGAGCTTGATCTGAGCTTCAATGTCGGATGCCCTAGCTTGGAGACGTGTGGGTGATGAAGAAAAATTCCCAAATGCTATATAGGTGTAAACATGTTTCATTAAGGGTATTTTCGTCAGATCACACACACGTTTTAAATGCCTAACGGCTTACCTTGGTCAACCGTCAAAAGCTTAACGGGGCAGGGGGGTCTTACTAATTATCAAAACCATAGGGGGGTATTACTAATTACTGAGAAAATACAGGGGGGTTGTACTAAATAACCCTAATTTGAAAGGGAAAAGATATATGTTGGTTTTTTCTAACTGGCGTGGCTCATAAACTAGACCAGACAACTTAGTAAATTTAGGAGCAAGAATTTTTCAACTCTATAAAAACTGATGTCTAATCCGAAAATGATTGGTAAATGGTAGTAACACTTGAACAAACAGCTAGAGTGGGTTCTATATTTAAATGATACAATCATCCATACTCACGCATTGTGCCAATCTTCTTCCTTCCAAGTTCCTATAAAACATAGTAATAAAAAAAAGATCATTGGGCAATTCAATGAATGGGTTAGCTAGCTAAAAAATAGATAAATGAAAACGTAGACAAATACATGATTGAGGATAAGGATAAAATGGTGCGATAGTAATGGTCTTGACACCCGTAAATGTGGGTGTGGAGCCATTATCCAATATCACAATTTGAGTCTGTGACGTAGAACAAAAAGATGATAAAATAGCCAACTTTTTTGTCATATTATTAGGCCTGGATCTATGATTCAAGTTCTTGAATGGATGCAGAGAGACATACAGTGTGATTACCTATCTGGCTAGAGCTGGGGAAAAGGAAGCTGACAACATCTAGGCTTTATAAAACTTCTGAAATAGTTGATACTAAGCCTACTCATCTGATACGCCAACACTTCTTGATGTAGAAGAGTACTCCAGTTAAGAGGCAACATGTGTTGATCTACTCTATTGTTTCCCATGTAACTTCCAACATATGCCCTTTAAGTTCATTTCTTGTTGTAATGACAAATCTTTTTCTATACACCTCTACCACCATCGTACATATCACGAGCCCTGACTAGACCAACACTCATCGACCTTTTACATGACATCCCTTGCCTGAACAGCCTCCTTCATGGCATCCGTGACCTCTTATATTATCTCCATTGGAGTATCAAGAGACGAGTGCTGATCGATCAGATACATTAGCAGACATCTATGGGTACTCTGAAAAAATTTGCTGCAACGTATGAAACGATTCTGGTAAGGACCTCACTGATGAACTACCGATAATTTGTGAATATGTTGGATATGTTGTCTGATCGTAAATTTCTAAAAAAGTTAATACTGCTAGCTACTCTTTTTACTCCTGCATCGAACATCCGATGCGATCAAAAATAGTATATTTAACTTCTGATAATCTTATAGATGTCTGCATAATCTTATAAATGTCTGGATAATGCGGTGACAGTGGCTTCTCCTACTTATACCTTTAGAACTCTTGAGAAACATCATATGTTCTAGATAGATTGCTTTTTCAGAGAACTCCAAGAAGTGCCGCGTCTTCTTTGTTTTTCCACTATGCACCACAGAATGAGATATCTCCCTCCATTGAGTCTGGCATCTGATTATGATTTGGCTACCATCGTGGTCATACTTCTTTTATTTTACGGAGCTTTGTGCTGGTGGTTTGCCTGACATGTGCTTATACTTTCCTCTACCATGAAGATTAAGTGTAACAACCTATTTTCACGATAAGTAATTCTCCCAATCTAGTTTCCATTTAATGAGCTTAAAAGAAACTAATTCTGGTACAACACCGACTTCTCACTTCTTTTATCTTTATCATGATGGCTTCTTCAAACAACTAGATCACAAAGCTATCTAAATTGTCCAAACCTAAGATCATCCTCTCTCGAGATCCCATTCTCACATACAACCAACTACAAGCTATGATCATCCATTGGGATCTAACAAACTCATCTGTTAACAATTGGGATCTAACAAACTCGTCCATTAACGGTTTATGACCCTCCTTAGAGATCAATAACAACCAGTTATTAAGAACATATCATAAACATACATCAAATATAAATTCTTACCCTAGTTTTTTGGTTAACGGATTATTTTATTTTGTAAATGTCAAATAGCAGAGGATATGAAGAGTAGTAGTAGACATCTTAGTCATCACTACAAACGAGGAAGATGAGGATGACAAACAGTCGTTGACAGAATCATGGGTGGTTGGAGATGATCAGAAAGTTATGGTGAGGGCTGAAGTTGGTCAGAGAGGTGCAAATGATATCAGGGTTAGCTGAAGATAAGGTAGCAGAAGTCGTAGGTGATCAGAGATGGTGTGGGAACTGTCATATGTCATCAGAGATGTGTGGATCTTGCCGAAAATATGTTAGAGAGGTTATGGTGTGGGAATTGTCATATGTCATCAGAGATGTGTGGATCTTGCCGAAAATATGTTAGAGAGGTTGACGTGGTTTGCAATGTGTGTTGATTTGGGTCGGTGAGGTTTGCATGTGTCAATTTGAGGCGGTGAGGTCTGTATCTGAGTTGATTTGGGTCAATGAGGTATAGATCTACATCGATGTAGGTCTGCAAGGTTGGGATGTTAAAAAAGACGGTTAGATAGGGTGGGATGCCGTACATTTTGGTTGATGATGTTGTCAGATAGATCGATATGGTTACTAGAGTGTTTGTTGAGGCTGTGATGATTGGAGACGGTGAAGACGACAAGATCTGAAGTTGAACGTGATGGTCGATAGCTTCCAAAAATGGTCTGCGAAGACGAGATGATCTCATGCAGCTGACTAAGTAATTAAAGGAAGACAATGACATTGAAGGGTGATTAGAGGTAGATCTAGGGGTTTATTAATGTTGGATCAGATTAGGCTTTAATACCATGTAAAAGCAGAGAAGAGGAATTTGAGATTTAGTTAAAACCTCTCTCCACCAGTACTTGGATATAGTGTGTACATGTTATATATAAGACCGTGCTATTATATATTTGACACTCTCAACTGATTCAAATAAAAATTCAAGCATTAATGGTCAATGTGGCCATGCTTGCTCCATCATCAGCCAGTCTTTTGGTGCACCCATTGGTAGAATCCAAGTAAATTTTCCTAGGAACTTTTTTCTGCTTTTCTTGCATGTATGATTTAGTATTGACTTGCTAACATCTGCCTTGCAGCACCTTAGATCAGTAATATCAAAATTATTCAGTATAGTAAACTTTATTTCTCATCAAATGGAGACCTGAATTCAAATTTTAGCTTCTATGCTTCCGGTACATCATTTAGAAGTCTATGGTTGGGCTGTTACTTAATGGTGTCAGACTGACTGACTTGCATTTTTCTCCTTGTAGGTGTCATCATGCGCATGGAACTTGATACAAATGGAAAGCTGCAAGCGAACGTGCATTATGTGAACAGTCCTGTCCCATGTGCGGTTGAAGAAAATTTTGGAGGTTACTACCATGACCATGATGATTTTGCTCTTGCACTGGTTCTTCAGGATCAGGTGGGGTTTCTTCATGATCTTAAATCTACTCTTCTTAACTGTATGTGATTTGACATTTAGAGCAACTTTCAAGCATAAATTTGAAAAAAATAGAAATAATTTGATACCTTCTTACTTTACAGTAATACAAATATGACAGTTATGTCATGACATAATTAGATAAAGGTAGCCTCAAAAACCTAGAATATAAACATATATCTTAGACATGGCAACCTAAGGGCATACTATTTATTATAAGCATTTATGTTGATATCGGCTTTGGCTACTTTTAGAAGCATTTGGTGCCAAATCCTTCCCATTCAAATTCAATATTAGACCTTCAAAAATGTTGGATCTCACAAGGTTTTAGCCGTGTAAGCTTTCAGACTAAGCTAACCAATTTTCGTAGATCGGTAGCCAGCTGGCAGGATATTTTTGGCAACCCAGAGACCACACCAACAGACACACTTCTGAGCTAACTTCACTTCAATCACTTCCCTGAACTCAACTCAACATCGATAACATCAGATCAATCTCCAAAGAATAGCAAGATACTTCAAAAGCAAGAGTTTAGCTTAATGAGATCATAACAAGAGGTTCTGGCATTTTTTTTCACACTTGAGAACGCAGAAGAATTATATCACAAACATCGACAACAGAGAGAGAGTTTTGTAGAGAAGCTTGAACAAATCAAGGTATAACTTTTGCATTATTTAAAAGAAATATATTTAGAAGGATTTTGTAGCTTAACAGAGGATATCCAATTCTCAAATCAGATTCTAGATGAAGTCATCCTTAGTATAGCTTGAGTCCCTACTGATAAGGAAGTCATCCTTAGTCTCAAATCAGATTCCAGATGAAGTCATCCTTAATATAGCTTGAGTCCCTACTGATAAGGAAAATTTATCCAAGGCTATTACAAGGGTTGTGTTCCACATTGTTTCGAGTAATTATAGTGGTGGTATGGTAAAGAAATTAGAGTGTGGGTTTTGTTCCACATCAGTTAAAATAATGGATAATGGATGGATATGTGATTAAATATGTTAGGAGTCATGAAGATTAATCCTTTTGAATCAATATTAATTTCAACTTTATTACCTACATTCATCTAAATCCGTGCGTCTAGTTTCTTCTGATGGGCCTATTTGCTCCTACAGACTAGTATCTGAAGTATCCGAACTCATGGTTAGATAGGCCTATGTCAAGGATACTTGTTTGATTGCTTCGAGATTCAATTTACACATGTAATTGTTTGGGTTTGAGGTGGTCTCTGCATCTCACCGTTTACTCCGAAACTTTATTGGCATATGGTATTTTAGGCTTGAGGTGTGCCGTTTACTTTGAGACCTTACCATTTTATTCGAGACTCAGTTTGCATATAGTTGTTTGGGCTTGAGGTGAAATCCCCACACATCATTGTCGTTACACGTGTTATCCTACTTTGACCGTAGCTACGGTTTGATTTGTTACATGGTGAGGCTTGTTACATTTGCAAAGAATACATGTTTTCACATGTTGGCTCTGCATGCAACTTGTTCGTCTACCTGTTTTGATGACATACTATCTCTTTTCGGTTAGGTTCAAGCAGATACGAGTCAAAATGGAGACTTCTTAGAGGTTATGTATGTAATTACCCATATTTTTTTATATAAATTTTGCTACTTTCTTTTTAACATTTTTTCTTTCATTTTCCCTATTGTTTTTTTCTCTTTGGCCCATCGGCCCATGTTTCTTTTAATTCTTTCTTTCTTTCTTTCTAACAACACACAGCCCGACCCACTATACCGGCCCACTTCCCCTCTTAATTTATTAACTCTCTCTCTTCTCACCCACTCTCATTTTCATCCGCGACCTGATCTCAGCCTCCACCTCATTTTCTCTCGCGGGCAATCGCGAGCCGTCAGGCACAAACCCTAATCGAAAGCCACCGCTCCTCTCATTGGGTTCAAAAATCCTAAACGCATAGACACAGCAAGCCGCCACCACCTCTCGGCAAAACCCTAGCCGCCGTCCCCTTTCGAAATCCAAATCCTAGAGGATTTATCCGTAGATTTTGGTTTTTAAGATTGATTCGAACTCTTTCGATACGTTTTCTCTTCTCTATAAATATGTGATGGATTTTAGGGATTATTTTCATATACAAAAATCATCATCTTCTTTCTCTAAATTTTGATTTCAAACTGGGGTTTTCTGATCGCTTTCGAGCTTCGATTTTGGGGCCTTTGGTCTTTTGGATTTCTTGGCCATTGTGGTAGATTTTATCTTCTTGAAGCTTTTAGTTTATGTTTTCTTTTTTTAATTCTTGTGATGCAAAGAGCTTATTCGATGGTTATTTTTGATTTGATGGAGATGATTCATTTGAGTTAGGGGATTCTTTTTCCCTGATGAGATTCTTAGCATCTCTAGTGTTTCACGGCGACTCTGTCGTCGTCTCTGCTACCGGGTCTCTATTGGTTCGCTTTCTCTATCGTTCTGAAGGAGAGTTGGCTGACGGGGGGGTGTTTTGGGTTCCTATTGTCGCTGGAGTTGTTGGCTGCCGTCGTTCCTTTTCGTGGGTTTTGGCTCTGCAAGACTTGGGCCGTTGACCGTGGCTGTTGTTTTGGTGGGCCGTTGTCCGGTTGCTTGTGCCTGGTCTTATTGTTTGGGCCATGTCTTATTCTTTCCTTTGCAATGACATTTGGGTTGACCTGTTAAGCATGCGTTTGTGTTTGTATCCATGCTAAATGACAAAACTACCCCTTAGGTTGGTAAACTATCAATTATTGGGATGCTGAGTGATGTGAATTTGATTCAAAGTATATTTGTTCTTTTTATTGTTTTTCACTAATTTTCAAATTTATGTGTTGACAACTTTAACTGTTTTAGATTGAAGTATCAGATTTAATAAGTAAATTACTTTCGGATGCCTGGGCACCGATGCTTGAAACAACTGAATTGTTACACATCGTGCATGTATGGACTAGAACCATTTAAATGTATTACTTAACTGCATTGTTAAGACCTTGTACACATTGATACTGTAACCGATTGATTAGTCATTTGGCTTTTACAGTTCATAATCTTGAACCAACATCTAGAATAATACACTTAGCTCATTGTCCAAGGGTGCAGATGCGAAAATGGTTAATGTATTCGATTTTCCACTTATCTTACAGAAGTGGGGTATACCATAAAGTATTCGGGTTTCCTCCTTTTATGAAACGAGGTGTCATATGCAATTTTCTTCTTTCTTAGGTAATGATGGGTTACTATATTCATTTTCCACTATTCACACTAATAGTGGGTTACCGAATCTGTTAATGTACATCGCTCTTTTGGACATGAGTCACGGCTTAGAATGGTTATGTAAACTTAAACCAATGGTTAGTAACATTTTCAGTTCAGTAGATCATCTCCTTGTTCAATAATATTGAGATTTTTCTGTTTGATATATAAACTGTTAGCTTGATTTAGATGTAATTTACTTTTTAATTATGTTATATATTTTCTTCTTTAGTTTAGTAGCCGATTTCTCAGCATTTAACATTAGCCTTTTGGACCGTGCACAAAGCTTCTAGATTGCTCGTACATATATGATTTTAATTTTGGTATTATTTTTTACTTTGTCCTATTCTGTTTTCACGGGTACCCAGCAGGATCTGCATATTAATTGTAAAATTGTGATAGCCTTTGAAAACGAGTCGTTACAAGTGGTGGCCCATGCAGATCCACGTTGACCATCTCGTGAATCGTATAGGTCAAGTAGAATATACCGTAAATCATACCCGCACTTATTTGCTGTATTTTGATAAGCAGAATGACGAAGACACAAATGTCGTGCACGTTCTACCACAAACAACTCTATCGTTATTAATAAGGACATGACGAGGAACTTAGACGATGGAAGTAGATCTGGCACCATCAACAAGAATATTGACAACATTGACATTGACAATGTCAACAACATCAACCCCAATCTCAATGGCCCCGTCGACAATGGTAATGGCAGTAACCGCAACGTTGACTGCCATGAAAACGTAGAAAATGGCGGTGGTAATCATGATGACAACAACTAACCCAATGACAACGTTGACAAGGGAATGCTAGCAACGACGACAACAACATTTAACAACCTGCAGCAACGATCCAAATTTCAGACCAGACACTGCGGGAGATGATCCAGACGCTACAAAAGGAGCACAGGCGGGAAGGTGTATGACAATTTCAATTACTGCGTCCGCCAATCTTTAAAGAATCGAAGGACCTCCTTGCATCAGAAGAATGGCTACACTGCACTATCGACATGCTGAAAGCGGCACGGATTGCGTCGGACTCATGTGTGGACATGACAAAGCTACAATTGACTCAAGACGCTAGAGCATGGTGGGATTCAGAAGAAGACCGACTTTTACAACCGATCGCATGGAGCACTTTCAAGGAGAGCTTCAATGCTCGGTATGACCTCCTTACAGAAGAAGAATGGCTACGCTACACCATCGACTTGCTGAAAGCAGCACGGATCGTGTCGAACTCATGGATGGACATGGCGAAGCTACAATTAACTCAAGACGCCAGAGTATGGTGGGATTCAAAAGAAGACCGAATTTTACAACCTGATCGCATGGAGCACTTTCAAGAAGAGTTTTAATGCCCAGTATTTCTCGTCGGAGGCAAAGAGGGAGCTACAAGCACAATTTATGAATCTGAGGCAAGGCTCCATGACAGTGGAACAGTACAATGCCGAGTATTCTAGGTTCAACAGGTTTGCAAAGAATATGTTGTCCGGTCTCTTGGACTGAGCTCAGTATTTTCAAGAAGGTTTAGACATCAAAATTCAAGAACGATTGGATGGATTGAAGCTAAAGACCCATACAGAAGTACTATCCGCAGCTCGAGACTACGTATATGTGTAACAAAAGAGAAAGTAAGAACGAAAGATGATTGCCCATCAGACACAACAAGAATCAATAGCAGTTGCAGGAGATCAGAATCGTTGCCCTCCAACAAACGCTCGCCATAGTGAACAGAAGAAGCCTGCTCTATAGATGACGCAAACCACGCAATTGAAGACTGGGATTCCAACCAACACTCAACGACATGTAGTGTGCCACTATTGTCAACGACCTGGGCACGTGACTGACGGTCGTCATACAACAAATTGTGCCTGATTGCGACGCATCCGAGCACTCCCTTGCGGACTATCCTAAGAAGGTTGAAAATGCAACCACTAGTGCTGGTCAGCAAGATCAGTATCCACCACCCCAGCCTCAGAGGCGTCGGACTTACATTTTGATAGCATCAAATGCAGATGCCCCTTCCTCTTAGGAGATGTTATCAGTTATCTTAGGATAATTTTTTCTTATTGCGAATGTTATTAGTATCTTGTATTTTGGAAATTCCGAGGATGAAATTTATTGCAAGGAGGTAGAATTTAATAACCCATATTTTAATATAAATTTTGCTACTTTCTTTTTAATATTTTTTCTTTCCTTTTTCCCATTGTTTTTTCTCTTTAGCCCATCGGCCCACGTTTCTTTTAATTCTTTTGTTCTTTTTAACTCCACAAATCCCATCCCACTATACTGGTCATCTTCCCCTCTTAATTTATCAAATCTCTCTATCCTTACCCACACCCATTTTCACCCGCGACCCGATCTCAGCCTCCCCCTCATTTTCTCTTGGGGGTGATCGCACGAGTCGTCAGGCACAAACCTTAATCGAAAGCCACCGCTCCTCTCATTGGGTTCAAAAACCCTAACCACATCAACATAGCGAGCCGGCTCCTCTCGGGAAAACCCTAGCCGCCGCCCCCATTCAAAATCCAAATCCAAGAGGATTTCTCCCTAGATTTCGGGGTTTAAGACTGGTTCGAACTCTTTCCATGCGTTTTCTCTTCTTTATAAATATGTGATGGATTTTAGGGTTTATTTTCATATACGAAAATCCTCTTCCTCTTCCTTTAAATCTCTGATTTCTAATTGGGGTTATCTAATAGCTTTCGAGCTTGGATTTTGGGGCTTTTGGTCTCTTGGATTTCTTGGCCATTGAGGTAGATTCTATCTTCTTCAAGCTTTCAATTTATGTTTTCTTTTTTTAATTCCTGCGATGCAAAGAGCTTGTTCGATGGTTGTTTCCCGATTTGCTGGAGATGATGATTCATTTGAGTTAGGGGATTCTTTTTACCCGATGAGATTCTCGGCATCCTGATAGGAACCAAAAGCAAATCTGAAATTTATTAGTAATAAACTGAAAATAAAAGAGATAGATGATTACAATTATAGGGGGTAATCCCCCTCCCAAAATGCCGATTGATAGGGGACGTCCACACCCTCCCCTAGAACGAGTAATCTTCTCCTCAATATATCAAAATCACTCTTAAATTCCACATGCTAGGGCATATTTCCCCTATTTATAATAATTCTCTTAATTGCACAATTATCCAAAAGCCCCTACAATAATAAAATATCAAAAAATCCAAATAGGCCGGATCTATCCTTACTCCGTCCCCTGAAAACCCACCTTGTCCTCAAGGTGATGCATGAAGTCCATAGTGCGATTTTTCAAGTGTTTGAGCATGTCTCTTCGCCTCGGATCAAAATGCCACCCACGAGTTTCATCCTTGAAATGTTGCTGCTTGAGTGGGAGAGTGTCCGTGGCCGAGTCTTCTACGACTGGTTTTTTTCGTTCTGAATTTGGACTCCATACAGGCCCGGAAACGTCAAAATACGGAACCCACAGAAAAACAGCAGAAATTCTCCCAAAAATCCTCCAAAAAAGATGAACCTGCACTGTTCCTCGGCCGAGCCGGCTCGAGCCGCTGAGCCGGCTTTCCCCCTTAGCTCGGCTGCTGGGGTGGCTTGATCGAGCTGCCCCTGTAGTGGAGGCGGCTCGCCGGTGGCGCCGTCGTTTTTCGGTGATTTCACTAGCGGTTGTCGATGAATCTTAGTCCATTGGTTTCGTCGTAGCGGGGCACATCTGTTGGTGGCGGTGGTGGGGCAAGATCTCGTCGGAGGCATCACCGGCATCGCTCAAAAGCCGACACGGTTGGCCGTCGGGGTTTTTCCAAAATGCACATACCGCTAGCGGGCTCGTCGGAACCGGCAAGGCCCTCAAGTGGGTTGTCGTGGCTATGGCACCCTCTTGTGGGGTCGCCGTGGTCTTCTGAGGACTCATCGTGGTCTCGGAGACCATCTGCGGACTCACCAGGATCAGATCTGGTTCGTCGTTCTCCGTCATCGTCAGATCTGAGGCGATGGCGTCTGTTGGCTTTAGATCTGCGCAGTTTTCCTTCGTCAACTTCAAATCTGGAAGTTCGTAGCTTGCCTCATTCGTCGCTTTCTCAGCCTCTTCTTCCTCAAAGGCTTCCCTCAACTTCTGAAAGAGTTGTTTCATCAATTTCTTTTCTTTTTTTGCTTCCAAAGCCGTTAACTTTGACCACGCCGCGATTGCTTCATCTCTTGATTCAATTGCTTCATCAGTCGATTTAATTGCAAGGCCTGTTGGGCTAATTGCATAATAGCCTCTAATTTCTCCTTTATGGATGTCATCTCTTCTCTCGAGATCGAACCGCTCTGATACCAAATTGATAGTAACCAAAAGCAAATCAGAAATTTATTAGTAATAAACCGAAAATAAAAGAGATAGTAGATTACAGCTGTATGGGTAATCGCCCTCCCAAGACGTCGATTGATAGGAGACATCCACACCCTTCCGTTGCACTCGTAGATTACAGTTGTATGGGTAATCGCCCTCCTAAGACGTCGATTGATAGGAGACATCCACACCCTTCCGTTGCACGAGGAACATTCTCCTTAATATATCAAAGTCACTCTCAAAATCCACCTGCTATGGCCGGTCGGCCTTCCCCATATTTATAATAATTCTCCTAATTGCATAATTACCCAAAAGCTCCTACAATAATAAAATATCAAAAAAATACCCAAAATAGGCCGGATTTATGACATCCCTAGTGTTTCATGGCGACTCCGTCGTCCTCTCTGCTACTGGTCTCTGTTCTGCGTCATTCTGAAGGAGAGTTGGCCGCCGGTGGTGTTTTGGGTTCCTTTTCGTGGGTTTCGTCGCTCTGCGAGACTTCTCTTGGGCCGTTGATCGCGGCTGTTGTTTCGGCGAGCCGTTGTTTGGACTGGTTGGCTGGGCCCAATCTTATTACTTTGGGGTTCACGGTTTATTGTTTGTGTCATGTCTTATTCATTCCTTTGCAATGACATTTGGATTGACCTGTTAAGCATGCGTTTGTGTTTGTTTCCATGCTAAATGACAAAACTACCCATAGGCTGGTAAACTATCAATTATTGGATTGCTGAGTGATGTGAATCTGATGCAAAGTATATTTGTTCTTTTTATTGTTTTTCACTAATTTTCTAATTTATGTGTTGACAAATTTAACTGTTTTACATTGATTTCTTTAATTGAAGGCATCCCAATTTTCAGATTTCTCATCTTCAGACTTCACTTTTGCGTCGGTGAGGAGTCCCTCCAGCAATTCTTTCATTTTATCCTTCACATTCTCCAAATGTTTCATCTTTCGTCCTAGATCTGGATTGTGGTCCAGCTTTGAATTCTTTGCTTTCTTTGGATTTGGAAAACGTTACGGAAATTGTTGCGTTAGGGCTTGAATGAAAGTATCTAGCTTCACATCCAACCTTGCCTCCATCCTCGCCTCCGACGCTATAAGCCTCGCCTCAAGCCCAAGTTCGAGGGAGACCATTAACGATTCTAGCTTTTCCATAGATTTCTTTAACTCTTCCACTTTGGCATCGAGTTGTTCCTTCGAAGTTTCGACCTGTTTCGTTGTCGCCGCTGCCATTGATACCTAGATCAATGCTCTGATACGAATTTGTTGTGATCCGGATGGAGAAAAGGTAGGTTTTTATTGATTTTCGAATAAAGATAATAAGATAGGTGGCCTCAATTCGAGAGGAGGCCGCGGTGCTAGTTTTAGATTCGATATCATAGCCAAAATCTTCAAGAAGTAGGGTTCTAATCAACTTCAAGAAGATTTCTTTCACAATGATCAACTTAGAAATTCCTAACCCTAGTCGTCGCCTACTTATAATAACTGTTTTCCGAGAATTACAGAAATTACCAAACTGTCCCAAAAATCTAAAATTACTAAATTACCCTCGGATCAGCATTGATCATACCCTTGCTTTGTTGCAACTCCCTCGAACCTCCTCCTCCTTTGGGGTGTCCTTATCGCTTCAGATTCCTTACAGGGTCCATTTTTCCTCTTTGGCTTAGCCAATCGTCTCCACATTTCTGTCTTTCCTACCGCAACCCAATGCTGTCATTCCCTTGCCTCCCAGCACCACTTTCCTCCCTCGAATGACCTCCTTCCCATATGTGACCTCCCACTCCTCCCAGCACCACATTGCCTCCCGCTCGATCCCCCTTACCTCCCGCTCGACCTCCCTTGCATCCCACTTTCCCAACACACCGTTTGGGAAAAAGAAACATTTACTAAGTTGTGGAAAGAAACTCTTATTAAGAAGAATTAACTCCTTCGCCTGATAGACCTTTATGAACAACTGTAACCTTCGTTTAAGTTTTATGTGTCGCGAACCGGAGTCATTATGGGATGCATTTAAGCCCATGCATATTAAGTTTGAGCCATTGGAAATGTCTTTGCTGTATGACATTAGTTCGGTTGGCAATTTGAAAGTTAGTGATAGTTCAGAGAAAATTGATGGTGGTAAAATTTAGCCCCTCAAAGTGGCTATGAAATTCCTTTCCACACAAAGTGTTGTACTAGTTCAGTTCCCTCAAGCAAATCCAGTTCTAACTTTAAACATATAGGAACCGCTAGGGTTTTGATGGAAGAAATTAGGATTTTTGGTGAAAAAGGTGGTATTTTTAGTGGAAAGATAAGATTTTAGGGTTTAATAGAGAGTTGATTTGGGAAAAAGATGGGATTATTATTGGTATACACTCAAGATAGATCTTAGTTCTTTCGAGAGGAATTCGCTCTCCCTTGGACACATTTGAGAGGTGGACAAGTGGACCATTGTCCCAAGCTTCTATTCGAGACGAAGTTGCAATCTCCAACAAAATGGAATTCCTTTACAAGTTTTTCTCTTCGAGACAAAGTTTTTCTCAAGTTTTCCCTTACTCTCGTCTAAAGGCGCTGCCTTTGGCCTCCGATTTGCATCACTGACTTCATATTACTTCAGATCTGACATTGTGGTCTCCTTCTGAAGGCGGAAGATCTCGTCTATCTTCGCCCACCTCTTCTTTATTTTCGTTCTGCACTTTGAAAAGCTTTCTTCGATGAATTTCTTCAGATCCTCCTCCTTGCCATCGAAAGCTTCGACCTTTTTTGTTGTTGTCGCCATGGATCGTAATGCCTTGATACCAAATTGATAGGATCCGCTAGGGTTTTGATGGAAGAAATTAGGGTTTTTGATGGAAAGGCAAGATTTTTAGTGGAAAGTTGGGAGTTTTATGGTTTAATATAGATGATTTGGGAAAAAGATGAGATTTTTATTGATATAAACTAAAAATAAAAGAAAATACAAGATACATTTGAGTTCTTTCGGAAGGAACTCACTCTTTGTTGGCCATGTTCGAGAGGTTAATCGCTCTTCCAAGCTTCTATTCGAGAAAAAAGCTGCAATCTCTAACAAAAGGGAATTCCTCCCCAAGTTCTTTTCAAGATTCAACACACCTTTTCTAATCCCCCTTGCATCATATAAATACTAATTGAAAATACAAAAAAATACAGAAATAACCCTAAAGCTGAAAATTACAAAAGGGCCCCCAAAAACTGAAAATTACAAATTCTTTCCTAAGACTCCACAAATTCCAAATTTGTCCTTTTTCATAGAATGTGGTTTCATCATAAACCTGCTTTGGACTCTCAAGATCATCCAGCATCGCGTGATGCACTTTGTTTGCGGGCATTATCTGATACTGTTTAGCAATGCGGGAAGAGCAAGTTTTTTTCCATGGCATAGCCGCTAGGTGTCATGAAGAATCCGCGGCAGTCTCTCATATTTTGTTAGAGTCTAGTGTATCTAGAGAAGCATGGCAACACACTTCACCATCTCTTGCAGCAACATCCTTCCATGATGCACACACATGACCTAGCACGATGCGTCCAACAAAGGATGCCCCCTAGGGGCAGTACGTCCGTTCAAACTTGAGGCCATCGTCTAGCATGATGCGGCCATTTAAGGATGCCACCTAAGGGTGATACGTTTGCAAGCAACGACCTTGACACCGTGGACACAGATTCTTCTTGAATGCAACATGGAAGACAGATTTTTCTTGAATACTGCATGTCATATTTTGGAAATCAAGATGTTGATTCATCTTTGAAAGTTTCAAGGAGACCAGTTTGTCCATAGCCGAGCGAGCCAAGGCTTTGCTAGAAGATTCATACAGCAGGGAACAAGAATGCGCAAACTGCTTGTGGCATGACGGAGCAATGTTAACCCAAAACACAATGTTGATCTCTTACAATGTCAATACTTGCATAAGAAATGATAGGTCTGTGCATGGATCGGAGGGAAACTCAAGCCAGATACTGTCAATTCCAACTGGGCTCTGGCTCTCTAACTGATCAGGCTGAGGCCTTCGGTCTCATCCAACTCCTGCAGACATGTTGATGGTGTCCATCTAGTACCGACATCTTCTTGTGATAAAAGAACATGGTAGATTGGGTTTTGAGCAAGACCTTCATTACAGATAGTGCACATCATCAATGAATGTAAGTTGATATTGACTCATTTCCCCATTTGTATCTCATTTACAAAGAGACCGACATATAAGCGGCACACCTCATTGAAGCTTTTGTAGATAATCACTACTTATTTGGCTACTGGGATTGTAATTTTCCACTTATTTTCAGAGACTTTTTCACTATGGATGCAAACAAATATTACAATCCAACGAAATAGGCTACGAGCATTCCCTCAGAAAAGAGTATTAGACCATCACATGGAAGATCTGCTCAGTTATGGATGATTTACATCATATAAAGTGCCTAAAGAATAAATATCATAATAATATGAGTTTTCTTGCCTATGCATGAAGAAGCTCAACATGGATGGTTGAATGTAGCACGTTCAATAGATTCATGGTCTGCTCTGTACACATGCATTTGATTGATCAGCATCTGGACATGTAAAAAGCTTTGTGCACCAATTTTTGTTAGTCTTAAAACATGCGGTAAAACCGAAGATCCCGCTAGTTTGGCTGTTTTGTGAGTACTTGATATATCGGCAAGAAACATTAATAAGTGCTTGATTTTTGGTCTTGTAGGAACTTTAGTGAAGTAGTTCAATTTGAATGGGATGGATCTTCCTTCTGAATGATCTGACATTGAATTTGAATGGGAAGAAGATTGGCCCCAAATCCCTCAGAAGTAGCCCAGCATATCTATATTTATGTATGACGGAAATTTAATACATTCTCAGTGTTGAGTTCATACATAGTTATAATAAGCATGTGGTGGCCTAGTGATCCAAACTATTTTATGCTGTTTTTATGCTGCACTTCCTAAAACCAGTATGGATTCGGAATCCAAATGTTTTGAATCATCTATATTAAATGCGTTCTAATTCGCTAAAATATTTAGTTTTGAAATCATATGCTCCATATGCTAGAAGCTTTCACACCATTTATCTTTTCTCCAAATAGATTTATGATGTTGCAGCATCCAACACCAATCAGATGGCTCCAAGTGTGTAAAACTCAATCTGACCAACAATTATGCCCTCGGAATCGTGAAGAGAACCTGTATATGAAACATATATCCAAAGGAAACAAACTTGTATTGCCCTGGTGGGCATGGCTTACCATATTTTTTATTTAAAATTTAAATAAAGGTTTTTAACAGATAAAAAGTAAATTGATGCAAATAAAAATCTTTACTTTCTTTTAATTCCTATTTTATAATGGCCTTAGTAGGCTATTTTGTTGTTTGACATCAGTAAAATTTCTGACATCTGTAATTTTATGGCCATCGACAGGAAATTATTATTATTGGATTTTGTTTAATGTCATTTGAGGTTTTGATATTCTGTGACAAACTCAGTGAAGAAACAAATACTGGATTTCATTCTACATGTTTGCTCCTGGGAAAAGAAAGAAAACAAAAGCGTGGACAAGGAATTTCTTAGAGCGCTTGCATTATTAATGCTTTATAACACATTCTATGTAGGAAACTGTCTACCAGTCACTGCAGAGAAACAGCCAGATTGATGTGCCTAGAGCTTCTTCGAGTACTAATTCTCAAGCCAATCAGGATCACGGTCCTAGCAGAGAAGAAATAAATCAGTTGGAAACCCGGAGTATCGATCCACAGATAGCAAGTGATGAAGCATTAGCTAGAGAGCTACAAGAGATGGAGAATCAATTTGCTGGTACTTCTCTTGGTGAAAGTACTGGGACAGAAACCGGTAAAGATGTGATTACAAGGCATATTCAGACTTTTGAAGACATCTTTATTTATGTAATGAAGTTTGCATGGCCATTCTTGTCGATGCCTTAAATCTGATTCTACTTTAATTCGATTTGATTTCTAGAGAGTGAAGTGGAACTGCTCCCATCATTATTGTTTGGCTTGATATGAACCACTGTGCGTGTTTGCACGCACCTTGGGGGGGGGGTGGCGTTTGGGGGGGGGGGGGGGGTGAGGGAGGGAGTCCCCATGTTATTTATTGTCAGGTGTTATGCGGTGGGGTTTGTGGCTCACATTTTTTTTATTTTCTTCTCTTTTTTCCGGGAGCACAATGGTGGTTTTTTTAATTTTTTAAACTTATTCTATTTTCCTTTTTTTTCATGTCTATGTGTCTCTGGGTCGGTTGATTATATATACATACATACATACATACATACATACATACATACATACTAGTCATAATCCGTGTCCGAAGACACGGTTGATTTAAGATTTTTCCCTGCGAAATCTTTGTTCTCCAAAAATTATTTCCACGTTCAAAATTGTACGGAACAACACATCAGCGTAAAAATATTTAGTGGCACGTGTGCCTTTGACACGGAACAACAAATTCGGCGCGGAACAACAAATTCAGCGTCGAACAAAAAATTCGGCGCGGGTGCCTTTGGCGCAGAACAAGAAATTTACGTAAAAAAATTTAGCGGGCGCCTTCGACACGAAACAACAAATTTGACTTTAAAAACAAATTTGACCTGGCGCCTTCGGCTCGGAACAACAAATTCGACGCCGGCACCTTCGGCGCGTAGCAGCAATGCACTGAACAACAAATTTGGTACTGACGCCTCCGGCGCGGAACAATAAATTAGCGTAAAAAATTTAGCGGACGCTTTCGATATGGTTGACACGGAACAACAAATTCGGCGTAAAATAACAAATTTTATGCGGACGCCTTCGGCGCGAAACAACAAAATAGCGCAAAAATTTACAGAACAACAAATTCGGCGCGAAACAACAAATTAGCATAAAAATATTTAGCGGACGCCTTCGGTTCGAGAAATTATTATCATCTTGTTGTCCCATGTGTCGAAGAGACGAGCCCCGCGTTGAGGGAGAGATCAATCCATCTGCAACAGTATTCGATCTGCAGCATTAAGTGCAAGTTAAAGTTTTTTTCCTAAATGCATTAATTGCATGCACTCTGCTATTCTCCAGAAACTTTCATTCCCCAAAAAGTTTTATTTTCCCAGAAACTTTCATTCCCCAAAAAGTTTCATTTCTCCAGAAACTTTCATTTCTCCAGAAACTTTCATTTCCCTAGAAATGTTTTTCGCTGCAAAACTTTCCACAAAATCTCATCTCAACCATTTATTCCTCAAGATTAAATCCAAGCGTCTTTCTATCAACCTGTTTGTCTTAGTCAGCTTGTCCTAGTCAGCCATAGGATTCAAAAACAATTGTCAAATGTAATATATCTATATATTAAAACACAACTATTTTTGGATTTTAGGGCTGACTAGGACAAGCTGACTAGGACAAACAGGTTGATAGAAAGACGGCTTGGATTTAATCTTGATGAATGAATGGTTGAGATGAGATTTTGTGGAAAGTTTTGGAAGGAAAAACATTATGGAGGAATGAAAGTTTTTGGCAAAATGAAATTTTATGTGGAATGAAAGTTTCTTGGGAATAGCAAAGTGCACACAATTAATGCATTTGGGAAAAAACATCAACTTGCACTTAATACAGATCGAATGATCTCTTACTCAACGCATGACTCTCCCTCAACGTGGAGCCATCCTCTTTTCGACCTATTGGACAAAGATGCGAATAATTTCTTGCGCCGAAGGCGTCCGCTAAATTTTTTTACGCTAATTTGTTGTTCCGCGCCGCAGGCGCCCGCGCTGATTTTTTTACGCTAATTTGTTATTCCGCGCGGATTTTTTTACGCTAATTTGGTGTTCCGTGTCGAAGGCGCACGCGCCGAATTTGTTGTTCAGCACCGACAGCGTCCGTGCCGATAAATATTTTTACGCTAATTTGTTGTTTCGCGCAATTTTGACTGTGGAAATAATTTTTTGGGAAACAAATATTTCGCGGGGGAAATCTTAAATGAACCGTGTATGTCATATGTGCTCAGGTATTCTCTACCTGAGGTCATTCTTAGGCACATTTCCCTCATATATATATATATCTATCTATTATACAAATGAGCACTTTGTCGTAATGAGACAAAGTGTAGACCCCACCTTTGCCACATGTGGGCAAAGTTTGCCCTATGTGGCATGCTACATGGCTTCCCCCAACAAAAATAGCCACCATCTTCCTCTTAATTACAAGTGTGCCACTCCCTTTAATTAAACCCAAAAATCCACCCCTCAAACACATTAAATTGCATTTTATCCTCCCCACACAATTCCTATACACACTCTTTTTTCTCTTTGCCCCCTTGCGTCCCTCCGATTTTTTTTCCAGCCCCCATGCACTATCTGCACAAGTATTTTCTAGTATATATATAGAATAATGGAAAACATATGGCATATATAGGTAAGCCACATATGTCACCCTCTGAAAGTCCATCTTCCCTTTTTCGGACGATGGGAACAGTTGATTTTGTTTTTTATATTCTAAAACGTGAAAATACTAAATATCGGATGAAACCTGCCTGTCATCTATCTGTCACAAAAATTTCTATTCATGCAAAACTGTTAAATTTTTTATGATTGGATGAATAGACAAAACTCTTTGGGATCAACCGATATTTGGTGTTTTGAGATTTTAGAATATAAAGAACAAAATGAAAGGTTCTAATCGTCTGAAAAATAGAGGATAGACTTTTTAAGGCACATATGTGGCTTACCCATGTATGTCATATGTTTCCTAGTATTCTCATGTGTGTGCAAAAAATATGTGTGCGTGCTTACATCACATGAAAATTTCCTATGCTGTCAGCATTTTGGGGCTCAAAATTTTTTATGCACTGGTTGTACGACTTCTTAGCTATCTTATCAATTTTCAAGTGAATCCAACTCTTTTTGAGCCTCCATCTATGCATTTCAAAAAAATAGGTAAAATTCTGAAACTGTTGGCGTAATTTTTTTGAAATGCATGGATGGAAGCTCAAAAAGCGTTGGATTCCTTTGAAAATTGGTGATGAGATAGCCACCAAGTTGTGAAACACATTACAAAAAAATTTTAAAAATATTTTTAGACACTCAAATTGTTGTCAGCATAGGTAACCCAAACATGTGTGCTGACAGCACATGTCCATATTGCTCTATGTGTGTGTGTATGTGTGTGGTGGGCAACTAGCCAATGATGAATTTCCTCATTGGCTAGCTCACGCCCAACCCATTCCTCTCATTTTTTTGAAAGTTTTAAGTTATTGTACACCTTCTAAAACTCCAAATATGAGTGAATCATAGGGATATTTGACACTTGATTCGTTCGTTGCAAAATGTTCTATTCTGAAAGCATTGAACTTGCAATGGGTGGATGAACATGCAAAATTTCTTAAATTCACTTGAAAAATGATGGTTTGGGGTTTTAGAACATGAAGATCAAGATGAACAGTTAGGATCGAAGGGAAAAATAGAGGGGGTGTGGGTTTCACGCTACCACTGATGAAATTTCCTTCCTTGTATAGATGATACCCATATCCACATACACATAAGAGGCTTAGTATCATATGTTATATGATACCCACTACTCGTATACTACCAATGAGAAAATTTTCCTCAGTGTGTAGCTGCTTTCCATTTTCCACACATGAGAATAAAATATATAAGCATTAATTTCTTACACCTAATGCTCACCAACCTTAACCTTAGACGAGAATAAAGTATAAGATCATTCGGTGTAGGAAATTTCCCCCGCCGTCTCTATAAACTCCAATTTCTACTTTTTTCAATACTATTCATCGTCATCCACACATCGTGGATGATCAACATTATCAAAAATCAAATAAATCTAAGACTATTTGACCATTGATCCCATTGTTATAAATTCAACAGTTTAAGAATAGTAGTAGAACTTTTTGTAATGAGCCAATCAATTGTCAAATTCTCCTAGGGTTTACACGTATTTGAGGTATTTTGGGGTTTAAAATGTGTACAGCAACCCTAAACAATTTTTTTTGACAAACAAAGGGAAACGTGTAGTATTTAACATGCGGTGTAGGAAATTTCCTACACCTAATGCTTACCTACCTTAATGTGTGTGTTTTTTGTTGGGGGAGGGGGAGCACGGTGCAGGGTTTGGGGAGTTCAAATATTCTCTTAAACTTATTTTTATTTGCCTGATGACAACCAATTGGATGTTAAATTACACAATTGCCTATCTGTATGTTCAGTGCAGATTGTTTAATTTTTCTGATGGTTGAATTGTCCTTCTCTGCTGTTTCAAGATACGGCCAGTACAGGATCTTCTACTGGAAATGGAGAAAGGAATTCTGCTGACACATCAGATCAGGCAACATTTGCAAATTCATTGTTTTTGTGCCATCTGCCATTTTTACATAATATGATGTATTGTTGCTGTCACAGGTTGCAAGAGAAGATGATGTTGATCCAGATAATATGACTTATGAGGTAACTCTATAATAAGCAAACTTCATGCAGTTGAAACCTTTATTAAACTCTGGAAGAAAACAATATTTTATAGTCTTCTAGCTTTGAATACGTCCAAATCTTTGATTGGTTTCAAGATTTAATTTTCTTAGGGATTAAATTGGTTTCTAGATTTTCTATGCAGAGAAGTTGGTTATTCAGTATTAAGTTATATGCATGAGCATATTCGGTTTTGATACTTGTACTGCTTATATCTCAGTGACATTATATTGCCTAATGTTTTTTGTTGATGAAGGGGGTAAGCTATGCAGAAAAAAGAAATAACAATAAAAACTGACGAACATCTAAGCTAACTTCATATGCTTTGAATTGACTTTCAAAAAGTGATGCATTTCAGTATTAAGTTATATGCATGAGCATCTTCGGTTTTGATACTTGTACTGCTTATATCTCAGTGACATTATATTGCCTAACGTTTTTTGTTGATGAAGGGGGTAAGCTATGCAGAATAAAGAAATAACAATAAAAACAGCCGAACATCTAAGCTAACTTCATATGCTTTGAATTGACTTTCCAAAAGTGATGCATTTCCTCCTGAATAATTTTAGTCTTGTTACATCCCCATGATAGTGTATAGACACATCTGCTGTCAGAAAAGTCATGCATGGAAGAAAATAATCAAATTGGTGGCTCTGTTAGGAGAGAATGCCTTATTGTGTGTTGGATTATTTGACAAAAGAATATCTTCAAAGACCTCCATGCATGTAGTTGAAAGAACTTGAAAAAGCTCATTGGTTGCAACTTTCCACGGCAATACTAACAGTTCACTTTCACAAATCTGAACCAATCTCGAATCTCTTCTTTTGTTGTGATCCGAGAGATATTCCCACAGTAGTTCTTATAATGCTATACCATGTTGGTTAACATAAGTTTATATAATCTAGTTGAGGCTTTATGTTCTCTTTTAAAATTGTTATGCCCCCAGTGGAGAGTATATCTGTTTTAGAATATCAAAATTGGGATTAAGAAAAACTAATATTTCTTGAGAAAGTCCTAAACAACTTTCTAGATTAGAGCTTTCCAACCATGAAAGGTGTAATCCATTTCTGTTCAAACACGCTGTAAATTAGTGTGAATAACCATGCGGGCTGTAAGGGGTCAACAAGGGAAGTGATTTGCCTGATACAAAGTTCGTACTTTTTTTTCTGTGTATGCACACAGAATATCATATCATTTGGTAACTATAACGTGTGGAAAGGGAAGAATATATGCATTGTGCCTCATTTTGTGATTTTGTATTGATGCAATGAGCTTGTCTTGAGGTAATTAAATCTTTATCATGGCCCACTTGTTAGTGTCAATAAACTTTATTGCTTGTCGCATATCTACCATCAGTTTGATGCTGTATGCAATTTCCTTTATACTTCACCTGTTTCGACATCAAAGTTGGCGCTGGTTGCTAGAGAAGTGAACAATACCTGATCAGAAGATGTCATCTAGTTTTCAATCCTTCAAGATTTCCAAATCCAAGATCTGATGTGACTATGATGATGGAATGTCTTAAATGCCTTCAACTACTACCTACATTTGGCTTGCCAGTTTCATCCTTGTTGGGCTCCTGTACAATAAATATGCCCAAAGGATCAAGGTTTTTAATGATGATCAGTCAATTGTTGTTTACATTGATGTGTCCCTCTGCTGCTGTTAAGGGAAGGCCCAATTAGTTGGTCCCAAATGGCATGGAGACTCGTTATCAAGCTCAACAAGCAAAGCGGGCCACACACAATTTTGGCCCAAGATCCCATGATGACTGGATCATACAAAATGGGATAGATGATGTAACGACCCGGTTTCCGGGAGACATTACAATTTTCAAGAATTCCAGGTCATGTTGGTTATTAGTGAAAACAAAATAAGCGAAATAGAAATAGAAATATACCGTAAAACATACATGAGCGAGTAGTCTCGAAAACGCTGCACAGCTCAAATAGATGGAAGTTGAACCTAGGACCCTGAAGCCTCCTACTATACCTAAAAAAGTTACCACTAGATTAAAAGTAGATTATAACTAATCCAAGCAAACGGCTTATGTACAAAACAAGAATGTAAAGGTACAAGACAAGTAAAAGTAAGATACGGAACAAGGTGCAACATATTATGAACATATTAGATAATTAAAAGACCAGCAAGGTAAACTTAGGACTCAGAAACTCTGCACAGCTCAAATGGATGAAAGGTGAACCTAGGACTTTGAAGCCTCTTACTATACCTAAAAAGTTACCACTAGATTAAAAGTAGATTATAACTAATCCAAGCAAACGGCTTATATACAAAACAAGAATGTAAAGATACAAGACAAGTAAAAGAAAGCTACGGAACAAGGTGCAATATGTTATGAACATATTAAATAATTAAAAGACCAGTAAGGTAAACTACCAAACTAAAATGTAACAAACTAAAGAAAAGACATGTACACGAGTCTTGAAATTATTACACTTTATTGTAAATATTTCTATGTCATGTGAATGTAAAGTTATATCAAACCTAGGCCGTGACTCTAATGTGCTCTGGATCCTCTAATGCAATTTGGATCTGATTTTAGGGATAAAATAGGATTTTTGATGAAAAGATTGGATTTTTATGGGAAAGATTGGATTTTTAGGATGAAAATAGAGGATTGGTGGAAAGACATGATTTTTATTAATAAAAATTGAAATATAAAGATAAAGTTAGCCATGTTCGAGAGGTGGACCGCTCTCCTTGCTATAATTCGAGATAAAGTCTAACTCTTCCACTAGATCCAAGGGACCTACCATACTCTCTCTCAATTCAACACAGTATTCAACATCCCTTACCTCCACACATATCTCTTTATTTATAATAAGACTCCTAATTAGCCACAGTCCCAAAATTACTAAAAAACACATGACCTAGAGTTTTCACATAAAATAACAGATTTGTCCCTAAACCCTCAAAATTACGAAAATCATTATGTCAAAAAATTACATATTTTTCATTGTCATCGAGTCGCAACATTACTCTGCCTCCAAAGAATCACCTTGTTCTTCAGATGGTGCATGAAATCCATGTGCATGCTAAGTATGCTTGTCCCCTCCTGGATTAAAGCTTGGAATGCCTTCAACGCCGTCGTCGGGCCATCCAAAGTCACCACCATCTTTCGTGAAGCCTATATGGAAGCCATGACGATAGCCAAAGCCACTAGAAGGTTCGTCGTGCCTGAAGACCAGCCTTCGAGGCCTGGAAAACCATTATTTGTAAACCAAGGCCCACGGGCCCCGTTGAAGGATGTCTGGAGCTTGTTAGTCCCGGTCCGGCCTATTCGTCAACATGCTTGGCATGGGCGGCCCGCCAAGGGGCTGCCTGTTAGGGTTTCTATCATGTATAACAAGTTTATACCCAGCGAAAAAAATAGAAGACTGCCAAGATCCATGCGTTTCAAATTGATTCGATCAAGTTACTAACCTTTGTTGATGATTCGAATGTATCGGACTGCAGGTGCTGCTCTACGAACGACCATCCTCTATCAGTATCCACACGCGAATGTCACGAATAGGAATTGCGAGGGTGCTAGCTCCTTCTCCGCAACTAGGATTTTTCTCTCGCTCTTTGCTTTTCTCAAAAACGGGAGAGATAGATTGAATGCGTAATTAACTGAAAATCCTATTTATATCATTTATAGAGTCACACGTTAACCCGTTAATGTGTTTCAGTTACGTCGAGGTATCTCTTTTGGATAATATCTTATCCGTTAACTCTTTAACGCGTTTCAATTCTGCAGAGATATCTTAGGGATAATATCTTATCAAGATACGATATCAAACAGTTAAGATATATCCTTATTACGAATTTCAAATCAGATTCGGAATCTCGTTTAAAACCATATACCATCTATTACGCTCTCTGTGTACGATCCAATAGGCTCATATCAAATTGGTAGCGGACCTAATCTTATTAAAAGACCACAAGTCATAATTGGTCTCTAGCAAAACATTATAACTACACAATTAATATGAATACCGTTAGTCCGATATTAACATATCTAATAGAACTTGCATTATCCTTTTGTCACACGATATCTTATTTAAACATAAGTCATGGATATTGTCATACGTATATGGTTTAAATATTCAATTTCTCGATTATTAAGTAGACCGATAATATCAAATAACATTCATTTGGGCACGACCATGCATTTTTTAGTCATACTTATCGATAGGCCCATTAGATATCTCTCTCATAAGAGAGGGACAAATTCTATCTTGATCGTTCACTTTTCTCTGCATAATTCACATCATGTTCAATCATAACCTTTATGATTATTTGATTAAAACTAATGTTTGGTTATGTTAAAACATGATGTTCCTCATGTATGAAACTGTGATGATATCAGGTCTAAGGATTCTATGACATAACTATTATGAGATTATTTATGACACTAATTCATGTAATGATCTCATAGCGAGTCTATCTAGTACATTGTTCTACAACAAGTACATATAAGTCTGATTTGTTTCACCATAGTTTAATTATCAACCAAACTTATACTAGTCTTAATTTATCATTATACCTTTAACAATGAATGACTAGGGATGCTTAAAATAACATAAAAAAGATATTCAAACATTATTATAATAAAACATGCAAGCAATATAACAATAACATTGAGAGAAACATTTTATAAATGAAAAATGACATAACATAAAGGTCCAAATATTTGGCATAGGACAAAACCACTAACATCGCCCTGGGCTGGGTGGCCTGCCAGTAGGTCGGGAGCCTCCTGACGGCACTTGGGGCTCATCGGTACTCCTACCTTGGTCCTTCAGTGTCTTCTGCCTCCCCTAAGATTGTTTGGGAAGGTTTGATCCCTTTACGTGTGATCCTTCGCCGCTTTGACGCGATCCACCGCTGATTTGTTGTGGTTCCTCGTTAAATGTGGCATCTTTCTCATTTTCATTCGTTAAAGGTGTCACCTTTAGCCCTAGATATGTGCAGTTGGCTTCGCCTTTCTTCAGATCTAGCTTCGCCCTAGATATGTTGTTAGTTGGTGCATTTGGCAAAAGATCTCCGAAATTTTCTTCGATAGTTGGCGTTTCTCCACCTTAAAGATTTACTTCACCATGAGTTTCATCTCCTCTTTGAACCGTGAAAAGCTTTCGACGATAAATTTCTTCAGATCCGCCACTTCGCCATCGATTTTTGCATCCAAAGGTTCGATCTTTTTCGTCGCCGCCGCTATTGATGCCAAGATCGGTGCTCTGATACCAATTTGATGTGATCCGGATCTGATTTTAGGGGCAAAAATAGGATTTTTGGTGGAAAGATTGGATTTTTACAAGAAAGATGTGATTTTTAAGGATAAAATGAGGTGATTTAGGGAGAAAGACGGGATTTTTATTGATAGAAACTGAAATACAAAGATAAAGTTAGTCACGTTCGAGAGGTGAACTGCACGACTAGCGTTGGTTTGAGATAAAGCCTAATTCTCCCACTAGATCTAAGGGATCTATCATATTCTCTCTCAATCCAACGCAATATTCAACTATCCCTCCACTTCCTCCACCTCTTTCTTTATAATAAGACCCTTAATTAGCAGTCGTCCCAAAATTACTAAAATACCACTGACCTAGGATTTTCACATAAAATTACAGATCTACTCCTGAACCCTCAAAATTATAAAAATGCCCATTGTGACAAAAAATTACAGATTTACCATTGTCCTCGAGTCGTATCAGACTCGTACTGGATATTACGATATGCAACCCGAAAACCACCTTATACCACGGAAAGCTAACCCCAGGCTAAGTTTAAGAATTGAAAATAGGAACGAACTCAGGATCCATCCGACATAACAGGTGTCGTTTCGTGACTAACCGAGACAGAACAAGAAACAGGAAAGGGATCTTCCGATTTGCTGGTCGAAAGCATGGCTCTAATCAGTCATGCACTTTCTCTAACATGAGTTACCTCAAAAACTCATGAGTTCAGTGTGATGTCATTTTATTATTTTATGTGGTATCAAGTGCAGTATGTCAGGGACTATAACTACTGATGTATTGTTTTATGTTGTTAGTTGGTGTCAAGAATTGTATCATTGAGTATTAAGATGTGGTGATTACTATAGCACGCACTGTATATATTGTTAATGAGACAAAGTCCTTTAAAAGTCAACGTATAGCATCATTGTAAATATGTGTAATAAGGGGTCTTATCTCAAGATTCATGGATCTAACATTTCCAGAGTCACGTTTCGGCTTCCAACAAGTCTAACATAAGACAGAAAACAATTATGAGTTCAATGTATGTAAACGTTCAAGCATAGCCCCGCCTAACTACGTATATAATTGATGTTGGGTAAAGTTATTTTGATGATTGCATGCTCTAAAGTAATTTCACAATTGGTTCAAGTAACGGTGTCAGTCTTGTTCTCAACCAACGTTTACTAGCATGAGTTTTCAGCCAATAATCCAATCTGATGTAATTTCTATTTCTACGCATAAGCATATCAACATAAATTTGAAAATTTATTCTAAAATTGAAGGTTTAATACTTGCAGAAAAAACATAAATTTTATTTTTTATTTTAAAACTGAAATAACTGTATGTGAAAATATTTTTCACGGCGGATCAGATTTGGGCATATCTACATTTAGGGGCCAATGAGAACAACCAAACCCTAAATAGAAGTGGGACTGGTGTATTGTCCACAGGGTCAAAACGGGAGAGTAGAGCCATTGTCGGGCCTAAATGTAATGGTCCGAAATTTTAGAGATTATTGGGTGAGTTTTCTGTAATTTCTTAAATATATTTTTAAAGTTTTTTTCTTTATTCTTTTCTAATATTCTTTTTGCTTTTTCTTTGGCCCATGTTCTTCTTCCCACTTCAGCCTGCAAGCTCCACTGACCGCAACAAAATACTTCTCTTCTCATTTAATTTTCTTCTCACTTTCCTTTAAACAAAACCCAAGGACACAAACCCAAGGCCCCAAAACAAATTCCCAAGCCCAAATCCATCATTTTGCTTGCCTCCTCTCTTCACCAAACAAACGGAAACCAAAGCACCAAGCATCAGATCTAAATGTTTTATCCAATCACCAAGCTTAAGTGTCATGTCCTTATCCAAGCGCTAAGTCCGCGCACTATATACCTATCCTAGCATCGTGCCTAAGCGTCATATCCTAGCATCATTCAACTGCCTTGTTCGAATGGCATGTCCAAGCACCATACCTATGTATCATGTCCAAAGCTTCTTGTTGAAAATGCCATGTACAAGCAAGAGTTCGATCATCATATACCAAATAACATGCTCAAATGTTACTACCTTAAATTTTGCAGGAAGTTCCATATGCCCTACAAGAAGGTTTTGAACTAATTGAATTTTATGTAACATTTGAATTGGACTCGAAGGAAGACTAGTGGTAGTAGTATCACCTAAAAAGTTTAGGAGCCTAACTCAGTAACAAGCCTAGGTCACAGCTTCACAAAATCTACATATGTCTAACTTCAAGATATGCCTGAGTAAAGCCGATCTTGATAAGAAAATGCACGCTTTCCATGTGCAATTACTAAACAACATTCCGATCAAATCTATTTGAATCACTCTCCTTAAAGGAGGATGGAGGTAACTCATTTTACTTTATATTTTATATTACTTGAGATTATATTTCGTATCTCATGTTTTTTATTTAAGCGTCGAAAGCAATGCAAGATGTTTCGCCAGATCCTTATTGGTATCAGGCTTTTCATCTCAGTTTCGGAGCTAACCGAGACAAAACCAGCAAAAAGTTTCGGTTTTAGTGAAACAGGCTAAAACTGGCCAGAACTGGCCAGAATGGTAGCATTATGACAGAAACCCAAGTAAAAAAATAATGAAAGATATAGAAGAGAAAGAACCAGAAAAGAAGATGAAGATGAAGATGCTCCAAACCAATAAAAACATAAAAAAGAACACGAAAAACAAGAGGAAGAGGAAGAGGAAGGAGAGATAGAGAAACATACCTCTCTCGTCACGACAGCCGCCTCTCGTTGGCTCCCGCATCTGACCCCCCTCTTGCCGCCTCCTGCATCTGACCTGCCCTTTCAATCAGGGCTGGCTCCCATAAAATGTAGCCGCCCTTTCAATCAGGGATGGCTCTGTTATGAGATTATGAGAGCCACTGTAAGTTACATGCCAAATTTAACATGGGTAAAACTTTTATTTACAAGTTTGCCACAACATTTATTTATAAGTTTGACACTATTCGTTAACAGGATCGACAAACTTGTAAATAAAAGGAATGACAAACTTGTAAATAAAAGGAATGAACATGTATTGCTACACATGCGAAGTATTTGAAAGTATATACAGACGAAATCGAAACCATCGAAACGGACGAAACCCGGCCGAAACCTAAAATTTCCGGAAGACCGAGACCGAGACCTCAAATCTTGACCGGAAGGGTCGAATGTGGGATCTTCATCCTGAATTCGACTCACTAACGTCCTTACTAGTTATGATATGTGAATTGTAGAATACTCAGAGGACATGGCCATCCAACATATGAAGGTCCATCTGCCCACAATGTCATTAGTTTGTATAAAGTATGTCATTCACGATTTTGATTCAATAAAGTGTGTAATGAACACCAAGACCAAGGTATATCATCAAGTGCTGGAAAAATTCAATGACTATTGCGAATGCGGTCGACTAAGTTTTGAAGAGAAGCTTGGTGAACTAGGGAGCTACTTAAATTAATATAGAAGAATCAAGGAGGATGGATTTGAGACTGAAATTGAGGGGCGAAATCCTAAGCTGATCAGTAAAGATAGCTTGTTATGCTTGTTATGCTGATTCAAGATACAAGTAAACCTTTTACATGCTTAGGAATTATTGTTCTTTGCTATGATATGTATGCCACTTCTTCCAATCATAAATTGATGTGTCTGACACAAACATATGGGCATGACGTGTCCATCCTTGTCTACACTTATGAATATGCATACTGTCATTCACCTTAAAAATATGTACCGCATGAACTATGATGTTACCTCTTCTTACAAAATGTAATATTTTATGTCATTCTACAAAAAATAAGTGCCTTCTTATATGAATATAAATCCAATGTTTATACTTGTGTGAATCAAATATTCATGTCTGGTGAAGAAATATACAAATATAGATGTTTCTTCATGTCTAGAGATTAGACACTTGCCATGTCTATCACCTCATGTTCTTGTGGGAGTGCGACACTCATGTTTGTGTTTCCTAATAATATGTTTTCGCTGCCAATTTGACAAGGTTGGTGTCTTCTATGATAGGACAAATATCAATTCTATTGCAATAAGTATTGTTTAGGTTGTTTAGAACTTGATCGATCCCATCATGCTGTAATACCATGGTGAGATTATTTTAAAGCAATATGGGGTCCTATGGTGTGTCAAACTTAAAGACATAATCTGGGCTGTGATGATGCAGAGTATGTCTTCACAAGGTTCACTCACTGTGGACCCCTGATCCATTTCCAAACTAATTAACATGGTGTCAAAGCTCAAATTTATTCTTCGGCATCGATTCCGTTTGGATTCGTTTCTCCTTGCCTGATCATCACCCGCTCTTGCTCGGGTTCATCATTCGACATTTGATTCTGCTCGGGTTCTCGTTCCTGTTCGGTTCTTTCTTTTCCTAACTCAAAGGTAAATTCACCTTAAGTTTGGAAGTGTGTGCTCACAAAACTATTCCCATATCGAAAACATTAGGAAAAAGTGAAGAAAGTAATTTGAATGTTTGGCATGTACTAAACAATTCAAAATTTTGGGTTAGAGTTTTTCAGCCCGCATTATGACTCCTTAATTTGCCTAAACATGGGTCCTTGATCTTGAATTTATAGCATTGTTTACATGGTATCGAGCAGGTTAATATCCAAACTCTTGGTCATTGGTTTGACGTAAGTTTTGTTTTTGTTTTTGTTTTGTTTTGTTTTGTTTGGGGCGTTTTGTTTTGTTTTGTTTTGTTTTTTTTGGGGGGGGGGGGGGGTGTTTTGTTTGGGGCGTTTTGTTTTTCTTTTTCTTTTTCTTTTTCTTTTGTCGGGGGGGGGGGGGGGGGGGGGGGGGGGGGGGATGCTTGACATATGTCATGTAGACACTTGTGTACAACTAGTACCCAGCGCATGCGCATCTTGTATATTTCTTACTATCCAAGACTTTCTTTTATAGATAAAGGTAATTGCCATACATCAATGGTTTACAACTTTTCTCCCGATCAACAAGTATATTTTGATTGCCTTTTTTATGTGAGAAATGACTTGTCAAATCAAATTCCTTAGTATCTGTTTGATTTGTTTTTAATTTCATATGTGTATGCTGTATATTATATTACTTCTTGTTTCACATCCATTTTTATTTTAGGAGCTGCAATCATTAAGCGAAGCCATAGGTGCTGAAAGCAGAGGTTTACCCGATGAGCTCATATCCTACTTGCCTTCCTCTACTTACAAGACAGGACTATTCTCCAAAAAAGACAAACATGATGAGTATGTCTGCTAATTAATTTTTTATTAACTCAGATTTATATGTTATGTTCTGAAACAGCTGGTAGACGGTACTGCTGCAGTCTCGTTTGAAATCAGGGCATTATCATCATATGGTTATTCAAATGTCTCAAATGCAAGCGAACAGAAGGGAAGAAAAAAAATTGATTTGTGTTGCTGCATTCTCATTTAGAATCACATGCTGGCATAATGCCCATACGTTAGCCATATACCTCAAAGGACATCTAAAATTTAGGATTGGTGAATGAATGACATTTAGAGTTGTAAAAAAGTCATACATTTGGCTGTCACATAACTTGCATATTTTGCGATTAGATGCATATCTGCAAAGCGGTTAATTGTGGAGAATCAAGACTTAATAAAAATTTCTTAATAAGTAGTATTATAAGTATAGCTGATGCGAGAATTGCCATCTACACCGTCAATAACTCATTGGGTTTGCATTCTTCCTCAGGACTGATGGCATGACAATTGTGATGGGCCTCTGGCCCAGCCGCAGCCCCTGCGGGTTTACACCCGCAGGCCCCGCCCGCAACCCCTCTTGGCCACGAGTCCCCCTAGTCCTAGGATTGCCCAATCCCCCTAGTCCTAGGATTGCCTAATCCCCCTAGTCCTAGGATTGCCCTAGTCCCTATTATAAATAGGGGGGGGAGTCTCTCTTGTATGCCTATGCTAATTTGATGATTGTTATTTGAGAGACTCTTAGGGTAAACGAGTGCGGACGTCCTCTAGGCGTCTTGGGAGGAGGGCACACCTCTTTTGTGCCCAATTATCTTTCTATTTGCTTTTGTTTTCTCTAATAAAAATTCCATCTTGTTAGTTCCTAACAATTTGGTATCAGAGCACGTGACGATCCATGACGGCTTCAACAAGATCGCAAGACAAATTTGAGGCGTTGGAGGCGAAATTCACGGGCGAAATTGATGCAATCAAAAAGTCCTTGGCGGGAAACGACGAATCCATGGCGAAATTAACTACATCCATCTCCCAATTGGCGTCAAATCAAGCAAAGCACGACGATCAATTCGCACAATTGATGGGAGCCCTAAATCAATTGGCGACAAACTCCAAGGGCGATGGGAGCCCTAATCCGATGCAAAAGACGGCACCTTTGAAGAAGGAGAAGGAGAAGGAGGAGACTTTCCCCCAAAAGCAACCCTATTACGTGGAGGAGATGGACGAGGAAGATGACGGGGAGCCATGGAGGGAGGACTACCGCGAGGATACACGGCGGAAGGCGCAAGAGAGCCAAAGGAGGGGCGGGGGGCCTACCCGCCCCCTCGGAGATAGCCACGGCCAAGATGAAGGCCGGCCGAACCCCCCCATGCATCCAGGGGGTCGGCCGGTAAGAGAAACAGGCGGGGGACCCTCCCCCGCCTCCGCCAGGCCACGGCAGGGGCGGCAAAGCACTGCCGTGGCTCGGTAGGGCCCGGCGACCCCGCCGGGCCTCCGGTAGGGCCCGCCGGGCCTCCGGTAGGGCCCGCCGGGCCTCCGGTAGGGCCCGCCGGGCCTCCGGTAGGGCCCGCCGGGCCTCCGGTAGGGCCCGCCGGCCCTGACAGAGGCTCGACAGGGCCTGCCGCCCCTCCGGGGGCCCCGGAGGGGCCCGCCTGTGTGCAGCGAAGGACCAGAGGCCCCCTGGCAGCCGCCAGGGGGCGGCGGCACCTCCAGCTGGGGCCGCCAGGGGCGGGAACCCCCCTGGCAGCCTCCCGAATGGCGGGGAACATGTGGACAGCCCCCAGATGACTTTTTTGAGCCTCCCGGACAGCGGACAGCGAACGAGGAGGGTTACAGGCAGTTTTCGGGAGACTATTTTGACCCTCCGGAGCGTCGACCAGCAGCGGAGGACCCTTACTACGGCAACAGACACGGGAGAGATTATTATTCTGACGATAGGGGTGGCTACGGGGCAGAATTCGGCGACGACGCAGGTTGGGACGATTTTGAGGGGCGGCGTGGAGATCGTCGTGGAGACTACGGGGGCTACAGAGGGGTACCACCTAGGCGCTACGAGACACTGGACGAGAGACGTCGGCACTACCGTCCGCAGCACAGAGAGGAGGGGAGGCCCGAGCAGGGGCGTTTTGGAGGAGATTGCCGCGTCCGAAAGCTGAAGATGCCGCTATTTTCTGGGGAGGACCCACACGCCTGGTTATTTACCGCAGAGAGATACTTCACGGCGCATCACATAACCGAGGCCCAGAAGCTGGAGGCGGCAGCGATCTGCATGGAGGGGCGTGCCTTGGGATGGTACCAGTGGACGGAGAGGCGGCAGCAGATCAGGAGCTGGGAGGAGCTGAAGGACATGGTGCTGGAGAAGTTTAGAGACCCTCGTCTGGGAAACCTACACGAGCAGCTGTACGCCCTTAGGCAGGAGGGGCCGGTGCGGGATTACATTGAGAGATTTGAGACACTGGCCGGGCAAGTCCATGGGGTGTCTGACGAGTCACTGGAGGGTACTTTTCTGAAGGGACTGCGCCCCAGTCTGAGAGCTGCAGTGAGACCCTACAAGCCCAGGGGGCTTTCAGAGGTCATAGAGATGGCCCAGATGGTAGAGGACGCACAGACTGAGGATAGGCGGGTCCGAGGCAGCTACAGCAGTCAGACTTCGAGAGGCACCCCATCTGGGGCTGGAGGATCCGGTACCACCGCAGGGGTGGCCCAGACGAGCCGGGAGAAGACTGGGGAGAAGAGTAGCACGCCAGTGACTGGGGGGCAGTTCAGACGCATGACGGACGCAGAGATGAGGGAAAAGCGGCAGAAAGGTTTATGTTTTCGGTGCGATGAGCGGTTTTCGCCGGGCCACCGGTGCGCGGGGTGCAAGCTCCAGGTGATCTTATTGGAGGACGACGACGGCGGGTCTGATGTCGAGGAGGAGGCCGCTGAGGGAGAGGAGGAGCTGGAGGGCCAGCAGTTGGACGTGGCGGAGGTGTCCCTCAACTCCGTGGTATGGTTAACACCAAACCATACCATGAAGCTGAGGGGAGAGGTCGGCGACCAGGAGGTGACTGTGCTGATTGATAGTGGGGCTACCCACAATTTCATTTCCAGGAGGGTGGTGACACAGCTTGGACTTCAGCTGACAGACTGCAGCAGCTTTAGTGTGATGATGGGGACGGGGAAGAAGGAGAGCAGCCGCGGAGTTTGCAGGGGGTTGGTGCTGACCATGCAGGGGATACCGATCATTGCAGACTTTTTACCCCTAGACCTGGGGAGCACAGACGTCATCCTCGGTATGACATGGCTACAGACCTTAGGTGAGATGACCATAAATTGGAAGCTGCTACGGATGGAGTTTCGGGAGGCGGGACGAGCAGTGATACTCCAGGGAGACCCTAGCCTCTGCAGAGTTTTGGTCTCTTTGAAGACCATGTTCAGGACCATCCAGACAGAGGGAGGCGGATACCTAGTAGAGCTGTACTCTTTGACATGTGAGGGAGGCGCAGAGGCCAGTACAGAGCAGCCCATCCCAGGAGAGGTTCAGCAGCCGATGGACCAGTTTGAGGAGATCTTCCAGGAGCCTCGGGGCCTTCCACCACCACGGGACCACGAGCACGCCATAGTTCTACGAGAGGGTGTCTCTCCGATTAGCGTGCGGCCCTACCGATACCCTCAACATCAGAAGGACGAGATAGAGAGGATGGTTTCCGAGATGGTGCAGGCAGGGGTGATCCAGCCGAGCGTAAGCCCGTTCTCCAGCCCAGTGTTGCTAGTGAAGAAGAAGGATGGAAGTTGGCGGTTTTGCGTGGACTACAGGGCGCTGAACAAGGAGACGGTCTCTGATAAATTCCCGATACCTGTGATTGATGAGCTCCTGGACGAGCTACACGGAGCAGCCTGGTTCAGCAAGCTAGATCTTAAGTCAGGCTATCACCAGATACGGATGCGACGGGAGGATGTGCCCAAGACGGCGTTCAGGACGCATGAGGGCCACTACAAGTTCCTGGTCATGCCCTTTGGGTTGACCAACGCCCCGGCCACCTTTCAGGCTCTCATGAATAAGGTATTCCGTCCCTTTCTCAGACGATTCGTACTAGTCTTTTTCGACGATATTTTGGTGTACAGTCGTACTCTGGAGGAGCATTTGGACCACCTGCAGGTGGTTTTTCAGGAGATGCAGTACCACCAGCTATATTTGAACAGAAAGAAGTGTCTATTCGGGCAGCCGCAGGTGGAGTATCTGGGACACGTGGTCTCAGCAGGAGGGGTAGCCGCCGATAGAGCGAAGATAGCGGCCATGCTGGACTGGACGCGCCCTACTACTCTCAGAGGGCTACGGGGCTTCTTGGGCCTTACAGGTTACTACCGTAGATTCGTAGAGGGTTATGGGACGATCGCCTGGCCATTGACGGAGTTATTGAAGAAGGATCAGTTCCACTGGGGGAGGAGACGACGACAGCTTTTGAGGCCCTGAAAAGGGCAATGACCACTGTGCCAGTATTGGCGTTGCCCGACTTCACCAGACCATTCGTAGTAGAGGCGGACGCATCAGGACATGGGCTGGGAGCAGTACTGATGCAGGAGCAGCGTCCCATAGCTTACGACAGCCAGGTGCTGACCACGAGGGCCCGATTGCGATCGGTCTATGAGAGGGAGCTGATGGCGATAGTCTTGTCCATACAGAAGTGGAGACCATATTTATTGGGACGGAGCTTCATAGTGCGCACGGATCAGCGGAGCTTAAAATACCTGTTAGAGCAGCGGATGGTAGCAGAGGAACATCAGAAGTGGCTGCGAAAGCTGATGGGCTACAGGTTCGAGATCGAGTACCGCCCGGGATTGGAGAACAAGGCAGCAGATGCGTTATCTCGGCGGGAGGAAGAGACGGAGTTAGCAGCCCTTACGGTGTCGATCCTAGAGGATTGGGGCCCACTGCAGCAGGAGGTGGAGCAGGACCCGGAGTTGGAGGTTATACGAGAGGCCCTTTTACAGGGGTCGACTGAGTACCCGGGATATTCTTTGCAGGATGGGCGACTACTTTACTGGGGGCGGCTGGTGATACCGAGGACTTCTATTTTTATACCGACCATCTTCCGGGAGTTCCACGGCAGTGCTATAGGAGGACATTCTGGAGTCCTCAAGACCTATCAGCGGCTATCACGGGAGGTCTACTGGAAGGGACAGAAGAAGGATGTGACAAGGATGGTGGCAGAGTGTGACGTGTGTCAGCGTCACAAATATCAGGCCATGTCCCCAGGAGGACTACTACAACCGCTATCTTTACCAGACAGAGTTTGGGAGGACCTCTCTATGGACTTCATCGATGGATTGCCTAAGTCGGGCGGTTACATCGTCATTTTTGTTGTGGTAGACCGCCTCAGCAAATATGCACATTTTATCCCGCTTAAGCATCCTTACAGCGCTGTTTCAGTGGCAGAGATTTTTGTGAGAGAGGTCATTCGTTTGCATGGTCCGCCAAAGTCCATAGTCTCGGATAGAGACAAGGTATTCCAGAGCAAGTTTTGGCAGGAGCTTTTTAGACTACAGGGGACGGCCTTGAAGCGGAGCACAGCTTATCATCCCCAGACTGACGGTCAAACGGAGGTAGTTAATAGGAGTGTGGAGACTTACCTACGATGCTTCATCTCGGAGAATCCTAAGGAGTGGGCACGTTGGCTGCCGTGGGCGGAATACTGGTACAATACTTCATATCACACAGCGGCACAGACTACACCTTTCAGGATTTTGTATGGTAGGGATCCTCCGCACTTACTTCATTACGGTCATGAGACTACTCCGGTATCAGATGTCGAGCAGTGCCTGGCAGAGAGGGACTTGATTCTAGAGGAGCTGAAGCTCCACTTGGCGAGGGCTCAGCAGGTGATGAAGGCTCGGGCAGACTTACACCGTCGAGACGTGCACTTTGAGGTCGGTGATATGGTCTATCTAAAGCTAAGGCCCTATAGGCAGAGGTCGATGGCTCATAGGAGGAATGAAAAGTTGGCGCCGAGGTATTTTGGACCTTTCGAGGTCGCGGCGAGGATAGGACCGGTGGCTTACAGATTGCGTCTACCCCCAGGATCTACCATTCACCCAGTCTTCCATGTCTCACAGTTGCGCCAGGCCATTAGCAACCACACCTCTTCCCCTACATTACCAGAGACCCTTACTGCGGATATGGAGGTGAGGATGGAGCCCGTGTTGTTAAAAGGGGTTCGGCAAAGTCACACAGGCGAGAGGCAGGTACTGCTGCAGTGGAGGGGCTTACCAGAGCACGACAGCACGTGGGAAGACATGGATGATATGGTGGCGCGCTTTCCAGACTTCCACCTTGAGGACAAGGTGGCTCTTTGGGAGGGGAGTATTGATGGGCCTCTGGCCCAGCCGCAGCCCCTGTGGGTTTACACCCGCAGGCCCCGCCCGCAACCCCTCTTGGCCCCGAGTCCCCCTAGTCCTAGGATTGCCCAATCCCCCTAGTCCTAGAATTGCCTAATCCACCTAGTCCTAGGATTGCCTAATCCCCCTACTCCTAGGATTGCCCTAGTCCCTATTATAAATAGGGGGGAGTCTTTCTTGTATGCCTATGCTAATTTGATGATTGTTATTTGAGAGACTCTTAGGGTAAACGAGTGCGAACGTCCTCTAGGCGTCTTGGGAGGAGGGCACACCTCTTTTATGCCCAATTATCTTTCTATTTGCTTTTGTTTTCTCTAATAAAAATTCCATCTTGTTAGTTCCTAACAAATTGATGTAGATAATGAAATATACTTCTCATATAATTTCTATTTACATAGTAGTAACTATAAAGGAACACCGTAATAATAACATCACATGTCAAGTATTAAAAAACAGTAGTCCCTACCATACATAATCTGTGTGTACAACCAAAGGGCGTTTAACCAAATACTAGATTAAATGATGTTTTGCCTTTATCTCTAAACTTATATTACAATGGACTAGACACTATCGTAGCCAGTTTACTGTTTTTACCTGTTATGTTATACCAGATTTTCAGTCAAGGGAAGAGGAAAAGAAACTCCTGATAAAATTCACTTCACCTAATTTTTCATGGCATTTGATGATCAATTTCTATCGATAATCAAGTATCTGACTACTCAATGTAAAAGAATTAGTTCCGTGAAAAAGACGAGATGATTATATCAAGCAAACTATTAAGGCAATGATTGTGGTCGCTAATATAAAAGTTCAACAGAAGATGTTGAGATTAAATTGCTAAATTTGAGGCAGAACCACAAAATGAAATTACATTCTGGAATCCGTAGGCGGAATTTTCTTCTATGATGAATGAAAAACTCACTCTTCACTCCCAAATGAGTGGCACGTATCGATCCGCTGACCTGAAACGTAGGTATTGTTTATGTATCTAGGGGTAAAAACTATTATTTCATCGAAAGTAATATTTTTAACAACTCAATTCAACAGCAAACAATATGCAAGTTGCTATCTTTTGTTATAGGACATTTAGATGGCGTGAATGGTTCTGATCTTTTGAACTAGAAAGTATACTGTTTGGCTGTCATTGGAGGAAATTTCCACCGAAGCAGCAGACACCTGCTAATACATTCCATATATCAAAAGAGAAAACCTACTCATAAATTTATCTAGTGAGCTAGGTTATGTTAAGTATTCCTTCTCAGCATTCGGTGACTTAATGAATGGAAAATTTGTCTTAGTTCTTTTAGTAGTGATTCTTGGTTTCTAGTTGAAATTATCGCAAAGGTAGCTATCCAAAACCTTCTTTTGTTCTACCAAATATGAAACAATAATACTGAGCTGAATCAAACCTCTATATATATGAAATCTTATACCCTGTAAAACTGGGACAGACACGGATATGTTCTTCCTGGATCCCCTTTGCCTTGATCAATAACTTCCGTTGAATCTTTGGAAACTCTTTTAAGGATTTAAGGGGCAGGAACCTAGTTGCATAAGCTCGACCAAGCTAGGAAGGATGGGGAGGAATTATTTAAAAAAGAAAAACTGACTCCCCAACAAAGCAAAGAATTTGCTACACAGAGAATCGTTCTTTCTAATCTCTAATTTCATGTAATTCTGGGCATCAGGGGCAAAACTGTAATTTGAGGGCTCCACTGACAGATCTGTAAATTTAGAAAAATCAGTCTTATAAATGTACGTGGGCTGGTTAATTGGGATTTATGCTGCAATTAGTGAGAATTGATAGAGAATAGGAGTAGAAGCCTTGTTTAGTGGGAGAGTTAAGGATTTCTCTCGAATTAAAAGGCTATGAGAGTGGTCCTCCTCTCGAAAGAGGCCAATTTTCTTGTTATTCCACTTAATAATCAATAAATCCCTATTTTTATCCCTCAAATCTCTAGAAAAGCCTGTCAAATTGGTATCAAAGTATAGATTCTGATAGCAACAAGAAAGGTGGACGCTTTGGAAGAGAAGTTCAAACGTGAGGTGGATGTTCTCAAGAGAACAATGGAGGAACAACATCAATCAATGGAGGCACGACATCAAGTGACGAAGGGTCGAAATTGAGCTGAGGAGTGGCTTTCATCGATTGAATTCATGATGAAGCACATCTGGAAGAAGATGAACCACCCTTTGCCCTAGAAGGAGAAGACAAAACCATACCTGAACGAAGACAAAGTCAACGGCATATATCTGGGGCAAAAGGCGGCGGCGTTGGACAATGACAAGGGAAACATCATCTCTTTTGAGTAGGAAGGACGGTTCTGCATCAAATTTGATCAATGATTATGATTACGCCACAGATCTATGGCAAAAAGCATCATCTTTGAGCAAGAGAAGGTGAAAAGTCGTTAACTTTGTGAAACATCTGCATCTCTACGACAATGATCTGTATGGAAGGTGGAAACCATCCACCAAACCCATTGGGGACAGTGGTTGAAATCGAAGGAAGGTTCGACTGACCTTGGGCGGACCGCCCATGCCAGTCGGCCTAAGGTAGGGTGCTAAGGCCCTGGTTGGCCCTGGGCGGGACGTCTTGTGGCATGCGACCCTAGGAGGGCTGTCTAAGGCCCGGTGACCCCTGAGCAACCTTTCAGGGGGGCCCGCGGGCCCGTAAGCACATGCTAGGGGTCCATCGAAGCCCGGTGATATTTTTCGACATGTAACATCATCATGGGGGCTTCAGCGACGTTTGTGGGCACTACTGAGGCTTCGAGGAGGGTGATGTAGACCTTGTGTGTCTCGACGACAGCGGAGGAGACCCATAAGACTTCGACTGGTCTATAAGAGGCCCATATAGGGTCATCAACCTATAGGACAACAGAGGGGGGACTGAGAGAGTACGACAACAACCCACAGGAGACAGTTATCCTTTTGAGGGCAACAACGACGGCATGAGAGATTTCTATGGTTTTGACGAGGATGGAGGAGACAATGTGGGTTTGATGACAGATGGGGAGACGGGGGTGCAGTTGCAGGATTTTAGAGTGGAGGTTTTGGAGGCCCCGCAGCTCAGCAGAATGCCTATCAATAGGTTCACGGGCAGCCTAATTAGAGCGGAACAGGGACACTTCGACGATGAAAACAAGATCTGAAAGCTGAAGATGCCTTCAACGATGACAACAAGATCTAAAAGCTGAAGATGCATGTTTTGAGGGGGAAGAACCCTTATGGATGGGTCTACTAGGCAGAAAGATACTCCATCGTAAGCGGCTTGATAAAGGAAGAGAAGTTGATGGCTGTTGGTACATGTTTGGAGAGACATTCATTGTTCTGGTACTAGTGGAGGGAGCAGAGGTAACCTATGTGCTCATCGGAAGAGTTCAAGGACGGTCTACTCAACCAATTTCATGACACTCGGAGGAAATCTAAATGAGTAGATTTTTGCACTCAAGCAAGATGGCATCAACATATAATACCGAAAGAGGTTCGAGATGTTCTCGATCTGGGTGAGGAAGATATCTGATGCGGTGTTGGATGGAATTTTATGAAGGTGTTTAAGGCAAATATCAGAGCAGAGCTTCATATACTGAGGCCGAGGGGGATTGGAGTGGCGATGTAGATGGCCCAAATGGTGAAAGCCAGGAACACTATTGAGTGGGCTGTCAAGGGTGCAATGAGTGGGGCCACAACCCGTACCCATGCTCTAATGGAGATACAGAAGTCCTAGCCGGGAGGGTGCAGACGAACCATGAGAAGAACGAGCATCAACCCGACAGCAGGCTTAAGCGTCTCACAAAGGCAGAGATCCAAGACAGACGCGCCAATGGTTTATGCTATTGATGTGACGAGAGATTTGGGCCAGGACATCGTTGTCGAGATCGTGCTCTTCATGTTTTGATCGTCGAGGATGTAGAAGATAAAACAACTGACAAGGAAGAATTAGGAGGTGATGAGCACCCCATTTGGAGTAGTATACCCATGAATTTCATATCACCACCTTGAGGACAATGTTGTTCTTTGTATCAGAGTAATGATAAGGCTCAGGGTGCGACAAAAGTAAGGGAAGGCTGCATCAGTAGCAGTTTTGTAATTCCAGGCACAGGGGTCTAGACGACACATCTGTAAACTTAGTGAAATCAGTCTTATAATTATATGGAGGTTGGGTAAGTAGGGTTTATGCTGAAATTGGTGAGAATTGATAGAAAATAGGAGTAGAACTCTAGTTTAGTGGGGGAATTAAGCCTTCCTATCGAATTAAAGACTAGGAAAGCAGTCCTCCCCTCAAAAGAGGCCAATTATCTTGTCATTCCACTTCATAATCAACAAAACCCCTATTTTATCCCTCAAATCCCTAAAAATCCGATCAAGTTCTTTCTGCAAAACTGTCCAACAATCAAATGAAATAACATTATGGTATAAAATTGAGTTCATGTAAAAAAAACTTAATTTAGTTTAATTTCATTTTCTGAAGTATAGGTCTGGGTACTACTTTAAAAGAGTATATAGAAGTAACTTAATTAAAAAAAAGTTTTTTTAAAAAAATCCAATTGTCTACACAGCACTAGAGCACACCACTAGAGCTGACTGATAATATCATCATCATCATAGCCTTCATCCCAAAAAAAATCGGCTTCATGGACTCGCTAGAAATTGAGCTGACTGATAATGTGCTTTGGTAATCCCCCACATCATAATTTTCTATGCAAACATGTGTTACTTTTTATGTTCCATATTGAAGCACAATCACCAATCTTCTAGCCAGGAATTATGCACAAACAGCTATTGTTCTATAGTGAATCAGTGATTATATTATAGATCTTTTTAACCGGGTAAAAAATGCATATCAGGGATCTCTAGATGGCCTGACAAAATCTGGTTGTATCTGCTGGTCATTTAAATAATTTGATTCCGAGAACCATTCAAAAAGATGTTGCACATAATGTTAATTATCTCAGTCTAATGACTATCACTGACTTGTATGTCTGTTGCATGCAGATGTGTTATATGTTGTATGGCTTACAAAAATCGCGACAAACTAATCACTTTGCCATGCCAACATCAATACCATAAAGATTGTATTACTCGTTGGTTGAAAATCAACAAGGTACTAGCATTGTATATCTTCTATTATTCTCCACTATGGATATCAGCTTTTGAAGTTGGTTTCTCTCCAAAATTATGATGCAATTTTCCTGCCTATTTTTTTGTGTATTCAATTTAACCATAAAAGATTGTCATAGAAAAGTGATAACCTTTTGGACCAATCAACTTAGAAAGAAAGTGATTCAACATGCCCAAAAACAAAATATCATAAACTATACCTACTGGAAACCTAAACTGTTCAAGATGTGCTCGGTTTATTCAAAAGATAAAGATGTTAGGTTGCAGTGCTGCATATAAATCAAAGCAAGCTACACATGCTATTGAAGGGTTCTTTCACGTAAAGTCCTTATCGTTTTAAGTCATATAAGTTAATACCCTAACATTACAAAGTGTTCCATTTTTGTACCATCTGTTAATTTACCACCGAGATCTGTTGATTTATGTACAAATTTGCCTTTTGTCAATTAAAAAAAAAACATTCTTCTCCTTTTAATATTTTTCATCATCTTCTTCAATCTTCTACTCTTCTTTTCTTTCTCTCCGCCTTCTTTTAACAGTCTTCTCGATTTTGAGATTTCTTTTTGTGAAAATTTTTGTAGGGTTCTAAGAAGAAGAAGAAGAAATGAAGTAAATTTTGGGTTTTCTTTGTAAGGGATTAAGAAGAAGAAGAAAGGAGGTGGTAAATTTGCCAAATTTTTGGGGTTAGTTAAAGAGAAATCCCTCTCTTTGAATCTCCTTTGATTTCACTCTCTCAAACTTGATTCTTCCCCATGATTACACAAAATAAGGAGAAGAGGAAGTGGGCAGTGGAAAATTTGTCTTTTTAATGCCATTCTTAAACATTAATGACAAGCTAATCAGATGTACGGGGTAAATGATAGTGTACTGAACGTAAAAGAACCCCAAAATGTTGGGGTATACTAGGGCATTTTGCCCTTTTTTGCCATTTGGCTGTCATTTTTGTCTAGCTTAATGTAATGAGTTAGATAGTCTATTGCATTTCATTAAGCATCCAACACAAAGGAAACATATCTCTTTTTCAACCTTACTATGCATTTGAACTAGAGTATATCCAACAATCCAGTTTTTAATGGACTGATGGCATTCAAACCTGAAGTTTTAGCATTCATTATGTTCCTGAGTTATGTTCCTATGTTTGTAACGTGTCCCTTTGTTGGAATATTCTAGATTACCTTTTCCCCATAGCTCTTTAGTAGTGTACCGTGTGCTGGTGACTGATCTGCATCGGTGCTACTTGATTTACATTTGAACTAGGATGCTTTTGACTAAAAACTGGCATTTGATAGATAATATTTGGCTGGACCAGAATTTCTAGGATACTTCATTTTCTGTCATATCATTTGCAATTTAGATCCCTGAGCTTTGTTTTCTATATTCCTCTAACATATCACTCCCATATAAAAACTAGACTGAGAATGGAGGGACTCCAACAAAGTACTTAGGCGTTCAACAAATCAAATCGCAAACAAAATGTTTTAAGCAATAACAACATGGTCAAACCTCATACTATAGGGATGTAAACAGACCTGGATCATAGTGTCCTTTAGGGTAAGAAGATTGAAATACAATATCCGTTTGGGGTATGGATACTAAAATTAGAATTTTCCATTTTTTCTCAGCTAAGGTACATACAGATACGGGTACATGATAATACATTTTACCTATGACTCATCTGTATTTAGTTACCCTTATCTGCCCATTAGATTAACCAACCCGGATGATATGATAGATCAGCTATTTTTTCTTTCATGTGTTTTATCAGTATTCCTGCATTCGATGTATATCATATATATGGAACATGATCATTATTCATATCCGGTTCATATCTCGTATCTTTTTTACAGATTAAGATACTAGATTTCCTTCTGCAAATTTTTTCATATCCAAATTGTTTTTTATAAATGGTTCTGGATACGGATATGGCAAAACAGTATCGAAACAATTTACATTCTAAAGTTACTTTTTCTCAAAATGATCGGAGGACTCACTGCGTTGGTGACAACATAAAATGACATGTTTCACCAGCGATTTGGTATACGTTTCATATGCTCGGGTCCTAGATACTTACCTTCCTTGTTATCATATTTCCATTTATTTTGCGAAAAAGTGAAACGGATCTGTAGGTGTATCTTGTCATCGTATGTTTTTGTATCAGGCATGCCCAGTGTGCACCGAGGAGGTCTTCGGGTCATAAGCTGATGCGGTGCGAGGTTGTTATTGTGCGGTCTATTGAACAAGGAATGTAGCTTATATGTTCATGTAAGGATGTACTACTCAATAAAGAGAAGGATAGCATCTTGGACGGTCGTCAGGTCTGTATAGGTAAGAGATAATCCGATGAGTTCTTGCAGAAGTATATGAGTTAAAAAGACCTGGAAGTGCTTGTATGTTGCAAAATCCGGCCTCGTTCCTGCATGAAATACTTGTTGCAATCAGTAATAATGTTTTGTTGACGCACTATACATGTAGGGCACTAGTACGAGGAGTGGGGTTTTCACGGACTGGAAAGTAGGGGGTGTCAAAATGAGCCCGACTTGGACCTCCTTATCCGGGTATGGGTAGGTGCTAGTTTGGGTCAAGTAGGATCCAGGTCGGGTATGAGTTTGACATGTCAATCTGGATGACCTAAATTCGACCCGGTTTACTTTCTTTCTATATATAAAAATTTAAATAATAATTTCAACATGCGTTTGCAAGGGGAGTTGTGCTTATACGGGTTGAATTGTTGTCCGCTTCTTTGAGAGGTCTTGGATTCAATTCTCTTTACAAACAACTTTTTAGTTAGTTTTATTACTTTTGTTAATAAAATGGTAAAGTTAATTATAGGTCCGTTGTTGTCATCAGTAAGGTTTAAGTTTAAGTGACGAATTACTGACAATTATGCAACACTTAATAAATTGACGGTTGCTCTTAATAAATAGCCGGACATCGAAAAAGGAATAGTTAAGTGTAATTTAAATCTTAACCCGACGGGTGAACTCGAACCTGACCCGGGCATTTTCTGGATCACCTGAACCCGACCCAACTTCACTCCGGGTCGGGTTAGGGTTTACCCATATCCAGGTCGGGTCAAATCTAACCCGACCCAAACTTGTCCTGACCCGATCCGTTAGCCACTTCTACCCGGAAGCATCTAGCAAGAAAGAAATATTAAGAGTTTTCAATCTTATGCTTGTTCTTTTCTTGTATCTGTGTAACTCCATATAACTTAACAGTATTTGAGTTGACCGGGCCGCGGGTCGAGCTTCCGGCTTTTGGCCGACGGTCAGGCCCGGCCGGGCCGCCCCGTTGGCCACCATGACCTACAACTTATTCATATAAAAGGCTCGTACTGCATGAGTGAGTAAACGGTAAAAATATGCGCAAACAATATGCGTAAATAATTGTCAATGCAATATGCAGAAAGAACCATCGATACAAATTTGATTCTCTAGTTTCTCATAATAATCATAATTGAATTAGGAATCCGAAGTTAGTTTCTTATTGACAAATCTTTATCAAATTATAATATTGAAGAGTCCAATCATATTAAACATAAAACTTACACATCGTAATTAATATATTAGTTGAGTTGATTAATTAAAATCTGTTGGAAAGTGATATGACTCAAGAGAGAGAGAGAGGCAAACTTTCTTAGCAAAAGAATGAGTAACCATGGCACTAGGCAATGGTTCTCTATATATTCATGTAGAGAGGGGAGATGGAGGGCCTCAAGGAGACCAAGGGTCCCCATTACTCATAGTAATGAAACCAATGAAGTGGATAATGAAGGAGGGGAGGCCAAAGGCCTCCCTCATTCATAACATTCCCCCTTACACATTCATCACTTTGGTCTCAGCATCTGAGGCAAAGAGAGGTGGATACTTCTGGATCCAGAGTAAGTGTGTTTGCCTCGTTAAAACCTTAGCTGTGAAAAACCCAGTGGGAAAATCCAACAGCTTAAGGAAAAAGAGTGCAACCCACAGGTTACTCCCCCTGATCCGTACAAGCTTCAGGCTTGCAGGTCTTTCAATTGTCGCATACCAATGTTCTTTACAAGCTTTACAAAAGTACATTTGGGCAAAGACTTAGTAAAAAGATCAGCTAAGTTGTTGTAGGACTGGATCTGTCGAACTTCAATCTGCTTGTCGTTCTTTTGCTCGTGCGTCCAGAAGAATTTGGGAGAAATGTGCTTTGTCTTGTCGCCTTTGATATAGCCCTTCTGAAGCTGAGCAATGCACGCGGCGTTGTCCTCAAATAGGGCAGTAGGCTCCAAATCACCGGTCTTCAGGCCAGTGGATTGGAGAATGTGTTGGACGACGGAGCGTAACCAAAAACATTCTCTGCTTGCTTCATGGATCGCGATGAGCTCTGCATGGTTGGAAGATGTAGCTGTTGTGGTTTGCTTTACCGATCTCCAGGAGATAGCAGTACCTCCGTAGGTAAAAACAAAACCTGTTTGGGATTTTGCCATGTGCGGATCTGAGAGATAACCTGCATCAGCCTAACCAAATAATTTGGGGGAGGCATCTCTCTGGTAGTAAACTCCAAGATCAATGGAACCCTGGAGGTATCGCAGAAGATGCTTTACTCCGTTCCAGTGGCGCTTTGTGGGCGCTGCACTGTGTCTGGCTAGAAGATTAACTGTAAACGCTATATCAGGACGTGTACAGTTAGCCAGATATAGAAGTGCTCCAATGGCACTGAGGTAGGGTACTTCAGGACCCAGTATCTCCTCCACCTCTTCCAGTGGCCGGAAGGGGTCCTTATGTACATCTAGTGATCTTACGACTATAGGAGTACGTAAAGGATGACATTTATCCATATGAAACTTGCGTAGAAGTTTCTTTGTATAATTAGATTGGTGTAATAGGATTCCACCTCTTAGGTGTTCTATCTGTAAGCCAAGACAATACTTTGTTTTGCCTAGGTCTTTCATTTCAAAAGTATGTTTTAAGCTTATCTCATTGATCTCTGCAGGAGATCCTATGAGATTTAAATCATCTACATATACAGCTATGATGACGAATCCTGTTCCCGTTCTTTTGATAAAGATACACGGGCAGACTTCATTATTCGTGAATCCTTGCCGTGCAAGGAAATCATAAGTCTGTTATACCACATCTTGCCCGATTGTTTTAGACCATATAATGATCTATGTAGCCTTACAGAGAATACGTCCCGAGGTATCTCTTTCATCTCTGGTGGTAGATTAAACCCATCAGGAAGTCTCATATAGATATTTTTATCTATATCGCCATATAGATATGCAGTCACAACGTCCATGAGCTGCATTTCTAGGCTTTCCAGAGAAGTTAGGCTTATTAAAAATCGGAATGTGATCGAATCCATGACCGGGGAATACGTATCTTCGTAATCAATCCCGGGTCTTTGGGAAAAACCCTGGGCTACAAGGCGTGCCTTATAGCGAACGATCACATTATTTTCATCTCTTTTTCTTATGAAACCCACTTATATCCCACAGGCTTTACACCTACTGGTGTTTGGACTACTGGTCCAAAGACTTTGCGTTTCAAGAGTGAGTCCAGCTCTACTCTTATTACCTCGTCCCACTTTGGACAATCATCTCTGCGTTTACATTCCGCTAGAGATCGTGGTTCGACGTCATCGTCATATTCAGTGACGTGAACGGCAATATCGAACGCAAAATCGTCGACGACGACTATGCTATTTCTGTCCAGTACTTCTCAAGTACGTACAAAATTTAATGATGTTTCTCCTATTGTTTCCTCTGCCGGGGAAATCAGGAGGGGAGAAGTAGCTGGTCTGAGCTCAGCATCATGTGGAGGTATAATCTTAGTATCTCCAGGAGTCTTCCTCTTTCGAGGAACTTTATCTTTTGAACCTGGTGGGCGTCCTCTTTTCATTTAAGGTACATTCAATTCTGCTGCCGGTGGATTGCATCCATCTATGGGGATGTCAATCCTAGCTGGCGTATTGGCAGCAGGGACGTGTGAACGGACAATCTTCTGGTTGTCCGTGAACTTATCCGGCAAAAGATGTACTGTATTCTGGATGTGAAGGATCTTCAGGATCTCATCTTCACACAGATTAGTACGCGGATCATATAGGGACAAAGACTTCTGGTCCCAACTAATGGTCTCAGTAGCTTCTGGCTTCTTAGACTGTGTGCCCAGTTTAGGAAAAATTTTCTCATCAAATTCACAGTCAGCAAAACGTGCCTTGAATGCGTCACCCGTCAGGGGTTCAATGTATCTGATAATAGAGGGCGAATCAAACCCAATATATATATACCTAGAGGACGATGAGGACCCATTTTGGTCCTCTGAGGTGGTGCTATTGGGACATATACCGCACAACTAAACACTCTCAAATGAGAGATATCCGGAGGTGCGTCATATGCTAGTTGCATCGGGGATAAAGTATGACCTCCAGAGGGTCTTATCCTAATTAAGTGATGCGGCATGTAAAATAGCATGCCCCCAAGCATCCACCGGCAACTGGGATTGCATAAGCAATGGACGTGCAATCCATTGGAGTCTCTTTATAAGGGACTCGGCTAATCCGTTCTGGGTGTGAACATGTGCTACAGGATGTTTAACTTCAATACCCGTTGCCCGGCAATAGTCTTCGAAGACTTGTGAAGTAAATTCTCCCGCATTATCAAGGCGTAGTTTCTTGATATTGTTATCGGGGAAATGAGCACGCAACCTTATTATTTGTGCCAATAGCTTTGGAAAAGCTAGGTTGCGGGTGGACAAGAGGCACACACAAGACATTTGGTTGATGCATCAATCAGTACCATGAAGTACCGAAATGGGCCACTTGCGGGGTGAATAGGCCCGCAAATGTCACCATGAATTCTCTCAAGGAAGCCAAGAGACTCTAATCCCACTTTCAGGAGGGATGGTCTCGTTATAAGTTTTCCCTTGAAACAAGGGAGACAAGGAAATTCATCCTTTTGAAGAATCTTCAGGTTCTTCAATTTGTGTCCACGAGATTCAGTGATGATGCGTCACATCATTGCTGTTCCAGGGTGACCAAGTCTATTGTGCCAGAGTTGGAACTCTAGCAGTGATTGGCACGTCTGGTGCTCAGTCATATTGGCTTCTATTGGTTGAATGTATGTTTGATATAGACCCGACGGGAGTCCCTTGAATCGTTCGCAGATGATCTTCTGGTCATCTTTCTGACGAGTTACATACAGATATTCAACCTTATTTTCATCTCTGGTTTCTTAGTGATATCCGTTTAAACGGTAGTCCTTGAAATTTACGAGATTCCTATTTGATTTAGGAGAGAATAATGCATTATTTATTTGAAGTCTTGTGTTATTTGTGAGCAATATAATTGCTTCACCAGATCCTTCGATTATCTGGGATAGTCCTGAAATTGTGATAACAGGACCGTCATATTTATTTACGCTATTAAAATAGTAATGATCGCGAAGGATTGTGTGCGTCGAGGCATTGTCCACTAGGCACTCATACTTCATCTATATAAGAAAAAACGAAATTTTATTTGAGCGAAATGTAGACAACATTCAAAAATAAAAGTTCGTACTAAAGTAAATAAAAGATGAAGATACATCGAATTCTAAATGCATAGATAAAAGATGATGCTCAATCGAGCAGGTCGTCTTTCTCGAAGTCTTTTGCAGTAAACATTGTTGGCGGCTGAACAGCCGCCAAGTTTGTTTCAGGTAGAGACTTCTGGCTCGCCTGGTATAGATCCTGGAGGTGGCGAGGAGTGCGGTAGTTTCTGGACCAATGGCCAGTCATGCCGCATCTATGGCATTTATCCTCCCAGTTCTTCTTAGGAAGTGACACTTGCTCGGTGTTCTTTCGCTTCCAAGTGAAGTTTCGCTTTCCCTTATTGTTTTTGTTTGTCTGGGGAGCTGCACCTCTTGGTTGCTTCATTACAGCTTTCCCTTTGGTGTTTTTAGCCTTCCTCTCGTTTTTCCACTTCTGGGGAGAAACGTAGTGGGCTTCAGGGATATGGGCAGTGTCAGCTGGACGTAAGTTATGAGTTGCAAGCAGTAAGTCTCGATTATGCTCTGCCCTAAGTAGGCATGAGATCAGATCGGAGAATTTCGTGAAATTGCGTTCATGATACTGCTGCATGAGGATTGCATCTTTCTCGTGAAACGAGGTAAATGTCTTTTCCAACATGCGTTGTTCTGTCACTTCTTCACCGCACAACTTCAGGCGTGAGGTGATGTTATGAAGTGCAGAACTATAATCAGCGACAGACTTATAGTCCTGAAGTCTGAGGTTTTCCCACTCATAACTGGCACGGGGTAATATAACATCAATTTGATGTTTATACCGTGCTTCCAGCGTTGTCCACAGGTCCTTTGGGTCCTCAACCATTAAGTATTCGGCCTTTAAGGTCTGATCTATATGTTTCCTAATGTAGATTATGGCTTTCGCCTTATCTACATCGGATACAGTGGTTGGAGAGCTGCTGCTTGATGTAGCAGAAGCTTCGGCCGCTACTGGGGCCAAGGAAGGAGCCAAAATGGACCCAAGGAGGGCCATCGAACGCAAGTGGAACTTCAGGTCCATTCGCCAACTCAGGTAATTCTTGCCAGCTGCATTTAGCACCTCGAAATCGACGCTTGCCAATTTAGCCATTTATCTATGCAATTAAAGATAAGCATGAATTAAAATAAATTCAAAATTCATGCATAAAGAAATAAACAGGTAAAAATGCGGGGATCGGCCAGATACCCAAAAAAAGTACACAGTCCAAAGTTCGTTTACAGTCCATAAAAGAAAAAGAAAAATACAACCTCGGAAACCCAAGGTGGGTCCATATATCTGCATTTTGAACCTTCGTCTTCATATGCTGTTGCACCGAGCTTTGGCTTTTTATACAAATTTCCTCACTTACAAATTCTCTCAAAATAAAATAAAAGTGCAAGGAATGTAAATAGGTATACAATGGCCGATCCCGAAAGACACATTTTTACTTATTTAAACATCCACGCAGTTCTAAATATGCTACAGGCATAAAAATAAACTACCACGCATATATCTCAAGCATAACATATGGTAAAGGAAACTAGAAAATATAATTATCTCGTAGACCACGTGGAAACGTCATACACCGTTAGGTTAGTTGACTAACGGCAGAGCGGTCTCAGGATCTTTAAGATAGTTATATTTTGAAAAATAGAATCCTAGTAAACCATAGATAATAATTTGCAAGAGCGATGTTTAAATAAATTTTTCAACATGGACTATATAAATTAATTGTGATTTTACAAAGTTTTCTCCGAGTTTAAATATGCCAATTTTATATCCCGTTAAAAAAATACAAATATTTCTCATATTTCAAATGCCGAATTTATAAATTATTTTGTGGCTTCGGGCCAAAAAATAGTTTTAATTATATGAGCTTGTGGCCCATTCCGCAGTTACGCATAATCATTTTCCTCTAAATTTTGGCTTCGGGCCAAATTAGAGGTTTAGCTTTTAAAAATAATTTTGTAATTTTATGGGCTTGAAGCCCAACTCGCTGAAATTATAACCCAATGGCCCATAGGGTTTATTTTGTGAAAAACCATATTCTCTAACCATCTGGTTAGAGATCAGCCGTCATGCCCCTTCACATTCTCCTCAATGGTGGAGGGAGGGGGGAGAACATTGCCGGAGCAAGATGCCTCCCCCCACCCCTAAAATTAAAGGGAAAAGAGCCCCCCCTTCCTCATTTGTGGGGGGGATCGGCCGTGAGGCGCCCCCTGCAGGGGGGGGATCGGATGCAAGGCGCCCCCCTGCAGGGGGGGATCGGATTCAAGGCGCCCCCTGCGGGGGGGGGGGGGGGGGGGGGGGGGGGGGTTCGGCGGGGAGGCGCCCCTTGCAGCGGGGGTTCGGCCGGGAGGCCCCCCCCGGTGCAGGGGGGGTTCGACCGCGGGAGGAGCCCCCCCTGCAGGGGGGTCGGTGTGCGGGAAGTCCCCCCCGGGGGTGGGGGGTGGTGCGGCCGCGGGAAAAATTTCATGGCAATATGAAGAAATTACTTTGGAAAAACAAATTTTTCTTTGTATTATTTTAATTTTTACTTGTATGCAAGCATGGTAAATTTTTTATGTATAGTCCGTTGTAATCTACGGGAATAAGAAGTATACCTCTAGATCGATGATCTAGGGACGACCGTAGAAAAGATCCGTAGAAATAAAGATCCGAGCTCCCGAACGCTTCGGGAATGTCGCAACACTCCAACGAATCGCCACAGCAACCAAAGATTCCTTGCGCGTATGAGATCAATTTGGTGGGGATTTTAGGCTTGGATTCTTGCTCAAGGAAGAACACGTGCTGATAACGTGTTGGAAAGTGATAGGACTCAAGAGAGAGAGAGAGGCAAACTTTCTTAGCAAAAGAATGAGTAACCATGTCACTAGGCCATGGTTCTCTATATATTCATGTAGAGAGTGGAGATGTAGGGCCTCAAGGAGACCATGGGTCCCCATTACTCATAGTAATGAGACCAATGAAGTGGGTAATGAAGGAGGGGCGGCCAAAGGCCTCCCTCATTCATAACAAAATCGATATTTTTCATTATAAAGATGTCATATGAGTGATTTCTGTCAAATATGATGGCATGTCATATTTTTAATCCGTAAAGGGCATTAGAGACAATAGATACCATATGACCATGTGTACTAATGTGAAAAATGTCCCATTTGATCTGCAGCAACAACATTAAGTGCAAGTTAAAGTTTTTTTTTTCACAAATGCATTAATTGTGTGCACTCTGCTATTCCCCGGAAACTTTCATTCCCCAAAAAAGTTTCATTTCCACAGAAACTTTCATTTCTCTAGAAATGTTTTCCCCTCCATAACTTTCCACAAAATATCATCTCAACCATTCATTCATCAAGATTAAATTCAAACCGTCTTTCTATCAATCTGTTTGTCTTAGTCAGCTTGTCCTAGTCAGCTGTAGGATTCAAAAACAATTGTCAAATATAATATTAGTGTTATGAATCAACTGTTTGGGGAGGAGCCCACAACTCTGTATTTATAGGCAAAAGGGAGAATACAAAATGGGTTTACAAAGATATGTGCCTATCTCTAGGATAGCCCAGAATCTCAACCAACCCGATTAGTTAACCGTTCATAACACTCCCCCTTATCCAGCCATAGGTGTGGACTCTGCTCGTGAATGCTTCAGGATTCCGAGCGTAGGAGAGTCTCACATGGGGTGGATACTTCAGGATCCTGAGTTGGTGAGATTTGCATCGTTAAAACCTTTAGCTATGGAAAACCCAGTGGGAAAAACCATAGTTAAGGAAAAAGAGTACAAACTCTGCCAAACTCCCCCTGATCTGTACAAGCCCTCAAGCTTGCAGATCTCTTAGGCGTCTCATTCCAATCCTATGTACAAGTTTCCTAAAAGTGGCAGTAGGAAGGGCTTTAGTGAACAAATCTGCCAAATTGTCACATGATTGCACTTGTCTGATGTCGATCTTGCCATCTCTCTGTAGCTCGTGCGTCCAGAAGAACTTTGGTGAAATGTGCTTCGTCCTGTCACCTTTGATGAAGCCACCTCGTAACTGAGCTATGCAAGCAGCATTGTCCTCGAACATTGTAGTAGGTTCGAGATCTCCAGTCTTCAGTCCGGTGGTAGACAAGATGTGGTGGACAACTGAGCGTAGCCAAACGCATTCTCTGCTCGCTTCATGGATGGCAATGATCTCAGAGTGATTGGATGAGGTTGCCGTCAAGGTTTGCTTGATGGATCTCCAGGAAATGGCTGTCCCTCCGTATGTAAACACGTACCCAGTCTGTGACTTCGCTTTGTGGAGATCAGACAAGTAGCCTGCATCAGCATAACCTGCAAGTGTAGAGGATATTCCATTTTTGTAGAAGAGTCCCAAGTCTGTAGACCCTTGGAGGTAGCGCAGAAGGTGCTTTACCCCGGTCCAGTGGCGCTGTGTGGGCGCTGCACTGTATCTGGCTAGCAAATTTACTGCGACCGCTATGTCGGGACGCGTGCAGTTTGCCAGATATAGTAGTGCTCCGATGGCACTCAGATATGGAACTTCTGGACCAAGTATATCCTCCCCCTCTTCCAGCGGCCGGAAGGGGTCTTTATGTGCATCCAGAGAGCGTACCACCATAGGTGTACTTAGTGGATGACATTGGTCCATATGGAATCTTTGCAACATTTTCTTCGTGTATGTGGTCTGATGTATGAGGATTCCATCTTTTAGATGTTCAATCTGTAAGCCCAGGCAGAATTTCGTTTTGCCTAGGTCTTTCATTTCAAATTCTTTTTTTAGGCTTACAGATATCTCAGTGATCTCTTCAGGAGATCCTATGAGATTCAGATCGTCTACGTAGACATCAATTATTATGAATCCTTTTCCCTTTGTTCTTATGAAGATACAAGGGTGATTCAGGGTAAAAATTGTATATTTATCCCCCCATTTCGGTGCTTTTTGTGCATGTATTAATCATATCTTAGCTTTGTTTCATACATATTTTTGATATCTCTTAAATTTGGAGCTTATCGTTTACATATGCATAAAACATAATTTTTACAACTTATTATCATCTTCATCTTAGTCTCATATTATTTTTCAGTCAAATTTCATGAAGTCCCGATTCCAACGCATATTTTTCCAGAATTTTTGGAGGTCGGAGCAATTTACTGCATTTTTTGGAAGACATGGTGATGGTGTTGAAAATTTCGGGTCTAGAAATTCAGCTTTTCCCCTCTTGTGCTGAATTCTGCTATCATTCTAGTATATATTCCGGACTAATGATATTTTTCTGTGATTTTACACTTTGTTACGGTTCCATCGCCGCCTGGAACACGTCATTCCGAGGTCGGATGATTTTTTTAGAATTTTCGCAAGACAGGGTGACGGTGCTGAAAATTTCTGCAACTTTGCCTCTCTTGTGAAGAATTCTTCTATCATTGCAGTGTATATCATGTCCTAATGATATTTTTCTGTGATTGTACACTTTGTTATGGTTCCATCGCCGCCTGGAACACGTCAATCCGAGGTCGGATGATTTTTCTAGAATTTTTGCAAGACAGAGTGACGGTGCTGAAAATTTCTGCAGATTTTGGCATTGCTTGCGGGTTTGGGCCAGAATCCGACCCGTTTGACTTAAAAACAGACCCGATAAGCTGTGCTTGAGTTATATTGCGAATTTGGGGGTTTTTTCAGCGCTAGTTCTTATTTTTTGCTGAAATTAGAGAGCTTGGAGGCCATGGGAGGAGGAGGATGAAGCTTGGAGCTTGGAGGAGCACTTGGGAGAGGGGGATTTTCATCTTGGAGTGACACTTGGGTGAAATTTCTCCAACCTATTGTGTATTTGATTTAGATTTTGTATTGTAATTGGATGATAGAATTTGAGTAAAATCTTCTCCTTTTCATTATGAATTTCTGAAATCTATCTTGTGTGATTGTGTTGTGCTTGTTGTTGTTGGGTTGTGGTTTTCATCTCTAGCACAATTTCATTGTCTAATTTGTGTATGAAACCCTAGAACTTTGTTTATTGGAACCCTAAGGGGGAATCCAAGAAGAGGATAATCCTAGCGGACCCTCTCTAATGTGCTTAATTGATTATTACTCATGTGAGTTTCATTCATTACTTATTGCACCCCACACATTCGATGAAATGCCGTATTTTCCGATTGAGTTCCCTTAGCCGGGAGATCAATTGAGTTATATTTGGGATGAATTTCCACGCCCACGGCCTCATTCACACACACACACACCACATGAGTCCTCCTTGTTACTTGCCGATTCGGCTCTCCACCCTTAGCCACTTAGGTTAGATTTTTAATTTTCACCACACTTTTTCTCACACTCATCCACCGTTAGTTGAGGTAGTTGTAACACACTTTATTTTTCGTTATCGATCAATTTTGTGAACGTAGAACGACTTGTCCCTGTGATCCGACCCGGTACTCACCGGTTATTTTTATATTGCATAGACACTCCTACGCTTGGGAGTGGAAGGCGTGCACTTGCGCGTTTTCCGAGTCAACCAATTGGCGCCGTTGCCGGGGACAACTGTTTCTATCATTAGCAATTTTTGATTGATTTCGAAAGTTTTAGTGTGATACTTCTTGTTTCAGAGTGTTTTCTCACTACAAAAGCGTTGACCGTGGACAACCCGGTCAACGTGGTCAAGGGGCTCGTTTGGGTCCCTCGGGTGAGTCGAGTTGGTGCAGGCGAGGCTCGAGTCGGATCTGCAGACGACGTGGAGCGCGTCGGCTGGGTCGAATCGGGGTCCTCGGTCGTTGGTAGGGCGAGGGGAAGCCTCGGCCTGGGTTGAGACGCTTGGCCTCGGTCGGTTGTGCTCGGCCTCGGCGGTCGGACGACGAGGGGAAGCCTCGATCGTCCAGCTGGTTGCGTGGTCGGCGAGGGGTGGAGGTGAAGCCTCGGCCCGTGGATTGGATATCCTCCTGCGTAGACGAGAACACTCGTCAGGGGGGCCGGACCTTGGTTCCGGCCAAAACCCCTCCGATGCCTAAGTCAGACAGTGATCTGAAAGAGGAGGCCCGGCGGAGACGGTACGACTCGAGAGGAGATCGGTACGGCGTCTCACGGCGCGAGCGGGGGAGGAAGGAGGAGAAATGGGGGAACAAGGTCGTTGATGGAGTACCTTAGGTTTTAGATACCTGAGATGCGGTCTCTTGCCCTGTCGTCCTCCTAGCCCTTTTATAGAGCTCCCGGTGTAATTGCCCCCGGACCACGTCGCACGTCTGCCCTCAATCGTGCCCCCTCAATCCGCCCCCCGTCGCCGCTCCCTGCGCCATGCCAGCACCTCCCCATTACAGCCATTTAGTGGTCGCGGAACCGGGGGAGCGGTTATCGCAGGAGTGGGCGAGTGGCCAGCGTGTTATCGGGGCCGGACCGGATCGACATTCGGGGGGGGTCCCTTATAGGGCCTTATCGAGTGGGCCTGAGCGCGCAGATGGGCTCTTGACCGGCAGTCGGGTTTCTGGGCTCGTGTCTTTCGGGTCTCGGTTAAATAGGCGTAACAATTGCCCCCATCGGTCGGGTTGATTGGCTTCGGCCGGTTCGGCTCGGCCGATGTGACTTCCGCCGACTTTGACAGGCTCGTTAGTTGATGCCGACTCATTTATTGGTCGTCATCATGAGTTGGTCCGATCGATACTTTTAAGGCGCGGGCTCCGAAGCACCGTCGGTCCTCTGATGCTGCCACGTGTAGCTGCGAGCTTATCCCCACCGCTCGCGGGGTCGTCTTAAGTTGAGAAGCCGAGGGGTTCGTGAGCCGCCCTCGGTGGGGTCGATCGGCCTTGGCTAGCTCGGTTCGACCGCTGTGCCTCCTGGGGTTCCTAGTGGCGCTTTAGTTGAGGCGTGGTCATAAATGTAGGTCATGATGAGGCGGATCGATTGGACTTCCCTTGGCGCCGATTTCGAAACGCCGCCGGTTCTTCGAGGCCTGCCACGCGTTCTTGTCAGGCGCTTCGAATTCGCCCTTGTGTCCGGTATATAAGATCCTCAGCTGCGTTGATCTCCACTTCTTTCTTGCTCTTCCCATTGTTCTAGGCTTTCCACAACTCGGAGCTTCCCGTCGCCTTCGCTTCCTTGTCTCCTCCAAACTAGTTAAAAGGTAATTCCTTTCTCGCTCTCGTATTATGGCTGCTCTTAGGATAGGCGGTTCTGGCCAAGGGGCGAGGGATCCTCCGGAGTCCAGGCGAGGCGGGCCCCGGCTAGGGGGATCAGGTTCCTCCGCTGGGAGTCGTCCCCTCCGAGATAAGGGGAAAGTGAAGCTTTTCCCAGACTTCGCCTGTGATGATGTGGCGTCGGCTGCCGTGCGGCTTAACGTGCCCCCGGTTGTCCTCCGAACGCCGTCGGGGACCCCTCCTTCAGTGGCCACGGAGATCCGGGAAAGGTATCTCTGCTTCCCGTACGATGTCCGAGTTCCATTCGCCGACGAGCGGATTTGCCTTCCGAGGAGCAATGAGGTCGGCGTCTACGTCGAGATGTTCCGCCTGGGTCTTCGTTTCCCGCTCAATCCCTTCTTCATCCAGGTCATGGAATATCTCATGGTGCCCCTTTGCCAGTTCACCCCTTGTTCGATTGCGGTACTGACGGGCTTCGCGACGCTCTGCTGTACCCGCGGTCTGGAGCCGTCTCTCCCCCTTCTCTTCCACTTTTATCAGATCCAGACGGTCGGCCCGAGGTCATGGCTACAACTCCGAGCTCGCTCGAGGAGGGAGTGCCTGATCGGGCTACCCCGCTGGTCGGGGGATTGGAGTTCGGATTATGTCTTTGTGATCTTCCTGGAGGACGCCCAGATTTTGACAAGTTGGGGCGGGTCTGTCCAGCCTCGCCCGCCGCTAGCCCTCTCTAACGTTGATCAGGCAGCCGCCGCGCTGCTGTCGACCCTCCCCTTGGAATCGAAGTCCATCTGGTCTTTGTTGGACGACCTACTCCTGAAGGCCGTCTTGTGGTCTCCGGGTAGGTCGCTTTTTCAGTCTCGAATCGCCCTGTGACTCATCCTGATTTTGGTTTCCCTTGCAGGGATGGCTGGCCGCGAGTTCGTCCGTGACGTCGATGAGCCGATCCGTCGTGGAGCCGCTCGGAGCCGAGGTAGTACCTCTGGAAGGGCGCCTCGGCGGACCGTTGAGGAGGAAGTGTGCCGAGCCGAGCCCTCCGTGGGTAAGGTGGTGGCCGCGCCTCCCGCCTCTTCTTCTGGCGATCCCCTTCCCAGGGGGGTCACAAGGGCCGGACCCGCCCCGCCAGCCCAAGAGGCGGGGGTAACGACGGGTCTGGTGCAGTCCTTTCTGCCCTTGGCGCGCCCCTCTGGTTCCCGAGGGTGGGGATGGTGCGAGGCGGAAGCGCTCCCCTCCGGCGCCCTCGGAGCCTCACGGAGGAAAGAAGAGGAAGGAGGACGCGGATCCCTCCAGTCCGGCGGGTTCCGTGCTCCCTGCGGTGACCACCGGGGATCTTCCGGTAGCCTTGACAACCACCCCCCTCGCAGCGTCCTCGCCCATATCACCGGGGATCGGAGCCCTGTTGGCGAGCAATTTGGCTTCCCTCGATGTCGTCCCTGGGAGTTCGATGTTTGTCGACCGAGCCTTGGCCCAGCAGGTTGCTGAGGTCTCCGTCCCTCCACGGGACCGCAGCCTCCTCAAGAAGATCCCTGCCGACAAGATGTCGGATTCTTTGGTCTGGATCCTTCAACAGGTTCGGTTATCTTGCTATCCTCTCCTTCCCTTTATCCTCTTCTTAGCCCATGTCTCGTCTTCCAGGGTTCAGCGCTCGCCGTGGAGTTGCAGTGCCGAGCCGTCCTCTTGAGGGAGCTGGAGGAGTCCTCCATGAAGGCCCACGAGCGGGCCGGGGCGGCGGAGGTAGTTATGACGGAGGCTCAGATGGAGTCTCGTCATCTCAAGCTCCGTGTGGCCGAGCTGGAGGGGCGAGTGGGTGACCTCCAGGGAAAGTTGGAGGACGCTCGGCAGTCGGCTGAGGACGCGGCTGAGTCGTTCCGCCTGGAGAGGGAGGAGCTTCAGAGGGAACTATCGGATCGGCGTCAGGTGGCGCGGCTTGCGGAGGAGGTGGAGAGGGGTGTCGTCGGGACCCTGGGGAAGAAGATCTTCGAGGTTCTCAGGGAGGCCTTTGGTACGTATGAAGACCTCATCGCCCCTCGGATTGTCGAAGTCGTCCAGTCTTCCTTCCGGGATTGTGCGGAGCGCGTTCGGCAGGCTCCCCCGCTTGTCGATCCCCCTCGCTCCGAGCAGGGCGAAGTGCCCGAGGATGTGTCCTCTCGAGCCCGGGCTCCCTAAGCCATCCCTCCTGGCCTTATCCTCAAATTTTTAGCATCCGCTTCGCTTTGGGCCAGTCTACTTGAAATGGATCCCTGCCCCTGCTATCTCCTTCGGCTTCGCTACCGGCTCCAGAGCCAATAATTGCTGGTTGCATGGCTGTTCGCTTGGGCCGACAACTTTGGGTCTTTTGTCAACAAATTTTGCTCTGTCGGTGTCGACCTAGTTTCTGTAGGTGACGAACTTTGTCATTCGTCGAGAGGGGATTATTTGTGGAGAGGTTTCTTCGCTTCGATTCCCTGTAAATAAGACACATTTTTATACCCTGGTTAACTGTTATAAACGAAATTGACTTACTCGGACTTCTCGTGTATTTTGCGTTGCTGCCTTGTTCTTGGCCTAGGACTGGATGACGTCTGCGCTGGCTGGGGGAATTGCCCCCAGACTTATGAGCGCAGGAGTCGGTCGGCGAGGGCCAAGCTCCTCGGTTTAGGACCGGTCGGCGTCCGTGCCTGCTGGGGGAACTGCCCCCAGACTTATGAGCGCAGGAGTCGGTTGGCGAGGGCAAAGTTCCTCGGCTTAGGACCGGTCGGCGTCCGCGCTGGCTGGGGGAATTGCCCCCAGACTTATGAGCGCAGGAGTCGGTCGGCGAGGGCAAAGTTCCTCGACTTAGGACCGGTCGGCGTCCGCGCTGGCTGGGGGAATTGCCCCAGACTTATGAGCGCAGGAGTCGGTCGGTGAGGGCAAAGCTCCTCGGCTTAGGACCGGTCGGCGTCCGCGCTGGCTGGGGGAATTGCCCCCAGACTTATGAGCGCAGGAGTCGGTCGGCGAGGGCAAAGCTCCTCGGCTTAGGACCGGTCGGCGTCCGTGCCTGCTGGGGGAACTGCCCCCAGACTTATGAGCGCTGGAGTCGGTCGGCGAGGGCAAAGCTCCTCGGCTTAGGACCGGTCGGCGTCCGCGCTGGGTGGGGGAATTGCCCCCAGACTTATGAGCGCAGGAGTCGGTCGGCGAGGGCAAAGCTCCTCGGCTTAGGACCGGTCGGCGTCCGCGCTGGCTGGGAGAATTGCCCCCAGGCTTCCGAGCGCAGGAGTCGGTCGGCGAGGGCAGTGCTCCCCTTCCCCCTCCAGTGAGGCGGCGGTCTTCATTCTTTTGCACCATTAGTGAAACGTCAATTCCGTCGAGGATTTAAGAAAAGACAAAAGGGAATGCAATTGTACTCTTAAGAGTCCTGTCGGACTAGTACATTTGGAGGGAAGGAAACAGGGAATAAAGCTAGACAGAGGGATGTAAACCTAGATAATCCCCTCGGACCAGGCTACGACTGGGAGAGAGCTCGCCCGCTCACTCTATGATGCGGAGGGGTCCTTGGACGGTGTTGATCTTCTTCCCCTTGTCCGGCTGCATGGAGGTCCCTTCCCCATGGGCCGGCTCGTCGGCTAAGCTCCTGGCGTGCCCCCGACTCATCAGCTTCTCAATGTCCTTCTTCAAGTGCCAGCAGTCTTCGGTGTCGTGGCCGTTGTCCTTGTGGTACTTGCAGTACTTCTCCCCATTCTTCCCCCCTCTCTTTGCTTTCGGTGGGGGGCGGTCGGCGCGCTCTTCCTTCTGTACTTGAGCGAGGACGGCGTCTGGGGTGGCGTCCCTTGTACCCTCTGCCCGCTGCCTGTTTCTCAGCTTCTTCTCGGTCCGGTACCCCTCGGGGCTGTTTCGCCCGTTGTCGTCACGCTTGGTCCCTCGAGTGGCTTTTCCCGCATCTACGGCCAAGGCCTCCTCGGTTAACATGAAGCGCTCGGCCCTCGCCATGATCCCGGGGAGGTCCTTCGGAGGGTCGTTGTGCAGAGATTTCTTAAGGCCTCTATGGCGCAGCCCTTTCTTAAGGGCTGTTTGGACCACCAGGTCGGGAGGGCTGTTCACGTTCAGCCTTTCCGCGTTGAAGCGGCGCATGAACTGTCGGAGCGGCTCGGCTGGGCCCTGCACTATGTTGAACAGATGTTCAGCATCAGGCTTTATCTGCCTCCTCGCCATGAACTGTTTGCAGAACAGTTGTGTGAGTTCCTCGAAGCTGTCGATGGAGCGGCTGGGTAGGCTGCGGTACCAGGTCCTCGCTGCTCCCCTGAGAGTAGAATAGAAGCCTCGGCAGAGTAGGTCATCGTCGGCTCCCTGGAAGGACATGTCCCCCTCGTAGTCCATTACGTGGTTTCCCGGGTCCCCTATCCCGTCGTACTTCCCCAGCGCCGGGATCTTGAATCGAGAGGGGACCCGCGCGTCGGTTATCCTCCGTGATAGGGGGCATCAGTCTCCGTGGATGCCTCCGGGGGTTCGACACCCGTCTGCCTCCGGTTCGTTCGGTGGTGGAGGGGGTACAAGCGCCGGCGGGGCTGGCTCCACGGCCCTCGCCACACTGGGGGTCGGGCTGACCCGGCGTTCCCGGCTCCTCCGGCGGGAGCTCCCGCTCCGCCGCGATCGGTCTCTCGAGTGGTGTCGATTGCCTCTCCTGCGGTGGGGTGACCGTGGTCGACGAGATGACGCGGTCACCGATTCGTCCCCCGTGCCTTCAGTTTCTCTTCGGCTCCTTTCACGACGAGGGGAGGAGGCGCGTGATCTCGCCTGGCGGGAGCCAGACAACGTGAACCGAAGTTCCGCGTTCGGTCCTTGGTTCCCGTGGTCGTCGACCACAGCGGACCGTAAGAGCGGGGGACCCCCTGCCCAACGATGGTCGTCGCCCAATGCGCCTCCGTTAGCCAGCGCGGTGCTGACGAGCTGCTGAACCGCCGCGACCAGCGTCTGGATGTTCGCGTTGGTCTCCTGGGCCAGGACACGGAGTTGTCCCTGTGTGGCCAATTCCGACCCGCCGATCTCTTCAGTTGTGGGGGCGGGGTGATTGTTGACGGGCGTGCCTTCGAGGTTGCCGTTGGATGCCCCATTCCCCTCCTCCGGGATGGGGGGCATGCACTTCCTTTCGTTGCTGGCTCGTGCCATTGCGGGTGTGGTTTGCTTCTTCGTGGGACAATTTGTCGTTCCCACGGACGGCGCCAGATGTTTCAGAGTGTTTTCTCACTACAAAAGCGTTGACCGTGGACAACCCGGTCAACGTGGTCAAGGGGCCCGTTTGGGTCCCTCGGGTGAGTCGAGTTGGTGCAGGCGAGGCTCGAGTCGGATCTGCAAACGATGTGGAGCGCGTCGGCTGGGTCGAATCGGGGTCCTCGGTCGTTGGTAGGGCGAGGGGAAGCCTCGGCCTGGGTTGAGACGCTCGGCCTCGGTCGGTTGTGCTCGGCCTCGGCGGTCGGACGACGAGGGGAAGCCTCGATCATCCAGCTGGTTGCGTGGTCGGCGAGGGGCGGAGGGGAAGCCTCGGCCCGTGGATTGGATATCCTCCTGCGTAGACGAGAACACTCGTCAGGGGGGCCGGACCATGGTTCCGGCCAAAACCCCTCCGATGCCTAAGTCAGACAGTGATCTGAAAGAGGAGGCTCGGCGGAGACGGTACGACTCGAGAGGAGATCGGTACGGCGTCTCACGGCGCGAGCGGGGGAGGAAGGAGGAGAAATGGGGGAACAAGGTCGTTGATGGAGTACCTTAGGTTTTAGATACCTGAGATGCGGTCTCTTGCCCTGTCGTCCTCCTAGCCCTTTTATAGAGCTCCCGGCGTAATTGCCCCCGGACCACGTCGCACGTCTGCCCTCAATTGTGCCCCCTCAATCCGCCCCCCCGTCGCCGCTCCCTGCGCCATGCCAGCACCTCCCCATTACCGCCATTTAGTGGTCGCGGAACCGGGGGAGCGGTTATCGCAGGAGTGGGCGAGTGGTCAGCGTGTTATCGGGGCCGGACCGGATCGACATTCGGGGGGGGTCCCTTATAGGGCCTTATCGAGTGGGCCTGAGCGCGCAGATGGGCTCTTGACCGGCAGTCGGGTTTCTGGGCTCGTGTCTTTCGGGTCTCGGTTAAATAGGCGTAACACTTCTATCTCTTAGTGTGTGTCTTTCTATTTATTTATTTTCCTATTATTGAGTCTTTTTCCTTGTTTATTCTCATTTTTTGAGAAATTTTTTTTATTAACAACAACATGGCATCTTCTTCGGATTTTTCGGACTTTGATTTGGAGGATATCCCACCTCCGCCATACTTTCATGGAACGGAGTGGGAGAACCCTCATTTACATATTAAAATTTTTGAAGAATGGATGTTTGCATGTCTTGGTGGGAATATTGATGATGATTGCATATATTTTAGATTCTTTCCCTCTTCGTTGCAAGATGATGCTAGACTTTGGTTTGATTCATTGTCTCTGGACTCACATTTTACCTGGTTGTCATTTCAGGCTGAATTTCTCCGGGTATTTTTGCCTATCTTTTTGGAGCAGGTACAGGGGCGGCAGGCCATGGAGCAGTACATAGCGAGCTTTACCCAGTCTGATGGAGAGGCCTACCATCAGGCTTGGCAGAGGTTCACTGATTTGGTGCTTGTGTGCCCACACCAGAGTTTCCACGAGGATCACCTCCTGCAGATATTTTATACTGGATTATCGCCATCTGGGCGGGATTTTGTGCAGATGAGCTGCGGGGGAGAATTCTTTGATTATTCGACCGAGGATTCATGGTGTTACCTGAGGGACCTTGCAGAGTGGGAGCAGACTGTGCCATCTTGAGAGCCGTCACTTGGATATGAGGATGATGGACAGTCACTGGTTCCACTTCAGGATGCAGAGCTGCAGGCCCAGTGTCAGCTTGAGGAGCCACCTTTGGGCTCTTTTTCGTGCGACCCCATGGGATACAGAGCAGAGCAGGAGGATGGGTTGCATGAGAGCCAGGTAGAGGATATTGACAGATTATATATTGTGGAGTCGAAGGAGACAGATGACGGAGTGTGTGTCGACCACGACGGTGACACGATGCATTTTCATTTTGAGGTTGAGGATGAAGCAGATGTGCATGATGGCCGAGAGCAGATTGAGGACACCATGGAGCCTGAGCCACATTCCACTTCAGAATTAGCTTCACAGGTCGAGGCGGTTGAGTACTTTGGGAGGACGACCGAGATGGAGTATTTCTGGGATGGCGAGGATGATGCGTGCTTGGATTTGCCCGAGACGAGTCTACCTCAAGTCCCGTCACTGATGTCACTTCTCTCGCCTCAGGATGCGCACTTGCCAGTCATCGAGGAGGTTTGTCAGGAGCAGTTACCAGTTGTGAGGAGTGTCGCAGAGACTGCTGATGTTGATATTGATGTCGAGGAAGAGGATAGCGACGGGGATTGCGAGATGGTATATATTGAGCCCGAGTTCCCTCTTACTCCAGATTTCTCTCTGCAGCCACTTCCACCTCCTCATGAGGCCGTGCAGCATGCCACATCTAGCACCACATTTCAGGGAAGTTTCCACCATCTCATGCCTTGCATTTCTGAAACCAAATTTTCACTGCCATATACATTTGTTTCAGATTGTCGTCAATTTCATCTAAATTCCTTTATTTGTTTTGACGACCCGTTTTGGAATGCTTTTGCAGGGCATGAGGACATGGCTTGGATTGATGCAACTCGTCTCCCACATACCACATATTATCAAAAGGAGATGCTTGGAGTTGCATTACTGGAATCCAAGGAGGCTGGTGGTGGCCTAGCTCCAAAGCAGCTGGCGGAGGAGCAAAAGGATATGATCGAGCAGCTACCACCACAGTTATACATTCGAGATCCGCCATTTGCCACGGTGTGTTCTTTCCATGTAGTGTAAATAAATAAAAGTTTTATTTTAGTATTTTCGTGTGCTTTTTCTTTTCTTTTTCTAGGATCTTTTGCCGAGATCTAGTACTCTCCCAACATTGCGGACAATGTTTATTTTAAGTTCGGGGGAGAGTGTTAGATTCTTTAGGATTGTTATGATTTTGGCCTAAATTTTTTTTTTTGAGATCCCTCCATGTTTCACCTCATTCTATGAATGTCATTGCATATCATTTTTGGCCTCCTCGTCCCTACGCTACTTGCTTTGTTTAGTCCCTACTTGCTTAATGCCATGCGATTTTTCGGATTATTATTTTGGTATCAATTTCTCGATGTTTGATTGACATGGTTTCATTTCTTTTTCAATTTGGAGTCGAATGCTAATATGCCATGTATGAACTATTTTATACGTCGTGATATCTCTTTGAAACAAGTTGGGAAAAGTTTGGTGTAAGTGATTGCATGAATTGGGATGAATGATGTAGTTTTTGGTTGGATTGGATGTGGCCATTTGGTGCATGCTTTGTTTCCCTCTTAGGAGTGGGTGGATGAGTTGATAACTAGTGTTGAAGAATGAAAAAGAGAGTTAATATAAGCGAATGGTTTTTCTAATCAAATTGAGTAGCCGGTGCCCCACGAAACATTGGGGAGGACGCCAAAAATGAGATTTAGGAGATCATTCCATCCCTTTGCCTATATAGCGTTATCGCGTGTATGCAAAGGAGGCGGTGTTTGCATTTCATAGCGTTATCGTGTGAATGCAAAACATAAAAAAACAAAAAAAAACAAAAAAAACAAAAGAAAAGAAAAGAAAAGAAAAATGAATGAATAAATGAAAGAATAATCAACATGAGTGATGCAATCTCATCTCCCACAACTTAGAAGAATTTCTTTTGTTTTGACCATTTCCATGAAAATTAGAAACTTTCTCATTTGTGATATATCCCGATATATGTGATACGGTGCTTATTACTTACTTTTCTTTGAATTGGATTGAAGGGGGTGTCATTTATTATCTACTTTCATACATTGGGTATATTAGCTTTGGAATCATTTGGAAATCCCATTTTGTGTATGCCATGATGACATCGTGAAGTTGGTGCATGCTTTCAATTTTGTCCGAATATATCGCATATTTTGCTAGGGACTAGCAAAAAGCTAGTTGGGGTGTGTGATTCAGGGTAAAAATTGTATAGTTATCCCCCCATTTCGGTGCTTTTTGTGCATGTATTAATCATATCTTAGCTTTGTTTCATACATATTTTTGATATCTCTTAAATTTGGAGCTTATCGTTTACATATGCATAAAACATAATTTTTACAACTTATTATCATCTTCATCTTAGTCTCATATTATTTTTCAGTCAAATTTCATGAAGTCCCGATTCCAACGCATATTTTTCCAGAATTTTTGGAGGTCGGAGCAATTTACTGCATTTTTTGGAAGACATGGTGATGGTGTTGAAAATTTCGGGTCTAGAAATTCAGCTTTTCCCCTCTTGTGCTGAATTCTGCTATCATTCTAGTATATATTCCGGCCTAATGATATTTTTCTGTGATTGTACACTTTGTTACGGTTCCATCGCCGCCTGGAACACGTCATTCCGAGGTCGGATGATTTTTTTAGAATTTTCGCAAGACAGGGTGACGGTGCTGAAAATTTCTGCAACTTTGCCTCTCTTGTGAAGAATTCTTCTATTTAAATTGAGTTCCCTTAGCCGAGAGATCAATTGAGTTATATTTGGGATGAATTTCCACGCCCACGGCCTCATTCACACACACACACCACATGAGTCCTCCTTATTACTTGCCGATTCGGCTCTCCACACTTAGCCACTTAGGTTAGATTTTTAATTTTCACCACACTTTTTCTCACACTCATCCACCGTTAGTTGAGGTAGTTGTAACACACTTTATTTTTCGTTATCGATCAATTTTGTGAACGTAGAACGACTTGTCCCTGTGATCCGACCCGGTACTCACCAGTTATTTTTATATTGCATAGACACTCCTACGCTTGGGAGTGGAAGGCGTGCACTTGCGTGTTTTTCGAGTCAACCAAAGGGCAGACTTCATTGTTTGTGAATCCTTGTTGAACAAGGAACTCACTGAGTCTGTTATACCACATTCTTCCTGATTTTTTGAGACCATACAATGATCTTTGTAGCTTAACAGAATATACGTCCCGAGGTCTATCTTTCAGTTCAGCAAGCATAGAAAAGCCATCAGGAAGTTTCATGTATATCTCCTTGTCGAGATTGCCGTATAGATATGCAGTCACAACATCCATTAGCTGCATATCTAGGCATTCCTTTGCTGTTAAGCTTATCAGGAATCTGAAAGTGATCGCATCCATGACCGGGGAGTATGTTTCATCATAGTCTATTCCCGGTCTTTGGGAAAATCCCTGCGCTACAAGTCTAGCTTTGTAGCGTGCGATCTCATTATTTTCATTTCTTTTTCTGACGAATACCCATTTATATCCCACAGGTTTGACACCAGTAGGTGTCTGGACTATTTGCCCAAAGACTTTTCGTTTCTGAAGCGAGTCCAGCTCGGCTTCTATTGCCTGATTCCACTTTGGCCAATCATCTCTCCGTTTGCATTCAGCAACGGAGTGTGGTTCATAATCATCGTCGCTTCCGGCGACGTGAATGGCAATGTGAAACGCGAAGTCATCATCGACGACTGTACTCTTTCTGTCCAATACCTCCCCTGTACGTACATAATTCAATGATATTTCAGTTTCTCCTGGCAGTTCCTCTGCAGTGGATTCTGGAAGGAGAGAGGGTATGGACACGAGCTCGTTTCTCTGTGGGGGTATCGTCCCAAGGTCTCCGGATATTTTTCTTTTTCTTGGATTTTTATCCTTGGAGCCTGGTGGTCTGCCTCTTTTCTGTTGAGGTGCAGCCACTTTTGCTGCTGGTGGATTGCATCCATCCTTTGGGATGTCAATCCTAGCTGGAGTATTCGCAGCAGGGATGTGTGATCTGACAATCTTCTGGTTGTCAGTAAACGAATCCGGTAATCTATGGACTGTGTCCTGGATGTGCAAGATCTTCCGGATCTCATCATCACATTGTTTTGTTACCGGATCGTAGTGGGTCAGACTTTTTGTATCCCACGTTAACATTTGCTTTGCGCTAGACTTTTCAATGTCTAGGCCCATTTTGGGGAAATACGTCTCATTAAAGTCGCAGTCTTCAAGGCGTGCCTTAAAAGCGTCCCCCGTTTGGGGTTCTAGGTATCTTATAATGGAGGGCGAGTCATACCCTACATAGATACCTAGGCGACGTTGAGGGCCCATCTTGGTCCTCTGGGGTGGTGCAATGGGGATATAAACTGCGCAGCCGAAGATTCTCAAGTGAGAGATGTTCGGTGGCATTCCATATGCAAGTTGCATTGGAGATAGACTCTGACCTCCTAAGGGTCTTATTTTTATTAGTGATGCAGCATGCAAGATTGCATGTCCCCATGCATCCACCGGCAACTGGGATTTCATCAGCAATGGACGTGCGATCCATTGGAGTCTTTTAATTAGCGACTCAGCTAACCCATTCTGGGTGTGAACATGCGGCACTGGATGTTCAATTTCAATTCCCGTTGCCTAGCAATATTCTTGAAATGACTGAGAGGTAAATTCCCCCGCATTGTCCAGACGTATTTTCTTAATTTGGTTGTCTGGAAAATGCTCCCGCAACTTTATTATTTGTGCCAAAAGCTTTGGAAAAGCTAAGTTGCGGGTTGAAAGTAGACACACATACGAGTATTTCGAAGATGCATCAATCAGTACCATAAAGTACCGAAAGGGCCCACTAGGGGGTGGATAGGTCCACATATGTCTCCATGTATTCTTTCAAGGAAGCTAGGAGACTCGATATCCACTTTAAGTGGTGATGGCCTTGTTATTAATTTTCCCTTAAAGCAGGGTACACAAGGGAATTCTCCCTTCTGAAGAATCTTCTGGTTCTTCAGGTTATGCCCGTGGGTTTGTGATATAATGCGGTGCATCATCACATATCCGGGGTGGCCAAGTCTATCGTGCCAAAGTAAGAATTTGGCCGATGTCGGGCACTTCAGGTGCTCCGTCAGGTTTGCTTCCTCTCTCCGAATTTTTGTATGGTAGAGGCCTGATGAGAGGCTCTCAAAACGTTCAAGGATGGTTTTAACTCCATTTGCTTGAGACGTTACATACAGTAATTCATTTTCTTTTACATTTGCTGTTTCCAAGTGGAATCCGTTAAGACGGATATCTTTGAAACTTAGTAAGTTTCTCTTGGAATTCGGAGAGTAAAGTGCATCTTTAATTATTATTTCTGTTCCATTGGGGAGCAACAAGGTTGCATTCCCAGAACATTCAATTATGTCCGATGGCCCTGAAATTGTGTTTACAGGGTTCTTATACGGAGTAATGCTATGAAAATAGCATTTGTGCTGAAGGATCGTATGTGTCGACGCGCTGTCTACTAAGCAGTCATGAAAGCATCCCATCTAAAAAGATGAGTAAACATTTGCATTCAGAAAAACTAAATTTTATTCAACAGAATTCAAATTACATAAAAGCTCTCATAAAATAGATTGTTCATAATAAAATGCTAAGATAAATGAAAACAGGCTAATCAAGCATATCATCTGACTCGAAGTCTTTGGCTGTGAACTTGACTGCATTGTTCGCAGCCACCAGGTTTGATTCAGCATTCTTTTTCTTGCTTTGTTTGTAAAGATCCTGGAGATGCACTGGGGTCCTGCACACTCTGGACCAGTGGCCTTTCATGCACAGCTGTGGCACTGGTCTTCCCAATCCCTCTTGGGTGGGGGTGCATCATTTTTCTTATTATCATTCCTGCGCCAGGTGAACTTGCGCTTCCCTTCATTCTTTCTCTGCTGTGGTGGGCCCTTGGCTCTTTTCTGTTGTCCCCCTTTCTGTGGTCTTTCTTTTCTTTTATTGTCCCTCTTCTTTTTGGAGGAAGAGGCACGGTAAGCTTCTGGTAGGGGGGGCAGTGCCGGGAGGGCGCATGTTGTGAGTGGCGAGGAGAAGCTCTCTGTTTTGCTCGGCCATGAGCAAACATGACAGCAGCTCTGAATACTTGGTGAACTTACGTTCACGGTATTGCTGCATGAGTATCGCATCCTTTTCATGGAAAGACGTATACGTCTTTTCCAGCATGCGATCTTCTGAGACTTTTTCACCACACAACTTCAGGCGTGAGGTGATGCTAAAAAGTGCTGAGTTGTACTCAGCAATGGACTTAAAGTCCTGTAGTCTCAGGTTCTCCCACTCGTATCTCGCCCTTGGGAGTATAACATCTTTTTGATGTTTATACCTATCCTCAAGGGCGGTCCATAGCTCAAGTGGATCTTCGACCGTAAGGTACTCAGCCTTTAAGGTCTTGTCCACGTGGCGGCGAATATAGATGATGACTTGGCCTTCTCTATGTCCCTAATATTTTCTTTTTCAGGCACACAGTAATGAGGGACTTAGCCCGCAGGTGAAACTTTACATCTAGCTGCCAGCTTAGATAGTTTCTACCTGATGCATCCATCACTTCGAAGTCAACGCTTGCAATTTTAGCCATTTATCTAGCAGAGCACAAACATGCATGAATTAATAATTAATCAGAGAAAAACATTTTCATGCGGAGGCAATATTTAACGAAAGGCTAAATGTGTGGATCGGCCAGTCCCACAAGAAAGAGTCCAAAATGTCCACAGTCCAAATTATACAAATTTGCAGCTTTAAAAATGAAAATACAACTTTGGAAACCCCGTGGGTCCCATAAGAGATCTCCAGCTTCAAGCGTGGCCTCCGAATCCATGGAAGTTGGTCTTCTTTCTTTGACATTTACATAAAGTCCTCACCACAATTTCTCTCAAAAATAAAAGAAAATTGCGGGAAATAAACTGTGGGACTAAACGGCCGATCCAAAAACCACATTTAGTAATTCATGCAGAAATATTGTGCTCATCAACATTTTCATTCACAGACATCGCAGACAGTTATAATCATATGAGGATAAAAATATTTAATCACTTCATAATTATTGGACCATTGGGCAACGTCATACACCGTTAGGTTAGGTGACTAACGGCAGTGCGGTCGCAGGATCTTCCTAATTATTAAGTTTTAAATATGATGCACAACCACGCATATAATATACACATAATTTGCCAGAGATGTAAAGCATGTAAAAGAAAAATTACGATGCATGAGTTGTAAAGTAAATTGGGTTTAATCAATCAAATTGATTAAGAGCCCAAAATAAACATTTTCGTTGAAGAAGGAAAATGGTTTTTCCTTTTGAATCATCCCAAATATCCCCCAAATATCCCCAATAAGCCCTGGAATGCCAGGTAATCGCCCCATAAGTTATCGTGATTTTTCACGAATTTATTGGCCCTCAAATGCCCTTTTAAAATTGATTTTTGGCCCAAAAATTTCTTTTAAGGCTTATTTGAAGTCTTTGCCCATCCCCACCCCCTTTTTTTTGAAATTTAACCGGCCTGCGGGCCGAAGCCCGCAGCCGGCCTGCGGGCCGAAGCCCGCAGCCGGCCTGCGGGCCGAAGCCCGCAGCCGGCCTGCGGGCTTCGGCCCGCTGTTATTATTATTATTATCATTATTTTTAATGGGCTTATGAAGAAGCCCAATAGGCTTTTGGCGGGGGGGGGGCTAGGGTTAGCCGCCGCCGCCGCCCCCGTTTACATCCGGCGGCGGGATGGCGGGGGGACCGGCGACTCGCCCTGCGGGCGGTCGCCGGCGGCCACCCCCGCAGCAGGCGGGGGGGGGGGGGGGGGGGGGGGGGGGGGGGGTCGTCGGCGGCCACCCCCGCGGCAGGCGGGGGGGGGGGGGGGGGGGGGGGGGGGGGGGGAAGGGCGCCGCCCTCACGGGCGGAGGAACCAAACCGCCCCCCGCCGCAGCAGGGGGGGGGGGGGGGGGGGGGGGGGGGGGGGGGGCAGCGGACGGAGGGAGCCGCCCTTACGGGCGGCACGAGCAGGGGCCCCCCCTCGCTTCAGGCGGGGGGGAGGTCGACGGCAAGCTGGGGGGGGGGGGGGGGGGGTCAAAAACTAGGGTATAACTCTAAAATTTGTATTTTTGGGATGAATGGTCCGTCGTTTTCAAGGCGACAAATAGTCCCCATATCGATCTTGCGAGATCTAGGGGAGGGACAATCATACGTATGATTAAAAACATCGTTTTTCGTGTGTTTACCTCTATATCCGTGCTCCGGATATAGCGACGGTTGCGCGAAGCCCTACGCAGATGAAAACGCTCGATTGAGGAAGCCTTGCACCGCGCTCGTGGATCTCCGTCTCGCCTTCGCCTTCGCAACGAACGGAAAAATTTTTGTGGAAAGAAAAAATATTTAGAGGCTCGTGCTGATAACGTGTTATGAATCAACTGTTTGGGAGGAGCCCCCAACTTTGTATTTATAGGCAAAAGGGAGAATACAAAATGGGTTTACAAAGATATGTGCATCTCTAGGATAGCCCAGAATCTCAACCAAACCGGTTAATTAACCGTTCACAACAATTAGATATTTTTGTATAAATTTTAAAAAAAGTGCACGTGCATACACGTGCCTAAAAATCTTATAAGCTCTAAAATTAACATAAATTTGCCTCGTGAAACAACCAACATCCACGTTGGGAATTCATTCATATATGCTTCCAGGGAGCTTATTTTATGCATTAAAATGCTTGTTAAAGAGCCAACTCAGTTAAACATAATCAAAGCCCAGACATTAACCCCTCCTTAATTAAATCCAAATCCGAGTGCTCCCCTTTGGACCATCGCTCTTCGCTTGCGCCACGTGTTAACGTGCCTACCGACCCAGCGGCTAGGATCCACGCCGCCTCCCCAAATATCCACCGTCCGTTTCTTAGATCGGGCCAAGCTTTTTTATTAAAAAAGAAACTTTCCGGAAAAAAGATAAGAATGTTGTATGATAATGAACTCAAGATCAAGAGAGAGAGAGAGATAATTTTATTGCTAAGAATAAGTCACCATGGCTAAGAGCCATGGTGCTCTATTTATATATCTCATAGTGGGGAGGCCAAAAGCCTCTAGGAGACCAAGAGTCCCCATTACTCTAAATAATGGGGGCCTAATGAATAGGTAATGAAGGAGAGGAGGCCAAATGCCTCCCTCATTCATAACACTCCCCCTTACACATTCATCACTTCGGTCTCAGCTACTGAGGCAAGGAGTGGATACTTCTGGATCCAGAGTAAGTGTGTTTGCCTCGTTAAAACCTTAGCTGTGGAAAACCCAGTGGGAAAACCCAACAGCTTAAGGAAAAAGAGTGCAACTCACATGTTACTCCCCCTGATCCGTACAAGCTTCAGGCTTGCAGGTCTTTCAACTGTCGCATACCAATGTTCTTTACAAGCTTTACAAAAGTACATTTAGGCAATGCCTCAGTAAGAAGATCAGCTAAGTTGTTGCATGACTGGATCTGTCGAACTTCAATCTGCTTGTCGTTCTTCTGCTCGTGCGTCCAGAAAAACTTGGGAGAAATGTGTTTTGTCCTGTCGCCTTTGATGTAGCCCTTCTGAAGCTGAGCAATGCATGCGGCGTTGTCTTCGAATAGGGCAGTAGGCTCCAGATCACTGGTCTTCAGGCCAGTGGATTGGAGGATGTGTTGGACGACGGAGCGTAGCCAAAAACATTCTCTGCTCGCCTCATGGATCGCGATGAGCTCTGCATGGTTGGAAGATGTAGCAGTAGTGGTTTGTTTTACCGATCTCCAAGAGATAGCAGTACCTCCGTAGGTAAATACAAAACCTGTTTGAGATTTTGCCGTGTGCGGATCAGAGAGATAACCTGCATCAGCATAACCAAACAATTTGGGGGAGGCACCTCTCTGGTAGTAAAGTCCAAGATCAATGGAACCCTGAAGGTATCGCAGAAGATGCTTTACTCCGTTCCAGTGGCGCTTTGTAGGCGCAGCACTGTGTCTGGCTAGTAGATTAACTGTAAACGCTATATCGGGACGCGTACAGTTAGCCAGATATAGAAGTGCTCCAATGGCACTGAGGTAGGGTACTTCAGGACCCAGTATCTCCTCCCCCTCTTCCAGTGGCCGGAAGGGGTCCTTATGTACATCTAGTGATCTTACGACCATAGGAGTACCTAAAGGATGACATTTATCCATATGAAACTTGCGTAGAAGTTTCTTTGTATAATTAGATTGGTGTAATAGGATTCCACCTCTTAGGTGTTCTATCTGTAAGCCAAGACAATACTTTGTTTTGCCTAGGTCTTTCATTTCAAAAGTATGTTTAAGGCTTTCAGATATCTCTTTGATCTCTGCAGGAGATCCTATGAGATTTAAGTCATCTACATATACAGCTATGATGACAAATCCTGTTCCCGTTCTTTTGATAAAGATACACGGGCAGACTTCGTTATTCGTGAATCCTTGCTGTGCAAGAAAATCACTTAGTCTGTTATACCACATCTTGCCCGATTGTTTTAGACCATATAATGATCTATGTAGCCTTACAGAGAATACGTCCCGAGGTATCTCTTTCATCTCTGGGGGTAGATTAAACCCATCAGGAAGTCTCATATAGATATTTTTATCTATATCGCCATATAGATATGCAGTCACAACGTCCATGAGCTGCATTTCTAGGCTTTCCAGAGAAGTTAGGCTGATTAAAAATCGGAAGGTGATCGAATCCATGACCGGGGAATACGTATCTTCGTAATCAATCCCCGGTCTTTGGGAAAATCCCTGGGCTACAAGGCGTGCCTTATAGCGAACGATCACATTATTTTCTTCTCTTTTTCTTATGAAAACCCACTTATATCCCACAGGTTTTACACCTACTAGTGTTTGGACTACTGGTCCAAAGACTTTGCGTTTCAAGAGTGAGTCCAGCTCTACTCTTATTGCCTCGTCCCACTTTGGCCAATCATCTCTGCGTTTACATTCCGCTAGAGATCGTGGTTCGACGTCATCGTCATATTCAGTGACGTGAACTGCAATATCGAACGCAAAATCGTCGTCGACGACTATGTTATTTCTGTCCAGTACTTCTCCAGTACGTACAAAATTTAATGATGTTTCTCCTATTGTTTCCTCTGCTGGGGAAATCAAGAGGGGAGAAGTAGCTGGTCTGAGCTCAGCATCCTGTGGAGGGATAATCTTAGTATCGCCAGGAGTCTTCCTCTTTCGAGGAACTTTATCTTTTGAACCTGGTGGGCGTCCTCTTTTCATTTGAGGTACAACCAATTCTGTTGCCGGTGGGCTGCATCCATCTATGGGGATGTCAATCCTAGCTGGCGTATTGGCAGCAGGGACGTGTGAACGGACAATCTTCTGGTTGTCCGTGAATTTATCCGGTAAAAGATGTACTGTATTCTGGATGTGAAGGATCTTCAGGATCTCATCTTCACACAGATTAGTACGCGGATCATATAGGGACAAAGACTTCTGGTCCCAACTAATGGTCTCAGTAGCTTCTGGCTTCTTAGACTGTGTGCCCAGTATTGGAAAAAATTTCTCATTAAATTCACAGTCTGCAAAACGTGCCTTGAATGCGTCACCCGTCAGGGGTTCAAGGTATCTGATAATAGAGGGCGAATCAAACCCAATATATATACCTAGACGACGCTGAGGACCCATTTTGGTCCTCTGCGGTGGTGCTATTGGGACATATACCGCACAACCAAACACTCTCAAATGAGAGATATCCGGAGGTGCGCCGTATGCTAGTTGCATCGGGGATAAAGTGTGACCTCCAGAGGGTCTTATCCTAATAAGTGATGCGGCATGTAAAATAGCATGCCCCAAGCATCCACATGCAACTGGGATTGCATAAGCAATGGACGTGCAATCCATTGGAGTCTCTTTATAAGAGCCTCAGCTAATCCGTTTTGGGTGTGAACATGTGCTACCGGATGTTCAACTTCAATACCCATTGCCCGGCAATAGTCTTCGAAGACTTGTGAAGTAAATTCTCCCGCATTATCAAGACGTAGTTTCTTGATATGGTTATCGGGGAAATGAGCACGCAACCTTATTATTTGTGCCAATAGCTTTGGAAAAGCTAGGTTGCGGGTGGACAAGAGGCACACATAAGACCATTTGGTTGATGCATCAATCAGTACCATGAAGTACCGAAATGGGCCATTTGCGGGGTGAATAGGCCCGCAAATGTCACCATGAATTCTCTCAAGGAAGCCAGGAGACTCTAATCCCACTTTCAGGAGGGATGGTCTCGTTATTAGTTTTCCCTTAAAACAAGGGAGACATGGAAATTCACCCTTTTGAAGAATCTTCAGGTTCTTCAATTTGTGTCCACGGGATTCAGTGATGATGCGGCGCATCATTGCTGTTCCAGGGTGACCAAGTCTATTGTGCCAGAGTTGGAATTCTGGTAGTGATTGGCACGTCTGGTGTTCAATCATATTGGCTTCTACTGGTTGAATGTATGTTTGGTATAGACCCGACGGGAGTCCCTTGAATCGCTCGCAGATGATCTTCCGGTCATCTTTTTGACGAGTTACAATTAGATATTCAACCTTATTTTTATCCCTGGTCTCTAAGTGATATCCGTTTAAACGGAAATCCTTGAAACTTACGAGATTTCTGTTTGATATAGGAGAGAATAATGCATTATTAATTTGAAGTCTTGTGTTATTTGGGAGCAATATAATTGTTTCACCAGTTCCTTCGATTATTTGGGACAATCCTGAAATTGTGATAACAGGACAATCATATTTGTTTAAGCTATTAAAATAGCAATGATCGCGAAGGATTGTGTGCGTCGAGGCACTGTCCACTAGGCACTCAGACATCATCTATATAAGCCAAAAAAAAATTTTATTTGAGGGAAAATGTAGACAACATTCATAAATAAAAGTCCGCACTAAAGCAAATAACAGATGAAGATACATCGAATTCTAAATGCATAGATAAATGATGATGCTCAATCTAGCAGATCGTCGTTCTCGAAGTCTTTAGCAGTAAAGACTGTTGGTGGTTGTACACCTGCCAAGTTTGTTTCAGGTCGAGACTTCTGGCTCGCCTGATATAGATCCTGTAGGTGGTGAGGAGTGCGGCAGTTTCTGGACCAATGGCCAGTCATGCCGCATCTATGGCATTTGTCCTCCCAGGTCTTCTTTGGAAGTGATACGTGCTTGGTGTCCTTTCGCTTCCAAGTGAAGTTTCTTTTCCCTTTATTGTTTTTGTTTGTCTGGGAAGCTGCACCTCTTGGTTGCTTCATTACCACTTTCCCTTTAGTATTTTTAGTCTTCCTCTTGTTTTTCCACTTCTGGGGAGAAACGTGGTGGGCTTCAGGGATAGGGGCAGTGCCAGCTGGACGTAAGTTATGAGTTGCTAGCAGTAAATCTCGATTCTGCTCTGCTCTAAGTAGGCATGAGATCAGATCGGAGAATCTTGTGAAGTTGCGTTCACGATACTGCTGCATGAGGATTGCATCTTTCTCGTGAAACGAGGTAAATGTTTTTTCCAACATGCGCTGTTCTGTCACTTCTTCACCGCACAACTTCAAGCGTGAGGTGATGTTATGAAGTGCAGAATTATACTCAGCGACGGACTTATAGTCCTGAAGTCTGAGGTTTTCCCACTCATAACTGGCACGGGGTAATATAACATCAATTTGATGTTTATACCGTGCTTCCAGTGCTGTCCACAGGTCCTTCGGGTCCTCAACCGTTAAGTATTCGGCCTTTAAGGTCCGATCTATATGCTTCCTAATGTAGATTATGGCTTTCGCCTTATCTACATCGGATACAGTGGTTGTGGGGCTGCTGCTAGCTGTAGCAGAAGCTTCGGCCGCTGCTGGGGCCGAGGAAGGAGCCAAAATGGACCCAAGGAGGGCCATTGAACGCAAGTGGAACTTCAGGTCCACTCGCCAACTCAGGTAATTTGTCCCTGCAGAATCGAGGACCTCAAAATCGACGCTTGCCAATTTTGCCATTTATCTACGTATTTTAAAATGAGCATGAATTAATTAAAATTCAAAAATTCATGCATAAAGAAAAAAAAACAAGTAAAAATGCGGGGATCGGCCAGATACCCAAAATAGTACACAGTCCAAAGTTCGTTTAAAGTCCATAATAGAAAAAAAAATAATACAACTTTGGAAACCCAAACTGAACTGGGTCCATATATCTCCGTCTTCATATGCTGTTGCATCGAGCTTTGGCTTACACAGTCATGAATCGACTCCTTGCGGTCCAACGGACGTGGCCAGGGAATTGACTAAGCCAGGACCACTTGTTACCCAGTCAAGCTAGGTTGGTCCAGCAAACTTAGCCAAGCACATTGACCGACATCATGATCCATTGAAGGAGTTTTCATCAATTCTATGTGCTGTTGCATCGAGCTTTGGCTTTAAAATACAAATTTCCTCACTTACAAATTCTCTCAAAAGAAAATAAAAGTGCAAGGAATGTAAATAGGTATACAATGGCCGATCCCGAAAAACACATTTTTACTTATTTAAACATCCACGCAGTTCTAAATATGCTACATGCATAAAAATAAACAACCACGCATATATCTCAAGCATAACATATGGTAAAGGAAACTAGAAAATATGATTATCTCGTAGACCACGTGGAAACGTCATACACCGTTAGGTTAGTTGACTAACGGCAGAGCGGTCTCAGGATCTTTAAGATAATTATATTTTGAAAAATCTTAATATTCCATAAATAATTAATAATGCAAGAGTGATGTTTAACATAATTTTAGCAATATGACAAATTGGGCGTCAGGCCCATAACAAGAAATTAAAATAAATTAATATTTTCATTGGAGCTGCAGGCCCATAAGTAAAATATTAATCATTTTAATAAGCAATTTTATTAACTTGGCTTCTAGCCCAATAAGCCAAATTAATTTAGTATTAATCTTTGGGCTTCAGGCCCAGTTGCAAAATTTTAATTGACATATAAAATTTGCAATTGGATTAACTGGGCTTCTGGCCCAATTTGGAAAACCAAAATAATAATTAATCGGAATGGAATTGCAGGCCCATAAAACATACAGATAGTATGATTTATTAAATATAATAAATTCTACTATCTACGGCCTATATGTATAAGAGATCTGTGAATAGCCATTGTACTATCTACGGCCTCTTTCTTAGCAAATAGCCATTGTATTAGATTCTCAGAATGGTGACTTCTGGTGATTAACACTAGATAATTAATCATATAGCTCATAGCCAAATTAATTAAGTTTGATTTATTAAATATACAGATTGGTGGGCTTCATTAAATATAATAGCATATAGCTCATTGCATTTTTCATTGTCAGTTTTATCTCCTTCTTCAATTATTATTATTATTATTATTTTTCAAATTTGACGTTGCTGCCTTGATTTTGCACACAGTAAGTAAGATGCTTATGCAAGGTCATGCTTAATTTCTAGTGTTAATGCACTGTATGCAAACTGGCACATATTGCTAGAATTTTAGGTCCAACAAGACAAAAGCTTTGAATTTAGCATGCCATTTAGAGGGGTTCGATGAATTTGGCTAGGCCCCACGCCATTCAAAATGGTGACAAGTGATAACATCTTAGGCATTTGCATCTTCAGATTTCCCGGCCACAAATTTCTTTTTTTTAAAATTTTTGTTATTAATCAGATTTATACAAGACTTTAAGATAAGCTTTGTAAAATCATGTTTATCAATATATTGTAATTTTCTACGGGATCAAAAAGTATTACCTCTGTTGAATATTGGACTCCCCGGATTTGGTTTTGATGATGAGCAAACATAAATAATCCATGAACTAACAATTTGTGAGCGCAGTTTTGGAGATCGTCGCCAATTTCATGAGAACATTCAAAGCGACATCTCAACACTTCCCAAAGCTCATATTCATGCCTAAAGCTTCGTTGAAGCTCTTGCGACGCTTTGGAAGTTATGAAGATTCAATCGAAGCTCTCAAAGACCATTCTTTAAGGTTTTATTTATAGTCTTTTAGTTTCGATTGATAGATTGTTAAGCCTTGAGTATATCTTACATCTCTATCTTCATTACGCTCATTTCGTAGCTCTAGGATCCTTGCACAAGTTCATTCTAACTTCCTCGAAGCATCGCGCTTCGATTCGGACTTTATTGTGCATGTTAGTTGGTACAAGAACAAGTACTGACCGACTAGATGGTGATCTAGTCGGTCGGCAACTGTTCTTGAACCGACTAGTTTGATTCCTTAATTTCTTGGACTTTACTGTTTACAGTTAGTCGGTCTACGTTGACTCACCGACCGACTAGTTTGTGAACTAGTCGGTTAGTGATGCTTCTTTGACCGACTAGTTATGACTTACTGTTCATGCTAAATTTCTCCTAAGCTTCTGTTTATCGTTAGTCGGTCTAAGAACGTTTGGTGACCGACTAGTTGACAATCTAGTCGGTCAACTTTTGTTCTTGGACCGACTAAGTCACTTTGTACTCAGACTAATTCTTTTTGCTCTTAGTCGGTCTACGTTCATTGGCTGACCGACTAGTTGTGAAACTAGTCGGTCAGACAGTCTTCTTGGACCGACTAGATTTCTAGGTCTGAATTTCTATCTCTTCTCAGATCCTCACTTAGTCGGTCCACGTTGTTTGACTGACCGACTAGTTGATGAACTAGTCGGTCAGTGATTGTTCTTTGACCGACTAATTCTCACAGATTTCTATCCGTTGGTGAATGACCTAACTTGTTTTTATGGGACCCTATAAATACGAACCTAGGTCATTTCTATCTAGGTTAGAGCTTCCATTCAGAGATTCATTGAGATCAAAAGAGATAGCCATTCTCACTCAAATCAAAAGCTCTCTTCCTCACAAGAAACCCATTCTCTCTCATTCCTAGATCTAGAATCCATCTAGAGAGAAGGTTGTTCTTGGTGAGCTCTTCAAGCTATTGCTTGATCCAAGTCTCCAAATCATTCCTAGGCACCGATTGCTGGTCATTTCCTTGGTGCTAGGTCTTGGTGACTTCATCTTCCTCAAATCCTTCATTTCACCATTTGGGTAAGAAAAACTCAAGGTATAGGATTTTGTGGTAAGATTGTTTATTTCATTTAATCTCTTTAATATTGCTTTGTGATTCTCTCGGTTGTGAGAGAAGGTTGTGATCCCGGGTTGTGGGATTCACGTTTGCTATTGCATGTATGATTTGATCTTGTGAAGGTTTTTCACAAGATATTCATAGTGGAAATCTTGAGTTAGGGTTTCTAACTCAAGTATCCGGAGGGGATCCGGGTGGTTGGGACGTAGGATCACCGGGAACAAGTCGGGGAGACTTGGGTGGATCCGAACCCATTAACATCGTTTGTTAGCATTGTAAATTTTGTGTTGTCATTCAATTTAAGCTTCCGCAAATTGATTTGGTAGTTGTTTGCAATTTAATTTGGAATTATACTCCTTATTATTTTAAAGTACTATTCACCCCCCCTCTAGTACTTGTGCAGTAGCTGGTAGGGCATTACATTTGGTATCAGAGCAAGATACTTAGCTATGTCTGCCAACGACAACAAGACCGTGCGTCCACCTTCCAACTATGACACCTTCAGGAACCGAGAAGGAGCATCTTCGGTGATGGAAGGACATTCCTCTACGAGGCCTCCATTCTTCAACGGTACCAACTACGGGTACTGGAAATGCCGGATGGAAACCTTCCTCCGGAGTGCGTCTCTATGGAGGACCACAATGAAGGAATACATCGAGCCCGAAGAAGAAGACTTTGAGAAATGGACAACCGCGGAGGTCGCCGCGGAGGTAAGCAATGCCAAGGCAATGAACGCCTTGCAATGCGCATTGGAGCCCGAGGACTTCAATAAGATATGCACATGTAAGAGTGCATATCAAATTTGGAACTCCCTCCTCATTCTACATGAAGGGACGAGTCGGGTAAGAGACTCTAAACTCGTAGTCGTAAACAAAGATTACGAAATGTTTCATATGCAACAGGGCGAGAAGATGAAAGAATATTACGCTCGCTTCGTTGACATAATAAACGAGTTAGAGGCCCTCGGCAAGTCCTACACTCAAAAGGAGAAGTGCTCAAAGCTTATCGAAGGACTTCCTTCTTCTGGGGAGAAATGCACCTTCGCCATCGAGGAAGGTAATGACATGAATAAGTACTCCGTAGTTCAACTAATGAGTACTTTAATGTCGTACGAGGTACGCAAGGATAGCAAGCTCAAATTGCAAGAAAATATGAAGTCTTATCTAAAGCAAGACGAACCAAAGAAAAAGGCTATTGTCTTCAAAGCCGCTCCATCCACATCCACATCAACCGATGATGAAGAATCGGAAAATGAGTTGGACTTGGAATCCATAGCTCTCATGGCTAAGAAGTTCAACCGTTTCTTCCGAAAAGGTAACTATAAGAACAAAGCTAAATTTGGTTCTTCTAACACCCTTCCTCTCCTTTGTGTTTTAAATGCAATAAGCCAGGACACATCAAAGCGGATTGTCCTCAAAACAAGCAAAAGGAGAAGTGGAAGGCGCCGAAGTTCGACAAGTCAAAGAAGTACAAAAAGGGGTACAAGAAAGGACTTGTCGGAGCAACATTCACCGACTCCGAGGATTCCTCAAGCGGAGAGTCGGATGATGAGAACGTGGAGCAAGCGCACATGTGCTTCATGGCAAGAGAGGAGCATGATCAAGGATCCTCCTCTTCCGATGATAGTGATGACGAAAGAAATGAGGTAACCATGGACGATCTTAGGAATGCTAACTCTCAACTTTGGTCAAAATACACTAAGCTAGTAAATAGATATACTAAAGTAAAAGATGACCTAGCTAGCATTCAAACCTCGCCTAAGACTATCATCACCAACAACGACACCGTTGTTGAAGAGTTAAGAAATGAGATTGTTAATCTCAAATCTAAACTTGAACATGTTAGCATTGAGGATGCGGAAGAACATAAGATAGCGGATTTAACTTCTCAAAACTCGACTTTGAGTATTGAGAACGAGAATCTTAAATCTCGTGTTTATGTGCTCACATCGCAAATATCCACTTTGGATATTTCTTTGCGTTCTCTCAAAGAGAAATATGAGGACACATTGGGCCGAATCAACAAATTCAACAAGGGTAAGGGCCACTTGGATAATATCCTAAAAGACTTACTTCCGGCCAAACACCACATTGGCTTGGGGTATATGATGGGAAATTCATCCAAGTCGGTCACTACTTTTGTAAGGCCAACTTCCGAAGCCTCAACGAGTGGTAGCAAACACTCTATTGGTAGTTCATCTACCAATGGTGCTTCCACCTCGTCCACACCCTCTTTTGGAAAGAAACCCACTTTGGGTGGACCTCCAAAGAAGGGGCATGCTTATATGTACACAAATACCATGCCACGTAGGAACACACGTCCTACTCCACCATCTCACACATATGATGATTTCTATGCTACACGTTCACGGGCACGTGCACACCATGTGAGACACCCTCACGCACGTGTTCCCACACATGCATATGTACACCCACCTCATCATATGAATAATTCTCGTCGTGCACCATTCCATCATGTCCCGTATGCCTATCCACAACATGCATCACGTAGAAATCAACGTCGCATGCATGCACCCAATAGGATGATGGCTCCCAAAATTTTCACTATTTGGAGCCCAAAGGACACAAGCATGGATGAAAAACAAGAGTATATGAATGCTTATTTTTCGGATGTTGTGCATAGTAGGAATTATGTGGGGAAGTCTAAGTCCAATTGGACTTGGCTTCCAAAGGTCTAATCCCTTGGACCCAATGACCTTGGGTACCATGATATGAAATTTTCTATATTTAGGTACTCAAGGAAAAGAAAAAGAAAAGGAGCAACAAATTTAAATTTAGCTCCAAAGGGAATTGGATACTCGATAGCGGGTGCTCCAAACACATGACGGGTGACGCTCGATTGCTCTCCGGAGTGGTTCCCATTGCGAATGGAAACCGCGTCGTATTTGGAGGCAACGAGAGCGTAACCATCATAGGTGTTGGTAAAGTCGGTAACCCCTCTAAACCATTAATTAGTGATGTTTATCTTGTTAGTGGTTTAAATCACAATCTTATTTCAATAAACCAACTTTGTGACAAAGGTTACAAAGTTAGTTTTGCGAAAGGATTGTGTCATATTTTAAGAAAAGATAATGATAAATTATTATTTTCCGGAACTCGTCATAAAGACATTTATATTTTGGATCTTCCTAAGTCATATGAACAATGTCTCGTTGCCAACACAAGTGAACAACACTTATGGCATCGACGCTTTGGACATGTGAACTTTGGAACACTTTATAAGCTAAAAGAAAAGTTTTTGTGATTGTTGTCAACGTGGCAAGCTTCCTAAATCTTCATTTAAACCTAAGAAAAGCATCTCTACTAAACGGCCACTAGAGCTATTACATCTAGACTTATTTGGGCCAACTAGAGTAGCTTCCTTAGGAAATGCAAGGTATGGACTTGTCATCGTAGATGACTATTCAAGATTTACTTGGGTATTTTCATTGTGTAATAAAAATGAAGCTTTTGAAAACTTCACAATTTTTGTTAAGAAAGTACAAAATCTCTTAGGAACCACCATTGTCACTATTCGTAGTGATCATGGAGGTGAATTTGAGAATGAGTCTTTTGAGACATTTTGTGATGAAGTTGGTATTACTCACACCTTCTCTTTCCCTCGAGCACCTCCTCAAAATGGTGTAGTTGAGAGAAAGAATAGGACGCTAGTGGAGTGTGCTCGCACTATGCTTGATGATAGCCAACTTGGCCATCAATTTTGGGCGGAAGCGGTACACACCGCTTGCTATGTGTTTAATAGAATACTTTTGAGGCCCGGCACTAAACAAACTTGTTATGAATTGTTGTTTGGTAGGTTGCCTCAAGTTAAACATTTTCGTGTTTTTGGTTCGAAATGTTTTATTAAGAACACATATGGTAGTTTGGACAAATTCGATCTAAGATCCGATGAAGGGATTTTTGTTGGATATTCTTCGCGTAGCAAAGCCTACCGGATATTCAACAAACGAACCTCAACGATCGAGGAGTCGCTTCATGTCTCATTTAATGAAGGATTTGTTCCAACTAGAATTTCAAATGATAATGATTCTTTGGATGTTTTATGTGATTCGTTTGATAATTCTAAGTCTAATGATTCTATTGATTCTATTGAGACTAACCCAACTAATGAAGTTGTTGAGAATGTTCCTAGTGATCAAGGTATTCCCAAACGGCTTCATTCGGTTCGTGACCATCCCCATGAGCAAGTCATTGGCAATATTCAAGATAGTGTCAAGACGAGATCGCAAGTCCACCACTTCGCAAATTGTGCCTTTGCCTCATCGATAGAGCCAAAGAATATTAATGAAGCATGCGAAGATAGCGCTTGGATCTTAGCCATGGAGGAGGAGCTCATTCAATTCGAGAGGAATGAGGTATGTGAGCTTGTTCCATTGCCATCGAAGAACCACACCATCATAGGGACAAAGTGGATCTTCAAGAACAAAACCGACGAAAACCAAGTCGTCGTCCGGAACAAAGCTCGGTTAGTTGCTCAAGGCTATCGACAAGAGGAAGGTATTGATTTCGAAGAATCCTTCGCTCCGGTAGCTAGATTAGAATCAATTAGATTATTATTGTCTTTTGCATGCCATAAGAATTTTAAATTATTTCAAATGGATGTTAAAAGTGCATTTTTAAACGGAGATGTCGTTGAGGAAGTTTACGTTTCTCAACCTCCGGGCTTCATAAATGAAAAATTTCCAAATCATGTTTTTAAACTAAAGAAAGTTCTTTATGGGTTGAGACAAGCTCCTCGAGCTTGGTATGATCGCCTAAAGAATTTTCTTTTGGATTTGAATTTTAAAATGGGTGAAGCCGATTCAACACTTTTTATTAAGCATGCGAATAATGATATTTTATTAGTTCAAATTTATGTTGATGACATCATTTTCGGTGCTACTAACTTTGCTCTTTGCGAAGAGTTTTCTAATGTTATGAAGGAACAATTTGAGATGAGCCACATGGGCGAACTCAAATATTTCTTAGGTCTCCAAATTCGCCAATTGAACGATGCAATCTTCATCCACCAAACAAAGTACACGGTGGAGTTGCTAAAGCGATTTGGAATGGAGAATGCCTCCGGGAAAAAGACTCCTATGAGCACTACAACGCATCTTGATAAAGATACGGACGGAAAAGATGTAGACATTCGTCTATATCGAGGTATGATAGGTAGTTTACTTTATCTTACCGCAAGTAGGCCCGATATTATGTTTGCCGTATGCATATGTGCTCGTTATCAGTCTCAACCTAAGGAGTCTCACTTAGTAGCGGTAAAGCGTATTTTCCGTTATCTAAGTTACACTTTAGATTTTGGATTACTTTATCCGAAATCTAGCACGTATGAGTTAGTCTCATACAGTGATGCCGATTATGCGGGATGCAAATCCGACAGGAAAAGTACTAGTGTCACTTGCCATTTTCTAGGAAATTCTCTTGTCTCTTGGTTTTCCAAGAAGCAAAATTCCGTATCACTTTCAACCACCGAGGCGGAATATATTGCCGCCGGTGCCGCTTGTGCCCAGGTTCTTTGGATGAGACACACTTTGAAGGATTTTGGTATTCACTGTGATACTAGCCCTATCATGGTGGATAACCAAAGTGCTATCTGTCTTTCAAAGAATCCGGTGCACCATTCCCGATCAAAACACATAGATGTCCGACACCACTTTTTAGATGATCATGTAGCTAAAAAGGACATCATATTAGTGTACGTTGAAACCCAAAAGCAAATCCCCGATATTTTCACGAAACCCCTAAAGGAGGACTCCTTTGTGCGGTTGCGTCGAGAATTAGGGATTATGGGTGAATCCGAGATATAGGATTCATATTTCATTCAAATATCTTGCATGCTATTATATTTCGCGATATTTCATTCATGCTAGATTTATTGAATTTTTGGGAATTTTATGTGATTTGTTCGAATTTATTGCTCGAAATCGTATTTCAATGTCGTATTTAAGATTTCGACGTTTTATGGGGTAATTTAGATGACTAATGAGAGAGTTATGATGTTTCATCCAAGTGGTTTGTGAAGAGAAATCAATTATCAATTTTTGGACTCTTCTAGTCGGTCTAAGTTCATTTGTCAACCGACTAGATGCTCATCTAGTCGGTCAGCAAGTGAACTCAGACCGACTAGATCAAGCTTTTATATAACTCCTATCTTTTTCTTTCGTTAGTCGGTCATAGTACACTTACCGACCGACTAGATTGAAAACTAGTCGGTCAGTGAATATACTGCGACCGACTAATTCTTGCCCTAGAAATTCATCTGTGCCTCTGTTTCGACTTAGTCGGTTCAAGCTCATTGACCGACCGACTAGATGGTAATCTAGTCGGTCAGTGTTTGAACTGTGACCGACGAAGTGGGTTAGGGCATTTGTGTATTTTTGCTTCCAAACCGACTTAAACTCACTTTCATTCGACTAAAACTCACTTTTAGTCGGTTTGTCTCTCAGCTCAAGCCCGATAACTCCCAAAACCCGATCGAGCCCCTTCAAATTCTCGTCGACTCCGGCCATATCTCCGGCCATCCTCGCCGTCCGTCGCCGTCGCCTCCTCCTCCTAGGTATCTCCCTCCCTCTCATAGGTCGATTCCTACCCTAGGGTTCGATTTTATCTCATCTAGCTCCTAGGGTTTCCGAATTGTTTCACTTAGGGCTTGTGCATCTAGAGTTTGTGTGTTCGGATTTCTTTTGATCTCTAGGGCTTGTGTTGCTAGTAGTTTGTGTTGCTTGTACTCGTCGTGCCTCGACCATGGCAAAGACGAGAATTCCTATCGCCTCTTCCGGGGCTTCTCCTATGACCGTAGGGCCTTCCGACCCTAGGAATCCCCCTAAGCCTAAACGTCGTGCCAAGTCTACTCAAGCTTCCCCGTGTTCGCCTCCTCTGAAGAAGCAGAGGACGGCGACCGTCAAGCCCCGCAAATCTAAATCCAAAAAGCCCATACTCCACTCACCGGCTACTCCTCCCGATTCCGACACTGAATTTGTGCCTGAGGATGAGCCTATCACTAGGGAACCCACTCCTCCACTCCGTCCTAGGACTCGCCAGCCAAAGGGAAAGGGCCCAATGCCAACGGGGGGTGTTGACATATCGTTGTGTCGCGATGACCCTATGTGTCTCGCGGCCTACAACCGTATTGAACACTGCCCGATGTTATTGGAGCACTACGTCCAGTTTTCTGATTTCCTTGGCTTAGCCGATCTCCTGTCCTATAGTGGTCTCCTTGATTATCTCCGCTATGATCCTAAGGCCAATCCCAAACCGTATCCTCGCCTCGTGAAATTTTTCTATGCCAATCGCGTTCGAGGCCAGTACGATGCCAGCCACTCCATTGAGACGACTGTCTTGGGAACTCCTATAGTTCTCACGGCAGAAATCTTGGGGGAGATTCTTGGTTGTTCGTCGTGTGGTCTCCTCCCTTCAGACATTTCCGTCGATGACATTTCTTCCTTGGATCAGTCAGTTCTTTCAGATATCTTCCAGGTTATCCCCTCCGCATTCATTGGTGTTCCATCGAAATCTTTCAAGCCGAATGCGTGGGTTCTTAACCTGATCTTGAAGTCTTGCCTACTCCCTAAATATGGATCCTCTTCACTTCCATCCCAGCCGTTCTTGAAATTGATCTACGCTCTCTTCTTGGGGTGCGAGATTAATTGGGCTCGCGTGATACTCGATAAGATGGACTCTTTCGAGTGTATACGCAAGACCAATAAGTCTGCGCATATTCCATATCCTTGCCTGTTGACCCTCGTGTTTCGTCATTTCCGAGTCCCTCTCCCTCCTGACGATGAGCGTCCCTTGGGTACTCCTCTGAACGCGACGGCCGTGAAGAAATCTCTAGCGGCGCTTCGTCACGTACAGAGGTCTACCACATCTGCTTCTCAGGCGACTCCCTCTGCTGCTGGTGCCCCCTCTCGTCCTGCTACTTTGGATGATGTCGTACGGATACTTCGTCGGCACGAGTCTCGCTTGGCTCGTACCGAGGAGGTAGTTTGCCGTATGGCTCGTCAGATGGGCATTGATCTTCCTCCGTCCGTGTCTGAGGACGAGGAGATGGACGATGAGGAGCTTGACGAGCTTGTCACTTCTTTAGCCCGTGGCAATGAGGCCACTGCTGCTGCTGCTACATCTTCTGCTCCTGGTGTTGGCACCTCTACCGGTGCTCCAGAGACCTCTGCTGCAGTAGTTCAGACTTCTGAGCCTGCTGCCTCTCCTGCTGACACTCCTGATGTGCCTGCTAATGTTGAGCCTGTTGCTGTTGCTTCCACACCTGCCCCGACGATTCCATCTGTTGAGACACCTCTACTCCCTGCAGAGCCTAAGTCCACTCCGTCGACTGGACCCACGGAGACTGCAGATCCAGCCACCTCGTCGTGATCGCTTGTTTCGAGGACTCTCCACTACGCTTTGGATGATATATCTTAGTGAGAGTATTTTGGGTTAGGATGGGGTTTGAGAGATGTTTTGATGTATTTTTGCGCTTTCTGGATGTCGGAGTTGGATATTATGATATGATGATGTTGTGATGATGGTTATTTTGTTGTATTTTGATGTTGACGATGATGATGTATCTTTTGATGTTTATATCCATGGTCGTTTGTATTTTGATGTACTCGTTGGGATATCTCTTTGGATGTACTCATGATGTTATCATTTATATATATACATCGTCGTTCTCTTTGTCCTAATTCGTCGTGCACATTTAATATTCGTTCAATGCATGTAATGTGTGAATTCGTCGCTCGACGCATGCAAACTTGGTTAAATAGATTTAAATTCTATAATTGTATAGAATTGTTTTCCATGCACACATTTAGCCAAGAATATTGAATATTGAAGAGTATGTTTCTTTATTCAAGAAATGAATAATTATTTGGTATTTTTGATGATTTTGATTTTTTTTTGATAATGGACATTTTGGCACACCTTGATTTGATTTCCACATTTCTCCCTTGGTGTCAATTTGGTCCATCGTCATTGTCTACGACTCCCGATGTTGGATTTTCCATTTCCTAGTTGTTGTCGTTGTATGCCCCCCATTTTTGGGATAATGCCAAAGGGGGAGAGATAATGATAATAAATAGCGCAAATGAAAATTTAACTCAATTTCCAAGAATCTAGTTTGATATGTTAGATTCAGGGGGAGTTAAGATACATATAAGGATTTCCAAAATCCGATATTTCGAAAATCGATTCTCTTTATTTATCTTACTCATCTGATTGATGCAATTCATATATATTCATTCTGGAATTAACGTGTCATCAATGCAGGGGGAGTAAGTATTTTACAATTGAATCATTATTTTTGATTATTATTTATGTTGGTTTGTCATCACCAAAAAGGGGGAGAATGTTGAATATTGGACTCCCCGGATTTGGTTTTGATGATGAGCAAACATAAATAATCCATGAACTAACAATTTGTGAGCGCAGTTTTGGAGATCGTCGCCAATTTCATGAGAACATTCAAACCGACATCTCAACACTTCCCAAAGCTCATATTCATGCCTAAAGCTTCGTTGAAGCTCTTGCGACGCTTTGGAAGTTATGAAGATTCAATCGAAGCTCTCAAAGACCATTCTTTAAGGTTTTATTTATAGTCTTTTAGTTTCGATTGATAGATTGTTAAGCCTTGAGTATATCTTACATCTCTATCTTCATTACGCTCATTTCGTAGCTCTAGGATCCTTGCACAAGTTCATTCTAACTTCCTCGAAGCATCGCGCTTCGATTCGGACTTTATTGTGCATGTTAGTTGGTACAAGAACAAGTACTGACCGACTAGATGGTGATCTAGTCGGTCGGCAACTGTTCTTGAACCGACTAGTTTGATTCCTTAATTTCTTGGACTTTACTGTTTACAGTTAGTCGGTCTACGTTGACTCACCGACCGACTAGTTTGTGAACTAGTCGGTCAGTGATGCTTCTTTGACCGACTAGTTGTGACTTACTGTTCATGCTAAATTTCTCCTAAGCTTCTGTTTATCGTTAGTCGGTCTAAGAACGTTTGGTGACCGACTAGTTGACAATCTAGTCGGTCAACTTTTGTTCTTGGACCGACTAAGTCACTTTGTACTCAGACTAATTCTTTTTGCTCTTAGTCGGTCTACGTTCATTGGCTGACCGACTAGTTGTGAAACTAGTCGGTCAGACAGTCTTCTTGGACCGACTAGATTTCTAGGTCTGAATTTCTATCTCTTCTCAGATCCTCACTTAGTCGGTCCACGTTGTTTGACTGACCGACTAGTTGATGAACTAGTCGGTCAGTGATTGTTCTTTGACCGACTAATTCTCACAGATTTCTATCCGTTGGTGAATGACCTAACTTGTTTTTATGGGACCCTATAAATACGAACCTAGGTCATTTCTATCTAGGTTAGAGCTTCCATTCAGAGATTCATTGAGATCAAAAGAGATAGCCATTCTCACTCAAATCAAAAGCTCTCTTCCTCACAAGAAACCCATTCTCTCTCATTCCTAGATCAAGAATCCATCTAGAGAGAAGGTTGTTCTTGGTGAGCTCTTCAAGCTATTGCTTGATCCAAGTCTCCAAATCATTCCTAGGCACCGATTGCTGGTCATTTCCTTGGTGCTAGGTCTTGGTGACTTCATCTTCCTCAAATCCTTCATTTCACCATTTGGGTAAGAAAAACTCAAGGTATAGGATTTTGTGGTAAGATTGTTTATTTCATTTAATCTCTTTAATATTGCTTTGTGATTCTCTCGGTTGTGAGAGAAGGTTGTGATCCCGGGTTGTGGGATTCACGTTTGCTATTGCATGTATGATTTGATCTTGTGAAGGTTTTTCACAAGATATTCATAGTGGAAATCTTGAGTTAGGGTTTCTAACTCAAGTATCCGGAGGGGATCCGGGTGGTTGGGACGTAGGATCACCGGGAACAAGTCGGGGAGACTTGGGTGGATCCGAACCCATTAACATCGTTTGTTAGCATTGTTAATTTTTTGTTGTCATTCAATTTAAGCTTCCGCAAATTGATTTGGTAGTTGTTTGCAATTTAATTTGGAATTATACTCCTTATTATTTTAAAGTACTATTCACCCCCCCTCTAGTACTTGTGCAGTAGCTGGTAGGGCATTACAACCTCTAGATTAAAAAATCTAGGGACGATCGTAAAAACAGAAAATCCGTTGAAAGAGAAATCCACGCTCCTAATACGTCAAAACTGATCGCCGCAACGGAGAGCCGCAAAGGTACGCCGCAACAATAGATTCCTTCGCGCGTAGGGGATGGATTTTTGAGGGGAGACGGGATGAAAAGCTCAAAGAATTTTAGAGCAAACGTGCTGATAACGTGTTGTATGATAATGAACTCAAGAGAGAGAGAGAGAGAGAGAGAGAGAGAGAGAGAGAGAGAGAGAGAGAGAGAGAATTTCATTGCTAAGAATAAGTCACCATGGCTAAGAGCCATGGTGCTCTATTTATATATCTCATAGTGGGGAGGCTAAAAGCCTCTAGGAGACCAAGGGTCCCCATTACTCTAAGTAATGGGGGCCTAATGAATAGGTAATGAAGGAGGGGAGGCCAAAGGCCTCCCTCATTCATAACAAAGAACTAGTTGCCGCGAATGGCCCAGCGGTTGGACCAAGCGAAGGAAATGGTGTGGGGCCCACAGCCGTTTGAGATATTCGCCGTGCGAGGGGGACCGGACCAAAAGAGATCCCAGTAATTATTCATAAAATATCTCCCACCCTGGGTCCCACCTAATTTTATTTCCCTTCTTAATTAAAACATAATTATTACGGCGTGGTTAATTGTCTGTTGGTTGCCAAAAGTGGTGGCAGAGAACAAAAATAAAGTAATCCGCGTGCAAAGAATAAATGAGCCCTGTTGAACGGATACGAACTTGAGTTTGTTGAGATTAGAGAGAGATACGTCATATCCTTGTATCTTATCTTATATCTTTACTATCATGTCTATAAATAAAGGGCTGGGGCTCCTTCCCAGTAGTTGATTCATAACATGTTATCAGCACGAGCCTCTAAAAATTTTTCCACAAAAATTCTTTTCGATCATTGCGAAGGCGATGGGAGACGGGAGATCCATGCGCGTGGTGCAAGGCCTCCTCAATCGAACGTCGTCATCCGTGTAGGGCTTCGTTCAACCGTCGCTATATCCGGAGGACGGATATAGAGGTAAAAATAGCTTAAAACGATGTTTTTATCATACGACTGATTGTTCTACCCATTGATCTCACAAGATCAGTATGGGATTTGCTAATCGCCCAAAAACGACGAATTTTTTCGTCCCAAAATCATATTTTTTGTCCTCCTATTACCGACGGCTCCCCCCTCCAAAGGCAGGGGGCGTTCCGCGCGCCGTCGCACCCCCCGAAAGGGCGACAGTCTATCCGCGCGCCGTCGCACCCCCCGAAGGGGGGCGGTCTGTCCGTGCCCCGCCGCAACCCCCTGAAGGGGGGCGGCTATCTGCTCGCTCCGCGCACCGCCGCACCCCCTCCCCAAGGGGGGCGGTCTGTCCGCGCTCCACCGCACCCCCCCGAAGGGGGCGGTCTATCCGCGACCCCTCCCCCCGAAGGAGGGGCAGCTGTCTGCACACTCTGCGCGCCGCCGCACCCCCCCAAAGGGGGGGCAGCTGTTCTGCGCGCCGTCGCACCCCACCCCCCGAAGGGGGGCGACTGTCTGCGTGCTTTGCGCGCCGCCGCAACCCCCCGAAGGGGGGGGGCGGTCCGTCTGCGCCGGTCGCACCCCCCCGGAGGGGGGACGGTTTGTTCTCGCACGCCGCCGCCCCCCAAAGGGCGGCGGCCTATTTTGTCGTCGCCACCGCCCCCTCCCCACCGAAGGGGGGCGGCCTGTTCTCCGCCGCCACCCCCCGGAGGGGGGCGGCCTGTTCTCCCCCCCGAAGGGGGCGGCCTGTTCCCGTCGTCACTGCACACACACCCCCCGAAGGGGGGCGGCCTGTTGACTGCTGCCGGACCCCCCAAACTCGGGGGAAGAGGCGGCTTCCCGCTTGTCGCTGATTGGCGGTAGTTAGGTGAGGGGGGCGGCGGCTAACTCTAGCCGCCGCCCCTGATCCCTTGATGGGCCCGAAGCCCATTTTCATAAAAAAAAATTGAAAAGGGGGCAAATTACAATTAAAAGAGATATAATAAGCCCTAAAAGGCTTATTGCAATCAAAGATGGAATTTCGGAGAACTAAAAATAAATATAAACAGTGAATTTTTGGGGACAATTTTGGGGACAAATTAAAAAGGAAAACTTTTTCCTTTTACATAGAACATGTCGCTTTTGGGCCCTTTTTCAATTTGTTGATTAAACCCAAAATTTAACAACCATTGCATCAAATGATTTCTTCCGCAAAATCATCTATACATGCTTTACATCACTGGCTTATTCTGTGGATAATTTATGCATGGTTATGCATTATATTTAAGCTTAATAATTAGGAAGATCCTGCGACCGCTCTGCCGTTAGTTACCTAACCTAACGGTGTATGACGTTGCCCAGTGGTCCAATAATTATTAAGTGATTAAATTATTTATCACATGCGAATATAACTGCATGCGATGTCTGTGAATGAAAATGTTGATGATCACAATATTTCTACATGAATAGCTAAATGCAGTTTTTGGATCGGCTATTTAAGTCCCACATTTTATTTCCCGCACTTTTCTTTTATTTTTGAGAGAAATTGTAGTGATGAATTTATGTAAATGTCAAAGACCGAAGACTACTTTCCATAGAGACGGAGGCAACAATTGAAGCTGGAGATATTATATGGGACCCACATGGTTTCCAAAGTTGTATTTTCCTTTTAAGCTGCAAATTGTGTAATATGGACTGTATGGACTTTGGACTCCTTTTATGTGGGACTGGCCGATCCACGCATTTAGCTTCTCATTAAATATTGCCTCCGCATGAAAACGTTTGTTTGTTTGATTAAAGTATTAATTCATGCATATTTGTGCTCTGCTAGATAAATGGCTAAATTGCAAGTGTCTATTTCGAAGTGCTGGATGCATCAGGTAGAAACTATCTGAGCTGGCAGCTAGATGTAAAGTTTCACCTGCGTGCAAAGTCCCTCATTACTGCTGTAACAAAAAAGAAAAAGTAAGCGATATAGAAAGACGCAAGCCATCATCTATATTCGCCGCCATGTGGACAAGACCTTAAAGGCTGAATACCTTACGGTCGAAGATCCACTTGATTTATGGACTGCCCTGAGGACAAGTATAAACATCAGAGAGATGTTATACTCCTAAGGGCACGATATGAGTGGGAGAACCTGAGACTGCAGGACTTTAAGTCCATTGCTGAGTACAACTCAGCACTTTTTTGCATCACCTCACGCCTGAAGTTGTGTGGTGAGAAAGTCTCAGAAGATCGCATGCTGGAAAAGACGTATACGTCTTTCCATGAAAAAGTTGCGATACTTATGCAACAATACCGTGAATGCAAGTTCAACAAGTATTCTGAGCTGCTGTCATGTTTACTCTTGGCCGAACAAAACAGAGAGCTTCTTCTCGCCACTCACAATATGCGCCCCCTGGCACTGCCCCTCTACCAGAAGCTCACCATACATCTTCCTTCAAAAAGAAGACAGACAATAAAAGAAAAGAAAGAACACAGAAAGGGGAACAACACAAAAGAGCCAAGGGCCAAGTACAGCAGCGGAAAAATGAAGGGAAGCGCAAGTTCACCTGGCGCAGAAATGACAACAAGAAAAAAGATGCACCCAACCCAAGAGGGATTGGGAAGACCAGTGTCACAGCTGTGGCATGACAGGCCACTGGTCCAGAGTGTGCCGGACCCCACTGCATCTCCAGGAGCTTTATAAACAAAGCAAGAAAAAAAATGCTGAAACAAACCTGGTGCCTGCAAACACTGCAGTCAAGTTCATGGCAAATGACTTCGAATATGAGGACATGCTTGATTAGCCTACTACATTTATCTTAGCATTTTGTTCAGAACAATTTATCTTATGAGTGCATTCGATGTATTTTGATTTCATTTGAATAAAAGTTAGTTTATGAATGCAAATGTTTTACTCATCCTTTTAAATGGAATGCTCTCATGACTGCTTGGTAGACAGTGCTTCGACCAATAATATTTTCAGAATAAATGCTATTTTCATAGCATTACACCGTATAAGAGCCCTGTGAATACCATTTCAGGACCATCAGATATAATTGAAGGTTCTGGGAATGCAACCTTGTTACTTCCTATAGGAACAGAAATTAAAATTAAAGATGCATTATACTCTCCGAATTCCAAACGAAACTTATTAAGTTTCAAAGATATCCGTTTGAACGGATTCCACTTGGAAACAACAAATGTAAAAGAAAATGAATTACTGTATGTAACGTCTCAAGTAAATGGAGTTAAAACCATACTTGAACGTTTTGAGAGCCTTTTATCGGGCCTGTACCATACAAAGATTCAGAGAGAGGAAACAAATCTGACGAAGCACCTGAAGTGCCCGACATCAGCCAAATTTTTACTTTGGTATGATAGACTTGGCCACCCTGGATCTGTGATGATGCACCGTATTTTATCATAATCCTATGGGCATAACTTGAAGAACCAGAAGATTCTTCAGAAGGGAGAATTCCCTTGTGTACCCTGCTTCAAGGGTAAATTAATAACAAGGCCATCACCACTTAAAGTGGATATCGAGTCTCCAAGTTTCCTCTAAAGAATACACGGAGACATATGCGGTCCCATTCACCCCCTAGTGGGCCTTTTCGATACTTCATGGTACTGATCGATGCATCTTCGAAATACTCGTATCTACTATCGACCCGAAACTTAGCGTTTCCAAAGCTTCTGGCATAAATTATAAAGTTACTGTAACGGCCTGTAATTTTTAGACGTGTGTAGAATCGCGCGTATCAGTATTTTACGTCTGTCGTTCGGATAATCTTTTCGTCCGTACTTTTGTTACGCGTCGACGCGTACAAATATCTGAATTTCGTTTATCCCGTATCATAATTAATTAACTACTTAATTTAACAAATCCGTTTAACTTAATTATCTCGCTAATCACAACTTCCTAATCAATTTCATTATTTACTAATTAATTTATTTATTTTTAATTAAGTTACTAATTACCTTATTTTGATAATTACTTTAATTCAACTATTTTACCATTCACATTAATTTTACTAAATCACTTTGATCCTTTAACCTCATATCCTACTCATCATTCACGTTTAAGGAGTGAACCCAATTGTAGACAGATTCATTTCACTTGATTAAGTCAACACACCATTTAGTTCAGTCCTAATCACTAACTTGCACATATTAAAATTGTCTCTGCTCTTTCTTTAAATAAGGAGGAGAATCGTAACACGTTGTTAGCCAGATGCATTCTCTTGTTTAACGTCAACAAACACCAATTAATTTCTTTGACAAAGTGGGAACCGTCTCCCCTGCTAATCTCCTTTGTCGACAGCCTGAGAAAACGTGGGATTCATTTCCACGTTCATCTCCCCCAATCAATCTTCCAACGACTAACAAAATTAAAATTGTCTCTGCCAACAAACTTCTTCTTAAGGCGACGCCCTGCACAAATTATTCTACGAAAACCCCTCAACACAAATCTGTTCATCCTCCTTCAAATCAAAACAATTTCATCAAACCCAAGCAAATCAGCCAAACCCATTTCCAATACAAACTCAATTCTAAAACTAGGATCAAACAATTTCAGATCCAAACAATTTCTGATCCAAGCAAACTTCAGATCTGAATTCAAAACACCAAATCCAGATTTCAAAGCAGATAAACCCTCTTTTTCCTCTTCTTCCTCCTTCCTCCTCCCCTCACCATGGCCGCCACCCGAGCTCCGACCAGCCATCACCCACGCGCGCTAGATGTGCGTCACCATGGCAGCCACCAGCGCCGCCCCGAGGAGCCGCCGACCTGCTGAACGTCGCGCGCGCATCGTCGCCGTGCGCAGGAGGCCGCCGCCGCCGCTGCTGAAGCGCGCCGCCTGCGACCACGCCGGAGGTCCGCCCGTGCGCCACCCAGGTGCGCCGCCGGAGCCGCCTGCCCTCAGCCCTCCCCGTCGCGTGTAGGTGAGATCCATCTTCCCTTTTTCTTGCGCACGAGCTCCTTCTTACGTCCCCTTGCTGCAAGCTTTGGAAAAAAAATAGAAAGAAAGAACAGACAGAGGGTGACAAGGAGATAGGGAAGTTTGAGATAAGAATGAAATAAGAGTTGTCAGCCTCTTAAAAGAATAATAGAAAGAGAGTAATGAGGGTGACAGTTTTATAAAAGAGAGTTTAAAGCAAAAGAATGATAAAAAGATAAGCGTAGTTGACAGCCTATGTGTATATATTTAAAGATTAAGAATAGGAGAAAGAGACAGAGATTTATTTGTTGTATGTATGAGTAGGTTTCCGACTCTTCTTCAGAAACACCATAAACTACAAGAAGAACAGGACTATGAAAGTACACTTACCATACCTAACACGAAAGGCCAGCTGCTGCACATCAAATATACAACAACCAAGCAATGGGAATATTAAAAATTTCAAGAATTACTTCCCCAAATTTTTTTGCGTCCTCACTTAATTTACTTGAGAACACATTAATGTATTATCATTCTGTCATTAAAGTAACTGTTATAACAAGTACCCAGTGGGCTCAAATCCTTAAAGGAGGCATGTAAAGTGAATTTAAGATTGATGAAAACAAAGGAATATGAGTAACTGCAGTGATAAAATGTTCTCCAATTCATTGTTTAACCATGACCTCATTGTTTAAGATCTTTTCTCCAACTATTGATTAACTTCAATCCTTTTATAGATTCTTATATTGAAGCACATATACTATGTTGCTAACGTTTTTCCCAATTAACAACATGCAAATCTCCCACATTTTCTAGCACTAATTAAACAGATTTAGCAGAATTCATATACATATAATTTATAGGATATACAAATTATAACCAATAGGAGTAGGGTAAGTGCCAACCTTGATGTCATTAACAGGTTAAGTTAAAGAAATATGATTAAAGAATAAGAGAGAGGTGATATGTTAACATGATAAATTGCATTAATAATATTAGAGTAGGTGATAGTAGGTGGAGGGTATTAATATAATGATTAACATGATAATAACCTTGTAATTAACTAATATTGGGTTAGCGTTAATACGATTGTTAATATTAATTAACTAGCTAGTATTAAATTTTAACAGCTTGCTATTAGATAAATCAGAATAAAATAAGGCGTTTCATGTTAGTATAAACATCACCTTAGCCAGTGAGCCCAATAAAATTAGACAAACCCAGTTTAGGGATTAACTCGATATTTTGATTATCTCGCAATAAATCTAACTCGGTGATTTGTTTAACCAAAACAGAGAACCAGAAGTACTGACACGTAGTACTCGTCGAGACGAACCCACGACAACCGATACTACCGGAAACAGGCAAGTGCTACTTGCCAGTAAATGTTTAGGCCACGTTTTTAGGCCAATTTATTTGTTAGCGTAAAAGAGACTAGGCAGTGAAATGATAGCTACCTAGACGCCTTTTTGATCTAGTTTGACAACGAAACTAGATCCGACACTTTACCTGCTTTCATTCATGCTGCCATGCCATGTTTAATTTTCAATTAACGGTACGCACTTTAACTGCTCATCTCATGTCATGTCATGCATCATGTGTTCTATCGTGATTGCGTAGCACACGCTACAAAAATTGTAACTATTGAGGCTAGGCACCTGCTTTGCGGGCACAACCCTATGCCAATAACACTTCCTGGCTCGTGATCCAGAAGATGGGCGCCAGTCCATATACACGTGGAGGGGTAGGGTTAAACGATCGCTTGAGCGTAGAAGTGAGCTCGTACAGCCACTTCAGCCAAAAGACGGAAACTCTGTGCACAATGTGAAAAGTTAATGATTCGTGAAAATCGTGAAATACTGTTTTCGTAGTTTCTGCTACGACGTGCATGCATCATGTCATTTAAACTGTTGCATTCTTTAAATGTCATTTCATATTGTTTTAGAACTGCTAGTCGTTTTTCTATATTTGTATCCTTGCACAAAAGTTCTCCGCTTCCCTTGGGAGACTTTTGCTGACATGTGCCCTTTTCTCTTTGGGTGTCACATGTCAGGCTTTGAGACAGAACAGGTAGTAGAGGACGAGCAGTTCGTGGACGCTGAGTTTGAAGTCCCTGCTGAGACCGAGTTCGAGGACACTGGTGACCAGTCCTAGACTCGTTTGGAGTCTCCCCTTAGTTGTTACCTTTCCTTAGTCGCTGTTATGTTTCGGTGCGTAGCACCTATCTCTCTCTTTGTTTTGTTTGGCCATGCTTTAGGCCTATTATTCAGACTTGTACTTTTGTGACTTTTCTGTGATGTTGTAATATTTGTTGGATGTTGTTGGTAGATATTCTTTTATCTGCTTTATTATTGTTGTTGTTTCGTCGCAAAGCAAGGACCTGCTACTTTTTGAAATTTTTACAGACGCTTATCAGACTGCAGCTTCACAGCTCCACGTCTGAGCGGACCTCCTCACATCTCGCCTTCCATATTAGGGAAGCGGGGCGTGACAGTTACGGGCACATTTTCCAGACAACCAAATAAATAAAATATGTCTGGATAATGCGGGATAATTCACCTCCCAGTCATTTCAAGAATACTGCCAAACAACAGGAATAGAAATTGAACATCCGGTGTCGCATGTTCACACCCAGAACGGGTTGGCAGAGTCGCTGATTAAAAGACTCCAATGGATTGCACGTCCATTGCTAATGAAATCCTAGTTACCGGTGGATGCATGGGGGATGCAATTTTGCATGCTGCATCATTAATAAGAATAAGACCCTCAGGAGGTCAGAGTCTCTCTCCAATGCAACTTGCATATGGAATGCCGCCGAACATTTCTCACTTGAGAATCTTCGACTGCGCAGTTTATATCCCCATCGTACCACCACATAGGACCAAGATGGGCCCCCAACATCGCCTAGGTATCTATGTAGGGTTTGACTCACCCTCCATTATAAGATACCTAGAACCCCAAACGGGGGATGCTTTTAAGGCACGTCTTGAAGACTGTGACTTTGATGAGACATATTTCCCCAAAATGTGTCTAGACATCGAAAAGTCTGGCGCGAAGCAAATGTTAACGTGGGATACAAAGAGCTTGACCCACTATGATCCGGTAACAAAACAATGTGATGATAAGATCCAGAAGATCTTGCACATCCAGAACACAGTTCATAGATTACCGGACTCATTTACTGACAACCAGAGCATTGTCAAATCACACATCCATGCTGCAAATACTCCAGCTAGGATTGACATCCCAAAAGATGGATGCAATCCACCAACAGCAGAAGTGGCTGCACCTCAACAGAAAAGAGACAGACCACCAGGCTCCAAGGATAAAAATCGACGAAAAAGAAAAATATCCGGAGACCTTGGGACGATACCCTCACAGAGAAATGAGCTCGGTCCATACCCTCTCCCCTCCCGGAATCCACTGCAGAGGAACTGCCGGGAGAAACTGAAATTTCATTAAATTATGTACGTACAGGGGAGGTATTAGACAGAAAGAATACAGTCGTCGACGATGACTTTGCCTTTCACATTGCTATTCACGTCGCCGGAAGCGACGATGATCATGATCCACATTCCGTTGCTGAATGCAAGCGTAGAAATGACTGGCTAAAGTGGAATCAAGCAATAGAAGCCGAGCTGGACTCGCTTCAGAAACGCAAAGTCTTTGGGCAAATAGTCCAGACACATACTAGTGTCAAACCTGTGGGATAAAAGTGGGTATTCATAAGAAAAAGAAATGAAAATAATGAGATCGCACTCTACAAAGCAAGACTTGTAGCACAAGGATTTTCCCAAAGACCGGGCATTGACTATGACGAAACATACTCCCCGGTCATGGATGCGATCACTTTCAGATTCCTGATAAGCTTAATAGCAAAGGAAGGCTTAGATATGCAGCTAATGGATGTTGTGACTGCATATCTATACGGTAATCTCGATAAGAAGATATACATGAGACTTCCTGATGGCTTTTCAATGCCTACTGAACTAAAAGATAGACCTCGGGACGTCTACTCTGTTAAGCTACAAAGATCATTGTATGGTCTAAAACAATCAGGAAGAATGTGGTATAACAGACTCAGTGAATTCCTTGTTCAACAAGGATTCAATAACAATGAAGTCTGCCCTTGTATCTTCATAAGAACAATGGAAAAAGGATTCGTAATGATCGTTGTCTATGTAGACGTTCTGAATCTCATTGGATCTCCTGAAGAGATCGCTGAGATATTTGTAAGCCTAACAAAAGAATTTGAAATGAAAGACACAGGCAAAACGAAATTCTACCTTGATTTACAGATTGAACATCTAAAAGATGGAATCCTATTACATCAGACCACATACACAAAGAAAATGTTACAAAGATTCCATATGGACCTATGTCATCCACTTAGTACACCTATGGTGGTACAATCCCTGGATGCACATAAAGACCCCTTTCGGCCGTTGGAAGAGGGGGAGGATATACTTGATCCAGAAGTCCCTTACCTAAGTGCCATCGGAGCACTCTTATATCTGAAAAACTGCACGCGTCCCGATAGAGCGTTCGCAGTAAACTTGCTAGCCAAATACAGTGCAGTGCCCACACAACGCAACTGGACCGGGGTTAAGCACCTTCTGTGCTACCTCCAAGGGTCTACAGATCTGGGACTTGTCACGCCCTGCTTCCCTAAAATGGAGGCGAGACGTGAGAAGGTCCGCTTAGGCGTGGAGCTGTGAAGCTGCAGCCTGATAAGCGTCACTATATCATATGCAAGCCCCTGTAAGCACGAACGGAACAAAGATAATAACACTAGAGAGACAGAAATAAAATCTCAAATCTCAGAATTGTCGAAACATTAAAATTAAGTTCCACATCCAGAAAAGTCACCAGGCTAAAAGAAGGAGTCTAGGCCCAAAACATGGCCAACAAAAGCCAACACGGAACAAGGTATTGGTGCTACGCACCGACAACTAAAGCAGTCTAAACAACAACACAAACAGTCTCTACGACTGATCTCCCGTGTCCACGAAGTCCTCGTCGAACACAGGCTCAGGCTCGGCGTCCGCAAACACCTCGTCCTCAACAACGAACTCTGGCTCAGGATCTAACATGCGACACTCAAAAAAGAAAGGGGCACATGTCAGCAAGTCTAAAAAGACTTGAGTAAGGAAACTGAAAGTAAACTAACAACCTAGGAGTTATAATAAGATGCAATGACATGGCGGTTAAGTATGTTGCAACAGTTAAAAGAAGAGACAAGCACACACGATGTAGTAAAAGCTACCAAGTCACTAATCACGAATCACTTATCACTATTTCCACTTTGTGCTCAGAGTTTTCGTCTTTTGGCTGAAGTGGCTGTACAGGCTCACTTCTACGCTCAAGCGACCGTTTAACCATACCCCTCCACGTGTATCGAGCGTTGGGATTAGCAACACACTATGCTCGCTTCTGGATCACGAGCCAGGAAGTGTATTTGGCATAGGGGTGCACCTAGCCTGATCACTGTGTAGGAGTCAAAATCCTACTCGCCGTAGCTTACATTTTAGAGTAGCGTGTGCTACACAATCACGATGAACAATCAATGTATGCAATGACATGAACAGATATTCGTGTACCGTTAATTGAAATTAAACATGACATGCAAGCATGATGAGGGTGACGGATCTAGCTTCGTTGTCAAGCTAGATCAAAGGGCGTCTAGGCAGCTATCCTTTCACTGCCCAATCTCTTTTACGCTAAAACAAGTAAATGGCCTAAGGACATGGCCTAAAACCCTAAGTGGCAAGTTTCACTTGCCTGATACCAAGGATGACGATCAACGAGGCACGTCACAAAATGTTAAACTACGGAGATGGGATCGCTGCCATGGCAAAACAATATCAGAACTAGGGTTTAACAAAAATCACAAGGTGGGTTATGAGAATATTAAAGGATCGATTTACTACCCGTATCGTAGCGGAAGAACGATGCCGAGCAAGCACGGCAACGGAAAAACGATCCGGAGAACTATGGTTCAGATCTGGAAATGGCGAGGAAATTCTGGAGAAATGGGGTTTTGGGGTTCGCCGACGGCCTAAAGGTAGGTGGTCGGCCTAATGAGGGTGTGAGGGGCTCCGGGGATGAAGGAGAAGAGCTAGGGGAAGGTTGGGGAAGATCAGAGGTCAAGGGGGAAAGGAAATGGCCAAGAGAAGTGAAAGAAAGAAAAGAAAACGATTGGGGGTTTAAATAGGAAAATTTGCGGCGGCTGCCCGAAACCTAGGGTTTCGGGGTCAATTAGTCGGTCAAAGAAGGGTTGTTGACCGACTAGTTCAAGAACTAGTCGGTCGGTAGACCAACTGCGACCGACTAACACCAAACAGTAACTCAAGTCCGTCAAAATGGTTAAAGAACTAGTCGGTTAAAGAACAATGGCTGACCGACTAGTTTGCAACCTAGTCGGTCGAAAAACATTCTTAGACCGACTAACGATAAACAATAACTTAGGTAAAATTAATCAAAGGAACTAGTCGGTCTGAGAGCAAGTTCTGACCGACTAGTTTCACATCTAGTCGGTCGGTGGTTGTTCTTAGACCGACTAAGAGTAAACAGTAAGTTCTGAATTTTTGATTTAATGAAACTAGTCGGTTCCAGAAGAGTTCCTGACCGACTAGATTGGAATCTAGTCGGTTGGTCCTCCTTCTTGAACCAACTAAAGTGCACGAAAAGTCTCGAATCGAAGCGCGAAGCTCCGGGAAGATTCCTATGGCTTCTAATATCAACCTATCTCTAAGATATGAGCGATATGAAGCTCGTCACGAATGACTTACTCCAAACTCGACGATCTAAGGAAGAAGCTAGAAAATCACGACGAAACGAACGAAACGAAGGCTACGAAGACGGAAAATCACACATAAGGGGGAAATCCACCAAAACACATATAATATAGATAATCCAAATACAAACCAGTCGTTACATCATCCCCAACTTAAGAAAAAATTCCGTCCTCGGAATTTCCCAACACTCACGTGTCCGGAAACAAAAGTGGGTAGCGCTCTCGCATCTCATCCTCCATCTCCCAAGTAGACTCTCCTGGCGAGCCATGTCGCCACATCACACTCACAAGATTGACAACCTTGTTCCGGAGTGACTTCTGACGCCTATCCAAAATTAGCACGGGCTGCTGATCATACGTCATATCAGGGCGAACGTTAATCTCCGAGAAATCCACAGCATGAGATAGATCGCTGATGTATCGACGAAGCTGCGACACATGGAAAACATTGTGAACTCCTTCCAAAGATGGCGGCAAGGCTAAGCGGTAGGCTACCTCGCCAACTCTCTCCAGAATGTCAAACGATCCAACGTATCACGGGCTCAACTTCCCTCGCTTCCCAAAGCGAATCACTCCACGATTCGGGGAAATCTTCAGAAACACATGGTCGCCCGGCTGAAACTCCAAAGGACGGCGTTTAGCATCCGCCCAATGCTTAAAACGGTCCTGAGCAATCCTCAGCCTCTCCCGAATGTTCCTGACAACATCCGCAGCCTCCACAATCATCTCAGGTCCCAACAGCTCCCGATCACCAATGTCATCCCAACTCAATGGCGATCGACACTTCCTCCCATACAGCGCGGCGAAAGGCGCCATGCCAATACTCGCCTGGAAGCTGTTGTTGTAAGAGAACTCCACCAGATGTAGATGGTCCTCCCACGAACCCTTGAAATCCAACATGCACGCCCTCAGCATGTCCTCCAAGATCTGAATCATCCTCTCGGACTGGCCATCTGTCTGCGGATGGTACGCCGTGCTGAAACTCAGACGCGTACCCAAACTCTTCTGTAAACTCTGCCAGAACTGAGATGTGAACCTCGTGTCTCTGTCCGACACGATACTCACAGGGACTCCGTGAAGTCGTACGATCTCCTGCACGATTCACGTTACATCACTATTTAAACTAGGAAAAGGAAGTAGAAACGGAGAGTAAAAGAATTTACCTCCATGTATCTCCTCACTAGCGCCTCAGTGGATTGTCCTACTCGGAATGGAATAAAGTGCGCGGATTTGGTCAATCGATCTACGATCACCCAAATCGCATCATTTTGCTTCGGATTCCGAGGCAGTCCAGTCACAAAGTCCATAGTGATGTGTTGCCATTTCCACTCTGGAATCGGAAGCGGTTGTAGCAACCCTGTCGTACGCTGATGCTCCACCTTTACCTGCTGGCAAACCAAACACTTGGCTACACTCCGAGCCACGCTCCTCTTCATGCCATGCCACCAATAGTTCAGACGGAGGTCCTTGTACATCTTGGTGCCACCATGATGCACAGAATACGGCGAACTGTGTGCCTCCACCAACAACTCCTCTCTGATATCTCCAGCTGGCACACACAACCTGGCTCCAAATCTCAACGAACCATCCTCATGAATCAAGAAGTCAGTCCGCAGACCGGCTTCCACATGCTCCCGAATCTTCACCAGCTTCGGATCTCCAGCCTGGCCAGCCTTGATTCTATCCACGATCGTTGACTGTATCTGCATACACATCAATGAAGAAGCTTCTCCAGGAAGAACGATCTCAACACCAGACCCGCAAAAATCCTGCTGCAATCTCCACTGCGAAGTCAACAACATCACCGCTGGAAGCCTACTCAGCGCATCAGGAACCACATTCACCTTGCCATGGTGATACTGCAAATCAATCTCATAATCCGCCATGAGCTCCAACCATCGACGCTGTCGCATGTTGAGCTCCTTCTGAGTAAAAATATACTTCAAGCTTTTGTGATCGGTGAAGATCTTCACTTTCTCACTCAGCAGGAAGTGCCTCCAAATCTTGAGCACAAACACGACTACGGCCAACTCCAAGTTGTGCGTCGGGTAATTCTTCTCATGAGTCTTGAGCTGATGCGGGGCATATGCCACAACATGCCCGTGCTGATGCAACACACAACCGAGACCCTTGCCAGAAGCATTGCAAAAGATCTCAAATCCTCCACTGCGAACATGCACAACAAGAACAGGGGCAGTAGTCAATCTCTCCCTCAGAACACCAAAGGCATTCTGACAATCACCCGACCAAACAAAAGGTACATCCTTTCGCGTCAATCTGGTCATCGGCTCAGCAATACAGGAAAAGTCCTTAATGAAGCGCCGATAGTAACCAGCAAGCCCAAGAAAACTCTGGATCTCAGACACTGACTGCGGAACATGCCACTCTCTGATGGCCTTGATCTTCTCGGGATCCACTGAAATACCATCTCCAGACACCACATGCCCCAGAAAAGCAACTCTGTCCAGCCAAAACTCGCACTTCGAAAACTTAGCATACAAACGATGCTTCCTCAAAATCTCCAACACTGTCCTCAAGTGCGAGGCATGCTCCTCCTCCGACTTTGAATAGATCAGAATGTCGTCAATGAAGATAACGACAAACTTATCTAAAAAGTCATAGAAGATCAGATTCATCAGGTTCATGAAAACTGCGGGTGCATTGGTTACACCGAAGGGCATAACCACAAACTCGTAGTGTCCATACTTCGTCCTGAACGCTGTCTTCGGAAAATTTTACTTCTTCACCTTCAGCTGATGATAACCACTCCTCAAATCCAACTTCGAGAATACTCTCGATCCTCCAAGCTGATCAAAAATGTCATCGATACGAGGCAAGGGATATCGATTCTTCACGGTCACCGCATTCAACTCCTGATAGTCCACGCACATACGACGCGAACCATCCTTCTTCTTCACCAGCAAGACTGGTGCTCCCCACAGAGACACACTGGGATGAATGAAACCCTTCTGAAGAAGCTCATCCAGCTGCTTCCGCAATTCCTCCAACTCAGCTGGTGCCATATGATAGGGCGCTTTCGAAATCGGCTGCGCTCCCGGAATAAGATCAATCAAAAACTCGAGAGCTCGATCGGGTGGCAGCCCAGACATCTCCTCGGGGAAGACGTCATCGAAGTCCCGCACTACAGCAGGCCTCTCCTGCTCCATCTGCATAGCCACAAACTCCACCGGTCTAGCCCGGAATCTGACAGGGCCAAGCGTACTGCTACCCCGGCTGAACTCAAATACTGGATGTCCGGGAATCTCGAACACCACCTTCTTCCTCCGACAGTCAATCGTAGCATAGAAGCTCACAAGCCAATCCATCCTAAGGACCGCATCATAGTTGATGATGTCGTGGACAATGAAGTCAGCGTAAAGCTCATGTCCACAGACCACCAACGAGCAAGAATTGCAACCACGATGCACCGAGATCACGCCATTTCCTGTGACGATATTCCAACTCTTGGGAAGAGGGGACGTCGACAAGGAATGCTTCTCCACGAAGCTCCGAGAAATAATGGACATCGATGCACCAGAGTCAAAGAGGACTCGTGCAGGAAATGTGCAAACCAGAATCACACCTAACAAGCAATCTAACAATCAGATCCTATTCTAGCAAACAATCATATGCAAGCAACCAAACATAATCTAATAACTAAAACTAATGAAGGAAGGAAACAACTAGATTGAGGGTTACCTGCGATAACCTCATCCACTGCCTCGCTCTCCACAGCGGTCATCAGAAAAGCCTGCCTCCTCGGCTGCACGGCCCGCTGAAAAGCCTGCCTCTGCGGTACGAGAGCTGTTCCGCGACCAGCATGTACCGGTGCTCTCTGCTGCAACGGCTGAGCTGCAACAGGTGCCCTCCAAGGCTGCTTGATGCTCGGGCAATCCTTCAGAGTATGCGAAGCATCGCCGCAGACCAATCACTACCCCAAAAGTCTCCTGCACTGGTCCCTCACATGGCCCGCCTTGCCGCAATGGTTGCAAGTCTTCAGAACAGGCCCACCTGGCCTCTTGAACTGCACCGGCTGATTAGGCTTGAAACCAGTCCTAACCACCGCTCTGGCCTGCTCCATAGGCCTCTTTCTAGCTCCAGCAATATGTCCTCTCCTCTTGTTCAGGTTCAGCTCCTGCCTCCTCGCAGCTACCAGAACCTTCTGATAAGACTCCAGATCAGAGGAAGACACGAAACTCTGAAGCTCCAAAGCAAGTCCCTGCAGGAACCTCTGAGCCCTCTCGTCAGCATCCTGCACCATCTTCGGTGCGAACCGACTCAGCCTAGTGAACTCTTGGTGGTACTGGTCCACCGTCAAGCTCCCTTGCTTCAGATCAATAAAACGCTGCAACATCTCCTTCCTGGCAGCCTTCGGGAAGAACTCCTCATCGAACCTGGACTTGAAAGTAGCCCAAGCTATCGGCTCCACCAGCATCTTCTCTTCCGCATCCCACCAGTTCCGAGCATTATCCTTGAGCTGCCTCTTCGCCAAATCAACCCATCCAGCCGGGCTGATCTTCGCCATCTTCAAATTATCCTCTATGTTTTGAATCCACTCATCGGCAGCTAGAGGACCCTCAGACCCATCAAAATAAGCAGGACCCACCTCCCGAAACTGCTTCGATCCTGGCTCGGAACGAGGGGCCTCCGAAACTGCCCGAGCAGCTCGAACAACTGGAGCATTCTGGACTTGCAGGAGCACGCCCTGCTGCACCTGCATCATCTGAAGCATCATCCGCATCATCTCCCCATTGGTGGGCTCCCGCTCAGGCTCTTCGTCATGAGGGGGCACACCACCACCACCACGGGTATTCCGTCTTCCTGCCATCTAATGACACAGAAAACGAAACAAATTAGACTCATAGCTTATGACTCGGATGTCGAACTTAGTTTATTGGACATTCTAATATTATTATCGTTATTCCGATAATCGCAGTTACAGAAGGGACCTGCATGGGCCACCAACAAAACCTGTCACGCCCCGCTTCCCTAAAATGGAGGCGAGACGTGAGAAGGTCCGCTCAGGCGTGGAGCTGTGAAGCTGCAGCCTGATAAGCGTCACTATATCATATGCAAGTCCCTGTAAGCACGAACGAAACAAAGATAATAACACAAGAGAGACAGAAATAAAATCTCAAATCTCATAATTGTCCAAACATTAAAATTAAGTTCCACATCCAGAAAAGCCACCAGGCTAAAAGAAGGAGTCTAGGCCCAAAACATGGCCAACAAAAGCCAACACGGAACAAGGTATTGGTGCTACGCACCGACAACTAAAGCAGTCTAAACAACAACACAAACAGTCTCTACGACTGATCTCCCGTGTCCACGAAGTCCTCGTCGAACACAGGCTCAGGCTCGGCGTCCGCAAACACCTCGTCCTCAACAACGAACTCTGGCCCAGGATCTAACATGCGACACCCAAAAGAGAAAGGGGCACATGTCAGCAAGTCTAAAAATACTTGAGCAAGGAAACTGACAGTAAACTAACAACCTAGCAGTTATAATAAGATGCAATGACATGGCAGTTAAGTATGTTGCAACAGTTAAAAGAAGAGACAAGTACGCACGATGTAGCAAAAGCTACCAAGTCACTAATCACGAATCACTTATCACTATTTCCAGTTTGTGCTCAGAGTTTCCGTCTTTTGGCTGAAGTGGCTGTACGGGCTCACTTCTACGCTCAAGACCGTTTAACCATACCCCTCCATGTGTATCGAGCGTTGGGATTAGCAACACACTATGCTCGCTTCTGGATCACGAGCCAGGAAGTGTATTTGGCATAGGGGTGCACCTAGCCTAATCACTGTGTAGGAGTCAAAATCCTACTTGCCTCAGCTTACATTTTAGAGTAGCGTGTGCTACACAATCACGATGAACAATCAATGTATGCAATGACATGAACAGATATTCGCGTACCGTTAATTGAAATTAAACATGACATGCAAGCATGATGAGGGTGACGGATCTAGCTTCGTTGTCAAGCTAGATCAAAGGGCGTCTAGGCAGCTATCCTTTCACTGCCCAGTCTCTTTTACGCTAAAACAAGTAAATGGCCTAAGGACATGGCCTAAAACCCTAAGTGGCAAGTTTCACTTGCTTGATACCAAGGATGACGATCAACGAGGAACGTCACAAAATGTTAAACTACGGAGATGGGATCGCTGCCATGGCAAAACAATATCAGAACTAGGGTTTAACAAAAATCACAAGGTGGGTTATGAGAATATTAAAGGATCGATTTACTACCTGTATCGTAGCGGAAGAACGATGCCGAGCAAGCACGGCAACAGAAGAACGATCCGGAGAACTATGGTTCAGATCTGGAAATGGCGAGGAAATTCTGGAGAAATGGGCTTTTGGGGTTCGCCGACGGCCTAAAGGAAGGTGGCCGGCCTAATGAGGGTGTGAAGGGCTCCGGGGATGAAGGAGAAGAGCTAGGGGAAGGTTTGGGAAGATCAGAGGTCAAGGGGGAAAGGAAATGGCCAAGAGAAGTGAAAGAAAGAAAAGAAAACGATTGGGGGTTTAAATAGGAAAAGTTGCGGCGGCTGCCCGAAACCTAGGGTTTCGGGGTCAATTAGTCGGTCAAAGAAGGGTTGTTGACCGACTAGTTCAAGAACTAGTCGGTCGGTAGACCAACTGCGACCGACTAACACCAAACAGTAACTAAGGTCGTCAAAATGGTCAAAGAACTAGTCGGTTAAAGAACAATGGCTGACCGACTAGTTTGCAACCTAGTCGGTCGAAAAACGTTCTTAGACCGACTAACGATAAACAGTAACTTAGGTAAAATTAATCAAAGGAACTAGTCGGTCTGAGAGCAAGATCTGACCGACTAGTTTCACATCTAGTCGGTCGGTGGTTGTTCTTAGACCGACTAAGAGTAAACAGTAACTCCTAAATTTTCGATTTAATGAAACTTGTCGGTTCCAGAAGAGTTCCTGACCGACTAGATTGGAATTTAGTCTGTTGGTCCTCCTTCTTGAACCAACTAAAGTGCACGAAAAGTCTCGAATCGAAGCGCGAAGCTCCGCGAAGATTCCTACGGCTTCTAAGATCAACCTATCTCTAAGATATGAGCGATATGAAGCTCGTCACGAATGACTTACTCCAAACTCGACGATCTAAGGAAGAAGCTAGAAAATCACGACGAAACGAACGAAACGAAGACGGAAAATCACACATAAGGGGGAAATCCACCAAAACACATATAATATAGATAATCCAAATATATGAAAAACCAGTCGTTACAGGACTCTTCTACAAAAATGGAATATCCTCTACATTTGATGGTTATGCTGATGCAAGTTATCTGTCTGATCCACACAATGCAAAATCACAGACTGGGTATGTGTTTACCTATGGAGGGACAGCCATTTCGTGGAGATCCATCAAGCAAACCTTGACGGTGACCTCATCCAATCACTCTGAGATCATTGCCATCCATGAAGCAAGCAGAGAATGCGTATAGTTACGCTCAGTTTTCCACCACATCCTGTCAACTAACGGACTGAAGACTAGAGATCTCGAACCCATTACAATGTTCGAGGACAATGCTGTTTGCATAGCTCAGCTACGAGATGGCTACATCAAAGGCGACAGAATAAAGCACATTTCACCAAAGTTCTTCTGGACGCACGAGCTACAGAGAGATGGCAAGATCGACGTCAGACAAGTGCAATCATGTGAAAATTTGGCAGACTTGTTCACTAAAGCCCATCCTACTACCACTTTTAGGAAGCTTGTACAGAAGATTGGAATGAGACGCCTAAGAAATCTAAAAGCTTGAGAGCTTGTACAGATCAGGGAGAGTTAGGGAGAGTTTGTACTCTTTTTCCTTAACTATGGTTTTTTCCACAGGGTTTTCCATAGCTAAAGGTTTTAACGAGGCAAATCTCACCAACTCAGGATCCTGAAGTATCCACCCCATGTGAGACTCTTCCATGCTCAGAATCCTGAAGTATTCACGAGCAGAGTCCACACCTATGGCTGGATAAGGGGGAGTGTTGTGAACGGATACGAACGTGAGTCGGTTGAGATTACAGATATCTTAGAGATACATCATATATTTGTATCTTATCTTATAACTCTCCTATCATGCCTATAAATAAAGGGCTGGGGGCTCCTCCACAGTAGTTGATTCATAACAAGCCCAATATTTTATCTTTTCTTTGTGTATATTACATTTGAACATTTTTTTGAATTGCCTTGTCGACTAGGACAATGTTATGCTGCTGATATATAAAGAGGTTGACAGAAGAATGCACAACATTTATTTTTGATAAAAGAAAGGTTGAGAATAGTGTTTGGAAAAACCAAAAAACATCAACATATGGATCACTGACATGGCTAAATTCAATGAGATCTGATCACATGGATTGATGACGTGGTAGAAATCCCATCCACTCAGTACAACATAAATTAGCACAGCTAGATCCCATCCAAAAAATTTGAATCACCACTTGTTTCATAGAAAACTTTAACACATTGCACTCACATTAACTCTCACTCGTCAAAAACCTATCTCTCTCTCTCTCTCTCTCTCTCTCTCACCCCTCTCATCCATGTGGCAAACCCCCCATTGTTCTTTTCAATTGTGAAGTGGAATATTATATGTCCCAAAATTTTGGATGGGGAAATAATTTTTGTGGAAACAAAGATTTTAAATGAATTGTGCCATGAACTTGGTGCACGGAGCAAAAACAACCCCAAACGAACAAACCAGCGGTGTACGCGCGAAACCAGAAAGGAACAAAAAGCGTGGGTGTGTGTGTCGGCAGCATCGAGGGTAAAAGAAGAGCAAGCACGCAAAAATGGATGCGAAAAGTGTTGGTAGCAACGATCTATGAACTTCGTGTTTGATGATAACAAACGGTGTGTGTTAAGTGTGTTTCAGGAAAGGCGAAACGATAATCTTCTTAATAGTTGGAGTAATTGCTAATCATATAGCAAGGTGCATGGAGAAGAGGTGGTGTGCACAAAGTTATTTGGACTTGGTCAATATTGTGAGAGATGGAGACACGTATAATCAAAGTGGGATTTGATCAAATCAATTAAAGATCTTTTGCTCCTATCTTTTTCCAATTCAAATCCCACATCCATTGCAATCACCCTCCTATATAATCTCCTATTAAATATCAACCCTAGGAGATGCTCCATTGGCCTACATTGCCGAAAACCCCTAAGCCAAAAATCTACCACCCAAATAACAAAGCCGCAACCTGGGGGGATCAAGCAGCAAACTTCTTATTTTTTAAGCACAAGTTCCAAGCTTTTAGCCTTTAAGTCTTCCACCTGCAACATAATTTCGGACGGCACATTGATAAAAAAAATTGGAGGTTTGCATGAAGAGAGAATGGAAGGGAAGTAGGGTTGCAAGTAACTTGATATATATTTCTTTTCCCACTGATATGCTTTGACGTGTGCTTTCTTTTTACAGGGACAGAGAAAAAAAAGGGCCTAGATTTTCACAAAGGCAGCCGCACAAAATTATAGGAGAAGAGCCGAAATTTCTTTGATGGCAGGTTCATAAAAGCCTAGCTCATCAATATTTTTTAAAGGGGGTCTTCATTGTTTTTGGCCTGGGGAATTTCGATGCACAGGAGAATTGGAGAGGCCGCACAAATAATTGAAGGGGGACGTCAAAAATCTCAAGAGAGCACATTGTTCTAAGAGGAAGGCTGCCGAACAATTTTTTAAGCCATTTTGTTGTTTAGTGATTTGCATCAAATTTCAAAGAGCAGACCTTTTTATTCCCTCAAGAGATTTCATAAGCACAGGCCGAATTATCCCCTCTTCCTTTTGAAAATCCCAAAGCAAGGTGCCGCACATCAAGAGCTCTCTTCTATGGAGAAACTCGGAAAGCACATGTCGCATCTCCCGTGGAAAATCTCAAAAGGCCTTGGTTTTTTTTAAATCCTTTTTCTTTGAATTCCTTCGAAGCACAGGCACATTGTTTTTTCCACACAAAATTGAGAACACCAAGCTGCACCTTGGAAAAATAGAATACAGGCCGAAACATGTTGATTTTATTTTCATTCCCTTTGAAAAATCAAATCACAGGGCCGGCCACTAATCTCACTTTGTTTTGTTTCTTTTTTAACAGAGCCGTGAGTCGAGATCCAATCAAAAACGAATAATCTTCATCTCTCCAACCAAAAAAAGAAGAGCTGCACTTTGCCTATTTATTATTGAGAGGTACCTTTTTTGTGTGCAGATTGTTTTGAAAGGCACCGGCAGCCGAAAGAAATTTGGGGGAGCTTTCATCTTGAGCATATTTTTCTGAGGTGCCGCAAGCTTTGATTTTTGGTGACGTCCTGCAAGTTTCAATATCTGGCAAGGTGCCGCAGGTTTCAATCTTTGGTGGAGTGCACAAGTTTCATCAAGAGGGAAGCCGAACTATTGAGGGGACATCAGAGACTACTAGTTGTCAGATTGATCTGACCTGCGCCTATTGACAGAGACGACTACGATACACAAACTGAGCATTTCTGAACTCTAGTATTATTTATTTTGTGTAGTAGTAGCGATCTTTGTAGGGGAAACGTTTTTACCATCTGTGTTATTTTTGGGACCTGACGACTTGGGAGTCGTCACGGAGGGAGAGCATCTGACTAGATTGATAGTGTAGAGCACGTGGTGTGCGTACAAGCTAGGTGAGAGTAGATTTGGGATCTTGACTCATTGTAGCTGTACAGGTTTATATATCTATCTAGTATTTGCTTTCGGGGGCTGGAGTAGGTCGTGGGCACGACCGAACCAGGGTATATCTGTGCGTACTTTGTGATTGCTTTCTTTTTTACCCTCTCTGTGCTTATAACTGCGTGTGGTTGTTCGTGGGTTGCACGAATATTTTTTATAGCCTATTCACCCCCCTCTAGGCTACGATCCAGATCCAACAAAAAGGACCATAATGCAAAAGGGAAAGGATGTGGTTTTTGTTGAGTATTGATTCCCCGGATTTGGTTTTGGATGATGAGCAAACATAAATATAGTAAATTAACTGTTTGTGAGCGCAGTTATGGAGATCGTCGCCAAAAGAATACGAACATCCAAAGCGACGTCTCAAGACTTCTCAATACGCTTGATCGTGTGCCTGAAGCTTCGTTGAAACTCAAGGAGTAATATTGAAGTCAAGAGCGAAGATTGAAGCTAGCTTCGAAGACGGTTCGTCATGTATTATTTATTGTCTTCTAGCTTCATAGAATAGAATGTTAAGCCTTGAGTAGGACTTACATTATAATCTTCATTTCGCTCATATCTTAGAGCTAGGATTATCATAGAAGCCATTAGAAACTTTCCCGAAGCCTATCGCTTCTTCCCTCGGCTTCTAGTGCATGTTAGTTGGTTCAAGTAGAAGAACCAACCGACTAGATGACGATCTAGTCGGTCGGTAATTCCTCTTGAACCAACTAGAATGCCTTGCTCATTTCAGCTCATTCCCTGTTGATCAATTAGTCGGTCAAAGAAGGTTCACCGACCGACTAGATGACGATCTAGTCGGTTAGGAATCCTTCTTAGACCGACTAGTTGAGCTTGCCTCTGTACAGCCTGAGTTACTGTTTATAGTTAGTCGGTTCAAGAACATTCATCGACCGACTAGTTATGAAACTAGTCGGTCAGCATTTATTCTTAGACCGACTAGTGTAACTTATATTCAGCTACGTGCATTTCACTCTTAGTCGGTCAAAGAACACTCACCGACCGACTAGTTGGCAAACTAGTCGGTTGGCAAGTCTTCTTAGACCGACTAGTTCATGTTGCCTGGTAATCACTCTTTTGGCTGTCGAGCTGTTAGTCGGTTCATGAAGAATCACCGACCGACTAGTTGCCAATCTAGTCGGTCAGTGATCCTTCTTAGACCGACTAGTCTGCTTCAGAATAGAGCCGTTGGAGCCTTTAATGACTCGAATTTTCCTCCCTCTCTCCTCTATCCTATATATAGTTGGAGAGGCTCTTTCATGAGATTCAAGGCTGATCATTTGAGATATTTGAGAATCCAAGAGGAGCCATTAAACTCCATTCCTAAGCTCTCTCTTCCTCACTAGAATCTCTCTCTCACTCTTATTTCAAAAGAGAGATTCATTGATTGTGAGCCTTCCAAGCCAAGGAGCTTGATCCAAGGTCACCAACATCCACCTAGGACTCCATTGCTGGTCAATATCTTGGAGCTAGGGTTTGGTGCCTTCTTCTTCCTCAAAATCCATCTTTGCCCTAATTTGGTAAGTATACTCAAGGCATAGGATTTTGTGGTAAGTGTTTCTTTATTTCATCGTATTTGATATTTAAGATTGTCTCTCGGTTGTGAGAGAGGGTGTGGAAGGGCTATCCTCAGTCAGGCCTCCTCACTTCAACGGTACCAACTATGGGTACTGGAAATGCCGGATGGAAACCTTCCTCCGGAGCGCTTCACTTTGGAGAGCCACGATGACGGAGTATGTTGAGCCCGCCGAACAAGATTTCGCGAAATGGACTACCGCGGAGGTCGCCGCGGAGGTAAGCAATGCCAAGGCCATGAATGCCTTGCAATGTGCGTTGGAGCCCGAAGACTTCAACAAGATATGCACATGTAAGAGTGCATATCAAGTATGGAACCAACTCCTCATCTTGCACGAAGGAACGAGCACGGTAAAAGATTCTAAACTCGTTGTCGCTAACAAAGAATTTGAGTTGTTTCATATGGAACAGGGTGAAACCATGAAGTACTACTATGCTCGCTTCGTGGACATATCCAACGAATTGGAAGCTCTCGGGAAGATCTACACCCAAAAGGAGAAAGTCGCAAAGATTATCGACGGACTTTCTTCATGTTGGGAAAAGCGTACCTTCGCCATCGAGGAAGGTAACGATATGAATAAGTACACGGTGGTACAACTAATGGGTACCTTATTGTCTTACGAGGTATGCAAGGAGAGCAAGATAAAGATGAAGGAAAAGATGAAAGCGTACTTGAAGCAAGACGAGCCAAAGAAAAAGGCGATTGCCTACAAGGCCGCTCCATCTACCGATGATGAAGAATCGGAAGAAGAGTTGGACATGGAGGCTTTGGCCGATTTGGCAAAGAAGTTCAACCGATTCTTCCGACAAGGTAAGTTGAAGAGTAAATCAAAATTTATTTCGACTAATGCTTCTACTCCCGTGTGTTATAAATGCAACAAGCCAGGACACATCAAGCCGGATTGTCCTCTCTACAAACACAAGGAGAAGTGGAAGGCATCCAAGTACGACAAGTCGAGAAAGCACAAGAAAGGACTTGTCGGCACATTCACCGACTCCAAAAAGGACTCCTCAAGTGGAGAGTCGGATGATGAACGAGTAGAGAAAGCACACACGTGCTTCATGGGAAAAGAGGAACGTGTTCAAGAGACCTTCTCCGATGAAAGCGAGGATGGAAGCGAGGATGACGGCGAAGATGTAACTATAGATGAACTTAGACTAGCCAACGAACAACTTTGGAATAAGTTTTCTAATTTGGCTACTAGATTTATTAAGACTAAAAATGAGCTAGATAGTCTTAAAACCTCGCCAAAGCCTATCATCGTCAACAACGACACCGTTGTTGAAGGGTTGAGAAATGAGATTGTAAATCTCAAATCTCAACTTGAGCATGTTCATATCGAGGATTCGGATGAACATGTGATAGCGGATTTGACGTCTCAAAACTCAACTTTGAGTATTGGGAATAATAATCTCAAGTCACGTGTTTGTGCACTCGCATCGCAAGTGTCCACCTTGGATGCTTCTTTGCATTCTCTCACCGAGAAGTATGAGTGCACATTAGGCCGAATTCATGAATTCAATAAGTGTAAGGGCCATTTGGATAATATCCTAAATGACTTACTTCCGGCCAATCATCACATTGGCTTGGGGTATAAGTTGGGAGACTCGTCCAAATCGTCCGCCACCTTTGTTAGGCCATCTTCCGAAGCTTCTACTAGTGGGAGTAAACACTTCATGGGTAGTTCTTCTACCAATGGTGCTTCCGCTAGGTACACACCCCCGTTTGGAAAGAAACCCACTTTGGGTGGACCTCCAAAGAGGGGTCATGCTTTCATGTATACCATGCCACGTAGGAACACACATCCTACCCCACATATTAGCACATATGATGATTTTTATGCTCCACATCCACGAGCACGTGCACACCATGTGAGACACACTCATGCACATGTTCCACCACATGCATATGTTCATTCTCATTCTCATATGGATAATTATCGTCATGCACCATTGCATCATATGCCATATGCCTATCCACGACATGCATCACATAGAAATCAACAACGTATGCATGTTCCCAATAGGAATAGGGCTCCCAAAATTTTCACTATTTGGAGCCCGAAGGACACAAACATGAATGAAAAACAAGTGTACATGAATTCTTATTTTATGAATGTCGTACATAATGATAATTATGTGGGGAAGTCTAAGTCCAATTGGACTTGGCTTCCAAAAGTCTAATTTCTTAGGACCCAATGTCCTTGGGTACCATGGAATGATATTCTATCTTTAGGTACTCAGGGATAAGAGAAGGAGCAACAAATCAAATCTTAGCTCCATATTAAGTTTTTCTAGGTTCGATCCACCATGGGATACCACCCCTACCAACTCATTGATTTGCAAAGGATTTTTCATTCAAATGGAGTTGATGGTGCTTAAGAGATGCACCAAAGTAGGGGGAGCTTAATGTCGTAAGTATATTTATACTTTTGATTTACATTGGTATCCATGTGTGTTGATTTCATGCATTGTTAGAATATCTACATTGGTAGACTATATTACAATTGATGTCATTTTGTGCTAGAACTGTGTATGCCATAGTTTTATGATGCTCTATCTATTTTTGGCATAACATTTTTGCATATTACTTTTGGTATCGTTTTGCTACATTTGGTTTTCACATCGGATTATTTTTGTCTCTGATGTTGACTTTCGTCGTTCGACGATTTTGTTTTGGTTAAATAGAATTCTTTCTATGGAAACATAGAATTGTTTTCCATGCACTCTATTTAACTAAGAATGTTGATTTTGGAGAGTTTGTTCCAAAACTCAATACGTGAAATTGATTTGAGTTTTGGTGATTTCGTTTTTCGATTTTCGCCTATGGCTTGATGATTTCGTTTTTCGATTTTCGCCTACGGCTTGATGATTTCGTTTTTCGATTTTCGCCTATGGCTTGATGATTTCGTATTTCGATTTTCGCCTATGGCTTGATGATTTCGTTTTTCGGTTTCCGACTATGGTCAAGTTGGCACGCTTTGATTTTCCTTCGGTATTTTACATTTGATATTCTACTTTGGTGTCATTTGGACCGTGGTCGTATTCTTAGACTCTCATGTTTTAATTTCTTAGCCATTGAAATTTTGTCGTTGTTCTCCTCCCGCTCTTTTTGCTAATGCCAAAGGGGGAGAGAATTAATAATGACAATGTGCTAATTGATAATTCAAAGCAATTTACCATGAATCTAATTCGATATGTTAGATTCAGGGGGAGTTAAGATATAAAATGGATTTAGATCCTAAATTGCGATAATTGGATTCATATTTTATATTTCCCTCGTCTGCTTGATGCGTATGAATATTATTGAATACGGAACTAACGTGTCATCAATGCAGGGGGAGTAAGTAAATTTCTATTGAATCATTATTATTGATTATTATTTATGTTGGTTTGTCATCACCAAAAAGAGGGAGAATGTTGAGTATTGATTCCCCGGATTTGGTTTTGGATGATAAGCAAACATAAATATAGTGAATTAACTGTTTGTGAGCGCAGTTATGGAGATCGTCGCCAAAAGAATACGAACATCCAAAGCAACGTCTCAAGACTTCTCAATATGCTTGATCGTGTGCCTGAAGCTTCGTTGAAGCTCAAGGAGTAATATTGAAGTCAAGAGCGAAGATTGAAGCTAGCTTCGAAGACGGTTCGTCATGTATTATTTATTGTCTTCTAGCTTCATAGAATAGAATGTTAAGTCTTGAGTAGGACTTACATTATAATCTTCATTTCGCTCATATCTTAGAGCTATGATTATCATAGAAGCCATTAGAAACTTTCCCGAAGCCTATCGCTTCTTCCCTCGGCTTCTAGTGCATGTTAGTTGGTTCAAGTAGAAGAACCAACCGACTAGATGACGATCTAGTCGGTCGGTAATTCCTCTTGAACCGACTAGAATGCCTTGCTCATTTCAGCTCATTCCATGTTGATCAATTAGTCGGTCAAAGAAGATTCACCGACCGACTAGATGACGATCTAGTCGGTTAGGAATCCTTCTTAGACCTACTAGTTGAGCTTGCCTCTGTACAGCCTGAGTTACTGTTTACAGTTAGTCGGTCCAAGAACATTCATCGACCGACTAGTTGTGAAACTAGTCGGTCAGCATTTATTCTTAGACCGACTAGTGTAAATTATATTCAGCTACGTGCATTTCACTCTTAGTCAGTCAAAGAACACTCACCAACCGACTAGTTGGCAAACTAGTCGGTTGGCAAGTCTTCTTAGACCGACTAGTTCATGTTGCCTGGTAATCACTCTTTTGGCTGTCGAGCTGTTAGTCGGTTCATGAAGAATCACCGACCGACTAGTTGCCAATCTAGTCGGTCAGTGATCCTTCTTAGACCGACTAGTCTGCTTCAGAATAGAGCCGTTGGAGCCTTTAATGACTCGAATTTTCCTTCCTCTCTCCTCTATCCTATATATAGTTGGAGAGGCTCTTTCATGGGATTCAAGGCTGATCATTTGAGATATTTGAGAATCCAAGAGGAGCCATTAAACTCCATTCCTAAGCTCTCTCTTCCTCACTAGAATCTCTCTCTCACTCTTATTTCAAAAGAGAGATTCATTGATTGTGAGCCTTCCAAGCCAAGGAGCTTGATCCAAGGTCACCAACATCCACCTAGGACTCTATTGCTGGTCAATATCTTGGAGCTAGGGTTTGGTGCCTTCTTCTTCCTCAAAATCCATCTTTGCCCTAATTTGGTAAGTATACTCAAGGCATAGGATTTTGTGGTAAGTGTTTCTTTATTTCATTGTATTTGATATTTAAGATTGTCTCTCGGTTGTGAGAGAGGGTGTGATCCCGGTTTGTGGGAGTCACTGTCATTTGTATGATTTGGTCTTTTGGAGTTTTTTCACAAGAATTTCATAGTGCTAAATCTTGAGTTAGGGTTTCTAACTCAAGTATCCGGAGGGGATCCGGGTGGTTGGGACGTAGGATCACCGGGAACAAGTCGGGGAGACTTGGGTGGATCCGAACCCGTTACATGTTTTGTTTACGTTTGATAATTCTTGTTGATTGTTGTTTATTCCGCATTGTCGTTTGTTTCTTGCACAATAATTAGGAATAACTATCTTGATTATTTTAAAGTACTATTCACCCCCCCTCTAGTACATGTGCAGTAGCTTCACAGGGCACTACAGTTTTTTGCACAATTAAATTTAAAGTTGGGGGGAATTTTATTAGTGGGGATCTCCACGACCGAGTGGACACTGCCACGTAGGACATGTCAGTGTGGGAACTATCTCTTATGTAAGATAGATAATGGATATCATACGACATATGATTTGCCCTCTCACATAAAGGGGCATATATGGGCTTATTTGCCCTCTCACATAAAGGGGCGTATATGGGCTTGTACTTGCCCCTTTATGTAAGAGGGCATATGTAGCTTTGTCTCATATGGCATATGATACACATTATTCTCATATTATAATATGATCATTTTTTATTTTAAATTTAATAGTAACAACCAGTGGAAAGTATCCCATTTTTATTTTATCATGATCCTGAAATAATAAAATAAAAGGATAAATAGCCGGAAACTGTATTCGTCTTGTGTTCGAACTGATGTATTTATCTGATATATTTTTTGGAGAACATATTCGTTTGTCATGAATTGCAACAACAATCTGTGTTCTCTCATCTTCGCACAAGTTGAGGGTGATTGTCATCCCATATCAATTTCAGTTGTATCTTAATTGCTTAAAAGTGTTGTTAAAAGTGAAAAGCTTTTTTGGTTTTGATCCATTTAATTCTTAGATTTTCAATTTTAATTACGTGATAAATTAAGATAAATAATGTGAAGTCTGAAAATTTATCAGTTATCGCTGCAATAAACCATGGACGGCTGAACCAACACTTAGACGGAAGATGAAAAAAAGTATAATATGTTGATGTTAGTAGAATTTCAAATCATAAATCTATTATACAAAATAACAAATTAAATATTAACTAACTATTTAGTGTTAACCGTAACTAATTAAATGGCGACTTGCCACGTGGAAATCATATTTAAAATTGCTTTTCTAATTATTATCCACATAAGATAAGGTTTGGACTGGATTAATGCATTAACACATGTTTTAAAATGAAATCCCGCTGGAATAACAAATTCGTGGATGTCGACAAAGAGATTAGCAGGGGCACCTGAGAGGAATTAAATAACGGACGGTGGCAATTTAGTCAATTTGGTCCTGGTAAATTAAATAAAGGGCAATTTTTAGTTTTAGGATAAAAATTAAAAATATGTTGTAAACGGGCTTTTGTAGGCCCATGTGGGTATTGGGTATCCACCCATTATAACCCTACTTCTATAAATACATGGCTACGGGTTTCGTAGCCATCAAGTTTACAACACATTATCAGCATGCTCGAAGCTGAGCCGAACCTCTGCCGACGGACGAACGCGACGCGAACGGGCTTCCTTCACCGAACGTCGCTAGATCTGGAGGGTAGGTTCTAGAGTTAATTTTTTCCCTAGATCTAAATTTATATGCGCATATGATTAGATACAAATGCTTGGATCAATGTTTTGATTAGTAAAGATCGGATTTTTTCCTTAAGATCTGCATGCTAAATCACCCATTTAATGAAAAGTCGACGTTTTTATCAATAAAAATCAAATTTTACAATAAAACGCCATTTTGAAGACTAAAAATAGATATTTTTCTCATAAAAATCATGTTTTTATTGTCTTCTTCCCCAAAAATCTTCAAACCCTAGGGGGATCTCTTCCTCAACATGCGGCCGGAAGCCGCACACGCAAAAACCCCCTTCGATCACACACCCCCGCCGTCGCCTGTAGCGGCGGGCCCCGCCGTCGGCTGCAGCGGCGGTAAGAGAAATAAAGCTACCCAACCGGCCCCTAATGATGTGAGGGAGCACGTAGCTGATATCGGCTTGTATCACCCACGTGGCCACTACACGTAGCTGATATCAGATTGTATCACCCACGCCGACACTTATATAGTGGCCGCGTGGGTGATACAAGCTGATATCAGCTATGTGCTCCCTCACAGCATTAGGGGCCGGTTGGGTAGCTTTATTTCTCTTGATAGCCTTGGATGACCTCTTCGTTCAGGAAGCCATTGAAAAATGAAGAAGATGATGAGAGGCGACATATGACACCTATCACACTTATCTCTATCATATATCTCAATCATATATCACACATGTGGAGCGATATGTAATACTTGCAAGATTTGAAATATATGTCATTTGTGTTGAAATTGTTGTGATATATGAGAAATCGGTGTTTTTGTATATGTATCAGGTGTTTTTGTATATGTAGTGTGCGTATCAGGTGTTTTTTGTATGTGTATCGTGCATTTTTTGTATATGTATCGTGCGTGTTGATATATGGACCAAAATTCTGTATATGTATCAGGCGTTTTTTGTATTTGTATTGTGAGCAGCTATTTGGGCTCTGTCTCAGTGCTGCACTGATGTGGCCGCACTTGCCAAGTGCGGCCATATCAATGCACCCCCCTGAGACAGCACGAATTTGGCTAATGTGGGCTCTGTCTCAGGGGTGCAGTGATATGGTCGTACTTGCCAAGTGCGGCCATATCAATGCACCCCCTTAGACAGAGCACGAATTTGGCTAATGTGGGCTCTGTCTCAGGGGTGCACTGATATGGCCGCACTTAGCAAGTGGGGCCATATCAGTGCACCCCCTGAGACAGAGCACGAATTTGGCTAATGTGGGCTCTATCTCAGGGGTGCACTGATATGGCCGCACTTTCCAAGTGCTGTTTTTTGGCTGCACCTGGCAAGTGCAGCCACATCACTGAGACAGAGTCCAAATATCAGGGGTATATGAAAGGCGATATTTTTTGCACTATACCATGTAGAACAAAACGGCCACCATGATATGTTTGCACCATATTCTTGTCTGGACGTTACGGCGATGACATGGACACATGGCATGTGCTGAAGCATAGGAATATTAAAATTACAGTTGCAACTTTCTCCCTGTATCTTCACGGCGTACGCTTGTCCATTATTATCCAAAACCTCCCATTCATAATCACCAAATCGTGTGATGTAGCAAGTCCGTGCTTTTTGCACACGTTTCTCGAAAAGCTCCTCTGTGTTAGGAGTGAAATTTGTAGTCCATCCATGTCCATCAATCCGACGATGTAGAAATATTTAATTAACATGTAAAAAGTTCTTGCAATTAGCGCTTGTATCGGTAGCACTCTTGCTCCTTTGAGAACGCCATTGAAGCTCTCCAAACAATTGGTTGTCATGACACAATAACGTTTCCCACCATCTTCATGCATAGCACACCTTCTGGTCTCACCATCCAAGTCTGCAGAAATCCAATCATCTGCTGCAATGGACTCTGCTCTAATACTTGCATGGTGCTCATTATATGTAAGCAAGTCCGATGCAGTACTGGCCCCCCAGAAGTTCCTTTCCAATGTTACTGTTCGATGCCCACTCTTTTTTAAGTTTGCGATGATATGTCGTAGGCAATACCTGTGATGCCTCTTTGCCGGCCATCCCTCCCTCAATGCTCTAGGAATTCCTTTGAATCTATCTGAAATGAATGTAATTGTTTGGTGTCGATGAGCACTGGGTATTTAGTGAAATATACAGCCGAAAAACCACCTCCAATTATCACGGGGTCTCAGCCGCCCCAACAGCAAAAGCTAAAGGAAACAGTCCACCATTTGCATCCACTCCAGTGGCTACAAGTAAACAACCTGCATATTTCCCATAAAGATGTGTTCCATCAATGCTCAATATCGGCCTACAATTCTTGAAACCTTCAATTGAAGGTCCAAATGCCCAGAACACACCGGTAAACTCTGCAACTCCTGGCCCGAGAGTGATGTACGTGATCTTGTAAACTGTTCCAGGGTTGCTTTCTGAAATTGCTTCTAAATACTGTGGCAACCTCTTATGGGACTCCTCCCAAGAACCAAATATCCTTGATAATGCATTACATCTAGCCCTCCATGCTTTTTGATATGAAATTCTAATTTTTAACATGGTGTGAACAACATCCTGGATTTTTACCGGTGTCATGTCAAGCTTTGTCTTCACCATTGGCATAATCAAGATACTAATGAAACGTGTTGTGGATTTATTGTGATCTGTATTCAAAGTGGGATTATTTCATGTATGATCTGAACCAACTTTTGATATCTTGAACCTCCCATTGATTCTTTTCCCCACTGCTGCATGAATGTGCCATGGACAATTCCGGCTCGCCTCATCTTGGCTATGCGGATTCACCTCAGAATTACGGCCACATATCACAGAATATCATGTCTTGTTTGACTTGATTGGTTTGAATATCACATTGTGATTGATGCTTCACTCTGCTATTGTCTTAATTAAGTCCACCTTTGTTTCAAACAGATCACCGACTTTAAACACTCCGGTATCGCTATAAATTCTTTCCTCTTCCATACACCCTTCTAGAATATTTCTCATAGCTGATACCGTTACCCATTGATCCTCTACCACTTCATCTGGCAATGGCTCTTCAAAATCCACATTTGTGTTTGCAACAACGGATTGTTGTATCCATGTGTTATCATCCTCGTTTAAATCTGCAGCATAATGCATGCTATCATCTCCTGGACCATCATGGTCGTCATTATCAGTGCCTTCACTATCTACATCCACATTTCCCGCCACATCTTCAGGCATCGTATTCGACTGAGTTGGCATCGACTCCGGTACACATGGACCTTGCATGTAGGTGGAGTATGTTCCGTGCACTCCATATTCAGGAATTCGATTGCCCTGCCCCGCAACATTCCACCTGTTACAAACATAGTACCACATGCAATTTTTAAAAATCACATTTATATTTTGAAAATATCATATATACGTTCGCATTACTTAACCGATATCGATACTTACGCATCCATATTCACCTCCTCTTGTGGATAGTACGAAAAACCTTCTCCCATCTGTCTCTCGTGCTGCTGATACTCTTGGGTTGGAGAAGTAGACATAAATCCAGCTGAGTTGTTCTTCAAATCAAGCATTCGTGCGAATGTTCCTTGTTCTTGAGTCAATCGTGTGTTGCTAATTGCATCAATCTCGACATAAATTTCAACTGACCGTTGAGTTGACCCCAAGCTAAATAGCCCCTCCATATCGCCGTCATCAGAGATCATCACAGCTGTAGTCATGCTCTTCATTACCGGCCAATTGCACACCAATTTCAAATCATACTCATGGCGTCTGATCTTTGTAGCCTTGTATATCCGATCTACTAGATCAGTATACGTTGACGGTTTTCTCAGTATAACAGAATTAACTTTCCCCGACATATGTAGGTTCGTGATTGTCACCAATACTCAAATTTCCTTCATAATATCATAAGATGAAAATATGCCCACTTGCCATTGTTATCACCCTGCAAAAATCAGTTGATTCCATGAAATCTCAAACTCTATGACACACAATCAAATCATTCCTAGCCCTAACCCTAATTATATTCTGCTGGATTAACGAAGTACACATGCGATTAATCACGAGGGACTGATGGGCTTACCTATTGCAATGTCGTCTTATAAATGGGAGGCCAAGATGTGGAGATCTTTCTCCGGATCTGCAGATTGGCAGCTCTGTCGGATGGTAGTCTGAAGTTGGGGGAAATTGAGAATACGTTTCCAGGTGAGAGGTGAGAGTTGGGGGTAATAAGCACCAAACTGGTCCCACTTGGCAAGTGCGGCCAGTAACTAGTCACATGAAGAGCTGGGTGTTCTAAACAGGCCGCACTTGCCAAGTGCGGCCTGTTTACATAACACAATTCCACTACACAATAAACCTCAAATGATAACAAAGTTATATATATATATATATATATATATATATATATATATATATATATATAGGAAAACTTTCAAATGAGAACATTTCGCACCGTGCGAAAATGTTTTTATCTTTTTTTTGAAATTTTTTTTTTCAAAAATTCTTTTTTCCACCCTCATTATATGTTGTTATACCCCCCTCAAAAAATAATGATTGAGAAATAATGTCATTTGGCCTTCGATCAAGCCATTTCATCAAATTCGCACGTTTTGAGACCGTTAAATTTGTAACGGGTGGATGGGTGCTCTAATGCCCAACGGGTTCACCCATTATTTTCCCTGGGGTATATAATTGTATGGATTAAACATCAAAAAAAGAATTTTTGAAAAAAAAAATTTCAAAAAAATAAAAAAAAAGTTTTCGCACGGCTTTCGCACGGGATTTTTCGCACCCGAAGATTGCCATATATATATATATATATATATATATATATATATATATATATATATATATATATATATATATATATATATATATATATATATATAAACACAACTGTTTTTGAATTCTAGGGCTAACTAGGAAAGCTGACTAAGACAAACAGGTTGATAGAAAGACGGCTTGGATTTAATCTTAAGGATTGAATGGTTGAAATGAGATTTTGTGGAAAGTTTTTGAGGGAAAACATTTCTTTGGAAAAGAAAGTTTCTTGTGTTATAATTTTGGAGAGAAAAGAGTAACCATGGCTATGAGCCATGGTTCTATATTTATTTATCTCATATGGAATGTGAAGATGCATGGACACCAAAGGTCCCCATTACTCCAATAAGTGGGGAGTAATGGAGGGATAAAGTGGTGGACCCTCACTCATAACACTCCCCCTTATCCATCCATTACTTTGGTCTTAGCGTATAAAGCTAAGGGGATGGATACTTCTGGATCCTGAGTAATCGTGTTTGCCTCATTAAAATCTTAGCTGCGGAAAACCCAGTGGAAAAAACCAACAGCTTAAAAGAAAAGAGTGCAACACACAAGTTACTCCCCCTCATCCGTATAAGCTTCAGGCCTGTAGGTCTTTCAGCTGTCTCATACAGATTCCTTTTACAAGTTTTACAAAAATACATCTCGGTAAAGATTTAGTGAAAAGATCAGCTAAGTTGTTGCAGGACTGGATCTGTTGAATCTTGACCTCCTCGTTCTTCTGTAGATCGTGCGTCCAGAAGAGTTTGAGAGAAATGTGTTCGCTCTGTCTCTTTTGATGTAGCCCTTTTTGAGTTGTGCTATGCATGCAGTGTTGTCTTCAAACAAGACAGTGGGCTCAAGATCACCAGTCTTCAGGCCAATGGCATCTAGGATATGTTGGACGACGGAGCAAAGCCAAAAACACTCTTTGCTTGCTTCATGGATCACAATGAGTTTAGCATGGTTGGATGATGTTGCTGTGGTGGTTTGCTTTATCGATCTCCATGAGATAGCAGTCCCTCCATAGGTAAACACAAAACTAGTTTGTGCTGTGTGAGGATCAGATTGGTAACCTGCATCAGCATAACCAAACAATTGGGAGGACGAACCTCTCTGGTAGTATAGTCCCGGATCTATAAAACCCTGGAGGTAGCATAGAAGATTCTTTACTCCGTTCCAGTGGTGCTTTGTGTGCGCAGCACTATGTCTGGCAAGTAGATTAACTGCGAACGCTATATCGGGATGCATGCAGTTTGCCAGATATAGAAGTGCTCCAATGGCACTGAGGTAGGGTGCTTCAGGACCCAGTAACTCCTCCCCCTCTTCCAGCTACCGGAAGGGGTCCTTATGAATATCCAGTGATCTCACGACCATATAAGTACTTAAAGGATGACATTGTTCCATTCCAAACTTGTTTAAAAGTTTTCTTATATAAGTTGATTAATGTAACAGGATTCCACCTCGTAGGTGTTCAATCTGTAAGCCAAGACAATACCTTATTTTGCCTAGGTCTTTCATTTTGAATGTATGCTTTAGGCTTTCAGATATCTCATTGATCTCTGCTGGAGATCCTATGAGATTTAAGTCATCAACGTCTACCGCAACGATGACAAATCATGTTCCCGTTCTTTTGATAAAGATATACGGGCAGACTTCATTATTTTTGAATCCTTGTTGTGCAAGGAAAACGTTTAGTCTGTTATACCACATCTTTCTTGATTGCTTTAGACCATATAATGATCTTTGAAGCCTTACCGAGAAGACGTCCCGAGGTCTCTCTTTCATCTCTGGGGGTAAATTAAATCCATCTGGAAGTCTCATATAGATTTATTTATCTATATTGCCATATAGATATGCAGTCAAAACGTCCATGAGCTGCATTTCTAGGCTTTCCAGAGATGATAGGCTAAGCAAGAATCGGAAAGTGATCACATCCATGACCGGGGAATATGTATCTTCATAATCAATCCCCGGTCTTTGGGAAAATCCCTGTGCTACAAGGCGTGCCTTGTAGCGTACGATCACATTTTCTTTATTTATTTTTCTGATGAAGACCCACTTATATCCCACAGAATTAACACATACATGTGTTTGGACTACTGGTTCAAAGACTTTGCATTTCAAGAGTGAGACCAGCTCTACTCTTATTGCCTCGTCCCACTTTGGCAAATCATCTCTGCGTTTACATTCCGCTAGAGATCGTGGTTCGATGTCATCGTCGTATTCAGGACGTGAAGGGCAATAGCGAACGCAAAATCGTCGTCAACGACTGTGCTATTTCTGTCCAGTACCTCTCCAGTACGTACGTAATTTAATGATGTTTCTTCTATTGTTTCCTCTGCTGGGGAAATAAGGAGAGGAGAGGTCGCTGGTCTGAGCTTAGCATTCTGTGGAGGGATCATCTTTTTATCACCAGGAATTTTCCTCTTTCTACGAACTTTATCTTTTGAACCTGGCGGCCGTCCTCTTTTCAATTGAGGTACAGCCAATTCTATTGCAGGTGGATTGCATCCATCTTTGGGGATGTCAAGCCTAGCTAGCGTGTTGGCAGCAGGGTTGTGTGAATGAACAATCTTCTGGTTGTCCATAAATTTATCCGGTAGAATGTGTACTGTGTTCTGAATGTGAAGGATCTTCATGATCTCATCTTCACACAAATTAGTACGCGGATCATAAAGGGACAAAGAATTATTGTCCCAAGATATGGTCTCGGAAGCGTCATGTTTCTTAGACTGTGTGCCCAATTTTGGAAAGGTTTTCTCTTCGAATTCACAGTCATCAAGACGTGCCTTAAATGCGTCCCCCCGTAAGAGGTTCCAGGTATCTAATAATAGAGGGCGAATCAAACCCAACATAGATACCAAGACGACGCTGAGGACCCATTTTTGTCCTCTGAGATGGTGCTATTGGGACATAAACCGCACAACCAAATACTCTCAAATGAGAGATATCTGACGGTGCACCATATGCTAGCTGCATCGGAGATAATATATGTCCACCTGAGGGCCTTATCCTAATCAGCGATGCGGCATGCAATATAGCATGCCCCCAAGCATCCACAGGCAACTGGGATTGCATGAGCAATGGGCGTGCAATCCATTGGAGTCTCTTTATAAGAGACTCTGCTAATCCATTCTGGGTGTGAACATGTGCTACATGATGTTCAACTTCAATACCCGTTGTCCGGCAATAGTCTTCGAAGACTTGCGAAGTGAATTCGTCCGCATTATCAAGATGTAATTTCTTGATATGATTATCGAGAAAATGAGCCCACAACCTAATTATTTGTGCCAATAGATTTGGGAAAGCTAGGTTGCGAGTGGACAATAGGCACACATAATACCATTTTGTGGTTGCATCAATCAGTACCATGAAATACCGAAATGGGCCACTTGACGGGTGAATAGGCCCGCAAATGTCACCATGAATTCTCTCTAGGAAGCCATGAGACTCTAATCCCACTTTCAGGAGGGATAGTCTCGTTATTAGTTTTCCCTGAAAATAAGGGGGACAAGAAAATTCACCCTTTTGAAGAATCTTCATGTTCTTCAAACTATGTTTATGGGATTCAGAGATAATGCGACGCATCATAACTGATCCAGGGTGACCAAGTCTATTGTGCCAGAGTTGAAACTTTGGCAACGAAAGGCACTTCTGGTGCTCAGTCATATTGGCTTCTATTGGTTGAATATACGTGTGGTAGAGACCCAACGGGAGTCCCTTAAATCGTTCGTGGATGGACTTCTGGCCATCTATTTGACGAGTCACATACATATATTCAAGGTTTTCTTCTTCTCCAGTTTCTAAGTGACATCCGTTAAAACGAATATCTTTGAAACTTAAGAGATTTCTATTAGATTTTGGAGAGAATAATGCATTTTGTATTTTAAGTCTTGTGTTATTTGGGAGCAACATGATTTCTTCCCCAGATCCTTCGATTATGTTGGATAGTCCTGAAATCATAATAACAGGACAGTCATATTTGTTTAAGCTATTAAAATAGCATGGATCGCGAAGGATAGTATGCGTTGAGGCACTGTCCACTAGGCACTCATACTTCATCTATATATAAGCAAAATGAAAGTTTATTTAAGAAAATGAAAAACTGACATTCAAATAAAAGTGCTTTCAAATCAAACTACAGATGAAGCTACATGAATCTAAATGCATTGATATAAGGTAGGGCTCAATCGAGCAGGTCGTCATTTTCGAAATCATTTGCAATGAACTTGGTAAGCGTTGAACAGTCGCCAAGTTTGTTTCAGGCTGAGACTTCTGGCTTGCCTGATACAGATCCTAGAGGTGCCGAGGAGTGCGGCAGTTTCTGGACCAATGTCCAGTCATGCCATATTTATGGCATTTATCCTCCCAGTTCTTCTTAGGAATTGACACTGGATCAGTGTTCTTACGCTTCCATGTGAAGTTTCTCTACCTTTTGTTGTTGTTGTTGGTCTAGGGTGGTGCACCTCTTGCTGGCTTCATTATAGCTTTCCCTTTGGTCTTTCTAGCCTTCTTCTTGTTTTTTCCACTTCTGGGGAGAAACATGGTGAGCTTCAAGGATATGGGCAGTACCAGCAGGGCGCAAATTATGAGTGGCAAGCAGTAAATCTCTATTCTGCTCTACCCTAAGAAGGCAAAAGATCAAATCAGAGAACTTCATGAAGTTGCGTTCACGATACTGTTGCATGAGGATTGCATCTTTCTCGTGAAACGAGGTAAGTGTCTTTTCCAACATGCGATGCTCAGTCACTTCTTCACCGCAAAACTTCAGGCGTGAGGTGATATTATGAAGTGCTGAGTTATACTCAGCAACGGACTTATAGTCATGAAGTCTGAGGTTTTTCCACTCATAACTGGCACGTGGTAATATGACATCAATTTGATGTTTATAACGTGCCTCCAGCGCTTGCCACAACTCCAAAGGGTCTTCAACCGTTAATTATTCGGCCTTTAGGGTCCGATCTATGTGTCTCCTGATATAGATAATGGCTATAGCCTTATCTATGTCGTAGACAACGGTAGGAGAACTGCTAGACGGTTGTGCCGCTGCAGGGGCACTGCTAGCAACTGTCCCGGCCACTGCTGGGGCCAGAATCGAGTGGAGAAGTGCCATTGGATGCAAGTGGAACTTCAGGTCCACTCGCCAGCTAAGATAGTTCTTTCCCGCTGCATCAAGAACCTCGAAATCGACGCTTGCCAATTTTGCCACTTTAATCTATGCAATTAAATAAGCATGTATTAATAATTAAAAATCATGCTTTAAAGAAATAAATAAGAAAAAATGCGGGGATCGGCCAGATACCCAAACCATAAATTGTCCAATGTCCATTATACAGTCCATAAAGAAGATAAAGAAAAATACAATTTGGAAACCCTTTTGGGTCCCAGCTTATATGCAATCTTCTCCTCCATCTTCATAGGTAGTAACACCGGTCCTTGGCATTATACAAAAATTCCTCACTACAAATTTCTCTCAGAAAAGAAAAAGAAATTACAAAGAGAAGAAATATAATAAAAGGGTATCAAAAATTGGCCGATCCCAAAAATCACATTTTGACTTATTTAAAAATCCACGCAGTTATATATGCAACATGCAAATAATAATAACGCAGTATCACAGACATTACAAAAATCATCAAGCCCAAATATTGGATAAAAAAATTTTATTTAAGTTAAAAGGATTAGTTGGACCACGGAAAAACGTCATTTATCTTTAGGTTAGGTAACTAAAGACAGAGCGGTTTCAGGATCCATTTAACCAATTTAACTTAAATTAATGTCTTATCCAAATCTAAAGAGATTAATAATTGAAAAGAAGCAGATAAAATAATATAATCCGCAAGTCCTGAATATCAGGGTACTAAATCAATTTAATTTTTGGTCTTACTGGTAAGTCGCAAGGGGGCAAGATGCGGGCTGCAAACCCGATAGCAAAATAATACTCATATTAATTTTCAATGTTATTAACTGGGCTTCTGGCCCAATAAACAGCCAAAATAATTTATTATTCAGATTTGTGCTGCAGGCCCATGGGCTGTAATATTCAAAATTTAATTTAGCACAAGCCGTAAAAACAAACTTTAGAGTATTAGTTAAAGAATGTAAAAAAACCCCCAAACCCCTCATTTTATAGATAGTGTCCCCCTCACTCCTCTGGTATACGTAAAACAGCCAGCGCGGTCGACGTAATGGAGGATCCCCCTCCGAGGGGAGGGGTTGAGCACAGAGGCCCTCCCCGTCCGGGGTGGGGCGGCATCTCAAAGCCCCCCCCAACGTCCGGGGGGCGACGTGGCACAGAGAGGCCCCCGGGGGGCGTCGTACAGAGCCCCCCCCGGCGGGGGAAGGGGGTCGCACAGAGCCCCTCCCCCTGGGGGGGGGCATCGGACAGAGCCCCTCCCCCCGGTCGGGGGGGGGGTGTCACAAAGGGCCCCCCTCCGTCGGGGGGGGGGGGGGGGGCGTCGGACAGATCCATCTGGGGGGGCGGCGCAAACAGAGGCCCCCCGTCCGGGGGGCGGCGGCGGCCATCGGCGTGCCCTCAAACGCCGGGGGGGTAGATGAACGGTTTATTGGGGCTTTTATTTTATTTTTTTGAGATTAATCAGAATATTGCATATTTATACAAGCCTATAGAAAAGCTGTATAAAATCATAGCAAACTATATTTTGTAATTATCTACGGGATCGAAAAAGTTTACCTCTAGATCAAAGATCTAGGGACGATCGTAATAAAAAAAATCCGTAGAACGAAATCCCCGCTCCCGATACGCAGAAAAGATCACCGAACGGTTTGCCACAAGAGGGATCACCGCAACAATAGATTCCTTCGCGTGTTGGAGGTTAATTTTGAGGGGATAAAGGAGAAAATCTCAAAGAGATGAGAGCTTCAATGCTGATAACGTGTTATAATTTTGGAGAGAAAAGAGCAACCATGGCTATGAGCCATGGTTCTATATTTATTTATCTCATACGGAATGTGAAGAGGCATGGACACCAAAGGTCCCCATTACTCCAATAAGTGGGGAGTAATGGTGGGAATAAAAGTTTTGGCCTCCCTCACTCATAACATATTGGGAAATGAAACTTTATGGGGAATAAAAGTTTCTATGGAATAAGAGAGTGCATGTAATTAATGCATTTGGGAAAAAAATTTTAACTTGCACTTAATGCTGCAGATCGAATGTTGTTGCAGATCGAATGATCTCTCCCTCAACGCGAGGCCCACAGTCTCTTCGACGCATGTGGCAACAAGATGAGAATAATTTCCCGCGCCGAAGGCGACCGCTAAATATTTTTACGCGAATTTGTTGTTCCGCTTCGAAGGCGCCCGAGCAGAATTTGTTGTTTCGCGTCAAAGGCGCCTGCGTCGAATTTGTTGTTCCATGCCAAAGCCGCCCGTGCCGTTAACTATTTTTACGCTAATTTGTTGTTCCACGTAATTTTGACTGTAAAAATAATTTTTTGGGGAATAAATATTTTGCGGAGGAAAATCTTAAATGAACCGTGCCCGCGGGCACGGGTAATGACTTGTGTGTGCGTGTGTGTGCGTGTGTGTGCGAGATTAATATAGAGCAGGTGGCAACTGATCTAATGGATCATGTGCAAGACACAAAAAGGTGGGACCAAGAAAAGGTGGGACCCAGCGAGTACAGGCCCATGTGGGGGCGTGTACTTCCCACCTTTTTTGTGTCTTAGCACTTGATCCATTGGATCAGGTGCCACCTTTTCTACATTAAATCATATATATATATAATAAGCGTTTTTTCGTTTCTCTCTCTTATCCCTTTTAGAGAGAGAAGCTCCGGAGGCGATTTAGGGCGCGGTCTCTACTACCGGCCGCTCCTGCGGCTGGGCCCGATGGATCGGCCGGATTCTTGGCTGTGGCTTCATTTGTATTGTTGCTGATCGGTGTGGTGACCTGGTGGATGAGCGTCGGTTCGTGTCGCCGCTGATCTTCTTCTCGAGTCGATTCGTTTTCGATTTGAAACGCCTCGTTTCGATTCGATTTGGTTGATTCGTAGAGGTTCCATCCTTGATCCATCCGGGAGGCGTCGGATCGACTGCTGTTTCGGCTGTTCGGATCGAGATCTCGTCGGAGATCCTGATCCGACGGTGAGTCTCATTAACGATTCAGTTTTGCTTCATGATTTCTTAATCGCTTGTTTTCTTGATCGATCTTGTTTGTTTCCTTCTTGCCGCTACATCGAAACGGAGTCGATTGCTTGAATTCGAGTTCGTACTTGATTCGAGTTCATTGGAGATCCTGTTGATCCTGTAGCGGAGGACCAGGTTGCATGGATCCCTATCAGACGGATCGAGAACTCAGGTGGAGTTCTTGATCCGGTGGTGAGTGATACATTTGCTCCTATTCCTGTTTTCTAATCTTGATTTCAAGATCTGATCTGCTGTGTGGTTGATCGCCGGTATGGATGCTGCTTCTCTTCCTGATGGAGCACTCACCGACGATGATGGAGATTGGCGTATGGTCAACAAGAAGAATTCACAGAATGGCGTGGACAAGGGGAAGAGTATTAGAAGCGATTACAGATCCCGGTTTCAAACTGTGCAGGGGAAAGACGGTGGATCTATGAAGGAAGGTGCGGGCGTCTCAGGGAGCATGAAGATATATGAGAGAAGGTCTGTGAGGCCCTCTGTTGAGATCAAGATCAATCCCCTTGCGACGAAGTAGTCATGGCTGGATGTTTGTACTAACAAGCGGAGGATAGCCGATGCTTTGGAGATGAGCTACGTCCCGCCAGTTCTTGATGAAATAGGAGCTTCTATAGCTGTTCTACCGCAAGAGATTATTGACGAAGCTGCTAGCAATTGGGAGAACACGCTAGTAGCTTATGTTCTTGGCGATGTCCCATTCTATAGTCAGATGAAAGCTTGGGCTATCAGGTCCTGGAAGAAGCAAGGTATGACAGTCTTCTCTAGAGAAAACGGTTTCTTCTTCTTTCGCTTCAGGGATAAGGTCGACAGCGACGCCGTGCTGCACTGGGGGCCTTGGATGTTCGACGGGCGCCTTGTGGTGGTTCAGCGTTGGGCACCAGACATGGGATTGTTGTCCTCTGCTCCTTTGTGGGTTCAGCTCCCAAATCTCCCGTTGAAGTTCTGGTCGCTAAAGATCTTGAACATAATAACCAGCGTATTGGGTTCGCCTATCTACTTGGATAGAGCTACTGCCACTATGGAGCGAATGACATATGCGCGATGCCTGGTGGAGATTTCAGCAGAGCAAGAGCTTTCCCTGGTTGTGACCGTGCAGGTTGAAGATGGAGAGTTCTTCGAAGTCGATGTCAGATACGAAGGCATTCCCCCAAGATGTGTTAACTTTAAGTGCTTGGGACATCTTGTTAAGCAGTGTACAACTAAAACTGGAGCTGCGAGGAAGGGTGAAGATCTTAGCTCCAGTAAGGATGCGGCTGCTGGGGGGCTCGAATGGGGTGCAGGATATTATGTGCTCTACAGGAGGTCGTAATGTAAGCACTATTCCAACTTCCTCGAGTCTCCGTTCTTCTTCGAATGTTGCTGATAAATGCGGGGAGTTGGGGGGTCAGGTTGGTTCAAAGTGTACTGCTTATCCTGTTGTGAATCTTGTAAATATGGGTGTTAGGGGGAAGGATGAAGCTGCTTGTAGCTCTAATAAGGAGGGGGTCGGTAATGTTGATATAGATGGGATTTGTAATGCTGCTATTGCAGTAGAGGAGCCTGGCGAGGCTTGTAACATAGGAGAAGGCTGTGTATCTCCTACTGTTGCTGCTAATGAGGCATGTAATAGGGGCGAATATTGTATCCCTGCGGCGAATGTTGAGGCTGGGGTGAGGGCATGTAAGGCCGATGATGCGGTCAGGGGGGCTGGTGATGCGGTATGTATAGCTGCTGTTGCAGCGGTGGAGCCTGGGAAGGCATGTAGCTTAGGAGAAGGCTGTGTTTCTCATGTTGTGGGTGTTGCTGCAAGAGTTTGTAGGTCCGATGTTGCGGACGTGGGGCCTGGCGAGGCTTGTAACGGGGATGGGGCTGAAGGGTGTATTGGGAAGGTGCGATTTGTGGGGCCAGGTTCCTCTGTGTTGCGGGCTGAAGATGCTGTAAGCTTAAGCCCAAACAAGCGCCTGGTGGACAGCACAAAGGAGGGAAGCAGCATATCTAGATGTAGTAATGCTAAGGGGCTTGTAAATGTGGTGTCATGCCCTGTTCCGCGCTATACGTGCATTCTACTGAACACACATGGTATTTCTACTTGCGATACACGGGTGTGCATGAGATAAGCATAGATATCGATATATGTGATGTATCACAAGGGGGATTGGACCGTAATATGTGGCTAAGGGAAGAGAATGCGACATATGAATGCGGGAGAAATGCGAAGGACGTCGTTGGTGCAAAACTACAGAGAAGTCTTAGACGTGTGTGTGTGAAGCTTGTATACACACATGGATGTGTGTGGATGTGTATAAGGGGAACCATGCTAGTGTGGAAAGGGGTTGGGGGTCAATGGCAATCCCCGTAAATTTTTAGAAAGGTCAGGGGCAAAACGGTCATTTGGGCTTAAATTGCTGTGCGTACATACCCAAGTTGTGTGTGCGTATAGTAATGGCAAATTCGTAAATACTTGGAACATGGGAGGGTATTTTGGTCATTTTCATATGGAATATTCCCTTGGAATATTCCTTTCTTGGAGGATAAGAAAAGAATAAGAAAATGAAGGAAAAAGAAAGAAAAACATAGAATCTTCTCTCTTTCTCTCATTCTGTCTGTCCCTTTCTCATTTCCCCTCTCTCTCCCTCACCATGGCCGGCCTCCCCATCATCATGGCCGAACTTTTCATGGCAAAAAAAAAGAAAAAAAAGAGAAGAGGAAGAGGAAGAGGAAGAGGAAGAGAAAGAGAAGAGAAAGTTAGCTTCTTGAGGTAGGAATCTCTTGGGATTGGAATTCCAATCAATTTAAATTTTTCTAATTTGTTTTTTTAGAATTTTTTATCTAATATTTGATGAAGAAAAACAATTATTACATGATATTGCTCAATTTTACAACTCTCTTTGAAATTCTTAGCAAAGACATCTCCTTTAAAATTTCAGAAACTTTGATGTCTGATTTGGCCTTGTTCCTGATTAATGTAGCTCGAATCATGTTTCGAAAAAAATATTAGCATGTAGATCTTGAAGTTCTACCCCAAAATCATATAAAATATGACATAGTTTCAATTCAAAAAGTAGGAGAAATAAATCAATCTTCACAACATGTCTGTTTGATTTTCAATGTTGTCACAGTTTAGTAAAATTGTCCTACAGAGCTGCACACATCTTGGAATTTTATGATTTTGGTCTTGTTGGAAAGATAACCAGTTTTTCTCAAAGTTCATCAGACCGCTCTCATGTCGAATTTCAAGCTAGAACATGCCCAAAATTAGCTTTGAACACAGACCCTAAAATCTGTCTGAAAAACAGAATTGACACACTTCACTAAATAATTCAACATAAATCACACACTTAATATGTTTCCATGAAATTTTATCTGTGAATCAAGAACTGATATATCTTCAACTTTAATTTGGAACAATTTGCCAAATTCCTAATAAAACCTGATGCAATATGCTCATGTATTAGCAATTTCTACCAATTCCAGCAAGCTGAAACATTAAAGTGATGTTATAAATTGTGCTCTATTGCTATTTCACCCTCTATTGTGCATGATTATTGTTATGGCATGGTAGATACATTAATGATACGTTTTCTAATGGATTTGCTAATGTTCTCATAGACCTGCATGTCACGCTCACCACGTGTTCGATGAAATGCCTCAATGAAGGCAAAATCCAATAAGTTGAGTAACTTGCATGTGTTTGCATTGTGCTTGTGCCATGTTGATAAATAGTGAAGTTAGAGGCTTGAATGGCATGAATATATTGTAATTGTGAATGGGTGATGTGTTGAGATAGATGGCATGTCACGTGAGTGCATGACCCTATATTTGATGTTGGACAGCTGAGGTGATATGTGCATACCCATGCCATCAAGACCCCTAATGTGTCAGTTATGATGTTAACTTATAAAATTGAATAATTCTCAGTCCTCTCTAATGAGGGTGAGTTAGCAAAGCCCGGGTTTTAGGTGGGATTTGAGTAAATTGTGGATATGAGGCCTGGACTGAGAAGTTGGGGAAAATGATTATGTGATATGTGATATTTACACACACTCGCCTTTACCGGGAGTGGAGGGGACATACGGAGGTTGTGATATTGTGGGAGAGCCTCACTCCTGCCAGGGACGGGGGAGCTGAGAGGCCCGATGTCGTACAGTGCCCGTGTCCACTGCGCCATGTGCTATATTCACCCCAAATTTGGGGTGAAGTCCAGGTCCTGGTATCACACAGTTTACCCTCTACTGCTGGCAGCACTTCCCCTCCCCTTTGCCCGTAATTTGTGGCTTGGTGTTGACCGGCGCCCCGTTTACGGTACGGCGGCGCGGTGTCGTTTACCGCAAGTGCACGGTTAGTGTAGGGTGCGGGAATATCGAACTCAGGGAGGCGAGGTTGTGCTTGGGTCAGGTAGGACCAAAATCACCCCGAGGGGCGAGCTAGCCCGAATCGGTAAATGGTTGTCACGAAAGGAAATAAAGGGTATTAACAACAAGAAAGAAAACCCGGGACTTTCGCTTCCAACCCGACGAGAGACTCTCGCCGATACGGCCTACGGGTATGGATAGCGATCGGGATTAGGGACTAATGGTGAGACGTTGCCTCTGAAAGTGGTACCGACGTCCCATGGGCCCGATATTCCGGTCGGTGCCCAGGATGATACACCGGACTTCCCGGATTCGATCAGTGGGCACTCCCGTGTCCATTAACACTGATCGATCCCCGGGAGCACTAAGCCCGCAACGATAACTCCCAACGTCTCATCCTGCCGCTCCCGCCTGCTAGGATTCGACGTCTACGCTATGGGTGTGAGCTATGGCTAGGGAGTCAACCGCCAAGTTAATTCCCCCTTGGCCCAACGGTCAAAGGCGGTCTTTTTCCTGCTGATGACAATGAAACACCCAGCGTAACTGTTAGAATCCTAATCCCTATCGATTTCCTAACCCTATGGACGCATCGGGAAGAGCCCCCGAAGGGGTTTCCACCAAAATCCCAGATTTGGGAAACTACTCACAAAAATCCATGAAAAAGCGATCTAAATAAAAATTAACCGTTGGAATCATAATCGGACAATTGCAATGCGGAAGTAATAGAGTAGATAAGACAATGCTAAAATTTGAGAAAGATCTGAAAACTTACAAAAGAGTAACAATTACAGCCGTCACAAGGAGATAAAACAGTAAAAAAATAGCAGCTCCCGTTTCTGGAACCCTAGGGGTTCTATTTATAGACCTTCACATCAACCGATCGGTTGACAAGTCAACCGATCGGTTGATCCGTTACAAATTAATAACAGAAAACGGCGAGCTTTCACCCGATCACATGAACCGGTCGGGTGAGTTCTTGAGTGACCGGTTGGATCTTGGAGCAGTCGGGTGAATCGATCGGTTCGACGTCCGTGTCTTCAGCTCTTCTTCTTCAGCTACAGATGAACCGATCGGGTGACAGTCACCCGATCGGTTGGCATTTTGCTCGAGAAAACAGAGAACATCCCCCCGCTGAACCGGTTTGTGAACCGGTCGGGTGACTTCCTTATGAGCTGCGGCAGAGACCGGGTGGTGCACGCGTGCATCACCCGATCGGTTGGAGATGACCAACCGACCGGGTGAGGGGCTGAAAGATGAATTCTTCGACGTTTGACCCCCTGGATCACGCGTGACTTCTCCCGTTGCTCCGGGGACTTGGGATATCATCGTTAAGCGTCCCCTACGTGGTCAATCCCCTGCAATCATGGATAAACAAAGAAAAGTGAAAGAAAACGGGAAAATACATGAAAACGAATAAGAGACGGCGGAAAAACACGGAGAAACACAAAAGAAAACGTGCGTGAATATATGAAATATAAACGCACGTCAAAATCCCCCAAGCTGAACTCTTCCTCGTCCTCGAGGAAGACGAGTGAGAGTAGGAGCTCGGAAGGGAAAAATAGAGAGGAAGAAAGAAAAAGAAAACTCTAAATCCTAGATCATCCATCAGAGCCACCAAAATCAAAAACGACACACCAAGCAAGCAAACGCCAAATCACACCACTAAATCTAGGAAAACGAGTCCAAATAAGTGTCGTGGGCCCACGCGGTGAAGCGCGAGTGAGCGTGGTCGTGTGCTAGCAAATGGTGTCGCTTTCTACAATGTGCTATGAGGCTCGATATACACAAATCCAAGATATGACCCAAATATCGATTCGAGTTGAATTAAGCGGCGAATATAAGTTCATGCATGCATGAGAAGAGTAAGAATAGAAGCGTATCATGCCTCGGGGACTCCACAACTAGGGTTAAGGAAATCACGCCACTATAGCCTAGATACTAGCTAAAAAGTTCCTAAGCCAAGTGTTTTCGATAACGACGGGGGTTGAGATGATGTGGAGTATGACACTCGGTGCAAATTCTCGCCTTCCCTTTATTCTCGGCAAGTAGGAAAAAAATATTCACACGGAAATTTTTTTGGGTTTTGGGCATTTGTATTTTTTTTTCTTTTCTTTTCATTTCTCATCTTTTTGGGTTTTTCTTTTCTTTTCTCCTTTTTTTGGATTTTTGGGAATTGAGATATACACATGTGCACTCTCCCAAGTGGGAGAACGGTACACGACGAGGGGATTTGCACCAAGTAAAATAAAAAAAGAAGTCGAAATCTAAACACTCGGGCAAAGGAAACTATTCTCGCTAAATAGAGCATAGGCTAAATGGGTTATCCTAGTCCTTAATTGTGGAATCCCGACGCATGCGAATTGAAACATACGATATAAATATAGCATGCATACAGTGGAAACAAATACCGCATGTTCAAATCGGAGCATGATAATCTAGGGGTCATTCCTGGACAGGTATATAAAGTAAAATCACAAGGCAGAAGCACACCAAATTCTAGTCACGACACACGACTCACAAAAAGCTAAGTGGACACACGATGCGTGAAATGCAAGAGGACTCGAAATCCTAGGGTTAGTGAGTGTGATTATCGATGCAATGCTAGGTGTGTGTGACTTTGTGGCGATTCATCATAGGATTCATCTCTAGGAGAAAGAGCTAAAAAGAAGAAAAGAAAAAAAAAGAAAAACACGGAGAAAAACGACTCAAATAAACGAAAAAGAAGGACTCAAACGACGCACACAGTGCGACTCCCCCAAGCTAAAGTTTGCATTGCCCTCAATGCAATATGAGTGAGTACGGGAGGGCAATGAAAGCAGGGGGAATACGCAACGACACAAAAAGAAATGAAAACGAGGAAAACACATAGATGGAATTGAAAAAAGGAAGAAAGATCAAAATCAAAATCAAACAATACGAAAATAAAAAATAAAAATAAAAACACAAACACAAAACGACACTCAAAAAAATGAAAGACAAGCACACACAAAAATGAGAAAAACAAACAAAACACGACAGCACACCAAAATAGACGTCCCCCAAGCTAGACCAGATAGTGCTAGCGAAATGATATGATCGATAAAATGCAGAGATAAGCAAGGGGGAGTCAAAAACAAAAGAGGTGAATTTAGAAAGCAACACGCAGATAGTCCCCTCCCTCCGACAGAGACAAAGCAGGGCCCCGAAAAGACAGATGGGCACAAATGTGGGGGGGGCAAAAGTGGGAGAGAAAAATCAAGCAGGGGCACCACCCTCTGGGGGTGGTGACGGGGGCCTGCGCTGTGGACCAGGAGTCGTGGGGGGGTGGAATGTGGAGCTCGGAGACGTCGGGTGGGTCTTCACGGATGTGGCGAATGAAGCTTTGAAGAAACGGGAGGTCTCGGTCGACGGATTCCTCGGTTATCTGACCACCTTGACCAGCTAGGAGGACCATGGCCGCGAATCGGTCAGCATGGTCATCGGTTTGGAATTGCATCCCATATTCGGGATCGTAAGCATGAGGTGGGGAAGTGGTGGATGGGTTGGAGGTGGTGGGCTGTGTGCGACGAGTACGACGGGTGGGCCTAGGGTTCGAAGAGCCGTCCTCGGTGGGCTTAACACGGCGGGGAGGCATTGTGTGGGTGTCGTTCGTGTGCGTAGGTATGCAAGCGTACAATGAATTCAACACAAACACGAAATACGACCAACAATCAAATGGAATATTTGCGGTAAGATTAAAATTAAGCAAAGGAGCGAGTTTACCCAAATGAGATGAAGATAGTTGCTCGTTGACGCCCCGATGCTACTGGATGGGAGCACGCTGTGAAGCCGCAGCGATCTCTTCAGCAAGTTTCAAAATTGGGGAAAAACGGGTCGAGGTTAGGGTTTTGTGTGTTGGTGGAATCGAGGAGAATGGAGAGAAATCGGTGGTGGATGGGTAGGGGGATGGGGGAAAAGGCGATTGAGGTTGATTGAAGGGAAGAAAGAGGGCAGGCGCACGAGGGAGAGGTGAAACGGCGGATCCGGATTCGAAAATGGCGAGTGCGTGTCGAACGGGCGGTTTGGGGTATTTATAGGGTTTTAAGTCGAACCGATCGGGTGAGTTGTCACCCGATCGGTTGACGGTTAGGTCGAAATTCTCACCGAAGAAATGCTACAGGCGAACCGGTCGGTTGACTTGTCAACCAATCGGTTGGCCGCTCCACTCATTTTCCCGAGAACCTAGGGATGCTCACCCGGTCACGTCAACCGATCGCGCTCGAACTCAACCGATCGGGTGGTAGTCCCCAAAAATTTCCCGAGAGTTCTCCCCAGCTCACCCGGTCTGTCACCTGGTCTCCTCATTCTTCAACCGATCGGTTCATTCGGGGACAGTTCTTGGTTTGTATCTGATACATCCCAACCGATCGTGTAGGAACCCACCCGATCGGTTGAGGCCTTGTTTTTCTGCAAAACCCAAGAAATGCCTGAGTTCCTTCACAGAAGTTGTTTCAGCTGGATTTATTTATAAAAATAGAGAGAAATAAAGTGGAAAAAATACTACAAAACGAAGCATAAGTTTAGAACATGGGTTGCCTCCCATGAAGCGCACTTGTTTAACGTCGTTGGCTCGACGCCCGCAGCGGTGGTCAATTATGATCAGGAGGGTTAGAGGAAGAGTTGTCGCTCGTTGGGGATCCGACCGGGGAGAATTCTGGTTCTCCAACTGCATAGAGTTTCAGACGCTGCCCGTTTACTCTAAACGGCTCATCCCTTCCCATTATCTCGATAGCCCCATGCGGGAAAACCTTGGTGACGCGGAACGGTCCCGACCATCTTGACTTGAGTTTCCCAGGAAAGAGCTTCAGCCGTGAGTTGAACAGGAGAACTAAGTTCCCTTCCGTGAATTCCCTCTTTAAGATTCGCTTATCGTGCCATCGCTTCAGCTTCTCCTTGTAGATCTTGGCGTTTTCATAGGCATTGAGCCGGATTTCGTCGAGCTCGTTGAGTTGCAGCTGCCGGTGCACTCCTACCTTCTTGGTGTCGAAGTTCAGATTCTTAACTGCCCAATATGCCTTATGTTCCAATTCCACAGGAAGATGGCAAGCTTTCCCATAGACGAGCCGGTAGGGAGTTGTGCCGATGGGAGTTTTAAATGCCGTCCTGTAAGCCCAAAGCGCATCAGGGAGCTTTGATGACCAGTCCTTTCTGGAATTGGCCACCGTCTTTTCTAGTATGCTTTTAATCTCCCGGTTAGAGACTTCCACTTGACCGCTGGTCTGCGGGTGGTAGGCACACCCCACCCGGTGTCGTACCCCGTATTTTTTCAAGAGGGCCTCAAATTTCTTCTCTATAAAGTGGCTCCCTCCGTCACTGATCAGGACACGAGGTACACCGAACCGCGGGAAGATGTTACTTTTAAAGAACTTGGCCACCACTCTGGAATCGTTGGTTGGACTGGCCACCGCTTCAACCCATTTCGACACGTAGTCTACGGCCACCAAGATATACTGGTTCCCCGAGGAAGAAGGGAACGGTCCCATAAAGTCCACTCCCCATACATCGAAGATTTCTATCTCCAGGATGTAGTGTTGAGGCATCTCATTCCTCTTGGAGATATTCCCTGCTTTTTGGCATTTATCGCAGGCTTGGACATAAACGTGTGTGTCCCTGAAGAGTGTAGGCCAGTAGAATCCGCTTTGGAGAATCTTTGCGGTGGTCTTGTAGGCACTCGCGTGCCCTCCACATTGCCGCCCATGGCAGTGGGAAATGATGGAAGTCGCCTCAGTTTCGGGGATGCATCTTCGTATCACCCCATCATTGCAGGTTTTGTATAGGTGGAGGTCATCCCAATAAAATCTGCGGACCTCATGGAAAAATTTCTTCTTCTGCTGAAAGCTCACATTGTGGGGAACGATGGCACAAGTCAGATAATTTGCGATGTCGGCGTACCAGGGGGTCCAGGAGGAAGAGACAGAGAAGAGATGCTCGTCAGGGAGTGAATCATCGATCGGTGTAGCTTTTAAATCGAGAGTGGGCATCCTGGACAGGTGATCGGCAACAACATTCTCCGCCCCCTTCTTGTCTCTGATCTCCAGGTCAAACTCCTGGAGGAGGAGAATCCATCTAATGAGTCGTGGCTTGGCTTCTTTCTTGTTCAATAGGTATTTAAGAGCCGCGTGATCCGTGTGTACGATCACCTTGGCGCCAACGAGATATTGTCGGAACTTATCCATGGCGTAGATCACCGCGAGCAATTCTTTTTCCGTGGTAGTATAATTTCTTTGGGCGGCGTCAAGGGTTTTGCTCGTATAATATATGACATGAAGATTTTTATCTTTCCTCTGCCCTAGGACGGCACCAACCGCATAATCACTAGCGTCACACATCAGCTCAAAGGGCAGTTTCCAGTTTGGTGGCTGTATTATGGGTGCGGAAATCAATGCTTGCTTCAAAGTGCGGAAGGCCTCCATACACTCCTCGCTGAAGACGAAAGGTGCGTCCTTCACGAGGAGTTGGGTCAGAGGCCTGGAAATCTTCGAGAAGTCTTTTATGAAGCGGCGATAAAATCCCGCGTGTCCTAAGAAACCACGGACTCCTCGAAGATTGTGCGGTGGTGGAAGCTTTTCAATCACTTCAACTTTAGCCTTATCAACCTCAATTCCCCTCGAAGAGATTATGTGTCCCAGCACAACTCCCTCTTGGACCATGAAGTGGCACTTCTCCCAGTTTAGGACTAGTCCCTTTTCCTGACATCTCTCCAGGACCTTAGTGAGATTACTGAGGCACGAGTCAAATTTAGTTCCGTAGACTGAGAAGTCGTCCATGAAAACCTCCATGATGTCTTGGGAGTAGTCGGAGAAGATAGCGGACATGAGTCTTTGGAATGTAGCAGGGGCGTTACAAAGTCCGAACGGCATTCTTCTATAGGCATACGTCCCGAACGGGCAAGTGAAAGTCGTTTTCTCCTGGTCATCGTTATGAATAGGGATTTGAAGAAATCCAGAATACCCGTCCATGAAACAGAAATAATTATGCTTCGCCAGCCTCTCGAGCATCTGGTCAATAAAGGGGAGGGGGTAATGATCCTTCCTTGTAGCCTTGTTCAGCTTTCTATAGTCAATGCACATCCTGTACCCCGTGACAGTCCTCGTTGGTATTAGCTCGTTCTTTTCATTGCGAACCACCGTCATTCCTCCCTTCTTGGGTACAACGTGCACCGGGCTAACCCAGCGACTATCGGAGATAGGGTATATAATACCGGCATGTAGAAGCCTAGCAATCTCTTTCTTCACAACTTCCATCATTATGGGGTTCAACCTTCGCTGTGGCTCAATCGAGGAGGCTTGCTCATCTGCAAGCAGAATTCTGTGTGAGCAGAGGCCTAAGCTAACCCCCTTTAAATCCTCTATTGCATATCCGAAAACTCCCTTAAACCTTTTTAGAACACCAAGAAGTTTGGTCATTTGGTCTTCGGGTAGTGAAGAGTTGACTATAACCGGAAGGGTCGACCCTGCTCCCAAATATTCATATTTAAGCCCCGGCGGTAGTTCTTTCATCTCAACTTCTTGGGGCCCCGACGCATACTTTTCAAGCTGAGCATCCTCAAGGGAAAGGAGTTCTTCGTGGAATTCTCGGAAGCCAGCATCCGGAACCTCACTCTCGGCCGTGGCTCCGCACGGCGAAATTTCGCAAGGTATAGTGGGGACGATCGAGGGATGCACCGGGTCTCTTCCGAGCTCATCAAAATTATCCGGGAAGAAGGCTTGTAGGTGAAAACAGGTTTCAGTCATCGATGATTCTCCACAACCGTTTCTAGCTTCTCCATTGTCCAAAGACCGGGGACGCTCAATAGAAGTCTGCAAGGGATAGATTAATTCCCGTCCAGCGTAGCCAACAAACCCGGTCGGTTGGCTCTCCTGACAGAACTCTGCGGTTAACTCTTCTTCACTACATTCGAGACCATGGTTGCCGATATACGCCACTTCACCGTGGGGAGAGGGAGTTGCCATGGCAAGGTGTTCCTGCGCATCTCGATATCTCTGGCCCTCCACGGCGGCAGACAGGAGGGATAGTATATTCGAAGTATTCAGTGATTCTGCTAAGCTCTGCGCCAAACAGCGGATATGGTGGGAGTGATCCCAGATGTCTCCTGAAAATGCATGCAACATCCTTGCCGTGGGGCCGTGATCTTATACGAAAGGAGAGAGAGAGAACTGCACAAGTGGCAAACACGTCAAAAGCACAAGTTGCATAAACGGGAACCGCAAGTTGCGATGGAAGCACGGCGATTCAGTCAATTAGCACTATACAATTACTATCCACAGTATGTCCAAGTGAAATCTAAAAGTGTAGAGTGCGAAAATTATCGCGAGGTAGGGATGTGAGCTAGACACGAGGGTTCATGAGATCCTAGAATAACAAGCACGTTGCCTCCCCGGCAACGGCGCCATAGACTTGACCAACGCCCCGTTTACGGTACGGCGGCGCGGTGTCGTTTACCGCAAGTGCACGGTTAGTGTAGGGTGCGGGAATATCGAACTCAGGGAGGCGAGGTTGTGCTTGGGTCAGGTAGGACCAAAATCACCCCGAGGGGTGAGCTAGCCCGAATCGGTAAATGGTTGTCACGAAAGGAAATAAAGGGTATTAACAACAAGAAAGAAAACCCGGGACTTTCGCTTCCAACCCGACGAGAGACTCTCACCGATACGGCCTACGGGTATGGATAGCGATCGGGATTAGGGACTAATGGTGAGACGTTGCCTCTGAAAGTGGTAGCGGCGTCCCATGGGCCCGATATTCCGGTCGGTGCCCAGGATGATACACCGGACTTCTCGGATTCGATCAGTGGATACTCCCGTGTCCATTAACACTGATCGATCCCGGGAGCACTAAGCCCGCAACGATAACTCCCAACGTCTCATCCTGCCGCTCCCGCGTGCTAGGATTCGACGTCTACGCTATGGGTGTGAGCTATGGCTAGGGAGTCAACCGCCAAGTTTATTCCCCCTTGGCCCAACGGTCAAAGGCGGTCTTTTTCCCGCCGATGACAATGAAACACCCAGCGTAACTGTTAGAATCCTAATCCCTATCAATTTCCTAACCCTATGGACGCATCGGGAAGAGCCCCCGAAGGGGTTTCCACCAAAATCCCAGATTTGGGAAACTACTCACAAAAATCCATGAAAAAGCGATCTAAATAAAAATTAACTGTTGGAATCATAATCGGACAATTGCAATGCAGAAGTAATAGAGTAGATACAACAATACTAAAATTTGAGAAAGATCTGAAAACTTACAAAAGAGTAACAATTACAGCCGTCACAAGGAGATAAAACAGTAAAAAAATAGCAGCTCCCGTTTCTGGAACCCTAGGGGTTCTATTTATAGACCTTCGCATCAACCGATCGGTTGACAAGTCAACCGATCGGTTGATCCGTTACAAATTAATAACAGAAAACGGCGAGCTTTCACCCGATCACATGAACCGGTCGGGTGAGTTCTTGAGTGACCGGTTGGATCTTGGAGCAGTCGGGTGAATCGATCGGTTCGACGTCCGTGTCTTCAGCTCTTCTTCTTCAGCTACAGATGAACCGATCGGGTGAGAGTCACCCGATCGGTTGGCATTTTGCTCGAGAAAACAGAGAACAGCCCCCCGCTGAACCGGTCTGTGAACCGGTCGGGTGACTTCCTTATGAGCTGCGGCAGAGACCGGGTGGTGCACGCGTGCATCACCCGATCGGTTGGAGATGACCAACCGACCGGGTGAGGGGCTGAAAGATGAATTCTTCGACGTTTGACCCCCTGGATCATGCGTGACTTCTCCCGTTGCTCCGGGGACTTGGGATATCATCGTTAAGCGTCCCCTACGTGGTCAATCCCCTGCAATCATGGATAAACAAAGAAAAGTGAAAGAAAACGGGAAAATACATGAAAACGAATAAGAGACGGCGGAAAAACACGGAGAAACACAAAAGAAAACGTGCGTGAATATATGAAATATAAACGCACGTCAGGTGTCATGCCTCAGGCACTTGCATTTATCGTATTTGATATTGGTTGCTTGAGCCCTCATGTTATTATTAATGTTACTACTATTATTATTATTATTATTCGTGCTAACCCCTTTCTTGCAGCAGCTCGTCACTGGACCGCAGGTATGATTCCCTTGTTTAACTGTTTAATTTACATTATATCACTTAGTTACATACTCTATTTCACTTGGCTTACCTTGTGAATTGATAACCTCAAAATGGAGTTCCAAAGTTGGTTCCTACTGGGCACACATTGATGTGCTCCTCTATATTTTTCAGGTAGCAGGGTTATCATGGTTGGTGGTGACTTGGAGTTGGGTTCAGGGGTAGCACTTGGTGTGAGCAATATTTGTGGTGTGATATGGTTGGTTTGGGAGGTGGAAAATGCTTGTGCATATGTAGTGGTGTACCTGGATTATGTATATAAATGGAAGTTGTTATTTCTATGTTATGTTGTTGGTGTTCTTTATTATTCATGAGGTTATTTATTATTACGGAGCTTCACTTGTACTATCCCAGCATGTGCGCAGTGGCCTGCTTATGTAGTTTCTTTTCTCTCTCTTTCCCCTCTTATCACCCTCACTCTTTAGAATACGTGGGAAAAATTTTTTTTTTACATGCCGGGTATTCTGGGGAACGGGGCGTGACAGTTTTTGGTGGCCCATGCAGGTCACCGCACTGCGATGTGCGTAAGGATAGTACTTGTAATGCTTCAGTAGGTGGTTGGGATAGGTTAGCCCTAAGGTGGGTAGCGGCTTTAGTGACCTTAGAATTTTTAAGTGATCCAACCTTGAACCCCTAGTTTTAGGGAGTCCGGGGATAAACTTTCCGTTGTATATTATACCATACATGTATATTGTAGGTATGCGCGTGTATATGTAACAGTGTGAACCAGTGTGTATAAGTGCATTGTTGTGCTTAGAGATTTGAATTATATAAGTTGCGTATACTTGTATATTTGAATGGCATGAAAGTTACATGTATCCTGAATGGTTATAGTGGTATATGGATATATGTGGGCGTTTATACTAGGTGGGTAAATACTTGAGCGTATACATATATTGACTCTATATAGATACCTGATACGGGTATGTGAGTAGGTACGTGTTATACTTGTGTGACTTTGAGATATAGGTGAGAAGTGTATGTTTATTAGTGGATGTGTACTGGTGAGTACATATCAGCTAGTGGGGATAGTATATGTTATAGGGACTTGAGCGAGGAGGTGTACGTATGTGATGTGAGTGCACATATGCAGTTTACTATCTATTAATTTACGGTTGTGTTTCATATGGGGAATGCACCGATGTGTGTACATCTATCCATGTATGGATAGAATAGTAGAATGTCCATGTTATATAGGACATATGGGAGAAAGTGTATATGTGTGGGTATATGTGAGCCTGTATGGGTAGAGGGTATAGATATATATGTGGGAAGTTAGTGCATATATATCGCTAGTTTGCATTACTAGGGTAAGAATTCCTAGGGTATTAAAAAGTTTAAATGACTGAGAATATATGTATGTGCTGCTTATGTGCCAATAGGAATTGGTGTATTGTTTTAATTAGGTATATGGTTGTGGGTTATATCATTGCGTGAAGATAGGTGTTGTATTTTGGCCACATATATAGCATGTATGTAGCAGTATAGATAAGTGGTGAATGCACTGGTAGTAGGAGTAATACTCCAGAGTGTTTGGAGTAGATGTATCCTAAGGTGTGTATGGATAATTTAGACCCGTCCACCTAAGTTGAAGCCCTTAGTTCTATCCTGTGCTAATATGGAAAAGGGATAGAAGTGTAACGTGTAACATATGTAGAATGCGATGAATGTAAAGATTGAGGTTATACAGTGCATGTGTAAGTGGATGGCTATGTGGTTGCACGGTTAGGTAAAGTTATGGTATATGTACATATGAGTGTATACGCTTACCGGTAGAATGGCATCTATTGGACTATTTGGATGTATACGTAATGTATGTGTCCTTCCGTATATAGTGGCTTGAGGAGGATTGTGTATGGGTGTATGGGATACTTATATGTATGTAGGTGTATTGTAGAGATTATGGTATGACTGTGTATATGTGTTATTGACTTTGTATTGGTGTATGTCTTATGAGTGGTTATATGTCTATGTAGGTGAATGATCTCTAATTTGATATGTATGTATGTGAATGTGTATGTACATGGAGTGTGATTATCTACTGAATGTGTATGAATATTGAAATATACTTATTTGTGTGTATGCAAGTATGTTAGTAAAAGTGTGGATATATTGAATGCTTTGTATATAATGATACGGATGGTTACAGACTACATATTGGTATCCTTGGATAACTTGCTTGTATGAGTATGCGATAGCAGGGTATGTATAACATGTGTACACGGGTGTGTGCCCATACATGGGAATGTATGTGCCTGGTTGCATAGACCCCAATAAGTATATATATGTGTGTATGTTTGTGTACATACCTACCATTATAATGAAAAATTGGTATGTATGAGTGAACGTGTATTTGGCTGTGTGTAGACATATATATATATATATATATATATATATATATATATATATATATATATATGAAATTGATATGTATATCTCTGTATATACATAATAAGTGAATATGAATTAGGTTAAATAGAGTGCTCGTGTGGTGTATTGGTTGATGTGTATACGTGAATATGTATCATAGTTGTATGAACTTCCATTATATGTGTGATGTGTATATGTGTATGTGATGTGCATGGGAGTATATGTAATGATGTATATTTTGGATGAATGAATATATATATAAATACTTATACTACTTTGTTTGTTTACCTGCTGATCTATCCTATAGGGTTGTTTATCTAGGTATATCTCGGTATGCCTGGATACATGTATTTCTGCTTGTGTGCATGGATATATAGGTCAATACCAAAGCATATGTGTTTGTATATACATGTGCAATGTGGACGTGAATGTGATGAGTATGAAATATATGTGTGTATATGAATGTTTTGATGAATATAAGTGAATGAAACTGTTGGTATGTAGGTATTGGAATGTGTTTAATTGTTTGCATATTTATATGTATACGCGTATGTGGAGTGTAGATGGATGTTTATAATTATTTGACTATTAAGGCTGTATGTGCGTAGGATGTACAAAAGTAGTTACATATATAGCGTATGGCAGAGAATGTGTTATGTTTGTGCACTATTGTATGCATTGTGTGTGATATATGTGCCTATCTATGTGAGGCACTAGGTGCACTGCTATGGATGTGAAGTTAAAATTATTTATAGCATGATTGTGAACCTTATGTGACACAGTCATGTATGTGTTAGTATGTGCACGTGAATGTATGTATGAATGTGACTAAATATTGTGTGTATATAGGTATTTATATGCCTGTGAATGTGAGTAAGCCCATATGACTAAGTATTGGGAGTATAGGGATCCAAGGTACGTACGGTGTGACACCGTGATAGTGACCCTGTTTATCAAGCAATGGTGTGAAGATTAATGTGTATCGCTGGGTGTTTTTGCATGAATGTAGACGTATATGTAAATATATGAAGAGATAGAATATAAATCGTTTATACTCGAATGTATTGTGATGTGTGTGAAAGCATGCCATGTATGAAAACCTTATGTATCGTAATATGGATGTGGTGTGATGTCCTATATGTATAGATATGAGCAGTGATCTAAATACGTGTAATAATAAGTATAGAGACTTAATTGTGGTGTATGATGTATATGTTAATATGTGAATACGTGTGCCAAGATGTCTATATGAAGAACATATATGTGTATGTATATGATGATGCATATAGTGATATGGATGTGCTACTAAATGAGTAATAGGATGTATCTGTGACTTGTGCGCGATGCGAATGTGTATGGATGATAGTGAAGTATACAGTGTATATAAATGTGGGGTAGATATGTATTCTTGTTAGTACTTTATGGGTAGTGAGACCATCATACCTAGCTAAACTCGGCAAGGATCACACCCTAGGAAGTCCGAGGACGGACTTTATTTTAAGGTGGGTAGGATGTCATGCCCTGTTCCGCGCTATACGTGCAATCTACTGAACATACATGGTATTTCTACTTGCGATACATGGGTATGCATGAGATAAGCATAGATATCGATATATGTGATGTAGCACAAGGGGGATTGGACCGTAATACGTGGTTAAGGGAAGAGAATGCGACATATGAATGCGGGAGAAATGCGAAGGACGTCGTTGGTGCAAAACTACAGAGAAGTCTTAGACGTGTGTGTGTGAAGCTTGTATGCACACATGGATGTGTGTGGATGTGTATAAGGGGAACCATGCTAGTGTGGAAAGGGGTTGGGGGGTCAATGGCAATCCCCGTAAATTTTTAGAAAGGTCAGGGGCAAAACGGTCATTTGGGCTTAAATTGCTGTGCGTACATACCCAAGTTGTGTGTGCGTATAGTAATGGCAAATTCGTAAATGCTTGGAACATGGGAGGGTATTTTGGTCATTTTCATATGGAATATTCCCTTGGAATATTCCTTTCTTGGAGGATAAGAAAAGAATAAGAAAATGAAGGAAAAAGAGAGAAAAACCTAGAATCTTCTCTCTTTCTCTCATTCTGTCTGTCCCTTTCTCATTTCCCCTCTCTCTCCCTCACCATGGCCGGCCTCCCCATCATCATGGCCGAACTTTTCATGGCAAAAAAAAAAGAAAAAAAAGAGAAGAGGAAGAGGAAGAGGAAGAGGAAGAGAAAGAGAAGAGAAAGTTAGCTTCTTGAGGTAGGAATCTCTTGGGATTGGAATTCCAATCAATTTAAATTTTTCTAATTTGTTTTTTTAGAATTTTTTATCTAATATTTGATGAAGAAAAACAATTATTACATGATATTGCTCAATTTTACAACTCTCTTTGAAATTCTTAGCAAAGACATCTCCTTTAAAATTTCAGAAACTTTGATGTCTGATTTGGCCTTGTTCCTGATTAATGTAGCTCGAATCATGTTTCGAAAAAAATATTAGCATGTAGATCTTGAAGTTCTACCCTAAAATCATATAAAATATGACATAGTTTCAATTCAAAAAGTAGGAGAAATAAATCAATCTTCACAACATGTCTGTTTGATTTTCAATGTTGTCACAGTTTAGTAAAATTGTCCTACAGAGCTGCACACATCTTGGAATTTTATGATTTTGGTCTTGTTGGAAAGCTAACCAGTTTTTCTCAAAGTTCATCAGACTGCTCTCATGTCGATTTTCAAGCTAGAACATGCCCAAAATTAGCTTTGAACACAGACCCTAAAATCTGTCTGAAAAACAGAATTGACACACTTCACTAAATAATTCAACATAAATCACACACTTAATATGTTTCCATGAAATTTTATCTGTGAATCAAGAACTGATATATCTTCAACTTTAATTTGGAACACTTTGCCAAATTCCTAATAAAACCTGATGCAATATGCTCATGTATTAGCAATTTCTACCAATTCCAGCAAGCTGAAACATTAAAGTGATGTTATAAATTGTGCTCTATTGCTATTTCACCCTCTATTGTGCATGATTATTGTTATGGCATGGTAGATACATTAATGATACGTTTTCTAATGGATTTGCTAATGTTCTCATAGACCTGCATGTCACGCTCACCACGTGTTCGATGAAATGCCTCAATGAAGGCAAAATCCAATAAGTTGAGTAACTTGCATGTGTTTGCATTGTGCTTGTGCCATGTTGATAAATAGTGAAGTTAGAGGCTTGAATGGCATGAATATATTGTAATTGTGAATGGGTGATGTGTTGAGATAGATGGCATGTCACGTGAGTGCATGACCCTATATTTGATGTTGGACAGCTGAGGTGATATGTGCATACCCATGCCATCAAGACCCCTAATGTGTCAGTTATGATGTTAACTTATAAAATTGAATAATTCTCAGTCCTCTCTAATGAGGGTGAGTTAGCAAAGCCCGGGTTTTAGGTGGGATTTAAGTAAATTGTGGATATGAGGCCTGTACTGAGAAGTTGGGGAAAATGATTATGTGATATGTGATATTTACACCCACTCGCCTTTACCGAGAGTGGAGGGGACATACGGAGGTTGTGATATTGTGGGAGAGTCTCATTCCTGCCAGGGACGGGGAGCTGAGAGGCTCGATGTCGTACAGTGCCCGTGTCCACTGCGCCGTGTGCTATATTCACCCCAAATTTGGGGCAAGTCCAGGTCCCGGTATCACACAGTTTACCCAAGTTCTAATTAACTCAATTATGAAATAATAAAATAAGATTTGTGTGTTACTTCTACTGTTGGCAGCACTTCCCCTCCCCTTTACCCGTAATTAGTGGCTTGGTGTCATGCCTCAGGCACTTGCATTTATCGTATTTGATATTGGTTGCTTAAGCCCTCATGTTATTATTAATGTTATTATTATTATTATTATTATTATTATTATTATTATTATTATTCGTGCTAACCCCTTTCTTGCAGCAGCTCGTCACTGGACCGCAAGTATGATTCCCTTGTTTAACTGTTTAATTTACATTATATCACTTAGTTACATACTCTATTTCACTTGGCTTACCTTGTGAATTGATAACCTTAAAATGGAGTTCCAAACCCAAGTTGGTTCCTACTGGGCACACATTGATGTGATCCTCTATATTTTTCAGGTAGCAGGGTTATCATGGTTGGTAGTGACTTGGAGTTGGGTTCAGGGGTAGCACTTGGTGTGAGCAATATTTGTGGTGTGATATGGTTGGTTTGGGAGGTGGAAAATGATTGTGCATATGTAGTGGTGTACCTGGATTATGTATATAAATGGAAGTTGTTATTTCTATGTTATGTTGTTGGTGTTCTTTATTATTCATGAGGTTATTTATTATTGCGGAGCTTCACTTGTACTATCCCAGCATGTGCACAGTGGCCTGCTTATGTAGTTTCTTTTCTCTCTCTTTCCCCTCTTATCACCTCACTCTTCTGAATACTTGGGATAAAAAAAATTTACATGCCGGGTATTCTGGGGAACGGGGCGTGACATGTGGTGACGGCCCAAAGCAAATTTTTGTACATCAAGAGAGGCATGCTAGCTGAGTCTAGCGGCGGGGGCGGACAAAGGCCCATGTATCAAGGAAACTCATGTACTCAATATTAATACAAAAGGGGGGGATGGGTCGGGGGTCGGCTTGGGGGTGGGGGTGGGGAGTAGTACCGCCTCATCTAGCTCCAGCTCTAACACAGCGATCCCATGCACTGAGGTCATTGCTAGCGACACTAATCCCTTCAACGTGCTAAGGTTAGGGAGTAAGGATTGCAAGGGAGGTTCAATGTTTGATAGCGAATCTGATAGTGAGCCTCCTGATATGACTATAATTAATGAAGATTGGTTGATCGAGCAAGAGGAGATAAGGCAGAGTAATAAGAGCAGCAAAAAAACTAACCAACATAAGATGTCGATCAAGGGTATTCGCAAGAGTTCTCGTATTAAAAGGGATGTTTTGCATCCCTCTCCCGCTAAATCCGCCCAATGACTCTCTTCATTTGGAATACCCGGGGTCTAAATAACGTTACCAGACGTAGGGAACTTAAAGAAAGGGTCCGAAAGTTTGCTCCCTCGTTGGTTGGTCTCCTTGAAACCAAAGTTATTGAGAATAATGCCCAAAGGATTGCCAAGTGTTTTCCGAAAAAGTGGCTTACTATCAATAATTGGAATGCCCACCGTAATGGGCGTATCATGGTCGTTTATGATCCGGAGATATGGCAGTGTGTTGCTTATAATATGTCCGCCAAACATATTTCTTTGAAGTGTAGAAATGTCTCGGGGATTGCCATGGTCGCTACGGTTGTTTACGCGTCCAACTCTTATCAAGAGCGTAGAAACCTTTGGGATAATATTGTCTCCAATGCCAGCAATTATAATAATCTCCCTTGGATTATCGGGGGGGACTTCAATTGCGTTAGATATACTTCGGATAAAGTTGGGGGGTCGGGAGATTAATGGGAGTATGGTGGAGGAGTTCAATGATTGTATCAATTCTAGTGCACTCATTGAACTCAAGACTGTTGGCAATACTATGAGTTGAAATAATCGTAACATTGGGCAGCGACGTATCATTGTGACACTTGATCGGGCTTTTGGCAATAGTGCTTGGATAGGCGCCCTTTCGACCTCTTATTGTGAATACATCACTGGGGGTTCTAGTGACCACTCCTCTCTTATTATTCATACCCATCGGAATGTGGGATCTGACCCTAAACCATTCAAATTTTTTAATGCCTGGCATCGCAGTCCTGAGTATATTAATGTGTTGAAGGAACATTGGCAAATCAGAGTTGATGGTTGTCCTATGATACGGCTTGTTACCAAGCTTAAGGGGTTGAAACAAGGGCTTAAGGTGTTTGGGGCAGCCTTTAGAGATGCGAATGACATTTCCAAAATCCGGTTTGATCTTGCTATTGTTCAAGATAACCCCTCTCTGAGTACATGTGTTGACCTTCAAAAGGATGAGCGCATATTGATAAATCGGCTAGCTGAAGCTATTGAGATTGATGAATCCAATCTTAAGCAGAAAAGTAGACACGATTGGTTGAGTCTTGGGGATCGTAATTCGTTTCTTTTACACTGCTATGAGAGCTAGACAAAGCCATAATAATCTCAGTCACATGATCTCTATTGATGGCTCTCGCAACAATTCCATAGACCTGCTCAAAATTGATGCCCCTGATTTTTACTCTAGGCTCTATAATCAAAATGATTACTGGAGGGTCTTTCCTCTTCTTACCACTAAAAGAGTTCTTACTAATGAGGCTGCTGTTTGGGTAGAAAGACCTGTATTGGCTGATCAGGTTAAAGATGCGGTCTTCCAAATGGGGCCTGATAAAGCCCCTGGTCCTGACTGTTTCAATGTTTTCTTTTATCAGAATGCTTGGGATATTGTTGGTAGGGATGTCACTACCGCCGTTCTTAACTTTTTCAAGTCTGTGAAGATTTTGCGGTAGGTCAATCATACCTTTCTAACTCTCATCCCTAAGAATGGCAATGCTTCTGGGCTTGGTGACTATAGACCCATTTCCTGTCGTAATGTTTTGTACAAAATTATCAGCAAGATTCTTTGCAATCGATTGAAAAAAGCAGTTATTGAGCTTATATCACCTAACCAAGCCGCCTTCCTTCAGGACCGTTTGCTTACAGACTGTGCTTTGCTTGCTCATGAACATATTAGGGATTTTAACATTCCTATGAGGGCTCGGGCCTGTCTCAAGTTAGTGTAACGACCCGCTCTCGGGGGCCCGTTACTTATTTGATATTTGCACAGGTCATGCAGTTTACCATGTAAGAGACCCTGCGGGGCTACACACACACTAGCGGGGGGGGGGGGGGGGGGTGATAGTGTAATAGCAAGCAAATTGCTTAATTAAAAGTTACTAAAATTAAAACACAATAAGCAGCAGAAATAAAACAGAGTGCTCAACAACAACAATCGCAAACATAGAGATTTTACCCTGGTTCCCCAAAACTTGGGTACATCCAACCACACCAGTATTCACTATAATCCCACACAGAGAAGTGAATACACAATCCCACAAAGGGATACACTCCCACAAAGAGAGAGACCTCACCAAGATGATTTTTCCCTACACAAGGACCCAACCAACCCTACACAGGGGTCAAACTCCCACCAAGAGAATTACTAACTCCCACTCAGAGAATTAGGGTTAGCCCTACACTAGGACACAAAACTCCCACTAAGAGAGTTACTCCCACAAAGAGAATATCCAAGTCCCACAAAGAGACAACCTCCCACAAAGAGAGAATACTAATCCAACAAAGAGAAATAGGGTTTCGAACAAAAACAAAACGAAACAACACTTACATATGCCTTGATATGATCTTACCAATGTGAAGAAGAAGGCATGCAAGTGAATGACCAAGTGCTTGAGATTAGCTTTGATTGCACTTGATGATCTTTCTCTCTTCTAGGAATGAATCCTAACACTTCTCACTTGAGTGTATGAAATGAAGAGAAGAAAGATGTTCTCCAAGAAGAGGAATGAGATTGAAATCCCTTGGAGAAATTCCCTAGAGCTTAGATGCTAAGCATAAGATTGAAGCTCTAAAGAGGGAATGGGGGAGGAGTGGCTTAGAGAAGAGATTCAATGATCTTCTATGATTTCCTAACCCTTTCAAGAATTCTAAAAGAACTAAGCCAATCCCTATATATAGGAAGCCAAGAAGAGCCTATAAACACAGCCAAAAACCCAAAGGGAAGAAATCTGCACCGGCTAGATTTTGGCAGTTTACGGCAAGAACAGTCGACTGATGATCATTAGACAGTCGACTGATCAACGGCTAGAAAATATCCCAAAGGCTATATCCTGAGCCAGGACAGTCGACTGATGAAGACCATACAGTCGACTGACAAACATGACATGCGCCTGTTAATCCTTCAGCAGACGACTGCTGCAGGGGATGGATCGAAACAGAGAGCTGCACTCTTTCTCCAGTTTACGCACAGGCGACTGATGTCAATAATACAGTCGACTGTCTATTAGTCAGGCGACTGTAAAACCCTAATCAGTCGTCTGCAGAATAAGATGGAGAAAAGACAGAGAGAGATGCATATTTCGCACTTACGCCTTTCAGACGACTGAAGGCCATTTCACAGGCGACTGTAAATATACAGGCGACTGTAAAAACAGCAACAGGCGACTGTCTTGTAACATGGGAAAAAGCCCAGAAAATGCAAGAAGCGCACAGGCGACTGTCGACCAATTCACAGGCGACTGTAGGAATACAGGCGACTGTAAATTGAACATCAGTCGACTGATGCGAAAAGCTCAAGATGAGTCAATAGAAAATTTGACTTGAGCTGTGCATCACAGTCGACTGTAGAAGGCTCGACAGGCGACTGGAAATCACCCAGTCGACTGTTAAACCTTCAGCAGGCGACTGCGGAAGAGCCATAGACTCCAAATGAGTCTTTGGACAGAGTGAACCTACTGGGTTGGATTCTATGATAATCCTAAAGCTCACTAAGATGGTTAAATGCATATGCATGAGAGTATGACCATCTATCAAGGCATTACAATAATCCTAGACTCAAAAAGAGAAATGCAAGTAAATGAAATTACATGGATTACAAATTGCATCTCCTAGAGTCTAAGTTTTCAAGCTCACAATTCCTTGATGCTCCCAATCATCTCCAAGCTTTGGCACACCTTGATGAGCTTCCCTTCATCAAGCTCCAAGCTTTGACAATGCTCATCTAGATGTCCATCCATCATCATGCTCCAAGCTTTGGCTTCATTAGATGATATTCATGACTTCATCCAAGCTTGAGCACACCATCACTCTTGGAGGTCTTTAAGATATCCCTTGTAAAATCCTCCAAGTCTTCTGCTTTGTATCATCAACATATAATCATTAAGATAAACTGAGACTAAAACATAAGAAAGATTAGCACACTAACATAATGTATTGATCATCATCAAAACAACGTTAGTCTTGAAACCAAGAACTAACATACCAGTGAAAACAAAATAGCCACAATCCAGAGATGTACCAAAACTCAAACTAGCGTACATTATTACAGTCCAAATTAAAGTACAACAGCAAACAGTACTCTCTCACCAAATACGTAAAGGAAATACAGAAAGGAAATACATAACATAGCACACTCACACCAACACACACAGCTAAAACTCTGCAGTCTCCGGTTCGTACTCTGGCTCTGTAAACTCAGGGGCAATTTCTTCAACCTGGTCATCGTCTGTCGGTGCCATAAATGGAACCAAAGGTAAGTCACAATAGTTCTAAATATAGAAAAGAAGCAGTGCACAAGTATGACAAACAGCAACTACATACGAGCAAACCAGAGTGAAAAGTAAAGTACTGAGCAATAACTGTACACAACTGAGTAGTAAAAGTAAACCGAACCGAAAAGGGGAACAACTGTACAATGGTAGAGCAGGCTGAGCAAGTGAAACATGCTACCGCTGTAGCTAAAGGTAAAAACAAATAAAGTACTGTGACTGCATACGTGAAGTAACGTACATGGAAAGTGTCAGGTAGCGGTGACTGTATTAGCTAAAGATAGGGTGATAGTGATGAAGATCGATGGCGTTACATAATCATGATTCACATCCTTGCGGTCCAGCAGAACACGGCCAAGGAAGTGACTAAGCCAGGATCACTTATCCCAAGTCTAGCAAGGGTGATCCAACAAACTTAGCCAAGCACATTGACCGGATCATGGTCCATTGAAGGAAGCTTATCATTCTTATGTGCGCCACCGACAAAAGCTTATACACTAAACTACGTGACTCAAGTCGGAGAGTACAATAAGTGACCATCGAGTTCATCTCTTGCCTGGGCGCGACCCAGACGAATGCCGAAAACACATGCAGCTAGACAGGATGCTGACATGCTGCATATTTTGTTTGCCGAAACACAGGCAGCTAGACATGATTACCGAAAACCCAGGCAACTAGACATGTAGATTAAACTCCAGTCACTCCCGCACTCTCTCAAACTATGAGTTACCCCAAACCCCCAGTGAAGTGTCAGGTGTTCTGTGTACATGTTTCTTTCATGATGTTCCACGAGATGTTCCACACGATATTCCATAAGATATTCCACAAGATGTTCCTCATGTTATCAATCAAACCAAGATAACTGGTTGACTTTCTTATTGAAAACCATACAGTCAGAACTTCTTTCCAAAGCAAGTTGGCCAAGCGAAGTGAGGATAAAGACAAGTCCAAGCACACAATTTACCCAAGTTGATAATTGTGTGTTACAACCACTAAAGTTGAAAGTTGGCAAAACAATCTGTAGTTGATTACTTCCCTATTAGATTAGGTCTCTAGTTCGGTTCAAGTCAAGTAGCCGTTCGTAGGCTATAGTGATGTTCTAAGTTCATACGGGTACACTTATCTAATTTTCTAATTTTAGAATTAGTCGTGACTTACCAATTTCGAGGCTGTCGTAGCTAGCCGAAATTTGATCTAGGGCTTCCTCTGAAGTAGGTGCACAATAGTTTGTACCTGCAACACACAAACATTGATTAAAACACACAACGTTCCTATCTAAATAATCTGATCGTTCTGATTTTCAAAACTGGCCAAAACGGTGTCGGAAAACGTTCTAAATTTTTCTATAGGCTATATATGATGAAAATAATTTTACTGCAGGAGGAAATATTTTTCAGACGCTTCTGTTAATTTTTATAATTTTTCAAAGCTCAAAATCAATTTAAAAATCAATTTTTCAATTAGTAACGTATTTATCCAATAATTTATTCTGGATACAATCTACATCAGAATGTTGCAAGTGAGCTGTCAAAATGACCGTCTCGGGGAGTTCTTTAACATATATTTTTATCACATAGCATTGTATGTGAAAATAAAGAGTTACGTATTTTTAAAAGAATTTTTTTATATTTAAGTTTTAGGGCTTAAAAATTAATTCTGGAAAAATTAAGCATCAAATTGAGATGAAACTAACGTCGTTGGGTCCGGAACATCGTTTCTGATTTTCTAGGCCTAGTCTTATATTTTTCCGGGCCCTATATTTCAAGTTATGGATTTTACACCATAAAACCAAATTATTAATTAATTTATAATACGAAAATACGAAATATCTTCATATTTACGATCGTGCCACTGGGGGTTTTACGCACGCACCGTTCGTTAGCAGCGAAGCTCGGCGAGGGAGAGGGTTTCGCCGACGGCGGGAAGCGACGGCGACTCGAGGCGGTGGGCGACGGGGAACATCGGCGGAGTGGGGCTGCTGTCGACGTCGGAGGACGGCGGGGCGACGGCGGACGGCTGCGGGAGACAGTGGCGAGAGTAGTGGGGTGCTGTGGTGGCGTTTGTCGGAGGCGGCCGGCGTTGAGGCGGCAGGCGACGGGCACGACGGGCTGACGGTGGAGCAGTGTACACGGTGGACGGCGGAGGCGCTGTGGGGGCTGCTCGAAGACGTCGGTGATGGGAGGAAGCTCTGGAGCTTTCGTGTGGCGGCGATTGGTGCTGGGGACCGGCGGCTGACAACGGCGTGTCACGGTGGCCGGTGGTCGAGGCCGTCGGAGGGGGAGAGGTAACTAGAGTTGAGGGAGGGAGAGAAAGAAGTGAGCGGGGTTTTCGAACGGGGGGCTTGCGTGACTTTGGGGAGAGAGGACACGCAGAGAGAGAGAGAGAGTCTGTTTAATTAAAATTTTAAACTGGGGATTAACGGGGTTTATGGGGGTATTTATAGGGTTAGTACCCTACTATTTGTAATTAATGAGGGGGTTATGGGTTGTTGACTAATCCCAACATTTTTAATACGGTAGGTTAGTCTTTTTGACTAACTTTGGAAATTTTGGTAAAGTGTCTAAACATGTTTATCATGGGGGTTAAAGTAATTGGTAATTAGGTTATAGTAATTAACTAGGGTAACTGGTGACAGTAAAATTTGTAACGAAAATTACGATTTTGCCCCTACTAGCAAACATGTCCGAAAAATTACGAAAACATACCCACGGGATCGTATCGCCGCGAGGATCGCGAATACCATGTCCATTTTGGGGTTTGAGCTACGGAAATACGTGTTTTAGGCCAAAACGTTTAGGAAGCGGGTTTGCGGGTTCTCTATCGGTTTGACTTCAGAAAATTACGAAATTAATGTGGGAAGCCCTAAATGATCATAGAATGTTACCATAGAAGTTTGAAAACGTTTTGAAGATATTTGTATAGAAAATAAATTCATTAATCCAAAACGGTAATAATTGAAAATGAATGTTTACCAGATTATTTAGAGGCATTTGATGGAACCCGAACTTACTAAAATACTTCATAACTAGTTTGATACTTCAAAAATATTTTTAACTCCTGACAAACCATTATAAAATACGTTAAATACGTTATTAAATGTTTTGAAAAATTACGAGTCGTTACATCCTACCCTCCTTAAAATAATTCCGTCCTCGGAATTTCTCGAACTTTCTAAAACAAATAACTTTTGTTATGAAGAAGCTCAAGCAAATAAATGATAATAATGATCTAATAAATCAGGTTGTAAATAACATGAAATATAATGTGATATCATAGCATCAAGAAAACAAGAGATGATGTTTATGAATACTTACTATTGATATCACCATAGCTTCCGTAACTAGTCTCGTAACCGGTAGGATTATACGACTCGGTAAATAGGTATGGGTAGCATTCTCGCATCTCGTCTTTTCACTCCCAAGTATATTCTCCAGGTGAGTTGTGACGCCACATTATCCTGACGAGGTTGATCACTCTATTCTTGAGGGTCTTCTGCCGTCGATCCAGGATTTTGACTGGTTGTTGTTCGTAAGATAGATCCGGATGAACATCAATTTCGGTGTAATCCACAACATGACTAGGATCACTTACATAGCGTCGAAGCTGTGAGACATGAAAGACTTCATGTACTCCTTCCAATGCAGGTGGCAAAGCAAGGCGATAGGCCACCTCGCCTACTCGTTCCAAAACATCAAATGGACCAATGTATCGAGGATTGAGCTTCCCTCTCCGTCCAAAACGAATCATCCCACGATTCGGAGAGATTTTCAAGAACACGTGATCGCCAGGCTGGAATTCCAAATGACGGTGCTTTGCATCTGCCCAATGCTTGTATCGATCTTGAGCCAACTGTAGCTTCTCTCTGATGGTTCAGACTACTTCCACTGCTTCAACAATCAAGTCTGGACCGATGAGCTCTCGATCACCAACGTCGTCCCAACTCAAAGGAGAACGACACTTCCTGCCATATAGCGCTGCAAAGGGTGACGTACCAATGCTGGCCTGATAACTGTTGTTGTAGGCAAACTCCATGAGATGAAGATGGTCTTCCCAGGATCCCTTGAAGTCCAGCATACATGCACGCAACATGTCTTCCAGAATCTGTATGGTGCATTCCGATTGGCCATCTGTCTGGGGGTGATAAGCTGTACTGAAACTTAAGTGGGTCCCCAGACTCTCCTGTAAGCTCTTCTAAAAGTGAGATGTGAATCGCGTGTCTCTGTCAGAAACAATACTGACAGGAACACCATGTAACTTCACTATCTCCTCCATGTACTTCTTGGCAAGCACTTCGGTTGACTGGCCCACTCTGAAAGGAATGAAGTGTGCTGACTTGGTCAATCGATCAACGATCACCCAGACAGGATCATTATGCTTCGTACTCTTCGACAGTCCTGTCACGAAATCCATCGTGATGTGTTGCCACTTCCATTCTGGAATAGGCAAAGGTTGTAACAAACCGGTAGACCAGTGATGTTCAGCCTTCACATGTTGGCACACTATGCACTTCACAACACTCCGTGCGACGCTTCTCTTCATACCATGCCACCAGTAGTGTTGTCGCAAGTCTTGATACATCTTTGTACCTCCTGGATGGATGGAATATAGAGAACTGTGAGCTTCCTCCAATAGAGCTTCTCTGACGTCTCCAGATGGTACACAGATGCGGTTGCCAAATCTCAAAATTCCGTCCTCATGGATCTTGAATTCAGGCCTTTGACCTGCTATCACCATGTCTCTAATCCTTTGCAGCTTCTCATCTCCTGCTTGGGCAGCTTTGATCTTATTTACCAAATCCGGCTGGATCTGGAGGTTGAGCAGCGAAGAATTTTCTCCTGGCAATATGACATCCATCTCCATGGCTCGAATCTCATGTCATAGCCTCCATTGTGATGTGAGAGTCATCACTGCAGGGAGACGACTCAATGCATCTGGTACGACATTGACCTTCCCAGGATGGTACTGAAGGTCAATATCATAATCCTCCATAAGTTCGATCCATCGTCGTTGATGCATATTGAGCTCCTTCTGGGTGAACAGGTACTTGAGACTCTTGTGATCGGAAAATATCTTCACATGCTCGCCCAGTAAGAAGTGTCTCCAAATCTTCAAGGCAAAGATAACTGCCACCAACTCAAGGTCATGAGTGGGGTAGTTCTTCTCATGGGTCTTCAGTTATCTGGATGCATAGGCAACAACCCGACCATGCTGATGCAGCACACACCCGAGTCCTTTGCCAGAAGCGTTACAGAATACTTTGAAACCTCCGGTCCTGTCTAGGATGACCAGAATCGGGGCCGAAGTCAATCTTCTCTTCAGCTCCTGAAACACATCTTTACAAGCCTTTGACCAGACAAATGCCACGTCCTTTCTTGTCAATCGTGCCATAGCTCCCGCGATCTTCAAGAAGTCTTGGATGAATCGTCTGTAGTAACCAGCTAGTCCCAAGAAACTTCGAATTTCTGTCACAGTCTTAGGGACAGGCCAGTCTCGGACAGCGGCTACCTTCTCGGGATCGACAGATTTTCCTTCTCCCGATACGATGTGGCCCAGGAAAGCCACCTTGTCGAGCCAGAACTCACACTTGCTGTATTTGGCATACAATTGGTGTTGTCTTAGCATCTCCAAGACCTTCCTCAGATGTTCTCTGTGCTCCTGTGCGTTCTTCGAGTAGATGAGGATGTCGTCGATGTAGACAACTACGTACTTGTCCAGATGGTTGTACAGAACCTGGTTCATGAGACTCATGAATACAGCAGGCGCATTAGTCACACCAAATGGCATAACCAAGAATTCGTAGTGTCCATATCTGGTCCGAAAAGCAGTCTTGTGGATGTCCTCCTTCTTCACCTTCACTCAATGATATCCGGTCTTCAGGTCCAACTTCGAATATACGCTCGATCCTCCAAGCCGGTCGAAAAGATAGTCGATGCGAGGCAGAGGATACTTGTTCTTCATCGTCAACTTGTTCAGCTCGCGGTAGTCGATGCACATGTGATGTGATCCGTCCTTCTTCTTCACGAGCAGCACAGGGGCACCCCATGCGGATACACTGGGTTGTATCCATCCCTTCTGTATGAGATCATCCAGCTGAGCTCGAATTTCTTCAAGCTCAGGTGGTGCCATGCGTTAGGGTCCCTTGGATATTGGCTGTGCACCTGGTATAAGATCAATGGTAAATTCGAGGCCGCGATCCGGAGGTAAACCTGAGAGTTCGTCTGAAAATACGTCCATGAATTCTCGCACTACTTCTGGTTTCTCTTGCTCCACGTCCATTGCAGTCGCAACTGCCTCCGAAAGTTTGGCCCAAAACTTCACTGGTCCTTCTGATCGGCTTCCGCTGTGGAATTCGAACTTAGGATGGTTGTGTAGGATCCTGTTAAAACAGAGTTAGGATCGATAAATGAAGTTGAGACTTACGCTTGCATATGCGGCACGGTAGTCACGGAACTTCGCCTTCGGATTCGCCACGACGGATCGAGTCTTCTCATGAACGGAGTAAGGCTACTAAATCCACAATCTAAATCTCTACTTTTAGATTAAGAACTTGGATAAAGAGAGAAGAAGGATTTCGGCAGAGCTTCGCTAGAATGAAATGCAAGGCAAGAATACCATACAAAAGTGTAAGGAAATGGCTAACCCTTGGGTCTTATTTATAGCCCCCAAGATAGTTATTTTAGGAGCAATTGTTCCTTTGGAACAATTTAACTAAGGTGTACCATCATACATGGCACATTATAAGCTTAAGTTGTACCATATGCATGGTACAACATAAGCTTAAGATATTACCCCTTTATTAGCCATATGTCGCATGCACTTATGCACATATAATGCGACTTTCCCATTAATCTAGAGATCCTCTCCGCAAGGGAACAGATTCCCTTTGCACACGACTTTGTGTGTGCGACGTTCGAGGTCCGTGTTCCCTCGTACATCCCCTACAAGGGTGTACAAACGTCATCCATATCCAACATCTCCCACTCACACTTGAGGGGATTGTAAGAGAACGTCTTTCTCTTAGTTCTTTCATCTATCATACCGAGAAATAGACCGTGCGACCGTCATGCGCGTAGAGTCTGTTGTTGTGCACTTGTTAGAGATACACAACGACCTCGAAGGTGCAAAGTTGAGTAGTTCAACGCATGCTTTACCATAGATTATTTCTTCACATTTCTTATACTTTATATTCAACAATTGAATCCCATCTGGATTACAATTGGCTGGCCAGCTTTGAATCATTAAAGTCCAAATGCGAATATGAAATCAATCTTCCTCTTCTTGCGAACCTTCTGATCTTGACTTGATTCGCTTTTCTAACGTGCCCCGTCGAGCCGAATTATCATAGCACATTAGCAACACGCTAAGATAGCGATCATCTCGTCAAATCTAAAGGAACCAATTGGAGTCCTTGAGGGTAAGATTTAAGACACATATGGCCTTTGAGTCTCACATAATAGCAAACACTATTGCTACTAACTCAGTGGTCGAAATGCATACGTGGTATGAACATGTATTACAACATCACTCCTTTCCCAGGGAGAGTATGTCTTAATGATGTTGTACGGATGAAAGATCAGACACCACAGTGCCTATCTTTTGAGTCCCCTTACTACCCATGAAATATTCCCGGACTCTCATCCTGCATAAGACAGATAGGATTAAAAAATCCTATGAGATCTCTTTTAAATATCCTTGTGATACAGATCTCAGATCTTTTGTAAGCATCCATATGATGCAGATCTTTCATTCGACTATCTTGTTTAAGTCACGACTCTAAATCATTCGTCTAATGATTTTGACTTTAAACTAGTCTCATCTCTATCTTATCCATCTGATAAGATAAGGCGGTTGCTCATGTGAGAGAGCCAACCTTAATCTGTCCGACATACACACAATAATATAGCTGAGACTTAAACACAAATGTATAAAATCATTTGTAAGAAACTTGTATGCAATATATAAAAGAACTTCTTTCTTTTATTAAACTTTGATCTTCTATAGACATGGGACATATTACATGATACAGCTCAGCACCTACGCATTCCCATAGATGATAAGTGTTTGAAGAACACATCTCTGGGGATCGCCTTAGTAAGGGGATCCGCTATCATCTCATGCGTGGATATGTATCCTATGTCTACTTCCTTCCGTTTGTCATAGTCCTTTGCAAACTTGAATCGAATATCAATGTGTTTGGTCTTACAATGAAATTTAGGATCTTTGACATAGGCAATCGAAGCTTGACTATCACTGTATATAGGAACAGTGCTCGAGTCAGGGGCATCCGTCAGCCTGTCTAAGAATTTCCTAAGCCAAACAGCTTCTTGGACCGCCATGCTGAATGCTACAAATTCGGCTTCCATGGTTGATAGGGCAATGCAGGTTTGCTTCTTGCTGCTCCAGGATATTGCACCATTCCTGAGCAAGAAAACAAAGCCTGAGGTAGATCTTCGCTCGTCGAGATCACCTGCCCAATCAGCATCGGTATAGCCTTCGAGTCTCAAGGTATTGCCTTGATAGCATAACGCATAGTCCGCGGTCCCTTTGAGGTACCTTAATATCCTCTTCACCGCTTTCCAGTGTGCCTGTCCAGGATTGGATTGGTAACGGCTTACCATACCAACAGCATAGCAAATGTCCGGTCTGGTACACATCATGGCATACATCGGACTCCCGACAGCACTGGAGTATGGAACCTTTTCCATAGCTTTCTTTTCTTTTGGATCTTTGGGACACATTTCCAAACATAGACCCTCGCCTTTGCTTATTGGAGGTAAAACGCACGACAGGAGAGAAAGTCTCTTCGTAGTCTATTCCTTCCTGTTGCGTGAAACCTTTCGCAACAAGACGAGCTTTATATTTCTCGATGGAGCCATCAGCCTTATGCTTGATTTTGAGAACCCATCTGTTCCCAATGGCTCTACGTCCCTTAGGTAAATCAACCAAGTCCCAGACTTGGTTTGTTTTCATGGATTGAAGTTCTTCTTCCATCGCCGCTATCCATTTATGTTTAGCAGGGCATGTGACGGCCTGTTTGAAAATTTGCAGGTTCGTCATCATCTTGTAGTAATGTCATGAATGTTTGAGGAAATTCATCCTCAAATCTCAGAGGTGTTAGCCTCGTTCGATTACTACATCTTGCTTGAGTTTGATCACTCCCACTTGGAATGACATCACTCCCACTTGGAATAACATCACTCCCACTCGGAATAGGATTGGTATCGTTCGTATCATCCATTGGTGAAGTTTGAAACGTATTTTCTTCTTCACCAAGGATTCTCCCACTCGAACGTTCCGATCCTTCTTGATCCCAAGTCTCAAACAAGGATAAGTCTTGACTTATCTCACCCTGTCTTGGAAACTCGTTTTCCAAGAAGGCAACATTCCTCGATTTGAATTCTATTAGACCCCCATTGTCCTCTTGACCGACGAAAACATATCCTTTGGAGTTTTCAGCGTATCGGATGAAGATACACTTCCTCCCACGTGGCCCGAGTTTGCCATATTTGTGAGAGGATAAATGTGCGTAAGAGGCACAACCCCAAGGTTTTAGAATGCTTAAGTCTGGAGTTCTATTGTTCCACAACTCATAAGGAGTAGAACTTACCGACTTCGAGGGTACACGGTTTAAGATGAATGCTGCCGTCAATAATGCATCACCCCAAAAGGTGATGGGCAAATTTGCCTGAGACATCATTGATCGGACCATTTCCATCAATGTCCTATTTCTTCTTTCCGCAACACCGTTTTGTTGCGGAGTATAAGGCATAGTTATTTGATGAACTATGCCTTTTTCATCAGAGTTCCTTAAAACTCGTTGATTGATATTCTCCACCCCGATCGGTTCGCAAGACCTTTATCTTGCGATCTAGTTGATTTTCCACTAAACTCATATAGTTTTTGAAGCAAGATAAAGCTTCATGTTTGTGGGAAATCAAATAAATGTGACCGAAACGGGTGAAGTCATCAATGAAGGTGATGAAATATGACTTCCCGCGTCTTGTCTTAACATTCATTGGACCGCAAATGTCCGAATGGATAAGCTGTAATGGAACTTCGGCCCTTGTGCCAGTTCCAAACGGCTTGCGACAAGTTTTCCCTACAAGACAATGTTCGCAAGTTGACATTTCAACTTTTGAAACATTAGATAACAAGCCACTTTTGGCAAGTCTATCCATTCTAGTTGGTCCAATGTGACCAAGTCTTGCATGCCAACAAATGATCTCAGAATCGGAATTAGAAGCATTTGTCATATGGAAACTTTCATTAATAGAAGAAGAATCATCACACATAGTGTTTAAAACAATCAATCCATTACAAACATTACCCGACCCAACTAAAGAACTATTACAAACAAGGTCAACATTTTGTTTATAGAACCTCCATTCATAACCTAAAGACATTAACATGACCACGGATACGATATTCCTTCGAATATCTGGAGCAAAGAGGACATCGTGCAATAATAGAGTCCGGCCGTTGTCGAGAACTAGCTTGCATGTTCCGACGCCCTTGACTTCAACACGAGTGTTATTGCCGACGTATATCCACTTTGTTCCTTGAGTTATCTTTCGATACTCTACGAAGAACCTTCTGTCCTTCGCAACGTGGTCTGTGGCCCCTGAATCAATCAACCAAAAAATAGTTAGATTCAGCAAGAAACATGGAACTAGAAACACATATGTAACTAGCCCTACAAGTTACCTTATCACTTCCATCCGTACACGTACGGGCGAAGTGACCGTACTTGTTGCACTTAAAGCACTTGATCTTCTTCAAGTTTTTCTTCTTTGAGTGCACATTCTTTTGCCACTTTTTGTTCTTAGTCTTCTTTGAGGTTTCCGGTTCTTGCTTTCGTTCGTTCATAAACCTTAAGCGTTTATCCTTCCGCTTCTTTCCTCCATGTGAGGAACTAGCGGTCATGTGCACTTCGGCACTAGGTTTTGCGGCTTGAATCCGCTCTTCCTCGAGTTCGAGGTGTTTGGAAACATCGCTTAAAGTTTTAATGCACTCATTATGAGTGAGGTGCATTTTCATGTTATCCCAGCTATCTGGGAGTGAACGAATGACTGCTTGGATCTGCTGTTCGTCAGACAGCGTAAGACCCGCATCCTTCAATTCAGCTATGAGATTCGCCATGTGGCGAAGATGCTTTTTCATAGATTGATCTCGTCGCATTTTGTACGAGTCAAATTGAATATTTAAGGAGCGGAGTTTGGTTACCGAAGTTCCACCAAACTTTATTTCTAGCCCAGACCATATGTCTTTGGCTAGGTCGAATTCCCGAAATAGACGCATTATGTCATTGTCCATTGCGGACAGTAACGTAATACGTGCTATTTTGTTCTTTCGAGTCCAAGTCTCATAAGCTTCTCGGTCCCTCTTGTGTTGGGCCGTATTGCCCAACTCAGGTTCTTCCATTATGTTTTGGAGTGTTTCAAGCACATCTTGCTCTTCCAAAACATATTGGATTTTTATTGACCAAAGTTTATAATTGTCGCCGTTGAGCTTTTCACCTTTGTTAAGCTCTGCGACAATGTTCTTAGAAGCGGTAGACATATTCGAATCAAAAAACTGCAAGGAAAATGAAAAACACGATCAAAATTCTATGCATAAAGTTTCGATTCTTTAAACACTTGATAAGTTCCTTGGATAAGCTGAAATGTTACTCTAGAATCGAGAAGTTCACTACGTTCCCAACTACCATCTAGAAGTAACTTTCAAATTATCCCTCTTACTTGTCTCATGTAAAAAGAAATCAGAAATAATACCCGTATGGTACCAGCAGCGGAAAAATACTTTTGAAAAACATATCTTTCAAAAAGGAATAGGTGAGAGTTTGCGCAAAGAATTTTAGCGCAACAATTGCCAAGCCACGAGACCTGTTCTACACACCCATGGGTTAGATAACCATGGCCGGATCGTGGTAGGACTTGGAATTCTAAATTGCGCTATCCCGATTAAGGACGGGACATAACCTATTTGAAAACATCTTTTTCAAAAAATTTGAAATACATTGGCTAATCTCCGTAGAGTAGAGCACAACGTCATAAGTACATTGGCTAATCTCCGTAGAGTAGAGCACAATGACATGGCTAATCTCGCATGAAGTAGAGCACTATGGCTAATCTTCAAGGAGTAGAGCCCAAGAAAAAACTTTATAAAATAAGAGCAGACGACTGTCGTTAGCCCCGTATGGGCTAGTCGGCACATTCAAGTTTGACCAAGGCCTTTTGACACCCCGTATGGGCTAGTCGGCAAGTTCGAGATTGACCAAGACCTTTTGCCGAATTGTTCGACCAAAACACCCAAATTGGTCGACCAATAATTTGGTCTGCAACTCCTCCCGGCCAGGGCCTCTGCCCTGGCCGAGGCTGGCCAAGGGCCGGCTAGGGGTGACCTGCGGCAGCCCTGGCAACTGCCAGGGCCGGCCAGGCCACTGGCCTGGCCAGAGGCCGACCTGGCCTCGGCCAGAGGCCGGCCAGGCCACTGGCTGGCCTTGCCTAGGCCAGAGGCCTGCCAGGCCTCGGCCTGAGGCCGGCCAGGCCTCTCTGGCCTGGCTTGGCCTCGGCCAGAGGCCCCTGGCCGGGGCCAGGGCCCCTGCCCTGGCCTTGGCCAGGGCGGCCTGGCCCTGGTCGGGGGCCAGGGCGCTGCCTGGCCTCGGCCAGGGCGGCCAGGCCGTGGCCAGGCCGCGGACAGGGCCTTCTGGCCCTGGCCGTGGCCGGCCAGGGCCGGCCCTGGCCAGGCCGCGGCCAGGGCTCTCTGGCCCTGGCCGTGGCCGGCCAGGGCCAGCTGGCCCTGGCCCGGCCATGGCTTATTGGCCTTGACCGACCATGGCCCTTTGGCCATGGCCGGTCTCCCCCCTTACATGGGGTGGCCGCATACCCCTGCCAGAGGGGGTTGCCGTGGTGGTTATTGGCCGTAGCCAACCCCCTCCGCATGGGGAGGGGGGTGCATGGCCTTCATAGCCCATTTGGACATGGTGCACATGCACCAAATTTCATCTTCCCCGATGGAAATAACTACCACCTTCTTCTCCGGTGAAGCACCCGTTCGTCGAGGAAGTAGTTTTCCTCCAATGGCCGTGTGCCAAAAATAACCCTCTTCAAAAATTCGTAAACTACACGCTCCACAAGAAGAGAGCGCCCATTCCCTATGAATGGAGACTCAGCATCCATGAAGAAAGCGAGTTTGACGATATGAACGGTCGGTTCTTCCCGTCACGGAGAGTTCCTGCCATATCCGTAATGACAGAAGACCCTAACGTGAAAAGAACAACCGCTGCGTTCTCTCCGTCACGAAGCGTTCCTACCATATCCGTAATGGTAGGATACCCATTCGTGAAAAAGTCAACGACTCGTTCATAGTTTTGACGGGGCGACGGTTTTGACCGGAGCGAATCTGTATGGCTCTGATACCAATGTAGGATCCTGTCAAAACAGAGTTAGGATCGATAAATGAAGTTGAGACTTACGCTTGCGTATGCGGCACGGTAGTCACGGAACTTCGCCTTCGGATTCGCCACGACGGATCGAGTCTTCTCACGAACGGAGTAAGGCTACTAAATCCACAATCTAAATCTCTACTTTTAGATTAAGAACTTGGATAAAGAGAGAAGAAGGATTTCGGCAGAGCTTCGCTAGAATGAAATGCAAGGCAAGAATACCATGCAAAAGTGTAAGGAAATGGCTAATCCTTGGGTCTTATTTATAGCCCCCAAGGTAGTTATTTTAGGAGTAATTGTTCCTTTGGAACAATTTAACTAAGGTGTACCATCATACATGGCACAGTATAAGCTTAAGTTGTACCATATGCATGGTACAACATAAGCTTAAGATATTACCCCTTTATTAGCCATATGTCGCATGCACTTATGCACATATAATGCGACTTTCCCATTAATCTAGAGATCCTCTCCGCAAGGGAACAGATTCCCTTTGCACACGACTTTGTGTGTGCGACGTTCGAGGTCAGTGTTCCCTCGTACATCCCCTACAAGGGTGTACAAACGTCATCCATATCCAACAGGTTGGGTATTTCAAATTCTACCCTCCTTTGACGACAGTCAATGGTGGCATGAAATGTCCCTAACCAATCCATCCCAAGAACAGCATCGAAATTTGGCATATCTATCACCATGAAGTCGGTGAAAAGGTCTCGTCCACAAATTACTACGGAACAGTGAAGGCATCCGCTAGTTATTGGTAGGGAACCGCCAGCGGTTTCAACCTTCCAACGAGAAGTCAGAGATTCAACAGGAACGGCATGTGTTTTGACGAATCAACTCGCCAAGAAGCAATGTGTAGCTCCCGAGTCGAATAAAGTGAGGGCGGGTTTACCGGCTACTAAGATGATACCTATGGTTACGAGAATCTTGTCTAAGTTTATGACGTTTAGATAATAGAACTTAATGCTGAAAAGAATATCTCATACCTGTGATCACTTGGTCTGTAGCTTTGGCCTCTTCCACAGTCATGGTATACGCTTGGCGCCTTGGAGGTGGCGCCTGTGGTCGAGCTTACTGGAATGCTTACTGCTGAGGCGGGAGTGGTTGTCGTTGCTGAGCAGGTGGTGGTGGTCGCTGTGGAGCATTACTGGCAGGGGCATTAGCTGGAGCAGGGTTGGGAGGTTGAGGCCTCCTTGGGCAGTTCCTTGCGGCATGGTCCTTTGACCCGCAGATCAGGCAAAGGTTCAGATATAGTCGGCATTCGGTCCGAAAGTGTCCTGGTTTCCCACAGTGATGACACACCGGACGTGGTGGTGGGGCCTGTCTCTTGAATTGGGTCTGCTGGGTAGGCCTGTACACCTGGTTGGATGGAGGTCGTCGACTGGATCCAGCATCAGGGGTCGGAGGTGGTGGTCTTCTGGGAGGGGCAGCCATCTCACGCCTTCCTTCTCTTTCAATGAACTCATGTTCACGAGCTGCAGCCAGAACCTCAATATGTGTGCAGAGTTGGCGTCGACAAAGTTTCGACGGATCTCTATGTTTAGCCCTTGCTTGAAGCGTTGAGCTCGGGTCAGAGGGGTGGCAATCATCCCGGAAGCAAAACGGCTAAGCAGTGTAAATTGGGCATCATACTGTTCCATTGTCATGGAACCTTGCTTCAGTCCAACGAACTGAGCTTGCAGTTCCATCTGAGCTTCGGGTGAGAAGTACTGGGTGTTGAAGTGTTCATTGAACGTTGCCCAATCGATTGGTCGTTGCAGACGGGCTTCAGCAGAGTTCCATCAGATTCTGGCTCCATCAGTTAATTGGGACTTGGCAGTGTCCACCCAAGCATGTTCCCCGATCTGAGCAGCTCTCAGATTATCTTCAGTGCTTTGCAGCCATTCTTCGGCCTTCAGAGGGCCATCGATGCCATTCCAGGTCTTTGTTCGAAGTGACCGGAATTGTTGAATGCCTCCTCCAGGCTTCTGTTCTCCTCGGATAGCTTGAACCATCTCTCGTAATGCGAGATCTGAAATTTGATGCACAGTGGGAGGTGGTCCGTTGTTGGTCTGGTTTCTAGCTCCAGATAGGTCAGCTCCGTTGGGACTCTCAGAGGTGTTTCCGTCCATCGTTTTGAATGTCACACCTGCATACATAGAAAGATGTCAGCTTAGTCGAGTATCGTATACGGTACATCCCGATTTTACTATATTGTTCACGAGGTATTTTGCACGGACCTGCATGGGCCACCAAACTTGTAACGACCCGCTCTCGGGGGCCCGTTACTTATTTGATATTTGCGCAGGTCCTGCAGTTTACCAGTGAAAACAAAATAGCCACAATCCAGAGATGTACCAATACTCAAACCAGCGTACATTATTACAGTCCAAATTAAAGTACAACATCAAACAACACTCTCTCACCAAATACGTAACGGAAATACAGAAAGGAAATACATAACATAGCACACTCACACTAACACACACAGCTAAAACTCTGCAGTCTCCGGGTCGTACTCTGGCTCTGTAAACTCAGGGGCAATTTTTTCAACCTGGTCATCGTCTGTCGGTGCCATAAATGGAACCGAAGGTAAAATAATTCTAAATATAGAAAAGAAGCAGTGCACAAGTATGACAAACAGCAACTACATATGAGCAAACCAGAGTGAAAAGTAAAGTACTGAGCAATAACTGTACACAACTGAGTAGTAAAAGTAAACCGAACTGAAAAGGGGAACAACTGTACAATGGTAGAGCAGGCTGAGCAAGTGAAACATGCTACCGCTGTAGCTAAAGGTAAAAACAAATAAAGTACTGTGACTGCATACGTGAAGTAACGTACATGGAACGTGTCGGGTAGCGGTGACTGTGTTAACTAAAGATAGGGTGATAGTGATGAAGATCGATGGCGTTACATAATCATGATTCACATCCTTGCGGTCCAGCGGAACACGGCCAGGGAAGTGACTAAGCCAGGATCACTTATCCTAAGTCTAGCAATGGTGATCCAACAAACTTAGCCAAGCACATTGACCGGATCATGGTCCATTGAGGGAAGCTTATCATTCTTATGCGTGCCACCGACAAAAGCTTATACACTAAACTACGTGACTCAAGTCGGAGAGTACAATAAGTGACCATCGAGTTCATCTCTTGCCTGGGCGCGACCCAGACGAATGCCGAAAACACAGGCAGCTAGACAGGATGCTGACATGCAGCATATTTTGTTTGCCGAAACACAGGCAGCTAGACATGATTACCGAAAACCCAGGCAACTAGACATGTAGATTGAACTCCAGTCACTCCCGCACTCTCTCAAACTATGAGTTACCCCAAAACCCCAGTGAAGTGTCAAGTGTTCTGTGTACATGTTTCTTTCATGATGTTCCACGAGATGTTCCACACGATATTCCATAAGATATTCCACAAGATGTTCCTCATGTTATCAATCAAACCAACATAACTGGTTGACTTTCTTATTGAAAACCAGAGAGTCAGAACTTCTTTCCAAAGCAAGTTGGCCAAGCGAAGTGAGGATAAAGACAAGTCCAAGCACACAATTTACCCAAGTTGATAATTGTGTGTTACAACCACTAAAGTTGAAAGTTGGCAAAACAATCTGTAGTTGATTACTTCCCTATTAGATTAGGTCTCTAGTTCGGTTCAAGTCAAGTAGTCGTTCAGAGGCTATAGTGATGTTCTAAGTTCATACGTGTACACTTATATAATTTTCTAATTTTAGAATTAGTCGTGACTTACCAATTTCGAGGCTGTCGTAGCTAGCCGGAATTTGATCTAGGGCTTCCTCTGAAGTAGGTGCATAATAGTTTGTACCTGCAACACACAAACATTGATTAAAACACACAACGTTCCTATCTAAATAATCTGATCGTTCTGATTTTCAAAACTGGCTAAAACGGTGTCGGAAAACGTTCTAAATTTTTCTATAGGCTAGATATGATGAAAATAATTTTACTGCAGGAGGAAATATTTTTCAGACGCTTCTGTTAATTTTTATAATTTTTCAAAGCTCAAAATCAATTTAAAAATCTATTTTTCAATTAGTAACGTATTTATTCAATAATTTATTCTGGATACAATCTACATCGGAATGTTGCAAGTGAGCTGTCAAAATGACCGTCTCGGGGAGTTCTTTAACATATATTTTTATCACATAGCATTGTATGTGAAAATAAAGAGTTACGTATTTTTAAAAGAATATTTTTATATTTAAGTTTTAGGGCTTAAAAATTAATTCTGGAAAAATTAAGCATCAAATTAAGATGAAACTAACGCCGTTGGGTCCGGAACATCGTTTCTGATTTTCTAGGCCTAGTCTTATATTTTTCCGGGCCCTATATTTCAAGTTATGGATTTTACACCATAAAACCCAATTATTAATTAATTTATAATACAAAAATACGAAATATCTTCGTATTTATGATCGTGCCACTGGGGGTTTTACGCATGCACCGTTCGTTAGCAACGAAGCTCGACGGGGGAGAGGGTTTCACCGACGGCGGGCGGCGACGGCGACTCGAGGCGGCGGGCGACGGGGAACAGCGGCGGAGTGGGGCTGCTGTCGACGTCGGAGGACGGCGAGGCGATGGCGGACGGCTGCGAGAGACAGTGGCGAGAGTAGTGGGGCGCTGTGGTGGCGTTTGTCGGAGGCGGCCGGCGTTGAGGCGGCGGGCGACGGGCACGGCGGGCTGACGGTGGAGCAGTGTACACTGCGGAGGCGCTGTGGGGGCTGCTCAAAGACGTCGGTGACGGGAGGAAGCTCCGGAGCTTTCGTGTGGTGGCGATTGGCGCTGGGGAGCGGCGGCTGACGGTGGCGTGTCACGGTGGCCGATGGTCGAGGCCGCCGGAGGGGGAGAGGTAACGCGAGTTGAGGGAGGGAGAGAAAGAAGTGAGCAGGGTTTTGGAACGGGATGCATGCGTGACTTTGGGGAGAGAGAACGAAACACGCAGAGAGAGAGAGAGAGAGTCTGTTTAATTAAATTTTTAAACTGGGGATTAACGGGGTTTAGGGGGGTATTTATAGGGTTAGTACCCTACTATTTGTAATTAATGAGGGGGTTAGGGGTTGTTGACTAATCCCAACATTTTTAATACAGTAGGTTAGTCTTTTTGTCTAACTTTGGAAATTTTGTTAAAGTGTCTAAATGTGTTTATCATGGGGGTTAAAGTAATTGGTAATTAGGTTATAGTAATTAACTAGGGTAACTGGTGACGGTAAAATTTGTAACGAAAATTACGATTTTGCCCCTACTAGCAAACGTGTCCGAAAAATTACGAAAACATACCCACGTGATCGTATCGCCGCGAGGATCGCGAATATGATGTCCATTTTGGGTTTTGAGCTACGGAAATACGTGTTTTAGGCCAAAACGTTTAGGAAGAGGGTTTGCAGGTTCTCTATCGGTTTGACTTCAGAAAAACGAAATTAATGTGGGAAGCCCTCAATGATCATAGAATGTTACCGTAGAAGTTTGAAAACGTTTTGATGATGTTTGTATAGAAAATAAATTCATTAAGCCAAAACTGTAATGATTGAAAATGAATTTTTACTAGATTATTTAGAGGCATTTGATGGAACCCGAACTTACTAAAATACTTCATAACTAGTTTGATACTTCAAAAATATTTTTTTATAAGAAATTTTTTAATTCGTAAAACTCTTGACAAACCATTATAAAATACGTTAAATACGTTATTAAATGTTTTGAAAAATTATGAGTCGTTACAGTTAGATTTGAGGAAAGCTTTTGATAGTGTGAATAGAGAATTTGTATATTTCATGCTTCACCAGATGGGCTTCAAGCACAGATTTATCAGTTGGATATGTGAATGTATCTCCACCCCTTCCTTCTCGGTTATGATTAATGGCTCGCCTTATGGCATGTTTCATTCTAACAGGGGGCTGAGGCAGGGAGATCCCCTTTCCCCTTATCTCTTTGTTATTGTGATGTAGGCTTTTTCCTTGCTAATAGCCAAGGCTAACGCCGCACAGTATTATGCCTATGAAAAGAGTTGGGGCTATCTCTCATCTTCTCTTTGCGGATGACTTGTTGGTCTTTTGTCGTGCTGATGCTATATCCTTTAATGGATTGAGAGAACTCCTCACTGCTTTCAAATCCTATACGGGGCTTGAGGTCAACTGGGGTAAAAGTGCAGGCATCTTTAGTAAAGGAGTCAGGGGTCCTGGCAGTTTGGCTGACATCCTGGGTATTAAAAGGGTTCAATCCCTTTCCACGTACTTGGGGCTCCCTCTATCTACAAAGTACCCTAATGCTTCTATGTATGGTCGTCTTATTGATAGATGCAAGAGCAGGTTGCAGGGGTGGTCTTTGTACTTATTGTCCATTGCTGGGCGTATTGAACTGGTTAAATCAGTTATATATGGCATGGTTAGGGTTTGGATGCAAGCTTTTCGTATTCCTAAATCAGTCTTCGCACTCTTACATCCATATGCAGGAATTTCATTTGGGGGAAAACCCACCTCTGGGCTTAGGAGGACATTTGTGCGCCCAAACATGAAGGGGGGGTGGGGATCAGGTGTTTTTCAGAGTTGAATAACACCTATGGCATCAAGATGACATGGCGTATGCTTACACACAAGGGGGTCTGGGCTTCCTATATGAGAACACACTACATGAGTAGTACGGGGTTGTTTCAAGCTAAGGCTCATCCTATGCATTCCGGGACTTGGAAATTTATCCTGCACTGCCGTGAGTTCACTAAAAAGCTTACCAAACGTAATGTCAAAGATGGTTCATCTACTCTTTTCTGGTATGATAATTGGCTTCCTTGCGGCCCTCTCAATGATTCTTATGATGTCCCTGCAGGGGAGGAGGGATATATGGTTAGAGATTACTGGTCTGGTGAGGGATGGGTGGATAACAGCAGTCTTATTCTTGTTCGACACATTATAGACGCGGGCTCTTTGACTTCTAGAAATGATTCTTGGTCCTGGGTATCCAAGGCCCCTACTCTCCGGAATGCCTGGGAAGGGTCTAGAGCTATTAAGCCACTTTTTCCCTATCACAAGGTGGTCTGGTTTCATGAGTCCTGTATTCTTTTCCCGATATCAATAAAGATGCAAAGCATATTCTCCATATATATATATATATATATATATATATATATATATATATATATATATATATATATATATATATATATGTATATGTATATGTATATATATGTGTATATATGTGTATATATGTGTATATATGTGTATATATATGTGTATATATGTGTATATATATGTGTATATATGTGTATATATATGTATATATATGTCTATATATATGTATATATATGTATATATATGTATGTATGTATGGGTTAATGGACCAGCGCTGACAACGCTGGAAATTTTTCCAGCGCTGTCAGTGTTTTGGTCGAACAAAAACTATTTTTTTAAATTTTTTTTGCAGTAGTTATATGTACTTATTGGGAAGCTCCTCACAAAATTTCAGGTCGATCCGACACCGTTTGAGCCTCCGTTCATCGATTTCAAAAACGTTGCGCAAAACTGTGGACAGATTTGCGCAACGTTTTTGAAATCGATGAACGGAGGCTCAAACAGTGTCGGATCGACCTGAAATTTTGTGGGGAGCTTCCCAACAAGTATATATAACTACTGCAAAAATTATTTTTTAAAAAATAGTTTTTGATCGACCAAAACGCTGACAGCGCTGTAAAAATTTCCAGCGCTGTCAGCTCTTCTCCATTTTTCACACACACACACACATACACACATATATATGACAACCCAGAAAAATCCCCAACCCCTCCCCCCGCCTTCGGCATAGGAGGGTAAGGCGAGAGCCCGGCCGAGACTATGTAAACTGGGGGGAAACCGTCGTGCCTTCAACATCCCCCGGGTAAGTCCGAGAGGGGAGATGTAGCCCCAAGATAAATAACCCCCCAACAAATTCCAACCCATGTAGGCCGGAGGCCTTGAACCCATGACTCTTGGCTTTGGAGTGGAATGACTTACCACCAGGATACCCTCTCGTGGGTGTGTGTATATATATGTATGTATATATATGGATTTAATGTAGAAAAGGTGGCACCTGATCTATTAGATCATGTGCCAAGACACAAAAAAGGTGGAAAGTACACATCCCACATGGGCTTGTACTCGTTGGGGCCCATCTTTTTGTGTCTTGCACTTGATGTATTAGATCAGGTGCCACCTGCTCTACATGAATCCATATATATATATATATATTATTTTATATTATTTTATTTTTTGAAAACCCAGAAAAATCCCCAACCCCCTCCCCCCGCCTTTGGCTTTTTTAGGAGGGTAAGGCGAGAGCCCGGTCGAGACTATGCAAACTGGGGGGTGACCGCCGTACCCCCAACGGCCCCCGGGTTAGTCCGAGAGGGGAGATATAGCCCCAGGGTAAATAATTCCACAACAAATTCCACAACAATTACCAAGTCACGGCGGCCATATGCCTCGAACCCCGCACCCCTTGGTTTTGGAGCGGAATGACTTACCACTAGGACACCCTCTCGTGGGCCCACTAGGACACCCTCTCGTGGGCTATATATATATAAAGTGATATATATAATAATCTAGCAAATAATGGCTTCCGTTGTTTGCGGAGGTGCGATCAGCATCGACCCAGGAGGCGTTTCTCACGGCGGCATCATTTCAAACGGCGGTGGCAAGGGTTCTCACGGCGGCTTGGGCGGAAGGCTGGGTGACAGACAGCCGGCGATCGCGACTGGGGGGGGCTGTTCGAGGGTGACAATTCCGGGGGAGAGGGCGGATCCCGTCTTCATGCGGATCTGGCCCTTAAGGGAGGTAACTCATCTAGGCTTGAATCAGGGCTAGCTGGTAGCGTTGATGGGGTCTCCAGACCCGCGGAGGATTTGGGGGATGGATGGCATGTCGTTAGAAGGAAGGGGATGGCGGCTAAGGGTAATGGTGGCGCCCCACCCTTGAGGTCTAAGTTCTTGGGCAATGGTGGTTTCTTCCCAGGCAGAGCCTTACAGAAGGAGTCATCTAGGAGGGTTGATCGCAACGTGTTTGTTAGAAGGCCAGAGAGGGATCGCTCGGAGTTGGTTGGGCGAGAGCGTAACGTGTTTGGCAGAATGCCAGAGAGGGCAAATTCTTCATTGGTTGGGCGTGACCGCAACATGTTTGGTAAAATGCCTAAGAGGGCTAAGGCGCAAATCAATGTTAACACCATGGGGACCAAACTATCCTGGATTGATGTTTGTGCTAATAGACGTTCATATGGGTCGGCGCTGACAATGTCACATGTCCCTCCAAATGTTCGGGAAGATGGATCTGTCTATGCCAAATTCCCTAGCGATCTTGTTAAACGGGGGGCTGATAACTGGAAGAACACCATTGTGGGTTATGTATTAGGAGATATACCTTTCTACGGCCAAATGGTTGCTTGGATGGAGAGATTGTGGAAGCCCAGGAAGAGGGTCCAAATATATAGCAAGGAGAACGGATTTTTCTACTTTAGATTTGAATCTGAGGAGGAATGCAATCGGATCTTGGCTGGGGGACCCTGGTTATTTGACGGGCGTCTTGTGGTGCTCAAACGATGGAGTCTTGACTTGAGGCACGACCATGATATTCTCTCGTCCATCCCTGTGTGGGTTCAACTGCATCGTGTCCCACTCTTTATGTGGAACCTGGAGGGTCTTAATATTATTTCTTCTGTAGTGGGGACTCCTATATGTCTTGATCGAGCAATTGCTTATTTGGAGAGAATCTCCTATGCACGTTGTCTCATTGAAGTTGATGCCTCCTCCCCTATTGTCTCATCTTTTGAAGTGGAGTTGGATGATGGGTCCGTGATATCTATTGATATAAATTTTGAAGGAGATCCTCCACGATGCGGCCGTTGTATATGTTTCGGCCACACCGATGCTCAGTGCCCCTCTGTGGCCAAGCTCCCTTCAATCCATGATACTGCTGACAAGATCGATGTTTCTATAACTGCGAAGGAGGCTACCAATGTTCCTGGTTCGGGGGCGAGTGCGGCTGCTCCTGAGAATGAAATGCTCTCCAATCTAGGAGGAACTGGGCATTGCCAGGAAGAATTGAGAGAGCTAGTCCCCAATGGCTTAAAACATACTACTGATGAAGGTGCGACATCAACTGGGAGTGTGTCTGGGAGTGTGCCTAGGAGTGTGCCTTCGTGTGGGCCTTGCGAAGAGGAGAATGCTTCTGCATGTGAAGTTACTAATGGGGCCGGGTTCATGGAAGATAGCAGGGGATGCATTGAGACAGGGGTGTGCAAAGAGGCAGGGGCCGTGCACAATGAGGCATTGTGGGATGATCTGGAGCTAAATGCTGCGACTTGTCCCAAGCGCTCAGATGGACAACCTTATACAGTATGTGCTAAGAATGCTGATTCTGGCATTCCTACGCATCTTCATGACCGAGCTGATGAGGAGATTGACAGGATACCGGAGGACATATCTATGGACAACCCTGAATGGGAGGCTGAAGTGGCTGAACAACTCAGGCGAAAGGCTGATATCAAAGCTGGAAAGAAGAAGCTTCCCCCTATTGCACCTGGTACTAGCGGCAGGAGAAGCACCAGGTCTCAGGTGATTACTAATGGCTGTGGTGGCAGCGGCCAACCTCTAAAGATTGATTAATGACTATCTTCATTTGGAATACCAGGGGGATTAATAACCAGGTTCGGTGGAGAGACATGAGGAGTAGGATTAGCTTAATAAATCCGTCCTTTATTATTCTTTTAGAGACTAAGCTCAAGTCTCTAGCCACTTGCAATAACTCTGGGCTCCCTAAGGGTTGGCCCTCTCTGGATAACTCTTCTTGTGCCCCTGGCGGCCGTATTATAATGGGGTTTGACCCCGCTATTTGGAAGACTTCCCTAATCTCTATGTCACCTCAGCACATTTTGGTTTCCTGTTCAAATATTGGGGGTTTTGTGTGTATTATCACTGGTGTGTATGCCCATAACATTATGATGGAGAGAAAGGAGCTGTGGAAGAGTATGGAGAGAGACTTGCCTTTGATTGGAAGATCTGCATGGCTAGTTGGTGGTGATTTCAATTGTGTCATGTACTCCAAGGATAAAGTTGGAGGAAGGAAAATTGAAGAATCCATGACCCAGGATTTCACTGGGTGCATTGACAGGTGTTCACTCCAGGAGCTGAAAAGTAAAGGAAACAATTTAAGCTGGTGTAATAATCGGGTTGGCAAGGACAGGATTGCGGCCCAACTTGACCGGGTTTTCTGTAATTCGGCCTGGATCTATGTGTTGTCTGAGACTTTTACTGAATATCTGGATCCTCTTACCAGTGATCACTCTCCGATGGTGGTGAATCTCCATACTCAGGTTATCTCTGATCCTAAGCCATTCAAGTTTTTTAACTTTTGGACTAAATGCCCAGGTTATAAGGAGATTTTTGATTTAAATTGGGCCGGCCATGTGAAGGGTACCCCTATGTTCAATCTGACACAAAAATTAAAAAGACTGAAGCCAGCTATTCGGGCATGGGCGAGAGACTATCATGCTTCTAATTTGGTGAAGACATATACAAAAGATCTTGAAGACAGGGAGGACGAATGACCGTGCTTGCTCCTAATCAACCTGGCTATTTAAGAATAGAGAGAATTGCCTTGGGTGATCCTGTCACAATCGTCAGACAAATGTGCGAAATATCAAATCAAATAAAGAACGTCTAGGGAATGGGGAATCCCCGCTACTCACCGTATTTCATAAATGTGGTTCGTCGGTATCAAAATTGCTAGAATGAGAATTTGGATGAACTAGTTGCAACTAAATGTGGAACCAAGCTCACGCTCTCGCGCTGTTGCCGGTCTATAGCTATCCTAGGGTCGGGTCCAATCTCTTGCAAACCCTAGCCTAGGAAAGCTAGCATTAGGATCAACATCATCGTCCAATTGCGCACCGAGCCCAATCTCTTGCAAACTCGGTCCACAATCTAAATTAGGATAGTTCCTACCCGTCCAATCTCTTGCAAACGGGTATCGGCACGGAATTGCAACCGGAGATCCTAGTATCGGTCCAATCTCTTGCAAACCGATACTTCGAAAGTCCGACTCCAACCCAATTCGGATTTCTAGGGCTTCCTATCAAATTGGGATCCAATCTCTTGCAAATCGCAATCGATATGAATACCTAGCTATCCGTAGTAATTCGATCCCAATCTAATCTCTAATTATTGATTCTAGCACAATTTCTACCAATTTATCACAAATACGAAATTGGGCTTGTAGGGTTCATCCCCACGCCCCAAGACGTGGAGACTACTCACAAATCATAGCAATAGCACAAAAATAATCAATGAAATAGGCAATGGAATTCATCACAACAATGATATAAACAATAAAAATAGAGTTTTTGGGGAAGAGAGATGCAAACCAATGTAGTTCTTCAATTAATCCAACAAAAATCCAAGTTTTTCCTATTCTCCAATCACAAATAATAAAGCTAAAAAGTAGTCTCAAAAAGCTGCAAAAAATCTAAGAGATGGCTCCTAAAACTAGGGTAAAAACAGGGCTTAAATAGCCCCAAAAATCGTCCAAAAATCCTGACCAAAACGCCCCTGCACAGCCTGTTTTCCGCAAATTTCGCTACAGGCAGCGCATCGTACTCGGCCGAGTGACAAAAGTCGCTCGGCCGAGTGAAAACCCTGTCATTTTCCAGTAAGTCGGGGGCTTCAAGGGTCTTCAGTTCGGAGGCGGCTCGGCCGAGTGAGTTGTCGTCACTCGGCCGATGGCTTCACTGCACTCGGGCGGACGTGGTTTACCACTCGGCCGAGTGGGTCTTCTGAAGCTCAGGTGGCCGAAAAATAGAAACTTCGATATTTTGGATGGGCTTCGTCTGGGCGCCACTCGGGCGGACGTGGTATCGTCACTCGGCCGATGTGGTCTCCGTCGCTCGGCCGAGTACACATGGAAATCGTGTCTGAACGGGTCGGCCGAGCAGTGTCTCGCTGGTCGGCCGAGTGGCTCCTCCACTCGGCCGAGTGGAACACAAAAAATGCCCAATCTGATTGTTTTAGCCTCCTCGTCGCTCCTGCGACGTCCATTCTTCTTCCGCTCCTCTCCAACAGCAAAATATCCCTCGGGGAGGTCGTCGGTGGCCGTCTAGAGTAAGCGCGTCTCGAGATCACTCCAAATCGCGCCAAATCACCTGAAATGCGACAAAAACAACAAATCGTGAAAAGCATCGCAATATCGTCGATATATCGTGAAAAACATGATTTGGGTGATCTAAATGGCATGCAAATACACGGAAAAAAAGGTGTAAAATGAGGAGTGATCAAAATCCCCCAAGCTTACCTCTTACTCGTCCTCGAGGAAGACAAGTAAAAGGCGAACCCGGTGGATTCGGAAAACGAAAACGGCGAAAAACGAAAAAAATGAAAAACGAAGAAGAATGAAAACCAAATGAAAATAAAGATGAAAGAAAGAAGCGAAGAGGTAGGGTGCTAGATCATTTTCTCAGGACGTGGGTTTCACTTACTCTTATAGCATGCACCGAATGAGAAATACATGTCAAAGAATCTTATTTTGATATCATAGTATAATAGTGCAAATAAAAATAGAAAACCCATGAACAATGATATAATCATGAAGAACGGAATGATTTTAAAATTAACATTGCCTGAATCATTTAAAGCGGTATACAAATCACAGATCACACACTTTTCAATTGAACGCTTTCTATCTGGAATATAAGAGTATCACACTATAGAATAGAGAGAATAGAAAAGTTTGGATTTCATGAAATGAACGCTAGGCTTAGATTTCTGGATTTCGTGAAGCTAGAAACAATCTCACCGAGTATAGAATATTACTTAGCCTAGGTTGTCGTGCAATGTCAAGTAGTCACTCTCTCACACATCAATGGGTCCCCCCCAAGCTTATCTATAAGCGTGGTGGCACAAAAATATTTACATCCCCATTTTTATATAGCTCCAAAAGCAAAGAAGAGAAAGAAGAAAGAAAGAAAGTGAGATGGGATCTTTTATTGAGGATTTTTCCTCTTTTCTCTCTTTTTTTTTCTTTTTTTTATAAGCAATATATACACAATGATCCCAACTCAGAGAGAGATAATGATATACAAGAATGTTTTTCTCTCTTTTATTATATATATATATTTTTTAGAAGAAGGGATTTGGAGCTAGGAATTATTAGCGGGGGAAATGCCATAAAATAGAATCACTAAGGGGAGATTCACCAATGATTTTTAAAAGTAGAGAAATGATGTTCAAGATTTGTGGAGAAAGAAATATATATAACTCTCGGTTCACTCTATAAGACATGCACGACAACTTCAGCAGGGTAATCTAATTTACTCAGTTTTGATCACAAAAAAAAGCTAACTAATCCAGATATATCATAGCTAACATCATTCAATCATCCCGAAGTGAAGTGTACAATTCATGCATGTAGAAGTGATATAGGAAAAGAAATCAGCACTCCAGATATAGGCATTCAATGCGTGAATCTTGGTGTGTTTTCTGTGATAGCATACATATGAATATTCAGGCTCAGCTAATAATAAAACTTCATCCATTTTCATGTGGAAAAAGTGTGGGTTACTATTCTAGATGCAAAGCAAGTCATAGCATATGATATCAGAAATAAAATCTAAGACATGACAAATATAGCATGCATATAGAATAAGCTAACTCCACGTAGACATCATCACAGAAAATTCATCTCTAGCATGAGATGAAAAAGGAAAGAAATAAAGATAAGAAAAATAAAATTATGCAATGCGACACACAGAGAAATAAGAAAAACGTGATGCATGGCAAAATAAAAGAAAAATAAAGAAAAATGAGTGCAAAAGTGAAAAAAAAACGGTGTGAAAAACTAAAAATAAAGGTGGCAAATCGAAAAAGAACGTGAGAACTCACTCCCCCAAGCTAAACCGCACAGTGTCCTCAATGTGCAAAGTGTGGCACACAGAGAGACAAGTAATGAGAGGGGCAAGTGAGGATGCATGCATGATGGAAAGAAAAAAAAAGATAATGAAACGAAAAATAAAGAAATGAAAATATGATGCGGATATGATGCATGCACAGATATGAGTGATACGAGTATAAATGGGTCCCCAAAAGCTCTCCCTCTCTCCCAAAAAAGATATATAAAGATACGGCAAATGAGAATCCCAAAATAAGTGAGGGGAGGGGGGGTGGGCAAAAAGGTATCAGGACCCAGCAGAAACGGGCAGCACAACGGCAAAAGGAATCGATGGCATCAAGGGTGTCTAGGAAGGTGGTGCTGCGCCGTCTCCGTCCTGAGGCGGAGGAGGAGGTGGTGGTGGTGTAGGCTGCTGAGCTGGGGTGGGTGTGGAAGTGGAAGCAGGTCTGGTGTGTGTGGAAGTGTGTGTGGGAACCTGCTGGGTGGGTGGGGGTACGTGCGGAAGACGCTCTAAGATCTGTGTCAGGCAGTAGTGGATCTGAGGGATCAGGTCAAAGCGTCCAGCCATCGTAGAGACGGTGGAGGACAGGGTCCTAAGGTCACCTCTAAGACCACTCACCGCCAACTCAAGAGCACGTATGCTCTGCAGTACAGTGTCGGGCGGGGGTGGTGCAGAGGGACGCACCGGTCTAGGCTGCGCAGGGCGGGGTTGGCGTACGCGAGTGGAGTATGTAACGGGCTCAGCAGGGAAGGGGACAAAAGGTGCCGCGCCAGCAAATGTGGGCCTGGCCTCAGTGTGAGGCCAGGACACCGACTGGTGAGAAGTAGAGGCAGCGGCAGCAAAGGAAGCGTGCAAAAGTGGCAACGAGGTGGCAAGAGAGGTCAGTGGCCCAGAAGTGTGGACAGACGCCACGACGCTCTCGGAGAATACGGCGGCTGTGGAGACAGAGGACTCTACCGCTGGGGCGGAACTGTGTGGACCAAAAGGCGCAATCCCAGCGGAGATCATGCTAGCCATGGTCTCCACGACCGCGGCAAACGAGGGCGCTCCACTCTCGACAAAGGTCGGCGGGCGCTCGGGGTGTGCGGAGCAAAGAGGCTCCACGGACAGAGGGCCAGAGGTGGTAGCGGGAGTGGTGGGGACAGCCTCGGAAGTGGTGACAGTGGTGGAAGTGGGCTCAGCAAAAGTACTCTCGACACTGACAGAGGTGGGGACAGAAGTGTCAGGAGCAGTGGAAACGTCAGGAACAGGCTGAGGGGCCACAGGGTCGACGAGGTCGGCAGCATGCTCGGCAGGGTGTGCAGCAGGGTCTGCGGGAGCAGCGTGGGCAGCGTGGGCCTGCTCAGCCTCCTCGGCCTCGAGCACGTACGCAGCGGGGATGAGGACATCCATCGCTGGGAGCCAGTCAACGTGGGCCGGTGCAATCTGGGTCCGAGCTGGGCTCGGGAGAATCATGTAGTGGGCACCGAAGGGGCCGTGCAACCAGACCCAGTGACGCTCACCATGCGGACGCAACATCTTCATCCGGGCCATAACGTCTATCGACAAGGAAGTGGGGCCCGGAACGCGTCGCAGGTCGTCAGGTAAGTCCTCGCCGGTCATCATGGTAAGCAGGGTGATCAGACCGCCGCAGCATATCAGTGAGCGAGCGCCCACAGACACAATGATACGGTCTAAAAACCAAGCCGCAATGTCGATCACGACGGCGGGGACAAGCTCGTGTCCATCCCTAGATAGAGCTCTGGGACGTGTCATCGCATAGAGCATGTAGAGCTCTGGCGTAGACATCGTGCTCGGCTCATATCTGGCCAAAAAGGTGGTCGCCATAAGGCGCTGGGCAATACGTAGGCAGGGGTGGACAATGGCCGAGGCCTTGGCCCTACTAGGGTCAAAGGCGGCGTGGTGGCCTGTGATCCGGGCCCAGAAGGCACCGGCGTCGAAAGAGGGTGGAGGGATATGTGTGGGGCCGTAACCGCGATCGGCTCCGGGGACTGCGGGCCATGAGAAGAACGCTCTCATCATATCGAGAGTGACCTGGCACTCTCGATCCATGAACCGGAATGAGCATCCCTCATCGGTCCGGGCGATCGAACTCAAAACCTCAAGTGTCGGGCGGGTAAAAGTATCCGCCGACACCTGGAAAAAATCTCGCCAGCCCACGTTGTCGTACAACGTGAGCATCCCCTCAAGTACCCCCAGCCGTCCTAGGTCAGCGAGGTGTGCAAACCTGGAGGGTACGATCGAGCGCTGGGAGATACGCTCGAAGACGGCACGGTGTGCGTCGTCTCGGAACGTAATCCCGAGCGGCCCGACCAGTGGAGCCGGTGGTGGTGGCTGTGGATCGGCAGGGAGAGGCTGTGCGGGCTGTGGGTGCACTACAGGCTGTGCGGGGTGTGCGGGGCCTGCAGGCTGTGCTGGGTGGACGGCGTGTGTGGGGGAAGGCGGAGGAGAGTCCTCCACCAAGTGGGAGGGGCCGGGCTCGTCCGACCGCTTCCGCTTAGCGGAAGCTCTCGTCGACCGCGGCCGTGTCCGGGGCGGCATATCGGCCCCGAGCGCGCCGAAAAGTGAAAAAGTGTGGCGTGTGCAAAAAGAATGGAAAGAGTGTACCAAAACACGCCGCGAGCGCTAAGCAGTGGAAGCGTGCGAAGTCCGCGCCTCCACGAAGTCCAAAACAGCCCGTAGAAGCTCCCCTAGGCTCCCCTAAGCTCCAAAAAGCAACCGGAGATGATCGGAGACAAGGCCGCCGCCGGCGACTCGGGCGGGGTGCGGCGACGGTCGGCCGGCGGTGGCTGGCCGAGCGGCGGTGCGCGCGGGCTTGGTCGAGCGAGTGGGGGCTGGGTGAAGCGAGATCGGGCGATGGGAGCTGAGGGGGCGTGGGCGATTTGGGATTTGCTGTTTCGAAATCCGCGCCCCCCCTCGCCACTTATATATAAAAGAGTTACGACTCGGCCGAGTGACGTGCTCACTCGGCCGAGCGAGGCAAATAAAATTTTCTCCCCGATATCTCTTCGGCCGAGTGGCTTTGCCAGCCTCGGCCGAGTGACGTAAGTCCATTCGGCCGAGTGACTCAAGATACTCGGCATGACTCGCCCTAGGAGGGTATCCGTTTCACTCGGCCGAGTGATAATGTATACTCGGCCGAGTAGCAGTTATATCGAAATCAAGAAAATAAACAGAGAGTTGGGTACAGCAGACTTCCCTCGTTCGTGAGCGGCTCGGCCGGACGAACTTGTGTACTCGGCCGAGTGACTAGTATACTCGGCCGAGTGAGCCTTGTGTTCTGCTGTTTGTCTTCGTTTGGGCTCTAAACTCCGTCTTTCTTCCTCCAGTCGATTTCATCCTCCTCCTAAGCGTCGAGCGCCTTCTTGGGGCGCTCCTCGTCGTCTCGTTCATCCTCCTCATGATGGATCTACCTATCTCCTCTCCTGTCAAGAAAAATAGGACCCGTTATCACAAAATTTTTGGTCGAATGACTCAAAACACTAAAAATCTCTAAAACGAAAATAAAGAAAAAGTAAAAATAAAGCAAAAACCGTCGGGTTGCCTCCCGACAAGCGCTCGTTTTAGGTCGTGAGCTCGACCCCCTATAATTTTCAATCAATGCGGGATGTTTGGTGCATATGAGATGCACCCGTCAAACTTCCCGGGGAGCGCGCTTGGATTTGGACGTGGCGGCGTAGCGTTCTCCCTCGGAGGTCTCTTGTCTCGAATAGTGTTGGGGGGAGGCTCCCCCAAGCTAGCATTTGCCCCGGTCAACGGCTTAACCGGCGATGCCGATTTCCGTACCGGCGGAGCTTTCTTTGGAGACTTTAATTTCGAGAGCTTACAGAGCTCTCGAATCCTTGTGACATCAGCGTCGCCTTCATCTTCATCAGCAGAGAAGTCGGGGGAATCATCTTTATTCTCTTCATCTCGGCCTAAATCCGGGCCTTCTTCAAATTCTTCATCAAAAAGAGCGCCGATTGAGTGAGGAATCGTCTCCTCTATCAACTCGTCAAGGAGGTCCACGAGATCATCCGACCATTCCTTGAGAAAATATACCCTATTGGTTTCGCCCGTCGGGATTCCTTCGGAATAGTGCTTGAGCCTTTGACCATTTACTTTGAACGTGGAACCATCCTTGCTCTCCAACTCGAAAGCTCCTCCCGGTTGTATATGCTTGATGGTGAAAGGTCCGGACCAACGTGACCTCAACTTACCGGGAAATAGTCGGAGCCGGGAATTGTAGAGCAAGGCTTTGTCTCCTACCTTGAAGTCCGTGACGGTTATGCGGGCATCGTGGAAAATCTTGGTCCTTTCCTTGTAAATTCTCGAGCTCTCATAGGCGTCTCTCCTTATTTCATCAAGCTCGTTGATGTCCAAGAGTCACCTCACCGCCGCACTCTTGTAGTCGTAGTTAAAGGTCTTGATGGCCCAATATGCGCGGTGCTCCAACTCTACCGGCAAGTGGCAAGCCTTCCCATAAACTAGACGGAACGGTGTGGTGCCGATGGGGGTGCGAAAGGCCGTGCGATAAGCCCATAGAGCATCGTTTAACTTCATTGACCAATCCTTTCTAGACCGATCCACGGTTTTCTCGAGAATTTGCTTGATCTCTCTATTTGAGACTTCCACTTGGCCGCTTGTCTGGGGGTGATAAGCCATGCCAACTCTATGATTTACCCCGTACTTCTTTAGCATGGCTTCAAACTTGTTCTCTATGAAGTGGCTTCCCCCGTCGCTTATCAAGGTACGCGGCACTCCAAAGCGCGGGAAGATATTTTGCTTGAAGAACTTGGAGACGACCCTTGCATCATTAGTAGGAGTGGCAATTGCCTCCACCCATTTGGAGACGTAGTCGACGGCCAATAGGATGTATTTGTTGCCATTGCTCGATGGAAATGGTCCCATGAAGTCTACTCCCCAACAATCAAAAAGCTCACTTTCTTGGATGGGCCTCATTGGCATTTCATTGCGCTTGGAGATATTCCCGGTCCGTTGGCATCTATCGCACCCTTTTACAAAGTTGTGGGTGTCTTTAAACATTGTCGGCCAGAAGAAACCGCTCTGCAAGATCTTAGCGGTGGTTTTAGAGGCGGCATGATGTCCCCCGCATGGTAGACCGTGGCAATGCAAAATGATAGACGTTGCCTCCTCTTTAGAAACACACCTACGAATGACACTATCTTTGCATATCTTGAAAAGGTAAGGATCTTCCCAAAAGTAGCTACGGACCTCATGCATAAATCTCCTCTTTTGTTGCGTGAACATCCCATGCGGTTTGATTCTGCAAGCCAAGTAGTTGACGAAGTCCGCGTACCAAGGTACTTCCCCGGTCCTTACCGCATATAGCCTCTCATCAACAAATGTGTCATCAATAGGTAACCTCTCATCCTCCTTGTCGCGAATGAGCCTAGATAAATGATCCGCCACGACATTGTCTGTACCCTTCTTATCTCTGATCTCTAGGTCGAATTCTTGCAACAAGAGTATCCACCTAATCAACCGGGGTTTGGCCTCCTTCTTGTTTAAAAGATACTTCAATGCCGCATGGTCGGTGTGGACAATCACCTTGGAGCCGAGGAGGTAGGAGCGAAACTTCTCTATAGAATAGACGACCGCTAGAAGCTCCTTCTCGGTAGTTGTGTAGTTTTTCTGCGCGTCATCCAATGTCTTGCTTGCGTAGTATATCGCATGAAGCTTCCTATCTTTCCTTTGTCCCAATACCGCTCCAATGGCTTGGTCGCTAGCATCGCACATTAGCTCAAAAGGGAGGCTCCAATCCGGCGGTTGTATGATAGGCGCTGAGACTAGCGCTTCCTTTAAGGTGTTGAAAGCTTGCAAGCATTCTCCTGAAAAGTCAAAAGGAACATCTTTAGCGAGCAAGGAAGTAAGAGGTCGGGCAATCGAGGCGAAATCCTTGATGAAGCGGCGGTAAAACCCCGCGTGACCAAGGAAACCTCTAATGCCCTTGACATTAATAGGAGGAGGAAGTTTTTCGATTACCTCAATTTTTGCTTTATCTACCTCGATTCCTCTTAAGGAAACAATATGTCCGAGAACTATACCTTCCGTTACCATGAAGTGACACTTCTCCCAATTGAGAGTGAGATTGTTTTGTTGGCACCTTTTTAGGACTTTAGTGAGATTTTCCAAGCAAGAGTCAAACTCACTTCCGTAAACCGAGAAATCATCCATAAAAACTTCTATAATGTTTTCAATATAATCGGAAAATATGGATGTCATACATCTTTGAAAAGTGGCGGGAGCATTACAAAGGCCGAACGGCATCCTACGGTATGCATAGGTGCCATAGGGACAAGTGAAAGTTGTCTTTTCTTGGTCATCTTCGTGCAAAGGGATTTGGAAGAAACCCGAATACCCGTCTAGATAGCAAAAGTATTTATGGTTCGCGAGGCGTTCAAGCATTTGATCAATGAATGGCAATGGGTAATGGTCCTTTCGGGTGGCTTTATTGAGTTTCCTATAGTCAATGCACATTCGCCATCCTGTGACAGTGCGCGTAGAAATTGGCTCCCCTTTTTCATTCTTTATGACAGTCATCCCCCCTTTCTTGGGGACGACGTGAACGGGGCTAACCCATCTACTGTCAGAGATAGGATAAATTATACCGGCTTCTAGCAATTTTAGGATTTCCTTTTTAACCACCTCCTTCATGTTCGGGTTTAACCGCCTTTGAGGCTCTATGGAGGTGGCTTCGGTATCCTCCAAATGGATCCGATGCGTGCAAAGCCTAGGGCTTATCCCTTTTAGATCGGAGATAGTGTATCCCAAGACATCTTTGTGGCTCCTAAGAACGTCTAGGAGTTTTTCAAGTTGATCTTGTGTGAGGTGGGAATTGACTATCACTGGGAAAGTCAATTTATTACCCAAAAAGGCATACCTTAGATTCGGCGGTAATTGTTTAAGCTCTACCTCAGGTGGCGCTGCTCCTTCCACTTCATCGGCTCGCATGAGTTCGACTTTCTCCTTGTCGTCCGGGTTTAGCTCATGTTCAGGTGGCATGCTTTCTTGTGACGAGTCAGACTCGCTACTTAGTGAGGATGAGGCATCGAAATAGGCGCCCTCCGATTCAGGGCTAGCATCGCCAAAACCTTCACTCTGCTCCAGTTCGTACCTGGAATCAAGAAACACATCAGACGATTCATAAAAACAAGAGTGAGCGTCATAGAGTGTAACTCCCTGATCGTCGGTTTGCTCGAAGGGTTCTTCGGGAGCATAGTGTTCTTCGACACTCGCTCTATTGTCTTCGAAATACAATTTGTCGTCGACCACGCCAACTCTGACATTGCCTCCGATAGTCCCCTCCGGGGAGATTTGGTCCATCACAAAACTAGCAAATAGTTGTTCGTCGAGGTCTTTGATATCAATAGCAAATGCTCCGGTAGCGTGGACCTCGTCAACAAGCTCCTTAAGGAGGTCTGTGAAGGAGTCATAGTCTTCTCGACTGAGTTCCATTATTGGCAGTGCATCCTCCATTCTCCCTGTTAAGATCTTATGCAAAATACGGGGAGAATATGCAAATAGGGCTGCGAATAAAGTTAAAATAAGATATGAAGGAGGATGAAGAAAGAAAGAAAGAAAGAAAGAAAGAAATAACCGGCTCCCCGGCAACGGCGCCAAAAACTTGATCGCTCCGGGACGTACACCCAAAGAACGGTTGTAGTTTTACCGCAAGCGCATGGTATAGCGGCGAGCGAGTATCGAACACAGGGAGGAAGAATGACCGTGCTTGCTCCTAATCAACCTGGCTATTTAAGAATAGAGAGAATTGCCTTGGGCGATCCTGTCACAATTGTCAGACAAATGTGCGAAATATCAAATCAAATAAAGAACGTCTAGGGAATGGGGAATCCCCGCTACTCACCGTATTTCATAAATGTGGTTCGTCGGTATCAAAATTGCTAGAATGAGAATTTGGATGAACTAGTTGCAACTAAATGTGGAACCAAGCTCACGCTCTCGCGCTGTTGCCGGTCTATAGCTATCCTAGGGTCGGGTCCAATCTCTTGCAAACCCTAGCCTAGGAAAGCTAGCATTAGGATCAACATCATCGTCCAATTGCGCACCGAGCCCAATCTCTTGCAAACTCGGTCCACAATCTAAATTAGGATAGTTCCTACCCGTCCAATCTCTTGCAAACGGGTATCGGCACGGAATTGCAACCGGAGATCCTAGTATCGGTCCAATCTCTTGCAAACCGATACTTCGAAAGTCCGACTCCAACCCAATTCGGATTTCTAGGGCTTCCTATCAAATTGGGATCCAATCTCTTGCAAATCGCAATCGATATGAATACCTAGCTATCCGTAGTAATTCGATCCCAATCTAATCTCTAATTATTGATTCTAGCACAATTTCTACCAATTTATCACAAATACGAAATTGGGCTTGTAGGGTTCATCCCCACGCCCCAAGACGTGGAGACTACTCACAAATCATAGCAATAGCACAAAAATAATCAATGAAATAGGCAATGGAATTCATCACAACAATGATATAAACAATAAAAATAGAGTTTTTGGGGAAGAGAGATGCAAACCAATGTAGTTCTTCAATTAATCCAACAAAAATCCAAGTTTTTCCTCTTCTCCAAGCACAAATAATAAAGCTAAAAAGTAGTCTCAAAAAGCTGCAAAAAATCTAAGAGATGGCTCCTAAAACTAGGGTAAAAACAGGGCTTAAATAGCCCCAAAAATCGTCCAAAAATCCTGAACAAAACGCCCCTGCACAGCCTGTTTTCCGCAAATTTCGCTACAGGCAGCGCATCGCACTCGGCCGAGTGACAAAAGTCGCTCGGCCGAGTGAAAACCCTGTCATTTTCCAGTAAGTCGGGGGCTTCAAGGGTCTTCAGTTCGGAGGCGGCTCGGCCGAGTGAGTTGTCGTCACTCGGCCGATGGCTTCACTGCACTCGGGCGGACGTGGTTTACCACTCGGCCGAGTGGGTCTTCTGAAGCTCAGGTGGCCGAAAAACAGAAACTTCGATATTTTGGATGGGCTTCGTCTGGGCGCCACTCGGGCGGACGTGGTATCGTCACTCGGCCGATGTGGTCTCCGTCGCTCGGCCGAGTACACATGGAAATCGTGTCTGAACGGGTCGGCCGAGCAGTGTCTCGCTGGTCGGCCGAGTGGCTCCTCCACTCGGCCGAGTGGAACACAAAAAATGCCCAATCTGATTGTTTTGGCCTCCTCGTCGCTCCTGCGACGTCCATTCTTCTTCCGCTCCTCTCCAACAGCAAAATATCCCTCGGGGAGGTCGTCGGTGGCCGTCTAGAGTAAGCGCGTCTCGAGATCACTCCAAATCGCGCCAAATCACCTGAAATGCGACAAAAACAACAAATCGTGAAAAGCATCGCAATATCGTCGATATATCGTGAAAAACATGATTTGGGCGATCTAAATGGCATGCAAATACACGGGAAAAAAGGTGTAAAATGAGGAGTGATCAGGGTGCAAGTCCCTTAAGCTCCTTTTTGCTCCCGATCGCTCCATACTTCCTGAAATCCGACAAAAACAAGAAATAGTGAAAAGTAACGCAATATCGTCGAATACTCGTGAAAAGCGTGATATGGGTGATCGAAATGGCATGCAAATATGCAGAAAAAAGGTGTAAAATATGGACCGATCAAAATCCCCCAAGCTTACCTCTTACTCGTCCTCGAGGAAGATAAGTAAAAAGGACGAACTCGGGAGATGAAAAATAAGGGAAATGAAATAAAAGAATACGAAGTGGAAGGGGTCGCTAGATTATACTCTCAGATCTCAAGCCATAAGCTACACATCACGATGACTTGGAAAATACAAATCACATGCTATAAGGATTTCATATCTTTCATAAACATGGTACTTGCAAGCTTTTAAGAACAATAAGAGGGACTCTCTAAATTCATACAATCAATTCATATCCACATCACGCATTTCATAGAATTTAATATACAAATGTTGGCGATGCACTTTTCAATCAAAAGTTATAAATGAAGCAGATAAGATACACACCAAGCATGCAATAGAGAATAGAATAAAAGTCATGGCATTCACATATTTATTTCAAATCATGAAAAATCTCCATATCTAATATATTTTGCAAAGTCTAAGCATTATCGAATATTCCCATTCATGCACGTCTCCACTCTAATGTCATACTCACTCATATGGTCAAATGAATTCACCCCCCCCACCAAGCTTAGCTTGAGGCGTCGCATCCAAAGGAATATAATAGTGGAAAATGGGATTTTTGCCTTGGTTTTCCCAAGTATTTTGTGGCTCCAATAATGAGATAGAGAAACTTTTTTTTTTCTTCTTCTTTTTTTCTTGTTGAACTTTTTTGTTTCTCACTTTTCTTTTTGGATTTTTGTAGGAGCTATTTGATTTGTATTTTTGGTTTTTGGCTCCTTTTTGGCTTTTTGGACTTTTTGGAGCAACCTTTTCTTTTGTAGGGATTTTTGGGAAATAGATGCGATATAAGTAGCTTTAGGAGGTGAGCTTGTAACGGCCTGTATTTTTTAGACGTATTTCTTTCGATCGTACGTACCAGTATTTTACTTCAGTCATTCAGATAACTTTTCGTTCGTTCGCTTTCTGCTACGAGTCGACAAGAGCGTGTCTCTGTTTCCGTTTTTACCATGGCACAATTAATATACCATCAAGTTTAGCTATATACTTTAAACATAATTATTTTACTAATTACTTGATTTAAATTATCTTGCTTATCACTTTTAATTTTCACTAATTACTTTATTTATTTTACTAATTACATTTAGGTTCCCTTGAAACCTTCTAACTCTTACATGAACTCTACCTACCACTAAGGACAACACGCACTTTTAAATGACCAGGTTCCTCCCCCTAATAGATCAGTCAAAGTTAGCTTTAAACTCCCTTTTGAAATCAAAACAAACATGTTGCTATGACAGATTCCTTCCCCCTAAAACAATTAGTCAAGTTAGCATTAATTTCTCGATTAATCAAACACACTCTTACGTCGGCAAATACATTCCTCTGCCTATTAAAATCAACACACACACCCAACACGTTTCTTCAAAAATCGTCAAAAGTTTTCATTAAACTCTGTCTAATCAAGAGAACCTAATCTTTGACAAAAGAGAAAGCTTGTCCCCTGCCAAACACTTCTTAAGGACATCTTCTTCCTGCAAACGAATCTGCAAAACAATTTCATCAAACCCAAACAATTCCTCCCAATCAGTTCAACATTTCCAAATCAGATTTCAACAACCAAACCCATTTCATCAAATCACTTCCCAAAAAATCTTCTGCCAAATCCCTCAACAAATCAAGCCCAAAACAAATTTTTCCTCAAACAAATCCAAATCCTTCCCTATATCATCACCTTTCCAAAAATCAAATCCCCAAGAGTTCAAAACTGAAATTGGAGTGGGGGGAAACAAAAGAAGACAGATCTGAAAACTCTCAAACAAATTTCAGATCTGTAAAACCAAAAGATCTACAAAACAAATCAAAAGAAAACCCACATTCTTCTCCTCCTTCCTCCTCTTCCCGACCAACCACCCTTGCGCGCACCACTCGGAGACAGCCGCGCGCGCGCATCGCCGGAATCGCAGCCACCGGCCGGAGCACCGCCGCGCGCGCACAGCTGCCCATCGCCGCCGCCGGGACAGGCGAGCCGTCGCCTGGCCGCCGGAGCCCCTGGCCGCCGACGCCCTCCCCCATTCCGTCGTCACGTGATGAGAGTAAGCCCTCTGCCCTTCGATTTTCGCATGAACGCCATTTCATCTTCGTTGTTGCCTGCAAGTTGTAAGCAAGTAAAAAAAAAGAAGAGGAAGCATCAGTAGAAACGAAATGAGAGAAAGGATGACAGGCTGGGTGATAAAGGAAGAGGGGAAATAGATTATAATAATAATAAAGGGTTTAATGGGGGATGTGGGCCTTAGGTTATAAATGAATAAAGAAATCACATAATAAAGAAAGTGTCAGCCTATTTAGAGAAGAAAGAGTATGTTAGAGAAATTAAGAAAAGGATGGGGCTTTTGACATATGAGATATAAAGGAAAGATGTTAACCATACCATTAATTTAGATAGTAATTAATAAATAAGATAATAGGATATTAATAAATGTGTAAGGGGGTATTATGATATGTTAGAGGTAGGTATAAGTTGGTGATAGTATTAATTAAGATATTATTTGATTTCACCATGCAGTATAATTAACTAATGTTAGGATAATAATACTGATATATAATAAGGCGTGCCTTGTTAGGATAACACCATATAGACATCACCCTAACCAGAGAACCCAATAAAATTAGACGAACCCACTTTTAGGATTAACACGATAATTTGATTATCTCGCCATGAGCCTAATTCTTTGATTTGCTTAACCAAAACAGAAAACCAGCAGTGCCGACACGTAATACCCGTCAAGACGGACCCAACGACACCAAAATCGCCGGAATCAGATACAACGCGAACTTTCCTACCTTTACTCGGACAACCTAAACTGTCCCAGTCAGGCAAGCGTGCAGTTATTTTATGTTTTGTGATATCTGATGATGTACACTTAATTGCTGACACAAACACATTTTTTTGAAATGCTAGACATTAAACTCGTGTGTGTGAGTGTGGACCCCTTAACAATCAAAATGAAACACACATTGTGAATAGTAATGTTTCTGGACATATATGATTAATTTTAGAACTGTTGATACTCATAGAATGTTAAATGCCGTTGGCTCTCGTAGTTAAATGCCGTTGGCTCCCGTAGTTAAATGCCGTTGGCTACCGATGTTACATGCCGTTGGCTACCGATGTTACATGCCGTTGGCTACCAGTTGCCGTTGGCTACCAAATGTTACTGCCGTTGGCTATTAGTTAATCTCGTCGGTCACATGTGATTACGTCACATGCGACTAGTCTGGACTCGTGTTTCAGTATATGGCGGATTAGCATCCTGGCACGTGATTCAGGAAAATACACTTGGGTGGGGTTGGTTCCCGGGCACTAGCCGGTAGTAAACGAGTCGCCTTCGGGGGCACTTGAAGGTGTATTTATTTACTATTCGTCTAACGGCAGGAATCTTATTCACGGACTTGCACACACAGGTAAATAATTGAAAAAGAAAGTTAATTACATAATGATGTTACATTGCTCAACTACCATGTTATGTTAATTATTATAACTGAACTAACATGCTACTGTAACTTGTTGCTTTAACTACCATGCTAGTGTAACTTTTCATAATTGTTTTAACTGCTTCAGTTCATTGAAATACATGCTAGTGTAAATTCTTTTAACTGCTGTAAAACTGCCATATATATAACTTGTTATATATATCTTGCCTTGGGTCATCTGACATCTACTTGCAGACCCTTGCTGACATACATTCATGTTGTTTGAATGTATGTCAGGTTACGAGACAGGTTACCAGGAGGACTAACTGAGATAGCTGAATCAGTGGACCAAGAACTTTCATTGCACTTCTTTTCACTTATTGTACGGGTCATAAGACTCACTCCTCTTTTCTACATTGTTGTAATACCGTTGAGACATTTGAGATTGTAATAATGTTTTTTTTATCTGCGTTGTTTTAAGTAATGCAAGCAAGAACCTGCAGTTTTTACACAGACGCTTATTGTGATAAGTCAAGGGGAAAGAAAAGCAAAAGTACCTCCTCCTGACTTGCACAAGCGGGCCCGTTCACGTCCTCGCTCTCAAGTCTAATGGGAAGCGGGGCGTGACAGGTTTTAGTGGTGGCCCATGCAGGTCTCTGCTCATGCAAAATACTTTACAACAACATAGATAATATTACAATCTCGACTCTCAAACAACGCTTTCCCTAGAATCTTCTACCCCGATCAACTTCATTAGAAGATTACAGTCCTAAGTTTCCTGATCCTCAGCCAACCAAATCAGTATATCCTTGATTTTTAGTCTCCCTTCCTTTTACATTCCATTTTTTGACATTAGGAATCTATCGTAGACTTTTCACCGATCATTTCCTACCCGCACTCCCAATTGATCATCCTATTCTAATCCCTACTTTCGACACACGTGATCTTCCTGACAGCCATCTTTTCACTCACATTACTATACTGATTTTACTATCCATATCTCTTTTATGAAATTTCTCGCCCAGTTAACTTCTTTATAAACCTTTTACATATGCCTCATATTTTTTTCAACTGACTTAAAATTATTATTTGCTTTTGAGTTTCCTTCGCTGAAAATTTTAGTCACTAGCTTTAATTTCTAATCTATACCATCCTATTTTACTTTCTACATATGGAGATATTTTAAACTCTTTTGTTAATGGCACGCACATAAATGATAAACTTCCTTCAATGGACCATGATCCAGTCAATGTGCTTGGCTAAGTTTGTTGAATCACCCTTGCTAGACTTGTGATAAGTGATCCTGGCTTAGTCACTTCCCTGTCCGTGTCCGCTGGACCGCAAGGACGTGAATCATGATTATGTATGGCATTTTCTTATTACCATACTACAACAGATTTCAAAACAACCGACCATATACTAATTTTGAATACTTTTCATGCTAAATAAAACTTCAACTATTTTAGTGTATTAGTTCTGTATTCATCGTATTTATACTTTAAAATTTTTATTAAAAAAACAATATCTACCTCCAAAATAAACACTACGCCCATGACTCCTTCGTCTATTGCTTATCTACCATTTTAACTCATACCACCTCTTCACTATCTTTATATACGTTATTAAGATATTGTCACATTTTTTTACACATACCTCCCATTCTCCCATTTAATTATACGTAACCATCCCTATGCCACCGGATCAAGCTAACTCATGTTACGACTACCGATTTGATATCACTGTTCCGCAGACTAAGTCAAGACTACTCTAGTGATAGAACGGTATAATAATGAGCGGTCTTAAATTACTACTGGATCAGTGTCTAGGAAGGAATGGGAAGGGGGTTGATCAACCAAAGGACTTGTCCTACGGTCATAAAAGTGACCTGTGCCTTCAAGCCCTGACTACCTGGCTGGTTTGGAAGTTAAGCTAGACTTCTTATTATTAGGCCGGCCTACGCTATTAAATAGTCAAGCAACGTTTGATTTCCTCATGCTCACTCATTACTTGTCTTTTTTCAGTATTACTGTGTCTACCTGGTTGTCTTACCATTATCATCACATTGCATTGTTACTACGATATACCATGCCACCGTCACACTTACAAGTCACCTTTACTTTATATGCGCTTATTTACCACACTTAGCAGCCACCCGTACTTTACTTTTCCGCTCGTATATGCATGTCTGTCCTTACTTCTTACACATATAAGATCATCTTTTTGATCACGCTAACTGCATACCCTTGCCTCACCTAAACCCTTTCGCCGCAAACTTGATTTGTTACACCAAACAACTCTGTATCCTACACCATCTCTTGGTCACCACATTAGTGCATCTATTTATTTATCACCATTTTAACGAGATTAGTTTAAATTTGCGTTATAACCTTTTCTTTAAAAAAAATTTTACTTCTACTTTTATTTCTATCATCACAATGTTAAATTTTGTTATGCATTATGTTGATAGGATGTTAGACGTGATTGATATAATTACGGATAAGACTAATTTGAGATGATGTAAAGGTATAGTTATATTGATTGTTTGCAATTTGATGGATAGAATGATGTGTTCAATAGTTATATTTCACATCTGAATATACCCGATCATAATGGCTTCAATAGGATTCTATACTAGGAATGGTGCTGATGAAGATGAGTATGTTACAGATTTGAAAATCAGACGAGTAACGAATAAGAGTAAATATGAAGCTATAGTATGATCTATGGTGATCATGATAATGAGTAGAATGTTTAAAGTAACAAGACTTCATTGTACGGATAGCGTGATGGAGACGTTGGAAACAATATGATATCTTGATACGAACGGATAAGAAATGATGAGACGTGATTTAATAGTTTGTTAATTAAGGTGTTTAACATATGAGTTGTCACGATGAAAAATAAGTTGGGAGCATGATAAATGTTGATGGTGTTGTATACTAGGCGTATTTTTACGTGTCATCTTATGTTAGTAATTGGTAGAGCACCGTTATATCAATGGATTAATATAAGAATAAGATTCATATTGTGATTTGTGGATGTCACAATTATAGTACTACAAGTTAGGATACATTACGGATGAGACAACCTATGAAAATGAACAGTTTTGTTTTGGAGAGCCTGGGTATAAAGGATATCATACATTAAAGATTTTCCGAGAAGATGTTACTGTCTTAATAGCAATGTCAAGCGAAGGAGCGAGGAAATTTATGAGAAGTATTGGTTAAGTATAGTTGGTAATTTCCCCTTTCAAAGTTGCCTTGTTAAAAGTATTAATTGTTTAAAACAAGAATTATAAAAAAGGGAAAGGGGATGTATTGGACCTATATTTGAGTTCAGGATATGCTTATCATTGTAACATTATTCAGTGACGCGACGAGAAGCAATGATTTATTTTAAGAACACTTATTTGAGGATATAGGTTTAACCACTAGGGTGTTAGAGCATTGGGGTTGCAGTTGGGAGTGTTTTATTATCCCTACACATCGTTGGTAACCGTCGTTAGCTATTTTGCTTGCCTATTGACGGTTAAGGCCATCGATGGTGCTTAGACATCCATTTTTTTTTGAAACTCAGTCTTAACCGCATCACTTGTGAATTTTCCTAACCAATTTCATTTCTTTATCTCGAAGTATTCCAGGTCATAATTTACCTCATAGAAATACAAGAACGTTATCCATACTTGTTTCCTGCTCATTAGTTGATAAGAATTCCGAGGACGGAATTTTTTTAAGGTGGGTAGAATGTAACGGCCTGTATTTTTTAGACGTATTTCTTTCGATCGTACGTACCAGTATTTTACTTCAGTCATTCAGATAACTTTTCGTTCGTTTGCTTTCTGCTACGAGTCGACAAGAGCGTGTCTCTGTTTCCGTTTTTACCATGGCACAATTAATATACCATCAAGTTTAGCTATATACTTTAAACATAATTATTTTACTAATTACTTGATTTAAATTATCTTGCTTATCACTTTTAATTTTCACTAATTACTTTATTTATTTTACTAATTACATTTAGGTTCCCTTGAAACCTTCTAACTCTTACATGAACTCTACCTACCACTAAGGACAACACGCACTTTTAAATGACCAGGTTCCTCCCCCTAATAGATCAGTCAAAGTTAGCTTTAAACTCCCTTTTGAAATCAAAACAAACATGTTGCTATGACAGATTCCTTCCCCCTAAAACAATTAGTCAAGTTAGCATTAATTTCTCGATTAATCAAACACACTCTTACGTCGGCAAACACATTCCTCTGCCTATTAAAATCAACACACACACCCAACACGTTTCTTCAAAAATCGTCAAAAGTTTTCATTAAACTCTGTCTAATCAAGAGAACCTAATCTTTGACAAAAGAGAAAGCTTGTCCCCTGCCAAACACTTCTTAAGGACATCTTCTTCCTGCAAACGAATCTGCAAAACAATTTCATCAAACCCAAACAATTCCTCCCAATCAGTTCAACATTTCCAAATCAGATTTCAACAACCAAACCCATTTCATCAAATCACTTCCCAAAAAATCTTCTGCCAAATCCCTCAACAAATCAAGCCCAAAACAAATTTTTCCTCAAACAAATCCAAATCCTTCCCTATATCATCACCTTTCCAAAAATCAAATCCCCAAGAGTTCAAAACTGAAATTGGAGTGGGGGGAAACAAAAGAAGACAGATCTGAAAACTCTCAAACAAATTTCAGATCTGTAAAACCAAAAGATCTACAAAACAAATCAAAAGAAAACCCACATTCTTCTCCTCCTTCCTCCTCTTCCCGACCAACCACCCTTGCGCGCACCACTCGGAGACAGCCGCGCGCGCGCATCGCCGGAATCGCAGCCACCGGCCGGAGCACCGCCGCGCGCGCACAGCTGCCCATCGCCGCCGCCGGGACAGGCGAGCCGCCGCCTGGCCGCCGGAGCCCCTGGCCGCCGACGCCCTCCCCCATTCCGTCGTCACGTGATGAGAGTAAGCCCTCTGCCCTTCGATTTTCGCATGAACGCCATTTCATCTTCGTTGTTGCCTGCAAGTTGTAAGCAAGTAAAAAAAAGAAGAGGAAGCATCAGTAGAAACGAAATGAGAGAAAGGATGACAGGCTGGGTGATAAAGGAAGAGGGGAAATAGATTATAATAATAATAAAGGGTTTAATGGGGGATGTGGGCCTTAGGTTATAAATGAATAAAGAAATCACATAATAAAGAAAGTGTCAGCCTATTTAGAGAAGAAAGAGTATGTTAGAGAAATTAAGAAAAGGATGGGGCTTTTGACATATGAGATATAAAGGAAAGATGTTAACCATACCATTAATTTAGATAGTAATTAATAAATAAGATAATAGGATATTAATAAATGTGTAAGGGGGTATTATGATATGTTAGAGGTAGGTATAAGTTGGTGATAGTATTAATTAAGATATTATTTGATTTCACCATGCAGTATAATTAACTAATGTTAGGATAATAATACTGATATATAATAAGGCGTGCCTTGTTAGGATAACACCATATAGACATCACCCTAACCAGAGAACCCAATAAAATTAGACGAACCCACTTTTAGGATTAACACGATAATTTGATTATCTCGCCATGAGCCTAATTCTTTGATTTGCTTAACCGAAACAGAAAACCAGCAGTGCCGACACGTAATACCCGTCAAGACGGACCCAACGACACCAAAATCGCCGGAATCAGATACAACGCGAACTTTCCTACCTTTACTCGGACAACCTAAACTGTCCCAGTCAGGCAAGCGTGCAGTTATTTTATGTTTTGTGATATCTGATGATGTACACTTAATTGCTGACACAAACACATTTTTTTGAAATGCTAGACATTAAACTCGTGTGTGTGAGTGTGGACCCCTTAACAATCAAAATGAAACACACATTGTGAATAGTAATGTTTCTGGACATATATGATTAATTTTAGAACTGTTGATACTCATAGAATGTTAAATGCCGTTGGCTCTCGTAGTTAAATGCCGTTGGCTCCCGTAGTTAAATGCCGTTGGCTACCGATGTTAAATGCCGTTGGCTACCGATGTTACATGCCGTTGGCTACCAGTTGCCGTTGGCTACCAGATGTTACTGCCGTTGGCTATTAGTTAATCTCGTCGGTCACATGTGATTACGTCACATGCGACTAGTCTGGACTCGTGTTTCAGTATATGGCGGATTAGCATCCTGGCACGTGATTCAGGAAAATACACTTGGGTGGGGTTGGTTCCCGGGCACTAGCCGGTAGTAAACGAGTCGCCTTCGGGGGCACTTGAAGGTGTATTTATTTACTATTCGTCTAACGGCGGGAATCTTATTCACGGACTTGCACACACAGGTAAATAATTGAAAAAGAAAGTTAATTACATACTGATGTTACATTGCTCAACTGCCATGTTATGTTAATTATTATAACTGAACTACCATGCTAATGTAACTTGTTGCTTTAACTACCATGCTAGTGTAACTTTTCATAATTGTTTTAACTGCTTCAGTTCATTGAAATACATGCTAGTGTAAATTCTTTTAACTGCTGTAAAACTGCCATATATATAACTTGTTATATATATCTTGCCTTGGGTCATCTGACATCTACTTGCAGACCCTTGCTGACATACATTCATGTTGTTTGAATGTATGTCAGGTTACGAGACAGGTTACCAGGAGGACTAACTGAGATAGCTGAATCAGTGGACCAAGAACTTTCATTGCACTTCTTTTCACTTATTGTACGGGTCATAAGACTCACTCCTCTTTTCTACATTGTTGTAATACCGTTGAGACATTTGAGATTGTAATAATGTTTTTTTTATCTGCGTTGTTTTAAGTAATGCAAGCAAGAACCTGCAGTTTTTACACAGACGCTTATTGTGATAAGTCAAGGGGAAAGAAAAGCAAAAGTACCTCCTCCTGACTTGCACAAGCGGGCCCGTTCACGTCCTCGCTCTCAAGTCTAATGGGAAGCGGGGCGTGACAGAGCTTAAGTGACATGTAGAGAATAAAAAGTTATATGTGGAGAAAGAAATAATGTAACACTCGGTTCACTCTAAGATGTGCACGAACGGTTCAATAAAATAATACTTCAACTAAAACTCATATGTAAGCATGGATATTCTCAATCATCTCAATAAAAAGTGAAGTCAAGCGGTAAAGAGTACTTTCATATCAAGCATGCAACAGAAGGTGAATAAGATGATAAGGCAGATGCTCCCGTTATACAATTGATGCGTGAATCTTGGTGCACTTCCAACAAAAGCATACTAAACACTAATCCATACATTCAGCTTCGATTAATATCATGCATTCATGTAGAGGAATCATCAAAAGAAATAGATTTGCAAGAACATGTGAATAGCAAGACTATGGAATACTCTAAGTAGCATGGCGATGAATAATAAGCATCGTGATGGTTGCTAAAGCAATAAAAGATATCATCATAAGGAACAAATCTAGCAAAAGAAGAGAAAGAAAAATAAAAGAGAGGAAAGAAAAGAAAAGAAAATCAAGCACACAATATGATGCATGAACACACATAAAAGGAAAATAAGATGGAAAGATCAAAAAGACGATGCAAAAATTTGAAAAATTTAAAAAAACCTAAAATAAAGTAAAAATGCAACTAATGTATCTAAATGGCATGGAAATGCACTCCCCCAAGCTTAAACTTCACATTGTCCTCAATGTGATCATAAAAGGAAAAATACGAGGGACAACGATAAATATGAGGGAGGTGAATGAAGAATGATGAAATGAATGACATGAAATCCTAATGCAACTACATGCACATACAATGATGCATGCGAGCGCTTTCCCCCAAGCTTATACCAAACAATCCTATTCAAGTGACTTGACCAAAAATGTCATGGCTTTGCAAAGCGTGACCAAGTCAAACGAATAAGAAAGTAAGGTTTCACTTGAAAGAAATGCTCGAATGTGGTGAGCAAAAGGATGTGACACATCAAAATATGAAGGGGCAATTAATATATATAATGGGTCTGGGGTGTAAAAATTTTGTTGCCGTCATAAGAGGTGATATTTATTCAATCAAACTATACGGTCCTCTCGCTGTCGAGAGGATTCGGGTTTATTGAAAGCATAAAAAATTTCTACACTACTGGATTGATATCACCTATAGCAAAAGGCGGATCCAGTATCTTTACCGGTGCAGGCAACTGCTCCAACTGCTCTTTTCGTGGCTCCGCCAGGTGCATGCGTCCACGGACTCCATCAGATTCCAGCAATGCGGCTCCCAGCACCTCTCCAAGGACTCCACCTGTACCCTGCAAGAGATAAGCCGCATCAATCTGATGTGGATAATTCTTCCCCAAAATAAATGTATTCCAAAGAGGGTCATCAACATAAGTATTTAAAATTAAAAACGGTTGACAACACTTCCCTGGAAATAAATCTCTACTCTCGTGTACCCCGTCGATCAACTCCTCATTGTTTGCCTCAGGTTGTTCAGGTAGCTTGGGCATATAAGCGTAGGTCTCATCAGGCAGCTCCTCATCATCGTCAGACTTATCCCATTGCACCTCCTGATCATATTCAATAGCGTCCATGGGTGCTAACTCCTCGCTCTCCTCCTCGTATACGTCCCATCGTACCTCTTGATCGTATGTACTTGAATCCTGCAAAAGGCACGATGAGTCGTCAAAATCTGAATCATAAAAAACATCATACACGGGAGGAGAATCAAATGTAGGAGATGAGGGAGTAAAGAGATCTCCCTGAAGGGGAGCCATAAGCTCTGTGGGATTGTCCTCAACATCAGTGGAAGCGTGGTCCTCTGAGGGATGCTCAGCCTCTGTAGAAGGTGGGGATGGCTGCGGTAGCTCGAAAGGAGGGGGGCACAATTCGGGCTCCATCTGTGTGCAGATGTCATCGTCCAAAGTCACGTCATCCTCGATGGTCTACTCCACTACTGTATGCATGACCTCGACAATAATATCCTCTGATGGTATAGGCTGCTCTGACTCAGGTGGGTGGCAGGGGGAGGCGACGACGGCATAAGGTGGCTCTATAGGCTCATGTATCTCGACCATGGTGTAAAAATGGGTCTTGTGCCCCTCAATTAGAGCGTAGACTCCATCATCAATTGTGCCTGTGGAAGAGATACAATGAGTAATAAAGTTTTGAAATTCAAGCTCAAAAGGATCACCTGCCGTTATTGTCAATGGACCGAAATTTCGAACTATGTCGACAATGCTTCTCAATAGGTCCGTGTACGTGTCCTCCTTTGACAGCTCAGATGTCTCTATTTGTGGAGTGTTGATGGTGTAAAGGTGGATATGATCACCTTCAAGTGAAGCATACACTCCATCTATGATAGTACCTGCGCTAGAGACATTAGCCATAACAAAATCGATGAATACTTGGTCGTATGGTTTACTTACCGTAACGGTTAGTGAACCGGTAGATCGAGCATCATCTATCATTTGCTCCAAGGCTGCTGCCAGCTGTAGATCACTGAACTTCCCCACTTGCATCCTCTTCAAAAACTCACGTGAGGGTCCCTTAAGCCTTCTAGTGAAGATATCAAATAGCGTGGAGTCATTCCACTCATGGTCTGACTCCGTCTGGAACATTTCTAACATTCCTTCAAACCTAGACAAGGCTTCCCCAAAGGATTCTCCATCAGCCTGATAGAATGCAGCGAGATATATGTAGGATTGTATAGAGCCCGCTCGCATTTTCTTTGGAAGCACCATCGCTGCTACAACTGCACCTGATCAATCAAAGTAAACAACCTGGAAAAGACGTCAGTGGTACAAGGAGAGATAAAGATAATAATAACAGGTGGTGGGAAAAAATCTCTCTTAATGTTTTTTTTTTGATTTTTTTAATGTAGTCTAATCAACCTAATTGTGACAAATTGGCACCCAACGGAAAACACCTCCCCGGCAACGGCGCCAAAAACTTGATCGCTCCGGAATGCAACCCAAGAGCACGACCAAAAACTCGGTCGGCCCCGGATACACACCCGGAGAACGATTGTAGTTTTACCGCAAGCGCACGGCGTAGTGGCGAGCGGGTATCGAACACGAGGAGGTGGTGTTGGGCTCCAATCTATCCTAGGTTGGTTTGACTACGATGGTTTTATTGGTGGAGATGGTTATGGTATGATGTAATGGCAATGGTGGTGGATGTCGGTGTCGATGATAAAGAAATCGGTCAAATATCGATTCAAATACAATATAATAAAAGAGGGAATTTGCCTTGCGGCGATCCTGTCACAATCGTCGGGCAAAGTATGGGGATATAAAATCAAATAAAGGCGTCTAGGGCTAGGGAATCCCCACTACGGACCGTCATGCATCATTGTTAATAGTGAATCTCAATATTACTAGACTTGCGTTGAGGTGAACTAGTCGCAACTTAATGTAGAACCAAGCTCACGCTCTCGCGCTATTGCCGGTCTATAGCAAACCTAGGTTGGGGCCCAATCTCTTGCAAACCCTAACCTAAGCCACTAGCATGAGGATCGACATCATCGTTCAATCGCCCCTCGAGCCCACTCTCGTGCAAACTCGAGTTACGATCTAGGTTGTGATAGTTCGTATTCGTCCAATCTCTTGCAAACGAATATGTGTATAGATTTACAATTAAAAATCCTAGCTTTGGTCCAATCTCTTGCAAATCAAATCTAGAGAAACCCAATTGTAAACCTAAATCGAATATCTAGGCCTTCCCATCGATTAGAATCCAATCTCTTGCAAATCCCAAATCGATGGAAATCCCTAGCTATCCGTAGTAAATCAATCACAACCTAACCTCCTAGCAATTCTAGCAATTTAGAAATTCATTCATCACAAATATGAAATTAGATCCATAGGGTTCATCCCCAAACCCTAGAACAACAAATCTACTCTAGCATAGCAATAAGGATATGAGAATCAATAGAAATCATTGCTTGCATACAAAAAGATAGAAAAACAAAGATTCAAATAAAAAGAAGAAAATACTTAGCTTGATGAAGATCTTCAATCCAAAATACAAGCTTTTTGATCCAAGAGGGGGCCTAGGGCATGGCCTAACCTCTAACATAATCCTAAGAAAAACATATATGGGGGCTAAGAAAACATGGGGGGATCCCTCTCTAATGGTGGCTACAAACCCCTTAAATACTCTCCCAAAACCCTAGCAAGAAACCCTAGAAAACCCCTCAAATTCGTGCCTAAAAACAGCCCAAACCGCAACTTAAAATCTGGGCCCAGGCCGCACTCGGCCGAGTGGAATATGTGACCCGGCCGAGTGGAAATTCCAGCACTGCAGCATCAACTTGCAGAAATTCCCCAGATTTCATCCGACCTCAGAATTGCGCGTTCTTGGCAGCGTTGGAACCGTCATGAAGTCTACTATCTATAAAAAATATGAGAAAAATACTTTGATTGCTGGAATGATAGCAGATTTCAAAAGAGTGGGAGGCTATCTGAAAATCTGGGCGCTGCGTGTCCTCGGCGTCACTCGGCCGAGTTGACTTCTCTACTCGGTCGAGTGGGCTTCTCTACTCGGCCGAGTGATAGACCCTGTAAAATTCCAGTAAGTCAGGGGTCTTGGGGGCCTATCTTCGGAGGTGACTCGGGCGAGTGGCTTTACTCACTCGGCCAAGGGGCATTCGGTAATCGGCCGAGTCGGAACCCTCAATCGCTTGACGGATTCCAGTAAGTATGGGATTTTTGCTTGCCGTCGTCGTGATGCCACTCGGGCGAGTGGTGTCTCCATGCTCGGCCGAGTGGGATGGCGATGCTCGGCCGAGTGCACGCTGATACTCAATCTACTGCGTGTCCGATCTGGCCGGCCGAGCGGGCTTCTTTGCTCGGCCGAGTGACTCCTTCACTCGGCCGAGTGGCATGCTGAAAATGCCCAATCTTCTCTGTTTCTCCTCCTCGTCGCTCCTACGGAGTTCCTTCTTCTTCCACCCGTCTCCCATCGCCGAATAGCCCTGAAAAGAGCCTTGGGTGACGATCCGGAGTGGGTGCAAGTCCCTTAAGCTCCTTTTTGCTCCCGATCGCTCCATACTTCCTGAAATCCGACAAAAACAAGAAATAGTGAAAAGTAACGCAATATCGTCGAATACTCGTGAAAAGCGTGATATGGGTGATCGAAATGGCATGCAAATATGCAGAAAAAGGTGTAAAATATGGACCGATCAAAAACCACTAGCCAAGGAAAAGAGTACAACTCTACAGTTGACTCCCCCTTATCTGATCAAGCTTCAGGCTTGCAGATATCCTATATATCTATACATTAATCTCCTATGTGTCTATACATCCATCTCATCTACAACATTCCGAAAGCAAAAGTAAAGTACCGACATCACTCATCTATACAAGTTTCACTTATATAAGGCAGTAGCTGAAACTAAAAGGAGCGCTGCGAACTTGGTAGACAGCTCCACGTCTCAATCGTCATTGTCTGCAAAGGTACTTCAGGACCTGGCTTTGAATGTTCTTGAACTGCTCCTTGGGTGATGAGCTTCTCGGGATGGTAGAAGGATGTAGACTTGGGAGGATTCTGTGTAGATCTTCAGGAGGTGGACGTCCCTTTTATACTATTCATCGCGATGATCTGTAACCTGCATATGCAAATACAATTAACATGGAGGATTTTTCCTCGACCCTTGGAGATAGCGCAGAAGCTACATATCTCAGGTCCAGTGGTGCGCTATAGGCGATGCATTGTACCTGGCTAATAGTTATACTGCTAACGCTCAAAAGAGACGCATGCAGTTGACCAGGTAAAAGAGTGTTCCAAAGACACTTAAGGTACTTCTGGACCTTGTATATTCTTCCCCTCTTCCAGCTAACGGAAAGGGGTCTTTTAATGTATATCCATACAACCAAATAGGTGTATTTAGTGGAGAATGATTTTAATGTTTCTTCATCAATCGTCATTGTATGAAGTTTTCATCTTCGGGATGATTAATTAATGTCATCTTCAGGATGATAGTTCATTTCCAGGATAATAGTTCAACTTCAGGATGATTGTTCATCTTCAGGATGATAGTTCATCTTCAGGATGATTAATGTCATCTTCAAGATGACAGTTCATCTTCAGGATGATTACTGTCAACCTCAGGATGATAGTTCATCTTCAGGATGATTAATGTCATCTTCAGGATGATAGTTCATCTTCAGGATGATTAATGTCATCTTCAGGATGATACTTCATCTTCAGGATGATAGTTCATCTTCAAGATGATCGTATTCCGTAAGCCAAGAATTTATGCCTAGCTAGGACTTTCATATCATATCATATCTGATAGATAGGCTTTAACAGATATTTCGGTATTTTCTATTCAGGAGATCCGATAATATTTTGAGTTATTAAAATAATCTCAATTCTTTTAATTTGCTCTCTTAAGAACAATATTGTTTTTAAGAGGTGCAAACAACAACCTTTTAGTATGAGTCCTTTAAGGATCTCAGTCTAGGTTGTCTTTCCTTTAATATATGTCTCAAAAAGAAAGGAAAGTAAAGAAAAAATTTGTACATGCAGTTGAAGAAATTTTATATCGGTAATGTTGTCACATCCAATAACAACATAAACCAAAAATTCCCTCTTTTTGCCATTCGTTGGGTTACGCCCTGACATAAACCAGTCGATGCATCCGATTCATCTTGTAAGTGAGTTCAGCTCATCTTACTTGATTACTTCCTGGTTTGAGCGATTTATACCTCTAAAGCTATAGCAAATTAAAATGCTTATAGTTAACGATTTTATTTTAATTCTCCTTCAATACTCAGTTATCCCACAGGATTTGATATCAATTTTGATATCAGGACTTCAGGTCCATACACCTCATATTTCATAAGTGAGTCCAGCTCACCTTATTATTGCCTCATTCCACATTATTATAATTTGGCCAAACCTCTATCTTTGCTTCAGGCAAAGCAGAGTTGTGGAATCGATATTTTATATTCAACTGGCAAAGTGAAATATGAGAGAATTTGTTGACAAAATGTGCTCTTTCTTGTCCAAAAACTCACCCCGTATGTACTATAAACATTTGATTTCTCCCAGAGGTGTCTCCTTCACGACGCGTTAAAGAAGTGAAGGTTCTGGGACGGGTATGTAATGCCCTGGGTAGCTACTGCACACGTACTAGAGGGGGGTGAATAGTACTTTAAAATAATCAAGAGTGTTATTCCTAATTATTGTGCAAACATACAAACAACAATGCGGAATAGACTACAAACAACAAGAATAGACAATGCAAACAAAGTATGTAACGGGTTCGGATCCACCCAAGTCTCCCCGACTTGTTCCCGGTGATCCTACGTCCCAACCACCCGGATCCCCTCCGGATAATTGAGTTAGAAACCACTAACCCAAGATTTTGCACTATGAAATTCTTGTAGAAAAACCTCTACAAGACCAAATCATACACAATGGAATTGTGACTCCCACAACCCGAGATCACAAACTCTCTCACAACCGAGAGACAAACTCAAATAACAAATGAGATGAAATAATGAAATACTTACCACAAAATCCTATGCCTTGAGTATACTTACCAATTTAGGGCGAAGAATGGATTTTGAGGAAGAAGCAAGCACCAAACCCTAGCTCCACCAAGATGGACAGCAATAGATGGCTAGGGAGGAGTTGGTGACTTGGATTCAAAGCCCTTGGCTAGAATGGCTCGCAATCAATGAATCTCTCTTGAAGAATAAGAGTGAAGGAGAGATTCTAGTGAGAAGAGATGGCTTTAGAATGGAGTTGATTTGCTTCTCTTTGATTTCTCTTAAACCCAATATAGGCAGCCTTGAATGCTATGATAGAGCACCTTCAAGTATATATAGGATAGAGGAAAGAGAGAGGAAAAATCGTGGCAATAAATGCTCCAACGGCTCTATTCTGAAGCAGACTAGTCGGTCAAAGAAGGATCACTGACCGATTAGTTTCTCAACTAGTCGGTCGGTGATTCTTCTTGGACCGACTAAGAGGTTGACAGCCAATAAAGAGATTCCAGGCGATATAAACTAGTCGGTCTAAGAAGACTTGTCAACCGACTAGTTTACCAACTAGTCGGTCGGTGAATGTTCTTTGACCGACTAAGAGTTGAAATAGTATAGGCTGAATTCAAAGATAGCTAGTCGGTTTAAGAACAAATTCCAACCGACTAGTTTCACAACTAGTCGGTCGGTAGTTGTTCTTTGACCGACTAACTGTAAACAGTAAGTTAGGCTGGAATGAGGCAATGATAACTAGTCGGTCTGAGAAGGATTTCTAATCGACTAGATCGTCATCTAGTCGGTCGGTGAACCTTCTTGGACCGACTAATTGATCAATAGTGCCTAGGCTGAATTGAGCAAGGACATCTAGTCGGTTCAGGAGGAATTGCCGACCGACTAGATCATCATCTAGTCGGTTGGTTCTTCTTCTTGAACCAACTAAGATGCACTAGAAGCCGCAAAATGAAGCGTAAGGCTTCTTTTTTATCCAAAGTTACCACTATTTTAAAAAATTTGTGGTTGGATAATGACCATTTTTAGATGATATATTGATGAGTACACCAAAGGTACATTATCAGTCCTATTAAGGGAGTGGACGAAGCCTATTTATATCCCTTAAATACTCTTAAGAGACATAAAGGTCTTCATTATCTTTAATGATGATAGTATATCATCTTAAATTCCTTTGAGGAAGTGGGAAGAGTCAATGTCCATGTGAATGGAGATGATCTCATTATCATTTTTCCCTTTTGAATAGGACAATGAAAGTTTCACCCTTTTTGAAGAATCTTCGGGTTCGTCTGGTTGATGATGTCTTGCATCATCAATCCAGGGTGATATCAATCCAAAATTGGTCGATTCTGGAGACTTCTGATGTTCCAAAATAATTCCTCTTTTTGAATTTATGTGGGACTTTTGAAAAGTCCATTAAAATGCTCAAGTTAATTTTGTCCGGTAATAGTTGAACTGTGTTCTAACTTTGAAGGATTACATCTTCACATTGACTATTGTGCAGATCATTATGGGACAAAGCTTCAGGCTTCATTTATTTCTTGAGTCATTAGGGATTTTGATTTGACGAATATCCTTTGAAACTGTATAAGTTTCAGAGAGTATATGGCATCCTCATTTTATTTTTAGGGGTATTCAAGATAGCAAATCATTCGTAGTAAAATAAAATGTATTAAAACTACAAGAGAATAATACTGATGATTTTGTTAAGTCAACAAGTGACATAGTGTGATGTGCTCTTGAAAACATACAACTATAATCATGCTCATTAAGACTTATGTTATGACAACAGATTAAATTTGATTTCAAAGTTTATTTGTCCTTGGGGAGTAGCTAAATATACATAAGGTCAATTTGACTTTCGTCGTTTAGACTAGATATGTATGTATTTTTATATGGCGTAAGTTAATGCACATTCATGTTTGCAAAAACATTATGGCTCTTATCAGAACTTCTGGTCTGATATTGGTTTACCATTGCTTACTCCATGTCGAGGTATATCATATCTTCCCTTTCTCATTTAATTCAATACTTTTCCCATGTTTTAAGTTTTTCTTATTTTTATTTCAGGTCATGTTTGATCCTGAACTTCCCCTGATTTCAATATTCCTTATTTATAAAGGACAATGAAAGTTAGTCTTGCTAAGGAGATATAAGCAGGGGTTTGAGCAAATTATTTTATACTTCCACTTTTCTAATTAATTAGAGACTTTTAAAAGTCTATTTGAATGCTCGAGTATAGCTTCATGCCATTTTCTTGAGTCGTTCAAATTTTATGTGGATAGTTTATCATGCTCAGAGGGGAAAACAAATACGTGGCTACAAAATTTATAATTTCTCACTTATCTATTAAGTCACGACTTCGGGCGTACACTTAAAAGTAAGGAGTAGATTGAAGAATCATACATTGTAAAGTGAGATGACTCTAAAAGAGTTTAGCGGTGTTATGACAACTGCTGGTGTCAATATTCGATTATATAGAAAATAAGTGTGAGAGGTCTATATACCGCAAAATGCGTATCTTTAAAAGATCGCATAAATAGTTTTCGCATAGTCCATCGTATTTGTTAATATTTATTTTATTAGGGTGAAAGGGTGTTGACTTTTGATTTGATTTTGAACTTCAGGTTCATTTTGTCAAAGTGGATATGATGTTAAACTTTTTGAAATCATGATTGTCTTGTTGTCATAAATATCGTCATATCATGAGCCCATCATACATATAATATAAAGCTTGTGAACTAAAAATTATGCTCAATTAACCTGAATTGAAATAAGTATGATGTATACACATGCTATTTATATGCTACAGGCATTTAAATAATCTCATCGCAGATATATAGTCTAGCTATAGGCATTAAACTATATCAAAGTGATTTTAGCATGCTAAATAAAATATACATCACAGAAATCATTAAATATGCGGCAGACATATAATTTTCTACACATTCATTTAATTATCATAGACATGTAATAATATTAAATGTTAAATCATGCAACGGGCAATGAAATGTATGCAACATCACTAGCATTAAAAATGGAGAGAGAACTTTTCGTTTAATACTAATCAAATAATCCAAACGAAATGCGGTGATGATTTACGCAGATAATTAATCAGAAAAAGACAAGATTAATAAAATCATTGCCTAATAGCACATCTACGCAGATAATATATTAATGATATACAACCACGCAGATAATCATATCACAGAACATGTAAAGATTAATAAATAATCTAAATAGTGTGTGACGTGCTAAAAATTATTTTGAAAAACTTTTTACCTTTGATCCATATTTTTAATGTTTTATTTTCCGCTTTAACCCTTTTTATAAGGTTTAAAATTTCTTTAATTATTTTGGGCTTTTGGGGCCAAAAATAAAAAAAAGGAAAAATTAAGGGTAAATGAGTTAATTTTCAGGCTTTTGGGCCATGAAAACAACCCATTAGGGTTAATTGGGCCTCCCCTAAAAAATTGGCATGTTTAGGGCTAGGGTTTCCGAAAAACCCTAAGGGGGCCCGCGCGGCGCGCCACCGCGACGGTTGGCCGCGGCCGCCGTGGCGGCGGGCCGCGGCCGCCGTGGCGGCGGGCCGCGGCCTGAGGTTGCAGCCTCAAGCGTGGCCGCGGCCTGTGGCCGTGGCAGTTGGTCGCGACGACAGGCCGCGGCTGCAATCCGCGGCCAGAGGCCGCGGCCGCTGGCAACGGCTTCAGGCCGCGGCGTTTTACCGCCGGCAGCGCTCGTAGAGCGCCGCCGTTTCGCCCTTCGGGCGTGCGGGGTATGGATCAAGGTTGAGGGTAAAAAAATGATTTTTTCAAGCATTTAGATCTCTAAAAAACTGATTTTTATTGTTTTTAGACCTGCAGATCTAAATAAAAATGTGTTTTTACCGAGTTTTTAAACTTTTTGATCTTAAAACATGCAGATCTACGTGAAAACGCAAGTTTAGATCTAAAAGTTTTGATATTTACCTCTAGATTCGACGAGGGAATCTAGACGACGGTTGGTGAAAGATACCCTTTTCGCTCCCCGTTGAGAAGATTACGATCTTTTTAGACTGAGCAGTTGATGGATCTCCTTCCTCGCGTGTCCCCGCCTTTTCCAACGAGCGTGATCGTGCTGATAACGTGTTGTGAAGTAGAAACAGGTTTGGAGAAGATTGAGGCTAGGAAACCCCTAGTCTCCTTTATATAGTATTCATAATGGTTACTCATTATCACCCTTAAATAAATCCAACCATTTCCCTTATATATATATATAAATTAACCAGCTCTGCCATTTTTATTTATATCCAAATCCGAATCCTTTTTCACACACACTCGTTCTTCATTAACAAAACAGAATTAAAGCGGGGGAAGATTTCATTTTTTTTTCGGTATCTTCTTCGCTTGGTCGTTCATGGTGTATTGTCGAGGGTTTTAGGGTGGTGTTTGATGGGTGCTGGGGTGTCAAGCGTGCTGTATGGTCCGGAGGTGGAGGGTGGGGCCCAAGAGATGTGTCTGGGGGACCTGCCGGAGAGCTGCGTGGCGGAGGTGATGCTCCACCTGGATCCGGCGGAGATCTGCCGGCTGGCCAGACTGAGCAGGGCGTTCCGGGGGGCAGCCATCACCGATTTCGTCTGGGAGACGAAGCTTCCCGTCAATTACAAGTATTTGATCGATGAAGCTCTGGGGGAGCGCGCTCCCGAAGGGTCTACGCTTATGAAGAAGGAGATCTACGCCCAGCTCTGCCAGAGGAATCCTTTCGATGGCGGAACTAAGGTGAGAAAATTCGGAATTGCGGGGAATGATCGGATTGTTATTTAGGTTGTTTTGTCGATTAGGGATTTTGATTTGGTGGATTTTCAGGAATTCTGGATGGAAAAGAAAAGCGGTGGGATTTGCATGTCCTTTTCGTGTAAAGCATTAGCGATCACGGGGATCGATGATCGGAGATACTGGAATTTTATCCCGAATGAGGAATCCAGGCAGTAATTCTTTCCCTTTTAGGTTCATATTTAACATCACCCCCCCCCCCAAAAAAAACCCAAATTATGGGTCATTATTCTTAGATAATTAAGTAAATATTCTGTGATTGATACCATGTTTCGGTTGAGATCGATTGAAATCTTGTCCTTTTGTGATAATCTTACCGCGAGCTTGAAATTTCTGAATCGATTAGTGATTTTAGATATGTTGATGGTGCTTCTTGCCTCAGACTACATGTTATTGTTAACTTGTAGGTGTGTGATCTGACGACTGTGCCTCAGATTCTCCTCACACTATTCAGGTGTGATATTGATTGCCTGATTTCTTATCCGTTCTCTCCTGACAGAGGTATAGGATATACACCACCACCACCACCACCACTCAGAACTACAGACGACACGAAGTTTCATTGAATATCGAGGGGTCTGATATGCTTATAGATTTGTAGATGCGCTACTTCCTTTTTAGGATCATGTGAACTCTTCAACCATGATCTTAGCTTTCTCTTGCTACTTCTATGGGTACGTAATCTCTGGATATTTTCTGACTCATGTATGAGAATCCCTCTGTATATTATAGCTGTATATGTAGAAACTAAAGATCTAGATTAATCATTAAGCAAGACCATGCAAATAATAATCTAGATGTATAACATGCGGAATCTTAAATCATTGACCTACTCGTATTTAGCGGAAGCGTACCTGAGTCCATCGCTAATAGTCTGAAAGATCCTGACGATACCGTAGCCGGCGATCTTCCAGAATAGCACGAATCAACCGTTGGAGAACCCCTTTAGTTTTCTCCTGGTTTCTCTCCTAGCGACGTGACGTAGAAAAGACGGCTCAACTTTGTTCGTGTATTCCGGGGACCATGACCGCTAATATTTATAGGCTAGCCTCCATAGCCCTAGGGTTTCCAACTCGGCCCATCAACGAGTTGAAGCCCAATAGTCTCTACACATAAAGGCCCCACAACCTGTTTAACTCATTTAGCCCATTTAATTAATTAAAATCAGATCACTAATATATTGGGCTTAATATAACAGCGTAGCACTTATATAATTATTCACCGCATATTAGCCCAACGTTGGATTAAGATCCAACTTGTTGGATAAGTTCCAACAATCTCCCACTTGGGCTATATGCTTAAACTTTATAATTATATTTCATAGTGCATACAACCAAATAAGATCTTAACTTACTGTCATTTCTTTAATGAGTTAAGAACAATCCGGTCCATCAATTATATTAGCAAGGGATCAAAGAGATCTTCGCCGCAGCAATTGCAGCTCGACCCATCAGTGGTCACCGTGCTAATACAAAAGAATGACATGGATTATGAAGTGGATGTGTAGCGTGGAAATTACATGTAATGTGATCTAACATGTCTATTTCCAACTGATCCTCCTTAACCTTAGTGAGATCATAAACAAAACAGAATCGGAGTGAAGCCGAACTGAAACCAAAAACTTTATTTCTGATCAGAAAATAACCTCAAGCTTAAGCTGGAGACTTAATTTTGTCTATCATATGAGCACCCAAAAGAACAAACTCCCACAAAACTGAATGTTCTTAATGAAATGACATCCATATGAGTAGCTAGCTCATAAAACCTTTTGGATGACATTTCCTTACTACAACGGATCCGTAATTACATGGTTTGTTCCGATGTGCTCATTAGACAATTATACACTCCTATTAATCAACAATCTAGGAACTTGATCTCTGAATATCTAAACTTTGTCGAGTTCCTGTTGTTGCTGGAATATAAAACTGCAGACTTCATGTCACTAAATAAACCGTGTGGTGTTTCAACACCATCCCTAATTTGCAGCATAGTGACAAAATATGCAGATATATTTCATGATTTGGATGTCACATAATTTGATATGAAATCTAAAGCCATGTCAGAAGAGACTATATAAAGGGACCATTTAGATCTCTTCTAGTAGATGGCGCCTAACATAGATTTTCATACATTTTTTGCATCCAATAAATGATCAGAGTCAGTATACCAAAATGATCTCAAACCTTTTTGACTACTGATCCTTGAACATGTAACCCTTTTGTTCTCCATAAATACCGTAAGACACATTTGGCTGCTGTCAAATGGTCAACTCCTGAACTTAACAATCTGCCCAACACACCTGTAATATATGCAATAACCAAATGCATATAAAACTGAGCATACTTTAGACTCCCTATTGGTGAGATATAGGAAATCTTCTGAAGATTATTCTCAGGGCAATTATTGAGACTAAACTTGTCTCCCACAGAACTTAGCATTCATTACCACATAGATATTATATAAATTACATGCTCCCACAGAACTTAGATAACATCATTAAATATCATCTCAAAACCGAACGAGGTGATCACTTAATGAAATTTAATGTATCAGTAACGATATTGAAATGCTCTACTAATGCCATTATAAACCTTATAGAGTCTTTCATGAAAAGTCCAATAGAAAGTCTCTTTACACATTAATGCATTCTTTTCCGTATAAATTCTTTGAGTGATACGCTTTAAATATTTTCTTAATACCCTTTTGAATTCCCTTTTGATTGTAAAAGACTATTTACAATCAATAGGTTTCAAAACCTTATGGCAATGAGAAAAGATTTTAAGTATCATTAAAAGACTTTCTTAATTAATGCATTAATCCATTTTAGAGATGTAGAACTTTTATGACTTGATGTAAGTCGAACTTCCATCATCCTAATGTCAACAGTGAGCTTGTCATCTCTTTAATGGATATTCCTGAATGGCAATTAGTTACTTGAGGTGCTAGAGTTTGTCCTTATGAACAATTTCCCGAATGGGAGGAATTGCAACATTATCTTGAATTTATTGTGTCTTGAACAATGTCAGGAATACCATCCTGAACAATGCCAACAATACCTGTGAGATTAATCTTCTTCAAGAATAATGTCACTAACCAAATTTCCCCCCTCAAACTCAGTATCCTCAAATAGGTGCGCATTTCCTAATTCGTAAACTAACTTAATAGTGGGATTATGTAAAGTCATACAAAATAATATCAACTTTAAAACTATTCAACTAAATTAGAAAATCATTAGCATTATGTCCTATTACTTTATTAGGCTTGTAAAGCCTTACTTTAGTTGGACATATCCAAACATGCAATTGATTCATTTGTTGAAACTTTATTAAGGATATAAGCTGCAATCAAAATATAACTAAATTCTAAACTGTTAATTCTTTCATTACAACACATGAACTTAAATGCAGGAATTCTATAGATGAAGCAACATTTCCAAATAAATGAAGATTATAATGATCTTTTAAAGAACTAGAATAAACTAATTTTGAATTAAGAGACAACCAAATTTTCCATTCAAAATTGAACACTTATAACCGAATTTGTTCAAAATAGAAATGGAAATCCAAATTCCGTTTAAAAACGGTACATAATAGTCTCATAAAATTCAAATACATTCTAGCATTTAAAAGAAATAATCTAAATTTAATGTGCCTCTATTTGAACCATCTTGCCATTGCCCATATCGATGTATCTTTCACCATCATTTGGCTCTTGGCATCTTAGGCAATCCTGCATAGACACAATGATGTGAATGGTTATACCAAATATTTCCATCACGTGCCTATAAGTACCAAAGGTTGCATGAAAAGAAATTAACTTAGAATCAAACCGAATTAAAGAAACATACCCTTTTTAGCACGCCAAGCGTGATAATTTGAGCAATTCTTCTTTACATGCCCTTCAGCTCCACAGAAGAAACAACCATGACCTTCTGAACTTTTCAGTTCCCTTTGTTGTTTCTTTTGAGAAGCTGTATCTGCAGCTTCAGTATCCTTCTTCCTCTTGTTGAAGGTTGATGTCAGGAGAGGACTTTCTGTCATTTCTTGCTCAAGCCTTTCATCTTCCTTTACACAGTTTGAGATGAGCTCATCCAGAGACCAAGTCTCATCCTTCAGGTTGTAGCTAATGACTGGTCAAACTGAGATGGAAGAGATATCAAAACAAAATGCACTAGCAGAGCCTCAGAGAGGTCTAGCTCAAGTGCTTTCAACCTTGAAGCAATATTAGACATCTTCATTATATGCTCCCTGATGTTTCCTTTACCTTCATATTTCATTGAAGATAGGTTTGTCAAGAGTGTATTAATCTCACCCTTTTCATTATTGACAAACTTCTTTTCAAGCTCTATAAGGAACCATTTAGCTGTGGAAATTTTCTCTGAAAGAGAACCCCTGAGATATTCTGGAATGGCATTCTTTATAAGCATTAGGCTCATGCGATTTGATCTCTTCCACTCCTCGATCTCCCTCTTTTCATCAGAGGTACTCTCATCAGTGAGTGGTGGGGGACAATGAGTCCTTAATGCCAGATCAAGATCCATGACTCCGAGGATTATCAAAAGATTCTCCTTCCATGCCTTGAAGTTAGTGCCATTAAGGACTGGAATTGATTTTAGGTTGGCAGAAAAATTTTCAGGAATATTAGCTGAAAAGAGAACAAGAAAACAATTTATAACATGTTCATATGAGTATTAAATGCAACAACAAATTCAAATTAATGCTATTTTCCCATCTCAAGACATCCCCCACTAGTCCAATATTTATCTTTGGATAATCTATTGACTAGTCATTGACATCTTGTTGTAGCAATCAGACAATGACAATAATAACATGCCAAAAATAAAACTTCCTTTGGGCCGAATTAAATTTGCATGCATTGAACTCACTAATCATCACCTTGTCTATTGCCACAGGTGCGCATGAAATGGTATAGAACGGTAATCTTCCTTTGGGCCGATTTAGCATTCTTACGCAAATCACGGGCACATTTGATTCCTTTTACATTTATGAAATGAAATAATGCAAATCAACAGAGCCCACTTTGGCGAGATGATGATTGCACGAAGTCATTTCAAAAAATATATACCTTTGCAAAATTTGAATTTATGTCGCAATTTAATACATAAACTTATACTTTAAGTGGAGATATTCAAGTCCACTTTTCTTCAAAATCAAATTTAAGGCAACCAAAATTTTCATACAAAAGTATGTATTCAACTTGTTATATTTCGAGATTTAAACTAATCTTCACAAGAAAACACACTTTGGTGAGTTGATGATCCAATCAATTCACATTCGAAATATATAATTAATTGTGCCAAAAATTGAAATTGAAACTAAACCGAATTTAACAAAAAATGATTACACCAAGTGGAAATATATATAAGAACCTTTTATTCCACCCTTCTAATCATTTATACCGAGTTAAATAAAATCCATAACTTCAACACAAATTTTCCTCTTAAAATGGGGTATATAGGTGTACTAATGTGTATATGAACATACATATAAAGTTATATATATAAATACACACCCTATCCCATTTTATATATAACTTTAAAATGTGTCAAATTTCCTTAAGGCCATTTGCTTGATGGTTAGTGCACAAAAAATTCTTTAAGGCCTTTTAAACTTATTCTTAAGGAGAAATATATGTTAAACCTTTTTATTTACTCCCGAAGAAAACACCTGAATTTTGTGTTTTAATTTAAATCTAAATTTAGGCAATCTGAATTTTCATACCGAGGTATGAAGTCAACTTGTTATATACCGAAGTATATATATATGGTTTTAAGCTTTAAGCTTAGAATTTAAATTTATTTTGCACAATTAACACAAAATTTTATCTTTGAGGAGAAATATACATTTAAGCGTCTTATTTCCTCCTTCATCCCAAATTAAATTCAATATCGGGCAACCTATCATACAAAAGTATGTATTTAACCGTTTATGTTACGAAATAATAATAATTTAACAGTAAAGCCCACTTTGGTGGGATCCCGTAATAATTAAAATTATTTTGAAACATATAATTTAATGCGCCCAAAAATTGAATTTAAATGAAACTGAACTTAAATGTAAATATACATGAAAACCTTTTATTTACTCATTCGATCCGTTTAAAATTCTTCCAGGCAACTGATCATACTAAGTATGTATTTTTAATCCGTTTACATTCCGAAATAATAAAAAAATTTAATAGTGGAACCCACTTTGGTGGAATTTCACAAAAAATTAGAGTTATTTTGAAATGTATATTTAACTGAATTTTTGCCTAAAGAATTAAAATTGGAATGAACTTAAATTTAACACACAAAATTGGGCCTAAAGGAAATATATATACAACCATTTATTTCCTCCTTTTAACGAATTTAAATTCAAAATTTTAGGCACCAAATTTACATACAAAGTATGTCCGTAACCTTTTATATATCGAAATAATAGTAATCGCCACGATAAAGCCCACTTTGGTGGGGATTTGATTTAATTACAATCATTTCGAAATATATATATAATATAGCATGCCTAAAAATTAAATTTGAAATTAAAAAACTGAAGTTTAACACAAAAAATTATACTTAATGGAAATATATAAGTTTCCCTTTTATTTCCTCCTTAGCTTTGTGTTAAAACATCCCAAGATTGGCCCAAATTTGTGTCCAAATAGACTAAAAGAAGCCTATAACATCCAAATAACCCAAACAGGCCCACTTGGGCAGCCCAGCCTTCCCAAAAAAAATCAAACAGTTTTTTTTTAAAACTTCTTATGGGCCAGCCCAAGGGGGCCAGCCCAAGCGGCTGTGCGTGCGAAAACAGGGGGGTTATGGTTCCTGATGGGGGCGGCCGCCGCCGCCGCCGCCCCCTAATCACACTGATCGTCGGGCGCCGGCTAGTTGCCGGCGCCGGACACTCCGACCGGGGGCGGCGGGTGCCGCCCCCTCTGCTCCTGAATGGGGGCGGCGGAAGCCGCCCCCCCCCCCCCCCCCCCGAAAAATTTGCAGCAGGCCCCGTATGGGGCCTGCTCTGCCAACGGAGGGGGGGCTGCTGGGCGCCGCCCCCCTCCGAAGTCCGACAGGGGGCGGCGATGGCCGCCCCCTCTGAAGTCGACAGGGGGCGGCCATCGCCGCCCCCTCTGAAGCCCTAACCGGGGGGGCGACGGGTGCCCCCCCTTTCCGTTTCCAATTCTGTCGATGGAGAGGAGCGGCTTCCTCCTCTGTTTGGCCGACAGGGACAACACAGCTGCCCCTTTCTGATCTGCGACGTCGCCGGCGTCGCCGGCGCAGTTCTTCCGACGGGGGCGATAGAGCCGCCCCTCTTTTACTGTGTCGGGCGGCGGCCGGCGGGCCGCCCCCGATCTAGGGTTTGTAAAACCCAAATTTTTTTTTGGAAAAAATTAATCAAAAAACCAAATTTTTTTATAGATCCGAATATTATATCTGATAAAAAATGAATTTTTAACAGATCCGAAACTTAAAACAGATTAAAAATCTGATTTTTATCAGATCTACTACGAGCAGACAAAAATTTAAGATCCACAGCATGTGGGCTCTGATACCACTTGTAGAAACTAAAGATCTAGATTAATCATTAAGCAAGACCATGCAAATAATAATCTAGATGTATAACATGCGGAATCTTAAATCATTGACCTACTCGGATTTAGCGGAAGCGTACCTGAGTCCATCGCTAATAGTCTGAAAGATCCTGACGATACCGTAGCCGGCGATCTTCCAGAATAGCACGAATCAACCGTTGGAGAACCCCTTTAGTTTTCTCCTGGTTTCTCTCCCAGCGACGGGACGTAGAAAAGACGGCTCAACTTTGTTCGTGTATTCCGGGGACCATGACCGCTAATATTTATAGGCTAGCCTCCATAGCCCTAGGGTTTCCAACTCGGCCCATCAACGAGTTGAAGCCCAATAGTCTCTACACATAAAGGCCCCACAACCTGTTTAACTCATTTAGCCCATTTAATTAATTAAAAACAGATCACTAATATATTGGGCTTAATATGACAGCGTAGCACTTATATAATTATTCACCGCATATTAGCCCAACGTTGGATTAAGATCCAACTTGTTGGATAAGTTCCAACAGTATATCCTTTCTTTCGCCAATGTTTCTAGTTTGTGTTAGGTTTATATAGGTAGAGTTGAATTGGATCTGCTCATTTTGTTTAAACAATTAATAATCTAAGTAGATATCTCACCTCTTTACATGTTTAATGAAAACTGAGGAGTATGGGCAAGAATAAATCGAGGAGTGTGGGCAAGAATGATTTATTCATTTCCTGATGAAGATATTGAAGTGGGTTATTCTTCTTCACACGTTCTTAATTATTCTCTCCGTTCATCTGCTTTCTTTTTCACAGTTCCTTACTTTTGAAGCATCGCAATCTTTTTCACAGTTCCTTACTTTTGAAGCATCGCAACTCCTTGCCATCCGGTTACCTTTGGCCTTGTCAACTTAATTTGTTCAGTTCCTTGTTTGTATCTTGCACATACATCATCAGATATGTGATTTACACATTGTAGGACCAATTTTCAGTGCTGGTGTGGGTCATCCATTTCTTAGTACTCTTTCTTCCAACTATTCTGATTCCATGACCAAATAAGGGATTTGTTAACTGCGAGTACCACTCTCATCCCTTTATATATGCGCGTTAATTCTCACTCAACCAGGTGAGTCCTCAAAGTGGGCTTTGAACAATTGTCAAAATTACGCAAGCATAGACATACCGTTTCACTGTCTATTGTTGACTGGGTGATATTAACCTTGTTTCTTTTATTAGCTCGTCATTAATCATTTATGTTGAAATTAGTAATTTACTAGTGTAGCAAAAGGTCATGATATGGTATAATGTGATGTTGGAGCCAATCACCTTGAAGGATATTTAGGGTTGTTGCATGTCCAATGCTTCTACACCTAGTTCTTCAAGTTAGAGGTTAAAGTGGAATCGATCATTCTCAATCTAGGTCATAAATGGCCTTCCAAAATACTTATTATTACACGAATCACGGTTGTAATTTCATATCATTGGGCTCTGTTGCTTGTTATCACAACATTTGAGAATGTTTTCTTAAAAAGTTTATATTCCAACTTTATTTTTAGCAATGTATCATGTTCAGATTCTATAGATGATTATTGTGAGTCAAATGCCAAATAACTGACATCCAACCTAACGTCTTGCTTGCAGGTTCCACACAGTTGCGTACCTGCAGCAGGTCTGGTGGCTGGATCTGCTTCCCACCTGGTGCATACAGCCTATACATCCGCCTGCATCTTGGCGGAGCCTCGAAGCGGCTAGGTCGACGGATTTGTAACCAGGAGCATGTCCATGGTTGGGATGTTAAGCCTGTGAGGTTACAGCTATGGACATCGGACAGTCAGCAGGCTAAATCCGAGTGGCATTTGGAAGAACCTGGGTGCTGGAAGAGGTACCATGTAGGTGATTTTGTTGTGAGGTCTGACGTGCCGACTAAGGTCAAGTTTTCGATGACCCAGATCGACTGCACTCACACCAAAGGGGGTCTTTGTATCGACTCTGTGTTAATATATATACCCCAAGGGATTTAAACAAGATAAGGCTATTCGCTCCTATGGGTAGGTTCTGCAGTAGTGATAGTCGAAAGATAAAATCACAAGCAGAAGATAATTTTTTTTTTGTTTGTAACGTTTGTTTTAATGCCAGAGGGTGCCACTGCTGTTTATTTTGCAAATAATGTCTTTTTATTGTGAAGGCTTGCATTTTCTTTTTTAAAAGGGAGTTACTATGCGCACGGACCGAAATTGCTCCTCTCACGGACCACTTTATAGGCACCCCTCAAACTAATTTAAAAAATCATTTTATTGCTTTATACCCAACATTCTAGTGTTGGTTCTTAGGTTCAATACTAATGTTGTATTTGATGATGATCAACAGTATGTTCTGTGCTAATCACTCTACATGTTTTAGTCTCAAATTTATTACTGATTATCTTGATGGAGACACTATATTTGATGATGAGATGATGGTTTTAAGGCTACGGAACAAAAGCTTTGCATGAAGACAATTGTACTTCAAGTGTATTTTATGTTTTCTTCATGTATTTTGCATTCGATTTTGTATTCTTTCGTGAGATCAAAAAGGAAGATTTTCCTGGCCACACACGATATTCACTAAGCTTCATTCTTCGTGGTCATAGGAAGTTGTATTCATCTTCAAACTCAAAATGTAAGTAAAACCACAAGGGTGGTCGGTAAGTGGAAAGTTGTAGTAGTAGTTATACTTGTCAAAAGCCCTAACTTGTTTGAGGTCCTCTTGGTAAAGACGTTATTTGGTTGTAGAAGCCCTCTTGTAGGAGAAGAGGCACAGTTATAAGAAGCCCTCATTTTTAGGCCAGGTTGCTCTCGCTTGAGAGTTAGTGAAAAATCCAAGCAGTGCATGGGACTAGATGTAGCCCACTGGAGGGTGAACCAGGCTAAAATAACACGTGTTTACGATTGCTTTGTGTCACTACTACTCTCATTATCCATCAGAAAGCAAGAAACATGGGTCGTGAAACAAAGGTACACCCGTCCCTAATCACAACGAAGGGTTACATGTTCAAGGATCAGACTTCATGTCACTAAATAAACCGTGTGGTGTTTCAACACCATCCCTAATTTGCAGCATAGTGACAAAATATGCAGATATATTTCATGATTTGGATGTCACATAATTTGATATGAAATCTAAAGCCATGTCAGAAGAGACTATATAAAGGGACCATTTAGATCTCTTCTAGTAGATGGCGCCTAACATAGATTTTCATACATTTTTTGCATCCAATAAATGATCAGAGTCAGTATACCAAAATGATCTCAAACCTTTTTGACTACTGATCCTTGAACATGTAACCCTTTTGTTCTCCATAAATACCGTAAGACACATTTGGCTGCTGTCAAATGGTCAACTCCTGAACTTAACAATCTGCCCAACACACCTGTAATATATGCAATAACCAAATGCATATAAAACTGAGCATACTTTAGACTCCCTATTGGTGAGATATAGGAAATCTTCTGAAGATTATTCTCAGGGCAATTATTGAGACTAAACTTGTCTCCCACAGAACTTAGCATTCATTACCACATAGATATTATATAAATTACATGCTCCCACAGAACTTAGATAACATCATTAAATATCATCTCAAAACCGAACGAGGTGATCACTTAATGAAATTTAATGTATCAGTAACGATATTGAAATGCTCTACTAATGCCATTATAAACCTTATAGAGTCTTTCATGAAAAGTCCAATAGAAAGTCTCTTTACACATTAATGCATTCTTTTCCGTATAAATTCTTTGAGTGATACGCTTTAAATATTTTCTTAATACCCTTTTGAATTCCCTTTTGATTGTAAAAGACTATTTACAATCAATAGGTTTCAAAACCTTATGGCAATGAGAAAAGATTTTAAGTATCATTAAAAGACTTTCTTAATTAATGCATTAATCCATTTTAGAGATGTAGAACTTTTATGACTTGATGTAAGTCGAACTTCCATCATCCTAATGTCAACAGTGAGCTTGTCATCTCTTTAATGGATATTCCTGAATGGCAATTAGTTACTTGAGGTGCTAGAGTTTGTCCTTATGAACAATTTCCCGAATGGGAGGAATTGCAACATTATCTTGAATTTATTGTGTCTTGAACAATGTCAGGAATACCATCCTGAACAATGCCAACAATACCTGTGAGATTAATCTTCTTCAAGAATAATGTCACTAACCAAATTTCCCCCCTCAAACTCAGTATCCTCAAATAGGTGCGCATTTCCTAATTCGTAAACTAACTTAATAGTGGGATTATGTAAAGTCATACAAAATAATATCAACTTTAAAACTATTCAACTAAATTAGAAAATCATTAGCATTATGTCCTATTACTTTATTAGGCTTGTAAAGCCTTACTTTAGTTGGACATATCCAAACATGCAATTGATTCATTTGTTGAAACTTTATTAAGGATATAAGCTGCAATCAAAATATAACTAAATTCTAAACTGTTAATTCTTTCATTACAACACATGAACTTAAATGCAGGAATTCTATAGATGAAGCAACATTTCCAAATAAATGAAGATTATAATGATCTTTTAAAGAACTAGAATAAACTAATTTTGAATTAAGAGACAACCAAATTTTCCATTCAAAATTGAACACTTATAACCGAATTTGTTCAAAATAGAAATGGAAATCCAAATTCCGTTTAAAAACGGTACATAATAGTCTCATAAAATTCAAATACATTCTAGCATTTAAAAGAAATAATCTAAATTTAATGTGCCTCTATTTGAACCATCTTGCCATTGCCCATATCGATGTATCTTTCACCATCATTTGGCTCTTGGCATCTTAGGCAATCCTGCATAGACACAATGATGTGAATGGTTATACCAAATATTTCCATCACGTGCCTATAAGTACCAAAGGTTGCATGAAAAGAAATTAACTTAGAATCAAACCGAATTAAAGAAACATACCCTTTTTAGCACGCCAAGCGTGATAATTTGAGCAATTCTTCTTTACATGCCCTTCAGCTCCACAGAAGAAACAACCATGACCTTCTGAACTTTTCAGTTCCCTTTGTTGTTTCTTTTGAGAAGCTGTATCTGCAGCTTCAGTATCCTTCTTCCTCTTGTTGAAGGTTGATGTCAGGAGAGGACTTTCTGTCATTTCTTGCTCAAGCCTTTCATCTTCCTTTACACAGTTTGAGATGAGCTCATCCAGAGACCAAGTCTCATCCTTCAGGTTGTAGCTAATGACTGGTCAAACTGAGATGGAAGAGATATCAAAACAAAATGCACTAGCAGAGCCTCAGAGAGGTCTAGCTCAAGTGCTTTCAACCTTGAAGCAATATTAGACATCTTCATTATATGCTCCCTGATGTTTCCTTTACCTTCATATTTCATTGAAGATAGGTTTGTCAAGAGTGTATTAATCTCACCCTTTTCATTATTGACAAACTTCTTTTCAAGCTCTATAAGGAACCATTTAGCTGTGGAAATTTTCTCTGAAAGAGAACCCCTGAGATATTCTGGAATGGCATTCTTTATAAGCATTAGGCTCATGCGATTTGATCTCTTCCACTCCTCGATCTCCCTCTTTTCATCAGAGGTACTCTCATCAGTGAGTGGTGGGGGACAATGAGTCCTTAATGCCAGATCAAGATCCATGACTCCGAGGATTATCAAAAGATTCTCCTTCCATGCCTTGAAGTTAGTGCCATTAAGGACTGGAATTGATTTTAGGTTGGCAGAAAAATTTTCAGGAATATTAGCTGAAAAGAGAACAAGAAAACAATTTATAACATGTTCATATGAGTATTAAATGCAACAACAAATTCAAATTAATGCTATTTTCCCATCTCAAGACATCCCCCACTAGTCCAATATTTATCTTTGGATAATCTATTGACTAGTCATTGACATCTTGTTGTAGCAATCAGACCGACAATAATAACATGCCAAAAATAAAACTTCCTTTGGGCCGAATTAAATTTGCATGCATTGAACTCACTAATCATCACCTTGTCTATTGCCACAGGTGCGCATGAAATGGTATAGAACGGTAATCTTCCTTTGGGCCGATTTAGCATTCTTACGCAAATCACGGGCACATTTGATTCCTTTTACATTTATGAAATGAAATAATGCAAATCAACAGAGCCCACTTTGGCGAGATGATGATTGCACGAAGTCATTTCAAAAAATATATACCTTTGCAAAATTTGAATTTATGTCGCAATTTAATACATAAACTTATACTTTAAGTGGAGATATTCAAGTCCACTTTTCTTCAAAATCAAATTTAAGGCAACCAAAATTTTCATACAAAAGTATGTATTCAACTTGTTATATTTCGAGATTTAAACTAATCTTCACAAGAAAACACACTTTGGTGAGTTGATGATCCAATCAATTCACATTCGAAATATATAATTAATTGTGCCAAAAATTGAAATTGAAACTAAACCGAATTTAACAAAAAATGATTACACCAAGTGGAAATATATATAAGAACCTTTTATTCCACCCTTCTAATCATTTATACCGAGTTAAATAAAATCCATAACTTCAACACAAATTTTCCTCTTAAAATGGGGTATATAGGTGTACTAATGTGTATATGAACATACATATAAAGTTATATATATAAATACACACCCTATCCCATTTTATATATAACTTTAAAATGTGTCAAATTTCCTTAAGGCCATTTGCTTGATGGTTAGTGCACAAAAAATTCTTTAAGGCCTTTTAAACTTATTCTTAAGGAGAAATATATGTTAAACCTTTTTATTTACTCCCGAAGAAAACACCTGAATTTTGTGTTTTAATTTAAATCTAAATTTAGGCAATCTGAATTTTCATACCGAGGTATGAAGTCAACTTGTTATATACCGAAGTATATATATATGGTTTTAAGCTTTAAGCTTAGAATTTAAATTTATTTTGCACAATTAACACAAAATTTTATCTTTGAGGAGAAATATACATTTAAGCGTCTTATTTCCTCCTTCATCCCAAATTAAATTCAATATCGGGCAACCTATCATACAAAAGTATGTATTTAACCGTTTATGTTACGAAATAATAATAATTTAACAGTAAAGCCCACTTTGGTGGGATCCCGTAATAATTAAAATTATTTTGAAACATATAATTTAATGCGCCCAAAAATTGAATTTAAATGAAACTGAACTTAAATGTAAATATACATGAAAACCTTTTATTTACTCATTCGATCCGTTTAAAATTCTTCCAGGCAACTGATCATACTAAGTATGTATTTTTAATCCGTTTACATTCCGAAATAATAAAAAAATTTAATAGTGGAACCCACTTTGGTGGAATTTCACAAAAAATTAGAGTTATTTTGAAATGTATATTTAACTGAATTTTTGCCTAAAGAATTAAAATTGGAATGAACTTAAATTTAACACACAAAATTGGGCCTAAAGGAAATATATATACAACCATTTATTTCCTCCTTTTAACGAATTTAAATTCAAAATTTTAGGCACCAAATTTACATACAAAGTATGTCCGTAACCTTTTATATATCGAAATAATAGTAATCGCCACGATAAAGCCCACTTTGGTGGGGATTTGATTTAATTACAATCATTTCGAAATATATATATAATATAGCATGCCTAAAAATTAAATTTGAAATTAAAAAACTGAAGTTTAACACAAAAAATTATACTTAATGGAAATATATAAGTTTCCCTTTTATTTCCTCCTTAGCTTTGTGTTAAAACATCCCAAGATTGGCCCAAATTTGTGTCCAAATAGACTAAAAGAAGCCTATAACATCCAAATAACCCAAACAGGCCCACTTGGGCAGCCCAGCCTTCCCAAAAAAAATCAAACAGTTTTTTTTAAAACTTGTTATGGGCCGGCCCAAGGGGGCCAGCCCACGCGGCTGTGCGTGCGAAAACAGGGGGGTTAGGGTTCCTGATGGGGGCGGCCGCCGCCGTCGCCCCCCCCTAATCACACTGATCGTCGGGCGCCGGCTAGTTGCCGGCGCCGGACACTCCGACCGGGGGCGGCGGGTGCCGCCCCCTCTGCTCCTGAATGGGGGCGGCGGAAGCCGCCCCCCCCCCCCCCCCCCCCCCCCCCCGAAAAATTTGCAGCAGGCCCCGTATGGGGCCTGCTCTGCCAACGGAGGGGGGGCTGCTGGGCGCCGCCCCCCTCCAAAGTCCGACAGGGGGCGGCGATGGCCGCCCCCTCTGAAGTCGACAGGGGGCGGCCATCGCCGCCCCCTCTGAAGCCCTAACCGGGGGGGCGACGGGTGCCCCCCCTTTCAGTTTCCAATTCTGTCGATGGAGAGGAGCGGCTTCCTCCTCTGTTTGGCCGACAGGGACAACACAGCTGCCCCTTTCTGATCTGCGACGTCGCCGGCGTCGCCGGCGCAGTTCTTCCGACGGGGGCGACAGAGCCGCCCCTCTTTTACTGTGTCGGGCGGCGGCCGGCGGGCCGCCCCCGATCTAGGGTTTGTAAAACCCAAATTTTTTTTTTGAAAAAATTAATCAAAAAACCAAATTTTTGCATAGATCCGAATATTATATCTGATAAAAAATGAATTTTTAACAGATCCGAAACTTAAAACAGATTAAAAATCTGATTTTTATCAGATCTACTACGAGCAGACAAAAATTTAAGATCCACAGCATGTGGGCTCTGATACCACTTGTAGAAACTAAAGATCTAGATTAATCATTAAGCAAGACCATGCAAATAATAATCTAGATGTATAACATGCGGAATCTTAAATCATTGACCTACTCGGATTTAGCGGAAGCGTACCTGAGTCCTTCGCTAATAGTCTGAAAGATCCTGACGATACCGTAGCCGGCGATCTTCCAGAATAGCACGAATCAACTGTTGGAGAACCCCTTTAGTTTTCTCCTGGTTTCTCTCCCAGCGACGGGACGTAGAAAAGACGGCTCAACTTTGTTCGTGTATTCCGGGGACCATGACCGCTAATATTTATAGGCTAGCCTCCATAGCCCTAGGGTTTCCAACTCGGCCCATCAACGAGTTGAAGCCCAATAGTCTCTACACATAAAGGCCCCACAACCTGTTTAACTCATTTAGCCCATTTAATTAATTAAAAACAGATCACTAATATATTGGGCTTAATATAACAGCGTAGCACTTATATAATTATTCACCGCATATTAGCCCAACGTTGGATTAAGATCCAACTTGTTGGATAAGTTCCAACAGTATATCCTTTCTTTCGCCAATGTTTCTAGTTTGTGTTAGGTTTATATAGGTAGAGTTGAATTGGATCTGCTCATTTTGTTTAAACAATTAATAATCTAAGTAGATATCTCACCTCTTTACATGTTTAATGAAAACTGAGGAGTATGGGCAAGAATAAATCGAGGAGTATGGGCAAGAATGATTTATTCATTTCCTGATGAAGATATTGAAGTAGGTTATTCTTCTTCACACGTTCTTAATTATTCTCTCCGTTCATCTGCTTTCTTTTTCACAGTTCCTTACTTTTGAAGCATCGCAATCTTTTTCACAGTTCCTTACTTTTGAAGCATCGCAACTCCTTGCCATCCGGTTACCTTTGGCCTTGTCAACTTAATTTGTTCAGTTCCTTGTTTGTATCTTGCACATACATCATCAGATATGTGATTTACACATTGTAGGACCAATTTTCAGTGCTGGTGTGGGTCATCCATTTCTTAGTACTCTTTCTTCCAACTATTCTGATTCCATGACCAAATAAGGGATTTGTTAACTGCGAGTACCACTCTCATCCCTTTATATATGCGCGTTAATTCTCACTCAACCAGGTGAGTCCTCAAAGTGGGCTTTGAACAATTGTCAAAATTACGCAAGCATAGACATACCGTTTCACTGTCTATTGTTGACTGGGTGATATTAACCTTGTTTCTTTTATTAGCTCGTCATTAATCATTTATGTTGAAATTAGTAATTTACTAGTGTAGCAAAAGGTCATGATATGGTATAATGTGATGTTGGAGCCAATCACCTTGAAGGATATTTAGGGTTGTTGCATGTCCAATGCTTCTACACCTAGTTCTTCAAGTTAGAGGTTAAAGTGGAATCGATCATTCTCAATCTAGGTCATAAATGGCCTTCCAAAATACTTATTATTACACGAATCACGGTTGTAATTTCATATCATTGGGCTCTGTTGCTTGTTATCACAACATTTGAGAATGTTTTCTTAAAAAGTTTATATTCCAACTTTATTTTTAGCAATGTATCATGTTCAGATTCTATAGATGATTATTGTGAGTCAAATGCCAAATAACTGACATCCAACCTAACGTCTTGCTTGCAGGTTCCACACAGTTGCGTACCTGCAGCAGGTCTGGTGGCTGGATCTGCTTCCCACCTGGTGCATACAGCCTATACATCCGCCTGCATCTTGGCGGAGCCTCGAAGCGGCTAGGTCGACGGATTTGTAACCAGGAGCATGTCCATGGTTGGGATGTTAAGCCTGTGAGGTTACAGCTATGGACATCGGACAGTCAGCAGGCTAAATCCGAGTGGCATTTGGAAGAACCTGGGTGCTGGAAGAGGTACCATGTAGGCGATTTTGTTGTGAGGTCTGACGTGCCGACTAAGGTCAAGTTTTCGATGACCCAGATCGACTGCACTCACACCAAAGGGGGTCTTTGTATCGACTCTGTGTTAATATATATACCCCAAGGGATTTAAACAAGATAAGGCTATTCGCTCCTATGGGTAGGTTCTGCAGTAGTGATAGTCGAAAGATAAAATCACAAGCAGAAGATAATTTTTTTTTTTGTTTGTAACGTTTGTTTTAATGCCAGAGGGTGCCACTGCTGTTTATTTTGCAAATAATGTCTTTTTATTGTGAAGGCTTGCATTTTCTTTTTTAAAAGGGAGTTACTATGCGCACGGACCGAAATTGCTCCTCTCACGGACCACTTTATAGGCACCCCTCAAACTAATTTAAAAAATCATTTTATTGCTTTATACCCAACATTCTAGTGTTGGTTCTTAGGTTCAATACTAATGTTGTATTTGATGATGATCAACAGTATGTTCTGTGCTAATCACTCTACATGTTTTAGTCTCAAATTTATTACTGATTATCTTGATGGAGACACTGTATTTGATGATGAGATGATGGTTTTAAGGCTACGGAACAAAAGCTTTGCATGAAGACAATTGTACTTCAAGTGTATTTTATGTTTTCTTCATGTATTTTGCATTCGATTTTGTATTCTTTCGTGAGATCAAAAAGGAAGATTTTCCTGGCCACACACGATATTCACTAAGCTTCATTCTTCGTGGTCATAGGAAGTTGTATTCATCTTCAAACTCAAAATGTAAGTAAAACCACAAGGGTGGTCGGTAAGTGGAAAGTTGTAGTAGTAGTTATACTTGTCAAAAGCCCTAACTTGTTTGAGGTCCTCTTGGTAAAGACGTTATTTGGTTGTAGAAGCCCTCTTGTAGGAGAAGAGGCACAGTTATAAGAAGCCCTCATTTTTAGGCCAGGTTGCTCTCGCTTGAGAGTTAGTGAAAAATCCAAGCAGTGCATGGGACTAGATGTAGCCCACTGGAGGGTGAACCAGGCTAAAATAACACGTGTTTACGATTGCTTTGTGTCACTACTACTCTCATTATCCATCAGAAAGCAAGAAACATGGGTCGTGAAACAAAGGTACACCCGTCCCTAATCACAACGAAGCCATAGTATCCATCAGAGCCCTAAAGCATGAAAATAAAGAAATTAAAAGGGGATATGTGGTAGTGAGAATCAAACATGGGCCTCCACCAAGGCAGCTAGAAGATTCAACCACTAGGGCGAGCACCGGAGCTCCTCATTGCTATTTAGTTGCAATTGTTATTTGTTTTCACCAAGCACTGATTCTTGGTTGCATGTAATTGAGTAGTTGACTAAGTACCTAGCGAGGTCACACTCGTATGTGTCATATGCAATATTGTAGAAGGGTTTGATAATTTTTGATTAGTACTTAATTTCTGACAATGTTGTTCAACCCCTCTTTTAGTAGTGTTTGTCATCTATATGATCCTAACACGTTGTATCAAAGCACAAGTGGAACTTATCATTTTCTTGGACACTCCCTTATCTCGTGATTCAGTAAAAGCAAAACTTGGTATCATTTTCCGCTACTACGGTAGAGTATATTGATGCCGGACTAGCATGTGCTCTAATCTTATGGATGAGACAAGTCTTAACTGACTTTGAAATTATGTGTTATACATCCATCATCTACTTTGATAATAAGGGTGCTATTAATCTGACAAAAAACCATGTTTTACACCCTAGGACAAAACATATAGATATTCGACACATGTTCATTAATGATCATTGTTACAAGAAGGATGTAGAATTAAGATATATTTCTATTGAACAAAAGTGGCAGATATACCGACCAAAGCTCGTAAGTTAGATACATTTATCAAATTACATAGAAACCGTGGCATTGTTTGTGAGGAAGAACTTTAGTTGTTTATTCTATGCTTGCTAATAAATTTATGATCTCTCTTACATTGCTTCTTTTTTATCATGACAACGGGGGGAGAAATGTGGAATGCATATAAAATGTAATTCATACAATATTCTGTTCTCAACACGTGGTTAAATGTAATTCATGATATGATAATATTCTATTCTCAACACGTGGTCCTACACACTTGACAAACACGTGGTTATGTTTGAACTCATACACACTCAAGATTTAATATGAATATATGCTTTATTCATACTTATCCTAACGTGCAAAGATGCAGGGGGAGTTTTAAAGATTTTCATTAACACCATGCATCAATGTAGGGGAAGTATGTGCGTTTCTTTCAATATTATCATTCTATATTTTATATCATTTGTTTGTCGTCACCAAAAAGATGATAAATGTTTGATATTAAGTACCTAAATTATAGTTTTGATGATGATTAAACAAATGATGTGTACTAATCTTGATTAGTAAGTGTGTATGTTATAAAGAGAAAATTTCATCAAGACCATTGGAACATGCACAAAGTAATGAAAGAAATGATCGTATAAATGGCACATGCTCAAAGCATTGAAGGCATTTAAATTAGAGCATGAAGTCAATATAAAAAGTGGAGGAGACTCACTCAAAGGCAATAAGAGCTCACGATTCTAAGGCATGGAGATGGATGAATTCAAGCTACTTCAAGCCAAGATGGTATATTTTTGATGTATTTTGTATTTTAGTCCATGTTTTTAGAATTTATATAGGCGGTTGAGATTGAAGCTCCACACACACACTTAGAAAACATGTTAAGCCATAAAAATTATTTTGAAACTATTTTTAAATCATTTAGGTAGAGTATCATACTCTCTTTTTGATACAAATTCATGTATAGCAGAGTAGTCGACTCTCCATACTATAGGAGTCGACTATCGGAGTTTAGCTGCTTCAGAGTAGTTTCTGACTCTGCAGTGTAGTCGACTAGTGTAGCCAGAGTAATCGACTCTTGAGGTAGTAGTGGACTACAGGGAGAACAGGAGTCGACTCTCATGCTTTAGCGGTCAAGTTTTGAATATTTCCATAATTGACGTGATTGTGTAGGTTATAGCCATTGGGGGATGATTTTTTGGTTTTTTTTGTACGAAAATCATCTCTATAAATAGAGAGCTTTTACAAGAGTTTTACAACAATTTTACAAGAATTATTAAGCATTTTATGGCTAAATTTCAAGTGTTTTCAAAGATATTCATCTCTCTTGCTCTCTACTATTTTCAAAGGCCATTTTGTTTTGATTTTTCTTAAAAGATTTCAAGCTATTTTTGGCCTTATTGATTTTAATCTCTAGATCTTATCTATCATTTTTGAGACAAGATCAAGTTGTTTTTGATTCTCAAGCATTTTAAGTTTCGATTCTTTCTTGAGATAAAAAAGGAAAATTTCCTGGCCACACACGATATTCACTAAAGCTTCAATGTTGGAAGCTATAAAAAGTTGTATTCATATTCAAATTCAAAATGTAAGTGAAACCACAAGGGTAGTTGGTAAGTGGTAAGTTGTACTGGTTGTTGTTCTTGTGAAAACCACTCACTTGTTTGATGTCTTCTCGGTAAAGAGGTTATTTGGTTGTAGAAGCCATCTGGTTGGAGAAGAGGCACAGTTGTAAGAAGCTTTCATTTTTAAGGCATAGTTGCTCTCACTTGAGAGTTGGTTAGTGGAAAATCCAAACGGTGATTGGAACTAGATGTAGCCTACGGGAGGGTGAACTACGATAAAATTCCAGGTGTTTGTGATTGTCTTATGTCAATATTACTCTCATTACTCTTTACTTGTAATTGTTGTTGTTAGTTTTCTATTATGCACTGACTCCTGGTTGCTGGTAATTGAGTAGTTGACTAAGTACCTAGCGTGGTTACACTCGTAGGAGACTTAGGCAATATTGTAGAATGATACTACTGATCTTAACAGATTAGTGTCGTATGGAGTCAATAGGTTCATAATAAATCCATGCCATGTGTAGACGGATAAACTTATTAGGAGTAACAAATCTCATCACATAGTTAACTATGGATCACATATGAATCAAGGCTTTAATGTGCAATGGGTTTGACTGATTTCGTACTCGAGACACGTTAAGGACATAGACTTGATGAAGACAGTTGACTATACGATAAGCTGTCATTGTCAATTCCAAGTCCTGGTTGGAAGAGATTTCAGATTCAAACCAACCAGATAATGACTGTTCCAAAACAAATGGTATTGAATCATTGGGCCGGCACTCGAGATGACTCGACCAATGAGTAATTAAGGCCCACAGAGCCCACAAGAGAAACCCGATATCAACTCCGTCAAAGCCCACCAGCCAGTCGCCCGTTGCACTCCCATCACTCAAACGTGGGTTTAAAGGCGGCCTCTTAAATAGCAAGAACGTGGGCAACATTTACTCATATTAAAGGGGGAGATCATGGCACCATAATAGATGACCGTTATCCCCCCAACGTCATTGAAGGGGCCCAGGAGGCCTATAAATACCAAAAGGGTTCCAATTCCCAAGCTATGAGATCTAATACATTGTAACACCTATAAGTGCAAATATTAATAGTAATTCATGCAATAGCTCAAGTTTTGACAATATTTGCATTCATGCCCAACAAGATTTGCATTATACACAAATGTGGGCATATTTGCAAAAAAAATTCCTTAAAGAGGGTTTTGAGGAAAGTTTCTCCAAATGGCATGGATAGTAATTATAATTACAAATTAGAGGGCATTTTTAAGAGGGAAAGTGAGAGAAAGGGAAAAAAAACAATGGCAATCTTGTAAATTGTGGGGAATTTATTGCATGAAGTTTCTAAACTTTCTCCATTTTCCCCCATTCATTAATCTCTTTATCCCTAAAAAATAAAAGGGGGGAGGGGGGTTTCTTTCTCTTGTGGCCAAACCAACAAGAGGAAAAAGAAGAAAAAAAACACAAACACACAAAAGGAGGGAATGGCAAACTTGAAAATGATGGAAAATCAAGAAACTTCTACACTATGCCTAATTACTCTACCCCATACTCCATTATTAAATCTTTTAATCTCCCAAAACCCCCCAAGACCTGGCATCTGTTTCCTTATCCCCGAAAGGGCCGAACCCAGCTAGGGGAAAAACAAAAAATAATAATAAGAGAAAAGGGAAGAAAAAGAGGAAGGAGGAGGAGAAGAGGATTAAGGTCAAGCTTGAGGAGGATCTATAATCATCCTATTAAGGCTTTAGGTAGGAATCTTAATCCCCCCTTGGTTCTATTTAAGATGTCTTCTTGTGGAAATTGCAATTAATTCTTGAATTTCCTTAGATTTGATGTTTCTCCTTAAAAATTGGTTGTGAAGTAATTTCTCTTTTACTCTTGGATGATGTAAATATTATATTATCTATAATTAAGGGGAGGTCATGCCCAAATTTTAGGAAGACATAGATGATAAGCTAAAAATTTGGTTTTTCTTCGATGGCTTTAGGAAAGTTGATGACTTTTTACTAAAAGTTTAGATTTTTCTTAAGGAGCTTTGATGAAAGGCCTCTATTAAGAAATACTATACACCTCCTCCTTGAGGTTTTCTTGTCAAGATGATCTTTTTCCTAGCATCCTATTATTAGTTTTCATTGAAAAAAAGATGATCTTTTTCCTAGCATCCTATTATTAGTTTTCATTGAAAAACTACTATTACATTTAAAGGACCTCTAACAAGTTTTAGTTTTTTCTTATAAGGGATTGTTTTTCCTTAAGAACTCATGTAGGAAGCATACTACCTTATGTCATATTATGTTTCAAGCACCCTTTATCCATTTTCAAGTTTCTTTATGAATTAGCAAGTGCTACAAACATGAAATCATGTCATTCCTTCCAAAGTTGTGAACTTTAGTAGCTTGTTTTAAAAAGTAGAATCTTTATTAAATACACATGAGCAAGTTGTTATTTTTATGGGTTTTTCTCATATTAGTCCCTTAAATCTTGCATAATTTGATATTAGTCCCTTAAATCTTCGAATTTTGAGTTTAATCCCTCATATCATTAACTATAACCAAAATAGTCCCCTACTCTAATTTTCTGTTAAAAATCCATTAATGCTGACGTGGCTGTTAGTGCTGACGTGTCCAGCTTGTTCGCAGTGGCAGCGACGGTGATGAGGGGGATGAGGAGGAGGGGCGGTGGCGGTGAGGAGATGGGAGGAGGGGGGAGAGGGGGATCGGCGACAGGGAGAAGGGGGGAGATCGACAGGGGGGTTATGGGGAGGAGGGGGGATCGGCGGTGGGGGGAGAGCTCTCCCGGTGGCAGGGAGGAGGGGGGAGGAGGGGGATGAAAGGGGAGGGGGAGGGGAGAGACGCGGTGGGGAGGACGGGGATGAAGGGGGAGGCGATGGAGATCGACGGGGAGGAGGGGGATGATGGGGAGGAGGAGGGGAGGGGGGATTGACAGCGGGGAGGCGGGGTGGATTGGGCGGTTATCGACGGCGGGGATGAGTGGGATGAAGGGGGATGAGGAAGGGAAGCGACGACGGGGAGGAGGGGAATGGGGGGAGGTGGAGGTGGAGGTGGAGGTGGAGGTGGGGATGAAGGGGGAGGAGGAGGGGGGAGCGACGGCGGGGAGGAGAGGGATGGGGGGATGAAGAGGGAAGGGGAGGGGGAGAGCGGCGGCGGGTAGGAGGTTCGCCTCCCCCTCCATCATCCTCCTCCGCCTCCCCCGCCTGCCTCCCTCATTATGGCTTAATTAATAATTAATTAACACTAATTTTAATTAATCGTTAATTAATCTACCTATTTAACAGAATATTGAATGGGGGGACGATTTAGGTTAACGGCTTAAGATTTGAGGGATTAAACTCAAAATACGAAGAATTAAGTGACTAATATCAAATTATGCATAATTTAAGGGACTAATATGAGAAAAACCCTATTTTTATTAATTATCCATGCACAAGTTACAACCTTCATGTTGTATGTATGCGCAAGCTACCACCTTTATAAAGCACAAAATTGTCTTTCTTAAGAAAATCATGCACAAGTTGTAAAATGCTCTCTTGCAATTGGAAAAGGGTGGGAAATACCCACATGATATTTCGGCTTAAATCCATGGCATGCCCCCATCACTCATTCTCTTGTGGCATAAATGAATATACACCAAAGATGCATAAATTTAAAGATATACATGCAAGAATGGTTATGATTTATGGTGGCATAATGAGAGGTTGCTTTGCCATGGGTAAATTGGGTATGGCATGCATATTTGGTATGGCACCTTGTGGATGTAATGTTGGAAAAGTTGTGGTGGGCATGGCATGTACATGCATGCCCCTTGGTTTAATGAAAGAAAGATATGGAAAGTTTTAAAGGAAAAGGAGGTGTCCATGCCAAATATGGTTCCATATGCAACATACTCATGTCAATGTAATTTCATAGGTATGTTTCCAATATGTTGAATTGAATGAGCACAAAATATGGACTTTACTTCGATTTGGGGTTGTAATTCTTTATGGTAAGGTTGTTCTACCACTTGTTCCAATATTGTGGCAATGGTAGTTGTAGTTCTTTTCTATACCCATGAATATTCTATCTCTTGTTAGCTTTCATACATCTTTATGCATGCATATGTCACTCATGTTACCCCATTTTGTATGTGCTGCAACTTAATATACCACATTCTTACATGCATGATATGCTACTAATTCTGGTAAAACCGAAAATTATTTAAATTAAATCCCAGATGTCTACTTCCACTTTTGAGGTGGGTGAGCACCCTGTGAGGGGTGGGGGAGACCAAAGCATTGGGTTGGCATAAGGGACGGGACTGGTTGTGTTAGTTGGGTTGGGTACACTCGCACTCCTGTCAGGCTACCGGGGCGGGGAGTGGGCGGAGGTGTTACCATAGGCTCCAGACGGGCTAGTGCGGCGGGGAGTCCTAGTTCTTACCACCCGCCTTAGTGGGTGAGGTCCCAATCCCTTATACCGTACTCAAGACCTAGGTTTCCACTATGCATACCTAAATAAAGAAATCTCAATAATTGTCACTCTCTGTGTTTGTTTTTCGTGTCGAATGTACTGATTGTAGTGTGGACACTGGAAACCCATAGATAGAGCCTTGGTGTGGTTGAGTTTTCCTACTGGGCACTCTGTGACGTGTCCCCCTTCCTCTACAGGTACAGGTCCAGTGACGACGGGTCCTCTGCCTCAGCAGAGTCGCCAGGAGGGCGGCACTTCCCAGTCTGGGTCTCAGGGTAACTAGGCTGTGTGTGATTGCCCTGGGTTTTGGGGCTCGAGGGTGAGTGAGAGGAGCTGTAGTTACTTTTGTACCCCCAGTACTTTTGTACCCCCTGGATGACTACGATTGTACTTTTTGGTTGTACAGTCTCTATGATGATGCCATGATGATGAGTTTAGTAGACACTTCTGTGTGTGACTCTAGACGCTCCCGCTGTTTGTCTGCCGCCGCTTAGCTGTACTTATTCTGTCGTGTTGGAGCATTCACTTTTTATACTTCTCTGCAATACGTTATACTTTTAGTCAGTGTAGTTCTAGCTGTTGCAGTGGCCTGTGTATTTCCTTTCCTAACAGCACATTCACGCTTTGTACCCAGTACCGCGGCCCGTCACCCATGTCTTCTGTATTTTTGGGGAGATGGGGCATGACATACATAGACTCTATTCTTTGAGCATATATTTCTTCCACTAAAGAGCTTGCAACATTAGATCTGAGACGAACCTCCGTGGGTCGATCTCAGCTGCTCCAAGCTCCCTCTCTTCCTTAAGTTTCCATTCTAATTTAAGCATCGGAGGGGATTTGGGTCGAAACCCAGATCCGACCCCCCTGACGTTTCCTTGTAATGCAGATCGCCGAGTCTTGATCCTCCGTAAGGGTCGTACTAGAGACTCCCAGCCTCGATCCGTCGACATACGGGCTGCTCAAAGGTCGATCGGTCCCCGCAAGCCATCCATTATCTATCAACCGACCCTGGTTCTTCCAACATATGGTCCCACTCAACTCGTTGACGATGCTCTGACTCAGAACGAAGGGTCCATGTCAGCAAGACAATTATTTCGGTCATTTTTGGCCTTAACAGTTTGGTGCCGTTTGTGGGAAAAAGTTAACTAGCTCGACATCCCGGAGCGATCAAAAAGCTATGTCAGTTGGACCCAACAATATCGAACTGATCCAAGGTCAGAATGAGAAACAAAAAGCAAACAGTGTCCTGGTGGAGGATGCCTCGGACTCTACGTCCCCATCAAAGTGACCGCGAAGGCCACCAAAGAACCTAAGGTGACCCAGAAGCAATTCGACAGATTCGCGGAGCAGGTCGACAAGAGTCTCGGTGTTTTGGCAACCCTGATCCCCAAAGCATGAGAGATCCCCCGCTCACAAATGAGCAACTATCACCTCCAAACCTAACCCTGACATCAACTAAAGGTGCAGCTGTGCTCACGTATCAAGGAGATCCGAGGGCCGATCGGTAAGAGATCAGCCCGCACAATACAACCCACACGTCTTACCAATATGACGAAGGGGGAAATGAGCATCGTTCTTTTGGTTTTCTGGGGGACCCACCCCCTCCAACTATAAGGAAACGACCCTTAACATCCTGGATCATGTAATATACGGGCCCCCCAGGTTATAACCCTCTCAATCTTGCATGTGGATATGGGAGGAGAGATGAGATCCCAAACCGATCTTCGGGAGCTACTTACATGAAAGGCGGAGAAGGGCGATCCCTGCTCATCCAATCCGCACTTCGACAAACCCCATTGAAGGACAACATCACTTCTGTACCCTCCATCCTGAAGTTCAAGCTCCCTGCCTTGCTAGCATACGATGGTAGAGGCAACCCATGGTTGCACATCTGCAAGTACTTAAACGTGATGCTGCTTCACGGGGCCGATGAGCCATATCTTTGTCGAGCCTTCCACGCTACCCTATTTAATAGGGCAAAAGGCTGGTACGAAGGATTACCCGATAGCTATATCGGGTCATTCGACAAATTGGCTGATTTGTTCTGCAAGCAATTCGTCGCGGGTCGACGTCACAAGAAGAAGTCCTCCCAACTCTTTACGTTCAAGCAGAATGAGAAGGAGATTATCCGAGCTTTCGTCCAACGATTCAACGACAAAAGGCTTGAGATAAAAGAGACGCCAGATGTAACTGTCACCGTGGCTCTCACTCAAGCGGTGCGAAACAAACACTTACGAAGGGCGCTCCACCAATTTTCACCCACAACTTCGCAGAGATGTTCAATATAACGGACCAGTTCATCATTTCCGAGGAAGCAGAAGAACCGACTGAAAATACTAGGAAGGGCATGCCTACCCATCGTGGAGACAATAGACACGAAAATCTGACCCAAGGAACCCCTTGTCAAGAATCTCGGGACAAGAGACCGAGAGAGAGAAGCCATAGAAACAAGGAGCGCCCAACTTATGCGAGGCCAAGTGCGTCCAAGACGGAGGTCCTCGCTTATGCCCCACATGAAGAACTGGCCCAATAATCCGTAACGACTGATTTTCATGTATCTGGATTTATTATAATATAATATATGTTTTGGTGGATTTTCTCCTCATGTGTGGTTTTCGTCTCCGTAGTTTTCATTTTCGATCGATTCGTCGTATTTTCTCGTTTCTTCCTTAGGATTGTCGATTTCGAAGTATGTCATTCATGACGGACTTCATAACGGTCGTATCTTACTATTAGATCAAGCCTAGGAGTCTTAGGAATCGATCCCGGGGCCCCGCGCTCCGTAACGGAACTTTTGGTGCTCATTAGCCGGTATAAGAAGGGGCACCGACCGACTAGATGACGATCCAGTCGGTCGGCAATCCTTCTTGGACCGACTAGTTAGCTTTCTAAATTTCTCAGGAGTTACTGTTTATCGTTAGTCGGTCTAAGAACGTTGGTTGACCGACTAGGTTACAAACTAGTCGGTCAGCAATGCTTCTTTAACCGACTAACACATCATCTTAATTTTAGTTGAGTTACTGTTTGCTCTTAGTCGGTCTAAGAACGTTCATCGACCGACTAGATGCCAAACTAGTCGGTCAGTATTTGTTCATGGACCGACTAACTCTAAAATCCTATTTTCGTTCAGAAGTTACTGTTTACACTTAGTCGGTCTGCGTTGGTCGACCGACCGACTAGTTGCCAAACTAGTCGGTCAGTGGTTGCTCTTTGACCGACTAGTCTGTGTTAAAACCCTAATCTCTGGGCAGCCGCCAGCCCATCCTATTTAAACCCATCCCAAACGTTTTCTTCTTCCTCAACACGACCCAAAACCCTAAAATCTTCCCCCTTGAGCCCCCATCTTCCTCCAAGCTTCATTCCTTCATTCCAAGCCCTAAATCCATCATCCAAACCATCCATCCACTCTATCTACCTCTCATCTTCCCCAAAATCTCACCAAATCCATCAAAATCCCCAAATCCCCCAAAACCCTAGTTTCCCCAAACTTCTCCAATCTTTTCCAGATCTGATCCTAGGGTTCTCCGGAGTGTTTCTTCCGCCTCCTCTCGGTAAGAAATCGATCTACCGTTGTTTTCATAACTTATTTATATTTTTATGAAACCCTAATAAAATTTCATGTTGTTTGATGATTGTTCCCCCAAAACAGCGATTTCCTCGTAGATTGGCATCCGTGTGACGAAGTGGTCGTCATCCCCGGTGCTAGGCAAGTGAAACTTGCCACTTAGGGTTTAGGCCATGTTTTAGGCCATTTGCTTGTTGTAGGCGTAAAAGAGGCTAGGCGACGAAATGATACTCGCCTAGGCGCAAATTGGGGGACTAGCTTGACAACGAAGCTAGTTCCGACATTTAGCATGTTGCACAATTACCATGTCATGTTTACCTTCCATTAACGGTACGCAAATTAATTGGCATGTCATTGCATTCTTTAAGTGTTTCTGTGATTGCGTAGCTTTGCTACAAATGCTTGTGTTCCTGGCTCGTGTTCCAGAAGCGGGCCATGTGTTGGTTGATAGCCAATGCCCGAATTGCTTGTTTCCGGATAGGTGCATCCCTACGCCAAATGTTTAAGAATGCGAGCTCATGTGCGGGGCAACCCCAGGCTCACTAGCTGAGCTCATGTGCGGGGACCCTGGCTCCATTACGTGTGGGTATTGGGGGTAAGAGTTAAGCGACCAATCAACTGGGAGTCTGCCCGATCAGTAACTACAGTGGTAAGGCGTAAACTCTGGGTTTTGGGGTAGTTGTTAAGCGGCCAATCAGCGAATGTGAAACCATTCAGCTGTAAGGCGTAAACATCTACAAAACAACGTGAATAGTGAATTGATTGAGATTGATAGTAGCGTGGCTACTCTTGTCTTGTCTTGTCTTGTCCCGATGATTGTTCTCTTGTACAAATTGTCTTGCCATGTTTTAATTGTGCTCTCATGTTATAACTGCCATGTCATGCATACTATAACTGCTAGGTTGCTAGATGCCTCACTTTCAGTTTCCTTGCCCAAGTCTTTTAGACTTGCTGACATGTGCCCCTTTACTCTTTTGGGTGACACATGTTAGATCCTGAGCCTGAGTACCTTGTTGAGGACGAGGTGTTCGCTGACGCCGAGCCCGAGCTTGTGTTTGACGGGGAGTACGTGTACACTGGGGACCAGTCCTAGTGTCTTCGTATGTTTTACTTTTGTTAGACAGTTGTTTTGTTATCGGTGCGTAGCACCTATACTTTGTTGTTGTTGTTGCTTTTGTTGGCCTTGTTCTGGGCCTTTAGACTCTTCTCTTTTAGCCTGGTGGCTTTTCTGGATGTTGGACTTATTTTCTTGTTGGACAAATTATGAGATGTGAGATTTTATTTCAGTCTCCCCTTGTGTTATTATTGTTGTTCCGTTGTGGTTACAGGGACCTGCTTATATTTTATTGACGCTTATCGGGTTTGGGGCTTCATAGCTCCACTCTCGTGCGGACCTTTTCACGTCTCGCCTCCATTTTAGGGAAGCGGGTCGTGACAGGTTTTAGTGGTGGCCCATGCAGGTCCTTCTGTAACTGCGATGTTTGGAATGACGATAATAATATTAGAATGTCCAATAAATTAAGTTCGACGTCTGATGTCATAAGCTATGAGTCTAATCTGATTCGTTTTCTGTGTCACTAGATGGCAGGAAGACGTTTCACCCATGGTGGGGGTAGTGGCGCGATCCCTCATGATGAGGAGCCTGAGCGGGAACCCACCAGCGGTGAGATGATGCGGATGATGCTGCAGATGATGCAAGTGCAGCAGGGCGTGCTTCTGCAAGTCCAGAATGCTCCACTTGCTCGAGCTGCCCGGGCTCTTCCGGATGCCCCTCGCTCTGAGCCGGGAGCGAAGCAATTTCGGGAGCTGGGTCCCGCATATTTCGATGGGTCTGAGGGTCCTCTGGCTGCCGATGAATGGATTCGGAACATCGAGGACAATCTGAAGATGGCCAAGATCACCCCGGCTGGATGGGTTGATTTGGCGAAGAGGCAACTCAAGGATAATGCTCGGAATTGGTGGGATGCGGAAGAGAAGTTGTTGGTGGAGCCGATAGCTTGGGCTACCTTCAAGGCCAGATTTGAGGGTGAGTTTTTCCCGAAAGCTGCCAGGGAAGAGATGCTGCAGCGTTTTATCGATTTGAAGCAGGGGAACTCGTCGGTGGACATGTATCACCAAGAGTTCATGAGGCTGAGTCGGTTTGCACCAAAGATGGTGCAGGACGCTGAGGAGAAGGCTCAGAGGTTCCTGCAGGGGCTTGCTTCGGAGCTCCAGAGTTTTGTGACCTCTTCTGACCGGGAATCTTATCAGAAGGTTCTGGTCGCTGCCAAGAGGCAGGAGCTGCTCGTGAACCAGATGAGGGGGTCTGTTGTTGGTGCTGGGAAGAGGCCTGTGGAACAGGCAAGAGCTGTGGTTAGACCTGGATTCAGGCCTAATCAGTCCGCTCAGTTTAAGAGGCCAGGAGGGCCTATTCTGAAGTTTTGCCATTTCTGCGGCAAGCCTGGCCACGTCAAGGATCAGTGTCGGAAGTTTTTGGGCCAGTGTCTGGTTTGTGGTGATGCTTCCCATGTCGCGAAGGATTGTCGGCATGCGAATCAGCTGCGGAGGGCTCCTGTTGCAGCACAGCCGTTGCAGCAGCGAGCGTCTGTTCCTGCTGGACGTGGAGCAGCTCTTGTTCCGCAGAGGCAGGCTTTTCAGCAGGCTGTTCCGCCGAGGAGGCAGGCTTTTCTGATGACCGCTGCGGAGAGCGAGGCTGTGGATGAGGTTATCGCAGGTAATCCTCGATCTAGCTGTTACATTCCTAGCTGGTTTTGATTGTTAGATTATGTTGTTTGCTTGAACATGGTTGTTTGCTAGACTAGGGTTTGATTGTTAATTGATTGTTAGGTGTGGTTTTGGTGTGCACATTTCCTGCACGAGTCCTCTTTGACTCTGGTGCATCGATGTGCATTATCTCTCGGAGCTTCGTGGAGAGGCATTCCTTGTTGACGTCCCCTCTTTCCAAGAGTTGGAATATTGTTACAGGGAATGGCGTGGTCTCGGTGCATCGTGGTTGCAATTCTTGCTCGTTGGTGGTCTGTGGACATGAGCTTTTCGCTGATTTCATTGTCCACGACATCATCAACTATGATGCAGTTCTTGGGATGGATTGGCTTGCGAGCTTCTATGCTACGATCGACTGCAGGTGAAAGAAGGTGGTGTTCGAGATTCCCGGACATCCAGTATTTGAGTTCAGTCGTGGTAGTAGTTCGCTTGGTCCTGTCAGATTTCGGGCCAGGCCGGTGGAGGCTGTGGCTATGCAGATGGAGCTGGAGCGGCCAGCTGTGGTGCGAGACTTTGGCGACGTCTTCCCCGAGGAGATGTCTGGTTTGCCACCTGATCGAGCTTTAGAATTCTCTATCGATCTTGTTCCAGGTGCGCAGCCGATTTCGAAGGCGCCGTATCGTATGGCACCTGCAGAATTGGAAGAGTTGCGGAAGCAGTTGGATGAGCTTTTGCAGAAGGGTTATATTAATCCTAGCGTGTCTCCGTGGGGAGCACCGGTGTTGCTGGTTAAGAAGAAGGATGGTTCGCGTCGCATGTGCGTGGACTATCGGGAGTTGAATGCGGTGACCATTAAGAATAAATACCCGTTGCCTCGCATCGATGATATTTTTGATCAGCTTGGAGGTTCGAGGGTGTTTTCTAAATTGGATTTGAGGAGTGGTTACCATCAGTTGAAGGTGAAGAAGGGAGATGTTCCGAAGACAGCGTTCAGGACGAAGTATGGACACTATGAGTTTGTGGTTATGCCTTTCGGCGTAACTAACGCGCCCGCAGTTTTCATGAATCTGATGAACCTGATTTTCTATGACTTTTTGGATAAGTTTGTCGTTATCTTTATTGACGACATTCTGATCTATTCGAAGTCGGAGGAAGAGCATGCCTCGCACTTAAGGACGGTGTTGGAGATCTTGAGGAAGCATCGGTTGTATGCTAAGTTTTCGAAGTGCGAGTTTTGGTTGGATAGAGTTGCTTTTCTCGGGCATGTGGTGACTGGAGATGGTATTTCAGTGGATCCCGAGAAGATTCGGGCCATCAGGGAGTGGCCTGTTCCGTCGTCTGCGTCTGAGATTCGGAGTTTTCTTGGACTTGCTGGTTACTATCGGCGATTCATTAAGGACTTTTCTCGTATTGCTGAGCCGATGACCAGGTTGACGCGGAAGGATGTTGCTTTTGTTTGGTCGGGTGATTGCGAGAGTACTTTTGGTATTCTGAAGGAGAGGTTGACGACTGCCCCTATTCTTGTTGTGCCTGATCGCAGCGGTGGATTTGAGATCTTTTGCGATGCTTCTGGCAAGGGTCTCGGTTGTGTGTTGCATCAGCACGGGCATGTTGTGGCGTATGCGTCTCGTCAGCTTAAGGTTCATGAGAAGAATTACCCGACGCATGATTTGGAGTTGGCTGCCATTGTGTTTGCTCTTAAGATTTGGAGGCACCTCCTGCTGAGTGAGAAAGTGAAGATTTTCACCGATCACAAAAGTTTGAAGTATATTTTCACTCAGAAGGAGCTCAACATGCGACAGCATCGATGGTTGGAGCTTATGGCGGATTATGATATTGATTTGCGGTTTCACCCTGGCAAGGTGAATGTGGTTCCTGATGCGCTGAGTAGGCTTCCAGCGGTGATGATTTTGACCTCGCAGTGGAGATTGCAGCAGGATTTTTGCGAGTCTGGTGTGGAGATTGTTCTTCCTGGGGAGGCTTCGTCGTTGATGTACATGCAGGTACAGTCGACGATCGTGGGTCGGATTAAGGCTGGCCAGGCTGAGGATCCGAAGCTGGTGAAGATTCGGGAGCAGGTGGAAGCCGGTCTGCGGGCTGACTTTTTGAATCATGAGGATGGCTCGCTGAGGTTCGGAGCCAGGTTGTGTGTGCCAGCTGGGGATATTAGAGATGAGTTGATGGTGGAGGCACACAATTCGCCATATTCTGTGCATCCTGGTGGCACCAAGATGTACCAGGATCTTCGTCTGAATTATTGGTGGCATGGCATGAAGAGAAGCGTGGCTCGGAGTGTAGCCAAGTGCTTGGTTTGCCAGCAAGTGAAGGCGGAGCATCAGCGTACGGCCGGGTTGCTACAACCGCTTCCGATTCCGGAGTGGAAATGGCAACACATCACTATGGATTTCGTGACTGGACTACCTCGGAGTCCGAAGCAGAATGACGCGATTTGGGTGATCGTAGATCGATTGACCAAATCTACGCACTTTATTCCGTTCCGAGTGGGACAGTCCACTGAGGCGCTAGCGAGGAGATATATGGAGGTAAAATTCTTTTTACTCTCCGTTTTATTTCCTTTTCCTAGTTTGGATAGTGATGTAACGTGAATCGTGCAGGAGGTTGTACGACTTCATGGAGTCCCCGTGAGTATCGTGTCTGACAGAGACACGAGGTTCACATCTCAGTTCTGGCAGAGTTTGCAGAAAAGCTTGGGTACGCGTCTGAGTTTCAGCACGGCGTACCATCCACAGACGGATGGCCAGTCCGAGAGGACGATTCAGATTTTGGAGGACATGCTGAGGGCGTGCATGTTGGATTTCAAGGGTTCGTGGGAGGACCATCTGCATTTGGTGGAGTTCTCTTACAACAACAGCTTCCAGGCGAGTATTGGCATGGCGCCATTCGCCGCTCTTTATGGGAGGAAATGTCGATCGCCATTGAGTTGGGATGACGTTGGTGATCGGGAGTTGTTGGTACCTGAGATGATCGTGGAGGCCGTGGATATCGTCAGGAATATTCGGGAGAGGTTGAGAATTGATCAGGACCGTTTTAAGCATTGGGCGGATGCTAAACGTCGTCCTTTGGAATTTCAGCCGGGCGACCATGTGTTCTTGAAGATTTCCCCGAATCGTGGTGTGATTCGTTTCGGGAAGCGTGGGAAGTTGAGCCCGCGATACATTGGACCGTTTGACATTTTGGAGAGGGTTGGCGAGGTAGCGTATCGCTTGGCCTTGCCGCCATCTTTGGAAGGAGTTCACAATGTTTTCCATGTGTCGCAGCTTCGTCGATACATTAGCAATCCATCTCATGCTGTGGATTTTTCGGAGATTACCGTTCGCCCCGATATGACGTATGACCAGCATCCAGTGCAGATTCTGGACAGGCGTCAGAAATCGCTTCGGAACAAGATTGTCAATCTTGTGAGGGTGATGTGGCGACACAGTTCACCTGGAGAGTCTACTTGGGAGAATGAAGATGAGATGCGAGAGCGTTTCCCACTTTTGTTTCCGGACTCGTGAGTGTTTGGGAATTCCGAGGACGGAATTTTTTCTTAAGTTGGGGAGGATGTAACGACTGCTTTTCATGTATCTGGATTTATTATAATATAATATATGTTTTGGTGGATTTTCTCCTCATGTGTGGTTTTCGTCTCCGTAGTTTTCATTTTCGATCGATTCGTCGTATTTTCTCGTTTCTTCCTTAGGATTGTCGATTTCGAAGTATGTCATTCGTGACGGACTTCATAACGGTCGTATCTTACTATTAGATCAAGCCTAGGAGTCTTAGGAATCGATCCCGGGGCCCCGCGCTCCGTAACGAAACTTTTGGTGCTCATTAGCCGGTATAAGAAGGGGCACCGACCGACTAGATGACGATCCAGTCGGTCGGCAATCCTTCTTGGACCGACTAGTTAGCTTTCTAAATTTCTCAGGAGTTACTGTTTATCGTTAGTCGGTCTAAGAACGTTGGTTGACCGACTAGGTTACAAACTAGTCGGTCAGCAATGCTTCTTTAACCGACTAACACATCATCTTAATTTTAGTTGAGTTACTGTTTGCTCTTAGTCGGTCTAAGAACGTTCATCGACCGACTAGATGTCAAACTAGTCGGTCAGTATTTGTTCATGGACCGACTAACTCTAAAATCCTATTTTCGTTCAGAAGTTACTGTTTACACTTAGTCGGTCTGCGTTGGTCGACCGACCGACTAGTTGCCAAACTAGTCAGTCAGTGGTTGCTCTTTGACCGACTAGTCTGTGTTAAACCCCTAATCTCTGGGCAGCCGCCAGCCCATCCTATTTAAACCCATCCCAAACGTTTTCTTCTTCCTCAACACGACCCAAAACCCTAAAATCTTCCCCCTTGAGCCCCCATCTTCCTCCAAGCTTCATTCCTTCATTCCAAGCCCTAAATCCATCATCCAAACCATCCATCCACTCTATCTACCTCTCATCTTCCCCAAAATCTCACCAAATCCATCAAAATCCCCAAATCCCCCAAAACCCTAGTTTCCCCAAACTTCTCCAATCTTTTCCAGATCTGATCCTAGGGTTCTCCGGAGTGTTTCTTCCGCCTCCTCTCGGTAAGAAATCGATCTACCGTTGTTTTCATAACTTATTTATATTTTTATGAAACCCTAATAAAATTTCATGTTGTTTGATGATTGTTCCCCCAAAACAGCGATTTCCTCGTAGATTGGCATCCGTGTGACGAAGTGGTCGTCATCCCCGGTGCTAGGCAAGTGAAACTTGCCACTTAGGGTTTAGGCCATGTTTTAGGCCATTTGCTTGTTGTAGGCGTAAAAGAGGCTAGGCGACGAAATGATACTCGCCTAGGCACAAATTGGGGGACTAGCTTGACAACGAAGCTAGTTCCGACATTTAGCATGTTGCACAATTACCATGTCATGTTTACCTTCCATTAACGGTACGCAAATTAATTGTCATGTCATTGCATTCTTTAAGTGTTTCTGTGATTGCGTAGCTTTGCTACAAATGCTTGTGTTCCTGGCTCGTGTTCCAGAAGCGGGCCATGTGTTGGTTGATAGCCAATGCCCGAATTGCTTGTTTCCGGATAGGTGCATCCCTACGCCAAATGTTTAAGAATGCGAGCTCATGTGCGGGGCAACCCCAGGCTCACTAGCTGAGCTCATGTGCGGGGACCCTGGCTCCATTACGTGTGGATATTGGGGGTAAGAGTTAAGCGACCAATCAACTGGGAGTCTGCCCGATCAGCAACTGCAGTGGTAAGGCGTAAACTCTGGGTTTTGGGGTAGTTGTTAAGCGGCCAATCAGCGAATGTGAAACCATTCAGCTGTAAGGCGTAAACATCTACAAAACAACGTGAATAGTGAATTGATTGAGATTGATAGTAGCGTGGCTACTCTTGTCTTGTCTTGTCTTGTCCCGATGATTGTTCTCTTGTACAAATTGTCTTGCCATGTTTTAATTGTGCTCTCATGTTATAACTGCCATGTCATGCATACTATAACTGCTAGGTTGCTAGATGCCTCACTTTCAGTTTCCTTGCCCAAGTCTTTTAGACTTGCTGACATGTGCCCCTTTACTCTTTTGGGTGACACATGTTAGATCCTGAGCTTGAGTACCTTGTTGAGGACGAGGTGTTCGCTGACGCCGAGCCCGAGCTTGTGTTTGACGGGGAGTACGTGGACACTGGGGACCAGTCCTAGTGTCTTCGTATGTTTTACTTTTGTTAGACAGTTGTTTTGTTATCGGTGCGTAGCACCTATACTTTGTTGTTGTTGTTGCTTTTGTTGGCCTTGTTTTGGGCCTTTAGACTCTTCTCTTTTAGCCTGGTGGCTTTTCTGGATGTTGGACTTATTTTCTTGTTGGACAAATTATGAGATGTGAGATTTTATTTCAGTCTCCCCTTGTGTTATTATTGTTGTTCCGTTGTGGTTACAGGGACCTGCTTATATTTTATTGACGCTTATCGGGTTTGGGGCTTCACAGCTCCACTCTCGTGCGGACCTTTTCACGTCTCGCCTCCCTTTTAGGGAAGCGGGTCGTGACATAATCAGACAAGAAAGGCAAATATGAGAAAAGGGGCGACATCAAGTTTTGCAAATACCATAACCTATGGGCATGATACCAACTATTGCTGGACGCTTAAGAAGGAGATCGACGCACTGGTCAAATGCAGGCATCCCAAGAACCTGATCGCCAATCAATCTAGCAAAGAGGGGCACTCGAAGTAGAAGGGCAAAATGACAGGGTCGCCTGTCACTAAGGTGGTGGACTAACGAGCTTCTAAAGCTCAAGGACAAATAAAAAGCACAGGACAAAAGCGACTACTGATGAGACTCGGAAACACCTGTACGCTTTTTACTTTCTTCAATAAAACATGTTTTTCATCAAATAAATTCTGCTTCGAAACTACTTTCTTTGATAGAGCATTTATGAATTTTATGAAAAGAGTCTCATCAGACTCCCCACGAAAAGGATCTTATCCTTAGGGAAACCTAAGGGAGAAAAATTCATATTGATGAAACCCACGTAGACCCTAACGTGTCTTCAGTCGTAAGTCGAAGAGCTATCCCTTCGCCAATGAACGACTCTAACTTGTCATCAGCAGTAAGTCAAAGAGGCCACACCTTCCCCACTGAACGACCCTAATGCATCGTCAGCTGTGAGTCGAAGGGGCCATCCCTTTGCCACTGAACGACGCTATCGTGTCGTCAGCCGTAAGTCGAAGAGCCACACCTTTGCCACTGAACGACGCTTTCATGTCGTCAGCCGTAAGTCGAAGGGTCACCCCTTCGTCACTGAACAACTCTAACATGTCGTCAGCCGTAAGTCGAAGGTGACGGGTCTTGGTAGACCCTTAAGGCACAGATCTGTTCCCAACAGAGGGATAAAAACGCAGCGAAAAAACATGTAGCTAAACAATTTAGCTAAGGCTCTAAGGAAAGCCAGAACCTTAGCCAGAATCTATACCGACTTGGGATGGATCTGACCACTCCAAGAGGGATCTATACTACTGCGACATTATTAAAATTATTTTAGAAAGCTACTAAATCACATACTCGGAACCTTGCCTTGGTACAGGCAAGGTGTACCGCACCGTCTTCCGAGCCGCTCCCCGTTCTGCGTCGAACCGCTCATCGAACTACACCCCGTCCTGTGTCGAACCACTCCTCGAACCGCACCCCGTCTCGAGGTGAGCAACCCCCTTGTCGCTGAGCCAACCACGCGCCGAAGAAAGTTTCACGTGAGAGGATCCTTCATCAAGACTTTGGGTTCGATCACAAGCTTCTTCGTGGCTTTGCTAGAGCCCTTCATGAGCAAGGCAGAAATTTAGGGAGAGCAGAAAAATATTTATTTTAAGCTAATATCCGAGCGTGCTCCAAACTTTTGAGAGCCGCTCAGATCTAGAGCCTGGGACAAGTTTAGAGGAGGGGAGCAGACCCCTATTTATATAGGCGGCTGACCCCTCCCCATTACTCCACTTCCGATGTGGGACTAAAGTTTGGAGTTAAATAATTCAAGTTGATTTGCCTTTCATAAAGGCCAAACTTCAATGAATTTTAACTCCCTCATCGTTGAGCTTCACATTTGATACAACATATCAAAGCGAAGGGCGTTGAATGGTGAACGCGTAGGAAAAAACGGCGAGTCAATCGGAGTCCGTTTAACTCCTCAATTGATCGTCCAAAGATGTGCCCAAAACTTGGTTTTCGTTCAAAATCAGCCGTCACAAAATTCTGCACCTAGGGTTTGAAACCCTACGTGTGGGCCCCATTGCCCAGTCAGCCTGGGGGGCCCAGCCTGCCTGGGCGCTGCCCAGGCTTGGGCTAGGCGCCCGTGTGCCCAGGCCCAGGTCACCTGGGCCCTGGGCCAGGTGCCCAGGGTGCCCATGTAGCATGGGCCATGGGCCAGACGCCGAAGCGCCAGGCGTCCAGGGTGCCCAGGCCCAGGCCACCTGGCCTTAGCTAGCCTGATGCAGTTTTGTGCTGACCCATGCCCAGTTTGGGCATGGGCAAGGCCTATAGTGCCTTTTAGAGGTTTTGGGCATATCTTTTGCATTTGGCGTCCGATTTGGACGACGTTCAAACCTGTGTTCACACCTGGACATTCCCGTCTTACAAGTAAACTTTTCCTCGTGTTTATTATATTAAATATTGTCGTAAAATATTTACAACACATTTAACTCAGTTTGCATCATATGCAAAATAGTCCTTATCTAAGCTTAAAATATCATTTGCATCACATATTAATGATCTGAGTGCATACATCCCTTAACATCGCTTAGTTGCACTCAGGGTCATTTATCCAGAATGCAGGAGCTAACTGCAAACTCTTTGCGATTTTCTATCCCTTGCATCAAATGCATATTCTCCCTAATGTTTCTACCTATTACTAAACGAAGGTCGCACTCTGTGTGAGACCCTACAGCCTAACCCTACTACAGGTGGGGCTCGAAGCCCCAGACGACAGTGACCACGAGCAGCAGTTGCCGACCATGTTTCAGTATCATACTTATGTAGGTAACTCAACGACATGAGTATTGTCGAGACCACCCTGACTGTGTCCGTGATGAATTCCGTAGTTTTAGTCTCTTCGTCAAAACTATGTCGTTGAACTCAAGCCTAGGGGACGGTCAAAATGTCACCCCAATAGCTTGAAGCCGGTCAGTTTCCATCGATCTTTAATGAAATAATGTTGGACATCTTCCAACATACTCTGGCCAGAGTTTTCACTAAAGACCGAACTAACACTATGACACTAACTCCCATTGACCGGGAGAGACGAATCCTATCTTGGTCATTACTCTCCTCGCACGCTTCAAATGTCACCCAACCAAAGACCTTTCGACAGGCCTAGCCTTGAAGCTAAGTCAGAGATCTAAGTGACACCGTTCACGTACAGGTTTGTACAATGACCTCAAGTCAAAGACCAACTTGCATATCATCACTAAGAGTTATCACTAACAGATTTTTCAATCATAACCATATGATAACTCTTGTGGGTCATACAGTGAACTCATTCTCCAATGAGCACCTGAGTCTCGTCTTCGACTTCGCCAAGTCAAACGATCATGAGATCATCATCACCGCTATACGGTGAAGACTAAGACACAATGGTCTATCCGATGTTTCGATATCATTTTCTCAAAACATCTACGACTACTAACCCTTTTAGACTTATGCTACTAACAGTCAAGCACTTCTCCATGATCGAGATACTTATCTTGATACATGTTTGACCTTGCAATTAGTCTCAGGACTTTACCTAAGTTAATATCTAATGATAACCATATTATGATTTACTTAGATAAATTTATACCAAACAGCTTACTTTTATTTCGAACAATATGTTTGTACAATTACACAGAGATAATTGCCTCGAAGGCATACATATCTCGCTACATCTCTTACTTGCACTTAAGCCCATTTATCCCGGTATCTCATACCGTATTTTACACATAAGTCTTTCTTGACTTCATGTGGTAGAGCCTTCGTAAATGGATCTGCTAAACCGTCTACTATATAGACTTAAGGGGTTCTATGTTCATATTAGACCAACCATTTGAATCTCATTCAAATAATTCCTTTGGTCCTTTGGAATCCATAATATTTAATTTCCCTGGATCTCATCCAGCTCATCGTACCTTACGACAATAATTTGAATAAGTTATTGGTCATTTTAGATGGTTCACATTTAACAGTGTCAAACTCTTTTGACCAATTTATCAAAATATGTTACATCCCCTTGATGCCTCACATGTGTTTTATTCGCTCCCACTAACCTTGAAAACTCTCTGCTAATTCATATAAGTTTGTTCTTCCAAATCATATTTAGAAAACACACTGTAAATGAATGCTCCAGTTTTTATGGTCATCATGAGTATTTACATCGAGTTCGGTCCGAGTAGATTTGTATACATCGGTTGGCGAGATAGTTTCATCATAATCCGTTTTTAGGAGTTAGGATGAAAACCATTCTCAACCAACATAATTGTACTTCTCTATTTCTTTTCTGCACCAATCTTCTAAGTTGAAGATTTACTTGCAGACATTAAAAAACAATTTCTTTTGGGCATGTAAACTAAAGTCCATACTTTATTTACGTGCATGGACCTATTGCATCAAGTTATTAATCAGAGTCCCTATGTTGAATTTCATCCTGGAAGTTATCTTAGACCATCATCGACTATGATGTCTAACTCGACTCTTCGTCTTACGAGACTCGAGTACTCTTTTAACTTTCCTAACGATTGATTTAATGAATATCTTACTGATAAGGTCCTCATAGAACCATATCAAAACCTAAGCATTTCTATCTGGGACTTAACCTAGAGGGAGAATTGTAACTCAATCACTTTGCCATGAGTCGCACTATGTCTAACAAAGTGCGATTCATGCTCTCTAACACATCCAATATGTTAAGATACTTGACCTGGGAGAAAATCACATTTTCTTTTATTTATGCAAGATTTAAAAAGCTAAGTATTTGACTTTTCGATCTAATCGAATCATTTCAAATACTTCTGTCATTTTGTTCTCTATTTTATCAGACTTGTGTTTCATCAAGAACACGTGTCATAATAATAATAAGAACAACTTATCCTGGCTAACTTAGACTTGGGTCCGGGTATATCAGCATGTACGAGACTGTGAGTTCAACAACTCATTCTCCCACTGTCTTACAGAAGGAGTTCCGGCCATCATACCTATGAGAATAAGGTTCACAAGTGTCCATAGACTTCATAATACGATAGGTCAGACCCCTCTTTATGTGACTTGTGAAGCTTAGTCTCTTTGGTACGGCCTAGTCTATTTTGCCATATAAGTTTATTACTATCTTGCGTATTCATATATTAACATTTAATATATATTATAGTTATTACAAATTACTAACACAAAACATTGCTTCAAAAGCCAGTGACGACATTCGTCAAAAATGTGTTAGACGTCTTTTGTATAACAATTATTCTGAAATCGTGACATCAAATATGTCACATTTTCAGTTCCTCCTACTTACGCATTTACTAATGATAAATAAAACTATCTTTCTCAATTTGACTTTTCTAAGTGCCTTCTTCCTTTTCTAAATCTCATTTAGACGTTAAACGTCTCAACAAAAATTTAAATAGCTATGCAAGCATCTCATGTATCCAAACGCTTGAGCTTTGCAACCTTGAGTGTAGCTCAACAAGTTGCTCGTCTCAAGATCCGGTTGGGATACATAGTCTTGCACCGCTCATGCACTCATATTCGATTCAAACAGTTTGATCGAATTTTCGAACCTTACGGATCGAACCTGCTTTCCATACAACCTTAAGTGTCACTCAACAAATTGTATGAAGAAACTTGCTATTGAACATCAATATGTTCGAGCTGTCCCATATAGAGGCGAGTGACATGTAGTGTGCATTTCTTTTGTTGGACTCAGAACTTAATGAAATCATATTCCTTAAGTCCGTCCTTAAGAAGGTCATTTTAATGTCAATGAGAATAAAGTTTAGTCTATCAATTAGAATTTAACTCGATATTCAATTAACCAACCTATTTGACCGAGTAACTTATTCTGTTAGAATATTATATTTTGATTCCAATGGTAAACTTAGAACTTACCCTAGTTTAGCTTATGTTCAAGTTTTTAAATATAGATAGAATGACTTTTATCAATCTATATCCTCCCACTATTTTCACGATCATTTTAAGCCAATCAATGAAAGATTTAATTAAAATTAAATTAATGGAAAAGAGAACCAACCACCCTGAGTCTTACAACCTTGAGTGTATCTCAACAAATTGCTTGACTCTATGATCGGTAGATGACTCTTCATCAATCATATCATATTTGATTCTCTTATCGGTTTTTACCCCTAGCCACTTATGATCATGAGTGTGCTCATCCAAATCATAATAACTAGCCTAGTCAGACCCTTGTTTTCTTATCTATCCTAATTTACGTTGACGCTCAGTGTATTCACGACACGACGGTTTGGGTCAAGTCTAGACTACATCATTAGATTAACTTACGCCGGTGCCCGTTGTATTCACGACACGATGGTTTGGGTCAAATCAAGATTACATCGTATGTATTTAAGAAGTTGGTTTCTACAAGGTTGCATTATCACAGCTTGAGTGTAGCTCAACAACTGGAACACGGGTCCTATAGTTGCCAACCCCTAAAACAAGGAGAGCTACAGCTAATCTTAAAAAAGATTATTAACGTATTAGACTTAGGTTCAGGGTGTCATATAATCATGATTTGTGTCATTGCGGTCCAGCGGACACAGCCGGGAAAATGACTAAGCCAGGGTCACTTACCCCCAGTCTAGTTAGGGTGACCCAAAAAACTTAGCCAAGCACATTGACCGGTATCATGATCCATTGAATGACACTTATCATTTATTTATGTGTGACGTAAACTAAAAGGCTTTTATTAACAACTAATTAATCATATCAACTAGTTGAACCTTAAAATTCGAAATTTTAGGATTTGTTAATAACTTTTAATAAATCCTTATCACTATTTTAGGTTTTAATAACTTTTCGGATTTGTTAATAACTTTTAATAACTTTTGTTAATAAATTTTATTAAATCCTTAATTGAACCTTAAAATTCAAAATTTTAGGTTCACGTGTTATCCTAATCGTTATTAGGATCTTAATAAATCATTTACAACACTTTTAAAGTGTAGTCATTTAATGAGAATTATTATTGAAACGATTAAAATAATAATTGTCGTTAAAGAGGACTACCCTAATCAGGTTATTAGGTTTTTAAAGGTTGTAATGATTATTAAAACATAGCATGTCATTAAAATTTATCTTATAAATCTTAAACATTCTTAATGGCTAAACTATAAGGGTTTTCTTATGTTATCAAATAAGGGACAAGAATAACATAGCCATTAACACTAACATCTTAATCATATGAAATTAAGTGTCAGCAATAAACAGTAATTATCACATAATTATTTAATGTTTCAACTAAACATAACATGCAACATAATTTTTAAAACCATAAAAATTTTATCTAATAAAATTTAAAGCTTCATGTTCAAAATTATCTCATAATTTTATTACATGAACATATGTTAAAAATTATCAAATTAAAATTTGCTTGCAGAAAATTTTATCACATAAAATTTTAAAGCATTTAAAATCATTTTTAAATTATCGCATAAAGTTAAAAACATTTAAATGCATTTAGGAAGCAATCAATAATTTTAAAATTACCGCAGTCTTAGATCATCATGCAAAAGAGGCTCCGATACCACTGATGGGTTTTGGCGGACCCTTAGGGCACAGATCTGTTTCCGTCCTAAGTCGGACAGACAATAGAGCGATAAAAACGCAGCAGAAAAACATATAGCTAAACAATTTAGCTAAGGCCCTAAGGAAAACCAGAACCTTAGTCAGAATCTATGCTGACTTGGGGTGGATCTGACCACCCCAAAAGGGATCTATACTACTGCGATATTATTAGAATTATTCTAGAAAGCTACTAAATCACATACCTGAAACCTTGCCTTGGTACATGCAAGGTGTACCGCGTCGTCTTTCAAGCCGCTCCTCGTCCCGTGCCGACCTGCTCCTCGAACCGAACCGCGTCCCGAGGCGAGCAACCCCATTATCGTCGAGCCAACCATGCACCAAAGAAAGTTTCACTTGAGAGGATCCTCCGTCAAGACTTCAGATCCGATCCAAGCTCCTTTGTGGCTTTGCTAAAGCCCTTCATTAGTAAGGCAGAAATTTAGGGAGAGGAGAAAAATATTTATTTTAAGCTAAGATTCGAGCGTGCTCCAAATTTTTGGGAGCCGCTCAGATCTAGAGCTTGGAATGAGTTTAGAGGAGGGGATCAGATCCCTATATAGGCGGCTGACCCCTCCCTTTACTCCACTTCCGAGATGTGACTAAAGTTTGGGTTAAATAATTCAAGTTGGTTTGCCTTTCATAAAGGTCAAACTTCCATGAATTTTAACTCTCTTACTGTTGAGCTTCATATTTGATACAACCTATCAAATCGAAGGACGCTGAAGAGTGAACGCGTAGGAAAAAATGGCGAGTCAATCGGAGTCTGTTTAACCCTCAATTGATCGTCCAAAGATGAGCTCAAAACTTGATTTTCGTTCAAAATCAGCCGTCACCCAAAATTTTGCGCCTAGGGTTCGAAACCCTAGTTGTGGGCCCCACTTGTTGGGGTTTTGGCGGACCCCCAGAGCTCGGATCTGTGTCCGTCCTAAGTCGGACGGACCACAGAGCAGCGAATGCGCAGCGGAAAACGGAAATTCAAAATTTCCAGACTAGCTAAACTATTTAGCTAGGCTCTGGGGAGCCAGAACCTAGCCCGATCTATGCCAACTTGGGGTGGATCTGACCACCCCAAGAGGGATCTACTCTAAAGCGGCTAATTAAATCTACACTACAAATTACTTAACCACATACCCGGAATCTTGGCCCTGGAGCAGGCAAGATGTACCGCACTGTCTTCAGAAGCTCCTCGTAGCCGAGCCGCTTTGACTCGATCCGCCTGAGCCGCCTCACACCCTCGCACCGATCCGCCCGAGCCGACTTTCGCTTCCGAGCCGATCACACGCGGTAGAAAGTTTCATTTGAGAAGAACCAGCGTCTTAGACGTCCGGATCAAGAATCCAAACCCCCTTCGTAGTCTTGCTAGGACTACTCCGGAGAACAGGAAGAGAGAGAGAGAATTTAGTCGTCGATCGAGCTTGCTCTAAAATCTGGAGCTACTCGATCGATGGCTTGGTGTGTTTTTCAACGAGGAGAGTGCACTCCTATTTATATAGGGAGTCGACACTCACTCTCTCGTTGCGAGCAATGTGGGACATTCCGCAAGAGGGAGAAAAACCAATTAAGCCAATTTGGCTTAATTTCAAGTTAAAGTGAGCTTTTCATAAAAGCAAACTTTAACTAATTAATTCTCATTGCATATTAAAACTTAGACACCAAACAAGCTATCAATCTGAAGAGCTTCGAATGGTGAACGCGTAGGAACCGACGGCGACGAATTTCGACTTCGTTTGACTCCTCAAACAATTGCTCAAAGGTTAGCAAATTATCGAAATTCGTAACCGTCATTTGGGGTTTCTAAAAACCCCTAAATTGACTTAAGTTGCGGGCGCGCCCGCTATGCTTAGCGGGCGCGCCCGCCCAAGGGAGCAAGGGAGGGCCGCCCGCCCGCTGCAGTCAGCGGGCTATGCCCACAGCTGCAGCGGGCCCGTGCCCGCTGTGCAGCGGGTGTACGCCTGCTGCAGTCAGCGGGCTGCGCCCGTTTGCCCTTGCCTATGGGACTTTTAGCCCAGTGGGTCTAACCCACTTCGCCTTGGACTGTTTTCGCGTTTCCGGGCTCGTTTGAGCTCCGATTTGGACACGGTTTGAACCTGTGTTTAGACCGGGACGATCCCGTCATCCAGGTAACCCTTTCCAATATATTTGTTCCTACTAAATTTGTCGTAACCAATTTACGACACATTTAATCTTTGGTTTGCATCAAATGCAACGTTTGTCCCTATTGCTATTGCGACTAACTTTCACAACTTGACTTGTGAATATTTAATATCATCAAATGATATTTCTCTCTATTCTATCTTCTTATTACTAAGACACGAACACTAATCGGTGTGAGACCCTACAGCCTGACCTTACTACAGGTTGGGGCTCGGAACCCCTAGACGACGGTCACTACGAGCAGTAGCTGTCGTCCCTGTTTCAGAATCATCATAACGTGATCGACCCTTTGACAAAAGTATCATTAGGTTTACATTGGCTGTGTCAGTGATGAACTTCGTTAACCGTAGTCCCTTCGTCAAGACTGTGTTCTTGTTGGCCTAGGGTATGGTTTACTGTCAATCCTATTAGACAACATTGGCCAGTATACGGCGGTCTTTATTGTATACACGTTGTACTTCTTACAACGCACCTCGGCCGAGGATTAACATAAAGACCGTACTGAGCCTATAACACTAACTTCCCTTTAACGGAAGTGACGAATCCCATCTTAGTCATCTACTTGCCTCGAGAGCTTCGGGTGCAGCTCAACCTATGATCTTTCAGCAGGCCTAGCCTCGAAGCTAAATCATAGGTCTAAGCTACACCGTTCACTCACAGGTTTGTACAAATGACTTCAGGTCTTAAGGACCAGCTAACCTATCATCACCCTAGAGTTATTAAAGACAGTTCAGTTAAAGTCAACCATTTAATAACTCTTATGTGGTCGTTCAGTGAACTCATTTTCTAATGAACACCTGTGTCTCGTCTCCGACTTCACCAAGTCGAATGACTATGAGATCATCATTACCCTAAGGTAAGACTAAGACACAATGGTCTATCCGATGTGTCGATATCTAGTTCTCGACACATCTATGACCACGAACCGTTTAAGACTTATGTTTATATTCGGTCGCTTACTTACTCATAATCGAGATCTCATCTAGATACGTAAGGACCTAACAATAAGTCTATGGATATTATCTAAGTATATTAATACGAACGTTTTTATACTTAGAATAATACGTACCTTATACAGTATGAACAAGACGTATAACTAGGATAAATTGCCTTATGGGCACATATTCTCCTACACCACTGCCCAGTCAGCCTGGGCGGGCCCAGCCAGCTTAGGCGCTGCCCAGGCCTGGGCCAGGTGCTCTGGGCGCCTGGACCCTGCGCCCAGGCGCCAGGCACCAGGCGTCCAGGGCACCCATGTTGGATCTGGATCCTAGCCTAGAGGGGGTGAATAGGCTAATAAAAAAATTCTCACGCAACCCACGAGAAAGCACATGCAGTTATAAGCACAAGCAAAGTAAATCAGAGACAATCACAGAGTGCACACAGATATACCCTGGTTCGGTCACACCAACAACTTACGTCCAGTCCCAAGCAAATACTAGCATTAATAAGTTCCTTCTGTACATCTACAATGGGATCCTAGCTCCAACTCCCCCACCTAGACTGTACCACACTCAACAAAGCGCAGAACTCTATCAACCTAGTAAATGTGTATCTTGACTGCACCAACACATCAAGACCCTCTTGTCTAGCCCCAACCAGACAAGTCCCAAATGAACACAAATATTGGTAAAGTTTCCCCTACAGAGATCACTATACCAATACAAAGATAAATAAATAGATTTTTAGAAATGCTCAGTAATGATGTGTCGTCTCTGTCGTTCAGCGCGTAGTCAGATCAATCAGACAAGTAGTAGTCTCTGATATCCCCTCAACAGTCTGGCTCCCCTCTCGATAAGACGTGCACCCTTCGCCAAAGATTGAAACTTGCGGCACCTCACCAAAGATTGCAACTTTTCATGCCCCGCTTCCCAAGTATAGAAGGCGAAACGTGAGAAGGTCCGCTCGGACTTGGAGCTGTGAAAATGCAGTCCGATAAGCGTCTATGAATATAATAATTTTGCAGGTCCTTGCATCGTGACGAAACAACAAAAATGATAGTAAAAGAGTAGATAATAGAACATCCACCAGGCATCCATCAAAATATCTCAAACATCACAGAAAACGTCACCAAGTACAAAGTCTGAACAAAAGGCCTAAAGCATGGCCAAACAAAACGAAGCGATGGGTGCCACTCACCGAACCTAATCAGCAGCTACTAAAACAACTACTAAAAAGAGACTCTGAGTGAGTCTAGGACTGGTCACCAGTGTCCCCGAACTCAGTCTCTGCAGTGACCTCAAACTCAGCGTCAACGAACTGCTCGTCCCATGCTACCTGCTCTGTCTCAAAACCTGACATGTGACACCCAAAGAGAAAAGGGCACATGTCAGCAAAAGCCTCCCAAAGAGAAAAGGAGAACTTTTGTGCAAGGATATAATAAAAGATGAAATCTAACGATTCTAATAAGATGAGATGATATGACATTTAAGGATGCAGCAATTTTAAAATGACATGATATAGCATGCAAGTTCAAGTAACTGGAACACAAAACATTATCATTTCACTTTGTGCACAGTGTTTACGCCTTACAGCTGAAGTGGTTGTACGAGCACACTTCTACGCTGAGTGGCCGCTTAACCCTACCCATCCACGTGTATCGAGCGTTGGTTTTCCAACAACATTATGCTCGCTTCTGGATCACGAGCCAGGAAGTGTATTTGGTTTTGGCATAGGGTTGTGCCCGCAAAAGCAGGTGCCTAGCCTCAATAGCAACAATATATGTAGCGTGTGCTATGCAATCACGAAGTAACAATATGATGCATGACATGAAATGAACAGTTAAAGTGCGTACCGTTAATTTAAATTAAACATGACATGACAGCATGATTGAAAGCAAGTAAAAGTGTTAGATCTAGCTTCATTGTCAAGCTAGATCAAGTGGGATGTCGGATCTAGTTTCGTTGTCAAGCTAGATCAAAAGTGGTGTCGGATCTAGTTTCCTTGTCAAACTAGATCAAAAACGGTATCTAGACAGCTATCATTTCACTGTCTAGTCTCTTTTATGCTAATACAAAAACTGGCCTGAAAACGTGGCCTAAAACATTTTACTGGCAAGTATCACTTGCTTGAACACCCAAGTTGCGATCTCGATCAATCAAGTCCAAGTCTACCTATGTGTGTTGATCGCAGTCCAACCTACATCCCAAATTATTAAACTTTGATTAGTGGGTCACAAACAACAAAAATTACCAATTTTAGTTGTTAACAGGCAAGTGGTGATTCCTACGGGCAGATCTTACCTCAACACGACGCGAGAGCTACTCTGACGTCGGGTAGCGATGTCAGGGGTTGGATCCGGTATCACGCACGGTTTGGGACGAACGGTTCTCTGCCGATAAAACACGGTTCAACAAGTTTGTTACGACGGTATGAAATTTCATTAGTCAAACCTAAAACGTCTAATGGTCCCAATTTTAATTAGGTTCTCCACCCTAGGGATGTTCATGCCATATTAGTACCAATAGGTCATACTTATTACTAAGTTTCTGATGTGAGTCAACACGACAATTAAAGAACTGTTTTTACATTTATAACTAACATGGTTATAAGTTGTATTGTTAAGGAATACAAATAAAATAATCATCAATGTCATACCCTGTTATAAGATAGGGTATTGATCATATAGGAACTAGCAGGATAGAGTAAATTATTAAACTTAGTGCATGCCGATTTAATTTATTGGTAATAATAAGATTATACTAGCATGAGTGTTGGCAATTAACATATTATTAATGATACTACAAGTTATCTAGGTCAAAAGTCTACAATATTCCATATTAAAGTTACTCTACTGCAACCCTACAGTCCATGACCTATTAGCATCAGATCTGAAACATTAGAACGCGCACTAACCGTTGCGGGGAGAAGCGGCTGACGCTGCGGCCGAGCGAGGACGCGGGGAGCGCGCCGCTGCGGGGAGACGCGGTTGCGGGCGCTGCGCGGGGCGGTGGCGCGTGCGGCTGCGCATGCTGCAGGGGAATCCGCCGGGTCACGAGGCTGGGTGGCTGCGCGGGGGCCGCCGAGTGGCGCGCGGGCAGAGGGGACGCGAGGGGGCCGGAGTGAACGCGTGCACTGCTGCGCGCGTCGCTCCGCCTGAGCGGCGGCACAATCCGGTGAGCGCTGCGCGCAGAGGGTCGGGAAGGAGACGCGGGGAGGATGCGAGGGGCGCCGGGGAAAACGGCGTGGGAGGCCGGAGTGAACGCGCGCTGCTGCCCGCTGGCAGAGACGCGCGCTGGGACGACGCTCGGGCGGCTGCGCGCGCGGGGAAGCGGCGGCCGTGCGAGAGGGCGGCGGCCGCGGCGGGGAGCGGGAGCCGTGCGGGCTGACGGAAACGGGGGCCGGGGGCGGGGATCCGTCGGCCGGACGGGGAAATCGCCGGCGGAGCCGGGGCTTGCGCGCGCATGAGGAGAGGGAAGAATTTTAGGCGGCTGCTGCGTAAAGTTTTTGGGGAAATTGAACTTAGGGCTAATTCTTATAGGAGAGGCTAGGGTTAGGGTTAACACGTGGAATAGGGTTTGTTAGGGTTAGCTTAGGATTTGATTATTAGTTAACATTTATTGTTATTATTATAAAAACAAAAGATTCCACTCTCTCCCTCCCTCAGGCATGGGTGCGGCCAAAGGGCATGTGGGATAGGTTAAAATAATTGGGAAACAAGCGAATTATCATTAAATAATTTTTTAGGGGTTGAAAACCTGTGAAATCTAGGGTTAACCTATATTTGAACTGGGGAAAGTGAAAGTGGGTCAGACGGAGCCCGAAAATTCTGAGAAAAATATCGGGGCGACCGTGTCGATGAGAGAAACGAAACTAAGGTGACCGGTCTCAGGTATGGCGACGAGAAACGAAACTAAAAATAGAAAGGTCTACACGACAGAACGAAAACTACGACGCAACTGCAAACAAAGCCATTTCAGGGGCGAATGATCCGAGAAATGTCGTTCCAAAATATCACCACAAACAAGTGCTCCCCCAGAGGGTCACAATGGCATATCACACCATAGGGTGCGGATACAAGACTAGGCAAACACAACTGCGCGTACGAACAGAAGTACGCGCACGAAAACTGTACGATCGGGAGGCGACCGTGATACAACTTGCGACACCTCATCTTGTAAACAATGATTCCTTGCTGCCTGTGCTTCTCTTCCCGAATTTCCCAGTCAAAGATTGCGTTGTGCTTGTGTGATTGAAGGATCTACAAAAACAACAGCAACTAAAATATTAATTGCAATGAAAAATAAAATTTCGGCAGTTGGCTTTGTTCCCTTTTATTTTGTTCATAGGAGCCGAAATCTTTGGGGGATAGCAGTTTTGTTATTGGCCGGCCTCAGCACACAAAAACTCAACAAAAATAAACGCAACAAACAGAAACCAACAAAAAAAAATCCCCATGATTAAACACCACTAATCCCATTTGATTAAGTGCTTGGCCTTCTAATTAAAATGCCACGAGAAAGAACAGACTTCCCTTTGCTCCAATAAACACGTTGTGAAAGAACCTGCAACCAACACAAAAAGAGGAGCTTTGAGACTTTGATCATTCCAAAAGAAGAACACAATATGATTCGGCCCTTAAAAATATTGGGAGAGGTTGCTGCTCTTTGGCAAAAAGGGATTCTCAGTGCAATAGGGTTTCTGAGTACAAGGCCTCTTTGGGATTAATTCGGCCTGCTCTCTAATAATTGTTCCCCACCTTTTTTTGGCTCTCCTCTTATCTCGGCTGCTGAAGGGTATTTCTAATGGGATTTTTTTTGGCTTCTGAATTGCTTGTGTGAGCTCAGTTTTTGCGGTTCAAGATGCAAACAAAACCAACACAATAATTCGGCTGCAAGGGTTTTGAATATATCCGCAAGCTTCCTTTTGCATGACCCAACATTTTTTGGCCCCCTTGGAATTGATGTATGCCGCGCGTCTCCTTCCTCTTGATACAAGAATTTATATAGGATGTGGACTAGGGTTTTGGGTGTGGTATAATGATGAGGAGGAGTCCCTAGAATCAAGGGATTTGAAACACAATAGGGATAAGAATGGGATTTGATTAGGTGTTTGAAAAGGAGTTTGGTAAAAATAAATATTTGCAAATCTAGCTAACTGATTTGAGCAAATCCCTTTTGAACTCCATCTCATCCCATATTGGACCAAGTCCAATTTGCTTAGTGTATGGCACTTTGACCAAGTCCATTAGCTGTGTCGATAGCAATTCCTCCAACGTTTAGAGTAGTGACTTAGTCATTCCTAAAACGCACTTAGCATACACATTAAGTAGTTCGCACACGTTTGTCATTATCAAACTAAAGTTCCTAGATCGTTGCGTCCAATAACCCAGGCCAAAACCGCCTGGGCCCTGGGCCATGCGCCCAGGAGCGAGGCGCCCAGGACTCCCAGGCCCATGCTGTAAGAACCTGTCAAAACAGCGTTAGGATCGATAAATGAAGTTGAGACTTACGCTTGCGTATGCGGCACGGTAGTCTCGGAACTTCGCCTTCGGATTCGTCACGACGGGTCGAGTCTTCTCACGAACAGAGTAAGGCTACTAAATCCACAATCTAAATCTCTACTTTTAGATTAAGAACTTGGATAAAGAGAGAGGAAGGATTTCGGCAGAGCTTCACTAGAATGAAATGCAAGGCAAGAATACCATGCAAAAGTGTAAGGAAATGGCTAAGCCTTGGGTCTTATTTATAGCCCCCAAGGTAGTTATTTTAGGAGTAATTGTTCCTTTGGAACAATTTAACTAAAGTGTACCATCATACATGGTACAACATAAGCTTAAGTTGTACCATATGCATGGTACAACATAAGCTTAAGATATTCCCCCTTTATTAGCCATATGTCGCATGCACTTATGCACATATAATGCGACTTTCTCACTCATCTAGATATCCTCTCCGCAAGGGAACAGATTCCCTTTGCACACGACTTCGTGTACAAGACGTTCGAGGTCCGTATTCCCTCGTACATCCCCTACAAGGGTGTACAAACGTCATCCATATCCAACATCTCCCACTCACACTTGAGTGGATTGTAAGAGAACGTCTTTCTCTTAGTTCTTTCATCTATCATACCGAGAAATAGACCGTGCGACCGTCATGCGCGTAGAGTCTGTTGTTGTGCACTTGTTAGAGATACACAACGACCTCGAAGGTGCAAAGTTGAGTAGTTCAACGCATGCTTTACCCTAGATTATTTCTTCACATTTCTTATACTTTATATTCAACAATTGAATCCCATCTGGATCACAATTGGCTGGCCAGCTTTGAATCATTAAAGTCCAAATGCGAATATGAAATCAATCTTCCTCTTCTTACGAACCTTCTGATCTTGACTTGATTCGCTTTTCTAACGTGCCCCGCCGAGCCGAATTATCATAGCCCATTAGCAACACGCTAAGATAGCGATCATCTCGTCAAATCTAAAGGAACCAATTGGAGTCCTTGAGGGTAAGAGTTAAGACCCATATGGCCTTTGAGTCTCACATAATAGCAAACACTATTGCTACTAACTCAGTGGTCGTAATGCATACGTGGTATGAACACGTATTACAACATCACTCCTTTCCCAGGGAGAGTATGTCTTAATGATGTTGTATGGATGAAAGATCAGACACCACAGTGCCTATCTTTTGAGTCCCCTTACTACCCATGAAATATTCCCGGACTCTCATCCTGCATAAGACAGATTGGATTTAAAAAATCCCATGAGATCTCTTTTAAATATCCTTGTGATACAGATCTCAGATCTTTTGTAAGCATCCATATGATGCAGATCTTTCATTCGACTATCTTGTTTAAGTCACGACTCTAAATCATTTTTCTAATGATTTTGACTTTAAACTAGTCTCATCTCTATCTTATCCATCTGATAAGATAAGGCGGTTGCTCATGTGAGAGAGCCAACCTTAATCTGTCCGACATACACACAATAAAATAGCTGAGACTTAAACACAAATGTATAAAATCATTTGTAAGAAACTTGTATGCAATATATAAAAAAAATTCTTCTTTTTATTAAACTTTGATCTTCTATAGACATGGGAAATATTACATGATACAGCTCAGCACCTACGCATTCCCATAGATGATAAGTGTTTGAAGAACACATCTCTGGGGATCGCCTTAGTAAGGGGATCCGCTATCATCTTATGCGTGGATATGTATCCTATGTCTACTTCCTTCCGTTTGTCATAGTCCTTCGCAAACTTGAATCGAATATCAATGTGTTTGGTCTTACAATGAAATTTAGGATCTTTGACATAGGCAATCGAAGCTTGACTATCACTGTATATAGGAACAGTGCTCGAGTCAGTGGCATCCGTCAGCCTGTCTAAGAATTTCCTAAGCCAAACAGCTTCTTGGACCGCCATGCTGAATGCTACAAATTCAGCTTCCATTGTTGATAGGGCGATGCAGGTTTGCTTCTTGCTGCTCCAGGATATTGCACCATTCCCGAGCAAGAAAACAAAGCCTGAGGTAGATCTTCGCTCGTCGAGATCACCTGCCCAATCAGCATCGGTATAGCCTTCGAGTTTCAAGGTATTGCCTTGATAGCACAACGCATAGTCCGCAGTCCCTTTGAGGTACCTTAATATCCTCTTCACTGCTTTCCAGTGTGCATGTCCTGGGTTGGATTGGTAACGGCTTACCATACCAACAGCATAGCAAATGTCCGGTCTGGTACACATCATGGCGTACATCAGACTCCCGACAGCACTGGAGTATGGAACCTTTTCCATAGCTTTCTTTTCTTTTGGATCTTTGGGACACATTTCCAAACATAGACCCTCGCCTTTGCTTATTGGAGTATCAATTGGCTTGCAGTCCTGCATATTAAACCGTTCTAAAACTTTCTTTATATATGTCTCTTGAGAGAGAGAAAGAAGTTTCTTGGAACGATTCCTTGAGATCTTAACCCCAAGGATATATGCAGCTTCACCCATGTCTTTCATTTCAAAGACGGATGAAAGCCAAGCTTTGATATCCATGATAAGACGCTTATCATTTCCGGCTATAAGTATGTCATCTACATAAAGAGACATAATTACATACTTGTTCTTAATCCTCTTAATGTATACGCAGTTGTCTTCGTCGAGCATGGAGAAACCATACGACAAACCGACTTCTTGAAAGCGCATATACCACTGCCTTGAGGATTGTTTAAGACCATATATGGATTTACGAAGTTTACAAACCTTATGTTTGTTTTCTTCTTGTACGAACCCGTTTGGTTGTTCCATGTAGATCTCCTCATCTAGTTCTCCGTTAAGAAAAGCAATCTTTACATCCATCTGATATAACTCGAGGTCCAAACAAGCCACCATTGCCAGAATTAAGCGAATGGAGGTAAAACACACGACAGGAGAGGAAGTCTCTTCGTAGTCTATTCCTTCCTGTTGCGTGAAACCTTTCGCAACAAGGCGAGCTTTATATTTCTCGATGGAGCCATCAGCCTTATGCTTGATTTTGAGGACCCACTTGTTCCCAATGGCTCTACGTCCCTTAGGTAAATCAACCAAGTCCCAGACTTGGTTTGTTTTCATGGATTGAAGTTCTTCTTCCATCGCCGTTATCCATTTATCTTTAGCAGGGCATGTGATGGCCTGTTTGAAATTTGCAGGTTCGTCATCATCTTGTAGTAATGTCATGAATGTTTGAGGAAATTCATCCTCAAATCTCAGAGGTGTTAGCCTCGTTCGATTACTACGTCTTGCTTGAGTTTGATCACTCCCACTTGGAATGACATCACTCCCACTTGGAATAATATCACTCCCACTCGGAATAGGATTGGTAGCGTTCGTATCATCCATAGGTGAAGTATGACGGTCATTTTCCTCTTCACCAAGAAGTCTCCCACTCGAACGTTCCGATCCTTATTGATCCCAAGTCTCAAACAAGGATAAGTCTTGACTTATCTCACCCTGTCTTGGAAACTCGTTTTCCAAGAAGACAACATTCCTCGATTCGAATTCTATTAGACCCCCATTGTCCTCTTGACCGACGAAAACATATCCTTTGGAGTTTTCAGCGTATCGGATGAAGATACACTTCCTCCCACGTGGCCCAAGTTTGCCATATTTGTGAGAGGATAAATGTGCGTAAGAGGCACAACCCCAAGGTTTTAGAATGCTTAAGTCTGGAGTTCTATTGTTCCACAACTCATAAGGAGTAGAACTAACCGACTTCGAGGGTACACGGTTTAAGATGAATGCTGCCGTCAATAATGCATCACCCCAAAAGGTGATGGGCAAATTTGCCTGAGACATCATTGATCGGACCATTTCCATCAATGTCCTATTTCTTCTTTCCGCAACACCGTTTTGTTACGGAGTATAAGGCATAGTTATTTGATGAACTATGCCTTTTTCATCACAGAGTTCCTTAAAACTCGTTGATTGATATTCTCCACCCTGATCGGTTCGCAAGACCTTTATCTTGCGATCTAGTTGATTTTCCACTAAACTCATATAGTTTTTGAAGCAAGATAAAGCTTCATGTTTGTGGGAAATCAAATAAATGTGACCGAAACGGGTGAAGTCATCAATGAAGGTGATGAAATAAGACTTTCCGCGTCTTGTCTTAACATTCATTGGACCGCCAATGTCCGAATGGATAAGCTGTAATGGAACTTCGGCCCTTGTGCCAGTTCCAAACGGCTTGCGACAAGTTTTTCCTACAAGACAATGTTCGCAAGTTGACATTTCAACTTTTGAAACATTAGATAGCAAGCCACTTTTGGCAAGTCTATCCATTCTAGTTGGTCCAATGTGACCAAGTCTTGCATGCCAACAAATGATCTCAGATTCAAAATTAGAAGCATTTGTCAAATGGAAACTTTCATTAATAGAAGAAGAATCATCATACATAGTGTTTAAAACAATCAATCCATTACAAACATTACCCGACCCAACTAAAGAACTATTACAAACAAGGTCAACATTTTGTTCATAGAACCTCCATTCATAACCTAAACACATTAACATGACCACGGATACGATATTCCTTCGAATATCCGGAGCAAAGAGGACGTCGTGCAATAATAGAGTCCGGCCGTTGTCGAGAACTAGCTTGCATGTTCCGACGCCCTTGACTTCAACACGAGTGTTGTTGTCGACGTATATCCACTTTGTTCCTTGAGTTATCCTTCGATACTCTATGAAGAACCTTCTGTCCTTTGCTACGTGGTCTGTGGCCCCTAAATCAATCAACCAAAAATAGTTAGATTCAGCAAGAAACATGGAACTAGAAACACATATGTAACTAGCCCTACAAGTTACCTTATCACTTCCATCCGTACACGTACGGGCGAAGTGACCGTACCTGTTGCACTTAAAGCACTTGATCTTCTTCAAGTTTTTCGTCTTTGAGTGCACTTTCTTTTGCCACTTTTTGTTCTTAGTCTTCTTTGAGGTTTCCGGTTCTTGCTTTCGTTCGTTCATAAACCTTAAGCGTTTATTCTTCCGCTTCTTTCCTCCATGTGAGGAACTAGCGGCCATGTGCACTTCGGCACTAGGTTTTGTGGCTTGAATCCGCTCTTCCTCGAGTTCGAGGTGTTTGGATACATCGCTTAAAGTTTTAATGCACTCATTATGAGTGAGGTGCATTTTCATGTTATCCCAGTTATCTGGGAGTGAACGAATGACTGCTTGGATCTGCTGTTCGTCAGACAGCGTAAGACCCGCATCCTTCAATTCAGCTATGAGATTCGCCATGTGGCGGAGCTGCTTTTTCATAGATTGATCTCGCCGCATTTTGTACAAATCAAATTGAATATTTAAGTAGCGGAGTTTGGTGACTGAAGTTCCACCAAAATTTATTTCTAGCCCAGACCATATGTCTTTGGCTAGGTCGAATTCCCGAAATAGACGCATTATGTCATTGTCCATTGCGGACAATAACGTAATATGTGCTATTTTGTTCTTTCGAGTCCAAGTCTCATAAGCTTCTCGGTCCCTCTTGTGTTGGGCCGTATTGCCCAACTCAGGTTCTTCCATTATGTTTTGGAGTGTTTCAAGCACATCTTGCTCTTCCAAAACATATTGGATTTTTATTGACCAAAGTTTATAATTTTCGTCGTTGAGCTTCTCACCTTTGTTAAGCTCGGCGACAATGTTCTTAGAAGCGGTAGACATATTCGAATCAAAAAACTGCAAGGAAAATGAAAAAACACGATCAAAATTCTATGCATAAAGTTTCGATTCTTTAAACACTTGATAAGTTCCTTGGATGCGCTTAAATGTTACTCTAGAATCGAGAAGTTCACTACGTTCCCAACTACCATCTAGAAGTAACTTTCAAAGTATCCCTCTTACTTATCTTATGTAAAAAATAAATCAGAAATGATACCCGTATGGTACCAGCAGCGGAAAAATACTTTTGAAAAACATATCTTTCAAAATGGAATAGGTGAGAGTTTGCGCAAAGAATTTTAGCGCAACAATTGCCAAGCCACGAGACCTGTTCTACACACCCATGGGTTAGATAACCATGGCCGGATCGTGGTAGGACTTGGAATTCTAAATTGCGCTATCCCGATTAAGGACGAGACATAACCTATTTGAAAACACCTTTTTCAAAAAATTTGAAATACATTGGCTAATCTCCGTAGAGTAGAGCACAACGTCATAAGTACATTGGCTAATCTCCGTAGAGTAGAGCACAATGACATGGCTAATCTCGCATGAAGTAGAGCACTATGGCTAATCTTCAAGGAGTAGAGCCCAAGAAAAAACTTTATAAAATAAGAGCAGACGACTGTCGTTAGCCCCGTATGGGCTATTCGGCACATTCGTGTTTGACCAAGGCCTTTTGACACCCCGTATGGGCTAGTCGGCAAGTTCGTGATCGACCAAGACCTTTTGCCGGATTGGTCGACCAAAACACCCAAATTGGTCGACCAAAAAAAAATTGGTCTGAAACTTCTCCCAGCCAGGGCCTTTGCCCTGGCCGAGGCTGGCCAAGGGCCGGCCAGGGCCTCTGCCGAGGCCGGCCAGGGGCCAGGGGCCCTGGCCCCTCGGCCAGGGCCTCTGCCCTGGCCGAGACCAGCCAAGGCCGGCCAGGCCCTGGCCGAGGCCAGGGCATTGGCCATGGCCGAGGCCAGGGCCGGCCAGTCAGGCCATGGCCTCTGCCAGGGCCGGCCAGGCCCCGGAAGTGGCCAGGGCGCCGGCCCTGGCCTCTGCCAGGGCCGGCCAGGCCCCGGCAGTGGCCAGGGCGCCGGCCCCTGGCCTTGGCCGAGGCCGGCCAGGGCCCCTTGGCCCTGGCCTGGCCTCGGCCAGGCCTGGCCTTGGCCACGGCCAGGGCCCCCTGGCCCTGGCTGGGTCCGGCCATGGCCATTTGGCCTTGGCCGGCCATGGCCCATGTGGCCATGGCCGGCCACCCCCTTATATGGGGTTGCCGCACATCCACGCCGGAGCGGTGGCCGTGGTGGTTATTGGCCGTAGCCAAGCCCCTCCGCATGGGAAGGGGGGTGCGTTGCCTTCATAGCCCATTTGGCCATGGTGCACATGCACCAAAATTCATCTCCTCTGATGGAGATAACTGTAGGAAGATATATGCCCATAAGGCAATTTATCTTGATTATACGTCTTGTTCATACCGTATATGGTACGTATTATTATAAGTATAAAATCATTTGTATTAATATACTTAGATAATATCCATAGACTTATAGTTAGGTCCTCACATATCTAGATGAGATCTCGATTATGAGTAAGTAAGAGACCGAATAGAAACGTAAGTCTAAAACGGTTCGTGATCGTAGATGTGTCGAGAACTGGATATCGACACAGCGGATAGATCACTGTGTCTTAGTCTTACCTTCGGGTAATGATGATCTCATAGTCATTCGACTTGGTGAAGTCGGAGACGAGACACAGGTGCTCATTGGAGAATGAGTTCACTGAACGACCAAGTTAGAGTTATTAAATGGTTAACTTTAATGATCTGTCTTTAATAAACTCTAAGGTGATGATAGGTTAGTTGATCCTTAAGACCTGAAGTCATCTGTACAAACCTGTGAGCGGACGGTATAGCTTAGACCCATGATCTAGCTTCGAGGACCAGTCCTGATGAAAGATCTTAGGTTGGGTTGCACCAGAAGCTCTCTAGGTGAGTAAGTAACTAAGATGGGATTCGTCACTTCCATTAAAGGGAAGTTAGTGTTATAGGCTCAGTACGGTCTTTATGTTAATCCTCGGCCGGGGTGCGTTGCAAGTAGTACAACGTGTATACAATAAAGACCGACGTATACTGACCAATGTTGTCTGATAGGGTTGACAGTAAACCATACCCTAGGCCAACAATAACACAGTCTTGACGAAGGGATTTTAGCTAACGGAATTCATCACTGACACAGCCAATGCAAACCCTATGACACTTTTGTCAAAGGGTCGATCACGTTATGATGACTCTGAAACAGGGACGACAGCTACTGCTCGTAGTGACCGTCGTCTAGGGGTTTCGAGCCCCAACCTGTAGTAAGGTCAGGCTGTAGGGTCTCACACCGAGTAGTATTCGTGTCTTAGTAATAGGAATATAGAATAGAGAGAAATATCATTTGATGATATTCACAAGTTGAGTTGTGAAAGTTAGTCGCATTAGCAATAGGGGCACAACGTTGCATTAGATGCTAACTTTAACTAAACGTGTTGTAAATTAGTTACGATGAATTTTGTAGGAACAAACTTGTTGGAAAGGGTTACCTGGATGACGGGATCGTCCCGGTCTTAACACAGGTTCAAACCGCGTCCAAATCGGAGCTCAAACGAGCCCAGAAACGCAGAAAAAGTTCAAGGGGAAGTGGGTTAGACCCACTGGGCCAAAAGGCCCATGTGCAAAGGCAAACGGGCAACGCCCGCTGGCTGCAACGGGCGCACGCCCGTTGCACAGCGGGCGTGTCCCGCTGCATCAGCGGGCGTGGCCCGCTGCATCAGCGGGCGGGCGCCCGCTGCACGCAGCGGGCACGGCCCGCAGCACGGGCACGGCCCGCAGCACGCAGCGGGCGCCCGCCCGCTGCGGCAGCGGGCGCCCGCCCGCTGCGGCAGCGGGCGGGCGGCCCGCCCTTGCCCCCTTGGGCGGGCGCGCCCGCTAAGTCTAGCGGGCGCGCTCGCAACTTAAGTCAATTTAGGGTTTTTGAAAACCCTAATGACGGCTACGAATTTTGTGTAAATTGCTAAACTTTGAGCAATTGTTTGAGGGGTCAAACGAAGTCGAAATTCGTCACCGTCAGTTCCTACGCGTTCACCATTCCAAGCTTTTCTGATTGATAGCTTGTTTGGTGTCTGAAGTTTAGTATGTGAGGAGAATTAATTCGTTAACGTTTGACTTTGTGAAAGGCTAACTTTAAAGTTGAAATTAAGCCAAATGACTTAATTTGTTTTTTTCTCTTCATGGGGATTGTCCCACATTGCCCGTAACGAGAAGTTGAGTGCTCACTCCCTATATAAATAGGGGTGCACTCTCCTCGTTGAAAAACACACACCAGTCAACGATCGGGTAGCTCCAGATTTTTAGAGCAAGCTCGATCCGCGACTAATCTCTCTCTCTCTCTCTCTATTTTCCTATTCTCCGGAGTAGTCCTAGCACGACTACGAAGGGGGTTTGGATCTGATCCGGACGTCTAAGACGCGGGTTCTTCTCAAGTGAAACTTTCTACCGCGTGTGATCGGCTCGGAGGCGAAAGCGGCTCGGGCGGATCGGTGCGAGGGTGCGAGGCGGCTCAGGGAGATCGGGTCAACGCGGCTCGGCTACGAGGAGCTTCTCAAGACGGTGCGGTACATCTTGCCTGCTCCAGGGCCAAGATTCCGGGTATGTGGTTAAGCGTTTTCTAGTGTAGATTTTAATTAGTCGCTTTAGTGTAGATCCTTCTTGGGGTGGTCAGACCCACTCCAAGTCGGCATAGATCGGGCTAGGTTCTGGCTCCCCAGAGCCTAGCTAAAATGTTTAGCTAGTGTAGAAATTTAGATTTCTGGTTTTTCCGCTGCGCTTATGTGCCTCCGTGGTCCGTCCGACTTAGGACGGATACGGATCCGAGCTCTGGGGGTCCGCCAAAACCCCAACAGTGGTATCAGAGCCACGGTTATGCTATAGATCTACTATAGCGACCTTTTTAAAATAGTTAAAAATGCTTAGCTTTCATGTACAAACTATTTTGCTTAATGTTAAATAGTTTTTAAAATTGTTTCGTGTTTTTTAAAAAAAAATTGTTTATGCAACACGAAAATTTTATTTACTTTATGCGATAAATTTTAAATAGGTATCCAACATTTAAATACTGTATAAAATTTTTTTTTTGAGATATGAAAAATTTTAAAGAGTGTTTAAAGTTTATGTAAACTTTAGAAAAATTTTATTTTTTGAAATTTAGGAATTTTTCTTTAGTTACATAAAGTTAGAGATCTTTTAAACTTTATTTGAAAGCTTCTAAAAGGTTTCTAAAAGTTTTTAAAAAGGGTTTTAAATTGTTTTAAAATATGTAAGCATAGAAATGATTTTATTTCATGAGATGAAACATAAATTATTTTCTTTTTGTTACATATAGGTTTCTAAAATTATTTTGTGACATTTTAATTTTAGAAGTACGGTTAAAATTTTAAAGGCCTATGTTTAAAATTATTAGATAATTTTGTACGACCTAGTTTTATGCGATAAAATTTTTATGAAGGCTCTAAAATTTTAATCTTTAATTTTAAGTGTTAAAATTTAGATTTGCATGTTTGTATTATATAGATAATTTTTAAAACTTGCAAATACCTTTTATATGTCACTAAAAATGAAACTTTCTTTTATGCGGATAAAGTTAGTTGCTTCATTTCATGTTGTATAATGTATACACAAACCTTGTTAGGTTAGCCATTAAAACATGATAGTGACATGATATGTTTGATAAAACAAAACAACATCGAACCTAATACCTGATTAGGGTAGTCCTTTTTGTTTTGTAAATCATTTCATTAAAACGTTCAATAAATGATTTTCATAAAAAGACTAAGTTGAATTGTTTTATTAAAATCCTAATTAGATTGGGGTAGTGAGTTGAACGTAGAACCTTATAGTTGATAAGGACTTAATAAAAGATGTTCAACCAATCTAAAATTTTTTTTGAATTTTTAGGATCAACTAGTTGATAAGGATTAACTAGTTCTCTTAATTAAAAGCCATTTAGTTGTTTGGAAAACATAAGATTGATGACAACTCCTTCAATGGATCATGATGTCGGTCAATGTGCTTGGCTAAAGTTTTTGGACCAACCTAGCTAGACTGGGTAACAAGTGGTCCTGGCTTAGTCAATTCCCTGGCCGCGTCCGCTGAACCGCAAGGAGTCGATTCATGACTATGTAAGTCCATCGACTATACCTAAGTCAATACGATAATAATCTTGTTCAAGATAAATCGTAGCCCTCCTTGTTTTAGGAGTTGGCAACTATAAGAAACATGTTCCGGTTGTTGAGCTACACTCAAGCCGTGACATGTCAATCTTATAGAAACCGATTTCTTGATTGACATCTTAACCTGACTGAAACCGTTGTCTCATCCCTCGAGCTTCGGCGTAAGTCTAACCAAGAATGTAGTCTAAGACCTGACCCAAACCGGCGCGTCGTGCATACACCGAGCAAAGGGGCAAGTCAGGCTAGACACGAAAACAAGGGTCCGACTAGGCTAGCCATTGTGATCCGGTTGAGCACACTCATGATCACAAATGACTAGGGGTAAAAATCGATAGGGAATCATAGTAAATATGATTGATGACAAGTTCGTCTACCGACTACAGAGTCGGACAACTTGTTGAGATACACTCAAGGTTGTCAGACTCAGGGTAGTCGGATCCCTCTCTCACAAATATTATTTTATAATAAATTGTTTATTATTGTGGCTTTAAATAAATTTAGTGGGAGAATATAGTTTTATTAAAACCATTAAAACTATACTACGAACATATACTAACTAAAGTATCTATAAAATGCAGAATGGACTCAGGTCTAAAATACATGGTAGAAAAGAACGTGCTGGATGGAACCAACTACAAAGACTGGCTTAGGAACATTAAGTTGGTCCTTTCCCTAGCTGGGATTGGATACATATTGTTCGAGGACGCTCCGGATAAGCCCGATGAGGATTCGACCCACGAAGAGAAAGAAGCCTTCAAGTTGTACCAGAGGGATGCTGAGAAGGCAAGATGCCTTGCTCTAGCTTCGATGACCAACGAGCTGCAAAGGAAACATGAACATATGGATGTTCAGAGCATACTCCTTAATGCACAAGAGTTGTATGGCAAGCGATCCAGAGCTGCCAAGTTCGAAGCTACTAGTAACCTCTGGGGCACGAAGATGACGACAGGACCCGTACAAGATCATGTTATCAAGATGATCGGGTACGTAGAGGACGCCGCCCAGTTAGGATTTGTCCTGGACAATGAGATGTCCACAGACATTATCCTAAAGTCTTTAACTCCCGAGTTCAAGCCCTTTATAACTGGCTTTATAATGAACAGCCTTGAGACGGATCTTCCTGGTCTCCTCAATATGCTCCGGCAATTTGAGGAGATTGAGAAGAAGCCGACTGCACTGGTTGTTGGCTCTGCTACTTCCGAACAGCCGAAAGGCAAAGGGAAGAAGAAGCAGGTCCCACAACCTGTGAAGGCTAAGAATGGGAAGAAGAAGAACAAAGGGGCCCCGTCGAAATCTGAGTGCTTCCATTGCCACAAGATTGGCCACTGGAAGAGGAACTGCAAGATCTATCTTGCAGAGAAGAAGAAGGGGCATACTGATGCCTCTACCTCAGGTACAAATTAAAATTCAATTAAATGCAATTATTTCCATTCATATAGTGTGAGACACTTATAGACATCTGTGTACTGTATACAGGTGGCTGATAAGAACTGGAGATTGGAGAAGCACGTAGATCGGTCGGCAATTAAAGCAACAGTTGCTGCTGGGACCGCTCAAAGACTTCTGGAGACGCTGATCGTGATGGAGATGATATTTTTCTTATTTGAATAAAATGTATCATCTTTAAGGATCGAAAACAATGAATGAGTGCTTTGCACTCAAGGTTTATTTTGATAAACAAATTAAGGTTCTTTTAATGAGCCCGTTGTTTTGGAATGGATGTCTCGTTTGTTGCAATTGAAATTGAATTGGCTTAAATTTCTGTGGATGTGGCTTTTCTGTGATGGTTGCGTATATTTTCGAATAATGGTGTATTGCTTCGATAATATTGATTTTGGAGCTGACTAAATGCTAGAAGTCAATCAGTAGTTAAGTGTAGGTTCCAGGGGGCGTATAAATTGTGTGCGATCACAAAAATACGCAAATCAAGATTAATTCTTAATTATCTGCATTTAGTTATTAAAAGAGCTAATACTAAATGTGGTTAAAGGAATAAGTACAGTGTAGGACGTTTTGATTGAACGAGTCAATGTCAAGTTTCCTTAAAACGATCTTGACTTGACTCATTCGTCAAATCGAATCTAACACTTGTACATTCCATCTGAGGCACTTACCAAATGGTTATTTTTGCTCATAAATCTAAATATGATTTAGATATTATGTTGAAGAAATTTGACCAGGTAATTCTTAAAGTCAGTGGGAGCGTATTAATATACTTAGTTCCGTTTTTCGGACTAAGTAAAAAGGATTTTTCACTTTAATGAATCTTCTATATAAATCATTAAGTCAAAATTGTTTTGATTTAATCGTATAAATATAGAGACTTAGGGTGTCAAATATGTAATTGACATATTGACACAATAAAGTGAAGTGAGCTAGAACTGACTTACGGAAATGTTAGACCCCACATCTAAATCGTATAAGCCAACTGTTAGCTATACGAAGTTAGGAAAATTGATCCAGATCATTTTTCAAAGGATCAACCCTGTGTGATCAAGAGATGTAATTTCAATCCATTAAAATACGTTGTAGATACTTATTAGTAGAACCATTCTTAGGTTTGCCATATCAAATGTCAAAGTGACTGATATGCTATAACGGCATGAGATACCGAGATAAATAGCCAAGTGCAAGTGGGAGATGTAGGAAGATATATGCCCATAAGGCAATTTATCTTGATTATACGTCTTGTTCATACCGTATATGGTACGTATTATTCTAAGTATAAAATCATTTGTATTAATATACTTAGATAATATCCATAGACTTATAGTTAGGTCCTCACATATCTAGTTGAGATCTCGATTATGAGTAAGTAAGAGACCGAATAGAAACGTAAGTCTAAAACGGTTCGTGATCGTAGATGTGTCGAGAACTGGATATCGACACAGCGGATAGATCACAGTGTCTTAGTCTTACCTTCGGGTAATGATGATCTCATAGTCATTCGACTTGGTGAAGTCGGAGACGAGACACAGGTGCTCATTGGAGAATGAGTTCACTGAACGACCAAGTTAGAGTTATTAAATGGTTAACTTTAATGATCTGTCTTTAATAAACTCTAAGGTGATGATAGGTTAGTTGATCCTTAAGACCTGAAGTCATCTGTACAAACCTGTGGGCGGACGGTATAGCTTAGACCCATGATCTAGCTTCGAGGACCAGTCCTGATGAAAGATCTTAGGTTGGGTTGCACCAGAAGCTCTCTAGGTGAGTAAGTAACTAAGATGGGATTCGTCACTTCCATTAAAGGGAAGTTAGTGTTATAGGCTCAGTACGGTCTTTATGTTAATCCTCGGCCGGGGTGCGTTGCAAGTAGTACAACGTGTATACAATAAAGACCGACGTATACTGACCAATGTTGTCTGATAGGGTTGACAGTAAACCATACCCTAGGCCAACAATAACACAGTCTTGACGAAGGGATTTTAGCTAACGGAATTCATCACTGACACAGCCAATGCAAACCCTATGACACTTTTGTCAAAGGGTCGATCACGTTATGATGACTCTGAAACAGGGACGACAGCTACTGCTCGTAGTGACCGTCGTCTAGGGGTTTCGAGCCCCAACCTGTAGTAAGGTCAGGCTGTAGGGTCTCACACCGAGTAGTATTCGTGTCTTAGTAATAGGAATATAGAATAGAGAGAAATATCATTTGATGATATTCACAAGTTGAGTTGTGAAAGTTAGTCGCATTAGCAATAGGGGCACAACGTTGCATTAGATGCTAACTTTAACTAAACGTGTTGTAAATTAGTTACGACGAATTTTGTAGGAACAAACTTGTTGGAAAGGGTTACCTGGATGACGGGATCGTCCCGGTCTTAACACAGGTTTAAACCGCGTCCAAATCGGAGCTCAAACGAGCCCAGAAACGCAGAAAGAGTTCAAGGGGAAGTGGGTTAGACCCACTGGGCCAAAAGGCCCATGTGCAAAGGCAAACGGGCAACGCCCGCTGGCTGCAACGGGCGCACGCCCGTTGCACAGCGGGCGTGTCCCGCTGCAGCAGCGGGCGTGGCCCGCTGTGTGCAGCGGGCGCGGCCCGCTGCGGCAGCGGGCGGGCGGCCCGCCCTTGCCCCCTTGGGCGGGCGAGCCCGCTAAGTCTAGCGGGCGCGCCCGCAACTTAAGTCAATTTAGGGTTTTTGAAAACCCTAATGACGGCTACGAATTTTGTGTAAATTGCTAAACTTTGAGCAATTGTTTGAGGGGTCAAACGAAGTCGAAATTCGTCACCGTCAGTTCCTACACGTTCACCATTCCAAGCTTTTCTGATTGATAGCTTGTTTGGTGTCTGAAGTTTAGTATGTGAGGAGAATTAATTCGTTAAAGTTTGACTTTGTGAAAGGCTAACTTTAAAGTTGAAATTAAGCCAAATGACTTAATTTGTTTTTTTCTCTTCATGGGGATTGTCCCACATTGCCCGTAACGAGAAGTTGAGTGCTCACTCCCTATATAAATAGGGGTGCACTCTCCTCGTTGAAAAACACACACCAGTCAACGATCGGGTAGCTCCAGATTTTTAGAGCAAGCTCGATCCGAACTACTCTCTCTCTCTCTATTTTCCTATTCTCCGGAGTAGTCCTAGCACGACTACGAAGGGGGTTTGGATCTGATCCGGACGTCTAAGACGCGGGTTCTTCTCAAGTGAAACTTTCTACCGCGTGTGATCGGCTCGGATGCGAAAGCGGCTCGGGCGGATCGGTGCGAGGGTGCGAGGCGGCTCAGGGAGATCGGGTCAACGCGGCTCGGCTACGAGGAGCTTCTCAAGACGGTGCGGTACATCTTGCCTGCTCCAGGGCCAAGATTCCGGGTATGTGGTTAAGGGTTTTCTAGTGTAGATTTTAATTAGTCGCTTTAGTGTAGATCCTTCTTGGGGTGGTCAGACCCACTCCAAGTCGGCATAGATCGGGCTAGGTTCTGGCTCCCCAGAGCCTAGCTAAAATGTTTAGCTAGTGTAGAAATTTAGATTTCTGGTTTTTCAGCTGCGCTTATGTGCCTCCATGGTCCGTCCGACTTAGGACGGATACGGATCCGAGCTCTGGGGGTCCGCCAAAACCCCAACAATAACTACCATCATCTTCCTCGATGAAGCACCCGTTCGTCGATGAAGCACCCGTTCGTCGAGAAAGTAGTTATTTTCTAATGGCCGTGTGCCAAAAATGAAAAATAACATACTACGTAAATGGTTGGTTCTTCCCGTCACGGAGAGTTCCTGCCATATCCGTAATGACAGAAGACCCTAACGTGAAAAGAACAACCACTGCGTTCTCTCCGTCACGAAGCGTTCCTACCATATCCGTAATGGTAGGATACCCATTCGTGAAAAAGACAACGCCTCATTCATCGGTTCGACGGGGCGGCGGTTTGACCGGGGCGAACCCGTATGGCTCTGATACCAATGTAAGAACCTGTCAAAACAGCGTTAGGATCGATAAATGAAGTTGAGACTTACGCTTGCGTATACGGCACGGTAGTCTCGGAACTTCGCCTTCGGATTCGCCACGACGGATCGAGTCTTCTCACGAACGGAGTAAGGCTACTAAATCTACAATCTAAATCTCTACTTTTAGATTAAGAACTTGGATAAAGAGAGAGGAAGGATTTCGGCAGAGCTTCACTAGAATGAAATGCAAGGCAAGAATACCATGCAAAAGTGTAAGGAAATGGCTAAGCCTTGGGTCTTATTTATAGACCCCAAGGTAGTTATTTTAGGAGTAATTGTTCCTTTGGAACAATTTAACTAAAGTGTTCCATCATACATGGTACAACATAAGCTTAAGTTGTACCATATGCATGGTACAACATAAGCTTAAGATATTCCCCCTTTATTAGCCATATGTCGCATGCGCTTATGCACATATAATGCGACTTTCCCACTCATCTAGATATCCTCTCCGCAAGGGAACAGATTCCCTTTGCACACGACTTCGTGTACAAGACGTTCGAGGTCCGTATTCTCTCGTACATCCCCTACAAGAGTGTACAAACGTCATCCATATCCAACACATGCTGCATGGGCCCTGGGCCGGGCGCCCAGGTGGCGCCCAGGGCGGTCTGGGCACCGGGCGCCAGGCGCCCAGGGAGCTAGGCGCCCAGGGTGCCCATGACCAGGGCGCCTGGGCCTGGTGCCCAGGGCGCTCTGGGCATGCCCAGGCCCAGGCCGCTCGGCCTTCGCTAGCCTGATGCAGTTTTGGGCTGACCCATGCCCAGTTTGGGCATGGGCAAGGCCTATAGTGCATTTTATACGATGTTGGGCATATCTTTTGCATTTGGCATCCGATTTGGACGCCGTTCAAACTTTTTCTTGCGTTAATTAAATTAAATATTGTCGTAAAATATTTACGACGTGTTTAACTCAATTTGCATCAAATGCAAAATAGTCCCTATCCAAGCTTAAAATATCATTTGCATCACATACAAATGATCTAAGGTAATACATCCCTCAACACAAGGGCCACCCATTCGCCACTGAACGACCCTAACGTGTCGTCAATTGTAAGTCGAAGGGCCACCCCTTTGCCACTGAACGACTCTTTCGTATTGTCAGCAGTAAGTCGAAGGGCCACCCCTTCGCCACTAAACAACTCTTATGTGTCTTCAGTCGTAAGTCGAAGGGGCTAGCCCTTTGCGACTAAATGACTTTGACGTGTCATCAGCCATAAGTCAAAGGGACCACCCCTTCGCCCCTGAACGACCCTAAAGTGTCGTCAGCTGTAAGTCGAAGGGGCCACCCCTTCGCCACTGAATGAATCTTTAGTGTCGTCAGCCGTAAGTCGAAGGGCTACCCCTTCGCCACTGAACGAATCATTCGTGTCGTCAGTCGTAAGTCGAAGGGCCACCCCTTTGCCACTGAACGACCCAAACGTGTCGTCAACCGTAAGTCGAAGGACCACCCCTTTGCCACTGAACGATTCCCTCGTGTTGTCAGACATGGGTCGAGGGAATCGCTCCCTCACCAATGAACGGAGTGGTCTAATTCTAACATGGTTCTATGGCTTACTGATTTCAGCATAATATTACTTTATTTCCCCTTATTGGACCCAATGTGTGCATACATACATGCCAAAAGAGCTCTAATATAGTTATAATTAGAAAATCATATAATAATAGAGCTTAATCTCATAGTTTGCACAATTATTAAATTTTGTGAACTAATTTATGCTTCTTCATATTTTTCAAGAATAGAGCTCGAGCCCACGATTCCAACGACTGTTCATTCAGATTTTTCATTGCTCAAGTGAATTTTATACAAATTTTTAGGCAAACCGGTTCAATTAAACAAAACAATTGAAAAAAAAAGTAAAGAAATAAAAAAGCCCAGTGGGCCGGCCCGCTTGGCCAGCCCATGGGTGTTGGCTGCTGTGTCATTAAAAAAAGAAAGAAAAAAGAAACAGGCGCGCGCTTGAGCAAGTCCCGCTCAAATGAGCGGGACTTTCCAGCTTGCGGGTCGGGCTGCTAAGCAGCATCACCCGGTTCCCTTTGTGCACCCAAGCGCGCACAAAAGCTGGTGCAGCGGCTTCCAAGCAGGTGCAGTTGCAGGCAGGCGGTCGTAGATTCGACCTGAAGCTCAAAAGACAAACCCGCAATGTTCTTTAAAGTGTATTTGATGCATTTCTTGATGGGTTTTAATGAATTTTGACTCGATTTTGATCAGAATTCGAAGCTGATTGTGATTCTTCGGCTTATTTTCATGATCAGCAGATCAAGGGGCAGAATTTGAAGGGTTTCATGGAGTTATCTATACATTGATGAGAGGGAAGATGAAGGGCCAAATTGTAACGGCATGTTTTCATCAACACAACTATTTACGCATTTAACCTATTTTCAAATTTTTTAAAACTATTTTATAATGGTTCGTCAGGAGTTTTACGATTTCAAAAATTTCTTATAAAAATATTTTGAAGTATTAGACTAGTTATGAAGTATTTTAGTAAGTTCGAGTTTTATCAAATACCTCTAAATAATTGGATAAAAATTCATTTTCAATTATTACTGTTTTTGCTTAATGAATTAATTTTCTGCACAAATATCATCAAAACGTTTTCAAACTTCTATGGTATCATTCTATAATCATTTAGGGCTTCCCATATTAATTTAGTAATTTTCTGAAGACAACTTAATAGAGAACCTGCAAACCCGCTTCCTAAACATTTTGACCTAAAACCAATATCTTTGTAGCTCAAAACCCAAAATGGATCTCGTATTCACGATCCTCGTGACAATACAAACACGTGGGTATGTTTTCATAATTTTTCGGAGTCATTTGACTCCAGGGGCAAAATCGTAATTTCGTAGTCACATTCGTTAATTACCATCGCTAATTACCTTTTACCCTAATCCATTTACTAATCAATTTAACCCAAAAATCTAAACATGTTTCCACGTTCCCATTTTTTTCTAAATTTAGTCTAAAGTTTAACCTAATCTTATTAATTACATACCTAATACGATTAATTACATTTGACAAAAAACACTAATTAATAATTAAACCCTATTTAATCCTCCTCTCCCTCAACCTCTCTTCTCTCAAGCCCGTGCAAAACCCTAACCCAGTCTAACTATCAGCAAACCTAACCCACTCACAGCACGTACACTCCCATCTCCCTGTCTCGCGTTCATAACCCCAAACCCACACATGCACGCATCCTATTTCTCTCACTCACAAAGGATCATCTCACACAGCCCCTCTCTCTTCCATTCGAACCCACACCCAACTCCCGCATACCTCTCTCTCATCCCCTGCTCTCCCTCTCTCTAAACTCGCTCATCCCCACTCTCGCCCTTCCCCGGTGGTTCACTGTCACAAGGCCACCACCCACCACCGCCGCCTGGGCTCCGACCATGACGCCTCGCCGCCTCGAAGATCAACACATGCTTAAGCACCACCGCGTCCTGCCCCTCTGCTGCTCCGAGCTGTGCAGCCCTGCCTCGCCGTCAGGCCACCCTCTGTCGCACCACGACATGCCCTTCGACCGCCCTCACTCCCTCTCTTTCATGTCCTCTCCGGCGAGAGCTCCGACGCCTCCGAGAGTAACCAGAGATCTCAGAGCTTCGACGAAGCTTCCTCAAGCTCTCAGCCCTCCTCTGACGTCATCGACATCCCAACGCCGCCCGCTGTCGCTCCATCAGTCGCCAATCGCCCTCAGCTCGAGCCACGGTCCTTCCGACGAGACCACACAAACCCCAGTCCCCCTCGCTCGACACGCCTTCACCCTCAGCCACCGTTGCCATGCTCCTTTCTCTCTCTTCAACAACCATCCACGAAGCTCGCCACCTAGCTCCGCCGCCGCCATGCTTCGACGACGTCACCGAGACTCAACCCACCGCCTCTCCGTAACTCACCCTGATTCAGTCACATACCGCCTTGGCTTCGCCGAGCTCCTACGACCCCCCCCCCCCCCACGTCATCGGAGCTCCTCCGCCCTCATCGCCACGTTTGACGACCACCGCCGTGCCGCCCCCGCTAGCGTCGACCGTCAGCGAAGAGCCCAGCTCCCCATGCATACGAAGGATAGCGAAGGGGTGAAAAAACGTAAGTTTTATACGTTTTAATTATAACGTATTTCGTATAAATACGGGTATTTGTGGATTTTAATAATTATTAAATGGATTTATTGGTTTTTAATTAATAATAAATAATATAAGCATCAGAAAAATGTGAAGCCATCTCCAAAAAATCAGAAATGACGTCTGGATCCAATGGCGCTAGTCTCATCTCAATCCGACGCTTAGTTTTTCCAGGATAAATTTGTAACACTAAAACTTAAATACGTCATTTTCACTTAAAAATTCGTAATTCTTATTTCATATACACTGATACGTGAGAAAAATATATGTTGTAATACTATTTGAGACGGTCATTTTGACATCTCATTTGCAACTTTTCGATACAGATTGCATCCAAAATAAATTGTTGAATAATTACGTTACGTAATTAAAATTAGTTTTTAAATTGATTTTTGAGTTTTTAAAAATTATAAAAATTACCAGGAGCTTCTGCAAAATATTTCCTCCTAAAGTAAAATTATTTTCCTTATAACTAGCCTATATAAAAATTTAGAACGTTTTTCGGCACCGTTTCAATCTAGTATAAAATCAAAATGATCAAATTAAATAAATAGAAATTGGGTAGCCAGTAACTAATGATTTCTTGTGTTTGCAGATACCAATTCTCGTGCACCAGTATCTTTAGGAGCTTTAGCTGTGCTCGTATGAACTTAGTACACGACATCTAGTCTCAGAACAGTTATTGACCTGAATAGATGACTAGAGACCTAACTAAATAGGAAACGAATCAACTGCAAAGCAACTTTGACTTGAACGTACGACATCGCTAACTTTCAACTTAGATGGTTGTAGTACACGACCATCTACTTGGGTAAACTATGTACTAATTGAAAACCACATGCTCGAAGCATGGATCGTGAGTAAGTCACAATAAATTCTAACTTTAGAAATTTAGAAAGTGTACTTTATGAAATTACCGCATGCTCGAAGCATGGATTGGGAGTAAGTCACAATTAATTCTAACTTTAGAAATTTAAAAAGTGTACCATATGGAATTACCGCATGCTCGAAGCATGGATCGGTATCATAATTGTTGGACTTCAAGCATTGCTCAGGGCTGACATTCTCTGTTGAGGCTCTTGCCTTGACTTTTCAACAAGCAAAACTCTTTGGAGTGTTGCTAATGCCTTTGAACGTCATTGGAGTGAGACTATTGTGCATAACTCTATTGGTATGTAAGTCGGTCTATCACACCCATCATTAGTGTCTTTGCCTTTAAAACAACGGATTGACGTACCATATTGAAAAGTAATGATTGAATGGTATATCGTGGAACGTCCCAGTGAAATTGAATGCTTATCGATGTGATGGGCCCATGAGGCCATATTGATACGAATAATAGTATGAACATTGGATTATGATAATACACGGGATACGGGGTAGTCTTGAGCTACGAGGTGTGCAGGAGTGACCGGGTCCACCGCTATTTGGTAAGCCATACCATCACCCTGTAGGGGATGGTAGGTAGATATTCCACGGGTTGCTCCGTGGGATGGGTGCACTTATGGTTGCATATCGTGCACTCGAGCTAAGACCGTTGCACTAGCTTGATTGATACCATGGCCCAGAGGCCATATAGATACGAATACTAGTATGAACATTGGATTATGATAATACACTGGTTATGGGGTAGTCTTGAGCTATGAAGTGCGCGGGAGTGACCGGGTCCACCCTTATTTGGTAAGCCGTACCATCACCATGCAGGGGGTGGTAGGTAGATATTCCACAGTTTGCTCCGTGGGATGGGTGCACTTATTGTTGCATATCGTGCACTCGTGCTAAGGCTGATGCACTAGCTTATTTGTTTGCTATGTTTCCATTGTTCTGTCACGACTACTAACTGGATACGATTGTTCTACTGACTAATTCGAGACTACTCGAACATGATAGAGCGGTATAATAATAAGCGGTCTTAAATTACTACTGGAACAGTGTCTAGAAAGGAATGGTAAGGGAGTTGGTCAACCAAAGGACTCGTCCTGCGGTCTTAGAAGTGACATGTGCCTTCAAGCCCTGACTGCCTGGCTGGTTTGGGAGTTAAGCTAGACTTCTTATTATTAGGCCATCCTACACTATTAGATAGTCAATCGACGATTGTTCATTACTTTTCCTGCTTGTCTTTTTTTGTGTTACTACATATACCTGGTTGTCTTATTATTGTCATCACAATTCATGTTGGTTAAAATATTGTTGCTACCATATGTCATGCCACAGTTATTGCTCTCGTACGTTACTTTTGCACTTGCACAGTCACCTTTACTTTATGCATTACATGCACTTTACTTACCACCCTTGAGTAGCCACAGGTACCTTATTTATCGCTCATACATGTCTGTCCTTACTTTACTTTCTGCACCTGCATGACCTTATTTTGTTTATTATAGTCTGTTCCATACTTTTGCGCTACTTTATTTCTATTGCTAGAATTGTTGTGACTTACATACGGTTCCATTTTCGTGGCACTGCAAACGATGTACATATGGAGGTAGATGCTCTTGAATTACTAGCGCCAGAGTTCGACCCTGAAACCACAGCTTTCAGATTTATTTTTATGTACTTTCTTCTTTCATGTATATTTGTTGAAGTATATTGTGCAATATGGATTGTAATAATTGGACACTATTTAGGTATTTTTGTACATCTCTGCATTGTGGGTATTTTGTTTTCACTGGTTAACTGCAGTACCTACGCAAATATCAAATAAGTAACGGGCTCCGGGGTCGGGTCGTTACACAAATACATTAAACCACATGAAGAGTGTAAAGCCTATAAATAGGTGTTTTTCTTAAGCTATTTGTCACACCCCGCTTCCCAAAACGACGGAAGCGAGACGTGACGAAGGTCCGCATGGACCGGAGCTATGAGGCTCGGACCCAATAAACGTCTATAGGGTTACCATTTAAAGATTACAGGTTCTTGTATTATTTAAAATTTCGAAACAACAGGAAGTACAGAAAGAAAGTTGCATTCATTTAAAAAAGAAACGATATCCAGCATATGACAAGTCTAATAAAAGAAGCCTAAGCATGGCAACAAACTGCAGAAAAGGAAACTAATGGTGCGAAGCACCCAACCTAGGTAGAAGGTAAAGTGGTGCTACACACTCAGCTAAAAAAGTAGTAACCTTTGTAAGGCAGCGACGGAAAAAGACATCTAAGCCTGGTCCTCATCAGGAAGGGGCTCTGGTCGACGTCCTCTGGCTCCAAGTACTCAGGTATATCCGGCTCGCCTGCATACTCTGGCTCAACACCTGACGTACAGTACCCAAGAGAAAAGGAACTGTACGTCAGGTAAAGTCTACAAGAAAGGGTTAGACTCTACTGCAAGTGTAATGTAATTAAGAGCAACATTTTACTGGTTGATTAACATGATGTGGTTATGACATGGCAATTATACTATGCAGAAAGTAAAAACTGTACAGGAAAAGTAAACTGGACAGATAGTAGTCGTAGCGTGTGCTACCGGCTATGGGACTAAGCTAGACGGGACAGGACGGGACAGGACAAGACAAGACAAGACATGTGTGACTCGAAAGGTTTACGCCTTATGGTTTGAGGGCGGCCAGACCCTCTTCCCATGCGACCGCTCAACCCTACCCCAAACCCAAGTGCTCAAGACAAGACAGGGATCACTCTCGCTTGGAGAGCATCTAAAACGCCCATAGGCTTTTTGTAACACAGGGATCTCTCTTGCGTGGAGAGCATCCGAAACGCCCGTAGGCTTTTTGTAACATGGGGATCACTCTCGTGTGGAGAACATCCGAAACGCCCGTAGGCTTTTTGTAACACAGGGATCACTCTTGCGTGGAGAGCATCCGAAACGCCCGTAGGCTTTTTGTAACAAGACATGACAGGTGATGAGGAGTTGTTCATTCTAGGGGGTCCACACGCACGCACACACAGGTGAAGCCTATGGTAGCAGTTGTTGTTGTTGTTTCTAGGGTGTCCATACGCATGCACACATAGAATAGCCCTAAGGTGTCAGTTATTGTTGTTGTTATTCGTGCTCAGACTTCGTCGTCAAGTCTAAGCTGTCAAGGGATGGTCTCAGACGCTATCATTTCACATCTGGTTCTCTTTAAATGTACTTTAACTTTATAAGGTGGAGATGGCCTAAACGTGGCCGAAAGTACACAAGTGTAAACACTTGCCTGGGGTGGCGAGTGCGTCGTCTGTCTGGAGCGACTTGTCGAAGCGGTGCATCAGCGAGGGTCCGTCTGAAACGGGCAACAGTGATGTCAAGACACGTTTTTCATCATTCCTATTAGAGTTCATTTCTAGGTTCAACGGGGCTATCCCAGCGGTCAAAGTCACGTTTTTGTTTTGGTTCAGCCTACTCGACGATCTATCGCATGTGCACAGTTATTCAAGTCCTTCATCGATGTCTAAGATTTAGCAATGTTTTAAAGGAGCAAAAATGAAATTTAATATTGTTGACAATTTTTAGATTAAGTTTTCGATTCGCTACGGTGTGGGTTCTTACTACGCCTTAGAGGGCTAACCTTTTTTACGTTTGATCGAAGAGCAGATGTCAGGTCGGAACGGCGATGGATCTGCGTTGTCAGCAATGTCTCGACCATGGGTAGCACAGCAACACACTTCTGGATAGCAAGGTGAAGGCACGATCAACGATCAAGCGTCGATCTCTCTCCTGTTGCGGGTAGCGCAACGGATCTACACGATGGCGGCAACGTCAGGGAAAACACACGAGTTTGGCAATGCGCATGCACTCCTAGGATCAAAGGGGACTGCTAGGGATTGAAGGAGTTTAGTGGGGTTGCTCAGCCTGGTGGGTGGCCGATGGCGTCAGTGCACGGCGGTGGGCAGCCTTGAGAAGACGAAGAGGACAGATTTGTGCAACGGTCGTTGTCGTGCGTTGCAGCAGAAAAGCGGTGACCAGAGGGGTCAAAGGGGACTTACAGAAGATAAAAGGGTTCAAGGGGGATCTAATGGCGGTGGAGTGGTCACCGGAAGTTGTCAAAGATGGCCAGGCGTTGGCGTTGAACGGGAGAGCACAGATCTGTCAAAAACTACCGTTAGGGCTCGGTTTCAATGGGTTTTCGAGGAGCTAAAGATGAGAGAAGTGAGAAAGGAGAGTTGCAGTTGATAGGGAGGTTCGATGGAAGTCCGATGGTTGTAGGGTGGTTACCGGAGGTGGCCGGGCGTGGCATTTTTCTGGCGGTGGACAGATCTGTCCAAACTGCCGTTAATGTTGTGTTTGAGAGTGTTTTGAGGGAGATAAAGAGTAGAGGAAAGGGGAAGGAGACTTGCATATTATAGAGAGGGTCAAAGGGGAGTCAAGCGGAGGTGGCAGCTATCGGAGTGGGTGGCCGGAGCGGCGGTAGCGACCGTTTTCCGACGGGTGCACCCAGATCTAGGAATTGCGGCTAGGGCTGGTTTGTGGGGGCTTTAGAGAGAGAAATGGGAGGAGATAGGAGAGGGGAAGGAGGTGGTGGTGGTGGCCGGAGTGGGGGGAGGTCCGGTGGCCGACGACAACGCGTGGGGAGGCGCAAAAAGGGAAGGTGGCGGCTGGATAAGGGTGTATGCGTGAGATGTTAGGGTATGCCATGGGTTTGTGTTAAAAAGGAAGTGCTTTGCTATTTGGGAGCTAAATGGGTATACTTAGGGATGACTAGGATAGAGAGTGTGAGAGGAGGGGGTGTAGTTTTGGGTGAGGTTAGCCACATGAATCCCATGAGATATGTAAAGATCTCACATAATTAGGGGTTAAGTTTGAATTTCGAATTTGATTAGGGCTAAACGGGCTTGAAGTGATTAGTGATTTCGTTGGGCTAGGGGTGTCCGAAAATTACAAAAAAAATATCGGGACGACCGTGACGACGAGAGGCTCGAGGGTATGATGGTTAATCATGCGTTTGGTCCACTGTTAACGAACTATGTCCGACGACTAAGACTAATGCTACGACATCTCTACAATTAAAGCTGATTTGTGGGAGAACGACCCGTGAAATGACGTTCACTAAAAATCCCACAAATAACTACACTTTCATAAGGTTACAACGACATATCATAACGCGTATTCTGGATACGAGAGGAAACCAAATAAATTACATGTATGAGAAGAGGACGTACGAGCAAAAATACGAACGGTCGGAAAGCGGCCATTACATTCTACCCACCTTAGAATTGATTCCGCCATCGGAATCACTTATACTAATAAGAATAATATCTATGAACACTATGCCTGTAACTTCCATATCCTCACATAAAGATCGATAATTCTATAACTTCAAACAATGTTCCTCAATAATCCATCATAACACGTCTCTCCACTGGCTAATGCTACAACTAGAATCACACCCTAGTACTTAACTATAATTCCACATTATCACCTACCAGTCATCAATCATCTCACCCCCAATACATTCTCCATCATATCGACTCATAAATTTATCCGCCATGTAATTGAACTATCAAAATCACATCTTATCCTTATCATTAACATTTAATATCCTAACTATGCTAAATCCATCTATCTAGCCATCCATTCATCTTAACATATCGTGTTACTTACACTGTCTTCTTACCCCAAACTATAGTCAAATCCTGTTGCTTTAAATGCTCTACTCATTCTCATGATCGCCCTAAAACATACACCTCATAGCTACTCCTATCTACCACTCGTCCAAGTTTCAGATCTGATAAGTACTCATCTCCCTGTATATAATTTCATCCAACCAGAATTCTCCATTGAGTCCGTCACACATTGGTATTATAAATAAATCTTGGACACCTCGTTCTTTTCATCCAAAAGGAATCTAATCTAATATCTTTGTGTTCAAAATCAACCAATCACGCTACAACATATCTCATCTCATTCTATGCCTCCCCGTAAACATAACCTTATAGCAATAATAACCAGTTCTAATAATATAACAACAATGAAATAACACTCCGAAGAGGGAAAGAAAAGAAAGTTTAAGGCCAAAGACATATTTTTAAAACATGTGGGAAAAGAGCATGTGGAGTTGTGGTATTGGATGGAGAAGATATGGGTTTGTGATCTTGTGTACTAGTTTCAAAACTTTAAAGATTTGATTTAAAAGACAACAAAAAGGTTTTGATACAATCACATGCAGCCAAAAATAAGCTAAACTATAATATGAAAACTAATTCTAATAAATTACCTGCTATGACGCTATCCACACATATGTGAATACCATCATTCCTACAACTCCATGCATATATCACGAGTAACACTGAGTATACATACATGTCACAAGAGACAATCATTAAGATCCTACAGGTAGCATACTCATACAGGTCCACACACTCTACCTATATACATGCACCACGACGACCTCACAAACCAAAGGCCCACTACTAAACTAGAGATGACAGAAACAACTACAAGCACTAATGTAACGACTGGTTTTCATGTATCTGGATTAATTATATTATATATATATGCTTTGATGGATTTTCTCCTCATGTGTGGTTTTCGTCTCCGTAGCTTTCATTTTCGCTCGTTTCGTCGTGATTTTCTAGCTTCTTCCTTAGAATCGTCGATTTTGGAGTAAGTCATTCGTGACGGGCTTCATATCTGTCGTATCTTATAGTTAGATCAAGCCTAGGGGTCTTAGGAATCGATCCCGGAGCTTCGCGCTCCATTTCGGAACTTTCTGTGCACGTTAGCTAGTGTAAGAAGGGGAACCGACCGACTAGATGACGATTTAGTCGGTCGGCAAACCTTCATGGACCGACTAGTTGGCTTTGTTAATTTCTCAGGAGTTATTGTTTATCGTTAGTCGGTCTAAGAACATTGGTCGACCGACTAGGTTGCAAACTATTCGGTCAGCAATCGTTCTTTAACCGACTAACTCTATGATCATTTTTGATACCAAGTACTATTCATTCTTAGTCGGTCTAAGAACGTTCATCGACCGACTAGATTCGAAACTAGTCGGTCAGTAGTTGTTCTTTGACCGACTAAATCTAAATCCTATTTTTGTACAGGAGTTACTGTTTGGACTTAGTCAGTCTGCGTTGGTCAACCGACCGACTAGTTCCCAAACTAGTCGGTCAGTGGTTGCTCTTTGACCGACTAATCAGTGTCGAACCCCTAATTTCTGGGCAGCCGCCAGCACTCCCTATTTAAACCCCACCCACGATTTCTTTCATCCCTCTTTCATTCTACTGGGCCTCCTTCTTCCCCAAATCACCCTCCAACATTTCCCCAAGCCATTCCTTCCTCCCTTGGAGTTTCCCTCTCTATTTTGGTCTACCACCATGCCCTAGGTCATCTCCGACCCCCAAAATCCCCCAAAAATCCCCAAAACCCCTTTTCTCCAGATTTTCCCCATCCATTCCAGATCTGAACCCTAGGTTCCCCGGAGCGTTTCTTCCGTTGCCGTGCTTGCTCGGCATCATTCTTCCTCTCCTATACGGTAATAACTCGATCTCTTAATATTATCTTAACCCATTTGTGTTTTTGTGAAACCCTAATAAAACTAGGTTGGATGTTGTTCTAATGTTGTTTTGATGATTGTTTCTCCATAACAGCGACTTCCCCGTAGATTAGCGTATGTGGGACGAACCCTCGTTGATCGTCATCCTCGGTGCTAGGCAAGTGAAACTTGCCACTTAGGGTTTTGGGCCATGTATTAGGCCATTTGCTTGTTATAGGCGTAAAAGAGACTAGGCGACGAAATGAGACTCGCCTAGGCACAATTTTAGGGACTAGCTTAACAATGAAGCTAGATCCGACATTCATCATGTTGCACAACTACCATGTCATGTTTAATTTCCATTAACGGTACGCAAATTAATTGTCATGTCATTGCATTCTTTAAGTGTTTCCGTGATTGCGTAGCTTCGCTACATCTTGTGAAATGATTGAGGCTAGGTGCACCCCTATGCCAAATGAATTACGCTCCTGGTTGTGATCCAGGAAACGAGCTCTTGTGCGGGGCAACCCTGGCTCATTTACTGAGCTCGTGTGCAGGGACCCTGGCTCGTTCACATATGGGTATTGGGGTAAGAGTTAAGCGGCCAATCAACTGGGAGTCTGCCCGATCAGCAACTGCAGTGGTAAGGCGTAAACTCTGGGTTCTGGGGTAGTGTTAAGCGGCCAATCAGCGTGAATGCCAAACCGTTCAGCTGTAAGGCGTAAACATCTACAAACAACTTGAAACGTGACTAGTGAAAAGATTGAGATTGTTAGTAGCTTGGCTACTCTTGACTTGTCCCGATAATTGTTCTTTTGTACTTATTGTTTCACCATGTCTTGCTTGTGCACTCATACCATTACTGCCATGGCATGCATACTATAACTGCTAGGTTGCTAGTTGCCTTCCTTTTCAGTTTCCTTGCCCAAGTCTTTTAGACTTGCTGACATGTGCCCCTTTACTTTTTTTGGGTGACACATGTTAGATCCTGAGCCTGAGTACATTGTTGAGGACGAGGTGTTTGCTGACGTCGAGCCCGAGCCTGTGTTTGGAGAGGAGTACGTGGACACTGGGGACCAGTCCTAGTGTCTTCGTTGAGCTTTCCCCTTTTGTTTTAGACTGCTGTTTAGTTGTCGGTGCGTGGCACCTATACCTTGTAGTTGTCCCTTTTGTTGGCCTTGTTCTGGGCCTTTAGACTCTTTCTTTTAGCCTGGTGGCTTTTCTGGATGTTGAACTTAATTTTTCATGTTGGACAATTTATGAGATTTGAGATTTTATTTCTGTCTCTCCTTGTGTTATTATTGTTGTTCCGTTTGTGGTTACAGGGACCTGCTTATGTTTTATTGACGCTTATCGGGTTTGGGGCTTCACAGCTCCACTCCCGTGCGGACCTTTTCACGTCTCGCCTCCATTTTAGGGAAGCGGGTCGTGACAACTAATGTCTACACAAAGGAAAGGAAACCGAAACCAAAAGCAAAATGAAACAAGATCGGAAAGAACGAGTTTGGATAAGGCGAGGATAAGGAGATAACTGGTTGGATGGGACAAAAATATTGCTCAAAATAGATGAAAGAAGGATACGTGTAAAATATGGTATCATATATATTTATACTTATAAAAATATGCAGAAATAGGGAGCAGATGGTAAAATTTTACAACTCGGAAAAAGTTAAACGGAGGAATGAAAAGAGTAGGGCGAGGTAGTGATTTGTTTTGCAAACGAAAATAGATTTATACAAAGATTTTGAAATATGAGCACGATGAACATAGAACTGATGTATAAAAAAATTTGAAGTTCTTATTTAGTTAAGAAAATATTCTAAAAGTACGTACGGTAAATGGTTAAAAATAAATTTCGTAGTTTAGAAATAGAGATATATCGAATTTTCAAAATGGTAACAAGGTTTTAAAACTGAAATACGAAAGATGCCGGTTAGAAAATGGTTACGAGATAGTAACTAAAAAATTACGACCAAGAAGGTTTTCAAAATCCGTGAAAGAATTTTAACTCAACCGAAAAGCGAGAAATTAATATATATATATATATATATATATATATATATATGGAAAGTTAGTATTTATCTATATTAAAAGAGAATAAATGTACAAACACACACGGTATACCTCTCTCAAAAACCCTACCCTATGGCGGCTGGAGATCCAGGCGATCCATGCGTTATCCTTGGCAATCCCTCCTCTTCTTCTGTGTCTCATGGCGTGAATCCCTCAGGTGGAGTTTCGGAAGGGGGGGATTGGCAGCAAGTCACGAGGAATGGGAAAGATTTCAAGGGCGCAGGCATCAATCGGGGATTCAATAAACCCCAGGCAAGCAGGGGACGGGTCACCTTCATGGAGATATTACGGGCAAGCAGGGGGTTAGGGCCTAAAGGGGAGGGGATGGAAGGACCAATATCAGTTTTAATGGCAGATTTAATGGCCAAGGAAGATCAGGCCTAAATGGGAGAGTCTTTCAAGATCGGAACTTAAAGAGGCCTTCAAATATTCATGGGGGGCTTCAGACCCAGGATCAGACTGGGAAGGGAAATCACCAAGGCCGCAAAGTGCTCGAGGGAATGTCGGTAAGACCAAAATTTGCACTAAAAATAAATACTTCAGGTACCAAACTGACCGGCGCCCCATTTACGGTTTGGGCGCGGTGTCGTTTTACCGCAAGTGCACGGTTAGTGTAGGGTGCGGGTTTATCGAACTCAGGGAGGTGGATGGCTTGAATGGCTACTAGCCTCGCCTAGGTTGTGTGCTAGCTACGCGGATGATATGGGTGAAGTGTAGAAATAAAGAGAAGAAATAAAAAAGACACGAAATGAATCCCCGCTAACACGGGCTAGAGCACTCATGACACTTGGCATTTGACTTGACCCAGGGTGAGACATTGCCCCAAAAGGTGGTACCTAGCGTCCATGGCCCAATATTCCGGTCGGTGCCAAGTACGCTAGGCCTACCCGGTTTCGGACGGTGGGCATTCCCATGTCCGTTAACACCCTCCGCAACCGGGAGCATTAAGGCCACAATGATAACTCCCAACATTTCATCCAAGCCGTTCCCACGCGCGAGGACTCAATGTCAACGCTAGGGGCGTGAGCTGTGGCTAGGGAGTCAACCGCCAAGTTTATTCCCCCTTGGCCCGACGGTCAGAGGCGGTCTTTCTCCCGCCAATGACAATGAAACACCCCCGCATAACCCTAATGGCCAAATAGGTCAAATGTGATTTCTAGCAATACATCGAAGCGGATCTTGACTAGACAAGCACCAGACCCCAATCCCCAACACAACTAGTGTGTTGCCATACGAATTGGACTCAGATTGTTAGAAATCCCCATTGACACATTTCATCGAACACATGCCATGCAATCAAGTCAAATGTAGTTTTCCAAGCATCAATCCTACCCTAACCCGTATTAGGGTTCATCAACACTACTCCATGGTGAGAAACATAAAAACAAGCAAAACAAATGACATACAAACATTCACCATTGAGCAAAATGAAAACAATACAAAACAATGAAAGCAAGAGAAAGGAATACTTATCTTGAGTATGAATCTTCAATCCAATACAAGACTTATTGATCAAAAGACCTAATCTAAAATAACCTAAGCCTCACAAGAGAAAGGGGCAAAAATCCCTAGAAAAACTGAAGAAGAACTCCATAAAGTCGTGCCCAAACTTCTATTTAAAAACCCCCTCAAAACCCTTAACAGTTCGGGTCAGAAACCCACTCAAAACTGTCAAAACAGGCCCACCCGATCAAGTGGAAACTCACCCGATCGGGTGGACTAAACAGAGAGCTCAAATCCGCAGAAAGTGATCTCACCCGGTCGGGTGGTAACTCACCCGATCGGGTGAAATGAAAATTCAGACTGCTGCCAATTTCAGCACACAGCTGCGCTCAGAAAATTCTAGAAAAATGTAGAAAAATCAGATTTGGGCATGTGACCTATCGTTGGAAAGCTAACGACGATGCCGACACTAGAAAAATAAGATATCACCCAAAATCCCTCTGGAATGATAGCAGATCTTCAATGAATGAGCAGCAGTGCGCGAAAGGTGAAGGAAAGGCCACCCGATCGGTTGAAACATCAACCGATCGGGTGAGCCGCTTGTCGTATCGGCCATCGGGCTTCAAAAGCTTCAACCGGTCGCTGAGGAGAACGGGTGGCGTGACCGGGTCGTCATTTGGGAAACTTCAGCTTCAGATGAACCAATCAGGTGAGATATCACCCGATCGGTTGGAATTAAGCTCCAAATTCCCGAGAACTCTGTTGGGATGAACCGGTCGGCGAACCGATCGTTTGACCTTGCGCTTCGCTCCAGCTTCAGTCCGGGTCGGACACGCGTGCATCACCCGATCGGTTGGCTGTGTCTAACCGATCGGGTGGGGGCTGAAAAGTGGCAATCTTGGTCGTTTGACCCCCTGGATCACGCGTGACCCCTCCCGTAGCTCCGGGGACTCATGATAACGTCGTTTTATGTCCCCTATACCGGTAAATTCCTGCAAAATACAAAAAACACGGAAAAGTGAAAGAAAACAAGAAAACACGAGAAAACGAATATAAGACGGCGGTAAAATACGAAAAAACACGGAAGAAAACGTGCGCAAATATATGAAATATAAACGCACGTCAAAATCCACCAAGCTGAACTTTTCCTCGTCCTCGAGGAAGACGAGCGAGAGTAGGAGCTCGGAGAGAGAAAATAGAGAGAAAGAGAGAAAAAGAAAACTCTATATCCTAGATCGCCCGTCAGGGCCAACAAAATCAAAAACGACACACCAATCAAGCAAACGCTAAATCGAATCACTAAACCAAGGAATACGAGTCCAGACAAGTGCCGTGGGCCCACGCGGTGAAGCACGAGTGAGTGTGGTCGTGTGCTAGCAGACGGTGTCACTATCTACGATGTGCGATAAAGCTCGATATACACAAATCCAAGAAATGACCCAAATATCGATTCGAATTGAATTAAGCGGTGAATATATGGTTCAAGCATGCATGAGAGTAGAGAGAGAATCGAAACATATCATGCGTCAGGGACTCCACAACTAGGGTTAAGGAAATCACCACACTAAAGCCTAGATAATAGCTAAAAAGTTCCTAAGCCAAGTGTTTTCGAAAACGATGGGGGTTGAGATGATGTGGAGTAGGACACTCAGTGCAAATTCTCGCCTTCCCTTTATTCTCGGCAAGTAAGAAAAAATATTCACACGAGAATTTTTTTTGGGTTTTGGGTATTTGTATTTTTTATTTTTTTTGCCTTTTGGATATACATATTTTTTTTCTCTTTTCTTTTTTTTTGGGTTTTTCTTTTCTCTCTTTTTTTGGATTTTTGGGTATTGGGATATTTACATGTGTACTCTCCCAAGTGAGAGAACGGTACACGACGAGGGGATTTGCACCAAGTGAAATAAAAATGAAATCGGATTCTAAACACTTGGGCAAAGGAGATATTTCTCGCTAATTAGAGCATAGGCTAAATGGGTTATCCTAGTCCTTGATTGTGGAATCCCGACACATGCGAATTGAAATATACGATATAAATATAGCATGCATATAATGCAGATAGTAGAAGCAAATACCGCATATTCAAATCGAAGCATGATAATCTAGGGGTCAACCAAGGATAGGTATATAAAACATAATCACAAGGTAGAAGCACACCAAATGCTAGTCACGACACACGACTCACAAGAAAGCTAATTGGACCCATGATGCATGAAATGCAAGAGGACTCGGCTTCCTGAGGTTAGTGAATGTGATTATCGAAGCCGTGCTAGGTGTGTGTGTGATTTTGTGGCAATTCATCATATGGGGTCATCTCTAGGAGAGAGAGAACAAAAGATGGGAAGAAACAGAAAAACACGATGGAAACGACTCAAAAACGAAGAAAAATGACACAAATGACGCACGAAGTGCGACTCCCCCAAGCTGAAACTTGCATTGCCCTCAATGCAATAATAGTTTATACGGGAGGGCAAAGAAAATGGGGGGGGTGCGCACCGACACAAAAAGTGAAAACATGAAAAACATATGAACGAAACTAAAAAAATAAAGAAAAAGAAACACTCAAATAAAAGATATAAAACACGACGAAAGAACACATAGACACAAACACACGACAACGACACGCGAAAACATGCACACAAATCGATTCCCCCAAGCTGAACATGACAATGCTAGCGAAATGATATGATCAATGTGATGCAGAAATATGCAAGGGGAAGATCGGAAAAGAAAAGAAAGAAATCAAAATGCAGGAGAGACGGTGTGCTCATTCTCCTTGGAAGAGGATGTGGGGTGTGGGCGGTAGAAGTGATAGAAGGGCACGACATGATGGGTTATTATGATGCAAAAGCAAATCCTAGATATGCTCCCCTCGCTAATGAGAGGAAACGAGATTATTCAAATCTAAACTAGAAAGCGGTAAAATTTTTACACTACTAATTAGGATACACCTGAGAATAGGCGGATCCAAGATCTGGAGCGGGGCAGGTAGCTGCTCTAACTGCTCCTTCTGTGGCTCCGCCAGAAGCGCTGTGACACGTGTGCCAATGGACCCAAGCAATGCACCTCCAAGCATCCCTCGTAGGTGTCCACCTGTGACCTGTAAAGGACGATGTGCATTAGTCCATGGCAAGAAATTATTTTCCGAAATAAATGTATCCCAGAGATAATCGTCAACATAAGATGGAAAAATAATAAACGGGTGGCGAATACTCCCTGAGAATGGGTCTCTATCCTCTGTACTAGCGACGACCGAATTCTTGCTCTCCATGAGAAGTGGCTCTCCAGGTAGTGACGCACCGCAGCATACCTCAAGGGAAATAGATCATGTGTCCTGCGAGAGATATGGTGTGTCAAAAACATATAAGTCTAAAGAAATAGGACGTGAAAAGCGAGACTCAAAAGTGGAGTGAGAGTGAGTATGAAAATCTCCCTGAATAGGGGCAATATGCTCAAGTAGATGCTCGGCCCCAGAAGAAATGGAGAGCGACGGTAGAGGTGGATGTGACTCAGGCTCCATGAAGTGGACCATCGTATCCAGGCCCTCGTGCACATTCTCCTCGACGATATGCTCATCTTCCTCCATCTGCCCGATGTCCTGAATGACATCCTCATGGTTGACCACGGACCAAGGAAGAAGCTGCGACAGAGATGGCTGTGGAGGTGGATGTAGAGCGGACCCCTTGTATGTGGTCATGGTGTCCTCGTCCTCACGCACATCCTCCTCGCCGGTATGCATAATCTCTGTAAACACCTCGATGCTCTCATATGACTCATGTGGGGTATCCAAATCAAGACAAGAAGTCTCTCCCACAGACCCTATAGAAATCACCCCATCCTCACTATCATCATCAAAAAATGATTCGTCATCCAAGTGGTAGTGATGGAAAAATGGGGTATCGGCTTGAGATGTGTCTATGGTGGCCGATGGCATGGTGGTCTCAACCATGAAAGTGGGTATATCCTCTCCTTCATCCCCTCTCCTCGGTGTAGGCTCGGTGATTGGTATCATCAAGTTTTGTAATATTTGGCCTTGGTTAAACATGGCACTTTCAAGGAGAGACACGAGGCTTGATTCTTCTTGTGTTTGTGCAGGGGTATAAGGTTAAGGAAATGGATGGGAGGTGTTTGGGCTAAGGTTGTGGGAAAATGTTTGGCCTTGGTGTAGGGGGAGGCTCTCGAGCGTAAATGGGCAATCATAATACACATGCCCCGCCATCCCACAAGTCTCACAAACCACAACCGAATAAGGATTGTATCCTCCCATCTGAGCATCGAAATTTGATCTCCACATGGTTACACCAAAGATACCTGGACAAAAAAAATAAGAAAACTAGAGAGGAGCGTCAATAGTACAAGAGAATAACAAAAAGATAATATAATAGTGGGGGGAAAATTTCTTGGTTATTGAATATTTTTTTAAAAAAAGAAATTTTTTTTGTGTTTTTATGCGTAGTCTAACAAACCCAAGCTAAGCTAATATCAAACCGAACGCCTCCCTGGCAACGGCGCCAAAAACTTGACCGGCGCCCCCATTTACGGTTTGGGCGCGGTGTCGTTTTACCGCAAGTGCACGGTTAGTGTAGGGTGCGGGTTTATCGAACTCAGGGAGGTGGATGGCTTGAATGGCTACTAGCCTCGCCTAGGTTGTGTGCTAGCTACGCGGATGATATGGGTGAAGTGTAGAAATAAAGAGAAGAAATAAAAAAGACACGAAATGAATCCCCGCTAACACGGGCTAGAGCACTCATGACACTTGGCATTTGACTTGACCCAGGGTGAGACATTGCCCCAAAAGGTGGTACCTAGCGTCCATGGCCCGATATTCCGGTCGGTGCCAAGTACGCTAGGCCTACCCGGTTCCGGACGGTGGGCATTCACATGTCCATTAACACCCTCTGCAACCGGGAGCATTAAGGCCACAATGATAACTCCCAACATTTCATCCAAGCCGTTCCCACGCGCGAGGACTCAATGTCAACGCTAGTGGCATGAGCTGTGGCTAGGGAATCAACCGCCAAGTTTATTCCCCCTTGGCCCGACGGTCAGAGGCGGTCTTTCTCCCACCAATGACAATGAAACACCCCCCGCGTAACCCAAATGGCCAAATAGGTCAAATGTGATTTCTAGCAATACATCGAAGCAGATCTTGACTGGACAAGCACCGGACCCCAATCCCCAACACAACTAGTGTGTTGCCATACGAATTGGACTCAGATTGCTAGAAATCCTCATTGACACATTTCATCGAACACATGACATGCAATCAAGTCAAATGTAGTTTTCCAAGCATCAATCCTACCCTAACCCGTATTAGGGTTCATCAACACTACTCCATGGTGAGAAACATAAAAACAAGCAAAATAAATGACATACAAACATTCGCCATTGAGCAAAATGAAAACAATACAAAACAATGAAAGCAAGAGAAAGGAATACTTATTTTGAGTATGAATCTTCAATCCAATACAAGACTTATTGATCAAAAGACCTAATCTAAACTAACCTAAGCCTCACAAGAGAAAGGGGCAAAAAGCCCTAGAAAAACTGAAGAAGAACTCCCTAAAGTCGTGCCCAAACTTCTATTTAAAAATCCCCTCAAAACCCTTAACAGTTCGGGTCAGAAACCCACTCAAAACTATCAAAACAGGCCCACCCGATCGGGTGGAAACTCACCCGATCGGGTGGAATAAACAGAGAGCTCAAATCCGTAGAAAGTGATCTCACCCGGTCGGGTGGTAACTCACCCGATCGGGTGAAATGAAAATTCAGACTGCTGCCAATTTCAGTACACGGCTGCGCTCAGAAAATTCCAGAAAAATGTAGAAAAATCGGATTTGGGCATGCGACCTATCGTTGGAAAGCTAACGACGATGCCAACGCTAGAAAAATAAGAGATCGTCCAAAATCCCTCTGGAATGATAGCAAATCTTCAATGAATGAGCAGCAGCGCGCAAAAGGTGAAGGAAAGGCCACCCGATCGGTTGAAACATCAACCGATCGGGTGAGCCGCTTGTCGCATAGGCCATCGGGCTTCAGAAGCTTCAACCGGTCGCTGAGGAGAACGGGTGGCATGACCGGGTCGTCATTTGGGAAACTTCAGCTTCAGATGAACCGATCAGGTGAGATATCACCCGATCGGTTGGAATTAAGCTCCAAATTCCCGAGAACTCTGTTGGGATGAACCGGTCGGCGGACCGATCGGTTGACCTTGCGCTTCGCTCCAGCTTCAGTCCGGGTCTGTAACGACCCGCTCTCGGGGGCCCGTTACTTATTTGATATTTACAGGTTCCGCAGTTTACCAGTGAATTCAGCATAGCCACAACTCAGAGATGCATCACAATACTCAAAACCAGCGTACAGACGTTATTACAGTCCAAATTAAAGTACAACAACCACCAGCACACTTTCTGAAAAGAAGTGCGGAAAAGTAAATACACAGTACCACCCACACACCAACAGTAAAGTAAATAAAACTCTGCAGCTTCAGGGTCAAGTGTAGGCTCCACGAACTCTGGGGCAATCTCCTCGATCAGATCTTCATCTGCCGGTGCCATAAATGGAACCGAAGGTAAGTCACAACAATTCTAGCGATAGAAAAAGAGGAGTGCACAAATATGGAGTAGGCTATGGTAAACAAGTGCTGAAAGTAAAGTAAGGATAAAGTAAGGACAGACAAGCATGCAAGTGCGATAAGTAAAGTACATCAAGTCAAGCATGCAAGGGTGACAAGTAAAGTAAAGGTGACCGAGCGAGTACGACTAGTGACATACAAGAATAACCATGACGATAGCAATGACTATAGCAATAATGAGAGTACTTGTGCCTATTCTAGTTCGTGACTTATAAAGGGAAGTACGATATGCAACCAAAAGTCCACCTGATATCCCGGGTTACAACAAAACGATACGGTACATTCAATACGATACAATCAGAACTGTACTTTTCAACAAAAATTTATACTATTCAATCAATACGGTACTATCCACTGGAGATCGGACTGGTCGCTCCCGCACTTCCACAATTATAAGTTACCCCAAAAACCCAGTGTGTGTGTATAGGTTACCATTCTTTGCAGTTTTACGAGTCATTTACTGTTCGCACATATCCAGTTACAATCTTTCTGTCAAGCATGTCAATCTGTTCAGGATAAAAACTGTTCCGAGTCTAGATGTTAAGTCCTATGTTCATACGCGTTAACGATACTCTAAAGATCTTTGCTTGTTGAAAAGTCAAGGCAGAAACCTCAAGAGAGAATGTCAGTCCTGAGCAATGTTTGAAGTCCAACAACTAAGGTGCCGATCCATGCTTCGAGCATGCGGTGTTTCCATTATGTACACTATCTAGATTTCTAAAGTTAGAATTTACTGTGACTTACTATCTTCGAGATGATGGTAGTGGACCGAGACTGGATCTAGTGCGGATGCACGAGATTCGATGCCTGCAAACACAAGAACAACTAGTTAGAGAATACACTATTTCTTATTTATTTAACTTGGTCGTTTTGATTTTTAAAACTGTTGAAACAGTATCGAAAAGCGTTCTAAATTTTTATGTAGGCTATATAGGATAAAAATAGTTTTACTGCAGGAAGAAATATTTTTCTGAAGTCCATAGTAATTTTTATAATTTTTAGAAACTCAAAATAGTTTAAAAACCCAGATTATTTAAGTTACACGTATCTTCCGTAATTTCTTACGGGAGCAATACAAGTCGAATGACTTGAGTGAACAGTCAAAATGACCGTCTCGAAGTCTATTATCACATATAATTTTATCAAATATTAGTGTACGTAAAATCAGCGAGTTACGATTTTTAGAACGATTTATACCTATTTAATTTCTAAGTTCAAAAATTTATTCTGGGAAAAGTAGGCGTCTGATCGCAGTGAGACTAGCGCCATTGGATCCGAAATGTCGTTTCTGATTTTCTGGAGCTATCCACACGTTTTTCTGGCCCCTGTATAATTAGTTATGGGTTTAAAACCATTAAACTCTATTATTAATAATTAATAAATACGAAAATACGAATTTTTCTTAATATTTACAAGTTTGCCATTGAGCAAACTTACGCTCGCACGCTGTCGGGGCTTTGCGGCGGTGGCCGGAGGGGGCTTCAGGCGGCGCCTACGGAGGCGAGGCGGCGGGGCGATGTCGGAGGGAGCGGCGGCGGCGGCGGACTTCGCCGACGTCGGGGAGGGATGCGGAGCGGGAGGCGGATCCACGGCGTGGGCGACGACGAGGAGCGACGGGGAGAGAGGGATCGGGTGGCGGGGGTCCGTGGCGGTGTCGGAGGCGAAGGCGGAGGGAGGTCGGAGCTCCGGGGAGCGGCGTTCGACGTCGAGGCACGGCGGGGCAGCGGCGGGCCTCGAGAGCGGTGGTCGGCGTTGCTTCAGGGTGACGACGACGACGTGCAGGCGGGGGTGAGGCCTCGGGACTGGGCGGAGCTGCCGGCGGCGGCGGCGGTCAGCCACCGGAGGGCGGGCAGTACGGTGGCGGGGTGGGCTTCGACCTGGGCGGGGTTTTGGTTTGCCGACGGTGAGCGGAGCTCCTCCGGGGGCGATGGCGAAACGAGGGGGGTCGGGAGGCCGGCGGTGAGTCGCCGTCGACGGCGAGGGCGTGGGTGAGAGAGGGAGAGAGATGGGGATGGGTTCGTCGCTGCACGGAGCGTGGAGGAACGAGAGAAAGGGTCACGGGATTGGGGTCCTTCGAGAGTGAGATGGGTGGAGAGCGGAAAGCCTGGGTTGGGTGATTTCGTGAGGGAAGAAGAATTATATAGGTAATTAAATTAGTAATTAGTCAAAAATAGTTAATGAAATTAGGTATTAGTCAAATGCAATTAATTTGGGTAGGTTAACTTTTTTGACTAAGATTAGAAAAACTATAAACGTTCCCTCTCCATGTGTTAGTCATGGTGAGGGTAGGTAGTTAGGGTAATTAAGATAGGTTAAAAGTAATTAGTAAAAAGTAAAACCCCCATTAGTGAAAATAATTAGTAAAATACAAAAAACGAAATTACGATTTTGCCCCTACTAGTAAACGTGTCCGAAAAATTACGAAAACATACCCACGGGATCGTATCGTCGCGAGGATGGCGAATACGAAGTCTGTTTCAGGGTTTGGGCTACGGAAATACTAGTTTTTGGCCAAAACGTTTGGAAAGCGGGTTTGCGGGTTCTCTACTGAAATGATATCCGAAAATTATGAAATTAATGTGGGAGGCCCTAAATGATCATAGGATGCTACTGCAGGAGTTTGAAAATGTTTTGAAAGTGTTTGAATAGAAAATAAATTCGTCGAGCCAAAACGGTAATTTCGGGAGATGAATTTTAACTGAAATGTTTTGGGTATTTGAGGAAATCTGAAATTGCTAAAATACAATACGATAAGTCTAGTACTCTAAAATATTTTTATAAGAATTTTTAAAGTCAGTTTTGTTAGAAAATTCTTGACTAACATTTATAATGTAAAATTTATTCTTAAAAATACATATAAATACGTAAATTGAACTGTTGAAAATTACTGGTCGTTACAGGGTCGGACACGCGTGCATCACCCGATCGGTTGGCTGTGTCCAACCGATCGGGTGGGGGCTGAAAAGTGGCAATCTTGGTCGTTTGACCCCCTGGATCACGCGTGACCCCTCCCGTAGCTCCGGGGACTCAAGATAACGTCGTTTTATGTCCCCTATACCGGTAAATTCCTGCAAAATACAAAAAACACGGAAAAGTGAAAGAAAACAAGAAAACACGAGAAAACGAATATAAGACGGCGGTAAAATACGGAAAAACACGGAAGAAAACGTGCGCAAATATATGAAATATAAACGCACGTCACAAACTCACTTGGTCTGACGTCTGCGCCAATAGACGTTCGTATGATGAATCTATGACCATGACATTTATTCCCCCTGTTGAGCCTCTGATCATAAAGGATGGCATTAGCATTGGCAGGGTAGGGGGGTCTCTACTTCAAAAGGGAACGGACCGTTGGAAGAGTACCCTTGTGGGTTATGTATTGGGAGATGTGCCGTACTATGGCCAGTTGAGGGCGTGGGTGGACCGTTTGTGGAGGTTGAAGAAGAGAGTGCAAATCTTCAGTCGGGAACACGGGTTCTTCTACTTCAGATTTGAGAGTGAGGAGGATTGTGAGAGGATCCTATATGGGGGCCCTTGGCTTTTTGACGGCTGGCTGACTGTCCTACAAAGATGGTCCCCGAACCTACAGTATGATCGGGACATCTTGGCTACTGTTCCAGTCTGGGTCCAGTTCCATGGTTTACCTCTAAATATGTGGACTTTGGATATCCTAAACATTGTCGCTTCCATCGTGGGTCGTCCTCTATGCCTTGACAGGGCTACAGCTAAATTGGAACATCTGACTTACGCGAGATGCCTAGTCGAGGTTGATGCTAAAAAGCCGTTGCCTAAGATGGTTAGTGTGCAGTTAGATGACAGATCAATCATCAAAATTGAATCCAAATATGAAGGTGAGCCGCCAAGGTGTAGACAATGCGTCTGTTTCGGGCATTCTGACTCCCAATGTCCTGACATTCAGAAGCCCCCTTCAATCCAAACAAACAAGCAAACCGACCAGGAGATGGGAGATAATAAATGTGAAGAAGTCACTAACCTAGAGACACTTGCCTCAAAGCAGGCCGACCCTATGCCGCATCATGACCAAGCCACGTGTTGAGAATGAGTAGTCTCCGATTTCAGAGATACATGAAGCAGGTGCAAATGGAATTATTGGTTCTACTATATTGCCGCAGGAGGTCAATGTGGAAATAGGAGAGTGAGAGAAGAGCAGTATTTCTTTAACTTTTGATGCTACTATTATTCACAAGGAGGTCTGTGGGGGAGCAGGACACGCAGTACTCACAAATGCTACTATTATTCACAAGGAGGTCAATGTGCCTACATCTATGCCGTATCAGATTGCAGGCGAAATGAGTGCCCCACAAGAGCATGTAAATGATGCTGGAAAAAACTCAAATGAGCCCATTGATGACCAGGTTAGTGACCAAATCCCAGCTGAAATTTCGGTGATTAATCCTGATCGGGAACAGGAACTTGAGATTCTCCTCAATAACGAGGGGGAAAATGGCGTTTCTAAGAAGAAGCAGTTGGCTACAGGAGGGGGGTTAAGGAAAAGCTCGAGGCTACAAGAGGGGGCACAGGGGCGCCTAAACCAGACCTCTTAATTAATGTCCATATTCATTTGGAATACTAGAGGTCTCAATAACTCGGTTCGGAGAAGAGACCTCCGCGATAGGCTACATCTACTTAAGCCATCATTTATTATCTTGCTTGAAACTAAGTTAAAGAAGGGGAAGTTGGACTGGAGAACTTGGTTCCCTAAGAATTGGGTTATATTTGATAACTTTTCGGAGCATTCGGGTGGTCGTATTGTTATGGGGTTTGATGGCCAGATCTGGAGTGGAGCGATTCAGACTATTTCTAGCCAACATATCTCCATGCGATGCAAAAATGCGGGTGGCTTTTCGATGGTTATCACTAGGGTGTACGGGTCAAACTTGAGAAGTGAACGGATAAGTCTTTGGAATAATCTAGTGGCGGATGCAGGTATTAACGGGGGAGATGCATGGATACTTGGAGGCGATTTCAACTGTATCAAATATACAAAGGAAAAATTAGGAGGTAGACTCTGTGATATTAAAGTGTTGGAGGAATTCAATTTCTGTTTGGCCAAGTGTGACCTATCTGACCTTAAATGCGTTGGGCGGCCATTGAGTTGGTGCAACAAAAGGGTAGTGTCTACTCGGATCTCGGCGAGGCTTGATCGTGTCCTATGCAACCCTAGATGGCTAGACATTCTGCCAGAATCTTTCGTGGAGTATTTGGATCCCCTCACAAGTGATCACTCCCCCATGCTTGTCAAGCTTCACACTACGGTAAAATCTTTCCCCAAACCATTCAAATTATTTAATGCAAGGACAAATATGGAAGGATACAATGATCTCCTAGAAGCGAACTGGAGTACTCAGATTAATGGCTCGGCAATGCATACTGTCTTCTCCAAACTGCGCTACCTCAAATACAAACTCCGGAATTGGTCCTCGCAACACAATTTGAAGAATGAACTTGCGGCCTGCAAGGGAGAATTAGAGGAGGTGAGAAAATCCACATTATTAACTGCTGATGTTAATTTACAAAGGAGGGAGCAAAACCTGGCTTTAAAACTTGCAAAATTAATGATGTTAGAGGAAGAAATTTTGAGGCAAAAAAGCAGGCAAAGCTGGCTCAGCTTGGGAGACAAAATCTCAAAATTCTTATATTCTGCTATTAAATCAAGGCAATGCCACAATAATTTGAGTTACTTAGTTGACGGCCACGGCAAACAAAACACTTCTTATGAAGAGCTAAGGAAGAGTGCGCATATCTATTACAAAGCTCTTTATAATCAATCTACATACTGGACTGTTTTTCCTAAATTGGCCACAAAGCGTATCTTGACTTCTGATGCTACTACTTGGTTAGAACGCAGAGTCTCCAGAGACGAAATCAAGAATGCTATTTGTCAAATAGGGGTGGATAAATCCCCTGGGCCAGATGGGTACAACAGATATTTCTTTCAACACAGCTGGAGCGTGATAGGTAATGATATCACTGAAGCTATACTCTCATTCTTTCGTACTGGGTCACTAATTCATCCTATAAATCATAATAATCTCACATTGGTCCCCAAAAACTCCGCTGCCTCCAGTTTAGGTGACTATATGCCTATTGCATGTTGCAACGTGCTATACACGGCTATTAGCAAGATTATCTGTAATAGGCTAAAAATTGTCGTCGATGAGCTTGTTTCACCCAACCAATCTGCCTTTCTTAAGGGGAAATTGCTCTCTGATTGTGCCTTGTTAGCCCACGAACAAATTAGAGATTTTAGCAACCCAACGGGGGCTAGAGCTTGCCTCAAACTTGATTTACGAAAGGCTTTTGATAGTGTCAACCGTGAATTTATCTATTATATTCTGCATCGTATGGGGTTTGGAAGGATTTTTATATCGTGGATTCAAGAATGTATTTCATCGCCAACTTTCTCTGTTATGGCAAATGGCTCCCCAGTTGGTTATTTTGAAGGAAATAGAGGGCTGAGGCAGGGGGATCCCCTCTCCCCTTACCTTTTTGTTATTACAATGGAGGCTTTTTCCTTACTTATTGAAAAATCTATGGCTACTGGCAGTATCCAACCTATGAGACGGTGTGGCGCAATATCTCACCTCCTATTTGCATATGATCTCCTGGTATTCTGTCGGGCAAACAAGCAGTCTTTCCAAGGCCTCAAGGCTCTCCTTGCGGATTTCTCAAATTTCACGGGATTGGTGATTAATTGGGAAAAGAGCATATCTGTCTTCAGCAAAGGTACTAAGAGCCCCATTTCTTTAGCAAATTTATTGGGCACTAAAATTGGCACATCCATTGCTACATACCTGGGTTTGCCTCTATCCTCCATATATCCGAAGCCGTCTATGTTCAGCAGATTAATAGATAAATGCAATAAACGACTTATGGGGTGGACATCTACCAAGTTGTCAATATCAGGACGCATCGAGCTTGTCAGATCGGTCATTTACGGCATGGTTAACTTCTGGTTACAAGTATATCGCATCCCTAAATCCGTCTTACGCACCATCACGTCTGCCTGTAGGAAGTTCGTTTGGGGCTCTTCCCGTGTATGGGCTTGGAAAGATATGTGCGTCCCGAAGGAGGAGGAGGGGTGTGGGACTGAGATTGTTAACGGATCTTAGCATGGCGGCAGGTGTGAGACTAACTTGGCGTATGCTTTCCACTGAGGGGCTCTGTGCACGATATATGAGTAATAACTACAGGGATATTACTCAATTCTTTGCCGCGAAAAGTAAAGCAACTCATTCAGGTACCTGGAAGTACATGCTTGGTTGCAGGCACTTTTCAAAAAACCTCATTAAGAGACACGTTTGGGACGGTCGCTCTACTCTCTTTTGGCATGATAACTGGCTTCCATGCGACCCGCTTGCTGATCTCCATGAGGTACCCCCAGAAGCGTCTGGAAGAAGAGTTGCGCAGTACTGGACAGGCAGCGCCTGGGCTACTGATCCGGCAATTGACAGCTTTCGGCCACTGTTGCAAAATGTGCAGCTCACGCTATGAAAGGACGAGTGGTCCTGGGGGGCTGGTACCATCTTCACATTCACTGGCGCTTGGAATGGCGTGTGCCAGCAAAGAACTCCTTTCCCTTATAAAAATATTATATGGTCCAAATTAATCCCTCCCAAGATGTCTCTGACGACCTTGAGGGCTTTTCGGGGGAAATTATTAACCCGTGAGCTCCTGGAGAAATGGGACCCCCATTCACCAAGAAAATGCATTTTATGCGAAACAGGGGAGATGGAAACAGTAGGCCATCTTTACTTTGGTTGTGAATAATCAAAATGCATCCTCAAATTAGTGTAGGGATCGTCTAACCCTTGCAATACTAACAACACACACTAGAGGGGGGTGAATAGTGTAATGGCATAAAATTGTCCAAATAAAATTTAACTTGCAAATGCGGAATTATAAATGCAAGAGGAATTAAATGGCACAATCAATCCAAACGCAAACACAAAGATATACCCTGGTTCCCCAAACTTGGGTACATCCAGCCACACCGATATCCACTATATTCCCACAAAGAGAAGTGAATACAAATCTCACAAGGAGATACCCCACAAAGAGGATTTATGCCCTACACAAGGACCCAACCAATCCTACACGAGGATCACGACTCCCACAAAGAGAATCACTAACTCCCACTCAGAGAATTAGGGTTAGCCCTACACTAGGACACTCAAACTCCCACAAAGAGAGTTACTCTCACAGAGAGAGTTCCTAGTCCCACAAAGAGACACTCTAGTCCCACAAAGAGACAATCTCCCACAAGGAGAAAATCCTAATCCCACAAAGAGAAATAGGAAAACAGTTTACACCTTGTAAAGTAAATACTCTTACCTATGCCTTGAGATGCTTACTCATGAATGAATGCAAGGCATGGAAGAGGATCTCCAAGTGTTGGAATATGCTTGAGAGCACTTGGATGATTTCCCTTGAGCTGGACTTCAATGCATGAAGAAAGATGAATGCTCAAATAGAGGGAAATGAGGGAGCTTGAGAGTGGCTTATTGATCTCTTGAGATTTTCTATAGAATCAAGAGTTTATCAAATGTTGTCAAGAGTTCTCAAGAAAGGCAGCACACCCATATATATAGGAAACCTATATCAAGCCCAGAAACCCAAAGAAACAGCCAGAAAATCAAATCAGCAACGGCTAGAAACTGGGTGAAAACGACAGGAACAGTCGACTGATGATCATAAGACAGTCGACTGATCAACGGCTAGAAAATATCCAACGGCTATAATCTGAGCCAGGACAGTCGACTGACGAAGTCAATACAGTCGACTGACAAACAGGACAGGCGCCTGTAATTCCTTCAGCAGACGACTGCTGCAGGGGATGGATCGAAACAGAGAGCTGCACTCTTTCTCCAATTCTTCGCACAGGCGACTGGTGTTAATACTACAGTCGACTGTCGATTAGTCAGGCGACTGTATATTCTTCATCAGTCGACTACTGTAAAGTATGGAGAGAAGACAGAGAGATGCAGAGATTGCACTTACGCTAGACAGGTGACTGTTGACCAAATCTCAGGCGACTGTAAATGTACAGGCGACTGGGAACTGATTGACAGGCGACTGTGCGTAAAGCTCAAGTGTGAGTCAATAGAAATGTTGACTTGAGCAGTGCATATCAGGCGACTGTAGAAGGATCTACAGGCGACTGGAAATCACCCAGTCGACTGTTTTTCCCTCATCAGACGACTGACCGAAAGAGTGAACCTATTGGGTTGGATTCTATGATAATCCTAAGGTTCACTAAGATGGTTAAATGCATGAGCATGAATGAGTAAACCATCTAGCAAGGCATTACATCAACCCTAGACTCAAGAAGAGAGAGAAAGCAATTAAGTAAATTACATGAATTACAATGCTTTCAAAAGAGTCTAAGTCTTCAATCTTGATGCCTTGATTGCTCTCCATCATCTCCAAGCTTTGGCACTCCTTGAGTCCAAACTTTGGCTCTTCTTCACATGATGTCCATCCTTACACCAAGTGATTAGTCTCCAAGAAAGATATCCTTGAAATAAACTGAGAGACTAAAACATGAGATTCATTAGCAACAACATAATGTTGTGATCATCATCAAAATAAGATTGGTATGAAACACCAATACTCAACAATCTCCCCCTTTTTGATGATGACACACATTATGTAAATCATAAAGAATTAAAGCACAAAGCTAATGATCTCCCCCTACTTATATGCACCAATAAAGTAATGAGCTACACAAAGGTAAATACTCATAAACCAATAACAACATGGTGACATATAATAGGCATGGATTACATAAACCAATTGCAAAGTAAAAAAAATCATGCAAACAAGAATGGTTTATCTAATCCCATATATCTCTTCCCTATAGAGATATCTCTCCCCATATGCATATGCAAATATCTCTCCCCCTATAGATATGATCACATAATGCATATATCTCTCCCCCTTGACATCGTCAAAAAGGTGGACATCAAAAACATCCCCCCCTTTTCATCTTAACTAAGATGTGACAATATGCAAGAAAAGAAAGATATGTATGATACCAAATATAAGATTTAGTGGGTATCAATTCACTATCTCATGCTCCCCCTAGATCATAGAAATGGTCAACTTTTGACTTCTAGGATCTAATACCAATTAATTATTGGAGCCATGGGCCTTAAGTGTATCAAAGCAATAGATATGGAAAAAAAATCAAGCTTCAAAGATACACAAGGATATTGCCAAAACAAAAGATATATGAAACAAGTTGGCAATAAACAAGAGGTTTGGTTTGAGACCCAAAATAACCAAATATAAATAATGATCTCAAAACAAAAAACCTCCGAAATGAGAGTTAAAATATATCTTAAAATAATTTAAACATATATTATATTAACTCCCCCATTGACATACACATGGATCATGCATGTATGTCAATAACCCCAAGTTCCCAATTTTCATGAAAAGAAATAAATTTGAAAAATATTTTCAAAATCATGAAACACACACAATCAATGGGTATGCTTAAAATAACCAAGGAAGCATAATACACATGCAATATGCAAATGTGTGAGGAACCTAAACATTAGGTAACCAAACCCAAGAGGAGTTTGATTTCCTAACATAATCACACGAGGTGATCACATCCCTAACTAGAGAGTTGATGTAACTATCTCTCTCTTGCTCACTAGTCTTAGTGGGAATCCATAATCTCAAGGATTTCCTAGACAAAGGTTTTGCCTTAGCAAGAGGGAAGGATGTGGCATGCTTAGGTGTAGAAACAAGTTTCTTAGCATGCAAAGAATGAGGATTTTGCTTCTTAGCAAAAAAATGAAGATTCTTCATTCTTCCTCATCACCTTGTGATCTACATGCTTCTTGTGAGTGTTATTGTTGTACAAGAGAGCATGGTGATTCTTCTTAGGTGCTTTAGCAATATTTCTTGAATTTGCACCAAAGGAAGAATTAGAGGTGGGTTTGGGAACCATATTTTGAACATAACCCAAACCTCCTCTATGATTTGCCGGATGTTGTTTTTCCAACAAATCGTGGAGTGAATCCCTAGAATACACAAAGCTTATGAGCTTCCGGGATTCCTCTTCACATTTCAACGTAAGTTGTTGAATGTGAGCATCTAAGCTAAGGTTTTGAGCAATGAGATTTTCATTAGAAATGCTCAATTCCTTAACTTGAGAAAGAAGTGTGTCTTTCTCACAAGTGTCATAAACAAGCTTTTCATCATGAATATTCATACTAGATGATTCTAACTCATGCACCCTACTCATAGCATTATCAAGTTTAGCTTTCATTTTATCATATGAATCGATGCACTTACTTGCCAAATTGGAGGCCACACTTAGGCGGTATTCAAGCTCCTCATAGGATGGCTTTTCCTCCTCGGCTTCTTCATCACTATCCTCCTCGTTTGAGCTTGATGAAGATTCTTCCCCATTAGCCATAAAACAACTTTCTTCTTTGGAGTTGCGCCATGTCTCTATCTCTTCATCGCTAGAGTTAGATGAAGTTGATGAGGAATCATCAAAGGCAACGAAACACCTTTGATCGTGCTCCTTGTCATCCTCTTCTTCATCATTAGATGTATCCCCATCGGAATCATCAAATGAGCCACTAAGTCCTTGCTTTTGGTTCTTGACCTCGGACTTGGCTTTCCAATGTTCCTTCTCTTTACCCTTATAGGAATTTATATTGGGTTTGGAAGGGCATTCGGTAGCCACATGACCTATTCCACTGCAGTTGAAACAAACCAACTTGTTAGACTGTGAAACCAACTTTGAAGAAGACATACCTTGATTTTCCTTGAGGAATGCCTTGAAATTCTTGAATTGCTTGGCAAGCTCGATGTAATCATCGTCACTAAGAACTTCTTCATCTTCACTTGGAGCTTCTTGTTGGAACTGCTTTTTCCACTTGAAAGACTCCTTCTCACCATGAAGAGTAATGCCCTTTTTCTTCTCGAGCTTGGTTGACTGAGTCACTTCCTTATGTTGAAGTAGCACTTCATGAGAGATTTCCAAAGTATGCCAAATGCCGTTGGTCGATTTGCACATGGAGATGCGATCGAACTCTTCCGGAGTGAGGGCACAGTGGAGAACACACATAGCCCTAGCATTGACTTTGATCAAGTCCTTCTCCACTTTAGTTCTCAAGGCCGCGGGAGTAGAAGGCTCCTCGAAGGGTGACTCCGTTATGTCCCAAAGGTCGTGACTCTTTAAGTAGACCATCATCCTGATCTTCCAACTCGGATAGTTGGATCCGTTGAAGAGCGGGGGTCGAACGGTAGAGAGTCCTTCTTCATGAGGCGCGGAAGTAGGGTTGAATGCCATTGTTGCAGTATGCTTTAACCTCGCTCTGATACCAATTGTAGGGATCGTCTAACCCTTGCAATACTAACAACACACACTAGAGGGGGGTGAATAGTGTAATGGCAATAAAATTGTCCAAATAAAATTTAACTTGCAAATGCGGAATTATAAATGCAAGAGGAATTAAATGGCACAATCAATCCAAACGCAAACACAAAGTTTTACCCTGGTTCCCCAAACTTGGGTACATCCAGCCACACCAATATCCACTATATTCCCACAAAGAGAAGTGAATACAAATCTCACAAGGAGATACCCCACAAAGAGGATTTATGCCCTACACAAGGACCCAACCAATCCTACACGAGGATCACGACTCCCACAAAGAGAATCACTAACTCCCACTCAGAGAATTAGGGTTAGCCCTACACTAGGACACTCAAACTCCCACAAAGAGAGTTACTCCCACAGAGAGAGTTCCTAGTCCCACAAAGAGACACTCTAGTCCCACAAAGAGACAATCTCCCACAAGGAGAAAATCCTAATCCCACAAAGAGAAATAGGAAAACAGTTTACACCTTGTAAAGTAAATACTCTTACCTATGCCTTGAGATGCTTACTCATGAATGAATGCAAGGCATGGAAGAGGATCTCCAAGTGTTGGAATATGCTTGAGAGCACTTGGATGATTTCCCTTGAGCTGGACTTCAATGCATGAAGAAAGATGAATGCTCAAATAGAGGGAAATGAGGGAGCTTGAGAGTGGCTTATTGATCTCTTGAGATTTTCTATAGAATCAAGAGTTTATCAAATGTTGTCAAGAGTTCTCAAGAAAGGCAGCACACCCATATATATAGGAAACCTATATCAAGCCCAGAAACCCAAAGAAACAGCCAGAAAATCAAATCAGCAACGGCTAGAAACTGGGTGAAAACGACAGGAACAGTCGACTGATGATCATAAGACAGTCGACTGATCAACGGCTAGAAAATATCCAACGGCTATAATCTGAGCCAGGACAGTCGACTGACGAAGTCAATACAGTCGACTGACAAACAGGACAGGCGCCTGTAATTCCTTCAGCAGACGACTGCTGCAGGGGATGGATCGAAACAGAGAGCTGCACTCTTTCTCCAATTCTTCGCACAGGCGACTGGTGTTAATACTACAGTCGACTGTCGATTAGTCAGGCGACTGTATATTCTTCATCAGTCGACTACTGTAAAGTATGGAGAGAAGACAGAGAGATGCAGAGATTGCACTTACGCTAGACAGGTGACTGTTGACCAAATCTCAGGCGACTGTAAATGTACAGGCGACTGGGAACTGATTGACAGGCGACTGTGCGTAAAGCTCAAGTGTGAGTCAATAGAAATGTTGACTTGAGCAGTGCATATCAGGCGACTGTAGAAGGATCTACAGGCGACTGGAAATCACCCAGTCGACTGTGTTTCCCTCATCAGACGACTGACCGAAAGAGTGAACCTATTGGGTTGGATTCTATGATAATCCTAAGGTTCACTAAGATGGTTAAATGCATGAGCATGAATGAGTAAACCATCTAGCAAGGCATTACATCAACCCTAGACTCAAAAAGAGAGAGAAAGCAATAAAGTAAATTACATGGATTACAATGCTTTCAAAAGAGTCTAAGTCTTCAATCTTGATGCCTTGATTGCTCTCCATCATCTCCAAGCTTTGGCACTCCTTGAGTCCAAACTTTGGCTCTTCTTCACATGATGTCCATCCTTACCCCAAGTGATTAGTGTCCAAGAAAGATATCCTTGAAATAAATTGAGAGACTAAAACATGAGATTCATTAGCAACAACATAATATTGTGATCATCATCAAAATAAGATTGGTATGAAACACCAATACTCAACAATCTCCCCCTTTTTGATGATGACACACATTATCTAAATCATAAAGAATTAAAGCACAAAGCTAATGATCTCCCCCTACTTATATGCACCAATAAAGTAATGAGCTACACAAAGGTAAATACTCATAAACCAATAACAACATGGTGACATATAATAGGCATGGATTACATAAACCAATTGCAAAGTAAAAAAATCATGCAAACAAGAATGGTTTATCTAATCCCATATATCTCTTCCCTATAGAGATATCTCTCCCCATATGCATATGCAAATATCTCTCCCCCTATAGATATGATCACATAATGCATATATCTCTCCCCCTTGACATCGTCAAAAAGGTGGACATCAAAAACATCCCCCCTTTTTCATCTTAACTAAGATGTGACAATATGCAAGAAAAGAAAGATATGTATGATACCAAATATAAGATTTAGTGGGTCTCAATTCACTATCCCATGCTCCCCCTAGATCATAGAAATGGTCAACTTTTGACTTCTAGGATCTAATACCAATTAATTATTGGAGCCATGTGCCTTAAGTGTATCAAAGCAATAGATATGGAAAAAAAATCAAGCTTCAAAGATACACAAGGATATTGCCAAAACAAAAGATATATGAAACAAGTTGGCAATAAACTGTAGGATCCTGTCAAAACAAAGTTAGGATCGATAATTAAAGTGGAGACTTACGCTTGCGTATGCGGAACGATAGTCTCGGAACTTTGCCTTCGGATTCGCCACGACGGATCGAGTCTTCTCACGAACGGAGTAAGGCTACTAATCCACAATCTAAATCTCTATTTTAGATTAAGAACTTGGAAGGAGGGAGAGGAAATATTTCTGCAGAGCTTCGCTATGAAGAAGATGCATGCATGAATTTCATGCAAATGTGTAAGGAAAATGGCTACCCTTGGGTCTTATTTATAGCCCCCAAGGTAGTTATTTTAGGGTAAGTTGTTCCTTTGGAACAACTTAATTAAGGTGTACCATGATACATGGCACAATATAAGCTTAAGTTGTACCATATGCATGGTACAACATAAGCTTAAGATATTCCCCCTTTATTAGCCATATGTCGCATGCACTTATGCATATATAATGCGACTTTCCCGCTCATACAGAGATCCTCTCCGCAAGGGAACAGATTCCCTTTGCACATGACTTCGTGTGCGCGACGTTCGAGGTCCGTAATCCCTCGTACATCCCCCACAAGGGTGTACAAACGTCTTCCATATCCAACATCTCCCACTCACACTTGAGGGGATTGTAAGAGAACGTCTTTCCCTTAGTTCTTTCATCTATCATACCGAGAAATAGACCGTGCGACCGTCATGCGCGTAGAGTCTGTTGTTGTGCACTTGTTAGAGATACACAACGACCTCGAAGGTGCAAAGTTGAGTAGTTCAACGCATGCTTTACCCTAGATTATTTCTTCGCATTTCTTATACTTTATATTCAACAATTGAATCCCATCTGGATTACAATTGGCTGGCCAGCTTTGAATCATTAAAGTCCAAATGCGAATATGAAATCAATCTTCCTCTTCTTGCGAACCTTCTGATCTTGACTTGATTCGCTTTTCTAACGTGCCCCGCCGAGCCGAATTACCATAGCCCATTAGCAACACGCTAAGATAGCGATCATCTCGTCAAATCTAAAGGAACCAATTGGAGTCCTTGAGGGTAAGAGTTAAGACCCGTATGGCCTTTGAGTCTCACATAATAGCAAACACTATTGCTACTAACTCAGTGGTCGAAAATGCATACGTGGTATGAACACGTACTACAACATCACTCCTTTCCCAGGGAGAGTATGTCTTAATGATGTTGTACGGATGAAAAAGATCAGACATCACAATGCCTATCTTTTTGAGTCCCCTTACTACTCGTGAAATATTCACGGACTCTCATCCTGCATAAGACAGACAGGATTAAAAAAATCCAATGAGATCTTTATATCCTTGTGATACAGATCTCAGATCTTTTGTAAGCATCCGTATGATGCAGATCTTTTATTCGACTATCTTGTTTAAGTCATGACTCTAAATCATTTGTCTAATGATTTTGACTTTAAACTAGTCTCATCTCTATCTTATCCATCTGATAAGATAAGGCGGTTGCTCATGTGAGAGAGCCAACCTTAATCTGTCCGACATACACACAAAAATAGCTGAGACTTAAACACAAATGTATATAAAATCATTTGTAAGAAACTTGTATGCAAATTAAATTTTGATCTTCTATAGACATGGGAAATATTACATGATACAGCTCAGCACCTACGCATTCCCATAGATGATAAGTGTTTGAAAAACACATCTCTGGGGATCGCCTTAGTAAGGGGATCCGCTATCATCTCATGCGTGGATATGTATCCTATGTCTACTTCCTTTCGTTTATCATAATCCTTCGCAAACTTGAATCGAATGTCAATGTGTTTGGTCTTACAATGAAATTTAGGATCTTTGACATAGGCAATCGAAGCTTGACTATCACTGTATATAGGAACAGTGCTCGAGTCAGAGGCATTCGTCAGCCTGTCTAAGAATTTCCTAAGCCAAACAGCTTCTTGGACCGCCATGCTGAATGCTACGAACTCGGCTTCCATGGTTGATAGAGCGATGCAGGTTTGTTTCTTGCTGCTCCAGGATATTGCACCATTCCCGAGTAAGAAAACAAAGCCCGAGGTAGATCTTCGCTCGTCGAGATCACCCGCCCAATCAGCATCGGTATAGCCTTCGAGTCTCAAGGTATTGCCTTGATAGCATAACGCATAGTCCGCAGTCCCTTTGAGGTATCTTAATATCCTCTTCACCGCTTTCCAGTGTGCCTGCCCTGGGTTGGATTGGTAACGGCTTACCATACCAACAGCATAGCAAATGTCGGGTCTAGTACACATCATGGCGTACATCAGACTCCCGACAGCACTGGAGTATGGAACTTTTTCCATAGCTTTCTTTTCTTTTGGATCTTTGGGACACATCTCCAAACATAGACCCTCGCCTTTGCTTATTGGAGTATCAATTGGCTTGCAGTCCTGCATATTAAACCGTTCTAAAACTTTCTTTATATACGTCTCTTGAGAGAGAGAAAGAAGTTTCTTGGAACGATTCCTTGAGATCTTAACCCCAAGGATATATGCAGCTTCACCCATGTCTTTCATCTCAAAGACGGATGAAAGCCAAGCTTTGATATCCAATATAAGACGCTTATCATTTCCGGCTATAAGTATGTCATCTACATAAAGAGACATAATTATATACTTGTTTTTAATCCTCTTAATATATACGCAATTGTCTTCGTCGAGCATGGAGAATCCATACGACAAAACAACTTCTTGAAAACGCATATACCACTGCCTTGAGGATTGTTTAAGACCATATATGGATTTACGAAGTTTACAAACCTTATGTTTGTTTTCTTCTTGTACGAACCCGTTTGGTTGTTCCATGTAGATCTCCTCATCTAGTTCTCCGTTAAGAAAGGCAGTCTTTACATCCATCTGATGTAATTCGAGGTCCAAACAAGCCACCATTGCCAGAATTAAGCGAATCGAGGTAAAACGCACGACAGGAGAGAAAGTCTCTTCGTAGTCTATTCCTTCCTGTTGCGTGAAACCTTTCGCAACAAGGCGAGCTTTATATTTCTCGATGGAGCCATCAGCCTTATGCTTGATTTTGAGAACCCACTTGTTCCCAATGGCTCTACGTCCCTTAGGTAAATTAACCAAGTCCCAGACTTGGTTTGTTTTCATGGATTGAAGTTCTTCTTCCATTGCCGCTATCCATTTATCTTTAGCAGGGCATGTGACGGCCTGTTTGAAATTTGCAGGTTCGTCATCATCTTGTAGTAATGTCATGAATGTTTGAGGAAATTCATCCTCAAATCTCAGAGGTGTTAGCCTCGTCCGATTACTACGTCTTGTTTGAGTTTGATCACTCCCACTTGGAATGACATCACTCCCACTTGGAATAACATCACTCCCACTCGGAATAGGATTGGTATCGTTCGTATCATTCATTGGTGAAGTTTGAAACGTATTTTCTTCTTCACCAAGAATTCTCCCACTCGAACGTTCCGATCCTTTTTGATCCCAAGTCTCAAACAAGGATAAGTCTTGACTTATCTCACCCTGTCTTGGAAACTCTTTTTCCAAGAAGACAACATCCCTCGATTCGAATTCTATTAGACCCCCATTGTCCTCTTGACCGACGAAAACATATCCTTTGGAGTTTTCAGCGTATCGGATGAAGATACACTTCCTCCCACGTGGCCCAAGTTTGCCATATTTGTGAGAGGATAAATGTGCGTATGAGGCACAACCCCAAGGTTTTAGAATGTTTAAGTCTGGAGTTCTATTGTTCCACAACTCATAAGGAGTAGAACTTACCGACTTCGAGGGTACACGGTTTAAGATGAATGCTGCCGTCAATAATGCGTCACCCCAAAAGGTGATAGGCAAATTTGCCTGAGACATCATTGAACGGACCATTTCCATCAATGTCCTATTTCTTCTTTCCGCAACACCGTTTTGTTGCGGAGTGTAAGGCATAGTTACCTGATGTACTATGCCTTTTTCATCACAAAGTTCCTTAAAACTTATTGATTGATATTCACCGCCCCTATCGGTTCGCAAAACCTTAATCTTGCGATCTAATTGATTCTCCACTAAACTCATATAGTTTTTAAAGCAAGCCAAAGCTTCACTTTTGTGGGATATCAAATAGATATGTCCGAAACGGGTGAAGTCATCAATGAATGTGATGAAATAGGACTTCCCGCGTCTTGTCTTAACATTCATTGGACCACAAATGTCCGAATGGATAAGCTGTAATGGAACTTCGGCCCTTGTGCCAGTTCCAAACGGCTTGCGACAAGTTTTCCCTACAAGACAATGTTCGCAAGTTGACATTTCAACTTTTGAAACATTAGATAGCAAGCCACTTTTGGCAAGTCTATCCATTCTAGTTGGTCCAATATGACCAAGTCTTGCATGCCAACAAATGATTTCAGACTCAGAGTTAGAAGCATTTGTCAAATGAAAACTTTCATTAATGGAAGAAGCAACATCATTCATTGTATTTAAAACAATTAATCCATTACAAACATTACCAGAACCAATTAAAGAATTATTACAAACAAGGTCAACACATTGTTTATAGAACCTCCACTCATAATCTAAAGACATTAACATGACCACGGAAACGATATTCCTTCTAATATCTGGAGCAAAGAGGACGTCGTGCAATAATAAAGTCCGGCCGTTGTCGAGAACTAGCTTGCATGTTCCGACGCCTTTGACTTCAACACGTGTGTTGTTGCCGACGTATATCCACTTTGTTCCTTGAGTTATCTTTCGATACTCAACGAAGAACCTTCTGTCCTTCGCTACGTGGTCTGTGGCCCCTGAATCAATCAACCAAAAATAGTTAGATTCAGCAAGAAATATGGAACTAGAAACACATATGTAACTAGCCCTACAAGTTACCTTGTCACTTCCATCCGTACACTTACGGGCGAAGTGACCGTACTTGTTGCACTTAAAGCACTTGATCTTCTTCAAGTTCTTCTTCTTTGAGTGCACATTCTTTTGCCACTTTTTGTTCTTAGTCTTCTTTGAGGTTTCCGGTTCTTGCTTTCGTTCGTTCACAAACCTTAAGCGTTTCCGCTTATTTCCTCCATGTGAGGAACTAGCGGCCACGTGCACTTCTGCACTTGGTTTTGCGGCTTGAATCCGCTCTTCCTCGAGTTCGAGGTGTTTCGAAACATCGCTTAAAGTTTTAATGCACTCATTATGAGTGAGATGCATTTTCATGTTATCCCAGCTATCTGGGAGTGAACGAATGACTGCTTGGATTTGCTGTTCGTCAGACAGCGTAACACCCGCATCCTTTAATTCAGATATAAGATTCGCCATGTGGCGGAGATGCTTTTTCATAGAATGATCTCGCCGCATCTTGTACGAATCAAATTGAATATTCAAGGAGCGGAGTTTGGTAACCGAAGTTCCACCAAACTTTATCTCTAGCTCAGACCATATGTCTTTGGCTAGATCGAATTCCCGAAATAGACGCATTATGTCATTGTCCATCGCGGACAGTAACGTAATACGTGCTATTTTGTTCTTTCGAGTCCAAGTGTCATAAGCTTCCCGGTCCCTTTTGTGTTGGGCCGTATTGCCCAACTCAGGTTCTACCATTATGTTTTGGAGTGTTTCGAGCACATCTTGCTCCTCCAAAACATATTGGATCTTTATTGACCAAAGTTTATAATTGTCGCCATTGAGCTTTTCACCTTTGTTAAGCTCTGCGACAATATTCTTAGCAGCGGTAGACATATTCGATTCAAAAAACTGCAAAGAGAATGAAAAACACGATCAAAATTCGATGCATAAAGTTTCGATTCTTTAAACACTTGATAGGTTCCTTGGATGCTTTGAAATGTTACTCTAGAATCGAGAAGTTCACTACGTTCCCAACTACCATCTAGAAGTAACTTTCAAAGTATCCCTCTTACTTATCTTAAGTAAAAAGAAATCAGAAATAATACCCGTATGGTATTAGCAGCGGAAAATCACTTTGAAAAACTTATCTTTCAAAATAGAATAGGTGAGAATTAGCGCAAAGAATTTTAACGCAACAATTGCCAATCCACGAGACCTGTTCTACACACCCATGGGTTAGATAACCATGGCCGGATCGTGGTAGGACTTGGAATTCTAAATTGCGCTATCCCGATTTAAGGACGGGACATAACCTATTTGAAAAACATCTTTGTCAAAATTTGAAAGCACGTTGGCTAATCTCCGTAGAGTAGAGCACAACGTCACAAGTACATTGGCTAATCTCCGTAGAGTAGAGCACAATGACATGGCTAATCTCGCATGAAGTAGAGCACTATGGCTAATCTTCAAGGAGTAGAGCCCTAAAAACTTCATTAAAACGTTAGTCCCGTATGAACTAGTCGGCACTTTGGTTAGCCCCGTATGGGCTAATCGACACATTCGAGTTTGACCAATGCCCTTTGTCACCCCGTATGGGTCAGTAGGCAAATTTTCAGCCGACTCTGACCTTCTGCCAGATTGGTCGACCAAAATCACAAAATTGGTCGACCAATTTTCAAAAAAAATTGAAAAAACAACTTCTTCCCGGCCAGGGCCTCTGCCCTGGCCGGGGCTTGGCCAAGGGCCGGCCAGGGCCTCTGCCCTGGCCCCCTCGGCCAGGGCCTCTGCCCTGGCCGAGGCCGGCCAAGGCCGGCCAGGCCCTGGCCGAGGCCAGGGCGCCGGCCCTGGCCTCTGCCAGGGCCGGCAGGCCGGCCCTGGCCACTTCCAGGGCCGGCCTGGCCCTGGCAGTGGCCAGGGCGCCGGCCCTGGCCTCTGCCAGGGCCGGCCAGGCCCTGGCAGTGGCCAGGGCGCCGGCCCTGGCCACTGCCAGGGCCGGCCAGGCCTTGGCCGGCCATTGCCGGCCTGGCCATGGCCGGCCATGGCTTGGCCATGGCCGGCCATGGCCAAGGCCATTCGGCCATGGCCGGCCATGGCCCCTTTGGCCATGGCCGGCCACCCCCTCGGATGGGGTTGCCGCACACATTCCACCCCCTTGATGGGTGGTCGCCGGTGGTTATTGGCCGTAGCCAACCCTCTCCGCACGGGGAGGGGGGATGCATGGCCTTCATGGCCCATTTGGCCATGGTGCACATGCACCAAATTTTCCTCTTACCCGATGGAAATAACTTCCATCATCTTCCTCGATGAAGCACCCGTTCGTCGATGAAGTTAGTTATTGCCTAATGGCCGTGTGCCAAAAATGACTAACGTACTACGTGAACGGTCGGTTCTTCCCGTCACGGAGAGTTCCTACCATATCCGTAATGATAGGAGACCCTAACGTGAAAAGAACAACCGCTGCGTTCTCTCCGTCACGAAGCGTTCCTACTATATCCGTAATAGTAGGAGACCCATTCGTGAAAGAGACAACGACTCGTTCGTAGTTTCGACGGGGCGGTGGATTGACCGGGGCGAACCCATATGGCTCTGATACCAATGTAGGATCCTGTCAAAACAAAGTTAGGATCGATAATTAAAGTGGAGACTTACGCTTGCGTATGCGGAACGATAGTCTCGGAACTTTGCCTTCGGATTCGCCACGACGGATCGAGTCTTCTCACGAACGGAGTAAGGCTACTAATCCACAATCTAAATCTCTATTTTAGATTAAGAACTTGGAAGGAGGGAGAGGAAATATTTCTGCAGAGCTTCGCTATGAAGAAGATGCATGCATGAATTTCATGCAAATGTGTAAGGAAAATGGCTACCCTTGGGTCTTATTTATAGCCCCCAAGGTAGTTATTTTAGGGTAAGTTGTTCCTTTGGAACAACTTAATTAAGGTGTACCATGATACATGGCACAATATAAGCTTAAGTTGTACCATATGCATGGTACAACATAAGCTTAAGATATTCCCCCTTTATTAGCCATATGTCGCATGCACTTATGCATATATAATGCGACTTTCCCGCTCATACAGAGATCCTCTCCGCAAGGGAACAGATTCCCTTTGCACATGACTTCGTGTGCGCGACGTTCGAGGTCCGTAATCCCTCGTACATTCCCTACAAGGGTGTACAAACGTCTTCCATATCCAACATAAACAAGAGGTTTGGTTTGAGACCCAAAATAACCAAATATAAATAATGATCTCAAAACAAAAAACCTCCGAAATGAGAGTTAAAATATATCTTAAAATAATTTAAACATATATTATATTAACTCCCCCATTGACATACACATGGATCATGCATGTATGTCAATAACCCCAAGTTCCCAATTTTCATGAAAAGAAATAAATTTGAAAAATATTTTCAAAATCATGAAACACACACAATCAATGGGTATGCTTAAAATAACCAAGGAAGCATAATACACATGCAATATGTAAATGTGTGAGGAACCTACACATTAGGTAACCAAACCCAAGAGGAGTTTGATTTCCTAACATAATCACACGAGGTGATCACATCCCTAACTAGAGAGTTGATGTAACTATCTCTCTCTTGCTCACTAGTCTTAGTGGGAATCCATAATCTCAAGGATTTCCTAGACAAAGGTTTTGCCTTAGCAAGAGGGAAGGATGTGGCATGCTTAGGTGTAGAAACAAGTTTCTTAGCATGCAAAGAATGAAGATTTTGCTTTTTAGCAAAAAATGAAGATTCTTCATTCTTCCTCATCACCTTGTGATCTACATGCTTCTTGTGAGTGTTATTGTTGTACAAGAGAGCATGGTGATTCTTCTTAGGTGCTTTAGCAATATTTCTTGAATTTGCACCAAAGGAAGAATTAGAGGTGGGTTTGGGAACCATATTTTGAACATAACCCAAACCTCCTCTATGATTTGCCGGATGTTGTTTTTCCAACAAATCGTGGAGTGAATCCCTAGAATACACAAAGCTTATGAGCTTCCGGGATTCCTCTTCACATTTCAACGTAAGTTGTTGAATGTGAGCATCTAAGCTAAGGTTTTGAGCAATGAGATTTTCATTAGAAATGCTCAATTCCTTAACTTGAGAAAGAAGTGTGTCTTTCTCACAAGTGTCATAAACAAGTTTTTCATCATGAATATTCATACTAGATGATTCTAACTCATGCACCCTACTCATAGCATTATCAAGTATAGCTTTCATTTTATCATATGAATCGATGCACTTACTTGCCAAATTGGAGGCCACACTTAGGCGGTATTCAAGCTCCTCATAGGAAGGTTTTTCTTCCTCGGCTTCTTCATCACTATCCTCCTCGTTTGAGCTTGATGAAGATTCTTCCCCATTAGCCATAAAACAACTTTCTTCTTTGGAGTTGCGCCATGTCTCTATCTCTTCATCGCTAGAGTTAGATGAAGTTGATGAGGAATCATCAAAGGCAACGAAACACCTTTGATCGTGCTCCTTGTCATCCTCTTCTTCATCATTAGATGAATCCCCATCGGAATCATCAAATGAGCCACTGAGTCCTTGCTTTTTGTTCTTGACCTCGGACTTGGCTTTCCAATGTTCCTTCTCTTTTCCCTTATAGGAATTTATATTGGGTTTGGAAGGGCATTCGGTAGCCACATGACCTATTCCACTGCAGTTGAAACAAACCAACTTTTTAGACTGTGAAACCAACTTTGAAGAAGACATACCTTGATTTTCCTTGAGGAATGCCTTGAAATTCTTGAATTGCTTGGCAAGCTCGATGTAATCATCGTCACTAAGAACTTCATCATCTTCACTTGGAGCTTCTTGTTGGAACTGCTTTTTCCACTTGAAAGACTCCTTCTCACCATGAAGAGTAATGCCCTTTTTCTTCTCGGGCTTGGTTGACTGAGTCACTTCCTTATGTTGAAGTAGCACTTCATGAGAGATTTCCAAAGTATGCCAAATGCCGTTGGCCGATTTGCACATGGAGATGCGATCAAACTCTTTCGGAGTGAGGGCACAGTGGAGAACACACATAGCCCTAGCATTGAATTTGATCAAGTCCTTCTCCACTTTAGTTCTCAAGGCCGCGGGAGTAGAAGGCTCCTCGAAGGATGACTCCGTTATGTCCCAAAGGTCGTGACTCTTTAAGTAGACCATCATCCTGATCTTCCAACTCGGATAGTTGGATCCGTTGAAGAGCGGGGGTCGAACGGTAGAGAGTCCTTCTTCATGAGGCGTGGAAGTAGGGTTGAATGTCATTGTTGCAGTATGCTTTAACCTCGCTCTGATACCAATTGTAGGGATCGTCTAACCCTTGCAATACTAACAACACACACTAGAGGGGGGTGAATAGTGTAATGGCAATAAAATTGTCCAAATAAAATTTAACTTGCAAATGCGGAATTATAAATGCAAGAGGAATTAAATGGCACAATCAATCCAAACGCAAACAAAAAGATATACCCTGGTTCCACATACTCGGGTACATCCAGCCACACCGATATCCACTATATTCCCACAAAGAGAAGTGAATACAAATCTCACAAGGAGATAGCCCACAAAGAGGATTTATGCCCTACACAAGGACCCAACCAATCCTACACGAGGATCACGACTCCCACAAAGAGAATCACTAACTCCCACTCAGAGAATTAGGGTTAGCCCTACACTAGGACACTCAAACTCCCACAAAGAGAGTTACTCTCACAGAGAGAGTTCCTAGTCCCACAAAGAGACACTCTAGTCCCACAAAGAGACACTCTCCCACAAGGAGAAAATCCTAATCCTACAAAGAGAAATAGGAAAACAGTTTACACCTTGTAAAGTAAATACTCTTACCTATGCCTTGAGATGCTTACTCATGAATGAATGCAAGGCATGGAAGAGGATCTCCAAGTGTTGGAATATGCTTGAGAGCACTTGGATGATTTCCCTTGAGCTGGACTTCAATGCATGAAGAAAGATGAATGCTCAAATAGAGGGAAATGAGGGAGCTTGAGAGTGGCTTATTGATCTCTTGAGATTTTCTATAGAATCAAGAGTTTATCAAATGTTGTCAAGAGTTCTCAAGAAAGGCAGCACACCCATATATATAGGAAACCTATATCAAGCCCAGAAACCCAAAGAAACAGCCAGAAAATCAAATCAGCAACGGCTAGAAACTGGGTGAAAACGACAGGAACAGTCGACTGATGATCATAAGACAGTCGACTGATCAACGGCTAGAAAATATCCAACGGCTATAATCTGAGCCAGGACAGTCGACTGACGAAGTCAATACAGTCGACTGACAAACAGGACAGGCGCCTGTAATTCCTTCAGCAGACGACTGCTGCAGGGGATGGATCGAAACAGAGAGCTGCACTCTTTCTCCAATTCTTCGCACAGGCGACTGGTGTTAATACTACAGTCGACTGTCGATTAGTCAGGCGACTGTATATTCTTCATCAGTCGACTACTGTAAAGTATGGAGAGAAGACAGAGAGATGCAGAGATTGCACTTACGCTAGACAGGTGACTGTTGACCAAATCTCAGGCGACTGTAAATGTACAGGCGACTGGGAACTGATTGACAGGCGACTGTGCGTAAAGCTCAAGTGTGAGTCAATAGAAATGTTGACTTGAGCAGTGCATATCAGGCGACTGTAGAAGGATCTACAGGCGACTGGAAATCACCCAGTCGACTGTTTTTCCCTCATCAGACGACTGACCGAAAGAGTGAACCTATTGGGTTGGATTCTATGATAATCCTAAGGTTCACTAAGATGGTTAAATGCATGAGCATGAATGAGTAAACCATCTAGCAAGGCATTACATCAACCCTAGACTCAAGAAGAGAGAGAAAGCAATTAAATAAATTACATGAATTACAATGCTTTCAAAAGATTCTAAGTCTTCAATCTTGATGCCTTGATTGCTCTCCATCATCTCCAAGCTTTGGCACTCCTTGAGTCCAAACTTTGGCTCTTCTTCACATGATGTCCATCCTTACACCAAGTGATTAGTCTCCAAGAAAGATATCCTTGAAATAAACTGAGAGACTAAAACATGAGATTCATTAGCAACAACATAATGTTGTGATCATCATCAAAATAAGATTGGTATGAAACACCAATACTCAACAATTAGGTGTATCAGACCCCATCGACCCTCATTTACATAGTGTGGGAGACTACTTCTTGCAACACTTCGTGAAAAATGATACCCTCAGCAATTTGGCGATGACTGTTCTCTCTGCAATTGTTTAGCATGTGTGGAAGGAACGAAACAGGAGAATCTTCAATGGGATTGATAAACCAAAGACAGCTATATTCAATGATGTTTCATCTGATGTCAGAATAATTTTGAGAGACCACGACCCAACATCTCCAGAGGCACTGTAGGCTATGGACAGATGGGGGTTTAGAGACGCGGGGTAGATTAATTCCAATGTGTATTGTAGCTTGTAACCTTGGTTTGTTAGGTGGAGGGGGAACTAGGTAATGGGTGACGACGCTTGTGTCCTCTCCCCGTTCCTATACTCCTCTCTTCCATTGAACAACCAATTGTATTCTTGTGCAGTTTTGCTATACTAATAAAGAAGAACACTAACTTTCCAATATATATATATATATAAGGGGTTTGCAAAGAAGTTAAAACGAGCGTAGAGTTTAATAAGGAACTTCGAAAATACTTTTAGAGAAATCAGAATTTGTAATGGGGAGAGATCTGAAGAGTTAACGATAATCATCATGAAGTGTTCACGGGAAACGGGGGCAAAGAATATGATCGTATGATGAATACGCCTAAGATATAATTTATGGAAAGCTACGATGGAATTCTACGGTTGATAACACAGAAGTGTAATGATTGGAAAGAAGCTAGAAATCAGGGGCTTTAATTATCGGGCCGTCTAAAGATCAGAAGAACTCAGCATTATGACTTCCTAATGAACTAGACTGTAATATAGAGATCTCGGGGAAGGGCCCTGAGAGAATCAAGATTACGTTCTGCTGGGCCCGAAATCGATGGACCCGAGCGAAGGACTAAAAGAATGACTCTAGAAATCTAACATGGTCATAGTCGGGTGAGAGGCTACTAGGGTATCCTAAGACGAGTACGACTAAATCTTAACCAATGTGCATGACTATCAAACCTGGACGTCTATCTAAGTCTTCCTACCATCTAAGACAAGGAAAACCTAATTTAGACTTGTACATGGATATTAAATGAATGCGGTACTCTTATTGTTCCGAACTTTTTGCATTGACCTACATGGGACATCACTAAAACCTATCACGCCCCTCTTCCCAAAACGACAGAAGCGAGACGTGACAAAGGTCCACATGGGCCGGAGCTGTGAGGTTCGGACCCAATGAGCGTCTGTAGGGTTATCATTTAAAGATTACAGGTTCTTGCTTTATTTAAAATTTTGAAACAACAGGAAGTACAGAAAGAAAGTTGCATTCATTTAAAAAAGAGACGATATCCAGCATATGACAAATCTAATAAAAGAAGCCTAAGCATGGCAACAAACTGCAGAAAAGGAAACTAATGGTGCGAAGCACCCAACCTAGGCAGAAGGTCAAGTGGTGCTACACACTCAGCTAAAAAAGTAGTAACCTCTGTAAAGCAGCGACGGAAAAGACCTCTAAGCATGGTCTTCTTCAGGAAGGTGCTCCGGTCGACGTCCTCTGGCTCCAAGTACTCAGGTATATCCGGCTCGTCTGCGTACTCTGGCTCAACACCTGACGTACTGTACCTAAGAGAAAAGGAACTGTACGTCAGGTAAAGTCTACAAGAAAGGGTTAGACTCTACTGCAAGTGTAATGTAATTAAGAGCAACATTTTACTGGTTGATTAACATGCTGGGGTTATGACATGGCAATTATACTATGCAGAAAGTAAAAACGGTGCAGAAAAAGTAAACGGGACAGACAGTAGCTGTAGCGTATGCTACCGGCTATGGGACTAAGCTAGACAGACAGGACAAGCCAAGACAAGACATGTGTGACTCGAAGGGTTCACGCCTTATGGTTTGAGGGCGGCCAGACCCTCTCCCCGTGCGACCGCTCAACCCTACCCCAAACCCAAGTGCTCAAGACAAGACAGGGATCACTCTTGCTTGGAGAGCATCCGAAACGCCCGTAGGCTTTTTGTAACACAGGGATCACTCTTGCGTGGAGAGCTTCTGAAACGCCCGTAGGCTTTTTGTAACACGGGGATCACTCTCGCGTGGAGAGCATCCGAAACGCACGTAGGCTTTTTGTAACACAGGGATCACTCTTGCGTGGAGAGCATCCGAAATGCCCGTAGGCTTTTTGTAACATGACATGACAGGTGATAAGGAGTTGTTCATTCTAGGGGGTCCACACGCATGCACGCACGCACAGGTGAAGCCTATAAAAGCAGTTGTTGTTGTTATTTCTAGGGTGTCCACACGCACGCACACACAGAATAGCCCTAATGTGTCAGTTATTGTTGTTGTTGTCACGCCCCGCTTCCCTAATATAGAAGGTGAGACGTGAGGAGGTCCGCTCAGACGTGGAGCTGTGAAGCTGCAGTCTGAAAAGCGTCTGTAAAAATTTCAAATCATAGCAGGTCCTTTGCATTGCGATGAAACAACAACAATAATAATGAAGCAGATAAAAGAATATCTACCAACAAAACATCCAACAAGTATTCCAACATCACAAAAAAGTCACAAAAGTACATGTCCGAAAAGAAGGCCTAAGCATGGTCGAAACTACAACAAGAAGTGGTGCAACGCACCGAACAACCTAACAGCGGCTACTAGAAAAGTAAATAACATCTAAAAGAAAGTCACCAGCTGAGACTAAGGGTAGGACCGGTATCCTCGAACTGGACTTCAGTAACCTGTCGACTTCTGCAACTTACTCAGGCTAAAACCTGACATGTGACACCCAAAGAGAAAAGGGCACATGTCAGCAAAAATATCCAAAGGAGGAAGGGAGACTTTTGTGCAAGGAAACGTAAAGCACAGTAGGTATAAGATAAATGCAGCTTAACAGTTCTAAAATAATGATGACATGACATGATATTTAATGAATGCAGTAGTTTAAACATGAACATGATACTTGCAGTGCACGGCACGTCGTAGCGAGTGCTACTAAACAATATTCACGAGTAACTTGTATTCATGATGTGCACAGGGTTTACGCCTTACAACTGAAGTTGCTGATCTGGCATACTTCTACACTGAGTGGTCGCTTAACCCTACCCTTGACTTGTGTCGAGCCTTGGTTTCCCAAGTATGTTGGCTTGCTTCTGGATCACGAGTCCAGGAAGTGTTTCTCAATATGGACTGGTGCCCATCTTTTGGATCACGAGCCAGGAAGTGTTTTTGGCATAGGGTAGTGCCCGCAAAGCATGTGCCTAGCCTCAATGGCAATAACATTTGTAGCGTGTGCTACTCAATCACGAAGAACATATGATGCATGCCATGACATGGGATGAGTAGTTAAAGTGAGTACCGTTAATTGAAAAGTAAACATGACATGGCAGTATGAATGAAAGCAGAAAAAGTGTCGGATCTAGCTTCGTTGTCAAGCTAGATCAAGTAGGGTGTCGGATCTAGTTTCGTTGTCAAACTAGATCAAAAGGGCGTCTAGGCAGCTATCATTTCACTATCTAGTCTCTTTTACGCTAACAAACAAATTGGCCTAAAACGTGGCCTAAAACATTTACTGGCAAGTATCACTTGCATGTTTCCAGTGGTATCGGTTGTCGTGGGTTCGTCTGGACGGGTATTACATGTTGGTATGTCTGGTTCTCTGTTTTGGTCAAACATATCACCGAATTAGATTTATTGCGAGATAAAAATATCGGGTTATTCCTTAAAGTAGGTTCATTTATTGTTATTGGGATCTCTGGCTAGGGTGATGTCTATAGTTTGTTATATCATTTTATATTAACATGGTAAGCCATATTTAATATCTAATGTTATCCTAACATCATTGACAACTACTAAAATTTAATACTAGCTAATTAATCAACCCAATACTAGTTAATGACATGGTTATCATCATGTTAACATCTCAACCAATAACACTACCTACTCCACATGTTAATTTTATTCTCTCTCTCCTTTACTCTTTATATAGGCTGTCACCCTCTTTCATGGTTAACATTTTATTTATTAAACTACCTTCTCATTCTCTTTCTTCTCTTTAAGTTATTACTATAACTTAAAGGCGGTCACCCTACTCTATTTTTTATTCAATCAACCTACTACCATTATTTCTCATGTCTCCTTGCTGTCTGTTCTTGTCCATTTCCCTTTTTTCGTTTTCATACCTTGCAGACAACCGAACGCAAGGAGAGAAGGGGGCACTCACATTCGCCAAGGGAGGAGGACCTCGGCGGCTGAAAGCGGCGCACGGGCGGTGCGGGGCTTCGTGGCGGCACTCCAGGCGGTCAGGGGCGCAAGGGGCGGCGGCCCAGGAGTCTGACGGCTGCGGACAGGGCCAGGCAGCGGTGGTTAGGGCTGTGCGCACAAGCTGAGGGGAGGTGCGGCCTTAGGAAGGGGAAGGAGGAGGAAGAAGGAGAAGAGGTTGATGTTTGGTTTGAGTTCTTGTTGAATCTGGAATCGATTTGGATCTGAAAATATTTCTAAGAATCTGAATTTGATTTTCAGATCTCCTTGTATCTAGATTTCTAATTTGGGTTTTGGGTCTTTGTTTTCAGATTGGGTTGATGTTTGGATGTTGGATTCTGGTTTGATTTCTTGGTGTGGATGAGAATTTGGGTTGAGAAATTGGTTTTTGTGTATGGGTAGTTTGCTAAAATTGACAGAGGATTTGTAGAGTTGGGTTTTGCAGATATGAAGATGGGTTTGTCTGATGGAGCTTGAGGCCACTGTGTGATGAAGATGGAGGTGGAGGGAAGTCTGCCTTAAAGAAGGATTTAGCAGGGGACCGTTTTAATTCGATTAGGTGTTAGATTAGGACAATCTTAAATGATGTTTGTTGACTAACAAGGGGAATGAATCTGACGAACGTGTAAGACTTCTCCTCCAAAAAACTAAACGTGTTTGTGAATGAAGAGTAATTAGTTAATTAATTAAGTTATAAAATGTAATTATTAAATTAACAAAAGCAATTAGTAAAAATAACAAAAATAATTAAATTAAAGTTTTTAATTAAACGTGATGATTAATTAATGACGATACGGTAAAGACGGAAAAACAGAGTCGCACACGCGTAACAAGAAACGTACGGACGAAAAGTCAACTAAACGACTGAAGGAAAATACCGGTACACACGAACTAAAGCACGGCTAAAAATACAGGCCGTTACAGTTGTTGTTTGTGCTCAGACTTCGTCGTAAAGTCTAAGCTGTCAAGGGAGGGTCCCGGACGCTATCATTTCACGTCCAGTTCTCTTTAAATGTATTTTAACTTTCTAAGGAGGAGATGGCCTAAACGTGGCCAAAAGTACACAAGTGTAAACACTTACCGGCGGTGGCGAGAGTGTCGTCTGTCTGGAGCGTCTCGTCGAAGCGGTGTGTCAGCGAGGGTCCGTCTGAAACGGGTCAACGGCGATGTCAGGACACATTTTTCATCATTCCTATTAGAGTTCATTTCTAGGTTCAACGGGGCTATCCTAGCGGTCAAAGTCAAGTTTTTGTTTTGGTTCAGCCTAATCGAGGATCTATCCTATATGCGCAGATATTCACGTCATTCGTCGATGTCTAAGATTTAGCAACGTTTTAAAGGTGCGGAAATGAAATTTAATTATTGTTGACAATTTTTAGATTACGTTTTCGATTCGCTACGGTGTGGGTTCTTACTACGTGTTAGAGGGCTAACCTTTTTAACGTTTGATCGAAGAGCGGACGTCGGGTCGGAAGGGCGATGGATCTGTGTCGTCAGCAATGTCTCAACCGCAGGTAGCAAAAAAGGCACTTTCAGACAGCAAGGTCGAGGCACGAACAGCGAGCAAGCATCGATCTCTCTCCCGTTGCGGGTAGCGCAACGGATCTACACGGCGGTGGCAACGTCAGGGAAAAACACGCGAGTTCGACGACGCGTATGAACTCCTAGGATCAAAGGGGGCTGCCGAGGATTGAAGGAGGTCAGTGGGGATTTCTCGGCCTGGTGGGTGGCCGATGGCATCAACGCGCGACGGTGGGCGGCCGTGAGAAGACAAAGAGGACAGATTTGTGCAACGGTCGTTGTCGTGCGTCGCAGCAGAAAAGCGGCAACCAGAGCGGTCAAAGGGGACTTGTAGAAGATAAAGGGGTTCAAGAGAGATCTAATGGTGGTAGAGTGGTTGCCGGAAGTGGTCGGAGATGGCCGGGCGTCGGTGTTGAACGGCGGAGCACAGATCTGTCAAAAACTGCTGTTATAGCTCGGTTTCAACGGGTTTTTGAGGAGCTAGAGATGAGAGATGTGATAAAGGGGATTTGCAGTTGATAGGGGGGTTCGATGAGAGTCCGATGGTGGTAGGTGGTTGTCGTCAGTCGCCGGAGGTGGCCGGACGTGGCATTTTTCGGCGGTGGACAGATCTGTCCAAACTGTCGTTAGTGTTGTATTTGAGAGTGTTTTGAGAGAGATAGAGAGCAAAGGAAAGGGGAAGGAGACTTGCAGATGATAGAGGGGTCAAAGGGAAGTCAAGCGGAGGTGGCGGCATTTGGAGTAGGCAGCCGAAGCGTCAACAGCGGCCGTTTTCCGGCGGGCGCGGCCAGATCTGGGACTTACGGCTAGGGCTGGTTTGTGGGGGCTTTAGAAAGAGAAAGGGGAGGAGATAGGAGAAGGGAAGGAGGAAGTGGTGGTGGTTGGAGTGGGGGGATGTCCGGTGGCCGCCGACGATGCGTGAGGAGGTGCAAAAAGGGAAGGTGGCTGCTGGGTAAGGGTGTACGCATGAGATGTTAGGGTATGCCATGGGTTTGTGTTAAAAAGGAAGGGCTTTGCTATTTGGGTGCTAAAATGGGTATACTTAGGGATGGCTAGGATAGAGAGTGTGAGAGGAGGGGTGTAGTTTTGGGTGAGGTTAGCCACATGAATCCCATGAGATACGTAAAGATCTCACATGATTAGGGGTTAAGTTTGAACTTCGAATTTGATTGGGGCTAAACGGGCTTGAAAGTGATTAGTGATTGGTTGGGCTAGGGGTGTCTGAAAATTACGGAAAAAATATCGGGACGACCATGACGACGAGAGGCTCGAGGGTACGATGGTCAATTGCGCATTTGGTCCACTGATAACAAACTAAAAATAAAAAGGTCCGGCGACTAAGACTAAAGCTACGACATCTCTACAATCAAAGCTGATTTGTGGGAGAACGACCCGTGAAATGACGTTCACTAAAAATCCAACTGTTCTGGCATTTTCATTGTAAATTTTTTTTCGTTTACATCTCAATTACCCCATATACGTACATTTGAAAATTAAAGCAATGGTAAGAGGTGTGCCAAGATCCTACAAAGGCTAGATAGGCCCTTGGTCTCCACCAAGCATGGTCGTGGGCTCTCGATCTCCTGAAGCACCAGCTCTTACATCGTCACCCGTCGTGGTGACAACTTCGTCGATAGTAGTGGTCTCCCTCATGCCCTGACTCGGATCATCATCATCAATATCCAGAAATAGCACCGGAATCTGGTCAATCTCAGCGGAGAGGTCAGGGAACTGGTCCTTCATTTTTGATCGATATCGTTCATAACATTGCGTGTATAACTCGTCGAAATCGGGAAAAGAATCCTTGAATTCCAGGACTGCCCTCTCTGCTATGACCTTCGCATTGGCTCTCTCCTCCTACAGAGCCTTCTCTGCTTGCTCTCTTAAAGTGGCTTATTCTGCCTCCCTGTCGCAAGACTCGCATAGCTCACATCGAGCCACTGAAGGTGATCCAGTCTCGATTCACAAAGAAGCTCAATCCTAGTCAACTCGACCTGAGACTTCTCCACGGCCGACTTAACGGCCCCCATGGTGACTTTGTGATTAGTCACCACTGGGGCTCGTTGACGTAACGTAGCTGTGGCCATGAGAGCCTACAAACAACACACGATAGTTAACATCCATGCTTGCATCACCTACAATGGAGGCTGGTCAGTAATTACATGGACATTAGCGTGGACTGCCATCGATGCAAGCTTCATGCAATCGACCCTCTCTACGGTAACCCTGTCACGTGGAAGGGTCGCATTTTCAGCAATCCAGGAGGTGGCCCTGCACTCTAGAAGAGCGGAATCTTTTCACCTCATTGGAAACACCATTCGAATGAGTTTCTCTACGGAGTAATCAAAGGGAGTATGAGGAGATCGACTCTCTAGCAAAATCAGTCTGAATTCGTCAAGAATGTCTTTAAACAATGGTACTGGAGGGAACATACTTCCCAAGGCCAGGAATCCTCGTGTAGAAAAAGCTCCGGAGGGACCCGGGTCTCCCCCGAGTTTTCCTCTAAAGGAGTTCCCATCTCCTACTGAGGGATCTGCTTCACGACTTAAGTCGACACAGATGGCTTCGAGTCATTAAGGAGAATCCGACGCCTCCTCTTACTCCCCTCAACTGCAACCACCTCGAATTCGGAGGGCAGGCTTCTCCTTTTTCTTCCACTGGAGATGGACCACCTGAGTAGCCCTCTCAACGATAACGAGTCGATTCTCCGACGATTGAGCCGTCCTTTCTTCCATAGACGGCACCCGAGGAGATAACATGCTCTTCTCAGCCTCTCTAATAGAAGCCTCGACTCACTCTCTCAGTGCAGGTTCCACTTGGTACTCTAGACCGACCATGCCTGCAGAAGAAATAAACATGTTACGTCAGAGAACGAAGGTCGAATAGTTGATAGGCACGATCGAATCAACCTTTTGTCCACATGGTCTAGCACAACACCAAATCGGACCACAACCACTTTGTCTTCCTCACATTCTCTGGCTGACTCGCCAATGCGTCGGTGGATTCCTTCTTCTCTCTAGTCAAAGGCTTCTCCTCGGCAGGGCCTAAGTCAGGGACACCCCAGCAGGTGTAGAAGCTCGCCTCTCCTTGAAAGACCACGAACACGAACTCTTCTTTCCATTTGGAATTAGAAGTCGGGAGGTTGTCAAACAATTTCCTGCCTCGACGAGCTGTAATCATACACCAGCATAGAGTCTTGAGAGGAGGAATCGAGAAGAAATAATTGAATAGTCTTAGTGATGGTTCAATCCCTTTCATCATGCATAGATCTATAAAGCCCATCAATGCACATATGGCATTCAACATATACTAACAAAGAGAAATGTTCGGGTTGCACAAGAAGTAGCGCATGAAGGGGTGCATAAGGACCTAGCCTAGGGAAGCTAGCATTAGGGTCAACATCATCGTTCAATCGCGCACCGAGCCCAATCTCTTGCAAACTCGGCCCGCGACCTAGTTTGGGATAGTTCCTACCCATCCAATCTCTTGCAAATGGGTATCGGCACGGAATTGGAACCGGAAACCCTAGTATCGGTCCAATCTCTTGCAAACCGACACTACGGAAATTCGATTCCAACCCAATTCGGATTTCTAGGGTTTCCTATCGAATTGGGATCCAATCTCTTGAAAATCCCAATCGATGTGAATTCCTAGCTATCCGTAGTAAATTGATCCCAATCTAATCCCTAATAGCAATTCTAGCAAAATTCCTACCAATTCATCACAATTATGAAATAGGGCTTGTAGGGTTCATCCCCACGCCCCAAGACGTGGCGACTACTCACAATTCATAGCAAGATCACAAAAATAATCAATGAAATAAGCAATAGAATTCATCACAATATTGAGATATGCAATAAAAATAGAATTTTTAGAGAAGAGAAAACTCAAACCAATGGAGTTCTTCAAATAATTCTTCAAAAATCAACTTTTGTCTCCTCTCCAATCTCAAGAATAAAGCTAAAAAGTTAATCTAAAAGGCTACAAAAAATCTAAGAGAAAGGCTCTCCAAACTAGGGTAAAAACAGGGGTTAAATACCCCCCAAAATCGTCCAAAAACTGTGACCAAAATACCCCTGCGCAGCCTGTTTTTCGCAATTTTCGCTACAGGCAGCGCGTCGCACTCGGCCGAGTGACAAAAGTCGCTCAGCCGAGTGAGAAACCCTGTAATTTTCCAGTAAGTCTTGATCTTCAAGGGTCTTCACTTCGGGGGCGGCTCGGCCGAGTGAGTTGTCGTCACTCGGCCGATGGCTTCATGGTACTCGGGCGGTCGGGATTATCCACTCAGCCGAGTGGGTCTTCTGAAGCTCAGGCAGCCGAAAAACAGTAACATGGCGATTTTTGAATGGCTTCGTCTGGGCGCCACTCGGGCGGACGGGGTCTCGTCACTCGGCCGATGTGGTCTCCGTCGCTCGGCCGAGTGCACGTATGAATCGTGTCTGATCTGGTCGGCCGAGCGGTGTCTCGCTGGTCGGCCGAGTGGCTCCTCCACTCGGCCGAGTGGGACACAAAACATGCCCAAACGGCTTGTTTTGGCCTCCTCGTCGCTCCTGCGACGTCCGTTCTTCTTCCGCTCCTCTCCAACAGCAAAATACCCCTCAGTGAGGTCGTTGGTGACCGTCTGGAGTAAGCGCATCCCGAGATCACTCCAAATCGCGCCAAATCACCTGAAATGCAACAAAAACAACAAATCGTGAAAAGCATCGCAATATCGTCGATATATCATGAAAAACATGATTTGGACGATCTAAATGGCATGCAAACATGCGGGAAAAAGGTGTAAAATAAGGAGTGATCAAAATCCCCCAAGCTTACCTCTTACTCGTCCTCGAGGAAGATAAGTAAAAGGAGAACCCGGTGGATTCGGAAAACGAAAACGGCGAAAAAAAATGAAAAATGAAAAACGGAGAAGAATGAAAAACGAAATAAAAATAAAGAAGAAAGAAAGAAGCGAAGAGGTAAGCCGCTAGATCATTTTCTCAGGACGTGGGTTCCGCTTACTCGTATAGTATGCACTGAATGAAAAACACATGTCAAAGAGTTTTATTTTGATATCATAGTATTGTGGTGCAAATAGAAATAGAAAACCCACGAACAACAATATAATCATGAAAAACGGAATAATCTTATAATTAACATCGTCCGAATCATTTAAAGCGGTATACAAATCACAGATCACACACTTTTCAATTGAATGCTTTCTATCAGGAGTATAAGAGTATCACACTATAGAATAGAGAGAATAGAAAAGTATGGATTTCATGAAATGAGTGCTAGGCTTAGATTTCTGGATTTCGTAAAGCTAAAAATAATCTCACCGAGTATAGAATATTACTTAGCCTAGGTTGTCGTGTAACGTCAAGTAGTCACTCTCTCACACATCAATGGATCCCCTCCCCCAAGCTTATCTATAAGCGTGGTGGCATAAAAAAATATTTACATCCCCATTTTTATAAAGCTCCAAAAGTAATAAAAACGAACACGAAAAGAGAGAAGAAAGAAAGAAAGTGAGATGGGATCTTTTATTGAGGATTTTTCCTCTTTTCTTTTTTTTTGATGCAATAGCATATATACACAACGATCCCAACTCGAAGAGAGATAATGATATACAAGAATATTTTCTCTTTTCTCTTTTTTTTTCTTTTTTTTTGAATAAGAAATTTGGAGCTAGGAATTAATAGCGGGGGAAATGCCATATAATAGAATCGCTAAGGGGAGATTCACCAATGATTTTAAAAGTAGAGAAATGATGTTCAAGATTTGTGGAGAAAGAAATGAATATATCTCTCGGTTCACTCTATAAGACATGCACGACAACTTCAGCAGGGTAATCTAATCTACTCAGTTTCGATCACAAAAAAGCTAACTAATCCAGATTTATCATAGCTAACATCATTCAATCATCCTGAAGTGAAATGTACAGTTCATGCATATAGAAGTGATATAGGAAAAGAAATCGGTACTCCAGATATAGGCATTCAATGCGTGAATCTTGATGTGTTTTCTGTGATAGCATACATATGAATATTCAGACTCAGCTAATAATAAAATTTCATCCATTTTCATGTGGAAAAAGTGTGGGTTACTATCTCTAGATGCAAGGCAAGTCATAGCATATGATATCAGAAATAAAATCTAAGACACGATAAATAAAGCATGCATATAGAATAAGCTAACTCCACGTCATCATCATCATAGAAAAGTCATCTCTAGCATGAGATGAAAAGGAAAAAAAATAAAGATAAAGGAAAAATAGAACTATTTACAATGCGGCACACAGAAAAATAAGAAATACGTGATGCATGGCAAAATAAAAAAATGATGAAAATAAGTGCAAAAGCGGAAAATGGCGTGAAAAACTAAAAATAAAGGTGGCAAACAGAAAAAGAACGTGAGAACTCACTCCCCCAAGCTAAATGGCACAGTGTCCTCAATGTGCAAAGTGTGGCACACCGAGAGACAAGTAATGTGAGGGGTAAGTGAGGATGCATGCATGATGGGGAAAAAAAGGAAAATAAACGAAAAATAAAGAAACGAAAAATATGATGCGGACATGATGCATGCAGGAATGGAGTGATACAGATATAAAGATGGGGCACCAAAAACTCTCCCTCTCTCCCAAAAAAGATATATAAGGATACGATCTGAATGAGAAACCCAAAATAAGTGAGGGGAGGGGGTGGACAAAAATGCAACAGGACCCAGCAGAAACGGGCAGCACAACGGCAGGAATAATCGATGGCATCAAGGGTGCCTAAGAAGGTGGTGCTGCGCCGTCTCCGTCCTGAGGCGGAGGTGGTGGTGGTGGTGGTGCAGGCTGCTGAGCGGGTGTGGGTGTGAAAGTGGAAGCAGGCCGAGTGTGGGTGGAAGCGGGGGTGGGAACCTGCTGGGTGGGTGGGGGTACGCGGGGGAGACGCTCCAGGACCTGGGTAAGACAGTAGTGAATCTGCGGGAGCAGGTCAAAGCGGCCAGCCATCGCAGAGACGGTGGAGGACAGGGTCCTAAGGTCGCCTCTGAGGCCACTCGCCGCCCCCTCTAGAGCACGAATGCTCTGAAGTACAGTGTCGGGGGGAGGTGGTGCAGAGGGACGCACCGGTCGGGGCTGTGCAGGGCGGGGCTGGCGTACTCGGGTCGCGTATGTGACGGGCTCAGCGGGGAAGGGAACGAAAGGCGCTGCGCTCGTAAATGTGGGCCTGGCCTCAGTGTGAGGCCGGGGCACCGGCTGGTGAGAAGTGGAGGCAGCAGCAGCGAAAGAAGAGTGCAAAAGTGGTAGCGAGGCGGCCAGAGAGGTCAGTGGCACAGAAGTGTGGACAGACGCCACGACACTCTCAGAAAATACAGCAGCAGTGGAGACAGAGGGCTCTCCGCACTCAACTACGGTCGGCGAGCGCTCGGGTGGGGCAAAAGAAACGGACTCAGCAGACAGAGGGCCAGTGGCGGGGGTGACAGGCGTGGAAGTGGCGGGGGTGGGCTCAGCTAAGGTACTTCCGACACCGACAGAGGTGGGGACAGAGGTGTCAGGAGCAGCGGAAACATCAGGTATAGGCTGAGGGGCCACGGGGTCAACAGGGGCAGCAGGCTCGGCAGGGGCGACAGGGTCTGCGGGGGCAGCGTGGGCAGCGTGGGCCTGCTCGGCCTCCTCGGCCTCGAGCACGTAAGCAGCGGGGATGAGAACATCCATCGCAGGAAGCCAGTCCACGTGGGCTGGTGCAATCTGAGTCCGAGCTGGGCTCGGAAGAATCATGTAATCGGCACCGTAAGGGCCGTGCAACCAGACCCAGTGACGCTCACCGTGCGGACGAAGCATCTTCATCCGGGCCATATCATCAATCGACAAAGAAGTGGGTCCCGGTGCTCGTCGCAGGTCGTCAGGGAAGTCCTCGCCGGTCATAAGGGCAAGCAAGGTGATCAGGCCGCCGCAGCATATCGGTGAGCGAGCGCCCACCGATACAATGATGCGGTCCAAAAACCAAGCCGCGACATCAATCACGACGGCGGGGACAAGCTCATCGACATCCCTAGATAGAGCTCTGGGACGTGTCATCGCGTAGAGCATGTAGAGCTCTGGCGTAGACATCGTGCCCGGCTCATATCTGGCCAAAAAGGTCGTCGCCATAAGGCGCTGAGCAATACGGAGGCAGGGATGGACAATGGCCGAGGCCTTGGCCCTACTAGGGTCAAAGGCAGCGTGAAGACCCATAATCCGGGCCCAGAAGGCACCGGCGTCGAAGGAAGGTGGGGGGTATGGGTGGGGCCGTAACCACGATCGGCTCCGGGGACATCGGGCCACGAGAAAAATGCTCTCATCATACCGAGAGTGACCTGGCACTCCCGGTCCATGAACCGAAACGAGCATCCCTCGTCGGTCCGGGTGATCGAACTAAGTACCTCAAGTGTCGGACGGATAAACGTGTCCGCCGACACCTGAAAGAAATCTCGCCAGCCCACGTTGTCGTACAACGTGAGCATCCCCTCTAGTACCCCCGGGCGTCCTAGGTCGGCAAAGTGCGCAAACCTGGAGGGTACGATCGAGCGCTGGGAGATACGCTCGAAGACGGCGCGGTGTGCGTCGTCTCGGAACGTAATCCCGAGCGGCCCGACCAGTGGAGCCGGAGGCGGTGGCTGTGGAGCGGCAGGGAGTGGCTGTACGGGCTGTGCGGGCTATGTGGGCGCTGCAGGCTGTGCGGGGTGTGCGGGGCCTGCAGGCTGTGCTGGGTGGATGGGGTGTATGGTAGAAGGCGGAGGAGAGTCCTCCAACTCGTGGGAGGGGCCGGCGTCATCCGACCGCTTCCGCTTGGCGGAAGCTCTCCTCGACCGCGGCCGTGTCCGGGGCGGCATATGGGCCCCGAGCGCGCGCCGAAAAGTGTAAAAAGTGCGGCGTATGCAAAATAAAGGAAAGAGTATACCCCGACACGCCGCGAGTGCTAAGCAATGGAAGCGTGCGAAGACAGCGCCTCCGCGAAGCCCAAATCAGTCCGTAGAAGCTCCCCTGGGCTCCCCTAAGCTTGAAGGACATGAGAGCGCTCCGGATCTTCACCGTCTTGGAGGGCGGATAGAACTTGTCAATGAATGCACTCGTCAACTCGTCCCAAGAGGTGAAGACTCCCTCAGCCTGCGTCCTCAACCAATAGAGTGCCTTGTCCTTTAGCGTGAAGGGGAAGAGACGCAGTCTGATGGCATCGATGGAGACCCCCGGCATTTGGAATGTGGCGCACTTCGACAAGAATAATTGGATGTGGTAGTGAGGATTTTCATGGGCATTCCCATGAAACGGATCCTGCTGCATCAGAACCACTAGTCCAGTCTTTAGCTCGAAGTTCTTGTCAGCCGCCAACTCCGGCATGGCAATGGATGAGGTCGTAGAAGAGGTCTTAGGCCGAAGCCTATCTCGAATAGAAATTATCCTCGCCATCCTTGCCGCTAATTGGTCCGCAGTTTCCGGGTTGGTCATAAACCTCCCTTCCGGATTTTGTCTCCTTTCCGCTCTAAGTCTCCGCGCGGTACGTTCGATCTCGGGATCAAATAATATAGCTTCAGGGTACGCCGTAGATCTCGTGTACATGCACAGGGAAAACAGAGTTTCAAAGAAATGATTAGTACCGTGGAAGGGTTAGGTAAAAATAAAGAAATGGAAATAATAATAATAATAAAAAGAGAAATAGCTAGGGTGGTAAGATCAAACGCAATCGCCTCCCCGGCAACGGCGCCAAAAACTTGATCGCTCAGGGATGTAACCCCAAAGAACGGTTGTAGTTTTACCGCAAGTGCACGGTGTAGCAGCGAGCGGGTTATCGAACACAGTGAGGACGAATGACCGTGCTTGTTCCAATCAACCTGGCTATTTAAGAAGAGAGAAATTTGCCTTTGGCGATCCTGTCACAATCGTCAGACAAAGTACGGAAATATCAAATCAAATAAAGAACGTCTAGGGAATGGGGAATTCCCGCTACTCACCGCCTTTCGTAAATGTGGTTCATCGGTATCAAAATTACTAGAATAAGATTTTGGATGAACTAGTTGCAACTGAATGTAGAACCAAGCTCACGCTCTCGCGCTGTTGCCGACCTATAGCTATCCTAGGTTCGGGCCCAATCTCTTGCAAACCCTAGCCTAGGGAAGCTAGCATTAGGGTCAACATCATCGTTCAATCGCGCACCGAGCCCAATCTCTTGCAAACTCGGCCCGCGACCTAGTTTGGGATAGTTCCTACCCATCCAATCTCTTGCAAACGGGTATCGGCACGGAATTGGAACCAGAAACCCTAGTATCGGTCCAATCTCTTGCAAACCGACACTACGGAAATTCGATTCCAACCCAATTCGGATTTCTAGGGTTTCCTATCGAATTGGAATCCAATCTCTTGCAAATCCCAATCGATGTGAATTCCTAGCCATCCGTAGTAAATTGATCCCAATCTAATCCCTAATATCAATTCTAGCAAAATTCCTACCAATTCATCACAATTATGAAATAGGGCTTGTAGGGTTCATCCCCACGCCCCAAGACGTGGCGACTACTCACAATTCATAGCAAGATCACAAAAATAATCAATGAAATAAGCAATAGAATTCATCACAATATTGAGATATGCAATAAAAATAGAATTTTTAGAGAAGAGAAAACTCAAACCAATGGAGTTCTTCAAATAATTCTTCAAAAATCAACTTTTGTCTCCTCTCCAATCTCAAGAATAAAGCTAAAAAGTTAATCTAAAAGGCTACAAAAAATCTAAGAGAAAGGCTCTCCAAACTAGGGTAAAGACAGGGGTTAAATACCCCCCAAAATCGTCCAAAAACTGTGACCAAAATACACCTGCGCAGCCTGTTTTCCGCAATTTTCGCTACAGGCAGCGCGTCGCACTCGGCCGAGTGACAAAAGTCGCTCGGCCGAGTGAGAAACCCTGTAATTTTCCAGTAAGTCTTGATCTTCAGGGGTCTTCACTTCGGTGGCGGCTCGGCCGAGTGAGTTGTCGTCACTCGGCCGATGGCTTCATGGTACTCGGGCGGTCGGGATTATCCACTCGGCCGAGTGGGTCTTCTGAAGCTCAGGCAGCCGAAAAACAGTAACATGGCGATTTTTGAATGGCTTCGTCTGGGCGCCACTCGGGCGGACGGGGTCTCGTCACTCGGCCGATGTGGTCTCCGTCGCTCGGCCGAGTGCACGTATGAATCGTGTCTGATCTGGTCGGCCGAGCGGTGTCTCGCTGGTCGGCCGAGTGGCTCCTCCACTCGGCCGAGTGGGACACAAAACATGCCCAAACGGCTTGTTTTGGCCTCCTCGTCGCTCCTGCGACGTCCGTTCTTCTTCCGCTCCTCTCCAACAGCAAAATACCCCTCAGTGAGGTCGTTGGTGACCGTCTGGAGTAAGTGCATCTCAAGATCACTCCAAATCGCGCCAAATCACCTGAAATGCGACAAAAACAACAAATCGTGAAAAGCATTGCAATATCGTCCATATATCGTGAAAAACATGATTTGGGCGATCTAAATGGCATGCAAACATGCGGGAAAAAGGTGTAAAATAAGGAGTGATCACCTCTCCTTGAAAGACCACGAACACGAACTCTTCTTTCCATTTGGAATTAGAAGTCAGGAGGTTGTCAAACAATTTCCTGCCTCGACGAGCTGTAATCATACACCAGCATAGAGTCTTGAGAGAAGGAATCGAGAAGAAATAATTGAATAGTCTTAGTGATGGTTCAATCCCTTTCATCATGCATAGATCTATAAAGCCCATCAATGCACATATGGCATTCAACATATACTAACAAAGAGAAATGTTCGGGTTGCACAAGAAGTAGCGCATGAAGGGGTGCATAAGGAATCGAAGACCTCGTTGGAAGGCCTTGACATAAACCCCGACTTCCCGAACACTAGGACGATGGACCCTCTCATTCCTCCCCGGCATCCGGATTTGATAGTCGAGGCGGACGTAGTTTCTCTGAAACTCAGGGATCTGATCGGCTCCAACTTTGGACCTCAGATTTGCGATCAGACCAGGCTCCATAGCCCCCTCCTTGTTCTTCCGCATGACAATAACCAGACTTTTCTCGGAAACGGAAATGAATGATGAAGCCATTTTTCAGAAGGGAATAGCAAAATCGAGAAAGACGAAGACAGTATCTTCAAATTCCTGGAACAGCCTTATATCGACAAAATAACGACCGCATGATAAGACACGCGTTGAAGATCCACGGATCTATGCATCTTAGGTTTCGAACCGGTGGCTCATCCGAATCGATGAGGCAGACTTTTTGGTACCTAGAACTTGAGTGCTAATTCCTCGACTGGCGTGCCCTATTAATGCGATGTAATATCGCTTGACTTCAACAGGCAGACCCTATGAAATCATGCGATGGGGGCCATTTTTGAATCATTGGGTCGGCACTTCAGCCGACTCGACTAACGAGTAACTAATGCACATAGAGCCCACAAGAGAAACCCAATATCGACTCGGTCAAAGCCCACCAGCCAGTCGCCCGTTGCACTCCCATCACTCAAAAGTGGGTTTGAAGGCAGCCTAATAAATAGCGAGAACGTGGGCAACGTTTACTCCTTTTAAAGGGGGAGATCATGGCACCATAATGGATCACCGTTATCCCCCAACGTCACTGAAGGGGCCCAGGAGGCCTATAAATACCAAAAGGGTTCCAATTCCCAAGGTACGAGATCTAATACATAGACTCTATTCTTTGAGCATATATTTCTTCCAGTAAAGAGCTTGCGACGTCAGATCTGAGACGAACCTCCGTGGGTCGATCTCAGCTGCTCCAAGCTCCCTCTCTTCCTTAAGCTTCCATTCTAACTTAAAGCATCGGACGAGATTTGGGTCGAAACCCAGATTCGTACCCCCTGACATTTTCTTGTGGTGCAGATTGCCGAGTCTCGATCCTCTATAAGGGTCGTATTAGAGCCTCCATACCTCGATTCGTCGACATACGGGCCACTCGAAGGTCGATCGATCATCGTAAGCCATCCATCATCCATCAACCGACCCTAGTTCTTCCAACCTAGGATCCCAATCAACTCGCTGACGAGGCTCCGACTCAACACGAAGGGTCCACGTCAGCAAGACAATTGTTTCGGTCATTTTGGCCTTAACAGATAGCATAATATGATCATGTTACTGCTAAATTAGGAATCAGGCTATTAGAGTCTCACATAGATGATGACCTCTCATGAAAAGCAAATGAAATAACTTTATGTATATAAGATACACATAGGATCGATCATAAGAGTTGTGATCAACATTGCGACGATATGACGCATCACAAAAAATTACAAATGCATGATAGAAATGATCATAAAGAGTTACGAACATTTCAACTCAAGGAGAAAGGCTAAACTGTTTGGGAATTAGTTAGTCGACTAATGTAGTATCATCAGTCGACTAAAACATTGATTAGCTGACTACTTATTTTGGCTAGTCGACTAACCAGTGCAAGATGCATAGGCGGCTTCCTATCGACAGCTAGTCGACTAACAGCTGGTTGAACATATTAGAGTTTATGAATTTGTAAGGAATTTGATCCAAACATTGGATCTAATCCGAACCAAATTTCTAGAGTTTGACTCCAACAAACCTACCTTGTTTTATGGTAAGATCTGGAATCAAATCTATAGTATTTATTAGATTAGGACACCCAATGAACAAGCAATCTTATTGAAAGTGCATTTATGGATAGAGTTGTGATCCAACTCAAATTCTGAATATGACGTAGGTTTGGATGATCCATAACACTATGTAAAGGGATCTTCTCCTCCCCGCTTAATGAACAACGAAATAAACACCAAGAGACCCCAATCTTAGAGATCGAAGATCAAGCATCCTAGACCTTTTGTTCGGATATATTCAAACCTCTACGAGGAAGAATCTCTCACACCAAAATAACATTTTCCTTCTCATCCTCTCAAAGCCCCTTGCAAAGTTTGGTTTTGGGGCCGGTTCAAGTTTGAACAGAGCATGTGGATCGCGAATGAGGTGTCCTTGATATGGTTCATCTAAAGCACAGTGGTGAAGAGCAATGTTATGTCTTTATCAAAAGAGATGTTGGATTCGCATGTATCGCTTTAGTATACTTATGCAAATGTATGGTTTTTATCTTCTGTATTAATTCAAAGTCTTTGTAGCATGATATTGGCTTGGTGTATGCTACAATATAAAATTTTTGATTTTTCAAGCATTCTGTTGTTTTCTGACGTGTTCAAAATATCTAGCATGTTTCATTACATTATGCACTTTGTCCATTTATTGATTATGTGTCGGAGGTTTATAGGTTGATAACCATCCCAATCTCCATCCTAATCTACATTAACCTTTCGTTTCATATGCACAATGTCTTAAGATAGAAGTATGTCGATTCATATACTAGATCTCTGTAATTCCCCGCTCCCCAGGATATACAAGAAGTACGAATCCATCCCAAGCATTCTCAAAGTTGCGAGTGTTACAAAGAACGAAAAAGAATGAGAGAGTATATGAAGAATATGCAGGTCACTGCGCACATGATGGGAAGTACAAATAATGTTCCAACACAAAAAACAATAGACAATAATGTAAACGTCCACTATTCTTTCATTATTATACAAAGTACATTTATATACATCATCTCAAAACCCAAATACAAAAGTGGAAAACAGAAAAGAATCCCAGAAAACACACAAAGGACAAAGATGTTCACACACTATGTTGGGATATTGAAACCCACCCCAGTGGATTTTGATGATGTGCACAAAGTGATATATGGACTAATAATTTCATTCCAAGTGTATGTAGATTATTTTATAGCCTTAAAGTCATTATGGAGCAAATTGAAAGACATCGAGCCACAACAATCAAAGAAGCCACAGATTGAAGTATATGAAGGCTTGGGAAGAGCAAGAGAAGTTGGCTCGAGGTCACAAATGAATCCGAAGAGCAAAAGATGTGTTTGTGTAAGTAATTGCGTAGAAATGTAAATGCCATGATATATCTCACACACATGAAAATTAATTAAAAAATTATTTAAAGTATATTACTTAGTATATTTTCATAATATAATTATTATGAATGAGTTTTGAAGTATTTTTGAGTAAATATACTAAGGTATCCCAAAATAGCCGACTATTTTGGACTAATAACCGACTATTTCCGACAGAGATTTCTTCAAAACTCTCTGTCAAAATAATAGCCGAATCTTTGATAAAATAGCAGACTATCTGGAGCTGATAGCCGGCTATCTAGGAAGATAGCCAACTATTTGGGTCAACTCAGGCCAGATTTGGAAATCTGCCTTGATTTTTGCTAGTCGTTATGTAACATCCCGTTTCCGTATATACAAGTATAATGTATGTATTTTTTGATATATTTGTACGTATGAGAATTTTGGATATTTTCATGAATTTTTCATAATTTTCTAATAAGTAAATTATTTTTAAAATAATTTTAGAACATCATTTGAATTATATAAATGAATTATTTGGATGAAATACTGTGTATTAGGATGGTATGGACTATTAATTCATGTTTCTCATTTATTTAGAAATTAAATTCCTAATTTGCCATGTCATGCCACCACCTCCTTGCTAGGTGTCATTTAGAAAGTAATTTTCCCCTAAATCTTTACTAGGTATCATTAGGAGAATGACTTCCACCTAACCCCCAAGCTAGGTGGCATATGGAGAGGGAATTAAGGGGTGATTCATCCATGGGATGAGATTTAAAAAGGAGAAAAATTTTGAGAAAAGAAAAGAAAAGGAACAAAAAATCATGCTTTCATCCTCTCTCTCTCTCCCTCTCCTCCCTTTTGCTCCACCTCTCCCACCACCTCCACCACCCTCTCCTCCTCCTCCTCCTCCAATCCAACCACCACTCCATCCTCATTTCACCAACAATCCTTGAAGAGAATTGAAGGAGAAGGAGTTGGAGAGGAAAGCTTGAAGTTCTTCAAGGAGAAGAAAGGCCAAAGACTTTGAGGATGACTTGTGTAAGGTAGGATTTCTAACACTTATGGTAGGATTAGTTTTAGGGTTGTTCTTGTAGAATTTCTAACATTTTAGTAGGATTCTCTAACTATCCTAGTTAGGTGCTACTCTTAGAATTGTGTAGTAAATTCTAATATTTTAGTAGGAATCAAGTTGTCGCAATCTGTCTTTCTTTTTCCAGCACACTGCCCTATACTTAAATTATGAATATCCGTTAATTTTGCTTCGACATAAATTCTGATAAAAATATAGTCATATAGTTCATGAAATTCTACCCCATATACATGTATAATAGGTCATATGTTTAGTTCAGAAATTAGGAGAAAATGGGTCAGTTTACAACATATCAGATTTCTTGTTGTTTGGACACCCTTCAGTAGAATATCTATAACTCCCTTTACAGTTCATGAAAATTGGTGTTTCTACACAATTTGGAAAGCTGATTTCATTATTTACACCTTTCTCATTGGTTACAATTTCGTAAATCTATCTGCAAAATGTCTTAAAACTGTCATGTTTAAAGTATACATATTCTGCCTGAAAATAGATTTGACATGTTTCACCAAATAAATCACCATATATCACACACTTCATATTATTTTTTGAAACTTTGTGGGAGTATGTAAATCTGCCATATTTACACCTTTTCAATTGACACTTTCTTCAGCTTCTAACTGCAATTTCATGAAAATAGCACTGTTTGAAGACTGGATGCTATTTCCAGCACTTCAATAGATGTTATAGCCTTTTGATTTAGTATGCCATGATTTTGTTAGCAAACCCACATACTCTATTTTGATGTGTAGCTTGTTCAACATTCTATGTTTTGTCATATTACATTAGGTTCCATGTTCACATCATGTTAATTATCATAGAATTCATGTTGTTAAGTAAGTTAGAATCCATGCTAAGTTGTGGTGTTATACGCGCTTAATGTGTGTTGATTTCCATGCTCATCTTAGGGTAACTACACCATGGAACTTATGCTACACATGTTATGCTTTATGTTTTTAAAACAATGGCTAGATTATGTTAGTAGAACTCTTGGTGTGATTTTGTTGGTAGCACCATGTGTAATGCCCTGGAAGCTACTGCACAAGTACTAGGGGGGTGAATAGTACTTTAAAATAATCAAGGGTATAATTCATAATTATTGTTCAATCACAAACAACTAAGCGGAATAAATATTCACAACACGAAAAGCACAACGCAAACAAACGATGTAATGGGTTTGGATCCACCCAAGTCTCCTCGACTTGTTTCCGGTGATCTTACGTCCCAGACACCCGGATCCCTTCCGGCTACTTGAGTTAGAATCCACTAACTCAAGTTTTCACTAAGAAACTTCTTGTAGAAACTTCTACAAGACAAATCGTTACAACAAACGAATCATGACTCCCACAAACCGGGATCACGAACTTCTCTCACAAACCGAGAGATAAACTTAAATAATAGATTTAATGAAATATAAAACGCTTACCACAAAATCCTATGCCTTGAGAAATACTTACGGATTTAGGGCAAGGAAATATGATGTGAAGAGATCACGAAACCCTAGCAACAACGAGATGAACAGTTGGAATTGGCTAGGATGAAGATCTTGATCGTGATTCAATCTTTCAGAAGTATGAACTCACACCGGCTGAAAATCTCCTTGAGAAATTAGGTCACAAAGGGGAGAGAGAGAGATTTTCGTGAGAGAGAGAGAGCTTCGAAAATGATAATCAATTGAGTGAAAACTCAGATCTGAAATCTCTCTGATATTAGACAAATTTTCATGTTTGAAACAAATCAAACACATATGGAAAGAATCAAAACAGATCAGGAAAAATCGCAGAAATAAAATCTCCAACGGCTGGAAAATTAAAGCAGCTTAATCGGTTTAAGAAAGATCACTGACCGATTAGTTTGAGAACTAGTCGGTTGGTGAACCTTCTTGGACCAACTAGATGGTCGACAGAGAAATGAGTGATATAAGGGGGGAAACTAGTCGGTCTAAGAAGAAACACCAACCGACTAGTTTGACAACTAGTCGATCGATGAACCTTCTTGGACCGACTAATTGGTCAACGGTAACTAGGCTAAAGTTCGCAAGGAAGACTAGTTGGTCCAAGAAGAATTTCCAACCGATTAAATTGTCATCTAGTCGGTTGGTTCTTCTACTTGAACCAACTAAGATACACACAAAGCCATGAGAAGAAGCGATAAGCTACGGAATACTTTCTAATGGCTTCTAAGGCAATCCTAGAGATAAGCTAGGATAGATATGCGGTAGGAAAGTACTACTCAAGGCTTAACATTCTATGAGACGAAGCTAGAAGACAATAAAAATAAACATGACAACCCGTCTTCAAAGCTTCATCATGAAGAGTCTGAATCCCTTGACTTCATTAATAACTCCTTGAGCTTCAACGAAGCTTCAGGCTCAACGATCACGCGCTCTAAAGAAGTCTTGGGACGTCGCTTGAGATCTACAAAGTAATTTGGCGACGATCTCCATAACTGTGCTCAAAGAGAATTAGTACCTGATATTTATGTTTGTTCATCATCAAACCAAATCAGGGGAATCAATACTCAACATTCTCTCCCTTTTTGGTGATGACAAACCAACATAAATATAAATCAATAATAATGAGATAAATGAAATTTACTTACTCCCCATGCATTGATGACTCGTTAGTTCCATATTAAATAATAAATATAACCATCAAGCAGAAGAGAAAAGTATAAAACATGATCCAACTATTGAAATATAGGATCGAAATCCATAAATTTTTATATCTTCACTCCCCCTGAATCTAACATATGAAATTAGATTCACGGTAATGTTTAAATTATCATTTAGCACTAAGTCATTATTAATTCTCTCCCCCTTTGGCATTATCCAAAAAGATCGGGAGGAAGTCAACGACAACAACCATGGCTAAACAAAAATCTAAACAAGAGAGTCGAGGAATATGACAACGGTCCAAATGACACCAAGCAAAATATCGAAGAAAATAAGGTGTGTCAATTTGACCATAGTCGAAAAACAAAAAGAGAGATCATCAAAACACCATCAAATCATATGATTGATTAGAGGAACATACTCTCCAATATCAACATTTTAGCAAATTGAGTGCATGGAAAACAATTCATGTTTCCATACAATCAAAGCTATATAACCAACATAGTCGACGAGCGACGAAGTAAACAACAGAGACAAAGTACAATGTGCACTAAGATACGAACTGCAACAGGATGTAGATACATATATAGATATAGCAAAAATGATACATCCAGACAACAAAAAAATATCGAACATCAGCAGATAGCAGTATAAAGTGCACAACATACAACAACCCAACATACATCAAAATGTATCACAAAACATACAAAACAACCACCCAACTATCCTAACCCCACACTCTCACAACTAGATGTGTCAGCCAAGGTGCTCAACGGAGAGTCCTCCAAGTAAAGCTCAGGAGGCAGGGGTAGGATATGCACCAGCGACAGGCTGTGCAGACGGAGTGGCAGACTCGGGAGCAACGGAGGTATCCACCGAAGGGATGGTGGCAGCAGGAGTGCTCTCGGGAGCACAAACATGAGAAGCAGCAGCAGAAGTACCCTCGGTGGCACAAACCGGAGAAGCAGCAGCACGCTCCTCATCCTCAGCAGCCTCCATGGCTTCCTCTTCAGAAACTGTCGGAGGGACCTCAACACCCAAATGATCACAGATGCACACGAGCATCTCCTCACATCGCAAGAGACAAGCCTCCTGACTGCTCAGGGAAGCAGAAAAGGCAGCACGAGACGAAGGAGGAGGAACTGAAGGGGTGGTCCGCTGAACGTGTCGCAAGGCCTCAAGAAACTTCTTGACGGCGGTCGCGTTCAAGGGAGGACCCAAGGGATGCTGATCGTCAGGAGGGAGGGGAACGCCGAAGTGGCGAAAGACCAAAGTCAATAGGCATGGATAAGGAATATGCGCGGCCTTGGACGACTTCCTGATGCACTCAAATGAGTCCATCTTGTCCAAAATGATGCGAGCACAATTGATCTCGCTCCCATTAAACAGGGCATAGATGAGCTTCAAGAAGGGCTGGGATGGCAGACTGGAAGAGCCGTACTTCAGAAGAAGACACGACTTCAGAATCAGATTGAGGACCCACGCATTCGGTTTGAAAGACTTGGAAGGAACGCCAATCATGGCGGGAGGAACGACGTGAAACATGTCAGCTAAGAGGGACTGGTCGAGATCGTGGATATTCTCCACAGAAATATCAGACGGGAGCAGCCCAAAGGATGAGATCCCAAGAATTTGTCCTAAGATCTCTGCAGTGAGGACTATGGGCGTCCCCAAAACAGTGGTCTCAATACAGTGCTTGTCGTCATACTCACCCCGAACCCGATTTGCATAGAAAAGTTTTGACAAGTCGAGGGTAAGGATGAGGATTCGTCTTGGGATCGTGGCGAAGATAGTCAAGAAGTCCGCTATAGGATAAGAGATCGGCAAGCTGAGGGAAATCAGCGAACTTGACATAATGCTCGAGGATCAAGGGGCAATGCTCAATCCAGTTATAGGCGGCTAGACACAACAGGTCATTGCGATATAGAGAGATGTCGACCCACTAGAAGGCATAGAACCCTTCCCCTTGGACTGTCGCAAGGTAGTGTGAGCATGAGGGGTAGGTTCCTTCTCGATAGCCTCAGTCTCCGGGATATAGTCCTCGTCAGAGCCAGAGGGTGGAGTGCGATCACGATAGGGTCCAGGAGTCAAAATCTTTTTGAACTTGGTCTGGGGCTTGGGTTTAAATTGGGGTTTAGGTTTTGAGGGAGCCACCTTCTTCTTTTTGAGTGGAAGCGAAGAAGATGATGGAGAAGTAGGCGACGAAGGGGGCGGACGAGCGGTTTTGGAGCGACGTTTGGGAGGATTAGGGTTGGATGGAGGATCGACGGTCATTGGGGAGGGACCGGAAGGGCAGATAGGGATATGCGTTCTCGCCATGAGATCGAGACGAGAAATCGACAAAAACGAATGAAAATGAACCCTAATAGATGAGAAAATGAAGGAGGAGATACCCAATGAAGGAGGAGATCGACCCTGTGGGGAGGAAGATGACCGGCGGCGACTGGATGCGGCCGGAGACGGCGGTGAATGGCGGAGACACGAAGGAGACGGCGGTTTAGGGTTTTGAGGAAGAAGGGACGCACCGATTAGAAGGAATTCTAATCGGTGCGAAGAGGGTTTAATCGGTTTAAGTAGGGCCAAAGACAGATTTGCCCTTGCACATCTAGTCTGTCTGAGTTCAATAACTGACCGACTAAAACGCATTCTAGTAGGTCGGCAAATGAACTTGGACGGATTAAATGGCAGACAGCAAGTGAGGCAAAAAATAGGGCATGAACTAGTCGGTCTGAGTTCAATGTCTAACCGACTAAAAGTAGAACTAGTCGGTCTGGAGATGAACTGGGACCGACTAAGTGAGTCCAAAAAAATTAAGAGTTAGATATTTTGAGTTCTCCCCAAAGAACACTTGGACTAAACATCTAAACACTCGCATACGCACTTATTGTACCCCATAAAGCCAGAAAACCATAAATCCGACACACAAAACGAAAAACCAATCATAAATCCAGCATAAATAGAGAATATCACAGCAATTCCAATAAGAGCTTATGAAAATCATTATCATGCAAGATTATATAAATTATGAATCCTAAATCTCGGATTCACCTATAATCCCCAATTCTCGACATAACCGTACAAAGGTATCTTCCTTAAGTGGTTTCGTGAAAATACCGGCGATTTGCTTCTGGGTTTCAACGTACACTAAAATGATGTCTTTTGGCTACATGATCATCTAGGAAATGGTGACGGACATCTATGTGTTTGGTACGGGAGTGGTGTACCGGATTCTTAGAGAGATATATTGCACTCAGGTTGTCCATCATGATAGGGCAAGTATCACAGTTTATACCAAAGTCTTTAAGTGTGTGTCTCATCCAAAGAACCTGTGCACATGCAGCACCGGCGGCGATATATTCCGCCTCGGTGGTTGAAAGTGATACAGAATTTTGCTTCTTGAAAAACCAAGAGATAAGGAAATTTCCTATAAAATGGCAAGTGCCACTAGTACTTTTCCTGTCGGATTTGCATCCAGCATAATCTGCATCACTATATGAGATTAACTCATATGTGCTTGACTTTGGATAGAATAATCCGTAGTCAAGTGTGTGACTTAAATAACGGAAAATATGTTTAACCGCTATTAAGTGTGATTCCTTATGTTGTGACTGATACCTAGCACAAACACATACAGCAAACATTATATCTGGCCTACTAGCAGTAAGATATAATAAACTACATATCATACCTCGATATAGACGAATGTCTACATCTTTGTCGCCTGTGTCTTTATCAAGATGTTTTGTGGTGCTCATCGGAGTCTTCTTGCTAGAAGCATTCTCCATTCCAAATCACTTTAGTATCTCCACCGTGTACTTGGTTTAGTGGATGAAGATTACATCGTTCATTTGGTGAATTTGGAGTCCTAAGAAATATTTGAGCTCATCCATGTGGCTCATCTCAAACTGATCCTTCATACCATTAGAAAACTCTTCGCAAAGAGTGAGTTAGTAGCACCGAAAATGATATCATCTACGTAAATTTGAACTAACATAATATCATGATTAGCATACTTAACAAAAAGCGTTGAATCAACCTCACCCATTTTGAAACCCAAATCCAAAAGAAAGTTCTTTAGGCGGTCATACCAAGCTCTAGGAGCTTGTCTCAAACCATAAAGTGCTTTCTTAAGTTTGAAAACGTGATTTGGAAAATTTTCATTTATAAAACCCGGAGGTTGAGAAACATAAACTTCCTCAACGACATCTCCGTTTAAAAACGCACTTTTTACGTCCATTTGAAAAAAATGAAATCTTTATGGCATGCAAATGACAATAATAACCTAATAGATTCTAATCTAGTTACAGGTGCAAAAGATTCCTCGAAATCAATACCTTCCTCTTACTTGTAGCCTTGAGCAACTAACCGAGCTTTGTTCCGGATGATATTTTGGTTCTCGTCTGTCTTGTTCTTGAAAATCCACTTCGTTCCTATAACGTTGTGGTTCTTCGAAGGCAACGGAACTAGCTCCGAGACCTCATTCCTCTCAAACTGAATGAGCTCCTCTTCCATGGCTAGGATCCAAGAATTATCTTCGCACGCCTCGTTGATATTCTTTGGCTCCACGGAAGAGACAAAGGCACACTGAGCGAAGAAGTTGACTTGAGACCTTGTTCTGACACCATCTTCCATGTTGCCAATAACTTGCTCATGGGGATGGTCATGAACTGTTTGAAGCTTTCTGGAAACACCCTGGTCACTAGGAACATTCTCAAGAGAATCATTAGTATGGTTAGTTTCAATAGAATCAATAGCATTAGATTTATCAACAGAATCACTAACTACTTTCATAGAATCGTCGTCATCGATTATTCTTGGAGGGACAAAATCTTCATTAAATGAAACATGAAGTGATTCCTCGATCGTTGAGGTTCTTTTGTTGTATATCGGTAGGCTTTGCTACGGGAGGAATATCCAACAAATATCCCCTCATCGGATCTTGGATCAAATTTGTCCAAACTACCATATGTGTTCTTGTTAAAACATTTTGCACCAAAAACTCTAAAATGTTTAACTTGAGACAACCTACCAAACAACAATTCATAACAACTTTGTTTAGTGCCGGGACTCAAGAGAATCATATTAAACACATAGCAAGCGGTATGTATCGCTTCTGCCCAAAATTGATGGCCAAGGTGGCTATCATCAAGTATAGTGCGAGCACAGTCTACTAGCGTCCTATTCTTTCTCTCAACAACACCATTTTGAGGGGGTGCGCGAGGGAAAGAAAAGGTGTGAGTAATACCAACCTCATCACAGAATTTTGAGAAAGACTCGTTCTTAAATTCCCCTCCATATCACTACGAATAGTGACAATGGTGGTTCCAATGAGATTTTGTACTTTCTTAACAAATACTGTGAAGTTTTCAAAAGCATCATTTTTATTAATTAAAGTAAATACCCAAGTAAATCTAGAAAAGTCATCAACGATGACAAGTCCATATCGGGCATTTCCTAATGAAGCAACTCTAGTTGGTCCAAAAAGATCTAGATGTAAAAGCTCTGGAGGCCGTTTAGAGGATATGCTTTTCTTAGGTTTGAATGAAGATTTTGGAAGTTTTCCTCGTTAACATGAGTCGCAAAAGCTTTTCTTATTGAAGGAAAGCTTAGGGAATCCTTTAATAGAATCTAGCTTGGATAGTTTGAAAAGTGTTCCAAAATTCGCATGACCAAAACGTCGATGCCATAAGTGTTGCTCACTTGTGTTGGCAATAAGACATTGTTCATAGGAATTTGGAATATCTAATATATATAAGTCCTTATGGCGTGTGCCAGAGAACAACACATTATTATTATCATATCTTAAAATATGGCACATTCCTTTCTCAAAGCTAACTTTGTAACCATTGTCACAAAGTTGGCTTATTGAGATTAGATTGTGATTTACGCCTTTAACAAGGTAAATATCACTTATAATGGGTTTAGAAGGGTTACCAACTTTTCCAACACCTATGATGGTTCCACTCTCGTTGCCTCCGAAGACCACTCGGTTTCCATTTTCAATGGATACCACTTCGGATAACAACTGAGCTTTACCAGTCATGTGTTTTGAGCATCCGCTATCAAGTATCCACCCGTTCTTGGAGCTAGATTTAGATTTGTTGCTCCTTTTCTTTTTCTTGAGTACCTGAAGATAAACACATTCTATCATGGTACCCAAGGTCATTGGGTCCTAAGAGATTAGACCTTTGAAAGCTAAGTCCAATTGGACTTAGACTTCCCAATATAGTCATCATTGTGCACAACATTCATAAAATAAGAATTAATATAAGCTTGTTTCTCATACATGCTAGTGTCCTTCGGGCCCCAAATCTTGAATGTCTTGGGAGCCCTATTCCTATTGGGAACATGCACATTTTGTTGATTTCTACATGGTGCATGTGTTCTACGAGAAAATGGCCTAGTGTATGCATGTTGTGGATAAGCATGCAGCACATGATGAAATGGTGGTGGCAACATATGATACGGTGCATGATAGTAATTATTCATGTAATAATGATGTGGGTGAACATATGCATGTGGGGGAACACGTGCGTGAGTGTGTCTCACTTGGTGTGCACGTGCTCGTGGACGTGGAGCATAAAAATCATCATAAGTGTGAAGATGTGGAGTAGGGGGTGTGTTCCTACGTGGCATAGATTTGTGTACATAAAAGCATGACCCTTCTTTGGAGGTCCACCCAAAGTGGGTTTCTTTTCAAACGGGGATGTGAACTTAGTGGAAGTACCATTGGTAGATGAACTACCCATGGGGTGTTTACTCCCACTAGTTGAGGCATCGGAGGATGGCCTAACGAAGGTGGTGGAAGATTTGGATGAATTTTCCTTCTTATACCCCAAGCCAACACGATGATTATCCGGAAGTAAGTCATTCAGAATATTATCCAACTGATCCTTGCCTTTGTTGAATTTCTCAATTCGGCCTATTGTGGACTCATATTTCTCAGTGAGAGAAAGTATTTTAGTATCCAAAGTGGATACTTGTGTAGTGAGTTCACAAACACGTGACTTGAGATTCTCATTCTCAATACTCAAAGTTGAGTTTCAAGAAATCAAATCCGCTATCTCATGTTCATCCGAATCCTCAAGGTTAACATGTTCAAGTTGAGATTTGAGATTTACAATCTCAGTTCTCAAGGCTTCAACAACGATGTCGTTGTTGGTGATGACAGGTTTAGGTGTGGTTTGAAGACTAGTTAGCTCAGCTTTGATTTTAGTATATCTATTTACCAACTTAGAATACTTAGACCAAATTTGTTCATTAGCTGATCTAAGGTCATCCATAGTTACCTCTTCACCTTCATCCTCGCTTTCATCTGAAGCGGTCTCTTGATCATATTGATCTCTTGCCATGAAGCACATGTGTGTTTTATCCATTTGTTCTTCATCTGACTCACCACTTGAAGAATCCTCTTCCGAGTCAGTGAATGTACCGACAAGCCCTTTCTTGTACTCCTTCTTGTACTTTCTTGACTTGTCGAACTTGGGTGCCTTCCACTTCTCCTTTTGTTTGTTGAGAGAACAATCGACCTTGATGTGCCATGGCCTATTGCATTTGAAACACAAAGGAGCAGAGGCATTAGTAGAACCAACTTTCGGTTTTTTCTTGAAGTTACCTTTTCGGAAGAACCAGTTGAACTTCTTTGTCATGAGGGCCAAAGATTCCATGTCCAACTCATCTTCCGATTCTTCACTGTCGGTAGGTGTGGTAGGGGCGGCCTTGAAAGCAATCGCCTTTTTCTTCGGCTCTTCTTGCTTCAAGAACGCCTTCATCTTGTCCTGCATCTTGATCTTGCTATCCTTTTGTACCGCATAAGACATCAAGGTACCCATTAATTGAACAACAGTATATTTTGACATATTATTACCTTCCTCGATAGCGTAGGTTCGCTTTTCCCAACTCGAAGGAAGTCCATCAATGATCTTTGCGACTTTCTCTTCTTGGGTATAGGTCTTCCCAAGAGCTTCCAATTCGTTGGTTACATCCACGAAGCGAGCGTAGTACTCCTTAATTCTTTCACCCTGTTCCATGTGAAATAACTCGAATTCTTTGTTAGCAACAATGAGTTTAGAGTGTTTTACTCTGCTCGTTCCCTCGTGTAAGATGAGGAGTTGGTTCCAAATCTGATATGCACTCTTACAGGTGCATATCTTGTTGAAGTCTTCAGGCTCCGGTGCACATTGTAAGGCATTCATTGCGTTGGCATTGCTCACCTCCGCAGCGACCTTCGCGACAGTCCACTGTGTGAAGTCTTCTTCAGTGGGTTCAATGTACTCCGTTACGTGGCTCTCCAAAGTGACGCGCTCAGGAGAAAAGTTTCCATCCGGCATTTCCAGTACCCATAGTTGGTACCGTTGAAGTGAGAAGGCCTGGTTGAGGAGTATCCTTCGACCACTGAGGAGGCTCCTTCACGATTTTTGTAGGAGCTATAATCGGGAGGTGGTCGAACGGCTTTGTTATCGTTGTTTTTCATAGCTATGAACTTGGCTCTGATACCAAATGTAATGCCCTGGAAGCTACTGCACAAGTTCTAGAGGGGGGATGAATAGTACTTTAAAATAATCAAGAGTATAATTCCTAATTATTGTGCAATCACAAACAACTAAGCGGAATAAATATTGACAACACAAAAAGCACAACGCAAACAAACGATGTAATGGGTTCGGATCCACCCAAGTCTCCCCGACTTGTTCCTGGTTATCTTACGTCCCAGACACCCGGATGGGTCGGATCCCTTCAGGCTACTTGAGTTAGATCCACTAACTCAAGTTTTCACTAAGAAACTTCTTGTAGAAACTTCTACAAGACAAATTGTTACAACAAACGAATCGTGACTTCCACAAACCGAGATCACGAACTTCTCTCACAAACCGAGAGATAAACTTAAATAATAGATTTAATGAAATATAAAACACTTACCACAAAATCATATGCCTTGAGAAATACTTACGGATTTAGGGCAAGGAAATATGATGTGAAGAGATCACGAAACCCTAGCAACAACGAGATGAACAGTTGGAATAGGCTAGGATGAAGATCTTGATCGTGATTCAATCTTTCAGAAGTATGAACTCACACCGGCTGAAAATCTCCTTGAGAAATTAGGTCATAAAGGGGAGAGAGAGAGAGAGAGATTTTCGTGAGAGAGAGAGCTTCGAAAATGATAATCGATCGAGTGAAAACTCAGATCTGAAATCTCTCTGATATTAGACAAATTTCCATGTTTGAAACGAATCAAACACATATGGAAAGAATCAAAACGGATCAGGAAAAATCGCAGAAATAAAATCTCCAACGGCTGGAAAATTAAAGCAGCTTAATCGGTCTAAGAAGGATCACTGACCAATTAGTTTGAGAACTAGTCGGTCGATGAACCTTCTTGGACTGACTAGATGGTCGATAGAGAAATGAGTGATATAAGAGGGGAAAACTAGTCGGTCTAAGAAGAAATACCAACCGACTAGTTTGACAACTAGTCGGTCGGTGAACCTTCTTGGACCGACTCATTGGTCAACAGTAACTAGGCTAAAGTTCACAAGGAAGACTAGTCGGTTCAAGAAGAATTTTCAACCGATTAGATTGTCATCTAGTCGGTTGGTTCTTCTACTTGAACCAACTAAGATGCACACAAAGCCATGAGAAGAAGCGATAAGCTACGGAATACTTTCTAATGGCTTCTAAGGCAATCCTAGAGATAATCTAGGATAGATATGAGGATCACTATGCAAGTACTACTCAAGGCTTAACATTCTATGAGACGAAGCTAGAAGAAAATAAAAATTAATATGACAAACCGTCTTCAAAGCTTCATCATGAAGAGTCTGAATCCCTTGACTTCATTAATAACTCCTTGAGCTTCAACGAAGCTTCAGGCTCAACGATCACGTGCTCTAAAGAAGTCTTGGGACGTCGCTTGAGATCTACAAAGTAATTTGGCGACGATCTCCATAACTACGCTCAAAGAGAATTAGTACCCGATATTTATGTTTGTTCATCATCAAAATCAAATCAGGGGAATCAATACTCAACACCATGTTTAAAGGGTTTTAATACCATGCTTGGAATTTAAATTATGTTTCGCACAATTTTCTTAAAAAGATGCTCATGTTAATATTCATGCTAAAGTTTTATGCCCCATGTAATGTTCATTTCATGTTGTTAAATGTGGATGAAATGATAGTAGTTTATTATGTGCATTAATGTACTAATGATGGCGATGAAGTATTGTGGTGTTCCTCTTTACAAAATTGTTGATGTGATGTTCGTTTAAACACGACATCGGAGAATTGATGAAAGAATAAAAAGGTGTGAATGCGGTAAATAAGACCGCAAAAACAAATGAAATGATGAATTGTTCTATAAACTGAGACTAAGGAAGAGTGATAAATGTCTGGAGCGCTCGATCCATTCTAAAATGGGTGAGACTCCAGATACGGGTTTTGGGGAAACAGGGGTAAATTATAGGAGTTAATGAGCGAACAGATGATAGATTTCTCACTCGTCTCGTCACTCCTGGAAGGGGAAGTTGACTAGAGTTAGAGAGGCCGGTGGTGTACTCGTGATGCACCATACGGTAATTGATGGTTTTTTCCTTTTGTCCCATGAAAAACCAAGATTTATCTCACTCCCGTAAGGAAGAGTTACGAGAGGACCCTCTAGTGTTCGTGTCGCTGGTTGAGGGTACCACTTTTCACCCACCTTGGATGAAGTCCGGCTCCTTAGTGTCCTACGATTTACGGGTTTTCGAATCACATTTATAACTGTAAAGTCTTTAAAGAGTAATATTCAAAAGAAGTTCCTTTAATTTATTATCTGTGAGTTGTTCATTCATTATATGTCTGTTTCCTTTATGCATATCAGTTCTGTAGTATTTTCATTTATGCTCAGTTCACGCAGTATTATCTGTTTTACGTTATGCGGTTCTTTCTTTAGTACATGCTTATGAAGTTTTGCCTTACTCTATGCATTAGTCTGTAGTTATGATTGTCACAAGTAGTTAGACCTTCGTAGTGTAGAGCAACCCTGAGACTGGTCCCTATCTAGGTTAGTTAGATTTCCTACTGGGTCACGCTGTGACGTGTCCCACCTTATGGTTTCAGGTCTGGTTTGTTAGCAGGAGCTGTGTCAGGGAGTTGGAGTAATGAAGCTTATGTGAAGGTTGTGTACTTGAGAATGGGGTTGGTGAGTGAGATGGGAGTAAGAGTGTGTTGTATCTTTTGGGTTTTGTTTGGTGAGAATGGTAAGGTGATGTATATGAGGTTTTGTACATGGTGATGCTGTAAAGAAAGATATGATGTAATATTGTTGATGTATAAATAAAACCAATCAGTTTCCATTATTGTCTTATGATTATTTCTATGATGTTCATGTGTTGTCTATGTTGTGAGTTTAGTTGGAGCATTGTCTATACTTCCCAACACGTGTGTAGTGGCCTGCGGAGTTTTCTGTTCCGAGCAGTGCTTCTCTTCTCTCTCCTCGTTTTTCTTCTTCTTTCCCATAGTTTCGGGAATACCTGATACGGATTCGTACTTATCGGGTATCTTAGGAGGCGGGTTGTGACACGTTAGCTAGTCGTTAGAGTTGACTCTTGGACCGGATTTCAAGCTGTTTTGAGCCGATTTTAAGCTTCTATTTGCCTATAAATAAATGGGGACTTCAGAAGTTTTAAGACACATTATTCTAATTGAAATATTCTCTCTATTGCTCAAAAGTTCTCAAGCTGTAATGTTTATGATTTAAATTCAAAAGGCTACTGATTTTAATTCTTTGTGCTAATACTTTCAGATCTATTTCAGTTTCATTTTTAGCCATTTCAATAGTACTTGTATATTTGATCTCCAAGCTAATAGATTTCTTTTGAGATTCAAATTGCAAGTCTATTATTTTTAATCTCTGCGATCTAAATTCTTACTCTTTTCAAAGATTAAAAATTCTTGATTATTTGATCTCTAAATGCCTAAGTGCTCAATTTTTGTAGATCAATTTTCAAGATAATCTTTTGATCAAATTGTGTTTTACTTATATCATTTATTTGATCAAATGGTTTCAAATTTTCTTTAGCCACGTTTCACTCACATATACTATTGGATATATGAAAATCTTGTATTTCTTTTTATATTTGTTGTAAGTGTTTGAAGAAGACTTGTGTTGTAAGTTTCCGTGATTATAAGGAAAACTCGTGTAAGTGGAAATCCTAGTTGAGTATAACTAGGTGCTGGAAATTCCTAGCGAGTGAGGCTAGGCGATTGTACGAAGCCCTCTTCGCTTGTGTTACGGCAAGGTTTGATCTCGTGCAAAGTTTACTTCTTATTGATATGATGTAACATTGACATGAAATATATGTAACAAACATCAGTTGAGGTCGGTTTTAGCAAATTAATATTCATGCATCTCAGCATAATCCATACCTTGATAAGAACAGACATCTTAAATACTGGATTATCGATTATCATAATGAGTTAGAGGCGCACTGCTTTCTATGATGAAGAGTAGATGAAGCATCATGTAGAATCATTCATACAACAATGAGAATATGTAAAGAAGAACTCTTGTTTCAAATCACCCAAATTAGGTATTAAAGTTAGCATGAAGAAATGCCATCATCTCCAAACTAGATCGGGAAAGAATTCAAAAATCACAAGAAGCTGTTGTTATCTCAATCAAAGTCAGAGGAGTGCATACCATGAGGATTCCAATTGATACAAGCAGCTCATGTGACATCTTGCTTACTTGCACCTTTGAGCATATGGGCCTTACATGACATTAAAGTAAATCAGCTTCTGCATAGTTGTTCGGTTTCATTAGATTCCTCAATGAAGCAGTTGTGATTATTCAGTTATGCAATGACTGTTAGCGAAAGGTAGCTAATCCAAATGTTAACGACTAAAAATCATAGTTGTGAAGTCGCCCTCTACATATAACAACATTGCGTGGGTGAGCATTCTATACAACTCTTAATAAGATCGTGTCTAATCAGCATTAATTGATGAAATTTCCAACCACTGGGGAAATAGACTGGGTGAAGGGAGACCAAGCAACTGCTTATAAATGCTAGGCACTGCCCTTTGCAATAGATCTGGGTAACTAGAAAGAAGTTCATATTTAGAAAGATTGGATTTGCGGGATAAGCTGTAACAACTCGTCCTAAACACATGAAGGTTTTAGAGAAGGTCCTCTTTTTGAAGGGATGCTACTGTTTTGTCTTGCTCCTTATTGCGCAAAACCCAAAGAGGCGTCATCGGTTTCTGAAAGAGAAACTTAGATAGCTTTACATGGTCTCCATTAATCACACATATACTCAACACAATAGTTATGATGCATTAGCTAAAGGTAGAAACAAATACATGTCGATGAGGCAAAAGAAGGAAAAAAAGGAAAAAAAATCGGTATAGAAAAGCAAAAGGTTGTGTCAGCTGCGGCATGGTGATTTCTTTATGCTAGATTATCTCCAAAGTATAATTTCCTACTTTGCTAGCCAATACGGTATCTGTAAAGAAGGTTAATGGAAATGGAGAAAATGTACGGACTTCACCTGATCAAATCATGCCTAAAAGTAATATTTTGCTCGTAATGATGGATCAGCTCACCGATAATGCATTAGAATACAAACTTCGTAGCTTCATCGACATCTTTTCATGCGACAATCAAATCAAGATGCATTTAAACGATGAGGAGAAAACAACATTTATAACCTTATTTAAGATTAGAATTTGAGAGAAATTTATAGAACTGTTCATATGAATATATAATTCTCATGGAATGATGAACATACATCAAGGTACACCAAAATATAATTTCAATTTTCAGTGTTTAGCAATGAAAATCTATATTTAGACATTTCTTTGTTTGCATACATAACCCTATTTTAACCATGGGGTTTGATTGAAAAGTAAATTAAAATAGTATCATTTAAAAATTGCATCGTCTGCGTCTAGATAAGTTAGACGAAAGACTTTGAAGGTTATTCATTTGCATTTTAGATATAAATTCCAAGAATGAGCATATCACATATTTTGTATTTTCTCCTTCACAAAATACCAGTTATACATTGCTCATCATAGAAAGTTAAACGTCGTGCTTTTTTATGTGTCCATTTTCTTGTCACCATTCACACATAACATGTTAATATTCTATTTTCATATTCGCAAAAAATTTATGTCACAAATTATCTTTTTATATTCTTATTATTCTTGTATTATACTGAATAAATCATCATAAGGCCACTATATAAAGTGAGAAAGAAATAGAAGAATGACATTGTTTCTGTTATGAATGATGGATGCCAAAGAATGACATTGTTTCTGTTATGAATGAGGTAGGGCTTTGGCCTCCCCTCATCTTTATCCCCCCATTACTCCCCATAAAGCTTACTAATGGGGACCTTTGGTATCACATGTCCCTTGGCATTCTACCATTATGAATAAATATAGAACCATGGCTTTGTGCCATGGCTACTCATTATCTTGATTTCCAACACCTTATTAGCACTTTAGCTCTCAATTTTCTTGAGCTTCTCCTAATAATCCCCTTAAATTATCCTCGCCATGCATTGGAATCTTTTGTTGTAGCAAATCATTGTGGCGTTTTCCACGGGGCATCAGAAGAGGGGATTCATTCTAAATTTTTTTCGCCGATCGTCGCTAGATCTATCGGATCTAGAGGTAAAATTATTTTTTCCCCTAGATCAATATTTTAACATGCGCATGATAAATCTGTGTTTATGTTTTGCTAAGATATATATAGCTTAATTTTTAGCCCTATCTACAAGAAAAACAAATTTTAAACAAACATATTTACTTATTAAACAATTTTTAAACACAATATTTCCTCCGATTGCAAAATTGTGGAAAATTGGACAGCATCCCCCCATTTGATATTGAAATTGAAATTGGGAAAAACCACAATTGGGGTGGATTATCTGATGAAGCAGGATCTATACCCTATAATTTTGCCATGTTGTAAGACATCATGCATATTGATTTAGGAGCCTTTGTTCTAATTTGATCAAGAAATTTTTAGAACACAAGTTCTGTGAAATTTTCATCTTGTTATTATATTTTGTAAATAATCTCGATATGTATTCAAGTAACCTAGTATCCATCGCCATGCTTGTGTATCATAATAATGTTTAAAAAATTATAAACATTATTGCAATACTTTTAGTTAAAAAGGCACAACAATGGTAAAATATTACAAGAGGGCATCCTGTATCGCTAAAGCCCATTTTTCACCGGATTTCAATTTCAGTTTGGGGGTTAAATTACAATTTCAATTCGCAGAATAATGAGCTTGTGGAAAAATTACAACTGGGACTACTGGCCCAAACGAAATGAAAGCCAAGCTCATGATTTGAAATTGAATTTGAAAGCCAAGCCCAAACGAAAGCCAAGCAATTTTCCCAATTGAGTAGCAACGAATAGATTGCTTAAATTTGTGGAAAATTCCCAAATTGGGCAAAATTTCCATTCGAATCAAAAATCGGGATGGTGGCCTCTTTTGCGTCGTAACGCCCCACCCTCCTGTCGAGGGTGGCCCCCCACCCTGTCGGAGGGGGGACTGCCCTTCCGTGCATCCCTGTAGAGGGGGGCGTCGCCCCTGATTCACCGCCCCCTCCTGTCGATGGGGGCCTACCATGCCGATCGTGGCCGCCACCCCTAACCCTCCAGACCTGTGCCTCCCCTGATGGGCCAGAAGCCCAGTTATTAACAAAATTTATAATAAATAATTGGGTATTTTTTGGCTAACGGGCTTGCAGCCAGTAGTCAACCCGCGGGCCTCTGGCCTGTAGGCTAAATTAATTTAAAATTTAGGAAATACCCTATTAAACCCCTGAAAATTCCAGTAAATTCTGGAAAAATTGGAAAAAATCTGAAAAGATTCTGGAAAAATCCAGAAAAATCAAGGGAAAACAGGGGTGAGGATATTGAGTTTTATTAACTCTTTATGGTGTATTTGGCGCAAATTAGAAATTTGTTAACGAAGTTGATGTGTAATTCATTATTTATTGCCTTATTTTTAACTGGATAAAAATTTAATTTACGTTTTAATAAATTACAAGGATCCTGAGAACGCTCTGTCGTTAGGTTAGGTAAACCTAATGGGTAATAACGTTTCCCCGTGGTCCAAGTAACTTTTAAACGTAAATTTAATATATTTATCCAATAAAATTGACTTCGATGTTGAATAATTGTATTGATTATGCATGTGTGTTTGCGTGGTTGATTTTTATATTGCCCGTAGCATATATAAAATGTGTGGATGGTGTAAATAATTCAGTCTTGTGGTTTGGGATTGGCCATTTTGAGATACACCTTTTAATATTCCTCGCTTTCTTTTTCTGTTTTGAGAGATTTTGTAGTGAGGTTATAATGTAAAATGTCAATGAACGGAGCTCAGCCAAATTGAAGACAGAAATGAAATCTGCTTTATGCTGAGACCCAAACTGGGTTTCCAAGTTGTATTTTTCATTTTTTTTGTATTTCATTTTTGGATTGTATTCGGACATTTTTGGACATTTTGTTTCTAAGGGTATCTGGCCGATCCCTACATGACTGTTTATTTACTTTGCGTGAATTTATTTTTCGAAAATATTAATTCATTTATATTCAATTGCATAGATAAATGGAAAATTTGGCTAGTGTCGATTTCGAGGTCCTTGACACAGCATGAAAGAACTACCTGAGCTGGCGAGTGGACCTGAAGTTCCACTTGCGTTCAATGGCACTCCTTTACTCAATTTTGGCCCACGCAGCGGCCACGACAACTGCTAACAAGTCCCCTGCAGCGGCCCAGCCAGCTTGCAGTTTTACTACCGTTGTCTCCGACATGGATAAGGCGAAAGCCATTATCTCTATCAGAAGCAAGGTTATAAAAAACGCTAGGCGCTAGGCATTCGGATTGCTAGCGCCTAGCGCCCAGAGCATTAATCGGGGATTAATCGGCCTAGGCGGTTTTGCATTTTTTAATTATTTTAATTATTTGTATATAATATATTTATGTTTATATATAAATATATATATTATTTAAAATACATCAAATGTTTAATACATACTAAATCAAATCCAGTTTACCAACTTTAGAGTATTTGTGTGCAACAAAATAAAATTTAAAAGATACTCTTGTGCAATTAAGCCATTTACCAAACTTGAACTTAGGAGAAAATGAATACAGTACATGGGGAATGCAGACCGGCATGTTTGACCCTTTTTTGTTCCAGGACCAAATTTTTTTGGCATGAAGCAATCATCTTTTTCCTCTATAATCTGGCAGCAAGCAAGTTTTAAAACATAGTAATAATCTAATATAAATTATTATAATAATGAGATCGTTATTTAGAAAAGTCTAAAACAACTATTAGTCCATTCCACAATATTGCAATAATACAACCATTAGTCTATTATATCTAAACCAACCATAAAGTTAATTTTAAAAAGCTGCCCAGCCGCCTAGGACCCGCCCAGAGCACCCAGACACCGCCTAGAATGCTTATGCGGCCGATTAATGCCAAAAATGCCTAGATTGACCGATTTATTCTTACTCGGAGCATTTACTGGCTGCCTAGCGCCTAGGCGCCGCCCAGGCCGATTTTTAGAATACTGATCAGGAGACACATAGATCGGACCTTAAAGGCCGAATACTTGACGGTAGAAGACTCTCTTGAGTTGTGAACAGTGCTTGAGGCACGTTATAGTCATCAAATTGATGTCATACTACCACGTGCCAGTTATGAGGTGAAAAATCTCCGTCTTCAGGACTATAAGTCCGTTGCTGAGTACAACTCAGCACTTTATAATATCACCTCACGCCTGAAGTTGTGTGGTGAAGAAGTCTCGGAGCATCACATGTTGGAAAAGATTTACATCTTTCCATGAGAAAGATGCAATCCTTATGCAACGATACCGTGAACGCAACTTCACGAAGTTCTCTGATTTGCCATCTTGCCTTCTTAGGGCAGAGCAGAATAAAGACTTACTACTTGCCACTCATAATCTGCGCCCTGCTGGTGCTGCCACTCTCCCTGAAGCCTACCATGTTTCTCCCCAGAAGTGAAAAAACAAGAAGAAGGCTAGAAAGAACAAATGGAAAGCTGAAGTGAAGCCAACAAGAGCACCACACCAGAACAACAACAAGGGGAAGAAAAACTTCACATGGAAACATAAGAACACTGATCCAGTGCAAATTCCAAATAAGAACTGGGAGGACAAATACCATATATGTGGCATAACTGAACATTGATTCAGAAACTGTCGCATTCCTCGCCACCTCCAGGAGCAGTATTAGGCGAGCCTGAAACCTCTCCCTGAAACAAACCTGACAGATATTTAAGCTCTGACCAAGTTCACTGCATAAGACTTCGAGAATGATGATTTGCTCGATTGAGCCTTATCTTAGTTTGCCTTTTATCTTTGCATTTTAAATACTAGTTTCCTTCATCTGTATTTCCTTTTTGGAACTTTATGAATGCATATTTAGCTTTTCTATTCATTCTGATATATAGATGAAATGTGATATATTATGGACAGTACTTAGATGCACTAGTGAAGCATTAAAATTGCTCCCACATACAACGAGACTATAAGATGCAAATTTCTCTCCCTAATCATATAGGAATCTCCCAAGTTTCAAGGATATTTCGTTTAAAACGAACATACCTTGAAAACTATGGATAATGATAATGAATATCCTTATATAGCTCGTCAAAACGGATGGACAGAAGACCATCTACAAACGATTCGTTGGACCCCCGTCGGATCCCTATCATTACAGATATTCATCCTATAAAAAGCCAACTTGACTGAGCACCAGAAGTGCCTTTCATTGCCAAAGTTTTCAACTCTGGTACAATAGACTTGATCATCCTGGATCAGCGATGATGGACGCATCATCAGGAACATGAAGATTTTTCAAAGGTTGAGTTTCCTTGCCACCCTTTGTCATAAGGGAAAATTTATAGAGAGACATTCCCTCCTGAAAGTGAGATCGGTTTATCCTGGTTTCATTGAGAGAATACTTGGTGACCTTTGCAGGCCTATTCACCCCGCAAGTGGCCCATTTCGGTTCTTCATTGTACTGATATATACATCTACTAGATGGTCTTATGTGTGCCTTTTTGTCCACCCGCAACCTAGCTTTCTTAAAAGCTGATAATGTGGATGACTAAGATTGAAGCTTTTGCAACCCAGGTTTCGCAAAGTCTCATTAAAGAAGCCTGAAGCCTCTGAGACCATATCGTGGGACACAAAAGTCCTAATCTCGTTATGATCCGCATACTATTTCTGTGTGAAGATGAGATCCAGAAGATCCTTTACATTCAGACTAATGTACATCAATTGGCGGATAAATTCACGAACAACCATGAGCTTGTTCGTTCACACGTCCCTGCTGCCAATACGCTAGCTATGATTGATATCTCCAACAATGGATGCAATCCACCGGCAGCAGAATTGGCTGTATCTCAATTGAAAAGAGGACTCCCGCCAGGTTCAAAAGAAAAAGTTCCTCGAAAGAGGAAGATTCCTTGAAATATTAAAATAATCCCTCCACAGGATGCTGAGCTCAGACCAGCGACCTCTCCCCTCCTGATTTTCACTGCAGAGGAAACAATAGGAGAAAAATCATTGTATAATGTACGTACTGGAGAGGTACTGAACAGATATAGCACAGTCGACGACGACGATTTTGTTTTCGCTATTGCCGTTCGCGTTGTTGAATATGACGATGACGTCAACCCACTTTTCCATAGCATAAACGTATAGATTGGCCAAAGTGGGACGAGGCAACAAGAGTAGAGCTGGACTCACTCTTGAAAAACAAAGTCTTTGGACCAGTAATCCATACACTGGAATGTGTGAAACATGTGGAATATAAGTTGGGTTTTCATAAGAATAAGAAATGAAGGAAATGTGATCATTTTCCTATTTCATACTAAGCACGTCTCTGGAAAAGCCAAGAAATGCAGCTCATGGACGATGTGACTGCATATCTATACGGTTATATAGATATAGAGATCTATATGAAACTTTCAGAAGGGTATACTCTACCCCCAGAGATGAAAGAGAGACGTATGAATATATAAAGGCTTCAAAGATCATTATATGATCTTACGCAATCACGAAAAATGTGGTATAACAGATTTAGCGAATTCATTGCTGAACAAGGATTCTCTAATAATGAAATCGGCCCATGTATCTTTATCAAAAGAACATGGGCATGATTTGTATTATTCGCCATCTATGTGGACGACTTAAAACTAATAGAATCTCATGCAGAGACCATTGATATATCTGATAGCCTTAAGCATACTTTCGAAATGAAATACATATGCAAAATAAGGTATTGTCTCGGCTTACAGATTAAACACCTTCGTGGTGGAATCCTTTTATACCTATCATAATCTTCATACACTAGGAGTTTATGAAGAAAATGTCCATTTGCAATCTATTAAAAATGGATGCTTATTTATGACGCTTTCTAGTCGCTGGAAGAGGGGGAGGACATCCTAGGTCCTGAAGAACCTAGCTCTAGTGTACTAGTTACACTCCTTTATCTGGCCAACTCCACGTGTCTCTAATAGAATGTTTGCAGTAAAGCTGTTAGCCAGATATAGTGCTGCCCTAGAGAGTACCACTAGACAAAGGATAAGCTGTTTCTGCGCAACTTCCAAGGGTCAAGGATCTGCATCCAAGGAATAAATATCGCATATGCAGGTTTCCAGACCATCACGATGACTAAGCACAAATGGCCGGCCACCTCCTAAAGATCTACGCATCATCCTCCGAAAGTCTACATCTTCTGAGAAGCTCATCATCCAAAAAACATATCTAGAATACGCTCATCCAGGTCCAGCAGTACCTTGCAGACACAGTGTAGACTTAGTAAAAGAATACATACGTAGAATTATCTACCAAACTTCGAAGAGCGTATCACTCTTGAGTGTCACTGTTTTCCAGTAGCCGCTAGATATGAGTGAAACTTGTATAGATGAGTGATGATTGTATTTGCTTTCAGAACATGATGGATGTATATACGAATAGGAAATTATTGTATAGATACATAGGAGATCTGCAAGCCTGAAGCTTATACAGATCAGTGGGAGTTGATAGTAGAGTTGTACTCTTTTCCCCTTAGCTATGGGTTTTTCCATTTGGTTTTCCATAGCCAAAGGTTTTAATGAGGCAACCTCATTTAACTCTGGACCCTGAAGTATCCACCTCTAATGAAAGCTGAAAGACCTACAAGCATAAGGCTTGTTCGGATCAGGGGGCGTAACCTGTGGGTTGCACTCTTTTTCCGTAAACTGTTGGTTTTTCCCCACTGGGTTTTCCACAGCTAAGTTTTTAACGATGCAAACACGACTACTCTGGATCCAGAAGTATTCACTCCCTTAGCTTTATACGCTAAGATCAAAGTAATGTATGGATAAGGGGAAGTGTTATGAATGAGAGAGACCTTTGGCCTCCCCTCATCTTTATACCACCATTACTCCCCATGAAGCTTACTAATGAGGATCTTTGGTATCCCGTGTCCCTTGGTATTCAACTATTATGAATAACTAGAGAACCACGACTTTGTGACATGGTTACTCATTCTCTTGATTTCCAACCGTTTCTACATTCTTGTTTTGAAGGGGAATTTTTGTGCAAAAATACTTTTACCTTGTGGATAAAAAAATTCAGTTTGGAGAAAATTAGTATAAATTATGAGTTTGACTAAATACAACGCAACTTGCGGTGCCGGATTTTGTTTTCCCTCCCAAAAAAGCTTAAACTTAACTTCAAGTATAAGACTGATCTTTGATATGATGTTTTTTAAGCTTTTTTTGGTTAACAGGTACATGCACCGCAAGTCTCATACGGTGCAGATAGCAATTGCCTAAATTATTCACAAAAGAAGGGACAGATGGCACGTCACTCGCGAAAGCGCGGTGTCGGTGCGAGGCGATCGGCTGCCCTTCCCCAGCCACCCTTATATATATTGCCGTATCACATTTCATTTATCTCTTTTCATGTTTCTCTCGCTAACATTCTTCGGATAAAGGTTCTCTCTTTCCTAGGGTTTCAGCTATATCTCACTCCCGCCCTTCTCATATCGGCGGCCGCCTGACATTAAAAGTTCATTTAATTTGATCTCTAGGAGTGGAATCGGGAATGCGTCGGTTGGTTTTGATCGGCGAACCTTGCGCTGTAGGTTTTGTTGAATGATTGATTGCGTGAAATTAGGTAGGTATTGGTGATGGAGGGTTGTGCGGATTTCTTGGAATGGCTGGGGCCGGACACTTCGACTACCGTGCTGACGTTTCTCGACGATCCGGCCGACCTCGTGCGCGTTAGTGCCGTCTCTCGATCTTGGCGACGGTTTGGTGAGGATCGATTTGATTTCAACTCTCAATTCTATTAATTGATTGGTTAATAAATCAATTTTTTTTTTTTTGGGGGGGGGATACAAATGTTCTTCGTTACTATGTGTGTGATTAGATGTATTTTGAGGGAAGTTTTGGTTTTAATATGTTCATCTTGTTAATTTGTGTTGTAAGCTTTGGAGCTTTCTAATGGGAATTCAAATAATTGGATGCATTTTTCATCTGATTAGCCTGTAAAAACGGCTGGGTTTTGGATTAATTGCAATGCATTTGATTAGTATGGTATATGATTTGAGGTTGCCTATGTGGGAGAAGCAATTGAACGAGGAAGGTGATATGATTTTTGTGCGATTCTGGGTAAAAAGTTAGGGTTTTGATAGAAAGATGAGATTTTTATCAGAAAGAGAGAAGATTTGGGATAAAGGAGGGGGTTTTATTGGAAAAACTGAAAGTAAAGGTATACAAAGATAAATGTGATACCTTTCGAAAGGCTCTCGCTCTTCCAAACCGTCGATTTGAGAGGGGGTCGCGCTTTCCAAGGAAAAGAGGGAAATCTCACCTCAAAGTTGTCTTCTTCACACCAATCAAGCCCACTCTCTAATCCTCCTAGCCTCCTATAAATAATAATATGAAAATAACAAATTACAAAAAAGACATTCTAAAATTGAAAATTATGAAAATGTCCTTAGAAATCCAAAAATTAGAAAAACATCCCTAATGGGTCAAAATGCAAATATATTATTACCCCGTCCCTGAAAAACTAACTTGTTCACAAGGTGGTGCGTGAAATCCATAGGCAGTTTACTCCAAGTGAAGATGCTCATCTCCGTCGGGATCTTCTCTCTCCACCACATCGTCTCCCTCATCGTTGTCCACGAACAAAATCTGGAGCCTGCGAATGCCACAATGATGCACTAGGGCAAACTTTTCATCGCACTTGAAATACAACCGTTTCAGTCTCCTCGCCCTCATCTATGCCTTAATCATCATCTTCAGCTGCCAACCTGATTGTGACTCGTCGTGTTTCTCTTTAATGGCCTGATCTACCCATGTTGACGCCTTCTGTCCTCCTATTACCGGTTGGTTGTGAAAAGAGGAGCTACTATAGTCCCTTTAGATCTCATCTCCTCCGTAAGGCGATCCTTTATCAATTGCGCTGGTCCATCGTTCGTACCAGTTCTCGAGGCTGATGGATTCTTAGCTCTGCTTGTATGTTGGGCTTGAGCCCCTTCATGAAGCACACTCCTTCATGAAGCACACACTTAATGTCTCCTCAGATATGTCTCTGGCCCGTCCTGATAGTGCCTTAAACTTCTTCCTCTATCCTCAGACGGAGCCATTCTGCTTCAGTACCATCAGCTGCTTCTGTAAGGTCTCCCACTGCGTATCCCGAAACATGTCCATCAAATGGTATTTCAACTCATCACATGATTTGATCGGTTCTCTCTGCTTCCTCCATAAGAACCAAGACCTTGTCTCTCCCTCGAGGCACACCATCACTGCCGCCAATCTCTGCTCATCTGTCATATGCATCATTGAGAAGAATTTCTCCGACCTGTAAATCCAGCCAATGGGGTCATCTCCATCCAATATCGACATCTTCAGCTTTCTCACGCGACTGTCTATCACAGTTTTCCTGATCTGCTCGTCCACCAGTGTGTCTGGGATGACAAAGCTGGTAGATGTGTCGCAACCGCTCACTGTGTCGTTCCAATCCTCTTTGATGGCCTTCATCTCAGTCCACATAACCACCCCAGTCCTTATCGTCCCCTATGTAGTCTCGGTCCTCCTCCTGATCCCAGTCTCCACTATCATACTGAGGGTAGTCTTCGAAGGCTGGAATTGTACGTTGTTACCCCTCTGCAACATATCAGGGTCGGTGGATAACCCAAAATCGTTCTCATCATCGTCGGGCTCTCGCATGTACTCTGGAGGGTCGTAAGCATTGTGGCGCAACACCGGAGGACCTCGGGGCCCTTGTCGACCTTCTGGATTCCTACCGGACATGTCCCGCCCTTGCAGGGGCCCTAACAAGGGCTGTTTTGGTACCTATGGGGCTGGCGTCACTGTGTGGCCCCCTGCATGGCCCCCCGCATGGGGTTCCATAGGGACGACAGCCTCCAATTTTGGGCCTGGAGGGGCTGGTGCCCCTGCTGGAGGGGCTGGCACCCCTGTCCAGCCCCTTGCTGTGGGTCCAGCAGGGGCGACAGCCCTTGTGTTGCTGCGAACAGGTCCACATCCCCTATTTTGTCATCGTAGGGTTTCAGGGGTCGCGCCCTTTCATCGTGTGCTCCTCCACGTAATACTCGTCGACATCTGAAAACATCCCCTCTTCATTTTTTCACGCCTTTTTCTTTCTCTTCTACAAAGCCGTCGCTTTTCGTCCAAAATTAGTGTGTTCTCCTTCCTCAGGCGTAGCCGTCGCAAGCCCCAAAATTTGTTGTGAGATTTGTGCTAGGAAACAAACACTCCACGCTATCAAATCTTTGTTCTGTCATTGTCCTATCTTTATCTGTCATTGTCCTAATTTCCTCTACGATCTTTTTCTGCTCATTAATCTCGCCGTCAAACTTTTCCTCCAAAGTGTTGCTGTTTTTCTTGGATCTCGTGGCCGTCATGGAGCGTGAACGCTCCGATATCACTTGATAGGATTTTTGTGCGATTTTGGGTTAAAAAGTTAGGGTTTTGATAGAAGTTGGGATTTTTAGGGTTTTAAAGAGAATATTTGGGATAAAAGAGTGATTTTTATTGGAAATAAATTGAAAGTAAAGGTGGGATCTTTCGAGAGGGTCTTGCTCTCTCAAGCCGCTTTGAGAGGGGACCGCGCTCTCCAAGGAAAAGAGGAATACTCTAACCTCAAAGTTGTCTTCTTCCCAATAATCAAGCCTCCCCTCCCTAATCCTCACAGTCTCCTATAAATAATAACATGAAAATAACCAATTACAGAAAAGACCCTCTAAAACTGAAACTTACGAAAATGTCCCAAGAAATCCGAAAATTACAAAAACGCCCTTAATGGGCACAAATCTATCAGAAGGCCATGGGGGGAAACAATACGAAGCTTGGTTGATTATCATATGTACCACACATGTATAACTGTTAGCTGAATATGTCTATAGAGAATGTATTCTGCTTATTATAAATTTTTTAATTAATAACTTGCCCTGGGTAGTGCTGTTCACAGTCTTGTTATATTGCGGCTAAAATTTACATTGGATGACCAGTGTCACAAATGTATTTTCATGTCTATGAAATGGTGTGCCATGTCTTTCCATATTTCTTTGATTCGACATCAGCTTTTACAGAGTTGATATTAGTTGATAAATCGCTTGGAAGTTTTGGTCAATTCTTTTTGGGAGCTTTCACTACTTCCTTGGATAATAGCAAATTGCCTAATCAATTCAGAATCATAACCTTAATTTGTACGACAACTTGTTGTGGTGCTTTTGTGATTGCATGCTGTTCAACTTGATCTTTGGTTAGGGAGCTTTCTTGACTTTGTTGAATGATAGCAAATTGCCTGATAGCAAAGTACCGTTTTGGTACTTCCATAACCTTACATATATTAAATCAGTCTTCCATTTTTGACTAATAGTCTAATTTTCTTGTCCATATTCATTAATTATATATGATCAAATCATAACCTTGAAAGCAGAATCTAACCTAAATATCTTAATTGCAACATAAATACCTTAATTGCGTTCATGTTATGAAATTCGGTTTCAATTTTAATTTCAGGCCCGTTGTGGATAAAAGGGTTTGCCAAATTTTACATTTTGGATTCAAGGTTTTGCCGAATTTTGTTAGTTTTATATATTTTGTTTGGAGTCTTGGTTTTATATGTAAAAATATGGTATTAAGCCTATAATTCCTATGCAAATTATCATCTGAAGTGGTTTGCATATGTAGTGCTTAAGAATTATATTATATGAACCAAGGTTTGAGGTCTCGGTTTCGGTCTCGATATCGCTCCCCCGAAAAATTTAGGCTTCGGTATCAGTATCGCCCGTTTTGATGGTTTCAGAAGTGAGTTTCGATTCGTTCGTATTTGTAATTTCAAAAATTGTAAGTTATATGTAACTAACAATATTAGTTAAAATTTGTTACCAATATGATATTGGCAAACTAATAAAGATAATTTGTAACTTATAACATAATTACAAACAATATTAGTTAAAAATATGCTATTCATGTTAACCATTTAGCTAAAAATATTCTCTCGTTAGTTACAATATGACAAACTTGTAAATAATGCGTAATATGTTTAGACAAATGTATGGTGTAAACTGCGTGTCAATATCTCATTTTTGGGGGGTTTAGAGAATTTTTATTTAATTATATATTTTTCTTCCTCCGTCTTCGACCGATACTGAACGGTATAGGTCGGTATCAGCCGAAACGGACCGATATCATTCAGTATCGGCCGATACCGAAACTGACCCCTATTTTCGGTCTCGTTACCCACTGATACCGAAACGATACGACCGATACCTAAGGGTATCGGCCGAAACCTCAAACCTTGATATGAACATGGTGCTAAATGTGAAGTGGAAGTTGATCAATAGAACTTAACTTATAATACTAATATAGTTAACCAAATAGTAATCCAAACTTATATGAAAATTGCTAATCCAAATATCAAAGTAAATTGAGCAATCAAAGTTACATTAACAATGCACCAAATCATGATATATTAGATTTATGGATTTTATACACCTACAGAAATTAGGGGGAGATGAAGTTATTAATAACAAGGCAGCACTTTTCCCTCGCCCATGTTTATTTTTTAAATTTTAGTTCTTTTTTATTTCAACATGTTTTATTCAAAACTTACCATAACTTGATAGAAACATGTCGATACCAATTACATTTAGTTCATAAATTTAGTGAAACTGAAACTATATTGGAACTGAACTTTATGAACCAACATGAAGCAAACAAACCGAGGCGAAATGGGAGAACCATTATTCCTTCATCATTGGTGGCCCGAGATGTAGTCATTTCAATCAATGAGTGCTAGCAAAGTCTAGGTTATTGTTTAAATTACAGAAGCATTCCTAATTAGATGGAAATATCAAAAATGATAAATAAACCTAGAACAAATTAAATTTAGACCGTATCATCTATGAAGCTCAAGGACCGATGTGACATTTTACAAAAGTTAGAATGACTATTAACCTCGTTTTTGCCTGTTCGTAAGGCATTTATGTTAATTAGTAGTTGAGACAAGTGTCTCTCTTAATGCTTATGCCCTAAGGCAAAGTAACAACCAAAATAGGGGAAAATGAGAGGACAAGAAGAAGATTGAGTTGGAGTAATAGAGATAGAAGGAATCTATTGGCTGAGATATGTGGTTCCGCTTACTACTGCATCTAACGTCTCGTGTTTCCCTCTGGTAGTTGGAAACTTGAAACAATGAGGAATTGATAAGGATCATGGCAGTGATGATTATTGGGGGTTTAATGGTTTAAACATGGGTTAGTGAGTTTTAATGGCAAATCCATGTAACGTCATCTTACATGTTTTACACTTTTATTTTAAAAGGGGGTTTGATCACATCAACCGAGCTTATAACTTAAGACCATTTAACTTATGATTGTTAATGAATCTTGATGTAGACATTTTCACCCATCTCTAACCATTGGACCTTAACCTTAATCCATTGTAGTCAATGATGGAAAAGGCATTTCATGGGCCCCCCAATAGCAGCTGCCATGTCAGTTGTAGTCCATGACCACATCGTCTACGGCATGGGGCCAAGTGTGAATGCGTGGTATCCTAGCGTCACAAAAAAATTCATGATGACCGTCATACCTTTCATAGCGAGCAAGGTGTCCATGATGACATGCTTTGTCCACAAAATCCTGCCCATCAACTTTTCTTCTTCTTTCTACTACTTAAACTTTTTTTCTGTCTTATGTCTTCTTCATCTTCCTTATTTCTTTCTCCAGCCATCTTCTTGCAACCTATCGACTGCAGCCTACAAGTTGCAACTGAATAGGAAAGAAGAAGAAATAAAAATGTTTGTGAAAAAATCATTTAAATATTGATTCATTTATGAAATAATAAAAAATAAAAACACAATGGCCCCTCCATGGCTTTGTACTAGAGGTATGGTCTGTGGCGACCCGATTTGTAACTGATTGAAAAATGCAAATAAGTAGTACCATGAGCTCATGACTATTTGTGAAATGGTTCCTTTCACTTCGTCCGCCCCATTGTCTTCCTTTATTTTTATTCTTTTTCATTCTTTATAGGGTTGAGGCAAAGGTAGCCTGGCTTGGCTGCTTATGCCTTGTACGTTGCATTTAAAGTGGCTACCTTACCTTGATGGGTAGCTTGCTTGTGCTGTCGAACAACGGATGGTTCCTAATTTCTGCACAAGGTTAGCAAAGAGGAGGGCTTGGCATAAATCCCAAGTGCTAGTTGGTGTGTCAAATAACCTGCATCATTGGACCGTTTGATTAAGCTTACTCAACTACGGGGTAAACCTTGACATGTCAAAAAATAAGAGGAAAGATGATGGAGTTAATTTGTGAATTTTGTTAAACTATTAAGGCATGCATTTGGCTCAAGAGGCAATATAACATATGTCCATAAATCGAAGGATTTTTGGATTATCAAACATCCATTTTACTTCCATTATATGTTGTGGATATTTAAGTTTTAGAAGACTTCGGTCAACTGCTTTGGAGCTAAGAGATGTCATACAGAGGTCTCAGTTTCGGTTTCGGTCTTCTAGGAATTTTAGGGTTCGGTCTGGTTTCACCTGGTTCGGTCGTTCCGGAGTTTTCTTTCGTCCGTATATTATTTAATACTTGGTATAATAGATAACATGTAATGTAAGATAATATTAACATTTAATTTAAGATAAATATTATTTTTATATTTGATAAATTATTTAAATGTAATGTAAGATAATATTATTTAAATTTAAATTATATTAATGTCAAACTTGTAAATAACTTACCGGTAAACTTGTAAATAAAATATTCAGTGTGATCGGCAGCGCCCATTGCCGTTCTGTTACACGTATATCATATTACAAGTATTTACAAGTTTACCATTCTCTTCGCTAACTGTCTAACAAAGAGAATGACAAGCTTGTAAATACATTTAATATGTTGTGCTAAAATGTAATGTGACTAGTAGTCCATGTTACAAGAGTAACATGTCCATGTTACAAGAGTAACCTGACGTCTTATCGTATGTACAAGTTTGTCATTTCCTGTGTTAAAATTGTAACAAAGAATGACAAACGTAAATAAAGGTAATGTTTTGAGCATTTATGTATTGTTGAGAAGTGTAAAGTTACGCATTTAGCTACATAAGTTACATTTATTTACAAGTATGCCATTCCTTTTGTGAAGTTGTTAACAATGAGATGTCATAATTTTAAATAAATGTAAAATTCTGAGCATTTTATTATCAATGGTCCATCACAAAATATATTCTTGTCTTAACGATCGATTCGGTTGATTTCTTCGCCGAGTTCACTCTCGTCGATTTGATTTGGCCCTAAAAATTAAACCCTACCTATCGTCGCTTCTCTTCCCGCAAAAAAGCTCTAGCTCTTGGCGCTTCTCTTTTCTGAAACGGAGTCCTCGTGCGATTCTCTTTACCAGAGCTAAACTCGATGGAGCTGATCAACGGAGCTAAATCGACTGAGCCAATTGAAGGAGCGAAGCAACTCGACGGATCGATTCTGTTTCTGTGATCGTTAGAGCGAAGCAAATAATACACCTTTCAGGATACGCTTTTTCTTCTATTTTTTGCTGCTTTCTTGAACTCTCAATCAATTTTTACGTAAGAAATCTTTCGTCGTCTTTTTCGTCTGTTTCGTGTCAAAACCGTGGGATTTCAGCCAGTTTCGACCAGTTTTGACCGGTACCGACAAGTACTGACTGAAACACTTTGGTTTCGGGTGATACCGATTTCACATGGTCGTTCCGGTTTCGTTTACATCCGAAACCAAAACGATATGTGGTATCGACCGATACCTACGTCCACTCCTCCTAATGTTCATGCATTGTATTTCATCATTAATAATATTAAAAACATTCCTGTGTGATGACTTACAATACCTATAGTTTGTCATTAACTGGTGGAACTCCAGAGCAATAAGCCATAAAATTTATACATTGTCATACCTTATGTTTGTTTTCTGGAATACTAGGTATGGACCCACTTCTAGACTGACATGTAACACATGTGAGGGCTTTTCTGATTATTCATGGGTAGGATAATCATACATCGTTATAAACATATCATCCGAAAAAATCCTTCTCTTGTACACGTGTATTGATGGTGGTCTACAGTCTACACCATCATATAATTTGAGGGTGTCCAAGTTAAATGCAATTAGTAGCCTTAAAGAAGTATTAAGATAGGCACGTTAGTAGTCATTTCATCAGTTTTTGCAATCTTTTTTCTGCATTTGAGCCTAAGATCTGTTCAGTGTTTAATAAAATTGCATGGCATTTATATTTTGGATTGTTCTGAGGCCTGAAAGGCTATGTTCAAGATGTTTTCTCTTCTCAGATTGCGAGGTTTCCTTCATAGAAGATACCCATAGAGTTGCTGCCCCTTCCCAAAATTAGTGTGTGGATTCCTTACATATTACCACTCCCTGCTTTGCTCCCACCCCAACCCCATAAAAACCCCTCTTGACATTGCTTTGTTTGTGTGCGTGCGTGTAAGCCATCAACGCAAAATGGTTAACTAATCAAACTGCATCGTACTAGATTAGTCAGCATTTAATTTTCCCAAAACATGGAGAAAATTGGGCAGAACAGAACTCGCCGGTGCAAGATATTGGTGTGCTTTATTTGATGCAAGATATTGGTGTGCTTTATTTGATGCTTAGCTAGTAAGAGTAAGCTTAAACCTATATTTTGGATGTCAGAACTCACTGTTTTCTTGAGATATGTTACATTATGAATGTGTTGTGTTTGGCCTCACAGTTTCCCATGTCTGCACTCTCAAGGATGAATACCAGTAGAAGATGGTTCAGTTTTTGGAACCTTTTGTCTACTTGAGAAAGTATATAAAATGATTTTCACATGCATGAATGGTCCCATACCTGCTCCTCCTATAATTTTCTTCTGCTTCTGATACAAAGGGAAATCATGGATGCATTTCTTTTTGCATGCATTAACTATTAATATCCAACCTAGCAATAGCCTTATCCTTTGTTGTTTCGTCTTCTCTCCTCTTCTAATAACTGTACCATTGACATGTAAATACATCGTGGCTTCCGTTTTTTCCATTGACGTGGTAATATAAATTATCTTCTCTGTTTCTTCTGAGATTTACTTATCGAAGGAAATCTTGTTCTATAATGCTATTGATACGATCCGGGGATCGATCAATTAATTTCAGATTCAAAAGAGGAAAAAATATAAAAAGAGGAATTTTTATAGAAATTTCAGCGAAGAACAATAGATAAATTGGGCCCCTTTCGAGACGAAGCCCTATCTCCTAGCTTTGAATGAACGGATCAAAGCCTAAGAACCTTCACAATTGATACATAGTTGTTCTTCACAAATAAGCATAAGAAAATAAAAGTGACGGCTAGCCCTAATAAACAGAAAAGAGAGGATTTACTAATCTAATTTGAAAAGACTAGAATACCCCTAGATAACTAAATCACCTAAGCCTAAGCACCAAGTGGGACCCGGGTGCGACGCGCGGCGTGTGGTGCGGCGGCTAGGGGCGTCCGCATCAATACCTCCCCCTAAAAGAGCCACCTTGTCCTCAAGGTGGAGATCTGGCTTTGAAGGCCCCTGAGGGAAAACAGAGGCTAGTGTCACCTGTCAGAACCACCGTGCGACCCCCCTCTTGGAATTCCATCCTAAGCTGCTTCCAATTCATCTTCACCTCGCCCAACCCCCTCAGCCACTGCACACCCAAAATCACATCGATATTGTCCAACTCTAGAGGCAAGAAGTCCTCCACGATCTGCACCCCTTGTAAGGTCAGACTCAGCCCCTTGCACATCCCATTGCTCTCCTCCCTCTTTCCTGTCACTGAAAGGACCGTAAACGTCTCCAAGGTGCTCATCTGTAACCTATGACGATCCACCAAATGTCGAGAGATAAAGTTGTGGGTGGCCCCACTGTCTATGAGTACCGTCACCGGCGCGTCGTCCAATTGTCCTGACAACTTCATGGTATGGTTCGTGGTTACCCCTACCAAGGAGTTCAGGGACACCTCCGCTACATCCAAATGTGTGTGCTCAACCTCGCTCTCTTCCATCACCACCGGCTCCCTCTCATCTGCATACTCCCCCTCGTCCGGCACTATCATGATCTGCATCAGCCTGCTCGCACATCGATGCCCGGGACTGAACATCTCATCGCATCTGAAACAGAGCGCCTTGCCCTCATATCAGCCTAAGTCATCCGCCTACCAGGGATCACTAGTCGGGTTTTCTCTCTTCATTTCCGCGTCCCCTGGTGCTACTGTAACCCCCGGAGGTGGGACCGGTGCTGTCTGACTGCGCTGGCTCTGGGCTTCCCAAGTCCCCCGAATGTGTCTCTCCTCTGCATGCTTCTCCTCCGCCTTGTGGGCCAGGCGAAGGACATCCTCCAATGTCCACGGGCTCTGCATCCGCAACTCCGCTCGTATAGAGGGCTTCAACCCCCTCATGAAGTTCCCAATCATCAACTCGTCGGTCACCCCCTTCACCATACTATTCAGCATCTCGAACCTCTCCACATAATCTCTCACCGTCCCCTCCTGCCTCAAAGCAGATAACTGCTCATAGAAATCTCCACCCGGGGTCTCCTGGAATCGATCTAGTATTAGTGCTGACAGCTCCTCCCAAGTGCGAAAAGGGGTCCGCGCCACCTTCCATCTGTACCAAGCCAGTGCCTTGCCCTTGAAATAGATTCCGATGGCCCTCAAAATCTCCTCCTCCGTCAACCTCATCACCTGGAAGTAGCGCTCCTCCCGGTAGATCCACCCATTCGGATCCGTGCCGTCAAAAATTGGCATCTTCAGCTTCATCAGTCGGCGGTCTGCATTGATGGCCCCCTGTGGTCCCACGTCTCTGCCGCGGTCCCCTCCACGACCGAATCCTCCGCCGACTGCCTCAACGGGTCCTTCCCCGTCAACCCCGTACCACTCCTCAGGCCAAAGAGGTCTCTCCCACGCCTCAGGCTGGTAATGGTATCCTGGGAACTCCTGATGTCGCGCCAATACGGGCCCTCCTGCTCCTCTGTATGGCTGTACATGTGCCGTCCGCTCCCCAAAGTAGCCTCCCGGGCCTTGTCCCCCCCGGAAAGCCATCAAAAGTCTGCCTGGGATCAACCTGCGGTCTCGGTGCCTGTGGATAAGCCACTGGTCTCCAAAATTGGGCCGCTGGGGCCCCAATCGGTGTGTCTCGGGCCCGTCCTCCTCCGTCATGCCCCCAGGGGGCTGCATGTGCTGCGGCGGGCCCCCACGGGATTGTAGTGGCTGCGGCGGCCCTGAATGGGCCCGCTGCGGCTGCTACAGGCCCGCGTGGGCCTACAGTAGCTGCAGCAGGCCAAACTGGGCCTGCAGCGGCTGCTGCAGCCCAGTCTGGGCCTGCCGGCTGCTTCTGCGGGCCCAGATGGGCCTGCCGCCTCCTGCCTGGGCCCACCGGCCCTGTTTCTGGTCTGTCCGAGCCTGTTTTGGGTCGCTGGGGCTGCGGCTTCCCCTAGAATGGTTGTCGTAGCCGTCACCCCCTCCGATTGCTCCTGGTTTGCCGATTCAAGCGTCGATTCTCCGTGGTTCTCTTCACCTTGAATCCTCTTACCCCGATCTCCTCCTCTCTCCATCGTTAGGGCTTGAAGCATTGCTTTTATCTCCGGAATCGACGTTGTGGCTTCCCTCAAAAATTTCAGATATGAAGTCACCTCCTTTAGCCCTTGGATATCACGGCTCGTTTGCGCAGCGTCCCTTCTCATATCCCGAAGCTCGATTTGGATGTCCTCCTGCGAATGGGCGTGATCCTTGATGGATTCCCCTAGGGTTTTCTTCAATCCCTCGATCTCCCGGTTGAACTCCTCTCGAAGCCCTTGCACCTTCTCATCCATGCCATCCGCCTTTGATCTCGTACTTGTCGCCATCGGATCTCAATGCTCTGATACCAATTTGATACGATCCGGGGGATCGATCAGTTAAATTCAGATTCAAAAGAGGAAAAAATATAAAAAGAGGAATTTTTATAGAAATTTCAGCGAAGAACAATAGATAAATTGTGCCTCTTTCGAGACGAAGCCCGATCTCCTAGTTTTGAATGAACGGATCAAAGTCTAAGAACCTTCACAATTGATACCTAGTTCTTCACAAATAAGCATAAGAAAATAAAAATGACGGCTAGCCCTAATAAATAGAAAAGATGGGATTTACTAATCTAATCTGAAAAGACTAGAATACCCCTAGATAACTAAATCACCTAAGCCTAAGCACCAAGTGGGACCCGGGTGCGGCGCGCGGCATGTGGTGCGGCGGCTAGGGGCGTCCGCATCGGCTATCCTGTACGTGTTGTATTCATTGTATATATTGGTTGATCTATTGGTTGCCACCCATGGTCGTATTTTCTTCATTTAGTGCTTCAAACCCATTTTGAAAGCAAGCAAAAAGATTCTTAAGCAGATTCAGACAAACTGTCAGTACCTAAATATTATTTCTTTGATTCAGTTCTTTCATCCTCGATTCATAAATAATAATAAATTTCAGTCTCAAGTATGATCATGAAAGTGGTTTGAATTCTATTGCAGTTATTGCAAATAGTTTCTGCAAGAAACTGTGCTTGAGAGTGTGTGCGGAGGTATCATATTTTGTACATGTAATTGAAGGAAGCACTACAAAGGAGAATGTAGAAGCTGGTTCTAGCACAGCCATGGAATGGCAGAGCCTGGAGAGTATACACAGGGCATATTCCTATTTAAGCCACTGTCTTGTTTCACCTACGGGGAATGCGGAGTGTATTGCTGATGCAATTCATGCTTCCAGCACTGACAATTATCCCGATGAGAGCATCGAGAATACATTGATTGAAAATGATCGTGTGAATTTGCGGCCTTCTTACTGGTCAAGTCAGGGAGAGAGTGATCCTGGAGTGCCAGAGACACTAACTTATAGACTATGCTCCAAGTTATGCATCATCAATGAAATAAAAGTGCAGCCATTTGAAGGTTAGTACATTTTATAATTGGCATTGTTGCTTGGTTATATTTGTGTCTTTTTGAGACGTTCCATTCTTTCGCCAGCATACTTTCAGTATGGCAATCCAATATATTCAGCAAGATCTGTTAGATTTCGGATGGGGCATTCAGTATTACCCCAAAAATCAGAAGAAGATGCCGTGGATGCTGATGCAAAGTCTGTAGATGGTACAAATGATAAGTATGTGTGGACATACGTTTCACCAGAATTTCCAATGGTGCAGGTACATTCAGTGATCACGTTCAAAGATTTTGCTGCTTGATATCCGTTGATATCTACTTTACCTGTTGCCAATGTGTTATTAGCATTCTCGTATAGTTAGACCCTGAGTGGAAGCAACTTCTTCTGCCCATACTTGATCAGTGTTCACTCCTAAGTTAAGATACTTTGGCATCTTTGGCAGTGGCACAACTGATGCAGTTTATACAGTGCATGAATATGGTTCTTAACATGCATTTTTTGCTGGCTTATCCAAGCCATTTGTTTTGATAAATGTAGAAAAATGCCAAAGTAAATGTCTAAGTAGGCTTTCGATCATGCATGGAAATATAGGATGCTTGTCTTGTCTGACCGACTCTCTGCGTGTTTGAATCCTTGCCAAATATGGTTATATTGAGCAAGTGCATCAATTGTTTGACTAGATGGCAAGGGCTGGTTATTTGTTCTGAATCATGTCATGCATGTGTGTCCAGAATCCAGATGCTTCTTACTAATAATATGCATGGGTTGTCAAGCTGAACCCTATTTTTTATATGTATGATGCAAATTTTGATGTAGTTAAGAATGCCATTTAGACATTTTTGTGTAAACATGTACAGTTCTTGCTTGATGTATAATGCTTAAAATAATTGAAAAACAAAATAATTTAGGAAAACATATAATAGTTATTTCTTTTCATTTGAAGATATAAGATTTGTCAACTGCAAATAAAGGAAACTCCAATTTCTATGTCAATCAAATGCTTGCAGTTACTTACATCTTTCAGCAAAAAGAACTATATTTGGAGTTTAGAGTTAACTGAGAATGTATAAATTCCTGAAGGAGCAGACCCAGATTACATGTCAAACACAAGCAATGTCTAAAAATATACACCCTATCTAACGTGATTAACCCCGCTTACTGCCCCGAGCGTGCGGCACGCACGTGCCCCTGCACATGCCCACACTCACTTAAATCTTATCGACTTCTCGATCTGAATCCAACTTGGCTTCTTATTAGTTTTTTAGTGTTTGAATCAATTTAGTCTTTGAGTCCTTTTATATTTTATTATTTGAGTTCTTTTGAGTTTTTAGGTTGTTTTAGAGTTACTTGTTTGAAGGAAGACTTATATTATATTTTATTTGTTTATTTACGTTTTTTAATACTATTAGGAATTTATGAGTCTAAGTGTGAGCTCAGATGGAAGTTTGCTTCTTCTCCTAAGAATATGAGCAGGCAATCAACCTTTTAGAATTCAGCGATTGAACAAAATTTGAGTTTTGGACTCTGCTTGTAACCTTTGAATTTTTTTTGCATGAGGTGTTAGAGTGAAAAATCGCCCAATTGAGAGATCTGAAAAAATATTCTCGTGTTTTGTTTCCTAAAATGCAAGCTTCTCCTTTTATTTTATGTTCATCACATTAGAATCTATACTCATTCGTTAAATTGTGATAGTAGGATATGAAAATTTTAGTAACAGACTCCCACTCTTTATAGCTTCAGTATTCATTTGACCTTTCAAAATTAGATTACGCAAAAATTCTTATATTTTTTGTGAACTCGTATGTATTCAAATAACAATTTGCACGGTAAACTACCATGAAATATGCTCTAAACAATTGAAAATATATAGTGCCTCAAAGTAGCTTGCAAATGGCTCACAGGCTCCGACATCGAGGTAAAAATCCATCTGAAATCTTCAAAATAGTGAAGTGAAACGAAGATGGCTGAAAAATCCCTTAAAAATTCCTAGCAATTTAGAAATTGCACGTTATGAAATTTGAAAATTTTACATGTCGCATTGTAGTAGTGGCGGTTAACAGAGATTTAATTGAAATAAAAAAAATTAGGAAAAACCTGGAATTTCGACTCTAATACCAAATTTGATCTAATACCAAATTTGATCTAATACCAAATTTGATGTAGTACGAGTGGAATTTGGTGGAATTTGGTAAGGTTGGTGATTTTTTTGGGAAGAATAATGGGGAGATTAGGGTTTAAGCCTTCTCATGAAGGAATTTGATTTCTTTTCAAATTAAACATTTCTCATGCTTAAAATTTTTTCTATCAAAATTCTTCTTTTTTCATTGACTAAAATAAAAAAATTCACATGCTTATATATAAGCTTACAACTTAAAATAAGCTTCACTACAACCAATGTGGGACTAAACCAAAAACAAACTACTAAAAATATCAAATAAAATCCTAACAAATAAAACTAATTAAACAAATAAGATTCATTAAACTTGATCCTCATCATTAACTCTATGGATTCCACTGCTCATCGTGCCCTCTATGACATTTTTGTTCAAAGAGATTAAAACCATATTTCCCATCCACTTTTGTTTGTTTTGACGAAAATGAAATGTGATAGCCTCCAGAAGTCAAACCAAGTCCTAAACAAAATTACAATTCACAAAACCAACCAATAATTTGATCTTTTAAATTTTCAATTGTATTCAATTCAATCCAATTTGAATTTATTCGATAAAGTTGACATTTGGTTGCCTTTCTTGCCCCCATGCGGTGTCACCCGTTGCCCTCCAATCATGCTTTAAGATCCGTGTATGATGTTTTTGCAACAATCTCAAAATGAGATGGATGACATGGAGAGGGTGTCACCATATAGGGTTTGCAGACACATTAGTCCTTGTTCCCGTTGACTAATAGTGTAATATAGACCAAGCTGCTCAACTCTTCTTATTTTTTTGTTATCTTTCATCTTTGTCCCTCTTTTTTCTTCCCCTTCCGTGTCCCCTCTTGTGCTGCTGTAGGCTGCAATAGCATTTCTAAGATGCTGTAGAGAAGCAAATTAGTGATGTAGATTGTAGCCACATAAGAAGAGGACTGGAGAAGTAAGAAGAGAAAGGAAACGAGAAAGAAGCAGACAACGGCCATGACAATGGTGGTCATGGCATCAACATTAGAGCAACAACGGCAACAAGTTGCAACAGAAATAGCCAAGGATGGGAAGAAATAAAGAGGAAGAGGAAAGAGGAAATTGAGTGGAAGAAGTGAAGTTTTCGTATTGAATGAGGGATCCTTAAATGGTAGCTGTGAGCGTTGTCCATCGGTGTAACTTTTGATTTAGGAGGTATGTGGAAGGGAAGGGCGGAGGATTTAGGGTTTTCGAATCGTTTTCATTTTATTTACTAATCCTAAAACCCATCCTATTGGGTTCGGATCTTACATCGGGTCCAAACATGTATGACTTAACATAAATGGCTACCTGGTTGAGGCATGTGAAATGGTAGCTGTGAGCGTTGTCCATCGGTGTATCTTTTTGATTTAGGATGTATGTGGAAGAGAAGGGCAGAGGATTTAGGGTTTTCGAATCGTTTTCATTTTATTTACTAATCCTAAAACCCATCCTATTGGGTTTGGATCCTACATCTGGTCCAAACATGTATGACTTAACAAAAATTGCTACCTGGTTGAGGCAGGTGACCCGATTAGTCTTGATCATCTTTGGTGAAGTAGGTGGTTGGCCCACCCAAGCCAACCATCCAATCCGTATGTGGCAGTCCAGAGGTCCACTTGGTCATTTTAAACAATGATGTCCATGACGATGAATGAAAGGATGAGAATAGGGTTGTTAGAGTTATGGTGAAATTTAAGTTTCTCGTTTGGAGGTAGAAATTCTATTTTATTGTTTTAGAGTGAACGACAAATATGAATTGTATTTATATTGTATATAAGCTATATAAACAACACAATACCCCGACATTGGTCTTGAATGTTTCTAACTTCTGTGTTTCTATTGACATCAGAGCAACTCTTTTCTCCTTAAAAAATCATAATCCTAATCAAATAAAACATAATGCTTAAAACTTAACCTTCATGACATCTTCTCCTTCTCATTTTCTATATTCTCTTGACCCAACCAAAAAATTAAAAATTTAAAAGTTGATGTGGTGTGCTATAGTAACTGCATTACTGTACCGCTACTATACATGCTTCGATCTAGGGATGTCAATTGTACCCACGGGTACAGATACATGTAGATATCTATCGGTACAGGTACATGCATGGGTAGACTTTTATACCCACGGCTATGGAAATCGGTAACTGTTTTTTATCCGCTGGTAAAACTGGACATGTACAGATATTATATATCCATACCTGCGGGTACCAGTACACGGTCATCTTAATATTAATATATTAGTTTTATAGAGTAAACTACATATAAACCACTATTACATATTTTATAAAAATAATATCTAAACTTATAGCTGTAATTACAAACACTAAAACTATAAAATTAAATAAAACAAAATTAAAACACAATTGTTGATTCAATTTAGTGTTGGGTATATGTATATACATACCCATACCCAGCGGGGACACGGGTATCCACTAGTATCCGTATACCCAACGGGTATGTGCATGTGTACAAAAATTTTCCCATCAACAGGTATGTGTACAGGTATGGGTAAAATGAGCGGGTACGGATATGAATAGTGCATACCCATATCCGCCCATCCATTTCCCCATCCATTTTCAGTATGCCTCCTTGGAGCTATCTTCATCCCTTCAGATTTGCATCCTGTAGTTCATTGTTAATCATTTTCATTGGTTTCGTTACAGTTTGGTTGTCACTGATTGTCATAAATCTTATTGTTGGTTGGAAAGCAATTGTCACTGGTCGTTGGTTGGTGATGGCTTTGTTGGTTATCTTTGGTGATTTGTTGTTGTAAATTGTTGCAAGACCCGTTGGTTGGTCAAAAGTTGAGTTTTGTTGGTTGTTGGTTGTTGTGGTCTTGTTTCATTGGCAATCATCGGTGATTGGTTATCGTGGTGATTGGTTATCGTAAAACTCGTCATTACTTGTCATTGGTTAAATGTGGTGTTTTAGTATGGAATCAAAGTTTGTATTTGTTATTGAAGTAATGATGTTGGTACCTATCGAGGTGGATTTCATGGTGAGGAGATTATAGCGACTTTCTTAGTAGACCTTAAAGTTGCACCCATTGTAAAAAAATCACAATCATGATTGTTGTTGGTTGTCCCATTTGCTACATGATGTAACATGAGTTTTATAGTTAGCCTGACAAAGTAGTATCAATAACATGGTTTAGCAAATTTAGTAACATTATGAAGTTGAGATAAAACAGTGTGTTATGGTTCATTCTGTTTTGTATCAATGGACATTTGCAAGTTATATTTTGCTAGTTGTGTATATGGATGATATAGTTATTACATGTGATGGCATTAACGGTATACACCTATTGGAAAAAAATTCTACAATCAAAGTTTCAAACAAAACAAATAATTTAGATCAACCGTGGTATTTCTTTAGGACTGAGGTTGCTTGATCTTCTCACCGTATTTTTTATTTCAAAAAATATGCACTTGATTTATTAACCGAGACAATGATCATATGATCCAAATACTAGGCCAGATATATCTTTTGCAATAAGTGTTGGTAAGTTTCTTGATGCTTCGTGTACAACTCTTTGGGATGTTATTCGCATTCTACAATATAGTCAAGAACAAGAGTTATATAAATACCATAAGAATCTTTATGTTGAGTGCTACGTTGATGTGTGTTGCGTTGAATGTCCAAATGATCGATGATTTACTTGATAGGGATCCAATTAGAGTCCAACTTCTTTCTATTTTTAATCTTATTGTTATTTCATTTTGGATTTTATATAGATATATAGTTTGAGTCTTTCAGTTATTAGGAGTCTTTTATTTATTTTTTGAGAGTTTTTATTATTTAGGAGTTTTAGTCCCATAACGGCTGGGATACGAGAGTATTGGGCTTGAAGCATATAAAGGCCTTAGGTTGTTCTATTTTTCATCGATGAATGAAGGAATCAATGAATAAAAATTCACCAAAGCCTGAGAACGTTTCAATTCCTTGGTGAGAAGCCTCAGAACCCTTGGTGAGAAGCCAATAAACCTTAATTTATTGATTTTCCCAAAGCTTCCCCAAATTCTCCATCAAAATTCTTAGATTTCTCTTGTCCTACATCAGCTTTGGTTTCAGAGTCAAAAATCACATTTTCTCTCTTTTCGGGTTTTCATATAAAAAAAATCATCAACAAATCAAAAAAATCACCAAAACACTGATCCTAAACTAGCCGTCGATGCTGCCAAAGAAAACCCACTATGGCCGCCGCCTCACGTGGCCCCGCCACAACCGTCGACCCCCACGACATTCCAATGCTTTCGTCGACCTCACCCATACCCATCATTGCCACCGCCCGCTTGGAACCATTATCGTCAAAGTTTCGACACTCACTAGCACCGTCTCATATGATAGACAGGGTCATTGACCCCACCAATAACTGTGCAACCTCCAACGACAATCTAACGACGAAACGTCATCAAATTTGTAGGATTAACATGTTGGCACCGATCGAGCTGTGACACTACAGTTTGGCTCGATCAAGCTCGCCCCGACTGCAAGCCGAGCCGCAGAGCCGAGCCGTGCCGCTATCGAGATGTTACTGTTCATTGGCTCCAGCCAAGCCGACCCCGAGCTAAGCCGAGCCGGCACGTCGACTTAAAGCGGCTTAGTGCAGCTGCGTTGACCGCATCAACGGGTTAGCCAAGTCGCGGCTCAACAGTGAACCGTGATCCTTTTAAGGATATTTTTTGTTTAATTTTTGGGATTTTCTATGCAGTTTTGCTATTTTGAAGATTTTGGTTCCATTTGAAGTCTAACTCAGCCAAGTTTGAATATGCATCCTCCATATAGGAAGAACAGATCTAAATCATCAGGTATTATGATGATTGCTACGAAGGCTATTCTCCTCCAACAAGTTAGATTGGGGAGTACTCTTTTATAACTTCGATGATGGTATTCCGATTGTGAATACCATTTTAAATACTTCTCCCAATTTAATTTTTCAAACGGAATGAAATATACATGCATATCACAAGTTAAATAGAGAGTCACTGTCTTGGCATAGACAAGTTCCAATTGCTTATCGTCGATGGTCAGTATTCAGAATCACTTTGATCTCGGTATTTTTCCAAGCATCAATTAATTCCACATGTATCACATCAATCTTCACGCTCGAAAATAGAGATGTGGTTGGATGAAGAGATACATGAGAGCAACAAAAGAATTCTTTAAATGATCAAACAATGGGAGAGGAAACAAAAGAGTAAACTTAAGTCAGAGCTCGCGATAGAGATTGATCCAACACTTGATGCAAAGTGTGTGCTTGAACACGAGCTTACGTCATATCCTAACCATGAGATTGAGACCAAATTTGTTTCTGAGCCTGAATTGAAGCATGAGTCCAACTTGGAGGCTGAGCCCATTTTGAAGTCACAACAAAAAACCGAGCCCTTGCTAGAGTGAGAACCAAAGCCAGAGCTTAATCCAGCACCATAATCTAAGGCATAGCCTTATCTTGCTCGAGCCATTTGTTGAGCATGCACCAGAGCTTTAGACATAAGTTTCATTGGACCGATTGAGCACATTAAGTTTATTATCACAGATCCTTTACACTTAACAAGCTAACATGTCATATATGATTTTCTATCTTTCATTAATTGAGAGAAAGAATACGTTGACTTACCAATTCGTATGATGTTACACTTAAGAGTTTGTGGATGCATCTTTTCTAATTGCAAGGGGCTATTGATTTTTGACCAGTTGTGTTTCTCCTGGCGTCATTCACCAGATGGTGAGGTTTTTTTATTTTTTATTTTATTGTTATTGTTATTGTATTTTGGGTTTTATAGAGGTATAGAATTTGAGTCCTTTAGTTAGTCTTTTATTTATTTATTTTGAGAGTTTTTATTATTTAGGAGTTTTAATCCCATAGCGGCTGGGATACGAGAGAGTATTGGGTTTTAAGCCTGTAAAAGGCCTTAGATTGTTTTATTTTTAATCGATGAATGAATGGATCAATGAAGAAAAATTTCTTAAAACATAAGAAAGGTCCAACTACTTGGTGAGAAGACAAGGAACTCTAATTTATCAATTTTTTACAAATCTTCCTCAAAGTTGCCATCAAAATATCTAGATTTCTCTTGTCATACATCATTACCTCTATTTATTGTGTTTTGCTGGATTTTTTTGTTGTTGGTATTTTGGTTAACTAAGAAGCAACCAATAGTCGATCAAGTACAGACTCTAAATGTAGAACCTTGACAAATGACACATATGAATATGGTTCAAGTATTTGTTTGGAGAATTTGGTGTTTTTAGCATCCTATGCTAATTGCCGCCGAACAAAATCAGGTCTGAATTTAAGTATCTTTATTTTGTGTGTGTGTGTATGATTTTATAAAAGCTCGATTGGACTAAAATTCAGACACAAAATTCATACCTAATTTTGTTCGGCGGCAATTTGCTATGATGCATTTTAATGCACCATAGCAAATTGACACCTAACAAATGTACCATAGCAATTTGCCGCCGAACAAAATCAGGTCTGAATTTTGTGTCTGGATTTTAGTATCTTTATTTCATGTGTGTGTGTGTGATTTTATAAAGGCACGACTGGCCTAAAATTCAGACACAATTCAGGCCTGCTTTTGTTTGCGGCAATTTGCTATGGTGCAGTTTTTATCTTTAAGTGTGATAATCAAGCTATCATCTATATTGCAAACAATCCAGTGTATCATGATAGGAATATATATATATATATATATATATATATATATATATATATATATATATGAGAAAAAGGGATATGAGCATTCCGTGTAGGAAATTTCCTACACCGTCCTCATAAAACTTCAATTTCCAATCTTGTTTCCAATAATCACCACCGTTCATTTTGGTGTACTTATCATGGATGATGAACATACCAAAAATCAAGTGAATCCAACGCTATTTTACACTCGATCCGATTGTTACAAATTCAACGTTTTTAGAACAATAGAACTTTTTGTCACGAGCCGATCGAGGGTCAAATCCCCCTAGGGTTCACCCATATTTGGGGTTTTGGGGTTTTAGAATGTGTACAATAATCCTAAGAAAAAAAAATTTCAAAATCATCAGTGGAATGTGGTGTTTTTGAAGGACGGTGTAGGAAATTTCCTACACCGAATGCTCACCTCCCTCAAGCCCATATGAGAATATATATATATATATATATATATATATATATATATATGTTGACTAGGATCCATTCGGATGGATCAAACATGCGGATCCATCCAAGTGGAATTTAAAGCTAGACAATGTAAATAGAAAATCTGACAGTTGGATGTCTTCTAACATGTCTAAACTAGCTCCAAACAAAATTTCAACTAATTTGGACATGTTTTGCCCATGCATCAAGTGGTTGCAAAATCGATGTTTTTGAATAGTTATAAAATCGCCTAATTTTGCAACCACTTGATGCATGGGCAAAACATGTCCAAATTAGTTGAAATTTTGTTTGGAGCTAATTTAGACATGTTAGAAGACATCCAACGGTCGGATTTTCTATTTACATTGTCTAGCTTTAAATTCCACTTGGATGGATTCGCATGTTTGATCCATCCGAATGGATCCTAATCAACCTATATATATATATATATTTTTTTGAAAGGTTAGTGTGTGACTATATTGAGAAACATAATGTACAGAATACAAGGGGAGTTAATGGAAGATAGTGGATGTCAGAGAGGGGAGAGGGCACAGGCGTCGTCACCCTCTACTAACTTCCACCACACTCCCATTAGAACAACCCCCAGAAGTTACAGGAGTACACTGTCAACCATTATCTCTAATATCCCAGTTCGACATAATCTGAGCAGTACCAGGCTCAGCAGTATCTTGGTCTCTGAGGATCAATCTAACATCGGCAGCAATATCTTCAAATAATGCAGTTTTGGATCTCATGGTACCTTCAAAAATTCTTTTATTTCTCTCCCTCCAAATGTGCCACACCATAGCAGCGAGCGCGGTCCTTGCCAGCAAGCCAACAGCATCCTTCTTTGCAAAGTGGTGTATAAAATAGGCACCCACATCCTGTAACGTTGACCCAATCGGATCTGATACACCAAGCTTGAGGAGACTTCTGCACAAAATGTATTTAGTGTACATGCATTCAAAGAAGAGATGACAGACGCATTCGTGAGTACCATCCCTACAAAGTACACAGTCCGGTTCTGTGCTAATCCCCCATTTCAGAAGTTGGTCTCTTGTGAGCAGCTTGCCATGGAAGGATCTTAGGAGAGCTAGTGACATCTTGGGGACATTGTGAGGATACCAAATCAATTTAGCAAAGGGGAAATTTATACCTCTGATTCGAACGCCCTCCCACGCATCCCGGAATGAGAAAGCCGGACTTGAAGCCCAGGTCCATGTGTCCGCCTGCGAGTTGAGGGTAAGTTGCGGCAGGAGGTGCCTCACCGCTTGAAGGCTGGGGTTATCCGCCCATTGCCCTGTAGCCGTGATATACTCATGGACCTTGTAACGCAGTTCACCCTCAGGCACCTCATATGTATTGTTCAGAGGGCCCCCCACTAGCCAATGATCAGTCCAAAACAAGGTGGATCTCCCATCATTTATTTGCCTCCTTATCAGGTTCTTTGAGTAGTGTCTACACAGTAGCATAAACTTCCAAGTGCCTGATTGTGTGGCTTTACCTTCAGCGCCGTAGAAATCCCCAATGTCTCTATAATTGTTTCTCATATAGTTTGCCCACAACCCATTAGTAGTAAGCATGCGCCAAGTGAGTCTGACTCCAGCTGCAGCATTGAGATCAGAAAGCAATCTCAAACCTACTCCCCCCTCTTCTTTTGGTAGGCAAAGATCTTTCCATGCCCATATTTTTGAAGCACCCCATATGAATTTCCTACATGCCGTAGTGATACTGCGGAGGACAGATTTTGGAATCCGATATACTTGTAGCCAGAATATTACCATACCATAAATAACTGTCTTAACCAACTCGAGGCGTCCAGAGATGGATAGAGTAGAGGAAGTCCAGCCAAAGAGTCTTTTCTTGCATTTGTCTATCAGTCTACCATACATAGACGGTTTTGGGTACTTCGAAGAGAGAGGAAGGCCTAGATAGGTAGTGATAGAAGTGCCCAGTTTAATGCCAAGTAAGTCCGATAAGTATGAAGGATTTTTGGTGCCTTTGCTGAATATGGAGGTACTCTTGTCCCAGTTGATTTGCAGGCCTGTGAGATTTGAAAAGTTTGCAAGAAGTAGTTTCAGACCTTCAAAGGTGTGTTTATTAGCCCTGCAGAATAATAATAGATCATCTGCAAAGAGAAGGTGTGAAATGGCACCAGTGCGCCGCATAGGATGAATTGTTCTGGCAACAATGGATTTTTCGACCATTAAGGAGAAGGCCTCCATAGTGATGACAAAAAGATATGGGGAAAGGGGGTCACCCTGCCTTAGCCCCCTGTTCCCATCAAAGTAACCTGTTGGGGAGCCATTAATCATAACTGAGAAGGTGGGGGAAGAAATGCATTCTCTAATCCAGTTTATAAATCTCCCGTTGAACCCCATGCGATGAAGGATAAAGTATATGAATTCTCGATTGACACTATCAAACGCCTTCCTCAAATCTAGCTTTAGGCAAGCTCTGGCCCCCATAGGATTACTAAAATCCCTTATCTGCTCATGCGCTAGTAAAGCACTGTCAGATAACAATCTGCCCTTGAGGAAAGCAGATTGATTAGGAGAGATTAACTCATGTATTACCAATTTAAGCCTGTTGCAAATGACATTGCTAATCACTTTATAAAGCACATTGCAACAGGCAATCGGCCTGTAATCACCAAGGCCATTGGCATTTTTGGACTTGGGTACCAAAGTAAGATAAGTGTGATTTATGGGATGCATAAGAGAGCTGGAACGGAAAAATGAAAGTACTGCGTCAGAGACATGTTTACCAATGGTGTTCCAGCTGTGTTGGTAAAAATAACCATTGAATCCATCCGGGCCAGGAGATTTATCCACCCCTATTTGGAATACCGCATCTTTGATTTCATCACATGATACACTTCTTTCCAGCCATCGTGCTGCAGGCCGTGTTAGCTTCTTTTTGGGGTTTATGTTTGGGAATACATTCCAGTAGTCTTCCTGATGATATAGTTTTTCATAGAACAGAGGGGCAGCTACCCTTAGCTCATCCAAAGAATCAATGTGCTTACCCTGGGAGTCAATTAGATGACTCAGATTATTTAGACTTTCCCTTGATTTAATAGCGGTATAGAAGAACTTAGAGTTCTTGTCTCCCAGGCTCATCCAGTTCTGTCGACTTTTTTGCCTTAGCATGGATTCCTCAGATTTTAGTAGGTCGGCCAACTTATTTGACAGAGCTTGTTCTTTTTCCTGTAAATTGATATTAGAGTGGAGCCCTGGTGTATTGCGCATTTTCTCAAGCTCAAGCCGGCAATTGATAATGGAGTTTTGAATAGTATGTGCATGTGCCCAGGCTTTTAAGTTAGCTTTTAGATTCCTCAGCTTGATTACTAAACGGTGCATGGCCGAACCTTGCACAGGCTGATCCCAAGAAGTAACAAGAATTTCGTTGTAGTCTTTCCAATTCACCCAAGCATTGAAAAATTTGAAAGGCTTGGGATAAGATTTACCTGAAGCCCGCAATTTAACTAGCATGGGGGAGTGATCAGAAGTTAAAGGGTCTAGGTATTCGACCATAGTATCTGGCAGTAGGCTTAGCCATGTATCATTGCAGAGGATACGGTCCAATCTTGCGGCAATCCTTCTCGTTCCGAGTCTCTTGTTACACCAGCTCAGCGAGTTGCCAATATATTTTAGATCCCGGAGCGAACAAGTATTTAAACAATGGTTGAACTCATCCAAACCTGCTTCATCGCAACTTCGACCGCCAATCTTCTCCTTAGAGTATCTTACACAATTAAAATCGCCCCCAATAAGCCAAGCTATATTCCCCACAGTAGTAGCATCAAGCATCAAGTGATCCCAGAGTTGTCTACGATCATGTCTCAGATTTGAAGCATAGATTCCAGAGATAATAACAGAAAGGCCGCAGACATTATCGCATCTGAGGCTAATGTGTTGGGGGGAGATAGACAGAATATTGGCTTGCCATACTGCATCATTGAATCCTATAAGGATCCGGCCCCCTTTGTGCTGGCGGAAGTTATCCACAGTGCTCCAACCTCTTGGGAAGAAATTGTTCCAATTCTCCTTGCCGACTTTCAGCTTCGTCTCAAACAACATCACAAAAGAAGGGTTAATTTTTTTGAGTCTATCCCGTAGGTCCCTTCGTCTCACTGGGTTATTAAGACCACGGGTATTCCAAAAAAATATGCTCATGGGTTCAAGATTGGGTTAGTACCCCCGGTCCCATGTATACGGGAACTTCTACGCTGCACTTTCACGGTGGGTATGGGTGCTCCTGACTTCTTAGCTGCTTTAGTACTTTCCGTCACTCTGGCCTCCTCCAGCTCATCAACCCAGTCTTGGTTTAAATAAGTGAGCTCTGATGGTATGATATCAAGGTCCTTATCACTTTCCTCATCAATTAAAGAGCCTTGTATAGGCATTTCTGGACAGTAGTCCGGTCCTGTTGAGCCATGCTCCCCAACAGGTCCTGGAGCAGGAGGAGACTTGTCCTTGACTGATGATTCATGGTCAGCATTTAAATCCCCCATACTGTCAGCAGTGCCCGTCACATTGTTGTCTTGCTGTGGAATGGTCCCCAATGCCGCAGTGTCATCAGGTTGCACATGTGATGATGTTTCTCCGCCCTGTCTGTCCAAACTTTCACCTTCATTATTTCCTTCACCCAGTGTGCCCTTAATTTCACCTCCCATGTTCGGAATTGCATCACAAGTTTTTTGGGCCGTATGATCTGTTGGCGGAGGTGATCCCTCCCCATCCAAGGAGTTTTTTGGAACTGCTATCTTCCCAGCGCTCTGTGGATCAGGGATTTGGATTGAAGAGAGCTTTATGTTATCTGGGCATTGAGCCTCAGCATGCCCAAAGCATATACATCGCCCACATCTAGGGGGTTCGCCTTCAAACTTGACGTCAATGTTGATGATAGTTCCATCATCCAACTCCAATCCAACCGTCTTAGGCAGGGGTTTCTTTGCAGCGACTTCGACAAGACATCTAGCATACGTCAGTCGTTCAAGCTTTGAAGTTGCTTTGTCAAGACACAGTGGATTGCCAACAACCGATGCCGCCACGTTCAAAATCTCTAGTGTCCACATGCTGAGAGGGAGGCCGTGGAACTGGACCCATACTGGAACAGTAGCCAACATGTCCCTATCATGGCGCAGAGTAGGGCTCCATCTCTGGAGAACTGTCAAACGACCATCGAATAGCCATGGCCCCCCATATAGTATACGCTCACATTCTTCAGCACATTCAAATCTGAAGTAGAAGAATCCATTCTCGCGACTGTAGATATGGACCCCCTTCTTTAGCTTCCACAGTCGATCCACCCAGGCACGGAGTTGGCCATAGTAAGGGACATCATCCAGCACATATCCAACAAGTGTGTTTTTCCAACGCTCTGCCCCCCGCTCAAGCATTGGACCCCCTACTCTTCCTACATGTACACCATCCTCCTTGGCTAGTGGGGGGATGAATGTCATCGACAAAGAGTTGGCGTATGTTCTCCGACTTGTACAGACCTCCGACCAGGTCGGCTTTGCACCACCCGTGTTGATTGTTAAATCAACTTTTGGTCTTGGGGGAATTCTATCAAACACCTTTGGTGCACTGTTTCCAGCACCTCCAATCTGCGCCTTTGCAGCTGCCCCAGTTGATGGCCGGCCCCATCTAAGATTCCGATTTGGCCTTCCCCTTTCAAAATGGTTGAGCCCCTGTTGTAAGCCTCTGTTCATGAATTCCCTTTTACCATTTGTGATGCCCGATTGCTTTGCCTTCCCCTTGTCCTTTCGCGAAATTAGTGTCCAGCCATCACCTTGTGGGTGAGAACCATCCTTAATGTTCCCTCCAATAACCCCGATCTCCCCTTGAGATCCATTTCCTTCAGGTGGATCGCCCTCATCGCTTTCCGCCAGAGCCCTCATCGCTATCTATTATATTATTTCGATCATATATTATATATGTTGTGAAGGGAATTTAGGGAGAAATAGGTGTAAGGGGTTTGGAGCCCCCTACCCGTGTATTTATAGCTTTCAATAGTGGGTTGGATGCCCAATTGGCCCATTGGGCCTATTCATAACACTTCCCCTTATCCAATCAATATTGAAATAAGAGGTGGATTCTTCAGGATCCGAGTTAGGGTAACTGTCTTGTTAAGGAAAGAACAGTTAACCCATAACTTCCACTGTTTCGGGGATGTGTTTAGGGGTGGATACTTCAGGATCCAGAGTCAACGAGGTTGCCTCGTCAAAACCTTGACTGCGGAAAACCCAGTGGGAAAAAACCTGTAGCCAAGGGAAAAGAGTACAACTCTGCAGTTGACTCCCCCTTATCTGACCAAGCTTCAGGCTTGCAGATTTCCTATGAATCTATACATCAGTCTCCTATGTATCTATGAGTTCATAGTTCTCTCATCCTGACCCAGTTTACATTTACTCACTCTCCTCATCCCAATCCCATGTACAAGTTTTTCAAAGATACTAGTAGGCAGGGATTTGGTAAGCAAATCCGCCAAGTTATTACATGATTGGATCTTCTGTACCTCAATCTGCTTTTGCTTCTGAAGGTCGTGCGTCCAGAAGAACTTGGGGGAGATATGCTTCGTCTTGTCACCTTTGATGTAGCCGTCCTGTAGCTGGGCTATACATGCTGCATTGTCTTCATAGAGTGTAGTGGGTGCAAGAACGCCGGTCGTCAGGCCGGTGGAGGTGAGTATGTGCTGGATCACCGAGCGTAGCCAAAAACATTCCTTGCTTGCTTCGAAGGTCGCAAGTAGCTCGGAGTGGGTGGATGAGACGGTTGTCATGGTCTGCTTCACAGATCTCCAGGATATGGCAGTGCCGCCATATGTGAACATGTATCCGGTCTGAGATTTCTCTGTATGAGGATCGGACCTGTAACCTGCGTCAGCATAACCAACTAAACCAGTTGATGCCCCTTTCCTGTAGAATAGACCTAAGTCTATGGACCCTTGGAGGTAGCGCAGAAGATGCTTAACTCCGGCCCAGTGCCGCTGTGTAGGTGCAGCACTATATCTGGCTAGTAAGTTTACTGCGAACGCTATGTCAGGGCGAGTGCAGTTAGCCAGGTAAAGGAGTGCACCGATAGCACTTAAATAAGGCACTTCGGGGCCTAGTACTTCCTCCCCCTCTTCCAGCGGCCGGAAGGTGTCTTTGTGTACATCCAATGATCTGACGACCATCGGAGTGCTGAGGGGGTGGCACTTATCCATCTGAAACTTTTTCAATAAGTTCGATGTGTAAGTTGACTGGTGTAACAGGATCCCATCTTTAAGATGCTCTATCTGAAGGCCTAAACAGAATTTTGATTTTCCGAGGTCTTTCATCTCGAAAGTTTCTGTCAGGCTTCTAGAAATCTTTGCGATCTCTTCTGGAGATCCGATGAGGTTTAAGTCGTCTACGTAGACGGCTATAATTACAAATCCTGTTGCCTTTGCTCTTATAAAGATGCAAGGACAGACTGGGTCGTTTTTAAATCCTTGCTGTGCAAGGAAGTCGCTCAGTCTGTTATACCACATCCTTCCAGATTGTTTTAGACCATATAATGATCTTTGCAGTTTCACTGAGTAGATGTCACGTTCTCTCTCTTTTAGTGCTGCAGGCAAAGTATAACCGTCAGGCAATCTCATATAGATGTCTCGGTCTAGGTTGCCATATAGGTATGCAGTAACCACGTCCATGAGTTGCATATCTAAACCCTCTTGTGCTGTTATGCCAATGAGGAATCGGAAGGTGATCGCGTCCATGACCGGGGAGTATGTGGCTTCAAAATCCACCCCAGGACGTTGGGTAAAACCCTGCGCTACAAGCCTTGCTTTGTAGCGTACGATCTCATTCTGTTCATTTCGTTTTCTAACAAATACCCATTTATAAACCCACAGGTTTTACACCTTTTGGTGTCTGGACTATTGGTCCGAAGACCTTGCGTTTGGTGAGTGAATCCAACTCCACTCCTATTGCCGCTTTCCACTTTGGCCAATCATCTCTGCTTTGACATTCTGTCAGAGAGCGTGGTTCAATATCATCGTCGCAGTACGCGACGTTGATGGCAATATTACACGCAAATGTGTCATCTATTGTTGTGCTTTTTCTGTCCCAATACTCCCCAGTTCGTACATAGTGTATCGATACTTCATTTTCTCCCGGTTTTTCCTCTTCATGAGAGTTTGGGAGAGATGGGGTAGCAGGGCTTAAATTAGCATCCTGTGGTGGTATTTGTTTACCATTGCCAAGGGTCCTACTCTTTCGAGGGACTTGGTCCTTGGATCCCGGTGGTCGTCCTCTCTTTTTGAGAGGTCCAACCATTTCTGCTGCAGGCGGATTGCATCCATTTTGCGGTATGTCAATCCTAGCTGGAGTGTTAGCAGCAGGGACGTGTGATTTGACAATCTTCTGGTTGTCAGTAAATTTGTCCGGCAAGAGATGGACAGTGTTTTGGATGTGGAGAATCTTCAGGACCTCCTCCTCACACTGGCTTGTTGGCGGATCAAAGTGACAAAGTTTTTGTATCCCAAGTGATACTTTCTGAAGCTTCGGGCTTCTTTGTCTGTGAGCCTAGTCTTGGGAACGATGTTTCATCGAATTCACAGTCTTCTAGACGTGCCTTAAAGACGTCCCCCGTAAGGGGTTCTAGGAATCTAATTATGGAGGGGGTGTCAAACCCAACATAAATGCCTAGGCGACGTTGTGGACCCATCTTTGTCCTTTGTGGTGGTGCTATGGGGACGTATACTGCACAACCAAATATTCTCAAATGTGAGACAATTGGTGGGGCTCCAAGTGCTAGTTGCATTGGAGAAGATGACTGACCTCCAGAGGGTCTTAATTTTATTAAAGATGCAGCATGCAAAATTGCATGACCCCACGCATTCACTGGCATCTGGGATTGAAGTAATAATGGACGAGCGATCCATTGCAGTCTCTTAATTAGAGATTCTGCTAACCCATTTTGGGTGTGAACATGCGCTACAGGATGTTCGACTTCAATTCCCTGAGCTTGGCAATAGTCTAGAAAGACTTGTGACGTAAACTCCCCCGCATTGTCCAGACGAAGTTTCTTTATCTGGTGATCGGGGAAGTGGGCCCGTAACTTTATTATCTGAGCTAAAAGCTTAGATAGTGCTAGGTTACGGGGTGGACAGTAGGCACACATGTGACCACTTAGTTGATGCGTCTATCAGGACCATAAAGTACCTGAACGGACCACTTGATGGGTGAATCGGCCCACAAATGTCTCCGTGGATTCTTTCCAGAAAGCTGGGAGACTCCACATCCACTTTCAGTGGAGAGGGTCTCGTGATCAGTTTACCCTTGTAACAGGGTGGACATGGGAATTTGCCTTTTTGAAGAATCTTCAGGTTCTTCAGGTCAATGCCCCTGGAGTTCTTTATGATGCGGTACATCATAACCGAACCAGGGTGTCCCAGTCGATTGTGCCAGAGTTGGAATTCTGGTGTTTGGGGGCACTGCAGGTGCTCCACCATGGATGTTTCTGGAGTTTGTATACTTGTTTGGTAGAGTCCCGAGGGGAGTCCCTTGAAACGTTCCACAATGGTTTTTGAACCATTTGTAAGAGCCGTTACAAGCAAGTATTCCCTTTTATCTTCCTCGACCGTCTCTAAGTGATATCCGTTTAAACGGATGTCTTTAAAACTTAGGAGGTTTCGGATGGATTTTGGGGAGTATAACGCATTTTTAAGTGTTATTTGTGTGTTGCCGGGGAGCAATATAATTGCTTCCCCTGATCCTTCGATTATATTTGCTGGTCCTGAGATTGTTCTCAGTGGGCCAGAATAACTACTTACGCTCGTGAAATAGTCTATGTTTTGAAGGATCGAGTGCGTCGATGCACTGTCCACTAGGCAGATAAGTTCCATATCTAAAAAATGGGGAAAGACATTCAAGCAATAAATATAGATAAAAGATTCACTTTCATAAATAAATGCTAAAAAGATATTGTTTGACATGGAAAATAGAACTAGATACGATGCATAAAAATTTAAGATACATTGCTAATTGCATAAAAGTGGTCCAGATCTAGAGAGTATCATCTCCCATGAAATCTTCGGGAGTCCATGAGGTCTCTGCCAACGCTGCGCTCTCCATCAGGTTTGTCTCAGCTCGAGGCTTGAGGCTTGCCTGGTAGAGGTCCTGGAGGTGTTTTGCTGTGCGGCAGATTCTGGACCAGTGGCCCGTCATCCCGCATTTTGAGCATTTGTCCTCCCAGTCTTTCTTGGGAGTGCCTCCTTTGTTGGGAATCCTCTTCTGCTTCTTGTCCACGAACTTCTGGTTCTGGGGAGGAGCTGGGTGAGTGGCCTTCTTCCGCTGCTTCTGTTTTTTCCATTTCTAGAATTTTGCCTTTTTGTCCGTCTTCTTCTTCTGGGAAGACTGGAAGTGGGCCTCTGCAGGAGGTGGCAATGGAGCGGAGCCAGGAGGGCGCAGGTTGTGGGTGGCAACCAACAGGTCTCTGTTCTGTTCAGCCATGAGCAGGCATGAAAGAAGGTCAGAGTATTTTGTGAACTTCCTCTCTCGATATTGTTGCATAAGGATCATGTCCTTTTCGTGGAAGGACGTAAACGTCTTTTCCAGCAACATCTTCTCCGTCACTGGTTCACCACACAACTTCAGGCGTGAGGTGATGCGGAAGAGAGCTGAGTTGTACTCCGCTACGGATTTGAAATCCTGTATGCGGAGGTGAGTCCACTCGTACTGTGCACGGGGGAGTATGACATCCCTCTGATGTCGGTACCTCTCCTCGAGTGCATCCCACAGCTCGTAAGGGTCCTCTACAGTGAGGTACTCGTCCTTTAAGGTCGAGTCTAAGTGTTTCCTGATATATATAATGGCTTTCGCCTTTAATATATCGGAAACTTCCTCTGTATGAGGTGCTTCCACTGAAGCCTCCTTGTTAGCTGGGGCAGTACTAGTTGTTGCATTTTCAGTCTGTGTGAGACTGAAACCATGATAGCGCAGATGGAACTTCAGGTCCAACTGCCAACTCAGGTAGTTTGACCCATCAGCCTTCAGGACTGAGAAGTCTACATTTGCGAGTCTGGCCATTTTATGATCTAGCATGTACGGAAAAAAAATAGCATGTATCATTAAGACTGAAAATAAGATAGACATCCACGCATGTAATGTAGTCATTTTCATGAATTTAAATTACTGTGGTTTTAACATACATGCTTTTTTTTCCAGGTAATGTGAATAATTAATTACTAAAAATTAACAATCACGCATGCTGTTTGAAGGTTTTCATTGTGACATTAAAACATGGTATTAAAGCTAATTAATCAACCATGCAGTTTAATGAAAAACAATGAAAAACAGAAATAATGACCTTAGGCTATGGGGATCAGCCAGCCGACACCGAAAAATAAATAAAAAGTCCAGTCCGAAGTTACATCAAAAATAAAATGCATGAATATAAATTACAACTCGGGAACTTCAGAGAGAAGCCCCTATCTTCATTGAGCGAAACGCCTTCAGCTTCTTTTTGGTGTCCTTCGGTCTTCTTTTTACATTTTCATCCTCACATACAAAGTTTCTCTCAAAAAGAAAAAGAATGCGGGAATTTAAAACGGTGTCGGAAACCTGGCTGATCCCTAAAAACATAGCCTAATATTTGCACATCCACGCAGATAATATTTTTGCAACATACAACCACGCAGATAATCTAAAAGACACAGGCATTTAAAGTAATTAAAATTGTGTGTCGTGCAAAAAACATTTTTTTTTTGAAAAACTTTTTGCCTTTTTGATCCATAATATAATGTTTTATTTTACCGCTTTCAACCCTTTTTAAAAAAATTTCTTTTAACTATTTTGGGCTTTTTAGGGCCTATAAATAAATAAAATAATTTCTGTGGATGGGCTAATTTTCTGGCCTTTTGGGCCATGAAAACAACCCATTAGGGTTAAAAATTGGGCCTCTCCCGAAAAATAGCCCGTTAGGGTTAGGGTTTCTGGAAACCCTAGGGGGGGCCCGCGGCGTGTCGCCGCGACGGCTGGCCGCGTAGGGCGCGGCCGTCGTGGCGGCGACAGGCCGCGGCCGCGGGCCGCGGCCGCCACGGCGGCGGGTCGCGGCTTCAGGCCGCGGCCTGAGGCCGCGGCGTTTGTTTCCTCCGGCGGCGCGAAGGGCGCGCCGCCGTTTCGCCCTACGGGCGTACGGAAATTTGGATCGAAGGCGGGGGGTAAAAATCGGGTTTTTCAACAGTTTTGATCGCTAAAAAACAAGTTTTTATTGTTTTAAACATGCAGATCTTATTAAAAATGTTGAATTTAACCGAGTTTGTGAACTTTTTGATCCTAAAACATGCAGATCTAATGAGAAAAGCAAGTTTAGATCTAAAAGTTTGGATTTTTACCTACTAGATTCGACGAGGAATCTAGGCGACGGTTGGTGAAGGATGCCCTTTTCGCTCCCCGTTGAGAAGATTACGATCTTCTTTTTCTGAGCGATTTGTGGATCTCCTTTCCCGCGAGCCGCCGTCTCCTCCAACGAGCGTGATCGTGCTGATAACGTGTTGTGAAGGGAATTTAGGGAGAAATAGGTGTAAGGGGTTTGGAGCCCCCTACCAGTGTATTTATAGCTTTCAATAGTGGGTTGGATACCCAATTGGCCCATTGGGCCTATTCATAACAATATAAGTATTCTATAAACATGATCAAAATGTACAAAGGTAGGTTAGGAATTAGACGCATTAGGATGAGGAGAGCACACAAGCATCGTCACTCATCACTAAATTGTCCGAACCCCACACCCGATCCTCAAACTATTACAAGTAGCAGTGAGTACAAATGAGAACACACCCTCAGATGTGTGGCTAAGCACAACTACCCAAATTGAGCCAAACAAAATAGGCTCAAATCTCACCCACAGTCACGGATATCCCAATTAGACAGTATTTCGGCCGAAGTCGGTCCCTAGCATCCAGCTTCCCCATCGCTAGCCTTACATCACTCGCGATTGCATCAAATAAGAGGGTCTTTGGTTTGGAAGAGTTCTCAAAGATTCGCCTATTTCGCTCTTTCCAAATGTGCCAGACGATGGCCGCGATATCATGTGTTCCAGCTTATTTGCCTATATATATGTTGATTGCTACTTATTCGAGAGAGGATTTTGGATGAGGTGATTGAAAGACACATGCCAAATGTCACATGCTCGGTTGAATTATTCACCAAACCTCTGAGTAGGCCGAGGGTAAAATATATTTGTACTAAGCTGAGAGCATATGAAACATGTGTTCCAGCTTGAGGATGAGTGTTAAGGTTGTATTAAAATTAGGAAAGTTTCTAAGTTCGAAAAATGAAAGTTAGAAATATGAAACTTAGAAGTATGAATTATTTCTTTTTAGATTGAGGTAAAGAGTCAAATATTACTTGTAATCCTAATAGTATTTGTGTTGAATTTTTAGCAATATCAACAACAGTAGTGCCCCAATTTAGGGTTGAGGGTTTTTGAATAATTCATCTCTTTTTCTTTTGGCATGGATATTTTGGTAAGTACAACTTTTATGGATTTTTATCAGATGGGCTACAGAAAGCACAACTATTATGGAATATGCCAAAAACGTGAATCCTACTTGACGGCTTCTTTGAAATATTTATTTATCATATCCTAGTAATACTTATATGCGAACTCTTGGAAGTACTTCAATATTCTATTTAAGAAATATTTCAAATTTTTGGATGGAATGACATTTTAAATACTGAATTCAGCTTATACCAATGGTGGGAATCTGAATATTTAACAGACCCTTGGAAATACTTCAAGATCCTAGAAGTATTTCAAATTTTTTGGATGAAGTTCAGTGGGATTCTGACACTTCTTTCTCACCAAGGAGACCCTAAAATTAGGGGTGACAGATGAGTCAGGTTGGATTGGATTGGATTGGACACGGGTTGGGTCATTTTTGGGTCACCTGGTAGACTCTTGACCTGCACCTTATCCGTGGTGGTTACAAGTTAGAGTATGTTATCTATACTTGACCCTTATATTTTGGGTTGACTTGACCAGACTATTTACTTTTTGGGTCAGTAGGTCTTCATGCGGGTCTGATTCGGATCAACCGGAGTTGAACCCTTTATCGTACGATGTTTTGCAACGCAACAGCTACACGGCAGTACTTCCAAACAGCAAGTTCTCATGAATCAAGTGCTTCAATACAAGGTGAACCAACATATGTAAGATAAAATTAATTAGCAACATATGTTAAATAAGGTATTTATGTTTTGAAGCGAAGCCTGTAAGATAAAAATTTACTAGCAACACGTTAACTAACTGGTTCACAAAATCGATTTCATCAGTGAGATAACGATAATGATCAGGGAATGAGAATTGGGATTGTGTATGGAGGTGACATGGGTTTGTGTCAGGGAGTTGGGAGGATGCTGGCAAATGTAAGCATGTTGGCATGGCTTCGATCGTGTTTGTGATGCTTTGATTTTGTTGGCAAAGGAATGATCGGGGACTCATGGGAAAGATTAAGGCGAATGACGCTTTGAATCATTGGCAAGGCTTCAGACTTGTCAGATGGTTTTTCTGTCGTTGGTGAGAGATCGAATCTTGGCCAGAATTTAGGTTTGGAAAGACAATTAGGGCCAGGCACTCTTGGAGAGGGGAGATTTTTGGGTTGGGTGGTTTGCTCTTATATGACAGGTCATAACAGGTCGATATTTTTAGCCTGGAGCTCACTCCACTAACCACCTTTGCCCCTTGCTCTGATACCAATTTGATATCCCTCACACGATGCCTAAGAATGTTCTTCAACAAAATAAGCATATCCTAACCCTAGCCCACGCCCTCACTTATATAATGTTTAGGCGTGGTGCATACAGCAAAACTAGCAAAACTTATTGTGCATAAAGAAACTTCGCCCAAACAGTCGGTGCGCATAGCAATTACTCATTCGGCCTCCTCTGATACGTAATGATCGCATCATTATGCCGCTCCTAAAAGAGCCACCTTGTCGTCAAGGTGGTGCATGAAGTCCGCGGAGGCCCTACTCCAAGTGCGCGCAAGCCTCCACCTGGATCAAAAGGATGAAAATGATCTCCACCGCTTTCACTGCCGTTCTGAAGAAATCCAGATCTGAAAGGTTCAGATCTGAAAACTCGAAGATCTGGATCTGAAAATTTCAAATCTGAGACTTTCAGATCTGGATCTGAAAATTTCAATCTTTCAGATCTGGATCTGAAACTCTCAGATCTGAGAATTTCAGATCTGGATCTGAAAGATCTGGATCTGAGACTTAGATCTGGATCTGAGAATTTCAGATCTGAGACTTAGATTTGGATCTGAAAATTTCAGATCTGGATCTGAAAGATCTGGATCTGAAAGATCTGGATCCGAGACTTTCAGATCTGGATCTGAGACTTGAAAATCTGGATCTGAAACTTTCAGATCTGAGGCGCCGCTCTCCTCTTTCTCCACCTCATCCTCAGAGAAGTACCCATGAGACTTCATCAGATCGGAGTCCGCAGCTTCATCAAGACCCAATGATCTATAAGCTTGCTCACTGTAAAAGAAGACATAAAAATTTCTCGGATCATAATTCAAGATTTCTGACCCCAAATCTATGCATTTCCAATAGCGTCCAATCATCAGGTAACACCCCATGAAATTGGCTAAACATTGCAAGTGTTGAGCTTTCCCCTTGGTTGCGGAAATGCAATCGTAATAAGATTTAGCAATTTCATATTGGCTAGCTGCATCATGAAATTTTTCATATCGAAAGAGCGTGTTCCCTTGCCGCAGCGCCGTGCTTGTTGTAGCAATTCACCGATGGATCGTAGATGCTCTGATACCAATTTGATACGATCCGGTGGATCAAATCAATAAAAACCAGATTTTTAAAGAGGAAAAATTAAAAAGGTGGTGTTTTTATTTGGAATTTGATGAAGAACAAAGATAACTTGAGTTCCTTCGAGACGAATCCGATCTCTTAGTTTTTATTTGAACGGATAAAAGCCTAAAGATCCCTCACAAGATGCCTAAGAATGTTCTTCAACAAAATAAGCATATCCTAACCCGAGTCCACGCCCTCACTTATATAATGTTTAGACGTGGTGTGTACAACAAAACAAGCAAAACTTATTGTGCATAAAGAAACTTCGCCCAAACAGTCGGTGCGCATAGCAATTACTCCTTCGGCCTCCTCTGGTACGTAATGATCGCTTCAGACAGGCACACCAGTTAAGTTATATACTGGTCACACCCAAATATGGTCGACCCATTCACATTTGTAGCAGCAGCAGCTTGGTTACGGTTTGGGTTCTCCAGCTCTGGTTTTGATGGCTAGCTCCACCTTAAAATGATGAGTTTATTATTCTATACATGGGTTGTTTGAGCTTGTGGTGAATATGAAAACTGTAAAATCAGGACTGGAAGCATTGCTGAAAATATCTCCTGAAACTAATTATGATTCGGGTGTTAAGTATTTCAATTTAATACTATTTAATGGGCGTATTCATTTTTCTTCTTAGTATCTAGTTGCCCTATTCTAAGAGTTGAAATTAGAACTGTTTTGGGGGGCGATGTTTCTTTATCCTTCTACTATCAAGTTATATCAGCTTTACAATCTGATTTTCCTCATATCTGGAACTGTTTATAATGATTTGTTGTTCTCCAGCTAAATGAGTTGCAATGTTTCAAGCTTCCGTGCCCTGTTATTTGCATTGGTGGAATAGTACAGATCGAGCTTCTGGGTCGGGTTCAGATACAAGAAATGGATCATTTATATTATATATGGTGAGCCTTGAAAACTTCACTATTTACATTTATAGTCCTGGTCATTCTGCTAAAAATGCTTCTCATGCCTCGCGAGGCATGGGCTTCTCCCTAATATTTCTTAGTACAACTTAAGATGTATGAGAAACAGCCAAAGGTATGTTCTCATCCCTCTTTTTGTGTTGGGGGCATGCGTGATCTGAACCCATGTAGTTAGACTTTACTAAGCCGCTGTAAATGGCACTGAAGTGGAACCTGCTTATTCATATTGGAGTGTGGAATGCTTGGACCAATGTGAAGAATACACACACGTGGTGCTTCCTATCTGGTGGATATTAGGGCCTAATTGATGGATAACAGGGATCATATGTGAAAGTCAGTACGCAGTTAAGAATATAACGAACAACGAAAAGACACGCAGCACGCAAGAACACACAAGGATTGGTATCGCAGTTCGGTGCGCACGCTTACATCTGCGGGGCCACGCCCAGAAAATAGAATACTTCACTAAAAATATCGGAGAATACAAATTCTACAATTCACGCTTTAATAAGGAAAAACACTCTGATCCTTAAAACAAACCGTGATGGGATGATCGCAATCAACCCCGTGAAGTATTCTTGGCAAGCTCCCCTTGCCTGCAAGCTCCCCTTGCCTGCAAGCTCCCCTTGCACCACCGACTTGATCAACTCCCTTGATCCTGCGTGTGCAGCAGTCGGCCTCCCTCCCGGAGAATCTCCTTAAACTTTTCAATGCAAGCGTCAACCCTAGCCGCCAAACATTCCACGCCTTAAAAGGCTAACGCCCCGCAATCTTCGGTTCAATCTGCACGCCGGCAATCAAACCTAGATTTGATTCTATCTACAGCAACAACTGCACCATCTTCAACAAGAAAGAGATCCCGAAAGATCCGTAAGTGGCAGTTGCAAGAGTATTGATTTGCCGAAAATCTCTCTTCAATCGATTCGCAAGAGATTATGCCCAATCAACTATAAATCAGTTAATAACCACCATAAGAGCAAGAATAGCAAGATAGAAAATAACGGAATACGCAAGCTCCAGTTGCGCATCCTATTGAGCACCAAAGCACCAAATATGCAAGTAAACATATTTTGTTGAATATCCTGGTCCAACAACCTGTTCAACAAAATGTCCAACATTCTCTTCTACATACGGCAGGGACATCAACCTATCCAACATTCTCCAGAGCCACATATGACAAGACGCATACAAGAATGATCACATGATAAGTCCTAACAATCTCCCCTTTTGTCATTTGGTGGCACAACATACGGTATGATAGAAGAGGAGGTCATTGATAACTTTTCAAACCCTTGAAGCCACATTTCATCAGTAGACACCCAACACAATGACATTCAACAAAACGTTCAACAAAACGTCCAACAAACCAAAGTCCAACAAACCATACCGCATACCACTTCTCCCCTTTTGCGCCACAAAAGACAAATACTTCAGAGATCCGCAGAGGGACCACTCCGTAGAGAGGACAGCTTGCTTTGCAGCAACGCCTTGTGGCGAAGCAGAAGTACCCGCTGACTGTCGATAAACAAAAGTTGATCATCAATATTCTGAAGAGCGGCCTCGAGAAACTGAATATCAACCACACTCGCCGAGGAAGTAGTGGCATCAGCAGCAGGACAGAGAGGAGACTGAGATGCTGGAGGCACAGTGACAGAAGGTTCAGCATGAGGAGTTGGAGAGGATGTTGAAGGAACATCATGAAGAGAGGGTAACACATCAGAGATATCATCCATTTTTCCAGCTACAGACTTTATCGTAAACGAAATACTATCACAAGATGAAGGGAGATCAGACAAAGACAGGGGCACCCTTTGTGCCAGGAGCATCATAGATATAAGAGCTCCATGAGGTAAAGAAGTCCCGGAGGTGGATAACTCAGCAAACGACAAGATAGAATCAAAGATAATCCTGCCCAAATTGAAGGCCTGAGAGGTTCCTGCAGAGAATAACAACCTGCACATGTCTCGAGTAACCACAGACACATTTGAAGTCGGGAGCCAATTCCTTGTGGCAATTCTGAAGAGAATAAAGTACTTGGCCGTAAGAGCGGATGAAGGAAAGACAGATGATTTCTTAGGCCACTTCTGAAGCTTCTCTGCAGTCACAACTCGAATCAGTCTATCAAACTCCACTTCTGAAGACTCTCCGTAAGCAGGAGCAGATTGAGGACATTTCCATTCCAGTAATTTGTTCAGAGAGGAAGGAGAGAAGTTAATAATCTTGCCTCGAACATAATTTCTGCAATGCCAACGGGAGGAGCCATCTCCAGCAGTTTTGGATAAATTACAGTAGAATTCCCTGACTAACACAGGATAGTAGGAACTGAAACAGGTTGCAGCATGATACAATCCGAGATTCTTCAGTATAGCAGCTATCTGGGTCTTGTCAAAAGATGCCATGTTCAGAACCTTTTCAGGAAGTAATGATCTCTCCGAGTAAGATGACCATCGGTTCTTGCGAGCTTTGTCAAAGAAAATTCTGCTAAAGGCATCTGAAGAAGTAAATGACGGAGAACGAGAGGAACTTGAAGCTGAGATTTTGGACCTCTTAGAGGGAGAACCATCAGTATTAGACGAAGGAGCAGAGCGCTTCTTGGAGCAGGATCGAGCCTTGCGCATGAATGAGGACAAGGGAGGTTCAGTAGGCCCATGGGCCTCAGGTGATGCACCCTGTGTTGCAACATTTTGTGCAACAGTATGTTCAACACTAGCTTCCTTGAAGGAATCAGGCCCGATATCAGTTTCAACATTTAGTCTCACATTGTCACCACCAACAGCAGAAGTATCTTGACTCAGGGTACATATTTCTATGATCACTTCATCATTTACCTCACAGCCAGCTGAGCCACCTCCAGACACACCATCTGCAGTGACCTTATCCGAAACAACATGCATCTCACCAACTCCAGTTTCAGAGCTGTTGGGGAGATCCTGATGAATTTCAAAAGATCCTAAATCCATAGGAGTGGGGCCAGGTTCATCAGACTCATTTAGAGACTGAATTTTTTGAGACATATCATCAGCAAGTAGCATGTCTTCCTCAGTGACTTTCAGAGACGACTCCTTACTACTGTCTGCACAATCGTGATCAAATTTCTCGGTGTCTTTTCCAGGCTCAGAAGCATCTTGAGATGAGGAATTAGGCACATTTTGAGGACACATATTCACATCACAATTAGGGTCATTGATCACGTTCTGAGATCCTTCATCCACAGACCTGGGGGGTGCAGTGACAGATATCTCTTCCTGTCGTGGAACAGCATACCTTTTCTCATCACTAGGATCACCTTTCTCCACATCTTCCTTGCTTCCCTGCACATCATCCTGCACAACAGGATTCTCTGAAGGAATATTAGACGAAGACGTTCCTGTAGTCCCCCTAGACTTAGGTAAATCAGCAAACACAGGGGAGTCTTCAGAATCTGAGATGTCTATCACGTCAATTTCAGAGATTTTAACAAATGATTTCGGGTTCCAGGTTCGAATGACAACTTTTCTATCACGAGGAACTCTAACACTCATAACTTTCCCCAAAATCTTCTTTTGCATGAGACCTTTAAAATGAATATGAGATACATCCACATAAGAAAGATCCAATTCTTTTCCTGTTCTCCGCAAAAACCAGAACCAGTCTTGAATAGTTACCTGATCAGGAAAACTTTCATCATCATCATACACATCATCTTCCACGGGATTTTTGGGAAGAGGAATTTCAAGAATTGGGGAAAAACTCACCAACTCTAAATTAGAGACATTAGAAGGATGCATGCCACCAAACGAGGGAGAGGAGAGAGATGGAGAGGGATTACCACAGAAGGATCTTTGCTCAGGACGAGAAAACACTCCTTTTCGTTTAACAGAAGACGACGAGGAAGGCGGAGCACTTTTCCGAGCGGATGTCGTTCGTCGAGAAGACCGACGAGGAGGCAGCGACGACTCTTCCGACTGATTTCTTGTCATTGAAGATAAACTGGGAGAGATTTCGACTAAGCCGATTTCAAGAACCCTAGATGAGAAGATAGGAGAATCTTGGAGAAAAATTTGAGTTGAGAGAAAAAGCGAAAATGCGCCTTGGGAACGGAAAGAATCAGAGGGTTATAAATATCGGGTAAGGATATAAAGGAAACCCAACCCGTCAGCAGAAATCAGAAGACCCTCATAATGTTGCAACATGATGTTGCAACAAAGTTCTCAACACAGGAAGCAGCATTAGATACGACACAGCCCTAGGGCTTGCCGCAATTCTTCAAATCTGGCAGAATCAAGGGGCTTTGTAAAAATGTCCGCTAGTTGATTAGCTGTAGCAACATACTCCATGACTAGGGACTTCTTCTCAACCAGCTCTCTAATAAAGTGATGTCGGATGTCGATGTGCTTCGTTCTGGAATGCTGGACAGGATTCTTGGAGATATTTATAGCACTCTGGTTGTCGCATAAAATGGTCATAACTCCTTGTTCCAGTCCATAGTCTATCAACATTTGCTTCAACCATAGTAATTGAGTACAACAACTCCCTGCAGCAATATACTCAGCCTCTGCTGTAGATAACGATATGGAGTTCTGTTTTTTACTATACCATGACACCAGATTGTTCCCCACATAAAAACATCCTCCGGTGGTGCTTTTCCGATCATCTGTATTTCCTGCCCAGTCAGCATCGCTATATCCTGAGACAAGAGTATTCGTATCCTTTGTATACCATATACCATAGTCTGCTGTTCCGCTTATATACCTGATAATCCTCTTTACGGCAGTAATATGAGATTCCTTAGGACTTGCTTGATAACGAGCACAGACTCCAACACTAAAGCTGATATCCGGTCGGCTATCTGTTAAATATAACAGGCTGCCTATCATGCTTCTGTAGAGGGTGACTTCAACATCTCTTCCTCCTTCATCCTTAGAGAGTTTTTCAGATGTACTCATGTGAGTCCTAACATGTCTAGCACTTTCTAAACCAAATCTTTTGACAAGATTTCTAGCATACTTGCTCTGCGAGATGAATAGACCATCTTGACACTGTTTAACTTGGAGCCCAAGAAATACATTCAACTCACCTACCATGCTCATTTCAAACTCCCTTTGCATGATATTTATAAACTAATGCACAAGTTGTTGTGATGTTGAACTGAAGACTATGTCGTCAACATAGATCTGGGCAATCATCACACTTGATCTTGTCCTTTGAACAAATAAGGTCTTATCAGCTCCTCCTCTTTCGTATCCCTTCTTGAGAAGATATGTGGTCAATCTTTCATACCAGGCCCTTGGAGCTTGTTTCAGCCCATACAACGCCTTCTTCAGCTTGTACACATGATTTGGAAGAAACGGATCAGCAAAGCCTTTGGGTTGTTCAACATACACTTCTTCATTCAACAACCCGTTCAGAAAGGCACTTTTCACGTCCATTTGGTGTAGTTTGAAATTTAGACTACATGCAACCGCAAGTAATAGTCTAATAGATTCCAACCGTGCTACAGGAGCAAATGTCTCATCGAAGTCAATACCTTCCACTTGGGTATACCCTTGAGCAACAAGCCGGGCTTTATTCCGGGTAACATTTCCCTTCTCATCTGTCTTGTTTTTGAATATCCATTTTGTCCCAATGACATTAGTTCCTTTCGGTCTTTCCACAAGACTCCAGACGTCATTTCGTTGGAACTGGTTTAATTCCTCTTGCATAGCTGAGACCCAAAAATCATCTCCAATTGCTTCCTTCACATTTTTTGGTTCGGTAGTAGAAAGAAAACAAGCATACCCAGCAAGATCTCTGTAATTAACACGACTGATGCCTCTGGTGCGACGACTGTCGTGAACGTCACCAATGATTAGCTCCGGCGGATGATCTCGTATAATCTTTGTAACTCCCTCAGCACCTTGTGCACTTTCAGCTTCTTCTTGAGTCGACTCCATGGTGGCAGTATCCTGTGTTGCAACAATTTGTTCAACATTGTTCTGTACGGACTTGTTTGTTGCAACATCTCTTTCAACATGAGCATCATCCTCATTTCTGTCTTCTGGAACTCCTTTATCACCAGTTAGAATACATTCTCCCTGATCAAAGTCATCAACAACAACATTAATGGACTCCATCATGACATCAGTTCGTTCATTCAACACACGGAAAGCACGACTCCTTGTTGAATATCCCAAGAAAATTCCTTTATCACTCTTGGTGTCGAACTTCCGTCTTGGTGTCCGATCTTACAGAATGTAGCACTTGCTTCCAAAAATATGAAAGTAGGAGACATCAGGCTTTCGACCTTTCCATATTTCATATGGAGTTTTCTCAGTCTGTGGTCGAAGATAAACCCTGTTGATGGTGTAGCATGCAGTATTAATGCTTCAGCCCACCACTTAATATTCACTTTTCGGGCGTTCAGCATAACACGAGCCATTTCCTGAAGAGTTCGATTCTTCCTTTCAACAACTCCGTTTTGCTGAGGAGTCTTAGGAGCCGAGAATTCATGTCCTATACCTTGTGCCTCACAGAATTCAGAGAATGAGTGGTTCTCAAACTCTTTTCCGTGATCACTTCGGATGCGAATGACTTTCCCTATGTTGTCTCCTCTTTCTACTTGAAGACGAGTACACAGTTTTTTGAAAGCATCGAATGTGTCTGATTTCTCCTTCAGAAAATCCACCCAGGTGAATCGTGAAAAATCATCAACACAAACAAAAATGTACTTCTTACCTCCGACACTTGTTTCTGAAGTGGGTCCAATCAGATCCATATGCAGCAGCTCCAGAGTTTTTGACGTTGTGATATTCTGAATTTGTTTGTGACTAATTTTCTTCTGCTTACCCAGTTGGCAGGCTTCGCACACTCCTTTCTTCTTGAATAACGTAGGCATTCCTCGGACAGCTCTTGCTTTGGAGATTTTCAATAAGGTCTTGAAGTTAACATGGCCTAACTTCTGATGCCACTGTTCAGACGCATCTGTGGTGATGCTCAGGCATCTGTCAGGTGCTTGCAACAGGTAGCAATTGTCACTAGATCTTTTTCCAGAAAGAATGCACACTTCATCACCATTAAACACAAGACATTCATTTTTGTTGAACCGAACCAGCAGGCCTTGATCGCACAGCTGACTTATACTAATGAGATTGGCCTTTAAATTTTCAACATGCATCACATCTTTCAATTTCAGAGTTTCTGTCATATTCAGATTACCTTTCCCAATAACTCTGCTTCTCTGTCCATCCCCGAAGGTGACATGACCTTTATTCCCAGCAATGTACTCAGATAGAAGACCCTTGTTCCCTGTCATGTGCCGAGAGCACCCACTGTCAAAATACCACTGATTTTCCGCAAAGGTGGCCAAGGATGTGTATGCAACCATACTGAACAGTTCCGACTTCTTAATCCATTTCATGGTTGTCTGTTGTTGTGGATGAATAATATTTCTTCCTTCACTCACATGCTTCATACGCCTGAAACACCTCCAATCATTATGTCCCATTTGTTTGCAGTAACCGCATATAGGTTGCCTAAGAGTAGTACCTCTTCTGTTCTTTCCTCGTGACTTGGCCTTATCATGTGAGCTCCTTTTAACATGTTCCTTAGCATTGAGATTACTCCTGGTCTTGGGTGTGTGAAGATGACTTCCTCTGTTGTAACCAACTCCTGTTCGATCTCCAGCAACTTTTCCCATGTTGAGGATGTCATCGAGTTTGGTTTTTCCAGAGTTCCATCTGTTAACAGTGCTTTCTGCCTTCTCAGCTCTCATTACGGCTCTCTTCATATTTCTCTCACAGTTTCGGAGACTTGCTTCAGTCTTCAGAAGTTTGACTTGATATGCATTCTTCTCACTTCTCAACTTAGAGCATCCATCTTTCAGTTTCTTGTTGACTTCACAGATTTCCATCCATTTGTAGAACATAGTTTGATAGGCTGTGCGGATTTCCTCATCATCAATATCTTCTTCACTCCCAACTTCTGATTCAACTTCCCTGTCAGAATTAGCATCATTTGTTGCAACATTTTGTACAACATGTTCTCCCTTGTGCTTTGATGTTGCAGCACATGTTGCAACATTATGTTCAACAAGACTGATGGACTTGCCTTCAGATTTGTCACTCAGAATAGCTGTGAAAGCAACATAATTACTAGTTATGTCTTCATCTTCCTCGCTACCTCCAGAGTCTTCATCGCTCCAAGTGCTGGCGAGAGATTTCCATTTTTGCTTCTTAAGAGTGTTTGCACACTCTGCCTGTATATGTCCGAAACCTTCACATTCTCTACACTGTATTCCCTTTCCTTTGTTTTTAGACTCATACCTTTGTATAGGACGACCAGCAATCCTTTCACCTGCAGGGGGTCCTGTCCGCACCTTTTTATTAGTAGCTTTGAAATTCTGACCTTTATTGCTGATCTTTCTCATCATCTTGCTAAAGTTTTTTGTGAGAAGCGCGATATCATCTTCGAGTTCTGTCTCATCATCAGATTTTGACAGTTCACTGGCTTCAATCTTCAAGGCAACACCCTTCTCCTTTTTGTTATGTTTGAGATTCATCTCGTAGGTCTGAAGGGATCCCATGAGTTCGTCCAATCTCATGGTCGATGTGTTCCTTACCTCCTCTATAGCCGCAATCTTTGCTGAAAATTTATCTGGCAGGGACCTCAGAGTTTTTTCAACAAGCTTCTTTTGTGAATACTTCTTACCCAGTTGGAATGCCTGATTAGCAATATCCCTCAATCTTCCATTGAACTCCGCAACCGTCTCGTTTTCGTTCATCCTCAGATTTTCAAACTGGCTGGCGAGCATTTGTAATTTTGAGGCCTTAACAGTGCTGGTTCCTTCATGCACGTTTTGAAGAATGTCCCAAGCTTCTTTAGCATGCTCACAAGTTGATATAAGCTTGAACTGCTCTTCATCAACGGCAGTAAAGATGGCGTTAACCGCCTTAGAGTTCCCTAAGGCAGCACGTTCTTCATCAGAACTCCAGTCTCTCACAGGTTTGAAGCTTTCCTTTCCTTCTTTGTTGACTTCAACCGGAGGGTTCCATCCTTCAACTGTAGCAACCCAGGCCTTTTCATCCAAGGACTTGATAAAAGCTCGCATACGAGACTTCCAATAGGTGTAGTTCGATCCAGTGAGCAAAGGAGGACGAGTGACCGAAGCACCTTCTTTTGTGTTCATGATCAGCGTACTAACCTACAGGATCACACCCACTTTGAAAGAATGTCAAAGTATTGTGGATGACTTGCTCTGATACCAAATGAAAGTCAGTACGCAGTTAAGAATATAACGAACAACGAAAAGACACGCAGCACGCAAGAACACACAAGGATTGGTATCGCAGTTCGGTGCGCACGCCTACATCTGCGGGGCCACGCCCAGAAAATAGAATACTTCACTAAAAAGATCGGAGAATACAAATTCTACAATTCACGCTTTAATAAGGAAGAACACTCTGATCCTTAAAACAAACCGTGATGAGATGATCGCAATCAACCCCGTGAAGTATTCTTGGCAAGCTCCCCTTGCATGCAAGCTCCCCTTGCACCACCGACTTGATCAACTCCCTTGATCCTGCGTGCGCAGCAGTCGGCCTCCCTCCCGGAGAATCTCCTTAAACTTTTCAATGCAAGCGTCAACCCTAGCCGCCAAACATTCCACGCCTTAAAAGGCTAACGCCCCGCAATCTTCGGTTCAATCTGCACGCCGGCAATCAAACCTAGATTCGATTCTATCTACAGCAACAACTGCACCATCTTCAACAAGAAAGAGATCCCGAAAGATCCGTAAGTGGCAGTTGCAAGAGTATTGATTTGCCGAAAATCTCTCTTCAACCGATTCGCAAGAGATTATGCCCAATCAACTATAAATCAGTTAATAACCACCATAAGAGCAAGAATAGCAAGATAGAAAATAACGGAATACGCAAGCTCCAGTTGCGCATCCTATTGAGCACCAAAGCACCAAATATGCAAGTAAACATATTTTGTTGAACATCCTGGTCCAACAACCTGTTCAACAAAATGTCCAACATTCTCTTCTACATACGGCAGGGACATCAACCTATCCAACATTCTCCAGAGCCACATATGACAAGACGCATACAAGAATGATCACATGATAAATCCTAACAATATGGCCTCTATGGTGTTGTGATTACTTGGTTCTCTTCTCCGACCTATAGGGGGGAAGCAGAGAGCTGCAGGTGATTGATCCGTTTAGCATCATCGTCACACTGTATAGTACCTAAACCAAGTCCGTTGCTGTAAAATTCCGATTTCATTATGTCCCATAGCATGATCCTTAATATTAGTTGAACTGTTTAAGATCATTCTGGTTAAGAGAACGTAACAGATCAGAAACATGTTTTGCTATCTGGTTTATTTTTGTTTTGCATGTTTGCAGTGTGTGTCATGTTCAAGTGGTTGGACGCCCGCTTTCCCCTGTATTTGAAATCAACATCGACGAAGCTTCTGGGATTTCAACCTTAAAATATTTCCCAGAGAATCGGACGAGTGGTGCATCTCTCGAGGCCAGCGAGTCCTTCGGCTGGAATGGTTTTAGTTTTAGGGAGAGGTTCAATCATTTGAGAACCATGAGAAGGTGGAACCATCCCATTTTGAGCACCCTACTCGGGGTTGCAGACGGTTATTCGGAAGATGATGATACCGAAGGGTGACGAAAAGAGTTGCGCTGTTTTTTTATGTTAATCCTTTTGCTTCTTCCTAGTGGCAGAATACCTGACATGTATGATTGTTCACAAGTGGCAATGTTCTCAAGTGTTTATACAAGTGCTGCTTGTTAACCCTCCAGATGTGCTGCATTTTTCAAAGTTTGTTAGAGTTTTTTTCCGGTACATTTGGCGATAGTGGTTGTTGACAACTGCGTGTGACTATTTGTTTGCCAAGCATGATTTGTTGACAAATTTATTGCCCAAATAAGCCTGAATGCTTCATTCTATACCTCGGCAATTTTGCATACTAATTATTTAGTAATTAGAATGCTGTGCTAATGAAACAATCATTCTTGAACTTTAGCATAGCTGTTACATCGTTGATTCATGACATCGAAGGATTTTTGGGCTCGAGTCTTGGCCTATTAAAAAAAAACTTACAAACACATCAAATCCCGAAGCAAAACTCTTGAATTACATTTCTTGTTGCATTTTAGTTAGTAATCCATTTTAATTTGATATCAAAAACATGTGTATCATACAGCATTTTTTCTATACGGTAGCATACTTTCCTGAAAATATGATATGCTTCCAAAAAAATGTGACATGCTAATGATTTCACTATAAATTTGTTGTATTTCACTCGACCGACCGACGTGCCTCTTTAATCTCAAATGTCAACAGATTAGTCTGTCAAAATCCGGGTTGGCTCCTACGTGCGTGAGACCATTTGATCGTCCAACGCGACGTGGACCGTTCGATTAGACCTTTTTTTTTCCTTTGTGGATCACGCAACCCATCTCATTTTCTTCTTTCCCCCCTCTAACTGGGTGGTGTGGTTCACAAAGAACAAAAAAAAGGTCTGATGGGACGGTCCACGTCGCGTTGGACGATCAAATCGTTCTACGCGTGTAGGAGCCAACTCCGTCCCTACCGGTCCAAACTCACATAAAGAATTTTTACTGTCATATAACAACCCAGCACGGAGAGAATGTTGGGCTCTTATGCCAATTGCCTGTGAATTCCAAGATCGTTGTGACAAACAAAGCAAACGATGTTCTCTACAAAATATGCAACACAAATAATAATACGAAAGCAACGAAAAACAAAAGAATAATACGCTACCGACATCAAAGATTTATGCTGGTTCCATCCAATTCTTGGTATACGTCTATTTGAAGAGATCACTAATACTTTAATATCCTTGGATTACAAGTTATGGTCCATGGTTGAATGGAAACTATCAAACCCGCAAAGAAATCAAAGAAAAAAGCTATAGAGAAGAACTCTCAAATAACTCATCCCTTGGCACAACTCATCCCTTGGCGCAAAGTTTGCACTCTGTTTCTCTACAGGAAACCCCTGCATGAAACCTGCTCGAGAATTGCATTAAAACCTAGCCGAAACACGTATTTTTAGCCTTAACGGGTCTGGAATCCGAATGGTTTCGGATTCCGAATCCGAACAGCTACCGCCCTCTTCCGTGCACCCGTTGCATCTGTGCCGTCAACGAAAGGCGGGGTTAATCCTCACGGTGACGCGTGGCACCACGCTTGTCGCCCGATCCACGCGCTGCCACGAGCACACCATGCGCATAGCGCATGCTCAACGCGGGTACTCGCCACCCGCGTTGGGCTGACGCGAGGCTGCGCTTCTACACGGGGCTGGGCCGCCCGTGTGGGTTGCTCCCGTGCAAGCGGGCTGCGTTTGTAGTCGCACGTGCGTTGACAGTCAGCGGACGGCCGCTCTGTGTGATGTAGAAACTAGAGATCTAGACATGCGTTCTAGCCAAACAACACAGATCTAGATATATAACATGCGGAACCTTAAATCATTAACCTACTCTGTTTAGCGGAAGCGCACCTGAGTCCATCGCTAATAATCTGAAAGATCCTGACGATAGCACATCGGACGATCTTCCAGAATAGCACGAATCAACCGGTTGGAGAATCCCTTTAGCCTTCTCCCGGTTTCTCTCCTAGCGACGGGACGTAGAAAAGACGGCTCAATTTGTTCGTGTATTCCGGGGACCATGACCGCTAATATTTATAGGCTAGCCTCCATAGCCCTAGGGTTTCCAACTCGGCCCATCAACGAGTTGAAGCTCAATAGTCTCTACACATAAAGGCCCCACAACCTGTTTAACTCATTTAGCCCATTTAATTAATTAAAACCATATCATTTAATAAATTGGGCTTAACATGACAGCGTAGCACTTATATAATTATTCACTGCATATTAGCCCAACGTTGGATTAAGATCCAACTTAGTTGGATAGGTTCCAACAATCTCCCACTTGGGCTATATGCTTAAACTTTATAATTATATTTCATAGTGCATACAACCAAATAAGATCTTAACTTACTGTCATTTCTTTAATGAGTCAAAAACCAATCCGGTCCATCAATTATATTAGTAAAGGATCAAAGAGATCTTCGCCGCATCAATTGCAGCTCGACCCATCAGTGGTCACCGTGCTAATACAAAAGAATGACATGGATTATGAAGTGGATGTGTAGCATGGAAATTACATGTGATGTGATCTAACATGTCTATTTCCAACTGATCCTCCTTAACCTTAGTGAGATCAAAACATAAACACATATTTTCATACTCATTTATGAACATAGAGTTGAAATATGAAGCCAAACCAAAAACTGAACTTTATTTCTGCAGAAATAAACCACAAACCAAATATGCATAACTGAAGGCTGAAATGTTGTCAAAAATAGAAGCACTACAAAAATTACAAACTCCCACTAAAACTGAATATCTTCAGATGGCATGACACCCATACGAGCAACATGCACATGAAACGTTTTGGGTGGCAGTCCCTTAGTAAGCGGATCCGCAATGTTTGAGTTTGTACCAATGTGCTCTATAGACAACTGTTTATTTCCAACTCTCTCTTTAACAATCAGGAACTTGATATCAATATGCTTTGATTTCGCCGAACTCCTGTTGTTGGTGGCAAATGCTACTGCAGACATATTGTCACAAAATAATCTGAGTGGCCTTTCAATGCCATCTACAATTCGCAGCCCCGTGACAAAATTCCGTAGCCATAGACCATGATTGGATGCTTCATGACAAGCAATGAATTCTGCAGCCATAGTGGAAGAGGCTATAATAGTCTGTTTAGCACTCTTCCATGAAATGGCACCTTCTGCTAATGTATAAACATAGCCTATAGTAGATTTCATGCTGTCTTTACATCCAGCAAAATCAGAGTCGGTATATCCAACGATCTCAAGCTTTTCCGACCTCTGATATACAAGCATGTGTCCTTTTGTCCTCTGTAAGTACCGTAAGACCCTTTTGGCTGCTTTCCAATGGTTCAATCCTGGATTGCTCAAGTATCTGCCAAGCATTCATGTAATGTACGCCAAGTTTAGACGCGTACATACTTGAGCATACATGATACTCCCTACTGCCGAAGAATAAGGAATATCCTTCATCTGTGCTATCTCAATTTCACTTTCAGGGCATTGATTGAGACCAAACTTGTCTTCCTTAGATACTGGGGTATCACCTGGTTTACAACTTTTCATGCCAAATCTTTGCAGAACCTTTTCAATGTAGGCCTTTTGTGATAATCCAAGTATACCTCGAGAACGATCTCGATGTATTTGAATTCCTAATACAAAAGATGCATCACCAAGATCTTTCATCTCAAAATTCTTAGCTAAAAAGTTCTTGGTTTCATGCAATAAGCCTTCATTGTTATTGGCAAGTAAAATGTAATCGACATACAAAACCAGAAATGCAAATTTACTCCCACAGAACTTATGGTATATACATTCATCAACCAAATTCATCTCGAAGCCAAATGAGATGATAACTTGATGAAACTTAAAATACCATTGTCGAGACGCCTGTTTGAGTCCATAGATGGATTTCTTAAGTTTGCAAACCATATTCTTTGGGTCTCCCGACACAAAGTTTTCTGGTTGCACCATATAAATTTCTTCATCAATGTCCATGTTAAGGAACGCTGTTTTAACATCCATCTGATGTAACTCAAGATTGAAATGAGCCACTAATGCCATTATTATCCTGAATAAGTCTTTCGTGAAAACCGGAGAGAAAGTCTCATTATAATCAATGCCTTCCTTTTGAGTAAAGCCCTTAGCAACAAGACGTGCATTATATCTTTCCACATTACCTTTTGAATCCCTCTTGGTTTTAAATATCCATTTGCAACCAATGGGTTTCACGTCTTTAGGTAATGGGACAAGATCCCAAACATCATTGTCCTTCATTGACTTTATTTCCTCATTCATGGCATTTATCCATTTTAGAGAGTTAGAACCATTTTTGGCTTGATGGAAGTTGATTGGATCATCTTCCATCACACCAATATCAACTTCATGTTCTTGGAGATATGCAATGTAGTCACTTGATATTGCACTTCTCCTCTCCCTAATGGATCTCCTTAATGGCAATGGTTCTTAAGGTGCAAGAGTTTGTTCTTCCTGAATGGGAGGAGCAATAACATTGTGTTGAATATTTGTGTATTGTTCTATAACTGGAATAGAATCATGATCAATAACAAGATCACCTGTGGGAATATCTATATATTCCTCTTCAAAAACAATGTCTATTCCTAAATCTCCCCCCCCCCCCCCCCCCCCCTCGCAAACCCGGTATCCTCAAGGAATCTGGCATTTCCAGTCTCAAAAATATTCTTATTTATGGGATCGTAAAATTTGTAACCCCTCGATCTTTCAGCATACCCAATAAAATAGCAACTAACTGTCCGTGTGTCCAGCTTCTTTTCAGCAGGCCTATAAGGCTTTGTCTCAGCTGGGCATCCCCATATGTGCATATTCTTTAGACTAGGTGATTTGCCCGTCCAAAGCTCATATGGTGTTTTATTAGTTGCTTTAGTTGGGACCCGATTAAAGATGTAAGCTGCAACTTTCAATGCTTCTCCCCAGATGCTTTCTGGTAAAGTAGAATGACTAATCATACTCCTTACCATGTCCTTAAGCGTTCTGTTTCGTCTTTCAGCTACACCATTCATAATGGGCGAACCCGGCATGGTGTACTGTGGGACAATACCGCATTCCTCTAGGAATTTAGTAAATGGTCCTGGACATTGTTCACCTGAACCATCATATCTGCCGTAGTATTCACCACCACGGTCAGACCTGACAGTTTTAATCCTCTTGCCTAATTGAAGTTCAACTTCGGCCTTATAATTTTGGAACGTGTCCAAGGACGGAAATTTTTCATGTATGAGATAAATATAGCCATATCTTGAACAGTCGTCTATGAACGTTATAAAATATTGCTGACCATTCCATGCAACCGAAGGGAATGGTCCGCAAATATCCGTATGTATAAGTTCTAAGACTTCACTGGACCTTTTGGCTTCAAATCTCCTTATATTGGTTTGTTTTCCCTTTATACAATTAATGCAGATATCAAAATCTGAAAAATCTAAAGGTTTGAGAATATCGTTTGACACAAGTCTCTCAATTCTCCTTTTGGAGATGTGACCTAATCTCTTGTGCCATAACGAACATGAATTCTCATCATTTAATTTACGCTTTAAAACCTGTGTACCCACATGCAAGGTTTCATTTGCAGTAATTGTATCAAGCATATACAGATTATCAGTCTCAGACAAATAACCAGAACCAATAAAAATAAAATTGAGAGACAAACTGAATTTCCCATTCGCAAATGAACAACAATAACCAGATTTGTCCAATGCAGAAATAGAAATAAGGTTTCGTCTAAACGACGGTACAATAAATGTCTCAAACAAATCCAAATGGCTTCCAGCTCTTAAAGATAATCTGAAATCCCCAATTGCAGCAACCTTCGCCTTCTTACCATCGCCCACAAAGATGAATCTTTCAGCATCATTTGGCTTTCGGCAGTTCAGGCAGCCCTGCATAGACACACTGATGTTAGTAGTTGCACCAGAGTCTAACCACCAAGTGTCTATGAGTACAGAAGTTAAATTAACTTCTGAACAAACCAAATTGAGAAGAGTACCTTTCTTAGCACGCCAGGCGTGGTAATTAGAGCACTGTTTCTTCACATGCCCTTCAGCACCACAAAAGAAACAACTATCTTTCTTGACAGCCTTTACAGGCTTCTTTTGTTGTTTCTTAGGTGGGGCTGTAACTGTAACTTCCTTTCCCTTTTTCCTTTTATTGTCCTTAGGGGCAAAGGCAACATTTGCACTTTCAGTCTTATCCTACTTCAGTCTGTCCTCTTCATGTACACAGTGCGAGATGAGCTCATTCAGAGACCAAGTCTCTTTCTGACAGTTGTAGCTCACCTTAAACTGATTGTACTATGCAGGAAGGGAAATTAAAACCAAATGCACAAGCAGGTCCTCAGAGAGGTCAAGCTTTAGTGCTTTCAACCTTGAAGCAAGATGGGACTGTTCCAGACTATATTCCCTTATGTTGCCTTTCCCTTTATACTTCATTAAGATCAGGCTTGTCAGAATCGTACCAATTTCTGCCTTTTTGTTTCTGACAAACCTTTTCTCAATATCTGCAAGGAAACCTTTAGCTGTCTTGATCGAATCAGACACAGAGCCCCGAAAGGCTTCAGGAATGGCTCTCTTCATGATCATTAAACACATGCAATTAGACTCTTCCCACTTTTCAAACTCCCTCTTTTCCTCAGAGGTACTCTTTTCCGTAGTAAATGGGGGACAGTCTGTTCTAATCGCAAGGCCCAGATCCAGTATCCCAAGAACTATGAGTAAGTTCTCTTTTCAAGATTTGAAATTCGAGCCATTAAGCACCTTAATTGAGTTTAAGCTAGCAGTAATATTCGCGGGAGTAGCAGCTGAAAACAGGACAATAAACATAGACAAACATGCTAACATAAGTATTAATTTGTGAAGCAAAATTGTAAATTCAAAATTGCATGTTCCCATCTCAAGATATTCCAAACTAGCTTAATATTTATCTTTGGATAATCTATTAACTAGCAAATGATATCTTGTCGCAACAATCAAATAAAGACAATAATTAACATGCCAAAATTAAAACTTCCTTTGGGCCGAATTAAAATTGCATGCATAGGTCTCAACAATCATCACTTATTTATTGCTACAGGTGTGGATAAATTAGCATAGAACGGTATTCTACCTTTGGGCCGATGTAGCATTCATGAATAAGATATGCACACAAAATTCCTTTTGTATTTAAGAAATGAAATGATGCAAACAACAGAGCCCACTTTGGCGGGATGATGAGTACACCAAGTCATCCCAAAAATACATACATCAAAGTTTGAATTTATCATAGCACAATTAATACCGAATTACTTCACAAGGAGAAATTTAGATGAAAAACATTAATTTACTCCTACGATCCAATTAAAATTCATTTAGGCAACTAATTATACACAGTATGTATTTTATCCGTTTACATTTCGAAATAATAACAATTTTAATAGTGGAACCCACTTTGGTGGAATTTCACAAAAAATCAGAATCATTTCGAAATGTATATTTACAACTGAATTTTTGCCTAAAGAATTTAAAAATCGGAATAAACTTAATTTTAACGCACAAATAAACCGAATAAGGAAATATACACAAGATGGCCTTTTATTTCCTCTAATTATTAGTGCATTAACATATCCAAAATTAGGCTTTAAAAAAGAAATTAATTATATCTCCAAAACAGGGTTCAAACATATCAAAAAATTCAATTTTAAGCCCAAAACTGTGAAGTGCCCAAAACAGGCCCAAATTAGAAGCCCGTATACTGAAAAATTAATAATTTTTTGAAAAACATTTTGTTTGGGCCCAATTTGGCCCAAAGTCTGCTAGGGTTTCTAACCCTAGCAGATTTTTGGGTCCAACCAGGGGGCCGGCCGTCACCGGCCCCCTTTCTTCAGATCCGGCGCCGGCCGCAATCTGCCGGGGCGGCGGGGCCGCCCCGTCTATGCGACGAGCAGGCGCCAGAGGCGCCTGCCGTCGCCTGATCAGGGGCGACAACCGTCGCCCCGTCTCCTGCGACGAGCAGGCGCCTCTGGCGCCTGTCGTCGCCCGATCAGGGGCGGCGGTTGCCGCCCCATCTCCGTGACGAGCAGGCGCCAGAGGCGCCTGCCGTCGCCTGATCAGGGGCGGCAACCTTCGCCCCTTTTCTGCGAATCCGGCAGACCCCCATCGAAGGTGGGGGTCAGAACTGGCCGGCGACGGGGGTAGGCACCCCCGATCGTCGGAAAATCGTGACGGGGGCGGTGCGAGTCCGCCCCCTTCACTGAAACTGAATGGGGGCGGTAGCGCCGCCCCCTTTTGTCGCAGATTTAATGGGGGCGGTGCTGCCGCCCCCTTTCTCCCCTTCCTTCAACCTACAGGGGTGGCAAAACCGCCCCTTTCTCAACTGTTTCGACGCCAGCATCACCGGCGCCGATCTTCCGAGGGAGCAGCAGGGCCGCCCCTCTTTTGCTGTGTCGGGCGGCGGCCGACGGGCCGCCCCGATCTAGGGTTTGTAAAAAACCAATTTTTTTGGAAAAAATTAATCAAAAACCCAAATTTTGCACAGATCCGAATATAAAACAGATTAAAATCAGATTTTTATCAGATCTACTACGAGCAGGCAAAATTTAAGATCCACGGCATGGTGGCTCTGATACCACTTGTAGAAACTAGAGATCTAGACATGCATTCTAGTCAAACAACACAGATTTAGATATATAACATGCGGAACCTTAAATCATTAACCTACTCTGTTTAGCGGAAGCGTACCTGAGTCCATCGCTAATAATCTGAAAGATCCTGACGATAGCGCATCGGACGATCATCCAGAATAGCACAAATCAACCGGTTGGAGAATCCCTTTAGCCTTCTCCCGGTTTCTCTCCTAGCGACGGGACGTAGAAAAGACGGCTCAATTTGTTCGTGTATTCCGGGGACCATGACCGCTAATATTTATAGGCTAGTCTCCATAGCCCTAGGGTTTCCAACTCGGCTCATCAATGAGTTGAAGCCCAATAGTCTCTACACATAAAGGCCCTACAACCTGTTTAACTCATTTAGCCCATTTAATTAATTAAAACCAGATCACGTAATAAATTGGGCTTAACATGACAGCGTAGTCTTATATAATTATTCACTGCATATTAGCCCAACGTTGGATTAAGATCCAACTTAGTTGGATAGGTTGCAACATGTGATGCACTGTTCTTATGACTGGAGTTGGAAAAATTCCGAAATATCTAGCTAGGATTGCCTTTCGGGCTTCAAAAAACCTCAAAAATCATGTATTAATCTCGAGATATTTTTTGATGTTTTGTGTCAAATTTTTCAATAGATAATGTGCATGAAATTCTCATGGTAATTATAAGTTGTGCTAAAATAAAATGTTTAAAAAAAGCATGACTATCTACACAGCATGAAATACAGTGCAGCCCTTTTTTCATTTATGGAAAGAAAACATCACTTTGATGTGACATTACGTCACATGAAAGTGATGTTTCATTCCATTTATGAAAAAAAGCACATCACATGAAAGTGATGTTTCATTCTATTTATGGAAAAAAAACCGGGTTCCCCTCACACTTGGAGCCTGATACCCAATCTTTTCTCCCTATAATAATTTTTTTTTCAAAAATACAACTCATTTCCCAGTAATAAAAATGTGAAAATAGAAATCATTGTGTCCTGGACTTAAAAGCACGGCCCTTGCTTCGATTTTTTTTCACCTTTAAATTCTATGGTTCAAATCATGGAGATCGTGCATACTTTAGTTGGCTATATTTACTTGATCGGGGGAGGAACAATGTATTTAGCTAATTATATCTCAAAGGTAGAGATGTAACCATCAGTAAATCATAAATAACAAAACTACTCTGGAAACATGTAAACATCCATATTAGTAGTTGATATATATTATTCTGGAAACATGTAAACATCTACATATTATTAGTTGAGACATGACATTTCCCATATAAATGATAGACAACTGATCAGGCAATACATAAAACCCCTACCAAGGCAATATTTGCTTGATTGGAGAGGAACAATGCATTTAGCTATTTGTATCTCAAAGGTAGACATCAGCTGACCATAAAGAACAAATTATTCTAGAAACATGTAAACATCCATATTATAGTTGCTTTATCGTTAATGGTAGTAAAGAGGATACCTATAGGTCCAATCTTGTTCTCCCGGCTAAAATCAATCAAGTCTTTCATGCTATTAGCAACTTACTGATATCTGTTGCAAGTACACATAAAGGATTGTCACATGTGAAAAGCCGATAAAGTTCATAATCATATCCAGTTACATATTAACTCATCTAACTTAAGCATCGACGGGAATTTGATGGGGTCCTCAGTTCATGCATGTTAGAACTTGGGTAATTTGAACCAGCTGAGGTAGGTCGAGGAGATCGCTAACAAATGATGAAATATCTGCATGTCCCTAGATACTTTTCATCCAATATGAAAAAACTATAAATAGTCATTGAAACTTTAAACTTAAATTACACCAATGCCTAAGTAGGTTATTGTAAAGGGAAGGGGGAACAAATAATTTAAATTGTTTAGCATCTACTATATAAAATTACCTGAACTAAAATCCAAATCCCAAAAGAAAAATGTAAACGTACCTGCACTATGCAAGTCCAAGGAAATATAAGCGTCGGTTTTCTTAAACTATGAATTGAATCAAGACAAGAGTCAATATATACTTTCTCCAACGATTATTATGCCTTCTATGAAGCTTGAATTTTTTACGACTTTTAATTAAGAAACCAAAAGGAAGCCTTCGGTAATTTTTTCGTTCGTTGCGAAGGCGGAAGAAGACGGGAGATCCATGCGCAGTGCAAGGCTTCCTCAATCGAGCGTCGTCATCCGCGTAGGGCTTCGTTCAACCGTCGCTATATCCGAAGGACTGATATAGAGGTAAAATCACTAAAACGATGTTTTTAATCATACGTATGATTGTTCTACCCCTAGATCTCATAAGATCGACACGGGGATTTACTAGATCGCCTAAAACGACGAATTTTTCAGCCTAAAAATCAAAATTTTTAGGGCTTTTTTGTGTAAACCCTACCATGAGCCCGCCGGCGGCCTTGCCGTCGACCACCCCCGCATCGCGACCCCCCTACAGTGGGCGGCCGACGCCCGGCCGTCGCTTCCCCCTGCAACAGGGGGGGCAGCGGCCCGCCCGCCGCTCCCCCCTGCAGGGGCGGTGGCAGCCGCCGCTCCCCTCAGCAGGGGTGCGGCACCCCCCCCCCCCCCAATCCGCCGACCGGCGGAAGCAAGGGGCGGCGGCGGCTAACCCTAGCCACCGCCCCCAAAACCTTACTGGGCTTTTCAGCCCAGATTCACAAAAAAAATTTTTTTTTTACTGCGGGCCTGAAGCCCACCGGCCAATTCTTTTGCAAAAAAAATTGACCGCAGGCGCGGGCTTCAGGCCCGTAGGCCAGTTCTTTTTCAAAAAAAGAGGGGGCGAAGGCTAAAAATAAGCCTTAAAAAGATTTTTTTTTGGGCTAAAAATTAATTTAAAAGGGCGTTTGAGGGCCTATAAATTCGTGAAAAATCACGGTATATTATGGGGAAATAAATGGGCATATAAGGGTTTATTGGGGACTTTTGGAGGTTATTTGGGATGATTTAAAAGGGAAAAATCTTTTCCTTCTACATCGAAAATTTCAATTTTGGGCTTTTATTCAATTTGATCGATTAAACCCACATATTATACAACCCTTGCATCGAATGATTTTTTTCTGTAAAATCATCTTTACATGCTATACATCACTGGCAAATTCTGTGGATATTATATGCGTGGTTGTGCATTATATTTAAAAACTTTATAATTAGGAAGATCCTGCGACCGCTCTGCCGTTAGTCACCTAACCTAATGGTGTATGACGTTGCACAGTGGTCCAATAATTATTAAGTGATTAAATGATTTATCCTCATGCAAATATAACTGCCTGCGATATCTGTGATTGAAAATGTTGATGAGCACAATATTTCTGCATGAATGGCTAAATGTGGTTTTTGGATCGGCTGTTTAAGTCCCACATTTTATTTCCCGCACTTTTCTTTTATTTTTGAGAGAAATTGTAGTGAGGAACGTATATAAATGCCAAAGACGGAAGACCACTTTCCATGAAGACGGAGGCCACAATTGAAGCTAGAGATATTATATGGGACCCACGGGGTTTCCAAAGTTGTATTTTCCTTTTAAGCTGCAAATTGTGTAATATTGACTGTATGGACTTTGGACTCTTTCTTATGTGGGACTGGCCGATCCACGCATTTAGCTTCTCATTTAATATTGCCTCTGTATGAAAATGTTTTCTTTGATCAAAAATATTAATTCATGCATGTTTGTGCTCTGTTAGATAAATGGCTAAAATTGCAAGCGTTGATTTCGAAGTGCTGGATGCATCAGGTAGAAACTATCTAAGCTAGCAGCTAGATGTAAAGTTTTACATACGGGCAAAGTCCCTCATTGCTGCTGTAACAGAAAAAGAAAATGTTAGCGATATAGAGAAGGCGTAAGCCATCATCTATATTCGCTGCCATGTGAACAAGACCTTAAAGGCTGAATACCTTACGGTCGAAGATCCACTTGAGCTGTGAACTGCCCTTGAGGACATGTATAAACATCAAAAAGATGTTATACTCTCAAGGGCACGATATGAGTGGGAGAACCTGAGACTGCATGAATTTAAGTCCATTGCTGAGTACAACTTAGCATTCTTTAGCATCACATCATGCCTGAAGTGTGTGGTGAGAAAGTCTCAGAAGATCGTATGCTGGAAAAGACGTATACGTCTTTCCATGAAAAAGATGTGATACTCATGCAGCAATACCGTGAACGCAAGTTCACCAAGTATTCTGAGCTGCTGTCATGTTTACTCATGGCCGAGCAAAACAGAGAGCTTCTTCTCGCCACTCACAATATGCGCCCTCCCGGCACTACCCCTCTACCAGAAGCTCACCATACCTCTTCCTTCAAAAAGAAGAGAGATAATAAAAGAAAAGAAAGACCACAGAAAGGGGAACAACAGAAAAGAGCCAAGGGCCATGTACAACAGCGAAAGAATGAAGGGAAGCGCAAGTTCACCTGGCGCAGGAATGACAACAAGAAAAATGATGCACCCCCACCCAAGAGGGATTGGGAAGACCAGTGCCACAGCTGTGGCATGACAGGCCACTGGTCCAGAGTGTGCAGGACCCTAGTGTATCTTCAGGAGCTATATAAACAAAGCAAGAAAAAGAAAGCAGAAACAAACTTGGTGGCTACAAATAATGCAGTCAAGTTCACAGCAAAAGACTTCAAATCAGATGACAAGCTTGATTAGCCTGCTACATTTATCTTAGCATTTTATTTTCAGAACAATCTATTTTATGAGAGCTTTTATGTAATTTGATTTCCGTTGAATAAAATTTAGTTTTTCTGAATGCAAATGTTTACTCATCTTTTTAGATGGGATGCTCTCATGACTGCTTGGTAGACAGTGCTTCGACACATACGATCCTTCAGCACAAATGCTATTTCCATAGCATTATACCATATAAGAGCCCTGTAAATACAATTTCAGGGCCATCGGACATAATTGAAGGCTCTGGGAATGCAACCTTATTGCTCCCCAAAGGAACAGAAATAAATATTAAAGATGCACTATACTCTCCGAATTCCAAGCGAAACTTACTAAGTTTCAAAGATATCCGTCTTAACGGATTCCACTTGGAAACAACAAATGTAAAAGAAAATGAATTACTGTATGTAACGTCTCAAGAAAATGGAGTTAAAACCATACTTGAACGTTTTGAGAGCCTTTCATCGGGCCTCTACCATACAAAAATTCAGAGAGAGGAAGCAAACCTGACGGAGCACCTGAAGTGCCCGTCATCAGCCAAATTTTTACTTTGGCACGATAGACTTGGCCATCCTGGATCTGTGATGATGCATCGCATCTTATCACAATCTCACAGGCATAACCTGAAGAACCAGAAGATTCTTCAGAAGGGAGAATTCCCCTGTGTACCCTGCTTCAAGGGTAAATTAATAACAAGGCCATCACCACTTAAAGTGGATATCGAGTCTCCCAGCTTCCTCGAAAGAATACACGGAGACATATGTGGACCTATCCACCCCCTAGTGGGCCTTTCAGGTACTTCATGGTACTGATTGATGCATCTTCGAAATACTCGTATGTGTGTCTACTTTCAACCCGCAACTTAGCTTTTCCAAAGCTACTGGCACAAATAATAAAGTTGCGGGCGCATTTTCCAGACAACCAAATAAAGAAAATACGTCTGGATAATGCGGGGGAATTTACCTCTCAGTCATTTCAAGAATACTGCCAGGCAACGAGAATAGAAATTGAACATCCGGTGCCACATGTTCACACCCAGAACGGGCTAGCTGAGTCGCTAATTAAAAGACTCTAATGGATTGCACGTCCATTGCTTATGAAATCCCAGTTGTCGGTGGATGCATGGGGACATGCAATTCTGCATGCTGCATCACTAATAAGAATAAGACCCTCAGGAGGTAAGAGTCTATCTCCAATGCAACTTGCATATGGAACGCCGCCGAACATTTCTCACTTGAGAATCTTTGGCTGCGCAGTTTATATCCACATTGCTCCACCCCAGAGGACAAAGATGGGCCCTCAACGTCGCCTATGTATTTATGTAGGGTTCGACTCACCCTCCATTATAAGATACCTAGAACCCCAAACGAGGAACGCTTTTAAGGCACGTTTTGAAGACTTTGACTTTAATGAGACATATTTACCCAAAATGGGCCTAGACATTGAAAAGTCTAGCGCGAAGCAAATGTTAACGTGGGATACAAAAAGTTTGACCCACTACGATCCGGTAACAAAACAATGTGATGATGAGATCCTGAAGATCTTACACATCCAGAACACAGTTCATAGATTACCGGACTCGTTTACTGACAACCAGAAGATTGTCAAATCATACATCCCTGCTGCAAATACTCCAGCTAGAATTGACATCCCAACGGATGGATGCAATCCACCAGCAGCAGAAGTGGCTATACCTCAACAGAAAAGAGGCAGACCACCAGGCTCCAAGGATAAAAATCCAAGAAAATGAAAAATATCGGGAGACCTTGGGACGATACCCCCACGGAGAAACGAGCTCATGTCCATACCCTCTCCCCTTTCGGAATTCACTGCAGAGAAACTGCCGGGAGAAACTGAAATATCATTAAATTATGTACGTACAGGGGACGTATTGGACAGAAAGAGTACACTCGTCAACGATGACTTCGCGTTTCACATTGCTATTCACGTCGCTGGAAGCGACGATGATCATGATCCACACTCTGTTGCTGAATGCAAACGTAGAAATGACTGACCAAAGTGGAATCAGGCAATAGAAGCCGAGCTGGACACGCTTCAGAAACGTAAAGTCTTTGGGCAAATAGTCCAGACTCCTACTGGTGTCAAATCTGTGGGATACAAATGTGTATTCGTTAGAAAAAGAAATGAAAATAATGAGATCGCACGCTACGCAGCTAGACTTGTAGCACAAGGATTTTCCCAAAGACCGGGTATTGACTATGACGAAACATACTCCCCGGTCATTGATGCGATCACTTTCAGATTTCTGATAAGCTTAACAGCAAAGGAAGGCCTAGATATGCAGCTAATGGATGTTGTGACTACATATCTATACGGCAATCTCGACAAGGAGATATACATGAAACTTCCTGATGGCTTCTCAATGCCTGCTGAAATAAAAGACAGACCTCGGGACGTCTACTCTGTTAAGCTGCAAAGATCACTGTATGGTTTTAAACAATCAGGAAGGATGTAGTACAACGGACTCAGTGAATTCCTTGTTAAACAAGAATTCAACAACAATGAGGTCTGCCCTTGTATCTTTATAAGAATAAAGTGAAAAAGATTCGTAATAATTGCTGTCTACGTAGATGATCTAAATCTCATTGGATCTCCTGAAGAGATCGCCGAGATATCTGTAAGCCTAACAAAAGAATTTGAAATGAAAGACCTAATAAAAAGGAAATTCTGCCTTGTCTTACAGATTGAACATCTAAAAGATGGAATCCTACATACACGAAGAAAATGTTGCAAATATTCCATATGTACCAATGTCATCCACTAAGTACACATATGGTGGTACGATCTCTGGATGCACATAAAGACCCCTTCCAGCCGCTGGAAGAGGGGGAGGATATACTTGCGCATCTAGGAAGTATGTCAACATCAAATTACTTGTGCATTAGATTACTTGCGCATCTAGGAAGTATGTCAACATCAAAGGAAATGTCCAGTCTCGTCTTATTTGACATAACATATAACCAACGATTTGAGAGTACGTATTCATGTTGAGAACAAGTTTGTCAAAATCGAGGATCCTTTCAAAAATTATTAAGCACAGCCAATTGTTTTCCCTCAAAAAAAATTCCCCTAAATCTCCCTCTTCAAAAATTATTAAGTCGATCCAAACAATTTCAGCACCCCAAAAATATTTGTGGTAATCTAAACATGATCGTTTATGTAATTACAATTACTTTTCATCAAAATTACAACATTATTAATTTTCATCAACAGCACTTGAGTTAATTCCAGAATTCTACACTTCACATTTTACAACTATAACAATTACATCAATTTTAATATTTATAAGAATAATATTTTACAACTATATCATAATATTTAATATTTAAATTTGTTACAGAATACACTCACTTATTCTTCAAAGAAAAGAAATAAGGTATACAGAAATTACTTACCAAATTTGATTATCTATAAATTTTATAAAGGTTATCTCATAGTTTATACTACATACAAATATACCTTAATAAGATTTTTCATCATACACATTCTAATTCATATTTTCAAGTTTCCATTACAAAGTTAAAATTTAGAAAGAGACTTTCCATCTAGCTGGAAGGACTTGGGAATTAACTTTGCATTGGGGTAAACTTGCATGAGAAAATCCTGTAAGAAAATTGGGAACCATACACATACCTGAGTGGATTTGCAGACTAGGTCGCTCGGATTTGAAATCGGCTCGAAGAAATCGAAGAAAACTCGGAAGAAATCGAAGAAACTAGCTCAGATTTGAGATCAACTGGAAGAAATCGAAGAAAGGAGGTCTAGGGCTTTCATGACCGGCAAGGAGGACAGATCGTCGAGGTCGACGAGGTCCATAAGTGGGACCCTGGTGGTGCCGACCAAGGGTTTGGGGGTCTCCAAGGGTTTGGAGTGGAAAACATCGATGGTTCAGATCATGGAGGAGGATGAGGACGAGGACGAGGACGAGGAGGAGTCTACAATGGGAAGAGTGAGGCGCTCATTCCAAACGGCTCGGGTTGAGCCGTAATCGTCGGGTTTAGTTGCGGAACGGCGGTCGAGATCGAGGTAGGCGACGGCGTAGTTGACGTTCTTGAGGTGCTTGGCGGAGACGACGATGATCTCGAGATCGAGGATGGATTTGGGGGGTTGAGGGCGAGGGGAGGCCATCGATGAGGGTTTGTTGAGTAGCAAGTATCAATCAGTCATTCGAAATTGGATGAGGGGAAATGAAAATGCACGCGCCTGCCGGCCCTGGGTATTGAAAAAATTTGACCTTACCTTTAACAGCGCTTCTAAAAAGGAGCGATGTCAATTTCACATATGACCTTTAACCGCGCTTCTTTTCTAGAAGCATTGTCTATTATCTGACTTTTAACAGCGCTTTTAGAAAAAAGCGTTGTCTATTAACTGACTTTTAACAGTGCTTTCAAAAAGAAGCGTTGTCTATTATCTGTGCCTCTAATAAACAGCGCTTGCAGAAAGAAGCGATGTCTATTCTCCGACCTTTAACAACGCTTACAGAAAGAAGCGTTGTCTATTCTCCGACCTTTAACAGCGCTTGCAAAAAGAAGCGCTGTCTATTATATGTGCCTCTAATTAACAGCGCTTATAATTGGCAAGCGCTATTAAAGGTGTGCTATTAAAGGTCCTTTTTGTAGTAGTGTGCGAGTACCATCCAAAACCCCTAAATAATTTATATAATTATTTAAACTTAATTATTAAAAATATTGTCGTATCAATTATTTTCTATATAAACATTATCAAAACGATTTCAAACTTCTACCATGAGATTCTATGATCATTTAGTGCTCCCCATATTAATTTCGTAATTTTCTGAAGTCAAATCAACCTAGAACCCACAAACCCGCGACCTAAACATTTTGGCCCAAAAACTCGTATCTTCATAGCTCAAACTACGAAATAGATCTCGTAGTCACAATCCTCGTGACGATACGAACCTGTGGCTATGTTTTCATAATTTTGCGGAATCATATGTGATTACTGGGTATTTTAACATTATATTGCTAATCATCCTTACTAATCACTTTTTACTATCACTAATTACTATATTTTTAAACCCTAATTACCACCACCAACCCCTAATCATGGCAGCCCATGTGTTGCCAGACAACTTTTATAAAGTTAGTCAAAAGCTAACCTAACTTAATTAATGCCCTTGACTAAATATTTATTACCCTAATATTATACTTATACTAGTTACTATATCCCCCCCCCCCCGCCCCAATCCTTCTCTCCCTCACAAACTCAACCCAAGAGAGCTCGAACCCACTCCCATGTCTTCGACTTCCCCTCTCCCTCACTCGCTCACGGCGCCCCGCCGTACGACACCCTCCGACTCCTCTCCGAGCGCCACCGCCCGAAGAACCCCGCCCACAACCCTGGACCGCCATCGTCGAAGACCCCCAGCCCGACAGCACCACCCCCACGCCCCTCATCTCCAAGTGCCACCGCCGCTCCCGCGCTTCACCACCGCCTCCCCATTCTCCGATGAATGCCATCGCCATCCCCGACAACTCCGTCGCACACCCACGAGTCCCCTGCCACCGCTTCACCTCCGAACGCTCCGTCGAATGCACACCGCCCCCGCTCCTCCCCCTCACCGTTCTCAGCGCCCCGACGGCCTGAGCTCCCCTCTCTCCCCACTTCCCTCTCGTCGGCGTCGACATCGTCGCCTTCCACCGCCGTGCGCCCATCGACAGCAGCCCCGCTATAAGGACCCTGGCTATGGAGAAAACACTAGAAGGGTGGTTGAATAGTGTTTAAGCAATTTAAAATGATAGTTACACCAATTTAAATGCTAACCAACAAAATAATGCGGAATAGAAGTTAAACCCAAATTGAAACAAATGCAAATGCAAGAATGTTTCAAGGGTTTGGATTATCCAAGTCACTTCCCGACTTGTTCCCGGTAATCCTACGTCCCTTCCACCCGGATACCTCCGGATACTCAAGTTAGAACCCTAACTTGAGGTTTCCTTAAAACCCACTTGTAGCAACCCTACAAGTAAAATCGAAATACAATCGATTGACGTTGACTCCCACGACTTGGGATCAAGCAAACCATTCTCACAAACCGAGTGCAAATTCAAATAACGAAAGTTATGAAATATGAAAGTAACACTTACAATCACATATGCCTTGAAGTAGAACTTGAAGGAGAAGTGTGTTGTGTGTTGAAGACTCTCTTGGAAGAGAGGAAAAGTCATTTCTCTTGACAGCACCAAATGCCTAGAAGATAACTCTTTGGTTTTAGGTTGGAGAGCAAGAGATCAAAGATTGGAATTCTTAGGGCTTTTGGATTTGAGAGCTTTTGATCTTGAGAATGAAAGCTTGAGAGATTTTGCAATAGCCTAGGTAACATCTCAATGGAACAGTAGATGCTCCTTATATAGGTTTCTCAAATCCACAAAACAGAATTAGCAAAAACCCTTTTGGAATCCGTGAGAAAAATCTCAACGGATAGAATCTGCGCTCGCGACAGTCGACTGTTGAGGAAACCACAGTCGACTGTTGCACAGTCAGATCGGGTAGGTGAGAATTCATAACAGTAACTTACCACGTGGACAGTCGACTGATGAAGCATAGACAGTCGACTGTTAAACCAACAGGCGACTATAAATCCTTCTACAGGCGACTGGCCGCAAAATGGGTAAGTTGAAGAATTCTGGAAATCTTCGGAGATAACAGGACAGACGACTGATGAGGATAAAACAGTCGACTGTTTATCAGAACAGTCGACTGTAAATCCTTATACAGACGACTGTCAAAACACTGACAATTTCCAGAGAGCTGAGTCATCAAATTGGCTCACAGACAGACGACTGATGCAGCATTGACAGTCGACTGATCCAATGGACAGTCGACTGTAAATCCAACATAAGTCGACTGGCCGTAAAAGACAGATCAATAGATTTTGGGCAAACGACAGACAAGCGACTGATTTACAAAACACAGTCGACTGTCACTTGGACAGACGCCTGTGAATCATTCATGAGTCGCCTGTGGGAATTAAAACAGAGAAGCCCAAAACTAGACTGTAAAAGTTTGTGCATAACAGGCGATTGTAGAACAAAACACAGTCGACTGTTTTTGAGACAGGCGACTGTAAAATGTTCAGCAGTCGACTGTTATATACCTGACATGCACAATCTAGTTTGAAATGAATTGGAGTCAAAGGAAGCTTGAAACGAAAGACATCCTAAGACAGAAATGAAGATATGTGTGTGTGCTCCAACAATGTTCTACTTCTAAGCTACATACTAGAAGAGATAAAAGAAATTTACATTGACGAACTCTCTTCTATCCAACGCATGAGCTTGAAGTCTTCATGGAGCTTCAATCATCATCTACAATTATCCAATCCATTTCATTTGCCTTCAATGAACTTTGAGTGTCATCCATTGCAAGTAGAACTTCATAATAAGCTTAGGCAATGGATTAACTACAAAATAGGGGATTAGTCACAAGTATTTATGTTTGCTCATCATTAACACCAAGTAGGGAGAAGTCCAATACTCAACATTCTCCCCCTTTTTGATGATGACAAACAAACATAAACAAAAAGATAAATAATTGTGCTTAATGAAAAACTTACTCCCCCCTACATAGATGCCAAACAAGTTAGTCAACAAATATTAAGGCATCTATATATCAATTGAAGCAAATGAGTAAGATATGCATAAATGAAATGAATTCAATACATGAAATCTAGGATTTAAAATCCCTATTCATTGTAATCTTACTCCCCCTGAATTTAAGGCAACTTCAATCTTAGATTCAAGTGTTATTAGGACATACTTATCACATTCATTATGAATCTATGTGTTTATTTCTCTCCCCCTATGGCATTATCCAAAAAGGTGGGAGTATAAACAACAACAATAATCTTGCTAAATAAGAACTATCAACAATCAAGGAGTATAAAGATTTATAAAATCAAAACTCATAAGATCACATCATAAATTTATGTGAATAAATGAATGGAAGTCCAATATCAACATTTGAGATACTCGAAGAAAACATATTGTCTCAAAAAAAATCATCACATCACATATATAATCCAATATCAAGTCCAATATTGTCTCAAAAATACATCAGAGGAGAATATATCATTCATGGAGACAATATCACAAACATCACACATATAAGATTAAGCAATTAAACACAATGTGTGACACATAAGGCTAAACTGGAATATCATATATATATATATATATATATATATATATATATATATATATATATATATATATATATATATATATATATATCAGATGACATGAGTACAAGTCAGATAGACATCAACATGTCCAACAACAAAAATACATCATTGTTTCAGAGCGGCTTACGGCCGACGAAGGAGTGCTCGGCCTACTGGGGGGTTGCCCCCAGCTCTTTGGCCGATCCGTTCGTTCGGTTGCGAGGGGGGTTGCCCCTCGGCTTACGGCCGACGAAGGAGATCCGCTCGGCGGCGAGGGGGGTTACCCCTCGGCTTACGGCCGACGAAGGAGATCCGTTCGGTGGTGAGGGGAGTTGCCCCTCGACTTACTGCCGACGAAGGAGATCCGCTCGGTGGCGAGGTGAGATGAAGGAGTGCTCAGGACGTAGGAGATCCGCTGAGGGGAGTTGCCCCTCGGCTTACGGCCGGCAAAGGAGATCCGCCTGGTGGCGAGGGGAGTTGCCCCTCGGCTTACGGCCGGTTCTTCTGGGGTTGGCTCTGATGAAGAACCAACGATGGTCTTTGATTTGTAGATCCAGGCACAAGCCTCCTTTGTAGACTTGCAAAACCGCAGGGTCGGTTGTTGATCGCAGGCAACAAGATCTTCGTCGTGATACTCGCGGAGATCTCCGGGCTTCCTCAATCTCGAATCCTTCGCCGTCCGAGCTCCTCAGCATGGTCACCTTCCTGGGGTTCGCTGGGGGGTGGTTGATCTTGATGACATCAGCATCCCAGATCTTGCGCTTGGTGTAGATGGTGAAGCCATCGGGCTTGGAGGCCGATGAGGTGTCCTCACGTTTCTTCAGGCAGAGGAGCTTCTGCCAGAGACTTCGTGCGTTCCAGAGCCCTCGGCGATGAAATCGAATGGTCCGACGTCGCGATCTCGGATCTCACCCTCGATCTTAGCGGCCCCTGCGACCTGTCCTCCGGTGGTAGGGACAACCTCAGCCGGCATGGGTCGAGCTTCTTGTCGGAGAAGAGATGGCCGGTGAGCGTCACGACGGGATCGCCTGAACCCGAAACCACCGAGATCCGCTGATTCGTGGTCCTGAACTCCCTACCAGGTGGGATCTGTCGTTATCGCCGGTGGCATTTTCCCCTTCGGGGGAGTCTCCATCCACGCCTCATCGAAGAACTTACCCACGGGATCGCTGTCCTTCGAAGATGGGGAAGAAGACTCACACCTCATCGTCACCGAACTCGTCGAGATCGCCGTCAAGCGGGTTGAAAGGTGTGGCGGGATCTCGCCAAGGTGAGAGATGGGTCGAGCACATGGTGTAATAAGGTCGGATGACGGCGGACCCATGCTCGAGAATCTGAACCTTGAGATTAGGAAAAGGGGGGCTTCGTCTTTCAGAAAGCCTTGGTACAGAAAAGGAATTTTAGGTCCAAATGCTGGTGTTTCTTCCCCATGGGGTTTTGGGGATGAAGGGCGTGAGGGGTAAATCCTCACGAGTTGAGAGTGTGCGAAAGTACGATGACGTGGTATGCCTTTACTTCCGCAGTCCGGTCCTTCAGATCTTTGATTAAAGGAACGAGCCATTGCCTATGTGGTTGACGTCGTGGATGTCGACTCGTTCCCACAGACGGCGCCAGATGTTTCAGAGTGTTTTCTCACTACTAGGCGTTGACCGTGGAGAACCCGGTCAACGTGGTCAAGGGACCCGCTTTGGGTCCCTCGGGGGCTTCGAATCGGTGCAGAAGGGGCGAGGGGAAGCCTCGGCCCTGGTTGAGACGCTCGGCCTCGGACAGACGCGCTCGGCCTCGGCTGGGAGGGGGACGAGGGGTAGCCTCAGTCGCCCGAGTAGATGCACGGCCGTCTGGTGGCGGGGGTGAGTCTCAGACCCGATTAGGACGCTCGGCCTTGGTAGGGCGTGCTCGGCCAAGGAAGGCTGAGGGTGAGGGGAAGCCTCACCGTCCGGTTGATCGAGTGGTCGGAGAGGGGCGAGGGGTAGCCTCGGCCTGTTGGTCTATTGTTCACCTGCGTAGACGAGAACGCTCGTCAGGGGGCCGGACCTTGGTTCCGGCCAAATCCCCTCCGATGCCTAAGTTAGATAGAGATCTGAGAAAGGAGGCCCGGCGGAGACGGTCCGACTCGTGAGGAGATCGTGACGGCGTCTCTCGGCGCGAGCGGGGGAGGAAGGAGATGAATTGGGGGAACGAGGTCGTTGATGGAGTACCTTAGGTTTTGTTACCTGAGATGCGGTCTCTTTGGATGATGCCCACCCTCCCCTCATATAGGTGACTCGTCCTGATAATGTGCCATGATGTAACATCATGGCCATCATTCATGGGGACGTGTAAATGTGGGAAGTTTTGACCTCCACTAATTGCGCCCATCTTGATGAGGAGATGAATGTCCTGAAGGTGGCCATGATGGCTGGAGTGATGGACTCAGGCGGTTGCCATATCTGGCGGGCCTTGATGGCTGGAGAGTGATGGCCATTTAAGTCGGGCCATTAAACTGAGCCATTAAGCCGAGCCATGATGGCTATAGAGTGAAGGCCATTTAAGTCGGGCCATTAAGCTGAGCCATTAAGCCGAGCCATGATGGCTAGAGAGTGATGGCTTTGGACGGTTGCCATATTTGGCGAATGTTTCCTTGACTTGGGCCCCGATTTCCTCCATTGTAGAAGTGGGCCTTCGTCATGTGTGGAGAAGCGCGGCCCGCCCGTGAGATCCTTGGGCCGAGGCCCCAAGGTCGTAGTAGTCTGGTTGACCAGTCGTAGTTGACTTGGCTCTTCCGGGCCCGGCCAAACTAGTCCCGTTAACAATCATGATCACAAAAAATACTACATCATGATCTCAAAATACATCATCAGAATGTATCATCATACATCATCATACACAGAGAAACTCCATCATACACCACTCAAAAACAAAAAAATCTATGAGCGAGTGTCGCCAGGTGCAACAGAGGAAGAAGTAGGCTCTGTGTCAGCATGGGTATCCTCTGGAGGAGGCTCAGCAGCAGCAACAGCATCATCATCATCCTGAGCAGAAGCTACACCAGGATGCACAACGACATCAGTGATGATGGGTGGAGGAGGCTCATGAGGCCGAGGAAGAACAAAACGTCTCAGATGCTCAGGGAAGGGTATTCCCTGATGCTGGAATGATAAGGAAGCCAACTCATAAAGACCAGAGACCATCTCAAAAAGAAGATTAAGAGTGGGAGGAGCAGATGAAGATGGCTGGTCAGCAGGTGGAACTGTGGAGGAATACGGAGTTGAAGTGGATTTCCTCTTCTTTGACGTAGACTGCAGAGCCGAAGAGGACTTCACCTTTGCAGCAGCATCAAGAAGAGGAGCAAAAGGCATGGGCTCGTAAGGAGACAAGTCAATCCCAAAGTGACGAAATACAAGTGTAAGAAGTCCACCATATGGAATGTGAGACGAGGAAGAAGTATACTCGACCTTGTCCATCCTGTCAAGGAGGACACCGGCCCAGTTCACGGACATCCCAGAGAAGATCGCATACATACACCTCAGAATATCCTGGGAAGGCTGGTCAGATGATTCATATTTCGGCAGGATGTTGGACTTCACCACGAGGTGAACGGCCCAACCCCTAGCCGAAAACATAGACGACCTAATACCAGAATCTAGGGCTGAGGGTATCTCACGGAACATGTCCCGAAGGACAGCCTGATCTTGCTCATCGACATCAGAAATGGAAAGGTCTGAAGGAAGAGATCCAGTAGAAGGAATCCTAAGTATGGTCCCTAAGAGAGTGGGATCAATACGGATGCGGGTTCACTGGACAACAGTATCAATAAATCCAGTGGTGGAGTACTCACCGCGAATGCGGTTAGTATAGAAGAGATTAACCAGAAATGGATAAGCTCGAGGAGACTCGCTCTGAGAGAAGCGAAGGAGGTCGGCCAAATGAGTAGCAGAAAGAATATCTGAAAGTCTCTCAGCAGTGAAGGCGGGATAAACGATAAAACGCTCTCTAAGAAGCTTGATCCCTAAGAGAGAGTGAAATTTTGCCAAGCAAAGATCATCTCGGCAAATGGGAACAAGGGGATCAGTAGGAGGCACGACAGGAGACTCTTCTGCAGAACTCAACACAGAAGGTGAAGGAGGAGCCTCAGCACTAAGCTCATTGATGCGAACACTAATGGGCTTGCGCTGACGCTTGATCAGGGGCTCAGTGTCAGAAGAAGAAGAAGACATAGAAGGAGAATATCCATGCGAAGTAGAATGAGAGGGAGATTCGGCATGTTTGGTTCGGGCCTTATAGGGTTTCTTGGTTTTGGCGATGGAAGGCTTACGAACCCTAGGTTTCTTAGGAGCCATGATCTTTCCCTCCCCGTTGGTCTTGGGAGCCATGGAATCAATCAATTGAAATAGACGAGTATCGACAGGAGATGAAATCAAACGACAACACTCGCAAGAGAGAGATCGAAATAGACGAGTATCGACAGGAGATGAAATCAAACGACAATACTCGCAAGAGAGAGAGAGAGAGAGAGAGAGAGAGAGAGAGAGAGAGAGAGAGAGAGACTCAGACCTAGTCGAAAGTCACGAAAGCACAACGAAGAAGCAATCGACAAACGGCGAGGAGGAGATCGACGGCGGAGAGATCGATGGCTGAGGAAAAGAGCGGGAAGACGAGCGGTTTCAAGTTGGAGGAGAAAGAACGACGTGGGTCGAAATGAACGTTCTCGATGATTATAAGGAAGGGGGAATTAATCTGGGCCGTTGGATCAAAGAATTGACGGCTCAGATCGAAGCAGTGAACCGTCACAATAGTAGACAGTCGACTGATGAACAAAAGTCAGTCGACTGGATGAAGTGATAAGAAATAAGCTCAGGATGACAGACAGTCGACTGTTGAGTAACATACATTCGCCTGTCCGTGGGACAGTCGACTGTACGCTACACATCAGTCGACTGACTGAGAATCAATAAACTTCATCAAAAAGACAGCGAGCGCTGGAAAAATTTGACAAAGAAGATAGTCGCCTGATGACTAAAACACAGTCGCCCGTTGAAATAACAGTCGACTGTAAATTTTCATTAGTCGGCTGTGCGAAAGATACAAGTTTCTGACTGAGAAGATAGAGTAGGGCAGTCGACTGTCGAAGGAAAGACAGTCGTCTGTCCTGGTCCAAAAATGCACAGTGAGATAAAAATCCAGAGGATATGAACACTCACCCTAGGACCTATACTCTAATCACAAACTCATCATAAAAACAATGTAAAACTATAAATCAATTGTAACACAAATCTCTAAAACGAATCTCAAAGAACTCATGAAATCACATAAATCTCAATTGCCTTTCTTAAAAACACATATATGATAAATTAAATGAAGAGAGGCAACATGATGATATGAGCTCAAAAGGTGTTATAAAAAGAATGTTGAGCTCCTAAATTTCAGATTCACCCATAATCCCTTATTCTCCACGCAACCTCACAAATGAATCTTCTTTAAGAGGTTTTGTGAAGATGTCGGCGATTTGTTTTTGGGTTTCAATGTACTCTAAGATGATGTCCTTCTTAGCTACATGATCATTAATAAAATGGTGTCTCACATCTATGTGTTTGGTATGAGAGTGATGTACCGGATTCTTGGAAAGACATATGGCACTTTGGTTATCAACTATGATAGGGCAAGCATCACAATTGACACCATAGTCCATAAGAGTGTATCTCATCCAAAGAACTTGTGCACATGCAAGACCCGCGGCAATATATTCCGCTTCAATCGTGGACAATGACACCGAGTTCTGTTTCTTGGAAAACCAAAAAACTAAGGAATTTCCTAAGAAATAGCAAGTGCCACTAGTACTTTTCCTATCGGATATGCATCCGGCAAAGTCGGCATCACTATATGAGATTAACTCATATGTGCTCGATTTAGAGTAAAGTAACCCATAATCTAGTGACTGATTGAGATAACGAAATATTCGTTTAACCGCAATCAAGTGTGACTCCGTATGTCTAGCTTGATATCTAGCACACAAGCATATGGAAAACATGATATCGGGCCTACTAGCAGTTAAGTAAAGTAAGCTACTGATCATACCTCCATATAGACGAATGTCTACATCTTTTCCGTTCTCATCCTTGTGTAGATGGGTTGTCGTACTCATAGGAGTCCTTTTGCTTGAAGACGATTCCATCCCGAATCGCTTAATAAGCTCCCGTGTGTACTGGTTTGATGTATGAACATTCCATTCTCCATTTGTCGAATTTGTAGTCCAAGGAAATAAGCGAGCTCTCACATGTGACTAATCTCGAATTCATCCTGCATAGACTTAGAAAATTCTTGACAATGATTAAAGTTATTAGAACCAAATATTATATCGTCTACATAAACTTGAATCAAAAGAATGTCATTTTCATAATCTTTAATGAAAAGAGTGGAATCAACTTCTCCCATTTTAAAACCTAAATCCAAAAGAAAGGTCTTGAGTCGATTATACCAAGCTCTAGGAGCTTGTCTCAACCCATACAATGCTTTCTTAAGTTTGAAAACATGGTTTGGAAATTTTTCATGTATGAAACTGGGAGGTTAAGAAACATACACTTCTTCATTAACAATCCCATTTAAAAATGCACTTTTAACATCCATTTGAAATAGTTTAAAATTCTTATGAGATGCAAAAGATAAAAGCAATCTAATAGCTTCTAATCTAGCTACGGGAGCAAATGATTCTTCGAAATCGATAACTTCCTCTTGTCGGTAGCCTTGAGCTACTAACCTTGCTTTGTTCCTTGTGATGACCTCGTTCTCATCGGTCTTGTTCTTGAAGATCCATTTGGTCCCAATAACTTGGTGACCACTTGGAAGAGGAACGAGCTCCCAAACTGCATTTCTCTCGAATTGCATTAGTTCTTCTTCCATTGCCATTATCCAAGAGCTATCCTCACAAGCTTCTTGGATGTTTTGGCTCAATGGTGGAGACAAATGCGCAATGAGAGAATTCTTCAATTCTTGACCTCGTTCGAACACCCACATCAATATCTCCAATAATTTGGTCATGAGGGTGGTTACGAACGGTTGGGTAAGCTTTGGGTATTCCTGCATCTAGGGCTGTTGACGAACAGAACGTTCGACGAACTACTCGTGAACAAGCTCGGTACATGTTCGTTTACGTTCGTTTAGGAAGCTTAATGAACAAGCTTGAACAGATTTTTAGAGCTCGGCTAGTAAACGAACAGAGCTTGAACATAACCGTGTTCGTTCATTTATGTTCATGAACAAGCTTGTTAAGTGTGCGTGAACAAGCTCGTTAAGTGATGTTCATGAACAAGCTCGTTAAGTGTTCGTGAACGAACATGTACCGAAAATAGTAAATTTAGACAAATACTATATTTTTAATTATGCTTGGAATGGATGCTTGTAATGGGATGTATGGAGCTATTATGCTGAATTTGTTTGTTTTTGTCCTGCAAATATTTAATCTTTTTATTTAATTGATTTAATCATTGACAATAATGTTTAAATATTATTATTCCTGATTAAAAAATAAATGTTCGTTCGTTTGTTTGAAAATATGTTCATGAACAACATTGATTTGTGTTCACGAACATGTTCCTGAACATGTTCACGAACAAGCTCGATAAGACTTGTTAACGAACAGAACGTTCGATTAACTACTTGTGAACAAGCTCGGTAGATGTTCATTTACGTTCGTTTACGTTCGTTCGGTAAGATTAACGAACAAGCTTGAACATGTTTTTAGAGCTCGGTTAGTAAACGAACAGAGCTTGAACAAGGATTTTGTTCATGAACAAAACCAAGCTCACTGTTCAAGCTCGTTCAAGCTCGTTCGTCAACAGCCCTACCTGCATCACTTGGAACATCTTCAAAAATCTCATTAGTATTGTTAGTCTCAATAATAGAATCATTAATCTTAACATTACTAAGAGAATCACAAATAGCATCTACACTATCATCAATAACATGATGAAAATCAAAATCTTCATAAAATGATACGTGTAGTGATTCCTCGATCGTTGAAGAGGTTTTGTTGTATATCCGGTAGGCTTTGCTGCGTGTGAAATATCCAACAAATATCCCTTCATCGGATCTTGGCTCAAATTTATCTAAATTACCAAAAGTGTTCTTGATAAAACATTTTGAACCAAATATCCGAAAATACTTAACTTGAGGCTTTTTGTCATAAAACAACTCAAAACAAGTTTTGTTCGTTCGGGGTCTCACTAGGATCCTATTGAGCACATAACATGCCGTGTGCACCGCTTCTGCCCAAAATTGTAGTCCAAGATGACTATCATGGAGCATAGTGCGAGCACACTCAATAAGAGTCCTATTCTTTCTCTCTACAACACCATTTTGTGGTAGAGCCCGAGGAAAGGAAAAATTGTGAGTTATCCCGGTGTCATCACAAAACTTAGTAAAAGACTCATTATCAAATTCTCCTCCATGATCACTACGGATAGTGATAATGGTGGATCTCAAGAGATTCTGGATCTTCTGTGCAAATATGGTAAACTCTTCATAAGCTTCATTCTTATTAGTTAAGAATGAAACCCAAGTAAATCTAGAGAAGTCGTCAACGACAACTAATCCATAATGAGCATTGCCTAAAGAAGCAGTTCTAGTTGGCCCAAACAAGTCTAGATGAAGAAGTTCTAGGGGCCTCTTAGAAGTAATCCCTTCTTTAAGCTTAAAAGATGATTTAGTAAGTTTACCTCTTTGACACGAATCACAAAAGTTTTTCTTACTAAAAGCAATTTTAGGAAAACCTTTGACTAGATCATGCTTAGCTAACTTATTTAAGTGCTTGAAGTGAACATGACCAAAACGGCGATGCCATAGTAGTTGTTCACTTGTATTAGCAACTAAGTAATGTTCTACGGTTTTAAGCAAGCTCAAATAATAAATATTTTTACGCCTAATACCGGAAAATAAAACATTCGAATTAGAATCAACAATTTTACACAATCCTTCTCCAAAGTTAACCTTGTAACCTTTGTCACAAAGTTGACTAATGGAAATGAGATTGTGACATAAACCACTAACAAGAAATACATTAGTAATTAAGGGTTTGGAAGGGTTACCGACAATACCTACTCCAATGATGGTTCCCTTTTGGTTACCTCCAAAAGTAACCGTTGCACCATCCTTGGTGCTAATCACTTCGGAGAGCAAAGAGGGGTCTCCCGTCATATGTTTGGAGCAACCACTATCGAGAATCCATCATTTTCCTTTAGAGATAATATGACCTTTATTGCTCTTCTTCTTTCTCTTGGGTACCTATATAATATACCATAAGCTCATGGTACCCAATGTTTGTTGGGTCCAAGGGGATTAGCCCTTTGGAAGCCAAGTCCAAGTGGACTTTCTCTTCCCAACATAATTACCATTATTAATAACATCATTAAAATAGGAATCAACATATGCATTCCTATCATTTAAGCTAGTGTTCTTAGGACCCCAAATGGTGTATGTTTTGGGAGTCCTTTTCCTAGTTGTATGCATACATGTTAGATTTCTATGTGATGCATGCTTCTTAGGAACATGGTTTCTAGCATAAATATGAGGTGGTGGATATGCATACGACATATGAGAATTATATGTATGCTTGGAAACATGCATGTTGTATGAAGCATATGGGTTATGCATGACATGTGGAGGGTGTGCATACATGTAAGAATGATGCGTATGAGCATATGGGTGTATAGGAGTACGTACATGAGAATTTCTCATGTGTGGATTTGTACGTGTCCGTGGGTGTGGAGCATAAAAAGTGTCATGAGTATCCACTTGTGAAGTAGGAGATTTCCTACGTGGATGAGTGTTAGTGTACATGTAAGCATGGCGTCTCTTTTGGTTTCAACCCTTAGTGGGTTTCTTGCCAAAAGGAAGAGATGGTGAAGTGGTGACTTTCTTGGTAGGATTTCTACCTATAGTGTCTTTGACACCACTTGTGGATGCACCGGAGGAAGGCCTCACAAAGTCTATAGTGACACCACTATAGGAAGTGCGAGCATTAGATGCATTTGCATTCACAAAACCAAGACCAACACGATGTGTGGCCGGAAATTGGTTTGCAAGCAAATCATCCAATTGTCCTTTTCCCTTATTTAATCTCACAATACGGGGGGACATGAGCTCATATTTCTCCTTAAGAGAAGAAATATTGGTATCCAAGGTGGACACCCGTGCTTTGAGCTCACGCACTTGAGTTTTAAGAGAATCATTCTCTAAACCCAATTGTGAGTGCCGTGTAATTAGATCACTATTATTCTTTGGATGTGTTTGATCTAGTTGAGATTTGAGGGTGTTCACCTCATTTCTCAAAGTGACATTTTGAGAAGCTAAATTTGCTTTCTCAAGAGTTAAAGTATCAACAATGGTGTCATTGTTGATAATGCATGGAATGGATGAATTGCGAACATTCAATTTCTTTAAGCTAGTATATCTAAGCATTAAAGGTTGATATTTAGCAAATAATTCTTCATTAGCAATACGAAGGTCATCCATTGTTACCTCGGTATCATCCGTGTCGGAATCACTCTCATCGGAGAGTGGATCTTCACGTGCCATGAAACACATGTGGGCACTCTCACCACTCTCATCATCGGAATCACTTGATGAGTCTCCACTTGAGTCGTCGAATGTACCGACGAGTCCTTTCTTCTTGTCTCTCTTGTTCTTGTCGGACTTGTGGTACTTCGGAGCCTTCCACTTCTCTTTGTTTCTTAGCATTGGGCAATCCCTCTTGATGTGCCCTGGCTTATTACACTTAAAGCAAAGAGAGGAAGTATTATTAGTAGAATCAAATCTTTTGTTGGAAGGAAATTTACCTTTGCAAAAGAAGCGTTGGAACTTCTTCGCCATTTGGGTCATTTCACCCAAATCCATCTCATCTTCCGAATCTTCGCTATCGGAGGATGATGAATTTGCGTTGAATGCCAAAGCTTTCTTCTTGGCCTCCGAAGGATTCATCATTGCTCCAATCTTTAATTGGTTCTCCCGTCTTACCTCATAAGATATGAGAGTCCCGATAAGATTCACAACTGTGTAGGTCTTCAAGTCGTTGACCTCCTCGATGGCGATAGCTCTTTATTCCCATTTGGAGGTCATACCCATTATAATCTTCCTTTCCTTTTCAGGTTTGGTGTAACTGTAAGTTTGGCCAAGAGCTTCCAATTTATTGGTGATGTCGGTAAAACGTCCGTACATCGATGCAATGCTCTCATTATCCTGCATATGAAACATATCGAAGTTTTGCACGGCAACATAGAGTTTGTAAAGTTTTACCTTGCTTGTTCCCTCATGGGTAACGACGAGATGGTTCCAAATTTGATATGCACTCTTACATGTGCATATCTTGTTGAACTCATTCGGGTCCAACGCACAATGAAGAGCATTCATTGCTTTTGCATTGTTGACTTCAGCGGATTTCTCGGAAGTCGTCCATTTTTCGAAATCCTCTTCGGTGGGCTCGACGTATTCCTTGTGGAGGGTTCTCCAAAGCGAAGCGCTCCTTAGGAACGTCTCCATCCGGTATTTCCAAAAGCCGAAGTTCGTGCCACTGAAACGCGGAGGACGCACTGTTGGTTGACCTTCGAAAAGAGTGGACGCTCAATCAAAATCGCGATTGTTGTACGAAGGCGGCGGAGGAACGTTGTTGTTGTTGGATGCCATAGCTAAAACCTTGCGCTCTGATACCAATTGTAACGACCCTGGCTAAAGAGAAAACACTAGAAGGTGAGTTGAATAGTGTTTAAGCAATTTAAAACGATAATTACACCAATTTAAAAGCTAACCAACAAAATAATGCGGAATAGAAGTTAAAACCAAATTGAAACAAATGCAAATGCAAGAATGTTTCAAGGGTTCGGATTACCCAAGTTACTTCCCGACTTGTTCCCGGTAATCCTACGTCCCTTCCACCAGGATACCTCCGGATACTCAAGTTAGAACCATAACTTGAGGTTTCCTTAAAAACCACTTGTAGCAACCCTACAAGTGAAATCGAAATACAATCGATTGACCTTGACTCCCACAACTTGGGATCAAGCAAACCACTCTGACAACTCGAGAGCAAATTCAAATAATGAAAGTTATGAAATATGAAAGCAACACTTACAATCACATATGCCTTGAAGTAGAACTTGAAGGAGAAGTGTGTTGTTTGTTGAAGACTCTCTTGGAAGTGAGGAAAAACCATTTCTCTTGACTACACCAAATGCCTAAAAGATAACTATTTGGTTCTAGGTTGGAGAGCAAGAGATCAAAGATTGGAATTCTTAGGGCTTTTGGATTTGAGAGCTTTTGATCTTGAGAACGAAAGCTTGAGAGTTTTTGCAATAGCCTAGGTAACATCTCAATGGAACAATAGATGCTCCTTATATAGGTTTCTCAAATCCACAAAACAAAATTAGCAAAAACCCTTTTGGAATCCGTGAGAAAAATCTCAACGGATAGAATCTGCGCTCGCGACAGTCGACTGTTGAGGAAACCACAATCGACTGTTGCACAGTCAGATCGGGTAGGTGAGAATTCATAACTATAACTTACCACGTGGACAATCGACTGATGAAGCATAGACAGTCGACTGTTGAACCAACATGCGACTATAAATCCTTCTACAGGAGACTGGTCGTAAAATGGGTAAGTTGAAGAATTCTGGAAATCTTCTGAGATAACAGGACAGACGACTGATGAGGATAAAACAGTCGACTGTTTATCAGAATAGGCGACTGTAAATCTTTATACAGACGACTGTCAAAACCCTGTGAATTTCCAGAGAGCTGGGTCAACAAATTGGCTCACAGACAGACGACTGATGCAGCATTGACAGTCGACTGATCCAATGGACAGGCGACTGTAAATCCAACATAAGTCGACTGGACGTAAAAGACAGATCAATAGATTTTGGGCAAACGACAGACATGCGACTGATTTAAAAAACACAGTCGACTGTCACTTGGACAGGCGCCTGTAAATCGTTCATGAGTCGCCAGTGGGAATTAAAACAGAGAAGCCCAAAACTAGACTGTAAAAGTTTGTGCATAACAGGCGACTGTAGAACAAAACACAGTCGACTGTTTTTTAGACAGGCGACTGTAAAACGTTCTGCAATCTACTGTTATATACCTGACATGCACAATCTAGTTTGAAATGAATTGGAGTCAAAGGAAGCTTGAACTAAAGACATCCTAAGACAGAAATAAAGATGTGTGTGTGTGCTCCAACAATGTTCTACTTCTAAGCTACATACTAGAAGAGATAAAAGAAATTTACATTGACGAACTCTCTTCTATCCAACGCATGAGCTTGAAGTCTTCATGGAGCTTCAATCATCATCTACGATCATCCAATCCATTTCATTTGCCTTCAATGAACTTTGAGTGTCATCCATTGCAAGTAGAACTTCATAATAAGCTTAGGCAATGGATTAACTACAAAATAGGGGAATAGTCACAAGTATTTATGTTTGCTCATCATTAACACCAAGTAGGGAGAAGTACAATACTCAACACCCGCGATTCCACCGCCCTCCATGCTCGACTCCCTAGTTGCAGCGAAGCCCGCCCGCTTCCCAGCCGCCTGTCGCCGTACACCGCCGCAGCCCGCCGCTGTCGTCTGCCACCAAACACCCCCCGAGCACTCGTCGAATCGAAGTGAGGTGAGAACGACGACGTGTTATGGGTTTTTTTAATACAAAATACGTTTTAAATACGTATAGAAATATGTATTGTATATTCTAATTGAAATAAATTACTTATAAATCGTATAGGCCTCAGAAAAACACGAGACCAATCCCAGAAAATCAGAAACGACGAAACAGACTCATTGACACTAGTTTCATCGCCAAAAGGCAAGTATATCTACCACAATGATTTTTCAAAGGCAAAAATTAATAAAGCTGAAATCGCTTTAAAATTAATATCTTGATATTTTCATGTATACTGACGTACGAGAAAAATGTATGTTGTAGTACTAGTTAATACGATCGTTTTGACCCCCTTGTTGGAAGAATTCTGACGTACGGTTTGCCCTAAATAAATCTTGGAACATATGTCGTAAAAATGATTTCTTAATTTAAAATTGGTTTTTGGCCCTTTTAAATTATTTAAAAATGCTTAATAATTATTTAACAATGTTGAAAACTACCTACTAGCCTTAGAAAAATATTTTAAGCTAATTTAAACTCATTTTCTTAGTTAAAATCATTTCTTGCTCATTCTCTTATATTATTACGTATTTTTACGTTTTCATTTAATTGTTAAATTGAGTCGTGAAGTCGTGAACTTTTGTGAGGATATTATACGGACTATTGAGACACTATGGAACCATTGCACGCATCTAGTATGATGCAAATAAACTGAATTGGCTGAATGGAAGATGGAACTTCAATAAAAATGAATGGAAGATGGAACTTCAAAATACATGAATGGAAGATGGAACTTCAATATAAATAGATAGTAGACACACTTTTGATCGGCACTTGACTTGACCCATGGGATTGGGGTAGTCTGTGATCACAAGTGTTACAGAGTGACTGGATGCACCCAACCGAATACCTCCAACACATTACGGAGGTTAGAGCTTGACCGTCTCCATATAGGGTCGGTGAGCAGCGCCACGGATTGGCCCCCGTCATGGCGCATGTTAGTCATCTCTCATACTCTTGGACATGGACTTATCACTAGAATAGATTGATTATTAAATATTGTCGTAACCTCTTCTTCTACAGGTTGCTACAGTTTTGTTATCAAATGCTAAATTGTTACATGTTGCTAATAATATTGCAAATTTTTATTTAATGATTAAATTGTTGTAGGTTGCAAATTGCTATGATTGCTTAACTGCCATAACTCTTTTCTATTAAACTTATTGCTTGTCTTTTCAGCTTTGTTTAATTAAAATGCCTAACGTTTTGGTTTTTGGAGATTATCTTGCCGAGTAAACCTCGCTGACGAACATTTCACTTTGTTGTTTTACGAAATGTCCGTCATGTATCAATAGTGAGTTTGCTGAAGACATTGCTGCAGGAGTCGAGCCAGTGCTCGAAGATTACGTGGAGTACCTACCCGCGGAAGAATAGATGTTTATCTTAGCGACTGCACTTTTAAATATTTGTAATAATGTAATTATTGTACTTGTTGATTCGGCCATACTAGGCCTATGTTGTACTTCATTTTCAGACGCTTTGGTATTGTAATAATGTCATATGTACTATTTCTTTTAAGCATGCAAGATCCTGCCATTTTATTTCATAGACACGTTATTGTTTAAGCCAAGGAGGAAGAAAATAAAAGAAAAGAAAAAAAGTACTCCTCCTTGTTTTAAGCACATCACGGGCCCGTTCGCGTCCTCGCTTCTGGTAGAATGGGAAGCGGGGCGTGACACATTTGAATCTCATCCAAATAATTTCCTTGGTCTCTTGGAATCCATAATAAATGTCTTGCATGTGTCTCATCCAGGTCATCGTACCTTACGAGAATAATCTAAATAAGTTTTCTGGTTATTTAGTCGGTTCATAATCATTTCTGATAAAGTGTCAAACTCTTTGACCATTTTGTCAAACCATATGTTCCGGCTCTTTGATGCCTCGCATGTTTATATGCGCTCCCACTGACCTTGAAAACTCTCTGGCCGATTCATATAAGTTCGGTCTTTTAAATCATGTTTAGAAAACAGACTATACATGAATGCTCAAGTTTTCATGGTCATCATGAGCTTTTACACCGAGTTTGGTCCGAGTAGATCTGTACACATATGTTGGCGGGACAGTTTCATCATAATCTGTTTATAGGAGTTAGGATGATAACCGTTCTCAATCAACATAAGTTGTACTTCACCATTTTCTTTCTGCACCAATCTTCTAAACTCGAAGATTCACTTGCAGCCAATAAGAAACACTTTATTTGGGCTTGTAAATTAAAGTCCATACATTATTTACATGCACGGACCCTTTTCAGATTGCATCAAGTTATAGATCAGAGTCCATACTCCGATTGGCATTCTATAAGTTGACTAAGTCATCATCAATTATGATGTTTTACTCGACTTATCGTCTCACGAGACTCGGGTAACCTTGTGACTTCCTAATGGTTAATTTAAGGAATATTATATTTATAAGGTTCTAACATAACCTTATCACATACTTAGGCATTATTATCTGGGTTTTATCCCAGAACGAGAAATATAACTCAGAGTCATTAGCCATGTTTCACACTAAGTCTAACAGAGTGCGATTCATGCTCTCTAATACACCGATGTGTTAAAAGAATTGTCCTGAGAGAAAATCTCATTTTCTTTAAGTTATGCAAGAGTTACATAGCTAAGTATTCGACTATTCGATCCGATCGAATCAGTTCAAATACTTCTGTCATTGTGTTATCTATTTTATCAGACTTGTGTTTCAGCAAGAACATGTATTGTAATAAAATAGGAAGAACTTATTCTGGCTAACTTAGACTTGGGTCCGGGTACATCCGTATGTACTAGACTACGAGTTCACCAACTCATTCTCCAACTGTTTTACAAATGCAATTTCGGCAATCATACCTTTGAGACAAGATTCACAAGTGTCTATTGACTTCATAATACGAGAGGTCAGACCCCTATTTATGTGACATGTGAAGCTTAGTCTCTTTGGTATGGCCTAATCTATTTAACCGTATAAGTTTTGCTATTATCTTGAGTATTCGTGTATTAACATTTAATACAATATCGTTATACAAAACATTCACACCGATACATTGCTTCAGAAGCAAAGTAACGACATTCGCCAAAAATGTGTTCTCCTTTTGTATATCAATTATCCTGAAATCGCGACATCAAATGTCACATTTTCAGTTCCTCCTGCTATTGCCTTTACTGATGATAGACAATACTTTCTTTCACAATTGACTTTCCTTAATGCCTTCTTCCTTTTCTAAATCTCATTTAGATATTACACGTCTCAACAAAATTAATAGCAGTGCAAATGTCTCATGTATCCAAACGCTTGAGCTTTACAACCTTGAGCGTGCTCAACAAGTTGCTCGTCTCAAGATCCGGTTGGGATACACAGTCTTGCACCGCTCATGCACTCATCTTCGATTCAAACAATTTGATCGAAGTTCGAACTTGCGGATCGAAACCATTTTCCATATAATCTTGAGTGTGCTCAACAAATTGTATGGAGAAACCTGCTTTGAACATCAATACGTTCAAGCTGCCTCTCATAGAGGCGAGTGACAGGTAGCGTACATTTATTTGTTGGACCCAGAGCTTAAGTAAATCATTGTCCTTAAGCATGTATTAAGAAGATGATTTTAATGTCAACGAGAACATAGTTTAGTCTATCAATTAGAATTTGAGTTGATATTCCATTAACTAACTATTTGGACCAGTTAACTTATTCTCTTAGAATATTACGTTTTTTGATTCCATTGGTAACCTAGTTTAGCATATGTTCTATTTTAAATATAAATAGAATGACTTTTATCTAACTATATCCTCCTACTATTTTTGCGATCATTTTAGCCATAATAATGAACGATTTAATTTAATTAAATTAAATGGGAAAGAGATCCAACCACCCTGAGCCTCACAACCTTGAGTGTGCTAAACAAATTGCTTGACTCTGCAATTGGTAGATGACTCTTCATCAATCATATCATATATGATTCCCTTATTGGGTTTTACCCCTAGCCACTTATAATCATGAGTGTGCACATCCAAATCACAATGACTAGTCTAGTCGGACCCTTGTTTTCGTGCCTAGCCTAACTTACGCCGGCGCTCGGTGTATGGGCACGACGCGACGGTTTGTGTTAAGTCTAGACTACATCTTATGCATTGAGAAGCTGGTTTCCATAAAGTATCTATGACATAGCTTGAGTGTGCTCAACAACCATGGAAAAGAACCTATAGTTTCCAACCTCTAAAATAAGGAGGGTTACGGCTAACCTAGAAGAAGATTTTTAACGTAATTGACTAGATATAATCGACGATGTCACATAATCAAAATTCGCATCCTTGCGGTCTAGCGGAACACGGCTAGGGATTTGGCTAGGCCAGGATCACTATCCCAAGTCGGGCAAGGGTGATCCAAACACTAGTAAAAAACACTAGACCGGATCATGGTCCATTGACGGAAACTTATTATTCATATGCATCCCGTACGATTAAAAATGGCTTCATTAAAACTAGTTAATCCTATCAACTAGTTGAATCCTAAAATTCGAAATTATTAGGATTGGTTAATAACTTTTATTAATGTCCTTATCAACTATAAGAATATTAAGGTGCTATCCTAATCAGGTATTAGGCATTTTAAAATTCAAGTTGCAACAATTTTAAATCATAGCCTTTTGTTCGAAATTATTATTAAAACAATTAAAATGATAATTTAGAGGGGCTACCCTAAACAGGAATTTAATTTGGTGCAACAATTTTTAAAACACAGCATGTCTAAAAATTATCTCATAATTTTTCTGGAAGTTTTTAATGGCTATTCTAATAGTCTCTCTTGAATTATCACATAATCAAAATTAACTAATATAACCATTAAAAACATTAACTAAACAATTTAGCATGACATAACAAAGCAATTAAAATTTGTCTCATAAAATTTCTTGCTAAACATGCAACCTAAAATTTATCGCATAGGTTTAAGTTGCATAAAAAATTATCACATAATTATAAAGTTTTAATTTTAAAATAAAATTAAAACTAATTTCAAAAACAATTTTCGAAAAAAACGTTGTTTTAAAAAACGACATTTTTAAAGTTTAAATTAAAACCTCCATCTGATGGAGAAGCATGATGTATCATATACAATTTATAAATTGCAAAACTATAGATCAATGTAGACTGGCTCTGATACCAATGTTGGGTTATCTGGGTCCTTAGGGAAATTAAATCGACTTACGGCCTAAGTCGGTCAGACCAAGTTATCAAATAGGCATCGAAAAAATTAGCTTAAAACAATTTCAAGTTAAGCCCGAAAGGAACAACCCTAGCCAAGATCTCTAATATCCCGGGGGTTGGGTCCGACCAACCCCCAATGATATATCTATCAACCTATTTGCAATTATAAATGCATGCTAATAATTTAAACTACATATCTTTCACTTCGTTTCCGCAGAATACGAAGCGTCGTTTTCAGCAACATTTCTTTGGTCCCGTGCCGCTTCTTCCGAGCTGAACCGCGTCCCGGGCTGCACCTCGTCCCGAGCCGAACCGCTTCCCGAACCGCACTGCGTCCCAAGGCAGGCAACACCCTTGATGCCGAGTCAACCACGCGCCGAGGAAGATTTCACCTTGAGCGGATCCTTCGTTAAGACTTCAGATCCGATCCGAGCTCCTTCGTAGCTTTGCTAGAGCCCGAACAAGAGCAAGTAAGAAATTTAGGGAGAAAGAGAATATTTAATTTAAGCTCAGATTTGGCCTTGCTCACATTTAATGGAGCTACTCAGATCTGGAGCTTGGGACGAGTTTCAAGGAGGAGAGTAGGTCCCTATTTATATAGGCGGGCGACCCCTCCCTTTCACTCCATATCCGATGTGGGACTAAAAGTTTTGGAGGAAAAAATTCATTAAAGTTTGCTTTTAACAAAGACCAAACTTTAGCGAATTTTTTATCCCTCACAGTTGAGCTTCGCAAGTGATACAACCTATCAAATCGGAGAGGATTGAACGGTGAATGCGTATGAACAAACGGCGCTCATTCCGAGTTTGTTTGACCCCTCAAACGAGAACTCAAACATGACCCAAAACTAGTTTTTCGCAAAAAATGCAGCCGTCACACAAAACTGGGTTAAAAACCCCTAAAGTGGCCTCCAAGCAGATTGGGCGTCCGACCCGCAATGCCAAATTTGTTTTTTTCACTGTTTTGGCTCTATTTTGTGTGTTTGGTGTCCGTTTTTGACGCGGTTTGAACATGCGTTTAGATTGGGACGAGTCCGTCATCCAGGTAACATTTTCTTCACATTTATAATATTAAATATGCACGTAAATATTTTACGACACATTTAATTCCATTTGCATCATATGCAAAATTCCCAAATCTATTATAAAAAAATCATTTGCATCAAATACAAATGAACTGAGGATATGCATCCCCAACATAAATTAGGTGAAGGCTTTATCTTAATTGTCATATCAATTATCATGCTTACATTAGTGTGTTGAGTAATGTTTAATGATTAGGTCGTGTTATTATCCATGTGACAAATTATGTTATGGAAAGTACATGTTTATGGATTTAATGTCATACCATTGTAAATTATGTTATAGAGATGTGTTATGATGTTATGTTTCATATCCATGGTAGAAAGGATGAAAACATGTGTTAGAAATATTAATTGGAATCAAAAGAATCGTGTGATGGTATAACGAATGGAAATGTGAATGCGATAACTAAGAGCACCAAAATGAAAGACATGATGAATTCATTTGATAAATTGAGAGCGATGAAGAGTGATAAATATCTGGAACGCTCGATCCATTCTAAGATGGGTGAGACTCCAGATACGGGTTCGGGGGAAACACGTGTAAATCATAGGAGTTAAGGAGAGGACATATGATGATATGATTTCTCACTCACTTGTTACTCCCGTAAGGGGGAGTTAACTAGAGTTAGAGAGGCCAGTGGTGTACTCGTGATGCACCATTTGGTAATTGTTGGGTTTCTCTGTTTGTCCCAATAAAAACCGAGAATTGTCTCACTCCCGTAAAGGGAGTTACGAGAGGACTCTCTAGTGCTCGTGTCGCTGGTTGAGGTACCACTGATTCACACACCCTGTGTGAAGTCCAGTGTCCTAAGATTTACTCAGGTTTCTAAATACTAACTAAATGTCTAACTTTAAGACTAATTTAAACTGTAATTGTGGTCATATACTTTCTGTTCCTCAGCTTCTACTTGCAGCACTTGTATGATATGATGGTTTACTTTTATGCTTTATTCCTGTGGATATTGCATCACAAGTAGATATACTATTAGTTATATGGACCGGTTCTAAAACTGGATCCTACCTAGCGATGTTAGGATTTCCTACTGGGTCACGCGTTGACGTGCCCCATTTATTTTTTCCAGGTTTAGGAGCAGTGCAGCCAGAGCAGACTTGACTCAGGAGTTTGCCCAGGGTTAGAGGTAGAAGTGGAGCCACCGATGTACATTTGGTCTTCCAAGGGTAGTCTACGGAGTGAGTTGTACTAGGGGTAGATCTTTTTATCTTTTATGTTTTTTCCGGGATTTCTCTGTTGTTCCCTTTGTACCCATGTACAGACGATGTTGTATTAAAAGATGTACTCTTGTGATAATAAATAAAATGATATGTTGAATTTTGTACCTTATTGGTATTTCTCTGTGTTAATTTTGTGATGGAGTATTACTAGTACTTCCCATCACGTGCTCAGTGACCTGCATATTCCCCATGTACTCTCTCTTTCTTTCTCTTTCTCAGTAACACTCGCTGCTCTGGGAATACTTGGGACAGATTCGTACTTCCCGGGCATCCTAGGGAGTGGGGTGTTACACGATGAGATGTAGGAGTTGTATTGAGCGGTGCATTCTCCTATCGATCCACTCTGGGATCTCTAGGATCCATGTACGAAACAACTTCCCTCGCATGTGTTGGATTTGGAGGCGGTAGCAACTCATTGCTGGAGGCGCGCGCTCAATGCTTTGTTGTACTGCGGCAGCCAATATCCTGGTGCTTTTTTCGACCTTCTCGACAAATTGGTCGAATTGTTGCTGAGAAACTTTGGGGGACTCTGGCCCCCTTTGATGAAGACGCGGACTCTGCAACGTCTTCGACTTGAACGCTGCTCGCGTTCCGGTTCTCATTTGAACCAAGGTTAGGTTCGGGGTTGCTGGGTCCAGCCGACATTGCTGCTGTGATGCTTCGGGATGTCGACAGTTGTTTTCCACAGACGGCGCCAACTGTTAAGGCCAAAAATGGTATTAACGATATCGAGGCCGACGTGAACTTTTTCTGTTGTGGAGCCTAGTCAGCTGGTTGCGTGGGACCCTAGTTAGCAGAACCGGGGTCGTTGATGTCAGGAATCAGTAGACAACGATCTTTCGACCCTTTGAGTGAGTCTTAAACGACCGTTGATAGAAGTTACGACCCTATTGTTGAGTCGCTCCACGAGTTTCCTGTATCACAAAGGAATGTTAAGGGGGTCGGATCTGGGTCCTGACCCAAAGCCCATTCGATGCTTAAGTTAGTATGTGAACTTAAGGGGGAGAGGGCTCGGAGCTGTCAAGATCGACACACGGAGGTTCGTCTCGAGTCAAGCATCACAAGGTATTTAGAAGAAGAAATTGTTGGATATGGAAGACGTTAGTACACCCTTGTAGGGGATGTACGAGGGAATACGGACCTCGAGCTACAGAAATATCAAGTGAAATATAGAATGCCAGAGTATCGAGTTTCGTACCTCCTGTTCTGTACATATCAAGTGTATTTATAGGCCACCGAGGTCTCTTTAGTGAAGTTGGGAGGATAATAGTCGACAATTATGGCGCCACGATCCTCCCTCATTAATAGGGGTAACCGTCACCCATATCCCCTCTATTTATGAGCTTCCCTCAATCCCACATTCGATGGGTGGAAGCGCAACGGGCGAATGACACGTGAGCTCTGACTGAGTTTGCTTCGGGCTTCTTTCATGGGCTTTGATAGCCTACTGAACGAATCCCCTCGGGAGCCGGCCCAACGATGCAACAACGCTTAAATTAAAGTATGAACCCTAAAAACAGCGAAACGTCGAACAAGTTATCAGGTTACCATGTACCATTTACAAATTGGCCCCATCTTGACCCGGATCAAACTCATGTCAGGTCGACGTATGACCAAACTTTTTCACACTTGTTTGCCCAGACTCTGGCCCGAACCAGTAAAATCTGAGGAGTTACTATGCGCACAGACATAATTGCTCCTTACACAGACCTACTTTGCACACCGACCTAAATTTTTTGAAAATATTTATTTTTACTTTGCGACGTACATGCATTTACCCAATTTCCGAAAAAGCCTTTAGATCTGTGAGCACAGATCCTCTTCATCCACGAGTTACGACCCTATTGTTGAGTCGCTCCACGAGTTTCCTGTATCACAAAGGAATGTTAAGGGGGTCGGATCTGGGTCCCGACCCAAAGCCCCTTCGATACTTAAGTTAGTATGTGAACTTAAGGGGGAGAGGGCTCGGAGCTGTCGAGACCCACGGATGCTCGGCTCGAGTCAAGCGTCGCAAGGTATTTAGAAGAAGAAATATCAAGTGAAATATAGAATGTCAGAGTATCGAGTTTCGTACATCCTGTTCTGTACATATCAAGTGTATTTATTGGCCACCGATGTCTCTTTAGTGACGTTGGGAGGATAACAGTCGACAATTATGGCGCAACGATAAGCGCAACGGGCGAATGACACGCGGGCTCTGACTGAGTTTGCTTCGGGCCTCTTTCATGGACTTTGATAGCCCACTGAACGAATCCCCTCGGGAGCCGGCTCAATGATGCAACAACGTTTAAATTAAAGTATGAACCCTAAAAACAGCGAAACGTCGAACAAGTTATCAGGTTACCATGTACCATTTACAAATTGACCCCATCTTGACCCGGATCAAACTCATGTCAGGTCGACGTATGACCAAACTTTTTCACAATTGTTTGCCCAGACTCTGGTCCGAACTGGTAAAATCTGAGGAGTTACTATGCGCACAGACATAATTGCTCCTTTCACAGACCTACTTTGCACACCGACCTAAATTTTTTGAAAATATTTATTTTTACTTTGTGACGTACATGCATTTACCCAATTTCCGAAAAAGCCTTTAGATTTGTGCGCACAGATCCTCTTCATCCATCCGTCCATCCATGGGATGAGGGGAGCGGGGATTTGGGGGGGGGGGGGGGGGGGTGGCGGATGAGGGGAGCAGGAGAGTGAGGGGATGGAGCGGTGGTGGGGGGATGGGGAGGGGTAGGGGAGGTGATGAACGAGGGGAGGGGGTTGGGGGGGATGGGGAGGGGTAGGGGAGGTGGCGAACAAGGGGATGGGGCTGTGGTCTTTTGGAGGAGGTGAGGAGGAGGCCGGGGGCGGGGTAGGGGGGCGACAGCGTGAGATCGAACGAGGCGGCATACGAGGAGAGCGGGGGAGGGGACGGCGGACGAGGGGGCGAGAGAGAGCCACAACCGTGTGGATGCAGACAAGAAAAACTCCCAATGGCAAATCTGTAAATTTTGAATGGAGTTTAAAATTAAAAGCGGAAAAGGTTTTTGAACGACAAACTTCTAAATAAGTATATGTGTAATGAGTAATTAGGTCTGTGCGCTAGTAGCTCCCAAAATCCGACTCGGTTTAGCCCCGAAACCTCAACGCTCGACATTCAATTCGATTCTCGTCGTTTCGATCCGACTAAAGCAATGGAGTTCTTCGGTAATTTTCCCTCTCTCGCGTTAATTCTTGTTAGAATTTCGTGTTAGCTCTCAAGTCTGAGCAAATTTTTGATCGATCGATCGATTGTCACGAGAAGTAAACCAATTTCCACTGATTTATCTCAACTTTATGGCTAGGGTTTCGTATTATACCTACATTTGACTGAGGGGAGAATGAAGAAGTGGTTAACGTGAAGTGTTTTTTTTTGCGAAACCCCTAGATTATGTTTGATTCTTCTTATGTGAATCCATTTGTTGAACCTCTGAAAAATTCTCCAGAAGAGGGCTTTAGTTCTGATTGTTTAAATTTTTTTAGTTCGGATTTTTGTCCGGGTTTTGATTGATTCATTGACTCATAGTTATTTTTAATTATCTGTTTCTGCTCTATTCTATCTCAAACTTGAGGTTACGGTTTCAGATTTTTCTTACATTTGACTGAAAGGTGAGAATAAACCACGGCTAATAATGTCAGATTTTTCATATGTGGTTTAATGTGTTTGAATCCTTTGTTTTCCTAAATTTTACATTTGAAGCCATTTGGCTTCAGGTTTTGATTGATCCATTACTTCCTTTGGCGTCGATTGATTTTCTGCTACATTTCCTTCGATTTTAGTTTATGAGTATTTTGATCTCTATACATTGTGTCTGCTCCTTCTCAAATATATGGCTGGTGTTTTAGATTTTGCCTTCCTTGACTGTTTTAGTGTAACCAGTGGTGAATTAAGAATATTGAAACAGTTTAAAACAGTTTTTATGATCTACTTCCTCAAAAGACCTGTATGATGTTAGACTTTTCTAAGGTGGCTGATATGATCTAGGTGGATTTCAGAGAAAAAGAAAGATTTTTATGGTAGAAAAATGTAAAAGGTGGAATTTTTAATAGTAGATTGCAAAAAGAAAGATACAAGGGTTGGCATCTTAAGGAGAGGAGGCCGCTCTCCTAGCTTTCTTTCGAGACGATAACCTAAGTCTCCAATGAGCTAAGCTAAATAGGAATTACTTTCTCATCACAATCGATGCCTAGCCTCCTAGCCTTGCTTCCCCTTAAATAAGAAAAATATCCCTAGGGCAACACTTAATAGCAAACGACTAACAGACCATGCCTCCATCATGCCTCGATTTATGCGCCTCATTTGTCACCTTATTTCATTTGTTGCCTTAATTTGTGCTTTGATTTGTGCGCCTCAATTGTGCCTCCATTTGTGCGCCTCAATTTGTGCCTCCATTTGTGCGCCTCATTTGTCGCCTTACTTTATTTGTCGCCTCAATTTGTGCTTCCATTTATACGCCTCAATTTGTGCCTCCATTTATACACCACCTCCGCCGATGATAGGTTATGACCATATCATTACTCCGTCCCCGAAAAACACCTTGTCCTCACGGTGGTGCATGAAGTTTGCTGCGGCGTTAACTGCTCCACGTGGAGATGTCACTCTCTCCTAGGATCAAAGGGCCACCTACGAGCTCCATTTTCCTCGAAACGTTGCTGCAGCAGTGGGATAGTGGGATAGTGTCCGTGGCTAAGTCTTCTGCGCCTGGGTTCTTTCCATTCTGGATTTGGACTCCAAATGGGCCTGGAATCGCCAAAATACGGAACCCGCACATGAAATTCCTCAAAATTCGCCCAAATATCTGAAAAAAGGGTGAAGCTGTACGGTTTTGTGGCTCAGCCATACTGTTTTGTGGCTAAGCCGGCTCGAGCCGACGGCTTGGCGAGCCGGCTCATTCCTTCGGTGCGGCTGTGGGGGCGACTGTATCGAGCCGCCACTGTAGCGACGATGACTCGCCGGCGTCGCTGCTGTGAAACTAGGCCCATCTTCCTCATCGTGGTGTGGCGTAGCCGATGGTGGTAGCGGTGTGACGCGATCTCGCTGGCATTGCTGCTGGCGTCGCTCGAAAGGCGACGATATGGGCCGTTGGGGCTTCTTTCGCGACACACAAGGCCCCAACGGCCTCGCCGGGGTCGACGAGGCCCTCCAGGGGGGTCGTCGTGGCTGCGGTGCCCTCTTGGGGTCTCACTGTGGCTGCGGCGAGACCCCAGGGGCTCGCCGTGGTCTTTTGGGGCTCGTTATGGTCGTGGCGGCAATCTGGGGGCTCGTCGAGGCCAGAATTGGTTTGTCGTTCCCCGTCAGCGTCAGATCTGGGTCGCCGACGTCCGTAGGCTTTAGATCTGCGCCGTTTTCCTACGTTTCTTTCAGATCTGAAAGTTTTGCAGCTTTTCTAGCCTCCTCTGCCGCTTCTTCTATATCAGCGATTTCGTCTTTTACTTCATCCGTTTCGAAAATTCCTGGCGTCTGCAGCTTCATGAAGACCCACTGCTTTGTAAGCTTGCTCTCTGTAAACAAAAGCAATCACATTTCTTGAGTCGTAACCCTAGAGCTCCGAATCTAATTCAGTGCAACTTTGATAGTGTCTTAAGCACCAGATAACAACCCATCAAATGTTTTAGGCAATGCAAGTGTTGAGCTTCCCCTTTAACTGTGGGATTGCGATCAAAGTGAGCTTTTGCAGAAATATATTCTAAAGCCGCCTTGAAAAATCGTTCCTTTCGGTATAGGTTGTTCCCTTGCCGCCACCGCATCCGCGCTTGTTGTAGCAAATCACCCATGGATCATAGATGCCCTGATACCAATTTGATACGATCTAGGTGGATTTCAGAGAAAAGGAAAGATTTTTATTGTAGAAAAATGTAAAAGGTGGAATTTTTAATAGTAGATTGCAAAAAGAAAGATACAAGGGTTGGCCTCTTAAGGAGAGGAGGCCGCTCTCCTAGCTTTCTTTCGAGACGAAAGCCTAAGTCCCCAATAAGCAAGCTAACTAGGAATTATTTTCTCATCACAATTGATGCCTAGCCTCATAGCATTGCCTCCCCTTAAATAAGAAAAATATCCCTAGGGCAACACATAATAGCAAATGACTAAAAGACCACGCCTCTATTCGTGCCTCGATTTATGCGCCTCATTTGTCACATCACTTTATTTGTTGCCTTAATTTGTGCGCCTCAATTGTGCCTCCATTTGTGTGCCTCATTTGTCGCCTTACTTTATTTGTCGCCTTAATTTGTATCTTGATTTGTGCGCCTCATATGTAGCCTTACTTTATTTGTCGCCTCCATTTGTGCACCTCAATTTGTGCCTCCATTTGTGCGCCACCTCCGCCGATGATAGGTTATGACCATATCGATGGGTTAATATGTTGGCTTCCTGACATTTCTTTGCCAGAAGGATCTCGTTCTTATTGCTGGATTATGTATTTTAAACCCATTTTGATCTGATACTCTGCTACTTGATGCTGAGATGATTATTTTCATTCGTAGTCTTATATTGCTATAGCAAATGAAACAATATTTCACCTTAGCGTGTCGATTTCGATAGAGTGTTCTTTACCAATTAATGGCCCTTTTACATCTTTTTCTTTTGAAGAAGCACATAAGAAAACAATAGATTGCTCGCCTGCTCAGTACTGTTTATATAGCTAAAGAGCTAAAAATGCTTGATTTTTTAATCATGCAAGTGCAAACTGGTTTTTGGTTCACTTACAAATGCAGTTGTTTTTTCTAGTATCTATATGTCAAAACAGTTCGTCTCAGATCCTCTGTTTCTGTTATTGGTTAAATACATATGCACACGGATTTTTGGGAACTTAATAAATGAAAATATGAGTTTAACTCTTAATTGTTACCTCTTTCATTGTTGTCAATATTGCCTGATCCTTTTGATTCATCTTTGAGTTTTACCTGAAAACGATACAATGATTGATTAAGACTACTATATTACTGCTTTATACGTGTGAGGACAGTGATATTCACTCTCTGATTGAGTATATATGGACATATTCTTTTTTGTTCCTACCATACCATTTGTTTTACAGCAGATTCTGTGTGCATGTTTGGCTTGTGTGAGTGCAAGGGTTATGCAGAAGGGAAGAAGTTGATAGGCACACTTTCTCTTCTTGAGCACCCACTTGTAACTTTAAGCTGGACCATCAGAATTATTGTTACAAAAAATGCCCTTCTTTACGTTGGTTTCTTTGTGCTGAGTGTAAATATCTTTGTTATGTTATGTGCATGACCACATCCAGATAATCACTGTTTTTGGGTTATATATTCTGTATAGTAGAGATGAAACACCGCTATGCAATTAACTTGTAAGCTCATGCCTTTCTTGTTAAGTCATTCACCTTTAGGCATGATGTGCTCTTTTTTTCTTTACACTTTGATTTCAAATGATTGAACTTTTTTCTAACCTTATATATATGAATATATAATAATGGGTATTATATGACATATATGGCTAAGTCACATATGCGGCCTCGAAACTTCACTCTTGTATTTTTACGAACAATCGGAATTGTCATATTCTAAAACCCCTAACACCCATATTCGGTGGACCTAAAGGGTTTTGCTTATTCATCCAATCGTTGTAAATTTAATGGTTATGCAAGAATAAGACCTTTTTCAACAAATGGATTAACAAGCAAAATCTCTTGGAAACACCCGTCGGTGTTTTAGCGTTTTAGAACATGAAGATGAAAATGAACAGTTGTGATCATCATTGGAGGGTGGAGTTTTTGAGTTCGCATACGCGTTTTTTGCTTATATGTCATATGATACTCATTATATATATATATACTAGTCATAACCCGTGCCCGCGGGTACGGTTCATTTAAGATTTTTCCCCCGCGAAATCTGTGTTCCCCCAAAAAATATTTTCACGGCCAAAATTTAAAAGAAAAACAAATTAGCGTAAAAATATTTAGCAATACGGGCGCCTTCGACGCGGAACAACAAATTCAGCGTAGGCGCCTTCGGCGCGGAACAACAAATTCGGCGCCGGCGCCTTTGGCACTGGCAAAAATATGCCTTCGACGCAGACGCCTTCTGTTAGTTCAAAAATATATATTGCATGTGGATGTGTGCGTATTTATGATGAAACAATTCTTTTAAACAATTATTTTAGGAGCATGTTGTGTTGTTACGATGGAACGTTTAGGTGGCTGCGGGCTCCACCGTGTGCACCATTACTCCACAGATATTACGAAAATAGCCCTGACTTTAGCCATGAATGATCAAGGGACAATGGAGGTTCAGTGTGATGTGAGCACAGTGACGATGGAGGGGCTTTATAAAGGGTGGAAAGTGCATCAAATAGGTGTATGCAGGTTACAACTTGACAAAATGTCTCTTGGTTTTCCAGCTGGCTTTCAATCTCAGCCTGCACAAAACAATAGGACCTGCAATGTGCCTCTGCACATTCCGCCTCTTTGAGAAACGTGTGGGTATTAAATCACAGCCTGCCTCTTTGATGAATGTGTGGGTATTAAAGGCTGATGCATTCAATTTCAAAAAAGCAATTTGTTCTCCCAACAAATTTTCTCCCAAACCAAAAATTTTCCCTCCAAAACTTGATGTGACATTGCCACATAGGATAAGTTCAAAAACAGCTCTCAATTGTTATATATATATATATATATATATATATATATATATATATATATATATGAGGATAATGGATGTGTCATCAGCATAGGAAAATTTCCATGCCGACAACTCGTATTCTTTTTTAATGAATTTTTTTGGATGTGTTATACACATCATGAAGGATCCCCATATAAAAATCAAGTGAATCCAACGTTATTTGACCATCGATCTAATCAATGCATTCAACGATTTCAGAACAATAGACTTTTTTTTGCAACGGATGGATCGATGGTCAAATGCTCCTTGGGTTTGCCTATATATAGGGCATTGAGGTTTTAGAATGTGTATAACAATCTAGAAATTTTTTTCAAATTTTTTGCTTTTACCCCGTCGACAACGCAGGAAATGTTATGCACTGTCAGCACATATTCATTAACATATATTTGTATGTGTATGTGCGTTAAGATGTAGCTACCATTTGCCATATATTATTGTAAACTTTTGAGCAATATGTTCAATGCATGCCAAACTTGTATATAATCTCCATTATGCTCACAGAAAGTTTCCATTTTTATAACCACATTGAAGATTTAATCACTTGCTTTACTGTGCTCCAAATTAGCTCTTCTTTTTGAAAATTGTGCATTACTACTTTTTATTCATTTGGGAAAGCTTATATAGATTTGCTATTTTGTCCTTCAATTGTCAAGTTTGTCTTGTTCATTTTGCTATTTGGTTTTGGTTCTAAAGAATACTGAACCTATGTATCTATTTAATTTTGCTAATTACTTTTTGCAGGTATTGAAGTCAAACCCGGAGAGTGTGTTAAATGTGACCATGAAGAAAACAAGTTTCTTCACCTTTCACATGTTAATTATTCTCTGGATGTGTCTTCCAGTAGTTCATTCTGGCCAGTCATGTCATGTGCCTTACTATTTACCTGATCCTTTCGCAGGCTTCACTGGGTGAAGCAAATGGCAAGGAAAATGTGCCTCTCTTTGTGAAAATTAATGATCAGAAGCTTGTCATTGGAACTCTTTCTGCGGACAAGTGCACCCAGATATCTTTGGACTTGGTCTTTGAGAAAGAATTCGAGTTATCTCATGCCTCCAAGAGTAACAGTGTGTACTTTTGTGGATATAAGAGTGTTTTGCAAGACGAGCTATATCCATTAAAAGGTTCTTTTATTTGCTTCTTTTTAATAAGAGTTTATATATTAGCTATTAGTTCAATTGGCGTGCTTCCTTGACTGTCTCTGGTTCTGTTGCACATCTGACAATGACGATTATCCAGGTGAGAACTTTATAGATATGAAGATATATTTACCTTGCTGTACTTTTCTTTAGAAGCCTTTCATCTCATCATATTTTTACCTTTCCAGATACTGAATCAGAACCTGAAGAAGTTCCTATTGGTCAGAATGTAAACAGTATGCATTTTGTATGCATATTATTATTTGCCTTTTGTGATTTGATGCAAATATGCAATTTGTGTTATTCTTCTGTGGTTTTATGGTTGAAAGGAATATTAGCTGAAATTGCATTATTTTAACTTATTTGCACGATCCAATGATTCGGCTAATTCAAATTCATGCTGCAATATGCATCTAGAAGTCTTGATAGGTAGAATGTTGTCCTGTAGTTGTCGGCAATTTTTTCTTTACCCATAGACATTGCTGACATTTCAACTATGATTTGATTGTTTTACAATGCTAGTTAAGGGGGAAAAAAATACCGAAACCTAGATAATAATTTTGAAAATCCGAATTTTGCTCAATAATAGGACATTTGGAAATATTGATATGTAAGATTGTTGTTGATCTATACTTGTTGGAAAACTTTTTTCAAGTATTACGGCCATTTCGACTATGGTGTGACCGAGTTACTTCAGAGTCAAAAAAGAAATTCAATGTAAGTGAGCCCTTTGGCAACATGGAATTTGGTCAAGAATGCAAAATCTGAAAGTTCCATGTTTCCAATACTTTGGTCTACACTTGGTGAGAATTGGCCAGTGTACCTAAGTCCTTTAATTTGTCTGCACCAAGACATCATGTTGTGGTTTCCTTTGACCCTCTATACTCCATCAGGGGTTTTGGAATTTGATCATTTGGTAAAAGGGGACACTATAGCTTCCATTTTGTTGAGTTGCTGACATATGATTCGATTGTAAGTACAATCCGCATTCACAACCATGAATTTTGTCATCCTGGTGTCCACTCCGATAATCTCATATTGTCACAGGCAGGGTAATCATTCATGCAACAGACAACATGTGCCAAATGAACTCAATTATGGGATTCGAGCACTCTTCCAACTCTGTTAGATTCATTCTCATCTTCTCAAAAGATGACAAACAAGACGTCACATTAGTTGCCTATATGAACTAACAACCTTACCCTGGCTTGATCTTAGCACTGATCACTAATGAATCGTCATGTGGTAGCTTCACGTCATTTAGATCGTTGTCAGTGAAAGAAATGTGGGGTTGTACTCATGTGCTTTTCCTTCCATGATCGGCCGCATAGACCTTCCGCACATTGGACTTACTAGCCGAGGAAGCCATCCTTAAGCTGGATCCCGATAATCACATGAATCACTTTTGATAAGGCTGGAGTCGGATTGACAATGCCCTTACACCTATCTTCATTCCTTACTACAGTTTCCTCAGCATGTGCCTTTGGTTTATCTACAAATCTTTTCAAGTGACCAGTCTTGATCAAATTTTTAATGTCCTCGTTCGGTTGCCAATAACCATCTGTATCATGACAGTCGTCTTGATGATACCTGTAAAACTTTCTTGTATCTCTCCTTATTGATGTGCCTTTCACCATTAGATGTGGCCGGTTGAAATAACACACTTTCTGTGCATATAACATAAACTCCAACCTTGGCGCATTTAATATGATTAAGTCATGATCTGTATTATCCCACCTTCTCAAGTTGCAGCTACGCTACCTACGATCCCTTCTGCTCCTTCGACCCTTGTCATTAGATTGGTCTCCCTTCACTTCCTTAGTTTCCTTTGAGGAGCCAATTCTTCTGTTGGTCATGGCCTCTTCGGCCATCATGTAGCACTTGGCCTTTATCAGGAGCCGATTTAAGATGTGCGGTGGCTGTGATTGAGGGCTTCGGTCAGCTCTTTGTTCCAAACCCTCTTCTTTAAGGTTGCTATGGTCCCCTCGATGTTGTAATCTTCCACATTTAGTTTTTTGTGTTGACGTGATCCATGAAATCTCTTAGCGATTCCTTCTTTCTAATTAAGGTGAATAACTGATCGGAGCTCTTCTTCCATCTTTTAACGATAATGAATTGTTGACAGAAAGCATGTGCTAGACATTTGAATGACACAATAGATTGGCATGGAAGGTTGTATCAATCTTTCATCACCTTTTCAATGTTCGAAATGCTCAATAGAGGACATCATTATTTACCCCTTTATTTCCATGACCTCTTTATAATCTTAAACGTGTTTTCATGGCTCTCTAATTTCATCATATTTATTGAAGCCATGCATCTTGAACTTTTAAGAGATGTATACCGAGGTAATTTTCTTCTTTAACAATTTATTATTATCGTTGGAGGAGCTGGACAAGGGGATTGATTGGTGTCACCGGGAGGAACTTCGATCCTTTGTCTTCCTAACATAACCATTTGAGGAGATGGAGTAGTATTCATGGTCATCGAAGCTATTGGAGGAGCTCAGCTTAAACACACTATCTCGTCAAGTTCTCTTCTTGTGGCTTCTAGGTGCCTCCTTATGAGGGCTTTTACTTCAGCTATGACAACTTTCTCGTTGTTGGCCGCTCGTCTTTCAGTACCAATCATGGTCCTATTTTTTATCTAGTTGATCTTCTTCTTTCCCTCTCCATATGCCTTGCTCCTAAAGAGGCATGTGGTTTTGCTCCCCCTCTAATAATGAACTCAAGTATGTAAGCCGGCTCTTGCTGTTGCGGTTAATGGTGGACAATGATTGACACATAGGTTGGGGCAAGTTTAATATTGTTTGTTGTGCTGACCTGCTATGTTGGTGATTTGTTGGTGGTGTTTATCCCTGGGTGGGGTCGAGGAGGTTGAATGAGAGTGGGTGATGGTTGAGGCTAAGGTCCCATTATTCCTTTGATTACAGCCATCAGCACCGGGACCGGGAGATGTGTGATCACATAGGAGTTGAATGTTTGGAATTTTTCTTGGGTTACTATGTGAGGCTTAGGTAGCATTGGCATTAGGTTCTAGTGTGTAGTGGCTGGTCTGGTGAAGATGGCCCCAGGATCTACTAGCCGCTCCGGCCCCTCGGTGGTGGTATGAGTCATGCTCTGTGTTGTTAGCATGAATGACAATTTGTTTTTCACAGACGGTGCCACATGATTCTAAATGTTTTCTCATTATGTTATGAGAATGCATAGGTGTGGGTGGATGGGGTTAGTGCAGAGCTCAAAGGAGTTGAGGTCTACAATGAACCTCATAAGGTTACTATTCTTGCCCGAACGAACGAGCCTTCATACTGAGGGTATGGTCTTTAAGAAGAATAGCCTGATGGTATGGAGGTAGTTGCTCTTTGCTAGTCACCACGCTGCTCAACACTTTGCCCTACAAAAAGCCAAACACGTAGGGGGGGGGGGGGGGACTGGTGCTTAAGCTTGCCACCCCCCCATATGATTAAATTCGGGCTGATATTTGATGGAGAGCAAGTGAAGCAAAGCCGTTAATAAGGTAGGGTTTCAAATACAGATACCTTTTTGGGATTGGTGCTATTTGTAGGTGATCACATTGGGGTAGAATAATAATTTCAGACATTGGAGGGCACTATGATAATTTCCCTTCTAGAGTGGTGGGGATATTGTGGTAATCCGTCAGTCTGACCTGGCGGGCTTCAAACATGCAGGTCCCTTGAAGGGCCTGTTTGAGATTTGTTTTGACAGAGCCCTATGATCTTTTATTCAGGTATTCAATGATTAATTTGGGTTTGGTCTTGGGCCAAGCTCACATACTTGACAATGGGCATCATATGATATATGATAGATCTCTACGTGTCACATTCTTCATGTGTGTGTGTGTGTGTGTGTGGGGGGGGGGGGGGGGGGGGGGGGGGGGGGGTTGGGGGGGTTTCAAATGTGGTGTATTTTTTTGCCTTTACAGTCTTTTGTGAAGAAAATTGTGTCACACCATCATATATGAGATATATCTCTAATGTCTTATGATGCCCAATATTATGTGTCTGGTGGAAAGTAGATTTTTTAAGGATCGATGTAGGAAAACCGGCTTCTTATTTACTTTTATTACATACAAATATGGGGAGAGATAGTAGTATAGTAGATTTGTAATAATAATTTTTTGCATCTGTTCTTGCTTATTTCTGCTATCTTATTGATGATAAAAAGGGTTTATGAACAAATAACCATGACTAATCACCCCAAAAGTTTTAAACTTTATCACGAAAGGGTTGTTGCACAAATTAGTGAAGACGATAATTAAATATATTTTTTCGAAAAACATAAAAAAATGCTGAAGCATGCTATGAACCAACTAGATCTGAAATTTATTAGTATAAAACTAAAAATAAAAGGGATAGATTGATCACAATTATAGGGGTGGTCGCCCTCCCAAGCCGCCAATTAAAGAGGACGTCCGCACTTTCCCGAAGAACGCGGAACTCTCTCCTCTCTTTATCAATTTTATTCTCAAATTTAACATAACATTCTCCTAGCCGGCCCTAGCTTTAAATAGAGAAAATTTACAGAAAATTACAGATTTCTCAAAATGCCCCTAAAATCCGAAAATTTCCAAAATGTCCCTAATGTACCCAAAACACATAAAAAGTCTAGATCTAACATTACCCCGCCTTCGAAAATTCACCTTGTTCTCAAGGTGGTGCCTGAAGTCCACGGCGGCCCTACTCCAAGTGCGTGCAAACCGCCTCTCGAGTCAAAAGGGTACGATTGGTCTCCTCCGCCTTCAACGACGTCCAGAAGAAAGCCACTGTCGCCGCCAGTCAGACCTGAAGGTCCTACATACCCAAAACTGAAATGCTGGCGCTCGGAAGGACTTCGAACTGAAAACTAATGGCCTTGGGGCCCACGTCGCCCTCCCAGAAGCTCGAATGTTCGCTGTTTTGGGCCAAGAAAGTCGAAAACTTGCTGACCTGCGGATCGGAGGGCCCGTCGTCGCTGCTGAAGGGGCGGCAGCCCCCATGGGGGACCCTGGAGGGGCTGGCGCCCCTTTTGGAGGGGTGAAGCCCCCCCGGCCCCAGCAGGGGCTGTCGCCTGTCGTCCCTGCAGTTGAGCGGAAGCTCCCCTGGGGGCCCCAGCAGGGGCTGGCGCCCCTGCAGTTGGGGCGGCAGCTCCTGTGGGGTGTCCAGAGGGGCTGGTGCTCCTGTTTCGTCATTCTAGGGTTCTGGTGTTTGTTGATTTCTGTCATCGGCTCCTTGAAGTACTCGGCGGCGGCGGAAAGGAGCCCCTCGTCGTCTGGATGCAAATCCGCGTCAAAGCCGTCGCCTTTTTCATCTTCCTCGTCTAAAGTTGACGCCTTTAACCCAAAATAAGGGCTTTCACTCAAGTCTGAAATTTCCGCTGCCTCTAGATTTGAAATTTTCGCTGCCTTCTTTGCCGTTCCAAGCCATGAGATTTGTTGTATGAGTTGTTGGTTTGATTGCCTCATTTGTTGATTCAATTGTTGGGCATAGAGGACCAATTGCATGACGACCTCCAACCTTTCCCGTGCAAACCTCCTTCGCTCCGCCATGGATCGTCGCTCTGATACCAAAATGATAGGAACCAACTAGATTTGAAATTTATTAGTATAAAACTGAAAATAAAGGATAGATTGATCACAATTATATGGGTGATCGCCCTCCCAAGACGCCAATTAAAGAGGACGTCCGTACTCTCCCGAAGAACGAGGAACTCTCTCCTCTCTTTATCAATTTTATTCTCAAATTCAACATAACATTCTCCTAGTCAGCCCTAACTTTAAATAGAGAAAAGTTACAGAAAATTGCAGATTTCCCAAAATGCCCCCAAAATCCGAAAATTCCCAAAATGCTCCTAATGCAAATGCAAAACACATAAAAAGTCCAGATCTAACAGTTTTATAAAAAATTTGTCAAAAATATAAGTTCTTTCCCCACTTTTTAATATATAATTTAAATGTTGAGGCGGCAAATTGGTTTATGTCCAAATAAGATGGAGTTTTGATATAATCATCAAACTATACATCACATGCTTGCTAATTGAAAAACAATATTAACCCAATAGAAAGCATTCCGGTTTTTTTTCATAAAAATCATCATAGAATGTCTCATTGATTTAATGCTTATTTGCCCCATATACAACTTTTTAACAGTGTTAACTTGACACTTTTGTACCCACGGGTTTGAATGATATTATGAGTAAAAGAAACATGACACACATCAACTTTTCTTGATTCTGTTCAGTGTTCTTTTTATTGATTCTTTTTAGATAGTATTATAATCTTTTCCCTTCTATTACAACGATACCCTATTTTCCTTGTACATTATACATGTGCGTTGTCCAAATTATGGTGCACGAGTGTTCAAATGACTTGAAAGGCCCAATACAACATGGTTTTGTCCTGGTTACACTGCCTTTCAAACATGAATATTGAAGAAGATTGACTAGTGGTGTAATGTTAGTGTTGCTATTACGATTACTGTTAGATTATAATTAATAATTAATATTTTTTCCTGAGGTTGGTATATATATCTGATATATTTGGGTGTCAGTTCAATCATTGGGCTAAAAGCAGAAAAAAGCAATGCAAATATATGCAATGCTAGTTATGACTATTGGACACTCCATGGGTTTATAGTGTATACCATTTCTGGTGGTACCATATATGCTGCAATTTATACCCAACATAAAACATGAATTCTGCCCCTTTGCCTTGTTAACCTGCGTTGCGCTCCCAAGTGCTTGGATTTACTCTTTGGTTTTAATATAAAGCTGTAAGCTGTCTAGTTCATGAGAAGGCTTTATTGAAGCGCATAGCTTCACTTCATATATCACATAATGATACTTGTATAATGTATTTGCATATTTGTTGTTTTCATTTGTTGAATCTCATTTTCGTATCAATATATTGAAGAGCATCTCTACTCTGCTATGCAAGCCATTTGTTCTGATGCTATTTATATTGCTGCACTCTGTTTTACGTTACTTGCAAAGTGCTATCTGATCTTAAATTTCTCTTAATCGTTTAATCACCATTCCTTCGAGTTTCCATCACTGCTTCCGCGATTTCCTTGCAGACAGCAATTGTTATGAATCCTCCCCTTTTTTGACCTAGTCAGTTCATTTGATTTACATGTACCTTCTTTACAGGCAAATCCGTGGTTAAGCAAGATCAAGGAAAACCTACTGCAGTGAAGGCTAGTGTTGTGAAAGAGGACAAATCAGGTCCTAAAAGGGATAAAAAAGCTGAACCAGCTAAAGCTGATACGCCGAAGGCAACAGATGAAGATGATGAAGACGAAAACGATGAGGATTATTCTGAAGAAGATTCTGGCTCCGATGAGGTGCTTTAATAAGTATAAATATCTCATATTTCTTCAATTTCTTCTTCAGAATTTATCAATTCATTCTATGAGAAATTAACTCCGACAAAAATGATTATGAAGGTATAAGCACAGATAGTAACCTATAACATAGTGCATGCTACCTGGATTATGTGTTTTAGGATAGTGGAAAAGATTTTGAGATGATAAAGTATTTGTTATTTAAAATTTTCATGGACTTGATATTTTCAAATGCAGTGCATTAACCATGTGAAAAATATGATTGCTAGAGGAGCGACAAAAGAAGAAATGTTTAGGTATAAGATTTTGCATGCTATATTTATTGTGAATTTAGAATATAATATCATATGCATTCTGTGAAAACTGTGGTACTTGAAGAGAACATTATTCAGACAATCAAATAACCACGTTACAATTTTGGCATGAAAACCACATGGGAACCGTCATGCGGACGCTGCTAGTGATGAATTGTATTTCAATGCTCATTGTTTGATTTCGTGAACCTAGTATTGGCCACAATGTGTGGCATTTACTGATGGAAAGTTTGACACATTGATCGTAAGGGCTCACATCATTGATCAATTGTTCAATTTAAATATTGAATTAAATCGCCATGCAGGACACACAAGAATCAATGGGTGACAGCGATGATGAAGATGAAGACGAAAGCTCTGAGAAGGAAGAGGAGGCTACCCCTAAGAAGGTAACTAGACATACTTTGAAGGTGATGGTAAAATCTTTAAATTTTTTTCTGAACTTCGTGTTATCGTTGCAGGGTGCACCTGGAAAGCGACCTGCTGAATCTGCTTCAAAAACTCCTGCTCCAGAAAAGAAGGCTAAGGTCTTAACCCCAGCTGGAGAACAGAAAATAGGTTGCTCATCTTTTCTTTCAGGAGACCATCTTAATTTTAGAGTACAATGTCTCTTTTAAATGCTATCTGTATCTAGCCTGTAAACTGTATCTGAGAACCCAAAAAGCCATCCCGACTGTCTTGGCAGTTTAGGAGTTTGGATCCAAAATTTGAAACTGAAATTCTTATCGGGTAGGATTCCGATATGACCCTTTCCAAACCCGAACCCAATAAATAAACCCAAAATCTGAATGAAGCTTATTATGATATAATTCACTATTGTCAGGCTGGTAAGTTATATATAATGAAGCTTAAATAATATTGATGAAAAGATAAAGAATAATTTTTTCTTGTTTTATATTATGAAATAGAACTATCCCATTGAAAAACAATTTCAGTTAGTACCCGGACATATGTTTAACTTTAAACCAAGGGTATATGTTTCGGCCGATACCATATGGTATCAGCCATATCGTATTGGTCTCGAAGGACAACGAGACAGATATGTATAGGCTATCTCGGTTTCGGCCGAAACCCTAGGCATGAAACGAAGGTAGAAGAAGTAAAAAAAAAATCTCTAGTGAATGAACATAATTTCCCCTGTGAAAATTAAATTTCCCGTGACTGAACATCATTTCCTCCGTGAGTGCTCCCCCTCTGGAAAATTTCCGTCATGAGTAAATAGAAACCCCGTGAGCAAAGAGAATTTGCGAAGAAAATTCTATAAAAAGGGGAGAAAGTATACCTCATCAAGCATCAAGCATGTAAAGAAAAAAAATTATCTTATTCGAGAGGTCGATCCAAACTTTGACACCATTGATCCGAACTCATTGCTGATCTGAACTCCGACGACAAGCATTGGTCCATCACTTGATTGCTCGACGACATTGATCTCCATCTCCATCACTCGGCGAATGTGAGTATATAATTTACGCTTTCGCCACTCAATTTTTACCGAGCCTCGTCGATCAATTTTTCGCCGAAGAGTCGCTGCTCAAATTTTAGGGCACCGCTTGAATGAAATCTGAAAAGGTAGGGATATAGTATAGAATATTAGTGGATGCTTATTCTTTTTTAATGAAACTTAGAATGATCCATATAGTGAGTTTTCGATCAATGACTCCTAAATGGAACGATTATAGGGCATTAGGCCAAAAAGGACCCCTCGGACCTACTAACTCAAATCATCTAAGTTCATATTTATTCTTTTCTTGTGTACTCTTCTAAATCCAATCTTTTAGCATGAATCCTCAATGCTTCTTGAGACATGAGGACCCGGCTACTCAACAATACTAGAAGAAATATGCACTTATTCATTCTTTTTTTCTTTTTTTTCATCATTTTTTGATTCAACACATCAACCAATCATTCATTAGATAAACCAAGTACATGCCCATTGTCAAATCCCATCAGTTGAAACCTACTCAACTCAAATGGCTCAACCTAGACTCATGCATCATAAAAGTTACTACAAAACCAATCCAAACCATCTCGAAGACGAAACACATGTCATTATACACTTGTTTCATGAATGGCATAATAAAAGTGATTTCAGGAAGAAAAACAATAAAAACATGCTAATCACAATTTCAAGAGATTGACTAGAAAGTGTTAATCCGAAGAAGCACATATACATGAATCATACAAATGAATAAGCAACAAAATAATGGCATAAGGACAAGGAGGACAAAATGATATGCTTGTAAGTAATTGGATGATGTATCACAAAAATAAAGTCTAAGCAAAAGCAACTAAACAAGTAAAAGTCCTAAAACTGCCTAATACTCTCTCCCCAACTTAAAGACAAACATTGTCCTCAATGTTGAAAGAGTAATATGATTATTTAAAAGAAACTAGTCTAGAAAGCATAAAATGCATAAATAAAAATCTACACTACTTGAAAGAGCACACCGTGGTCAAAAAGCAGATCACAGATCTTTATTAGTGGAGGAAGCTACTCAAATAGCTCCTTACGCTCCTCAACAAGCGTCTTCCCTCCACCAGCAGCTTTGTGGCCAAGTGACACAACCAAGCATATCTTCTTCAAATTTGAACATGTGTCCTGCAGGAGATACATTGTGTCAAAATAATATTGGCACACTTGCCCATCCAAATAAGCTTGCCACAAAGGGTCGTCAAAACGAATAAAAGAATTTAATGCTAAATGACGACTATATGAAGCAAAATGATATGGAATTAAAAACTGAGATTCAAAAACAAATGGCTTGTTTTGATGGAAACTTTCCTGAAAAGTGTCGCTAAGCTATGGTTGATGCATGGCCTCAGGCGGAGGGGGTACTAGTTATGGAGGTGAATCAGGGGAAAAATACGGCTCAGGCTCCATCCTGTTGATAATCAAGCTCTCACTGTCACACGCCTCTTCCTCATCATCATCACAATAGAAATGCATCGTGTCACCTGAATGGCTAACACGCACCTCATCATCCATCTCCTCTTGTTCATCAAGATCTGGACATTAAGCTTCTTCTACTTGGCTCCAATGCATCCAGTCACCTTGTTCTTCTTGGTCTTCCATAGGGTCGCATTGGAAGGAGCATACCGATGGCTCATCCGGTTGGCCCTGGACCTACTAGACGCATCTTCAATTGGAAGTGAATCTTGGCCATTTTTTTCATATCTAAGTGAACGATTTCCAGATGGCTATGTACGCTCATACTCTGTAAGGTCTCGCAAGCACCACCATGCATCTTCGGTCGTATAGACAAAGAATTCTCCATTACAACTTATCTGCACAATATCCCACATAGGAGGCAGTAATTGTAGGAACGAAAAATACACCCTAGAGGGGGATGAATACGGTGATCGACAAATAAAAATGTGCAACACACATGCAGATAAATAAGATAGAAATTACAGCCAATCACTGATGACACCAGATATACACTGGTTCGCTCGAACCTCGACTTACTCCAGCAATCCACAAAATTCACTATTAGATCAATCAGTCTCAACATGCCTATAGACACCTAGAACTTGCAAATCACATGCTATACACTCACAAGCTTCATAGACTCGCAAATCCTATGCTCGATTGAACTAATCTACCTAGCTGGACCCTGCCTCAATCCATACCCCACGAATCGAGAATCCCAGAACTACATCCCGTAGCTCTCTAACACTAAACATAATGTAAAAGAAAATACAAGGATCAAATTATGATACACCACAAAAATATAAATATGAAAAGTTCAGAGTGCTCATTTTGTGGCATCGATGTGTCCTCGTCGATCTGCTCGTAGATAGCTCTGCAATGGTTCTGACTGTTCATCAATCGGAGGTCTATGTTGTGAAATTGGGCTTCATAAACTTTCAAGGTCCTTTTTGCGATTTTTTTGACTTCGTCTCAACTTGAGTGCAAAATCGAAACTGTCTTTTTGCTGTTAATCCTCGGTTTGCGTGAGTCTGCAGCACTTCCTTTTTTGGCTTTGGTAATCTTGGCCTCAATCTCTCTCTTTTATTTTCTTCAATGAGAACTTTTTGGTGCTGCAATTTGATGTGTTGCTTGGCCTTCTCCTACACACAAAAAACAAAACGAAGAAAGTCAACTTAAATAAATAAACAACACCATGGTTGCTCTTTTTCTCCTTGTGCTTTATGCTCCAATGATTCCCTTTTTTACTTGATGGCCAGCTCCTCCAATGAATTTGTTATGATTTTTCTCCCCTCAATGTGTGCTCTGAACTTCAATTTAGATTCTATGTGATTCGCAGCTTGCGTCTGTTTATCAGGGGAGTCCTCTCTCTAACAATTTTTTGATGGTCGGCTTATATAACTTCTCTTTTGTGCACACTCTTTTTGGTGGCCGGCTCTCCATATACATAAACTTATGAGATGAAAGGAAACACAATATTCATAGAAAATGATGTTCCAATACATATTACAAGCTTCTATATACAAATACGAGAGAGATCAAAGCCTGCAAGCGTTTGAAGAAGAAGCACTTACACCCACTCTTGAGCTTCTTTAAACCCTAGCCTCCACTGTTTTTCCCAAGCTTTAGATCCTCCAAAGATAATCACAGTAAGCCCCAAGGATTCCTATTTATACTATCCAAAACCCATTTAAATCATGGCCCTTGATTAAAAGATCCAACGGTTAAAAACAATGGGTTCGGCTCAAAAAATGTGAAAAAGATGGGTCAGAAATCGCCAAAACTGTGCCTGCATCAAGTCTGCCAGCTGCCTGGTTCAATGATTCTAGGCGTTTGAAGTATTTGAAGTATTAGACGCTGGAAAGTTAGGTGCCTCACTAATCAGCATCAGGCACCTGGGGCAATCGGCGTAAATATTTGCAACTCTTGGAAATTGGGCGCCGACTGGCTCAGCCGTCTGGAAGGGGACCAAGCACTTGAAGCTAAGCTTCTAGCCGCCCGGTAGAAATCCTTAGCTGCATTGCCTTCAGAAAATGTAGAAAATAGCCCCGTACTCAGTAAAATCTGGAAAAATAGTTGTTGGACTCGAAAAATTACCATCTTTAACTCGAAAAATAAGAGAAGACAAAAATAAGCCATAAAAATTGCATTTTTGTGCAAAAAATAAATGATATGCTCTAATATTTCATGATATTAATAGAATGCATCTATTATAGCCCAATTAACATGATATGTGCTGATTCTAGGAGAAAATTGTATAATTTTCCCTATGTTTTCGTTGCATTTAATGCATATTTTGTGTTCATTTTGGTTCCAATACGTGCATTTAATAATATCAGGAAATATTAGAGCATATCATTTATTTTTGCACAAAATGAAAATTTTATGGCTTATTGTTGTCCTCTCTTATTTTCCACTTAATATGGTGATATCCCGATCAGTGTTCTAAATAACAGTCCGATATTCGATATATCGTTTGCAATATCGGAATTGTCACTGGGCCGATATGATATATGATGTTTTATTGCGGTTTCCGATATTTGGGGAAATATTGCCGATATATCGGGTTTGGGCCGATATTGCGATCGTATTTCCTTTTGAAATATCGACCACTAATCATTGTTTTTTAAAGTTCGGTTAGCGTGTCCGTCCACTTAAAAGTGGATCTGACCCGACTCAACCCATCAGTTAAAATATGAGGCCAGCGGGTTTTTGGGAGAAAATCGCGAGTTTGCCCTAATCACTGCTCTACTCACGCCGCTTCGCTCAGCCCTGTAAGTCGAAATTTTCCGACGAAAGTCGATCGCGGTTTACCGTCCGGTGTTCAATCGTTGCAAGAGAGGGTTTTCCGATCAAAGTATTCGTTCCCGTTTTTTTATTTTTTTTAAATTTTTTCAGTTCTTTTGAATTTTTTCCTTCCAGTTTTGGGTTTTTAGTTGGTTGAGCTTCGATATTTAGTCAATATCCCCGATATTCATGTTTAACAAGAGAAGTATAACCAAAACATACTATTATTTAAGTTAGTATAATTTATATCTTCTTAAATACATCTTTGCTGGCATATGTCACCATTTTAAGTCTTCAATGTGACATTCTGATATTTAGTCAATATCCCCGATATATTCCTGATATCCGCATTCCGATATCAAATTTCTTAGGTCGATACGCGACCGGTATCCGATATTTAGAACACTGATCCCGATTCCAACGGATATTTTTGCGGTTTTGTCTGAGCTCGTGGCTATATTTTGCAATTTTTTGAAGGCAAAACAGCTATATTGATGTATCCGATACTCCAGACATTTGGGAGTTAGGCTCCAGACGTCTGGGAGTTTGGCACCCTCTAGGCATCTGGGAAATGAGCTCCAGATGTCTAGGAGTTGCTCTCCAGACGTCCGAAGGCTCTCAGCCAGACGTTTGATGAAATCAGAGCCCAAAAACAGAGAGTTGAAAATATTTACAGCCAATGCCAATAGGTTCTTGATAGTTACTCATTAGACGTCTGAAGTAGACTCGTTAGATGTCTGATATTGACTTTCTAGACTTCTGACTGCAAAGACGCAGTCTCAACGATTTCCGAAGTGATTTTTCAGCCGAACCCATTCTATTTTCAACCGTCGGATCTTGTAATCAATGATCATGATTTAAATGGGTTTTGGGTAGTATAAATATGAGTCCTTAAGGCTTATTTTCGTATCTTTTGGAGGATCTAAAGCTTGGAAAAGCCAATGTAGGCTAGGGTTTGGAGGAGCTCAAGAGAGGGTTCGAGGGCTTCATCTCTTCAATAGCTTGCAAGATTTGATCTCTCTCACACATGTATTTGTATTTAGATGCTTGTAATGTGTATTGGAACATCACTTTCTATGAATATTGTGTTTCCTTTCATCTCATGAGTTTCTAAGTCTCTCTTGTGTGTGTTGCGGTTAATTTAGGGCATGTGTGATGGTATGTAATACACTGTTTCCATATGTACGTGTATTATGTTACGTATCTCTGGCCGTATTTGTGTACGTATAATTTGTGTATATTTTAGGAATCTTTCCAAAAAATTTACTTTGATTAAACTATGTGTAATTTATTTTAAACTTAGTAGACATAATTATGAGTGGGGTATTTGGATGAAATACTATGTATTTCATAGTATAGAATATTAGTGGTTGTATTTTCATTTAATTCTGCAATTTTTACATGGAAAATCTGTAATTTATGTTTTACACAGATTGTAATATTTCGTAATAATGAGTCAATTATGTAATTTCTGTTTTTGCACAAAAATAAGATTTTCTGAAAATTGGTCAATCTTGTAATTTCTATATTACATAGAAATACCGATACGGAAGAAATGAAACGAAATTCCGAAATCACCGAAATGGGTGAAACCCGACTGAAGTTTCGAAAGACTGAAACCAAAAGCTAAACCGAGAATGGTCTGAAACCGATAAGAATGATGAGATTCCAATGTGAGTCAATCTTCTTATTGAATCTGGGTGCAGATTCTTCATGAATTCGGCGTGTTGACACCCATATTTCTACCTGTGATGTTTGCATTATTTCTTTAGAACTGAAACTCATTGAGTTCTAACCGAATTTCCAATAGGAAACACCCGTGAATTAATTTGGCATGGAATGGAATCCTCGCCTATGTGCTTATGTAGTTAGACGTTAAGCCAAATCAAGAGATCGAACTCGATGAGTTTTGCAATTCTTTTTCCGAAATTGGGCCCTCTGACTCTTTTCAATATCATTTATATGTTCTATGAATTTTAGGTGGTGACGGAAAGAAAGGGGTGGTGCGTGTTGCAACTCCTCATCCTGTCAAACCAGCTGGGAAAACATCTGGAAATAGCGACAAGTCAAGGCAACAGACACCGAAATCCGCTGGTTCTGTGAAATGCTCGTCATGCGCCAGGTAAGATTTAATCTCCGTTCAACATTAATACATTGTTTTCTCAGACTGTGTGTGTGCTTAGAGCAGTCTCCTGTCATTCATATTTGTTTTCAAACTTCTGTTGGTGCACTGGTTTAATTTTTAACGAGCAATTTGTTTTTTGATCGCTGTGCCTAGGACGTTCAATTCTGAAAACGCTCTCAAAGATCACACGAAGGCCAAGCACGGCTAAGTGGAAGGACACATGTACTCAGTTTTTGTAGGGGCACGCTCAATGCGTGCAGGTTAACACAGTGGCTGCTGAGGTATTTTACTGCATTTTGTTTTTGAATTGTCTCACGGCAATCTGCTACCTTAATAGGATTACTGCTGCATCTTTGAGTTTTTAGTTGTATGAATTTGAACGGAATTATACTTAGAACCAGAGGATGATCTAACCATGGTCTCTGCTTTTCTTGATGGGGTATTTGTTGTGCATGACCCTTCATTAAGTTTTGCAAGCTGCAAGGTTTCTCCTAGTTCCCAGCTTCGTTTCTGCGTCAGTATGGCTTATTTTTTAAAATGCAGGTTACTTTTAGGTTTGTGCCTTGTGGCGTTCTGAATGGGGGATGTGCGATTTTTATCCTGATTTGGTGTAGTTAATAATTTTATTGTTCAAGTTGGTGGGGTTTTGTGCAGATTCTTTCCTCCAAACTATTGGTTTCAACGTAAGGGGGTGATTCTGTGCTGGATTGATAATTGGTCGATTTGGATTGGCAACTCGCCAAATTGTGATGAGTGTGAATCAATCGAGGCTGTCAACCTTGGCCAATTAAATACCTGAGTTTGGCCGGGGTTGCCGATTAATTGCCTATAGGCTCAACTAATTATCTCCAGCCTCAAGAACTATTGGATGCCAAATTGTACAACCATTTGAACCACTTGTGGGATACAAATTTTTGTAGATAATTAATTCTAGTTGCGGCTCTAAATTAAATCCCAGATTATTAATTTTTGGATACAATTAAGTTCTTTGGGAATTAGAAAAGTAATCCCAGACAATTAATTATCTCCTTCAACAAATGCGAGTTGCAGCTCTAGATTTAGTTGGGAATTGTAAAACCGGTGACATGCCCGCTGAATAGTTCATTCCATGTTTAGATTTCCTCAAGTATGTTGAGGGTTTCCCCTAATGGAGAGATAAATAGTCCTAATTAATTGCGATTCAAACTTGCGTAATTAATTGGCATGGGTTGGCAACCTCGGTCGATTCAAACTCACCCGTGATTTTTGGAATCATTCTCCCTTCCGGGTTGATTGGTTTTGGTAAGTATTTTTAAACTTGTTCTTTTTATAATCATTTTTAATTTTTGACTGTTTTTTTTGTAAATTTGTCCAATGAGAATTTGTTAATAAGCTTATACTGTTGGTATTTTTCAGTCTCGTTATTTAAAATAAATAAATAAATGAAGTGCTTTTGTCATCATTTTCCTTGCACACGCAATCCCATTTAAATGCGTGTATTTATAAGCAGTATATCAGATCTCAAGGCTCCTTAGTTTGCTCCTTAAGTATCTGATGAGTGTGAGCTGTTGTTTATAATGTTCTAAGGCATCATGATTAGGGATCTTCAAAAGGAGGGATGCCTCTCTTGTGATCTCTTTTCACTCTCAATTTACCAGAAAATCTCATCCATGTTAATACCTCTTTGGGTTATGCACCATACAATCTCCCTTCCATTCCAAGGAGATACCATCATAGAATCTGTCTTGTTATTACAATTTTTTCTGAGACAACACCACCTAAGAAATTTTATCATTGGGATATATATGCAAAATCCCTCTTCTACCCAAAAGATACCTACCATAGGTTCTTTCTTATCATCACGACTTTTATTAAGCTATGCCAATTAGAGCCATGAATCTCATTCATGGAGATACCTATCATAAGGTCCATCATGATTTCCGAGTGCATCATAACTTGGAAATTTTTGTAACATTGAGATACTACTAGTGAAGTCTACCGGATATTAGTTTATCCCTATATGTGTTTTGTGTTGGGGAGAAAGATGAGAGATAATGGCGACCACCTCAATCAATCGTCCCGTGGAAATTTTGAGATCATTTTGATAATGAACAAAGCAAACGACGATTCTTTACAAAATCCGCAACATGTAATAATGTGAAAGATAAAGCAAAACAAAAGAATAACATGAACCTGACACCAAAGTATAAACACCAACGATTTATACTGGTTTCACCAAATTCTTGATGTACGTCCAGTTGGAGAGATTACTAATGCTTCAATATCTATAGATTACACGGTATGTCGTTTGATTGAAAGGAAACAACCAAACTCGCCAAGAATTCAGAGAAGAAAGTATGGAGATAACCTCTCAATCAACCCACCCGAAGCCCCTAATTTGCTTTCTGTATATTCTACAGGTAGCCGCAAACTTTACAAACAAAACTACACAAGAATCGCTCGATAATTGTACCCAAACACTAGCCAAAACACTTATATATAGCCTTGCGTGTCTATCTTGTAAACGGGTCAAAATGTGATCTGAATCCAATTCGGATTCGGCCAGTTGCTGCACCTGTGCGCGATCCACACCTGCTTCATTCCTCCGCTGTTCGATCTAGGCGATCGCTCACCGGATGAAGTCACGTGTCCCCGTGGGTCCGCATCACCCACATCTGCTCGCTAACGCATTGTCCATCGTCTGATCGCTCGTGAGAAGAACTGATGGTTGACGCGTGTCCTTGAAGCGCTATGCCTGCACCACGCGTGCTGCATGCGCTGCCCTTGCACGTGCATTGGGCCGTTGACAAGCCGATCGAATTGGCGGGCTTTGCCAGTGGGCTTGATATGCTGGCTGAACAGTAATCTAAATTTTTTGAAATAAGCTTCTATTAGGCTGTGCTCATTAAACCAAAATTTCGGGATAAAAAAATCTCCAAAAAAGCTATAAAAAATCCTAATAAATATGAGATTCCTCCTGAGATTTTTTTGGGTATTTTGTTTCACATTTTTCAACATCTTGATGATGAACTAACAATTTGTTTGCACTAATATGATTTATGTATCTACAAGAACTATTTGATGAAGTGTCAAGGCTCAAGAATAGACTTACTATTATATGACACAGACATGGACATTATCGACATCAATCGAGATCAACTCACTTACACATCAAAGCCTTGTAGATGTGTAACTATGATTAATAATGTTAATTTTATTTTCTTGTCATTGATATGATGTTAAAACCTTGAAGACACACTCATATAGACATCAAATAATAGGTTTAAGACCTAGAATATCCATGACCTTAACGTATATCAAAACTCCTTGATTCTAACCTTAACTAGTGCATCCTAGTGTTAGTCGACTAATAAGTGTTCTAGTTGACTAACATATCTCAGATAGTTGAAATCCAAACCCGACCTTTCATTAGTTTACTATATGACAACTAGTCAACTAATATAGAAATATAATTTTCCATCAGTTCATTGATTAGTCGACTAACAATACAATTAATCGACTAATATAGAATTATATTTTTGCTATCAAAACATTGATTAGTCGGCTAATACAATTACTAGTTGACTAATGCATTGGCTAGCCGACTAATGCACTTAATAGTCAATTAATATAAATCAAAAGTTCTTTTCTGGCTTGAACTATTAGTTGGCTTGAACTATTAGTTGACTAATAATAGAACCATTGGTCGTGTTGATGTTTAAAATATAGCCAGCTTTTTATTTATTATCAGGGCTACTTGTGTCATGTTAATAGATGATATTCTTTGCTATGAATAGGGATTAAACCGTCAGAAGTCTAACAAGAAAACCATACAAAATTTGACCAGAAGTCTAACAAGAAAACCATACAAAATTTGACCTTATGTAATCTTTGATGTCTTATACCTATTTGAGCCAAGCAAAGCCAAAATTTCTATCCAAATTTTATTCTTTAAAGTTTTCATCCTATAAAACAGAATCCAACTCTTTAGCCATCTTTAAATCCACTTACATGTGAATTCAAGGCTATATGAGAGTTTGTATCTCTTTGTCTGTAAAGGGTTCCCCTCGGGTGTTTAGGGACGTAAGGTTGCTCTTAAGTTTTAAGAGTGGTTCAATCTCATGCTACTGAGACTGGTTTTTATGCAATTGGCAAATGTTGTTTGTAAAGTTGTATGATTTGCTCTTATGGGTTTGCAAGAGGGAGATAATGAAAGTCTCAAGTGGGGAGCTTGGAGATTGGAGTTGGTCTAGAGGACTGAACTAGAATAAAAATTCTGTGTGTTTGCGGTTGCTTTCTGGTTTGAATTTCTCTATATCGATATACTTGCAAAATTGTATTGCTTCCGTATTTAAATTGATATTAGTTGGTAACTCATTTAATATCTCGCTTGGTTAATTTTAAAAGACCATATTCACCACCTTAGTCTCTTTGTCTATTACATGGATCCAACATTTGGTATCAAAGCTTAGTAAAGGATGACATCTACAACCAATAATTCGTAATTTATAGACGACCACTCCATAACATGAACACTGTCATTTAAATGGTTCAAACTACAGTTACTAAAAGAGAAAAATGATGATTTATCACCGGTCTTTAGCACGAACTATGAAACATTATGGACACATCTTATAGTAAACTAACCACTATGTATTCTCAATGGATGGACTCTGAGAAGCTTCAATAACCCTCGACTCCAAGGCTATGAATACCTTATTCTCTACGATGGATAACAATAGGTTCAATTTGTTGCGGGGTAAAATCTGCTAACACTGAATTTGAAATAGGAATCACGGTTACAATGATTATAAGTATTTGTGGGGAGATGAGGCTAAGCACGCATTTGAGAGCGCTTTGAGGATAGAGATCTCAAGTTTGCCCTTCATCTGGTGAAGCTCGCTCGTCAGTTGGTGAAGGTCGCTGCAGATCGTCTCGATCGCTGGTAGCTGGGGCGAGCTTCTTGTAAAAAGAACAACTCTCAGAAAGGCTCGGTTGGCTATCAACCGAGAGCCTCTCCGATGCTTAAGTCAGTTGATGACTATTGGAAGAATGTCGGACATGCTGGGCGATCTCAAAGGCAGATCGTCCCTTGCGTGGCGAACTAGTGGGGAAGTGATGCGTCCGGAATGTAACTCCGAACGATGTCGTTTACCGCAAGCGCACGGTATAGTGGCAAGCGGGTATCGAACACGGGGAAGCGGTGCTATACTACCTATCTACTCCTAGGTTGAGTTAGACTTGCGGGTTTATTGGTGGATATGGAATTTGGATGGTCGTAATGGTGATAGATGCGAAGGTTGTGTCACTCAACGTCGCAAGCAAGTGGTTCCACACAAAGAAAGAAAGAAATAAAATACAAAAGATTAGGGCTTAGGGCTCGCCACTAGGACCGTCGGATATCGACGCTAGGCTAGGACTCTTACGTTGCGTTGGTTTTATTGGGGATTGTAGCATCTAGGAAGTGAATCATGTGTCTGGGCATCATGAATCTAACATATCGCATTAACCCCGCTCTCGCAATAGGCGCATACGATACGTGCATTAAGGATCTACAATAATCTCACCACTCTCGTGGTTCGAATGCTCTTAACTCATACCACTCTCGTGGGTTAGAGCTTCGAGGTATTTTGGTGGCTCTTATTGACGCAATGGCGGTAGCCGTCAATTAGTTATATAGTTCATCGGTGGATCCCCTTAAAGCACGAGCCGGGCATGGTCACGTACCTCGGTTGAATCCACTAACTCCCTAATTAACTCCATAGGATATTCCTTAAGCTAATCGATTCCACCGACCGTGGACACGATCTCAGTACGAATTCTCCTAGGGATCTTGCTAGATCAACCAAAATACAACCCCAATTATTACCAACGCACCATAAAAATCCCAACTTTGCATCTAAGTTCTAAGATCCATGGGCTAATCCCTTAGCCCTAGAAAAGACTACTCAAGCATAGCAATATCAATAGATAATATAACGCACAAAGAATTCATTGCATGCATCAAGAATAGATAAACAATACTAAATCACAAAGAAATAATAATAGAATTAAAAAGAGCAAAAATACTTATCTTGATACAAAGGAGGGGCCTAGGGCATAGCCAAACTCCCCAAAAAATCGTTTCCACAAAAGTCTAAGAAAGATCTAAAAATTCTCTTTTGAAAAGTATACAAAAATCTTCTAAAAATTCTCTCTAAAAACTCCCCCTAAGACTTGGTACAGAACCCCCTTGGCGGCCCCCCCTGGCGGCTGCGCGATATCCCCCCAAAACCCTCACAATCGCACCAAAAAATCCGGGCGCAGATCAAAAGAATGGGTCCACAGTGACTCGGTCCGAGCACAAAGCTGTTCGGTCGAGTCGTTCGGCAACTCGGTCGAGTCGTTCGACTGCTCGGTTGAGTTGTACAGTGAATCGATAGCTTCCAAAAATGTCGCTCTGCCAACCCGGGCCAAGAACGCATTTGCTCGGTCGAGTAGAAGGTTGCTCGAACCGAGCAAGTAGTTGCTCAGTCGAGTCGAAGGTTGCTCGACTGATTGGGACTAAAAAACGCACTTCAGCCTCATTTGCACACTACTCGGACCGAGTAGGACGTTGCTCGGACCGAGCAGGAGGTTGCTCGGTCGAGTCAGACATCAAAAACAGCATTTCGGTTGAGTAGTGCACAGTTCGGGCCGAGTAGAATACTGCTCGACCGAGTAGGCTGCTGAGAATAGTTTCAGCTCTGCACAACCAACTTGCAGAAATTCCCCAGGGCTCATCCGGCCTCTGATTTGCGCGTTCTTAGTGGCGTTGGAATCGTCTTGAAGTCTATTATCTGGAAAAAATATTAGAAAAATATTGAAAAATCACAGGTGATAGCAGAGTTAAAAATAGTGTACGGTTGTCCTGTTTTCAGCACTTGGGTCACTCGATTCCTTCGTCGCATCATAACTCGATCGCGCGACCTTCTCTCTTGCCCCTTCCTTGCTCCAGTATTCTTCTTTGGAACCTCGAGCATGTCATCATGAGTCTCATTGGGGCTCTCACGTCGCCGATCGTCTTATCGACTCCAAATTGCTCCGATATCGCTCCAAATCCCTGAAATGGAATAACCGCTCCGAAAGTCATATTGTTTCAAATAATAGCACAAAGGAGTATAAAATGGGGGTTTGGAGGGTGAAATGTGTCATGAAATATGCGATAAAACATGTAAAATAGGAGCATATCAAAATCCCCCAAGCTTACCTCTTACTCGTCCTCGAGGAAGACGAATACGAAGCTCACCGGGAGGTAAAAATAAGAAAACAAAAAGGAATACGAAGAAAAGCGAGTCGCTAGATTGTTCTCTCATCAACATTCACCATATATCACAATGACTCAGAAATCACACACTACCACCGAGATTTCATATCTTATATAAACGAAGTACTTGAGAGTTAAGAGTGAACGAAAGGGGTCTCTCTAGTATTCATACATTTAGTTTATATAAACATCCTATGTTTCATAGCATCGAATATGCATAACATTGGCGACACACTTTTCAATCAGAAGATATAACTGAAGCGTAGAAATTTACACAAAGCATGCAATAAAGAATAGAATAAAAATCAAGACATACATATCCTCATATCAAATCATAAGAAATCCACATACTAAGTTGTTTCGTTAAGTTTTAGCATTATCAAACTTTTCCGTTCGTGCACGACTCCACTCTAATTTCATGCTCACTCATGTGGTCAAAAGATTTCCCCCTCAAGCTTGAATTGAGGCGTCACATCCAAAGAAGTATTTGTGGATTTAGAATTTTGTTTTGATTTTCCCAATAATATATGTATTGCTTCAAGTTGTAACGACCCGCTCTCGGGGGCCCGTTACTTATTTGATTTACTCGCAGGTTCCGCAGTTTACCAGTGAAATCAGCATAGCCACAACGCAGAGATGTACCAACAACACTCAAACCAGCATTCAACATTATTACAGTCCACAAATTAAAGTACAACAACCAGCACTCTCTCACCAGGATACATAAAGGAAATACGGAAAGGAAATACGGAAAGGGAAATACATCTCACAACACACACTCAAGCACAGAACAGCTAAAACTCCACAGCTTCTGGGTCGTACGCAGGCTCCTCGTACTCTGGAGCAATCTCCTCGATCAGGTCGTCGTCTGCCGGTGCCACAAGTGGAACCGAAGGTAAGTCACAACACTTCTAAATAAAGAAAAGAAGCAGTGTACAAGTATGGCAAAGTGAAAGTAAAGTAAGGTACGGTGCAGTGTCTGTACAAGTGTGAAAGTAAAGTAACTGAGCAACTGAGTGGTAAAAGTAAAACAAAACTGAAAGGAGAGAACATCTGTACATGGGAGTGCAAGTGTAACAGACTACTACTGTAGCTCATAGCGTGACAAGTAAAGTACGGTGACTGTGCAAAAGTAACTACGTGACTCATGTAGGAAAGTATGATATGCAACCATGGGTCATCTCCATTGCCACGGGGAGCAAATCCTGGGCATCAACCACAACATACTTTGAAAACGAGATGAGGCGAGACGAGAGAGAGTGACTCCGGTCATAGCTCCCACACTTTCTCTAAAGTGAGTTACCCCATACCCCAGTGTCATGTGTATCGATTTCATGCTTTCTTACGAGATATTCCCCATTACATTCCACAAGACGTGCCACATGATGTCATTAGTTCCCTGGTTACGATGATGGTTAAGCTAGGTTCACTGGTTGACTTTCTTAAAGTAAAGTAAGGCAGATGCTAGCAAGTTAGAGAATAAAAACCAGTCCAACAAACATAGCACACAAAAGTTATTGTTTTTAAGAGGTTCGTACGAGGACACTATCTGCTTTTCTAAATCTAGAATCCATTGTGACTTACACTATTGGGATCGTCGCAGCAAGACGAGGATGGAGTTAGAGCACAAGGATTGGCACATGCAAACACAAGTAGATATCAATTAACAGCCACACTAAATATTATCTAATTAATTGGTCGTTTTGATTTTTAAAACTCATTTAGACGGTGTCGGAATTTATTCAAAATTTTTTATATAAGCCTAAAATAATTATTTTGATTTTACTGCAAGAGGGGAGAATTTTCAGAAGCTTCTGTATTTTTTATAATTTTTAGAAAATTAAAAATAGCTTAAAACCCTTAAAATACCTAAGTGCCGTGTATTTTCCGTAATTTCTTACGGGAGCAATACAAGTCGGAATTACATGAGTGAGTAGTCAAAACGACCGTCTCGAAGTTTACTTCCACATATAATTTTATCACATATTATTGTGTGTGAAAACAGCGAGTTACGATTTTTAAAATGAATTATACCCATCTAATCTTTAGGTTTAAAAAATGTTTCTGGGGAAAGTAGGCGTCTGATCGCAGTGAGACTAGCGCCATTGGGTCCGAAATATCGTTTCTGATTTTTCAGAGCTATCCCCACATTTTTCTGGGCCCTGTATATTTAGTTATGGATTTAAAACTATTTAACCTCATTATTAATTATTTAAAAAAATCGAAAATACGAAAAATACTTCGTAATTACGACCGTGCCACTAGGGGGTCACCTTCCGCTCGTCGTTGCAGCTGCACGGGGGCGGGGGTTTCTCGTCGGCGGCGACGTAGCGGCGGGCGGTGGTGGGCGGAAGGCAAGGCGGAGCGGGGTTCCGGCGGTGGGCGACGGGAAGAGGGTGGCGGCGGCGTCGACTAGGCAGCGGCGGACTGCAGTAGACGGCGGCGGGGTGGCGGCAGGCAAGGCGACCGATGGCCACAGCGGGGGCTGACGGCGGCGCAGGGCGTCGGAGAGGCGCTGCAGCGGGGCTGCAAGGCGACTGGGCAGGGAGCTGGGCGGCTTCTGAGCGAGGGCGTGGGTCTTCGAAGGGGACGGCGGTGATGAAGGCCATGGAGGCGCTGCTCGGGGACGGGCGTGCTGCAGTCGGGGGGGGGGGGGGGGGGGGGGGGGGGGGGTTTGCCGGCGCTTGGGCTAGGGCGAGCGACGTGGGGGGCGCGGACGGCGGTCGAGGGCGAGGAGGCAGGGGCGAGCGGAGCGGGGGCTCACCGGCGGAAGGCGGGGCGGCGTGGGTTGGCTGAGCTTCGAGGATGAGGCGGCTTCGTATGGCGGATCGCTCGGCGGAGCGCTCGGCGGAGCGGCGGTCGAGGTTCCGGAGGCGGAAGTGAGAGAGAGGGAGAAGAGAGAAGACGCGGGAGAGAGGAGAAGAGCGTGGGGAAGTTTTGCAATGGCCTGTGTTCGAGAGCAGGGGATGGGTTTAAACGTGAGGGATGGGTTCATTTATATAGGTTAAGGGAAAGAAGATATAAGGTAAAAATAATAATAATAATAATAATAATAATAATAATAGCTAATAAATAGAGAAATAACTTTTGGGGGATGGGTGTTGGATCTCACCCACACCATACGGTGGGTTTAAGTGTGTGGGTGAGGGGGGTTATGGTAGTGATTGGGGGTAGATCTAGGTTTAAGAGGGGTAAAAGTAACTTGGTTAAAAGTAAGATGGTAATTAGTATTAGGTAAAAAGGTGATTAGTAAAAATACCAAAGATTTGAAATTACGGTTTTGCCCCTAAAGTTAAACGTGTCCGAAAAATTACGAAAACATACCCACGGGATCGTATCGTCGCGAGTATCGCGAATACAAGACCCGTTTTGGGATTTAAGCTACGGAAATAGTAGTTTTAGGCCAAAATGTTTAGGAAGCGGGTTTGCGGGTTCTAGGCTGAAACGATATCCGAAAATTCTGAAATTAATGTGGGGAGCCCTAAATGATCATAGGATGCTACTGCAGAAGTTTGAAAACGTTTTGAAAATGTTTGAATAGGAAATAAATTCGTCAAATCAAAACGATAATTTTGGGAGATGAATTTTAACAGAAATGTTTCGGCCATTCGAGGAAAACTGAAATTGCTGAAATAATATATGATAAGTCTAGTGCTCTAAAATATTTTTATAAGAATTTTTGAAATCAATTTTGTTATAAAATTCTTGACTAACATTTATAAAGTAAAATCTATTTTAAACTACGTAAAAATAGGTAAAGTGAAGTGGTGAAAAACACAGGTCGTTACACAAGTAATGAAAATTGAGCTCTTCTTTGAATTTTGAGCTTTGTTTCCTTGTTTCTTTTTGGATTTTTGTAGGAGCAATAGTATTTGTATTTTTTATTTTTGGCTCCTTTTTGGCTTTATGGACTTTTGGAGCAAGCTTTTCTTTTGTAGGGAATTTTTGGGAATGGATACGGTAGAAATAGCTTTCAGGAGTGAAATCAAAGTGACATGTAGAGAATATTAGGTTTATGTGGAGAAGGAATAGATATAATGCTCGGTTCACTCAAAAGTGTGCACAAACGGTTCTGTAAAATAATACATCAACTAAACTCGTATAATAGCATGGGTATCCTTAATCATATCAATGAGTAGTGAAGTCAAGCAATAATATTTTCAATTATATCAAGCATGCAATAAGAATGCGAATAAGAGATGAAAGCAAGGCTTCAGAAATTCTAGTGATGCGTGAATCTTGGTGTGTTTCCAATGAACACATACTAAATACTACTCTACATATTCAGTTTCAATAAGCTTCATGCATTCGCACTAGAGAGATCATCAAAAGAATATTTTCAAGTACTTATAGGGATAAGGATTATGAAATTCTCTAAGTAGCATGTCATGAAAAATAAGCGTTGTGAGAGAGGTGAAGGCATAAGATAAAACATCGCATGGAACATATCTAGCAAGAGAAAGAGAAGAAAACAGAGAAATAAAAATAGAAGAAAGAAATAAAAGAAAAAACAAGCACGCAATATGATGCATGAACACACATAAAAGGAAAATAAGATGAAAAAAACAAAAACATGATGCAAAAATTTGAAAAAATTCTAAAAATCCTAAAATAAAGAAAAAATGCAACTAAATAGCATGGAAATGCACTCCCCCAAGCTTAAACTTCACATTGTCCTCAATGTGATCATAAAAAAGAGAAAAGTGAGAAACACCGATAAATATGTGGGGGGTGAATGAAAAATAATGACATGAATGACATGAAATCCTACTGCAACTACATGCACATGCAATGATGCATGAGAGCGCTTTCCCCCAAGTTTATACCAAACAATCCTATTCAAATGACTTGATCAAAAAGGTCACGGCTTCGCTAAGCGGGATCAAGTCAAATTAAGAAAGTGAGTATTCACTTGAAAGAGATGCTCGATGGTGGTTAGCAAAATGGCGGGACATCAAAATCTGAAGAGGGCAATTAATAAAAATAATGGGTTCGGGGTGTAAAAGATTTTTATGGCCGTCATAAGAGGGTGAATTTATTAAACTTGAAAAAAAATATAATCCTATACAGTCCTCTCGCTGCCGAGAGGATTCGTGTTTATTGAAAGCATAAAATACTACACTACTGGATTGGTACCACCTGTAGCAAAAGGCGGATCCAGAATTTTTGCTGGTGCAGGCAACTGCTCCAACTGCTCCTTCCGTGGCTCCGCCGGGTGCATGTGTCCACGGACTCCATCAGACTCCAGCAATGCGGCTCCCAGCATCTCCCCAAGGACTCCACCTGTACCCTGCAAGAGATGAGCCACATCAATCTGATGTGGATAATTTTTCCCCAAAATAAATGTATTCCAGATAGGGTCATCAACAATAGTATTTAAAATAAAAAATGGTTGACAACACTTCCCTGGAAATAAATTTCTATGCTCGTGCACCACGTCGATCAACTCCTTGTTGTTTTCCTCTGGTTCCTCAGGTAACTCTGGCATAATAGAGTGGGTCTCGTCAGGATGCTCCTCATCATCGTCAGACTCATCCCAGCGCACCTCCTGATCATATTCAACAGCGTCCATGTGTGCTAACTCCTCGCCCTCCTCCTCCTATACGTCCCATTGTACCTCTTGATCATATGTATGTGTATCCTGCAAAAGGTGCAATGAGTCATTGAAATCCGAATCTTAATAGACATCATACACGGGAGAGGAATCAAATGTAAAGTGCGAGGACGTGAAGAGATCTCCCTGAAGGGGGTCAGTAAGCTCTGGTAGGTGGTCCACAGAGTCAGTGGAAGGACGAGGTGGCTGCAGAAGCTCTGAAGGAGGAGGGTGATGCTCGGGATCCTCATGAATGGCTGTGTCCTCGTCCCGACGCACGACCTCCTTGGCGAAAGTCTCTGGCTCCGCATGCAATATGTAAAATAAATATAGCCCGGCCTCCTCGCGATGCACTGCTTCGGCCTCCTCCTTGGGTTCCTCTGGTATGGTAGGCAAAGTGAATTTCATCTTCTCCTTTCTATGCCTATGTCTTCGTTTCGATCTTGGAACTCGAGGCGCCTGATTGCATGGCTTGGCCCTCTCAATAGTAGGTGCAGGTGGCTCTATGAGCTCCTATATCTCGGCTATAGTATAAAAGTGGGTCTTGTGCCCCTCAACTAGAGCGCAGACTCCATCATCAATTGTGCATGTGGAAGAGATACGATGAGTAATTAAATTTTGAAATCCAAGCTCAAAAGGGTCACCTGTCGTTATCGTTAATGAACCGGTGCATCGAACTGCGTCCACGATGCTTCTCAATAAGTCCATATATGTGTCCTCCTCTGACAGCTCAGATGTCTCTATTTGTGGAATGTTAGTGGTGTAAAGGTGGATATGATCACCTTCAAGTGAAGCATACACTCCATCTATGATAGTATCTGCATCAGAGACATTAGCCATAACAAAATCGATGAATGCTTGATCGGATGGTTTACTTACCATAACGGTTAGCGAACCGGTAGATCGAGCATCATCTATCATTTGCTCCAAGGTTGCTGCCAGCTGCAGATCACTGAACTTTCCCACTTGCATCTTTTTCATAAACTCACGTGAGGGTCCCTTTAGTCTTGCAGCAAAAATATCAAATAGCCTGGAACCATCCCACTCATGGTTTGACTCTGTATGGAACATCCCTAGCATTCTTTCGAACTTGCGCAATGCATCTCTTAAGGACTCTCCATCAGCTTGATAGAATGTAGCGATGTATGTATATGACCATATAGAATCCGGTCGCGTCTTTGAAAGTACCATCGCTGCATCAACTGTACCGATCAAAAAAAAATAGACAAACTGGAAAAGACGTCAGTTGTACAAAGAGAGATAAAGATAATAGTAATAGTAGGTGGGGGGAAAATCTCTCTGTTTTATTTATTAAATTTTTTTTGTTTTTTGGATTTTTTAACGCAAGTTAATCAACCTAATTGTGGTAAATAGATAATGTGGCGGAACACCTCCCTGGCAACGACGCCATAAACTTGATGCGTCCGGAATGTAACTCCGAACGATGTCGTTTACCGCAAGCGCACGGTATAGTGGCAAGCGGGTATCGAACACGGGGAAGCGGTGCTATACTACCTATCTACTCCTAGGTTGAGTTAGACTTGCGGGTTTATTGGTGGATATAGAATTTGGATGGTCGTAATGGTGATAGATGCGAAGGTTGTGTCACTCAACGTCGCAAGCAAGTGGTTCCACACAAAGAAAGAAAGAAATAAAATACAAAAGATTAGGGCTTAGGGCTCGCCACTAGGACCGTCGGATATCGACGCTAGGATAGGACTCTTACGTTGCGTTGGTTTTATTGGGGATTGTAGCATCTAGGAAGTGAATTCACGTGTCTGGGCATCATGAATCTAACGTATCGCATTAACCCCGCTCTCGCAATAGGCGCATACGATACGTGCATTAAGGATCTACAATAATCTCACCACTCTCGTGGTTCGAATGCTCTCAACTCATACCACTCTCGTGGGTTAGAGCTTCGAGGTATTTTGGTGGCTCTTATTGACGCAATGGCGGTAGCCGTCAATTAGTTATATAGTTCATCGGTGGATCCCCTTAAAGCACGAGCCGGGCATGGTCACGTACCTCGGTTGAATCCACTAACTCCCTAATTAACTCCGTAGGATATTCCTTAAGCTAATCGATTCCACCGACCGTGGGCACGATCTCAGTACGAATTCTCCTAGGGATCTTGCTAGATCAACCAAAATACAACCCCAATTATAACCAACGCACCATAAAAATCCCAACTTTGCATCTAAGTTCTAAGATCCATGGGCTAATCCCTTAGCCCTAGAAAAGACTACTCAAGCATAGCAATATCAATAGATAATATAACGCACAAAGAATTCATTGCATGCATCAAGAATAGATAAACAATACTAAATCACAAAGAAATAATAATAGAATTAAAAAGAGAAAAAATACTTATTTTGATACAAAGGAGGGGCCTAGGACATAGTCAAACTCCCCAAAAGATCGTCTCCACAAAAGTCTAAGAAATATCTAAAAATTCTCTTTTGAAAAGTATACAAAAAACTCCTCAAAATTCTCTCTAAAAACTCCCCCTAAGACTCGGTACAAAACCCCCTGGCGGCCCCCCTGGCGGCTGCGCGTTATCCCCCCAAAAACCTCACAATCGTCCCAAAAAATCCGGGCGCAGATCAAAAGAATGGGTCCACAGTGACTCGGTCCGAGCACAAAGCTGCTCGGTCGAGTCGTTCGACAGCTCGGTCGAGTCGTTCGGCTGCTCGGTAGAGTTGTACAGTGAATCGATAGCTTCCAAAAACGTCGCTCTGCCAACCCGGGCCAAGTACGCATCTGCTCGGTCGAGTAGAAGGTTGCTCGGACCGAGCAAGTAGTTGCTCGGTCGAGTCGAAGGTTGCTCGACTGATTGGGACTAAAAACGCACTTCAGCCTCATTTGCACACTAGTCGGACCGAGTAGGAGGTTGCTCGGACCGAGCAGGAGGTTGCTCGGTCGAGTCGGACATCAAATACAGCATTTCGATCGAGTAGTGCACAGCTCGGGCCGAGTAGAATACTGCTCGATCGAGTAGGCTGCTGAGAACAGTTTCAGCTCTGCACCATCAACTTGCAGAAATTCCCCAGGACTCATCCGACCCCCGATTTGCGTGTTCTTGGTGGCGTTGGAACCGTCTTGAAGTCTATTATCTGGAAAAAAATATCAGAACAATAGTGAAAAATCCCAGGTGATAGCAGATTTAAAAATAGTGTACGGTTGTCTTGTTTTCAGCACTTTGGGTCACTCGATTCCTTCGCCGCATCATAACTCGATCACGGGACCTTCTCTCTTGCCCCTTCCTTGCTCCAGTATTCTTCTTTGGCACCTCGATCATGTCATCATGAGTCTCATTGGTGCTCTCACGTCGTCGATCGTCTTTTCGACTCCAAATTGCTCCGATATCGCTCCAAATCCCTGAAATGGAATAAACGCTCCGAAAGTCATATTGTTCCAAATAATAGTACAAAAGTGTATAAAATGGGGGTTTGGAGGGTGAAATGTGTCATGAAGATATGCGATAAAACATGTAAAATAGGAGCATATCAGGAAGGCGCGAATCTATGAAGGATATTCGACCTTGAATATAAATAGATATGTTAGGGTTTCTTACAGATTAGCCAACCCCAGTGTCGTTGGAGGAAAGGGGGTATTTATAGGCTGTTGGAGTCGCTTTAGTTGAGCTGGCGGTGTTAGGGTGTCAGGGGTTCGGCCGAGGATGTCAGAGCCGAACGTGTCAGGCTCGCTTTTGTTAGGCTGTCAGAGCTGAAAATGTCAGGCGCGCTTTTGTCAGGCTGTCTGGTGACGAAACGGCTAGGTGTGCTTTTGTCAAGCTTATCTGCTGTGAGACTGTCAGTGATATTTATGGAAGATCGCCTCCCTCCTGTGTCAAGCTCATCGTCCGGGCCCGACGCCTCATGCCCATCCTTGGGCGGACTTCATCTGGGTGGAGATCGTGTGTGAGCTACATCTAGGGCGAGCTACCTTTGCGCGAGCTACCTCTGCGCGAGCTACCTCTGGAGCGAGCAGGTGTAGATCGTGTGCGATCAGCCGAGGGCTCTTCTCTTCGGTTGACAAGTTTGCCTCTCTGCAGGTGCAGGCTGCTCTGAGCTTCGGCGAGCTAGGTCTCGTTGAGGAGATTCGGCGGGTTATTACTTGGGCTTCGATCATTCGGGCCTAAATCGACTGAGCCGATCTTAAGGTCGTAACAATTGTCCCTGTCATTCGAGTTCGAAACGGGAAGTCCGGCTTGGCTCGGATGACGCGCTCCACTCTCTTTGGGCTGACAGCTATGGCATTAAATGCGAGATGACCGCTGAATCTCTAAAGTCATTATGACGATTCAACAGCAGGGGGAAATCGAGGCACCCAGCCACTCGGAGCATGACAAGTGTCCTGTACGGTTCTGGGGAGGAGCTGTGGCGACAGCTTCGCTCCGGATCTCGCTACGTGGCCCACCTTCAACGGCCGAGATCGACCGACTCCCTCTATAAAATAAAGAGGAGGGGAACAGTGGAGGGCTTCTGCGTTCGAATTTCAAAAGCTTCTTCTTCTTTTCGTACTTCGTTTCCGAGAGCTTTCCCCGTCGGTTGCCGCTTCGTCGGAGCTCCGATGATCTTTTTTAGGTACTTTCTTCGATATTTATCAGATGACTTCATCCGAATCTTCTTCCTCCAATAAACACATAGAGAAGAACTTCGACGAGTTTGAGGGTGCTAGCATCGAGGAGATGGAGGCACAGACGGTGTCGGTGGATGTGGCAGAGTCTTGGCCGGAGGAGTGTGAAACAACCCCCGCCATCCCCTCGACGTCGACGGTCCCCAAGAAAACCAAGAAGAAAGGCTCAGGGTCAACCGTCGGTGAAGTTACGACGACGGTTGATGTGTCATAATAATCCACATTTTACCTATATGTCTACACATCAAAATGATTGCTTAAACCCCCATTTTATACGCTTTCACGCTATTATTTGTAACAATATGACTTTCAGAGCGTTTATGTCTGTTTCAGGGATTTGGAGCGATATTGGATCAATTTGGAGTCAATAAGACGATCGGCGACGTGAGAGCACCAATGAGACTCATGATGACATGCTTGAGGTGCCAAAGAAGAAGACTAAAGGAAGAAAGGAGGAAGACAAAGTGAAAGGAGAAGCCAAGAAGCAACCAAGTCAGTTTCTCAGGCGACTCGACCGAGTAGCAACATCTACTCGGCCGAGCTGACACGCAGAAGTTCGCAAGGAAACGGTTACACCCTACTCGATCGAGTAGGATGTCTACTCGTCGAGCCGAACCAATTTCCAGAGAAGCATATTGAAGCTAAAGCAGCAACCCACTGTAGCTCGACCGAGCACGAAGGCTACTCTGTCGAGTAAGGCAAGCACCTAGATTTTCAGACAACCTCTCACTCTTTTGAAATCTGATATTATTCCAGCGGACAAAGTATTTTTCTCATATTTTTTATGGATAGTAGACTTCATGATGGTTCCAACACTGCCAAGAACGCATCAATCGGAGGTCGGATGAAATCTGGAGAATTTCTGCGAGTTGACGCTGCAGTACTCAACCTAAGAGTAGATATGTAGTATATCATCGCTTCCCCGTCTTCGATACCTGCTCGTGCTATACCGTGCGCTTGCGGTAAACGACATCATTTTGGAGTTAATTCCGGGCCGATCAGCGGTCCCGGTGGAGATCCAGGCCATAGTGCCCAAGACAAAACATATCAGTCGCATCGAGATTCGCTCCAAGTATATCCTGCCGCCCTATACAGTTCGCCTCCCCACATTCGATGAAAGAGTCTACTCGCCTAGGGACAATGAAGTCGGTGTCTATTATTCGACCTTCGAGCTCGGACTTCGATTTTTGCTCCACCCCTTCCTCCTGCACATGCTGAACTTTCTCGAGCTTCCGCTTTTCCAGCTGATGCCGAACTCGATCAACGCCATGGTCAGGTTCCTTGTTCTCTGCTTCGGCAGCGGCATAAGTCCGACCCTGTCACTGTTCTGGTATTTCTTCAAAGCGAAGCAGAGAGGAGTGTACTATTATGTCAGTGTGAGGAGGGATCATCGTCTCGTCCTTGAGTTGCCGAGTAAAGTGAGGGATTGGAAGGAGAGGTTCGTTTTCATCTCGACGCCGGCGGACTTGACTCTGCGGTCGAACTGGGGGAGGTTGAATCCCCAAGTGAACAAGGAGGTGACTCTGCAGGGGCAAGATCTGGAGAACCCCAAGATCTTAATGGAGATCCCCCAAGAGCTCCGAAAACATGCAAAGCTGGTTAAGGACGACCAGATCGCCCTACATATCTGGCCCGAAGGTACTGCGATTTAAGCGACCTTCTTCATATATGCTCACCCTGATCACTTTTCTCCTTGCAGGTGCGAACATGAGTCTGTCTCAAGACGAGCTGATGAGGATGGCCATGGAGGGCATGTCGACCGAGGAGCCAGTGGCCAAGGTCAAAGGCAAGGGGTGGCACTGAGCTTGACGAAGAAGGCTGGGCAAAAACGGATCCTGGAGGCGGCGTCCACCATTCGGGCTGATGAGGAGGAGCGAAGCAAGAGGATGAAGAAGAAGACGTCTGCGGCTGCCCCTCCAACTCAGAGAGAGCGAGCTCGTGCGGGGCGACATTGTCCACATTGACGATGTCGAGGAGCCGGTGGCCGATCTGATGGTCGCCATGCCCCAGGGCAGGCCGTCCCAGGTCACCATTGCAGTTCCCCTTCGCTCGACCCTACCTCAAGAGCCACCAGCTGGAGTTCAGGTCAGCAAGGCTAAAGGGGCCGAGCGTTGGCCCAATGGATGCCCCCTTGAGACGTGAATCAAGTGTCTCTGTCTGAAACAATACTGACAGGGACACCATGCGACTTCACTACCTCCTCCATATACTTCTTGGCAAGCACCTCGGTTGACTGGCCCACTCTGAAAGGGATGAAGTGTGCTGACTTGGTCAATTGATCAACGATCACCCAGACAGCATCGTTATGCTTCGTGCTCTTAGGCAGTCCCGTCACAAAATCCATCGTAATGTGTTGCCACTTCCACTCTGGGATGGGCAAAGGCTGTAAAAAACCGGCAAACCGGTGATGTTCAGCCTTCACCTGCTGGCACACTATACACTTTTCCACACTCTGTGCGATGCTTCTCTTCATACCATGCCACCAGTAGTGTTGTCGCAAGTCCTGATTCATCTTGGTACCGCCTGGATGAATGGAATATAAAGAACTGTGAGCTTCCTCCAATAAAGCTTCTCTGACGTCTCCAGATGGTACGTAGATGCGGTTGCCGAATCTCAAATATTCGTCCTCATGGATCTTGAATTCAGGCCTCTGACCTGCTATCACCATGTCTCTGATCTTTCACAGCTTCTCATCTCCTGCTTGGACAGCCTTGATCTTGTCCACCAGGTCCGACTGGATTTGAAGGTTGAGTTATGAAGACGTTACTCCAGGCAATATACTCCAGGCAATATGACATCCATCTCCATGGCTCGTATCTCATGCCGTAGCCTCTATTGCGATGTGAGAGTCATCACTGTAGAGAGACGACTCAATGCATCCGGTACAATGTTGACCTTTCCAGGATGGTATTGAAAGTCAATATCATAGTCCGCCATCAGCTCGATCCATCGTCGTTGTCGCATGTTAAGCTCCTTCTGGGTGAACAGATACTTGAGACTCTTGTGATCTGAGAATATCTTCACATGTTTGCCCATCAAGAAGTGTCTCCAAATCTTCAGAGCAAAGATAACTACTGACAACTCAAGGTCATGAGTGGGGTAGTTCTTCTCATGGATCTTCAATTGTCTGGATGCATAAGCAATGACTCGACCATGCTGATGCAGCACGCACCCAAGTCCTTTGCCAGAAGCGTTACAAAATACTTCGAACCCTCCAGTCCTGTCTGGTATGACAAAAATCGGGGCCGAAGTCAATCTTCTCTTCAACTCCTGGAATGCATCCTCACAAGCCTTCGACCAGACGAATACCACGTCCTTTCTTGTCAATCGCGTCATGGACCCCGTAATCTTCGAGAAGTCTTGGATGAATCGTCTGTAGTAACCAGCCAGTCCCAGGAAACTTCGAATCTCAGTCACAGTCTTAGGGACCGGCCAATTCTGAACAGTAGCTACCTTCTTAGGGTCGACGGATATCCCTTCTTCCGATACGATGTGGCCCAGAAAAGCCACCTTATCGAGCAGAACTCACACTTACTGTACTTGGCATACAGTTAGTGTTGTCTCAGCGTCTCCAAGACCTTCCTCAGGTGTACTCTGTGCTCCTGAGCGTCCTTCGAGTAGATGAGGATGTCATCGATGTAGACAACTACGAACTTGTCCAGATGGTTGTACAGAACCTGGTTCATGAGACTCATGAATACAACAGGTGCATTAGTCACACCAAATGGCATCACCAAGAATTCATAGTGTCCATATTTGGTCCGGAAAGCAGTCTTGTGGACATCCTCCTTCTTCACCTTCACTTGATGATATCCGGTCTTCAGGTCCAACTTCGAATACACACTCGATCCTCCAAGCTGGTCAAAAATGTCGTCGATGCGGGGCAGACGATACTTGTTCTTCACTATCATCTTGTTCAGCTCACGGTAGTCGACGCACATGCGCTGGGATCCGTCCTTCTTCTTCACGAGCAGCACCGGGGCACCCCCATGCGGATACACTGGGTCGTATTCATCCCTTCTGTATGAGGTCGTCCAGCTGAGCTCGAATCTCTTCAAGCTCAGGCGGTGCTATGCGATAGGGTCCCTTGGATATCGGTTGTGCACCTGGCATAAGATCAATGGTAAATTCGAGGCCGCGATCCGGAGGCAAACCTGAGAGGTCGTTCGAAAATACGTCCAGGAATTCTCGCACTATTTCAGGCTTCTCTTGCTCATCTTCTGTTGCAGTAGCTACTGCCTTTGAAAGTCTGGCTCGGAATTTCACTGGTCCTTCCGATCGGCTTCCGCTGTGGAATTCAAACTTAGGATGTTTGGGTATTTCGAATTCTACCCTCCTTTGACGACAGTCAATGGTAGCATGAAATGTCCCCAACCAATCCATCCCAAGAACGGCATCAAAACTTGGCATCTCTATCACCATGAAGTCGGCAAAAAGGTCTCGTCCACAAATCACTACAGAGCAGTGAATGCATCCGATGGTTATCGGTAGGAAACCGCCAACGGTGTCGACCTTCCAATGAGAAGTCAGAGGTTCAACAGGGATGGCATGTGTTTGGACGAATCAACTCTCCAAGAAGCAATGTGTAGCTCCCGAGTCGAATAATGTGAGGGCAGGTCTACCAGCTACTAAGACGGTGCCTGTGATTACTTGGTCCGTAGCCTCGGCCTCTTCCACCGTCATCGTATAAGCTTGGCGTCTCGGGGGTGGCGCCTGTTGTCGGGTCTGCTGAAACACTCGCTACTGAGGAGGGAGTGGTAGCCGTTGCTGAGCAGGTGGTGGTGGTCGCTACGGAGCATTCCTGGCAGGGGCATTGGCCAGAGCAGAGGTAGGAGGCGGTGGCCTCCTGGGCAATCCCTTGCGGCATGGTCCTTCGATCCACAGATCAGGCAAAGGTTCAGAAAGGACCGATATTCGGACCGAAAGTGTCCTAGCTTCCCACAATGATGACACACCTGACACGGTGGTGGGGCCTGCCTCTTGAATTGCATCTGCTGGGTGGGTCGGTACATCTGATTGGGCGGAGGTCTTCGGCTGGGCCCAGCAGCAGGGGTTGGAGGTGGTGGCCTTCTGGGAGGGGCAGTCATCTCACGTCTTTCTTCTCTTTCAATGAACTCGTGTTCATGAGCTACTGCCAGGACCTCAGTATAAGTGCAGAGTTTCCGCCCGACCAAGTTCCGTCGGATCTTTATGTTTAGCCCTTGCTTGAAGCGTTGGGCTCGGGTCAGGGGGTGGCAACCATCCCAGGAGTGAAACGGCTCAACATTGTGAATTGGGCATCATACTGTTCCACAGACATGGAACCTTGCTTCAACCCGACGAACTGAGCTTGCAGTTCCAGCTGAGCTTCGGGTGAGAAGTATTGGGTGTGGAAGTGGTCAGTGATGTCACCCAGTCGATTGGTCGTTGTAGACGACCTTCAGCGGAGTTCCACCAGATTCTGGCTCCATCAGTTAGTTGGGACTTGGCAGTACTCACCCATGCATATTCTGTGATCTAAGCGGCTCTCAAATTATCTTCAGTGCTTTGCAGCCATTCTTCGGCCTTTAGAGGGCCATCCACACCATTCCAGGTCTTTGGGTGGAGTGACCGGAATTGTTGTATGCCTCCTCCGGGCTTCTGTTCCCCTCTGATAGCTTGAACCATCTCTCGCAATGCGAGATTAGAAATCTGATGCACCATGGGAGGAGGTCCGTTGCTGGTCTGGTTGCTGGCTCCGGATAGGTTAGCTCCATTGGGGCTCTCGGAAGTGTTTCCGTCCATCTTTTAAGTGTCACACCTGCATACATAGGAAAATGTCAGCTTAGTCGAGGTATTTTGTGCGGACCTGCATGGGCCACCAAACTTGTAACGACCCGCTCTCGGGGGCCCGTTACTTATTTGATTTATTTGAAGGTCTTGCAGTTTACCAGTGAAATCAATATAGTTACAATCCAGAGATGTACCAAATACTCAAACCAGCGTACACACATTATTACAGTCCAAATTTAAAGTACAAAGCAAGTAGCACTCTCTCACCCAAAATACATAAAAAGAAAGTACGGAAAGGAAATGCGAAGAGGAAGTACATAATACAACACATACACCAACACAAACAGCTAAAACTCTGCAGCCTCCGGGTCAAACTCAGGCTCCTTGAAGTCGGGGGCAACTTCCTCGATCAGGTGCCATAAATGGAACCATAGGTAAGTCACAATAATTCTAAATATAGAAAAAAGGCAGTGTACAAGTATGAAAAAAGTAACTACGTACAAGCAGACCAGAGTGAAAAGTAAAGCAACTGCACACAACTGAGTGGTAAAAGTAAACAACACTGAAAGTGAGAGAACAACTGTACGTGGGAGTGCAAGTGTAATAGGCTAATGCTGTAACTAAAAGTACGACAAGTAAAGTACGGCGACTGTACAAGTGTAGTAGGTAAAGTGCATGTACTATAAAGAAGTGATCGTGCAAGCTACACTAGAACTACGTGACTCAAGTCGGAGAGTGCAATATGTGACCATTGAGTTCATCTCTTGCCTGGGTGCGCTTACCCAGACGAATGCCGAAAACCCAAGCAGCTAGACAAGATGCTGACATGGCAGCATATTTTTGTTTGTCGAAACACATGCAGCTAGACAGGATTCCGAAACCAATGCAGTTAGACATGTAGATGAACTCCAGTCACTCCCGTACTCTCTCAAACTATGCGTTACTCCAAACCCCGATGATGTGTTATGTGATTCAAGTGCATGTTCCTTACAGGATGTTCCACGAGATGTTCCACAAGATATTTCATATGATGTTCCACATGTTACTAGTCAAACCAAGACAATTGGTTGACTTTCTTATTGAAAACTAGAAAGTAGTAACTCTTTCCAAAGCAGACTGTGCCAAAGCTTGGTGGATGCTAAGGAAATAGAGGATAAAGACAAGTCCAACATTCGAGGTGTCGATTTCATGCTTCGAGCATGTAGTAGTGTGGTTTAGCACACAATTTACCCAAGTTGGTGGCTGTGTGCTACAACCACCAACGTTGAAAGTTGGCAAAGTAATCTATAGTTGATTACTTTCCTATTAGATTAGGTTTCTAGTTCGGTTCAAGTCAAGTAGCCTTTCTGAGGCTATAGTGGTGTTCTTAAGTTCATACGAGTACATTTAACTAATTTTCTAAATCTAAAATTCGTCGTGACTTACTAATTTCGAGGTTGTCATAGCAAACCGGGACTGGATCTATGGCTTCTGCTGAAGATGGTGCACAAGAACTAGTACCTGAAAACACAAGAATACTCAGTTATTGGATACACTTATTTTCTATCAAGTAACTTGGTCGTTTCGATTTTTAAAACTGATTGAAACGGTGTCGAAAAATGTTCTAAATTTTTATATAGGCTAGATATGAAGAAAATAATTTTAATGCAAGAGAAAATGTTTTTCAGAAGCTTCTGGTAATTTTTATAATTTTTAAAAGCTCAAAAATCACTTTAAAAACTAATTTTAATTAAGTAACGTAATCATTCAAAAATTTATTCTGGATGCAATACTAATCGGAATTATTCAAATGAGCAGTCAAAACGACCGTCTCAAAGAGTGCTACAACATATATTTTTCTCACGTATCAATTTACGTGAAAATAAAAGGTTACGGATTTTTAAAAGAAATTTACGTAATTAAGTTTTATGGTAAAAAAATATTCTGGAAAAACTAAACGTCTGATTGAGATGAAACCAGCACCATTGGATCCAGAATATCATTTCTGATTTTCTGGAGCTGGTCTTGCATTTTTCGGAGGCTTATATTTTTAGTTATGAATTTAAAATCAATAATACCCATTTAATAATTATTTAAAATACGTATATACGGAAATACGTTTTCGTATTTAACCAAATACGTTTTCGTATTTCACTCATCCTTCGTTCTCTCGTCGATAGTTGAACGGACGAGGGGCTTCGTCGACGGCACGGCAGCAGGGGCGGGGCGACGAGCTTCACGACGGTGCGACGGCGTCGGCGACTCGATCGCGTAGCACGGCGGCGTCGACAGGACAGCGGCAGAGCTCGTCGTCGGGGATCAGAGAGGGGGGGGGGGCGGGGAGCTACGGCGGTGGGCGTCGTGGGAGAGAGGGCGTTTGAAGCGGCGGTCGAGAGGCGCCGTGAAGGGGTGGTGAGGACGGAGGGAGAAGCGACGGCATCGGAGGGCTTCGAGGTACTGCTCGGGGGCGTTTGCGGCGAAGTTGGACGGCGGGCGAGGCCTGCTGCGGTGGAGCGGCGGTCGACACCAGAGGGAGCGAGTGCGTGAGAGGGAGAGTGATAGAGGGGAGTGTTATGGGTTTTACGTGGGTTGGGTTTCGAACGCAACAGAGAGAGAGAGAGAGAGAGAGAGAGAGAGAGAGAGAGAGAGAGAGAGAGAGAGAGAGAGAGGGGTTACTGTGTGGGTTATTTTGAGTGAGGAGGGGGGGTTTCAATAGGGTTTAGTGAATGGCTAACTTGTAATTAGTGGGGGGAGACACAAATCTTAATGGGGTGGATGAGATCCAAAAAATTTGGATCTCACCAGCTAAGGAGGCTGGTTAAGGGAGTTAGTTGGGGGATTAGGGTGAAAGTAAGTAGGTCAAAGTTAATTAGTGAATGTAAAAATGTCAATAGTGAAAGTAATTAGTGAAAACGGAGGAGTACAACCCCATTTTCGCATACGACTGCGAAAAATTACGAAAACATACCCACGTGATCGTATCGTCGCGAGGATCGCGAATACGAGATCCATTTTGGGGTTTGAGCTACGGAGTTACTAGTTTTAGGCCAAAACGTTTAAAAAGCGGGTTTGCGAGTTCTAGGTCGATTTGATATCAGAAAAATACGAAATTAATGTGGGGAGCCCTAAATGGTCATATGATGATACTGTAGAAGTTTGAAAACATTTTGAAGATGTTTGTATAGAAAATTAATTCATTAAGACGAAACAGTAATAATTTAAAATGAATTTTATCAAAATTGTTTAGAGGTATTTGATGAAATCCGAACTTAATGAAATACACTATAATTAGTTTAATGCTTCAAAATATTTTTGTAAGAAATTTTTTTGAAATCATTTTGATATAAAACTCCTGACTAATCATTATTAAGAAAATTTTTTAAAATGTTGAAAATACGTTAAATACGTAAATTGATGTGTTGATGAAAACAGGTTGTTACATCTGGGACGAGCTACCTTTGGGGCGAGCTACCTTTGGAGCGAGCATGCATAGATTGTGTGCGATCAGCCCGGGGCTCTTCTCTTCGGTTGACAAGTTTGCCGCTCTACAGGTACGGGCTACTCTGAGCGTCGGTGAGCTAGGTCTCTGTAACGACCTGTATTTTTCAATACATTTAAATACGTATTTCACGTAATTTCATTTTAAAAGGTATTTTGTAGTGGTTGATCAGGAATTTTAAATGATTTCAAAATTTTATTATAAAAATATTTTGAAGCAGTAAACTAATTAGAGTGTATTTCGTTAAGTTCGGATTTCAGCAAATGCCTCTAAATAATCTTGATAAAATTCATTTTCAACTATTATAAAAATTTAGAACGTTTTCCGACACCGTTTCAAACAGTTTTAAAAATCAAAACGACCAATTAATTAAAAAGAAATTAGTGTAGCCATTAACTGATAATTTCTTGTGTTTGCAGGTACCAATCCTCGCGCTCTAGCTCCAACCTCGTCTTGTCACGGCGAGCTCGATAGGGTAAGTCACAATGGATTCTAACTTTAGAGATTTAGATAGTGTACGTAATGGATGATAGTGTACTAAATGGAAATACCGCATGCTAGGTGTCTTAGTTGTTGGACTTTAAATCATTGCTAAGGATTGACATTTCTCTGTTGAGGTTTCTGCCTTGACTTTTCAACAAATGAAGCTCTTTGGAGTGTCGTTAACGCTTTTGAATGTCTTCACTTTGGGAACAACAAAATTGACATACCGTATAGCAACATAATGACTGAGTGATATACTGCATTGACATCGTACTGCTGGAACATCCTATTGAAATTGAATGCTTAAAAGTAGTTAGCACTGCACTGGGTTTTTGGGGTAAACTTATATTAGTGAAAGTGCGAGAGCGACTGCGAGCCATCTACACAGTGCACCGTATCGACCGTCTAAATGAAATGTACCGACTAAAGTGAAATGAGATCCGCCCGGGTGAGCGCCCCTGTGGCAGGAGATGAGCTCAATGGTCGCACACTGTACCTTCCAATATAAGTCACGTAGCTCTAGTTTTATTATTGCCTGCTTGTACTTTTAGTGTTACTACTTCTGCTTGGTTGTCTTGCTATTGTCATCACATTGTCTGCTAGTTGAAATATTGTTGCTAACTTATGTCATGCCACAGTTGTTGCTCTTGCACTTTACTTTTACCTTGCACCGTCACCTTTACTTTCCGCATTACATGCACTTTACTTACTACACCTACACAGCCACTAGCACTTTACTTATCGCTCTTACATGCATGTTCTCTTTTACTTTACTTTCCACACTTGTTTATTATAGCCTGCTACATATTGTGCATTCCTCTTTTTCTATCGCTAGAATTGTTGTGACTTACCTATGGTTCCATCTCTGTGGCATCACAGACGTCGCACAAGTTGACTTAGGCCCTCCTGAGTTCACAGAGCCGTAGCACGATCATGGGACTACCGACTTTTATATTCAGGTGTATGTGTGATGTACTTTCGATGTATTTCCTTTCCGCTTTACTTTTCATGTATTTTGTGAGAGAGTGCTGGTTGTTGTTATACTTTAAATTTGGACTGTAATAATGTACGCTGGCTTGAGTATTATTGTACATCTCTGCATCGTGGCTATGTTGATTCACTGGTAAACTGCAGACCTGCGAATAAACCAAATAAGTAACGGGCCCCCGAGAGCGGGTCCTTACAGTCTCATTGAGGAGATTTGGTGGGCTATTACTTGGGCTTCGATCATACGTGCCTAGATCGACTAGGCCGATCTTAAGGTCGTAACATAATTATATGTCAATTGCTATATTGCTGCATCGAATTTGACACGTTCTTAAGGTAACTCATGAAGAAACAAGTAAAGTAAATAAATTTAAATTTTTTGTACTTGTTCACGGATTCAAATTGTTCAAGATGAAAGGTAATGAGATGATCTCATAAACGTTCACGTGCTTCACGAATATCTCAAATTCGCTCATAGCATTTGGACAGACTTACTCCCAATCCTAGATGGTCTAGAAGATTCTTTGTGCCCTCACTCTAGAACAGGAGAACAGAATGATGGCAATTAAGAAATCGAATGATCTTTTATCCTTGACCATGGAATACTTGATTGGGAACCTCATGGCATATGAAGTACAACGGGAGGATAGACGACAAGAAGAAGTCCCAAAAATGAAATCCCTTACATTCCATGCTTGTTCAAACATTGAAGACTCGGATGAAGAAGATGGTAAAATAAATGTTCTTGCCATGAAATTTAATTTTTTTGTACATTTAAGTATATGTCTAATGCTAAAGTTACTGATAAATTTCCTTTATGATTTCATTGTAATCAAGTGAGGCATATGAAGAATGAGTGTCCTAAATTGAAATCCAAGAGTAGTAACTTCATTAAGTCTAACAGATTGAAAAAAAAGATGATGGTTGCAAAATAGGATGATTCAGACTCATCATTCGATGAAGAGAGAGAACAACAAGAGAGTGTACACATGTGTTTCGTAGCACATGAAGATGAGGTATCATCATTTCTTGATATGGATGAGTTATTAAATGCTTTATTTGATTTATATCTTAGGCATAAGAAACTTAATAAAACATATAATTCATTTAAAATTAAACATGTTACATTGATAAATGAACATGATATTTCTTTATCTAAATTAAATTAAATGGTGTTCATTTGCTTATAGAGGAATTAATTCTAGAAAATAATCATCTAAAAGAAGAAAATATTTTCCTCAATAAAAATATAATGCTTTAAATATTAAAATAAAAGCACTTGATAAGAATATCTCATTTAGTAAATTGATATACGATGAGACTACCAAGAATGTTAATAAATTTAACAAAGGTAAAAGCAAGATACTTTCTTATCACAATGTAACTAATTTTAAAGTTGGATTAGGTAATTATTGTGGAATTTGTTGTGGAATTATTTACCCTGGGGCTACATCTCCCCTCTCGGACTAACCCGGGGGCCGTTGGGGGCACGTCGGTCACCCCCCAGTTTGCATAGTCTCGACCGGGCTCTCGCCTTACCCTCCTAAAAAAAAGCCGAAGGCAGGGAGAGGGGGTTGGGGATTTTTCTGGGTTTTCAAAAAAAAAGTTGGATTAGGTTATAATAATCAAAAGAAACATGCTTTACATGTTAAACAAGTTAAAAGTAATCATGCTTATATTAAAAATACATGCAATAAAAAGATAAATTTCATTACTCAAGGTAATTTGCATGATGTAAACATTTGGATTACTAAGAACTTGAGCACACATGATAAACTGAATATGTTACCAATTTTATGAAAAATATGCATAATTCAAAAAACTATTCTTATATGCATTCTAAAAAATTAAATCCTAAATAGCTTTGGGTTCCAAATGACTGATCCTAAGAGCCTAATATAAAATGGATACCAAAGCTTAATACTTAGCTTTGTAGGTATCCCGTATAAAAAGAGGAAGAAATATTAACAAAAAACAATAAAATTAGAAACATATGTTAGATGGAGAAGAGAACTAGGAATATGAATACATTATCTTGAGAGATAAGGAATTTGTATTCTATTCAAATATTGTATCATACCATTGTATGAACTCTTTCTATCCCCTATAAATAAAGGGCTGGGGTCTTCCCCAGAAAACACATTCATAACACGTTATCAGCATGCTCTTCCTGTGAGAGATGGCCGGACGTTGCGAAAGCTTGGAAGGTCGACGAAGGATTGCCTACACGTGGACGAGAAATCAAAGCGCACACGTCTGTTTTTCTTCGATCTAGAGGTATATCGAAAACCCAGCAATTTTCTATTCATGATCATGATAAATGCTTAGATCGAAATAAATCGACCAAGATCAAACAACACATCGAAAAAACACTGGGAAGGGCGACGGCCTATGGGCGTCGAACCTAGGGCAGCGACCACATGCCGCCAGCCCAAACCCCCATTGGGGAGAGGGCGGCGGCCACCGGCCGGCCGCCGACTCAAAGGTGGCGGTTGATCGGCCACCAGCCCCTTATCGGCCGAGAGAGAGAGAGAGAGAGAGAGAGAGAGAGAGAGAGAGAGAGAGAGAGAGAGAGAGAGAGAGAGAGTAATACCAACTTTTGCCCGACCAGCGGCCCACTGCTGCCAACACAAACCTCCCACCCCCTCTCTCGATGCTACATCGGTGACACGATGACGCCGGCAGTGGTAGCCACATAAAACTCAACAAGGGTTAAAAACCCTTTTTTTTCTCTCGCTAGCAACGATGCCCCAACCCCGCCCCATTACCGACAGTGATGTTTGCTTGTCGCCCAAACTCACGACGGGCTTTAATAAAAACACATAAATTTTTATGGGCATCGGCCCATAACGAATAATAATAATGATAATAATAAGCTTTTTTGGATGTGGGTCTGAAGCCCATGGCCTACACATGGGCTTCATGCCCACATGCCTTACTAAAAGTGGGGGATGAAATGGGGGTGCTGCGGGCTGAAGCCTGCAACACAAGCTGCGGGCCTCAGCCGATAGCACCCAAATCCTAAAGAGAGAGAGAGAATGAGGGGGAAAAGGGAAATAAAATGGGAAAAAATAAAAATAAAATTTAGGGGGAGGGAATACGTAAAATTAAGGACATAGTTCAGTTGTTAATTTTTTTTTTGAACTAGACCCTATAATCATAATTTATTGTTCAACATATTATTTTTTTGTGATACCTATTGTAGGATCATATTAATATGCTTTATATCATACAATATCTGACATGCATTCTGGGATAATTTTCATAAACATTCGCTTAATTATTATGAAGATCCTACGATCGCTCTACCATTAGTAACCTAACCTAACAGTGTATGATATCGCCCATGGTCCAATTAATTATTAAGCATAAAATATTTAAATCTATTTATCCTGTGAATCTGTGATATTTGTGATATGTGATAAACATAATTCTGAGCACAGATTTTGCATGAATGGCTATGTTGTGATTTTAGATTGGCCTTTTTAAGTCTCACATTTTATATTTCTCGCATTTTTGTTTTTTAGAGAGAAATTGTAGTGAGGAATTTATGTAATGCCCAAGACGATGGCCATTTCCATGGAGGCAGAGGCCACTCCTGATTAAGAAGAATTTTATGGGACCCACATGGTTTCCAAAGTTGTATTTTTCTTTTTCATTTATGTAAAAACGAACTGCATAATTGGACTTTGGGACATTATATTTTTTATGTGGTGATTGGTTGATCCACACAATTAGCTTATTCATTTAAATTACCTCTGCATGGTATTATTTTTAGTATCATTAATTCATGCAAATTGTGCTTTTATAGATAAATGGTAAAAATTGCAAGTGTTGATTTCGAAATTTTGGAAGCCATCAGGAGGAACTATCTCAGTTGGGAGTTGGATGTCAAATTCCATCTGTGAGCGCAGTCCCTAAGTGCCACTATTATAAAAGATAGCTCTGCGACATATATTAAAAAAGCAAAAGCTATAATTTATATTCATTTCCACGTGGATAAGACCCTAAAGGCTGAATACCTTACGGTCGAAGATCCATTTTAGTTGTGGACTGCCCTTGAGGACATGTATAAACATCAAAAAGATGGTATACTCCCAATGGCCCTTTATGAGTGGGAGACCATGAGACTACAAGACTTTTAAGTACATAACTAAGTACAACTCAGCTCTGTTCAGCATCACCTCACCCCTGAAGTTGTGTGGTGAAAAAGTTTCAGAAGAACGCATGCTAGAAGAGGCTTACACGTCTTTTCATGAAAAAAGATGCAATTTTAATGCAGCAATATCGTGAACAAAAGTTCACTAAGTATTCTGAGCTGCTTGCATACTTATTAATGGCTGAACAGAATAGAGAGCTTCTCCTTGCCACTCATAACATGCGCTCTCCTGGCACGCCTCCCTCCCATAAGCTCATAATGCATATTCTTCCAAACAGCAGTATAAAATAAAAGGGAAAATTCAGAAAGGAGACCAAATAAGGAACAAGACAGAGGACATAGCCACCAAAACAACAAAAATATAGGGAAGAGGAAGTTCATATTGCGGAAAATTGATAATAATAATAAAAATGAAGCACCCCAACCATAGAAGGATTGGAAAGACCAGTGTCATCGTTGTGGCATGACATGTCATTGGTCAAGAGTGTGCAGAACTCTGCAGCACCTACACGATTTGTACCAAGAGAGCTTGAATAAAAAAGCCGAGTCAAATCTGGTGGCCACATACTTCCAAGTTTCAACACAGTTTACTATTGTAAATTTCGAAAATGATGACTTATTCGATTGAAAAGCATTTATATTGGTTAAAAAAACATTGTCATTTGAGAGATTTTTATTTCATAACTATGTATGGTGCTATTTTCATTTTATAAATTAGTTATGATTTGCATACACTCAGTATGTTCTTATATCCTAGATAGATTGCTCTCATGACTAGTTATAAGTATAATTCTCAGGAGTATTCATCATTGCATGTTATAAATTGCAATAAAATAGTTATAATTCTATGCACTGAATTATATGAAATGTTTTTCTTACATGCCATAGCTTAAGATCAAATGATTATGTTTTGTATTGAAGTATATGTTGCAATTATTACGGTTGTTATAAGTTTGACGAAACTTGTCAAACAAACTGTGGGAAGTTTTTACCATCCACATGATCACTCATGACACATGCTAACATAAGCATCACACTCTAATGATACTCCTGAAGTACTATCTTGGGAGGTCGGAGTTGAGGATCAAGCATTGCAAGAATGAAAACTCTTGACCAAAATGTGAGTATGCCCAATACTCTCAGAAAATATGGAAAAAGAAAAGTTTCAAGGATATTCATCGAATCCATAGTGAAACTAATGAAATAAATAAATACCAAATATTCGTATAAAACAACTCAAGATAATTAATGGTCTGAAGATCATACTTGAGCGTTTGAATGTGTCTTCAAAAGGTCCATACCATTCGAAATTCGAAGAATTGAACAAAATTAACGGAGCACACAACTATGCCCGACCTGGTAAAAGTTGATACTTTGATACGAGTGGTTTAGACACCCCGGATCGGTGGTGATGCACTCCATCATATCCCAATCCCATAAAATAATCTGCAGAACGAAGATTCTACAGAAGGGTGAATCTCCATTTTATGGAGTGAAAACCAATCTCTATTAAAAATAAAATAATAAGACTTTTTCCTCGAGAGTACTTGAGGGATATTTATCCTCCACCCATGACGGGCCGATAAAGTACCTTACCATACTTATCATCCTCCAAATGGTTTTATATAAGTAGGCCGATTATCCAAACGTAGTCAGGGACGGACCCACATGGGGGACGGGGGCACGTGCCCACCAGGATTTTGAGAAAAAAATTACCGTTATACCCTTTTATAAAAAATTATCAGGGCAAAATGAACAAAATAATTATTTATATATAATTTTCAAACCAAAGCAACATTAGCAAGTAGGCTGGGTGGTAAGGCCGCATGGACCTCCGCTGTCGACATCGGTTTGAATCCTAGGCAGCAGCAATTGATAGTTTTTGCGCCCTTAATTTATACTGTTTGTATTTTACTTTGCCTAGGTTTTGAATTGGAATAAAATTGACCATTTTGCCTAGATTTTCCACGGGGGGCATCAAGCTGTCATTGTAATTTGCAAAGGAACAGAATTGTTTGTACTCTGAATAGTTGTATTTTTTCCCTTGGTCAGTGGTTTGTTAAATCGTGGAAGAGAGACTACAGTCAATTTTATTTGCGATGGTTTTTGCATGAATGATTTAGTGATTGTTGAAGGCAAAATTATCGTCTGTGTAAGGAAGTTCCACGACCAAGGCTGAAGTAGAATAAACGCATCAGATTTTTTATGCAAATGAACAGAACATGGCGGTTCTTTTGCCTAGGTTCTACAAAGATTCTTTTGCCAATGTTTCACATCAATCATTTTTGCCTAGGCTTCACCTCAACCATCAGGCGAACAGAACATGGCGGCGTTCTAGAATCTCAAGGTTGTTAGCTAGTTATTATAATTATTGGTAGTGTTATTATTATTATTTGGTGTCTAGTTCTTAGAATCTCAGAATCTTAAGGTATAAAGATGTTTGCTCCCCGTAAATATGGTTTGTATTTTTTCTTAGGATTTGTAAAGTAACGATGGTTTGTCAAAACTTTCGATCTACCCTTGGATTTCACATCAGCCATCAGACGAACAGGTCAGCGTTCTCAATATAGTTAATTTTTTGGTAGTATTCTCGAGCTAGTTATATTACATTGAACTTTTTGTGAATCTCTTTAACTTATAGAATGTTAACTTTTTTCAAAAATTTTGTGAATCTCTTTCCAAAAAATTTGATCTTTTTTCAGTTCTATGGGTTTTTCGTCATTTACATGTATGCCAGTCTTGTTTAAGGATGCATTTGAGTCAATGTAATTTTTCGTGCTACAATTTTACAATAAATAAACTAAACAAAAATTATTTCTTACTGAAAAAATTGTGCCCCTCCTGAATTCAATTCATATATCAGTCACTGACCACAGTCTAACTTTTCTAAAGCTAATCGGACAAATTATCATAATTGTGGGTATAATGGATAAAACTGGGATATAAATAATAATTTGCAATTGGAATAAAAGTTGAACACCATGAATTATGTGTTCACGCCCAAAATGGATTTGAAAAGTCAATTATTAAAAACGACTCCAATAGATTACACATCCATCGATTCCAATTGTTGGTGAGTGCATTGGGGACATGCAATCTTGCATGCTGCTTCATAAATAAGAATCAGACCCTCTGGGAATCAGAGTTATTCTCCGATGCAATTAGCATATGGAACACCAACAATTATCTCTCATTTGACGATTTTTGGGCGTGCAGTTTACATCCCCCACAGCACAACAGATAATAAAATCAGGACCTGAACATCGTCTTGGAATCTATATAAGGTTTGATACACCCTAGATACCTTGCACCCCAAACTGGGAGGTGTTAAAAGCACGTCTCGCAGATTGTGCATAGATGTGTCCACATTTCCAGTGCTAGGCTCAACCCGGTTGAAGCATAAAGCTCTATTGACCATTTAAAATAAATAAACAAAAATCTATGATCCGAAAATTATGAAATGTGATAATGAGATCCTGAAGATCCTTCACATTCAAGAAAACTATTCAAACAGTTATCGGACATTGTAACGACTGGTTTTCATGTATCTGGATTTATTATATTATATTATATGTTTTGGTGGATTTTCTCCTCATGTGTGGTTTTCGTCTCCGTGGCTTTCATTTTCGATCGTTTCGTCGTGTTTTCTTAGCTTCTTCCTTAGAATCGTCGATTTCGGAGTAAGTCATTCGTGACGGGCTTCGTATCGGTCATATCTTATTAATTAGATCAACCCTAGGAGTCTTAGGAATCGATCCCGGGGCTCCGCGCTCCATATCGGAACTTTTGGTGCACGTTAGCCAGTGTAAGAAGGGGAACCGACCGACTAGATGACGATTTAGTCGGTCGGCAAGCCTTCATGGACCGACTAGTGGGCTTTCTAAATTTCTCAGGAGTTACTGTTTCTCGTTAGTCGGTCTAAGAACGTTGGTTGACCGACTAGGTTGCAAACTAGTCGGTCGGCAATACTTCTGTGACCGACTAACTCTTCAACTATTTTTGGTATCAGTTACTGTTCCTTCTTAGTCGGTCTAAGTTCATCTCTCGACCGACTAGTTGTCAAACTAGTCGGTCCGCAGTTGTTCATTGACCGACTAAATCTAAATCCTAATTCTGTACATGAGTTACTGTTTACACTTAGTCGGTCTGCGTTGGTCAACCGATCGACTAGTTCCCAAACTAGTCGGTCAGTGGTTGCTCTTTGACCGACTAATCTGTGTTAAAACCCTAATTTCTGGGCAGCCGCCAGCCCATCCTATTTAAACCCCTCCCAAACGTTTTCTTCTTCCTCCTCTCGACCTAAAACCCTAGTTTCTCCCCCATTGAGCCCCCTTCTACCTCAAACCCTTATTCCTTCATCCCAAGCCCAAAATCCATCATCCAAACCCTCCCTCAACACATTCTACCTCTCATCTACCTCAAATCTCCATCAAATCCCCAAAATCCCCCAAAAACCCTATTTCTCCAAACTTCTCCATCCACCTCCAGATCTGAACCCTAGGTCCTCCGGAGTGTTTCTTCCGCTTCCTCACGGTAATAAATCGATCTCTTGATGTTTTCATAACCCGTTGTGTTTTGTGGAACCCTAATGAAATTACTTGTTGTTTTGATGATTGTTTCTTCATAACAGCGACTTCCCCGTAGATTAGCATCCGTGAGACGAACCTTCATGATCGTCATCCCCGGTGCTAGGCAAGTGAAACTTGCCACTTAGGGTTTAGGCCATGTTTTAGGCCAATTGCTTGTTGTAGGCATAAAAGAGACTAGGCGCCGAAATGATACTCGCCTAGGCGCAATTCTGGAACTAGCTTGACAACAAAGCTAGGACCATCGTTTACCATGTTGCACAACTACCATGTCATGTTTAATTTTGATTATTGGTACGCGAATACATTGTCATCCATGCTAACCATGTTGTATGTCGCATTCGTAGCACACGCTACAATACTTGTGTTTCCTGGCTCGTGTTCCAGAAGCGGGCCATGTGTTGGTTGATAGCCAATGCCTGACCTACTAGTTTCTGGCTAGGCACCCACTATACGTGGGCATAACCCTATGCCATACGTGTTAATCACACTTCCTGGCTCGTGTCCCAGAAGCGAGCATTCCGTGTTCGGGGGTAATGCCCTGGCTCGACACACGTGGGAGGGGTAGAGATAAACGGTCACTTGAGCTTAGGAGTTGGCCCGATCAGCCACTCTAGCCAACAGACGGAATCTCTGTGCACGACGTGTTTACTTGACGTGATTTACTTGACTTGTACTTGAACACAGCCTGCGGGCAATAGGACACTCGTTGAGTGATCCCTTGTACTTGTTACTTGACATTACATGTCACAACTACCACTTGTTTCTTGCTACTTGTACTCCCGTTTACTTGCCACTTCTATACTTTACTTGACATGCCATGCATCATACTATAACTGCTAGGTTGCTAGTTTACCTTACCTTCAGTTTCCTTGCCCAAGTCTTTTAGACTTGCTGACATGTGCCCCTTTACTCTTTTGGGTGACACATGTTAGATCTCGAGCCTGAGTCCGTTGTTGAGGACGAGGTGTTTGCGGACGTCGTGCCCGAGCCTGTGTTTGGCGGGGAGTACGTGGACACTGGGGACCAGTCCTAGTGTCTTCGTTGAGCTTTCCTTTTGTTTAGACTGCTATTTTGTTGTCGGTGCGTGGCACCTATACTTCGTTACGTTGTTGGTTTTGTTGGCTTTGTTCTGGGCCTTTAGACTCTTTCTTTTAGCCTGGTGGCTTTTCTGGATGTTGAACTTATTTTTCGTGTTGGACAAATTATGATATGCGAGAATTTTATTTCTGTCTCCCCTTGTGTTATTATTGTTGTTCCGTTTGTGGTTACAGGGACCTGCTTATGTTTTATTGACGCTTATCGGGTTTGGGGCTTCACAGCTCCACTCTCGTGCGGACCTTTTCACGTCTCGCCTCCATTTTAGGGAAGCGGGGCGTGACAGGTTTTGTTGGTGGCCCATGCAGGTCCTTCTGTAATTGCGATTATCGGAATAGCGATAATAATATTAGAATGTCCAATAAACTAAGTTCGACGTCCGAGTCATAAGCTATGAGTCTAATTGTTTCGTTTTCTGTGTCACTAGATGGCAGGACGACGAATTACCCGTGGTGGAGGTAGTGGTGCGCCCCCTCATGATGAGGAGCCTGAGCGGGAACCCACCAACGGGGAGATGATGCGGATGATGCTTCAGATGATGCGGGTGCAGCAAGGCGTGCTCCTGCAAGTCTAGAATGCTCCGGCTGGTCGTGCCCCTTGGGCGACTCCGGAGGCCCCTCGCTCCGAGCCGGGAGCGAAGCAATTTTGGGAGCTGGGTCCCGCATATTTTGATGGGTCTGAGGGTCCTCTGGCTGCCGATGAGTGTATTCGGAACATAGAGGATAATCTGAAGATGGCCAAGATCACCCCGGCTGGATGGGTTGATTTGGCGAAGAGGCAACTCAAGGATAATGCTCGGAACTGGTGGGATGCGGAAGAGAAGATGTTGGTGGAGCCGATAGCTTGGGCTACCTTTAAGTCCAGGTTTGATGAGGAGTTCTTTCCGAAGGCTGCTAAGAAGGAGATGCTGCAGCGTTTCATTGATCTGAAGCAGGGGAGCTTGACGGTGGACCAGTACCACCAAGAGTTCACTAGGCTGAGTCGGTTCGCATCAAAGATGGTGCAGGATGCTGATGAGAGGGCTCAGAGGTTCCTGCAGGGACTTGCTTTGGAGCTCCAGAGTTTTGTGTCTTCCTCCGATCTGGACTCTTATCAGAAGGTTCTGGTCGCTGCCAGGAGGCAGGAGCTGAACCTGAGTCAGAGGAGAGGACATGTTTCTGGTGCTGGGAAGAGGCCTATGGAGCAGGCCAGAGCGATGGTTAGGCCTGGTTTCAAGCCTAATCAGCCAGCTCAGTTCAAGAGGCCAGGAGGGCCTATTCTGAAGACTTGCCATTTCTGCGGTAGGACCGGGCACGTCAATGATCAGTGTAGGAGATTCCTGGGCCAGTGTGTCGTCTGTAGGGATCCTACCCATGCCATGAAGGATTGTCTGAGGTCGAAGCAGCCTTGGAGGGCACCTGTAGCAGCACCGTCGTTGCAGCAGAGAGGCCCTGTGCCCGCTGGTCGTGGAGCAGCTCTTGTTCCACATAGTCAGGCCTTTCGGCAGGCTGTTCCGCCGAGAAGGCAGTCCTTTCTGATGACTGAGGAGGAGAGCATGGCCGTGGACGAGGTTATTACAGGTAACGCTCGTTCTAGCTATTTTCTTCCTTAGTTAGTTTGATTGTTAATTATGTTGGTTGCTTGCTCATGTTTGTTGCTAGAATAGGATTTGATTGTTAGACTGCTTGCTAGGTGTGGTTTTGGTTTGCACATTTCCTGCACGAGTCATCTTTCACTCAGGTGCGTCGATGTGCATTTTGGCCCGGAGCTTCGTGGAGAAGCATTCCTTGTCGACGTCCCCTCTTCCTAAGAGTTGGAATATCGTCACAGGGAACGGTGTGGTCTCGGTGCATCGTGGGTGCAATTCTTTCCCGTTGGTGGTTTGTGGACGTGAGCTTTGTGCTGATTTCATTGTCCACGACATCATCAATTACGATGCGGTCCTTGGGATGGATTGGCTTGCGAGTCTCTATGCTACGATTGACTGTAGGATGAAGAAGGTGGTGTTCGAGATTCCCGGACATCCGGTATTTGAGTTCAGTCGTGCTAGCAGTTCGCTTGGTCCTGTCAGATTTCGGGCCAGACCGGTGGAGGTCGTGGCTATGCAGATGGAGTTGGAGAGGCCAGCCGTGGTGAGGGATTTTGATGACGTCTTCCCCGAGGATATGTCTGGTTTGCCACCGGATCGAGCTTTGGAATTTTCTATTGATCTTGTTCCGGGAGCGCAGCCGATTTCGAAAGCGCCGTATTGTATGGCGCCTGCAGAATTGGAAGAGTTGCGGAAACAGTTGGATGAGCTTTTGCAGAAGGGTTATATCAATCCTAGTGTGTCTCCGTAGGGAGCACCGGTGCTGCTAGTGAAGAAGAAGGATGGTTCGCGTCGCATGTGCGTGGACTATCGGGAGTTGAATGCGGTGACCATTAAGAATAAATACCCATTGCCTCGCATCGATGATATCTTTGATCAGCTTGGAGGTTCGAGGGTGTTTTCTAAATTGGATTTGAGGAGTGGTTACCATCAGTTGAAGGTGAAGGAGGATGATGTTCCGAAGACAGCGTTCAGGACGAAGTATGGACACTATGAGTTTGTGGTTATGCCCTTCGGCGTAACTAACGCACCCGCAGTTTTCATGAATCTAATGAACCTGATTTTCTACGAATTTTTAGATAAGTTTGTCGTTATCTTTATTGACGACATTCTGATCTATTCGAAGTCAGAGGAAGAGCATGCCTCGCACTTAAAGACGGTATTGGAGATTTTGAGGAAGCATCGGATGTATGCTAAGTTTTCGAAGTGCGAGTTTTGGCTGGACAGGGTTGATTTTCTGGGGCATGTGGTGACTGGAGATGGTATTTCAGTGGATCCCGAGAAGATTAGGGCCATCAGAGAGTGGCCTGTTCCGTCGTCTGCGTCTGAGATTCGGAGTTTCCTTGGACTTGCTGGTTATTATCGGCGGTTCATTAAGGACTTTTCCCGTATTGCTGAGCCGATGACCAGGTTGACGCGGAAGGATGTACCTTTTGTTTGGTCGGGTGATTGTGAGAATGCTTTTGGTGTTCTGAGGGAGAGGTTGACGACTGCCCCTATTCTTGTTGTGCCTGATCGTAGCGGTGGATTTGAGATCTTTTGCGATGCTTCTGGCAAGGGTCTCGGTTGTGTGTTGCATCAGCACAGACATGTTGTGGCTTATGCGTCTCGTCAGCTTAAGGTTCATGAGATTACCCGACGCATGATTTGGAATTGGCTGATGTTGTGTTTGCGCTCAAGATTTGGAGGCACTTCCTGCTGAGTGAGAAAGTGAAGATCTTCACAGATCACAAAAGCTTGAAGTATATTTTTACTCAGAAGGATCTCAACATGCGACAGCTTCGATGGTTGGAGCTCATGGCGGATTATGAGATTGATTTGCAGTATCACCCTGGCAAGGTGAATGTGGTGCCAGACGCTTTGAGTAGGCTTCCGGCGGTGATGATTTTGATCTCGCAGTGGAGATTGCAACAGGATTTTTGCAAGTCTGGTGTGGAGATTGTTCTTCCCGGAGAGGCTTCTTCGTTGATGTACATGCAGGTGCAGTCGACGATCGTGGATCGGATCAAGGCTGGCCAGGCTGGAGATCCGAAGCTGGTGAAGATTTGAGAGCAGGTGGATGCCGGTATGCGGACTGACTTTTTGATTCATGAGGATGGCTCGCTGAGGTTTGGAGCCAGGTTGTGTGTGCCAGCTGGGGATATTAGAGAGGAGTTAATGGTGGAGGCACACAGTTCGCCGTATTCTGTGCATCCTGGTGGCACCAAGATGTACCAGGATCTTCGTCTGAATTATTGGTGGCATGGTATGAAGAGGAGTGTGGCTCGGAGTGTGGCCAAGTGTTTGGTTTGTCAGCAAGTGAAGGCAGAGCATCAGCGTGCGGCCGGGTTGCTACAACCGCTTCTGATTCCGGAGTGGAAGTGGCAACACATCACTATGGATTTCGTGACTGGACTGCCTCGGAGTCCGAAGCAGAATGACGCGATTTGGGTGATCGTAGATCGATTGACCAAATCCGCGCGCTTTATCCCGTTCCGAGTGGGACAGTCCACTGAGGCGCTAGCAAGGAGATATATGGAGGTAAATTCTTTTACCCTCCGTTTTTATTTCCTTTTCCTAGTTTAGATAGTGATGTAACATGATCGTGCAGGAGGTCGTGCGACTTCACGGAGTCCCCGTGAGTATCGTGTCGGACAGAGACACGAGGTTTACATCTCAGTTCTGGCAGAGTTTGCAGAAGAGCTTGGGTATGCGTCTGAGTTTCAGCACGGCGTACTATCCGCAGACGGATGGCCAGTCCGAGAGGACGATTCAGATTTTGGAAGACATGCTGAGGGCGTGCATGTTGGATTTCAAGGGTTCGTGGGAGGACCATCTACATCTGGTGGAGTTTTCTTACAACAACAGCTTCCAGGCGAGTATTGGCATGGCGCCTTTCGCCGCTCTTTATGGGAGGAAATGTCGATCGCCATTGAGTTGGGATGACGTTGGTGATCGGGAGCTGTTGGGGCCTGAGATGATCGTGGAGGCCGTGGGTATTGTCAGAAACATTCGGGAGAGGTTGAGGATTGCTCAGGACCGTTTTAAGCATTGGGCGGATGCTAAATGTCGTCCTTTGGAGTTTCAGCCGGGCGATCATGTGTTTCTGAAGATTTCTCCGAATCGTGGTGTGATTCGTTTTGGGAAGCGAGGGAAGTTGAGCCCGTGATACATTGGACCGTTTGACATTCTGGAGAGAGTTGGCGAGGTAGCTTATCGCTTAGCCTTCCCGCCATCTTTGGAGGGAGTTCACAATGTTTTCCATGTGTCGCAGCTTCGTCGATACATTAGCGATCCATCTCATGCTGTGGATTTCTCGGAGATTACCGTTCGCCCCGACATGACGTATGACCAGCATCCAGTGCAGATTCTGGACAGGCGTCAGAAGTCCCTTCGAAACAAGGTTGTCAACCTTGTGAGGGTGATGTGGCGACACGGCTCGCCTGGAGAGTCTACTTGGGAGAATGAGGATGAGATGCGAGAGCGCTTCCCACTTTTGTTTCCGGACACATGAGTGTTTGGAAATTTCGAGGACAGAATTTTTCTTAAGTGGGGAGGATGTAACGACTGGTTTTCATGTATCTGGATTTATTATATTATATTATATGTTTTGGTGGATTTTCTCCTCATGTGTGGTTTTCATCTCCGTGGCTTTCATTTTCGATCGTTTCGTCGTGTTTTCTTAGCTTCTTCCTTAGAATCGTCGATTTCGGAGTAAGTCATTCGTGACGGGCTTCGTATCGGTCATATCTTATTAATTAGATCAAGCCTAGGAGTCTTAGGAATCGATCCCGGGGCTCCGCGCTCCATATCGGAACTTTTGGTGCACGTTAGCCGGTGTAAGAAGGGGAACCGACCGACTAGATGACGATTTAGTCGGTCGGCAAGCCTTCATGGACCGACTAGTGGGCTTTCTAAATTTCTCAGGAGTTACTGTTTCTCGTTAGTCGGTCTAAGAACGTTGGTTGACCGACTAGGTTGCAAACTAGTCGGTCGGCAATACTTCTGTGACCGACTAACTCTTCAACTATTTTTGGTATCAGTTACTGTTCCTTCTTAGTCGGTCTAAGTTCATCTCTCGACCGACTAGTTGTCAAACTAGTCGGTCCGCAGTTGTTCATTGACCGACTAAATCTAAATCCTAATTCTGTACATGAGTTACTGTTTACACTTAGTCGGTCTGCGTTGGTCAACCGACCGACTAGTTCCCAAACTAGTCGGTCAGTGGTTGCTCTTTGACCGACTAATCTGTGTTAAAACCCTAATTTCTGGGCAGCCGCCAGCCCATCCTATTTAAACCCCTCCCAAACGTTTTCTTCTTCCTCCTCTCGACCTAAAACCCTAGTTTCTCCCCCATTGAGCCCCCTTCTACCTCAAACCCTTATTCCTTCATCCCAAGCCCAAAATCCATCATCCAAACCCTCCCTCAACACATTCTACCTCTCATCTACCTCAAATCTCCATCAAATCCCCAAAATCCCCCAAAAACCCTATTTCTCCAAACTTCTCCATCCACCTCCAGATCTGAACCCTAGGTCCTCCGGAGTGTTTCTTCCGCTTCCTCACGGTAATAAATCGATCTCTTGATGTTTTCATAACCCGTTGTGTTTTGTGGAACCCTAATGAAATTACTTGTTGTTTTGATGATTGTTTCTTCATAACAGCGACTTCCCCGTAGATTAGCATCCGTGAGACGAACCTTCGTGATCGTCATCCCCGGTGCTAGGCAAGTGAAACTTGCCACTTAGGGTTTAGGCCATGTTTTAGGCCAATTGCTTGTTGTAGGCATAAAAGAGACTAGGAGACGAAATGATACTCGCCTAGGCGCAATTCCGGAACTAGCTTGACAACGAAGCTAGGACCATCGTTTACCATGTTGCACAACTACCATGTCATGTTTAATTTTGATTATCGGTACGCGAATACATTGTCATCCGTGCTAACCATGTTGTATGTCGCATTCGTAGCACACGCTACAATACTTGTGTTTCCTGGCTCGTGTTCCAGAAGCGGGACATGTGTTGGTTGATAGCCAATGCCTGACCTACTAGTTTCCGGCTAGGCACCCACTATACGTGGGCATAACCCTATGCCATACGTGTTAATCACACTTCCTGGCTTGTGTCCCAGAAGCGAGCATTCCGTGTTCGGGGGTAATGCCCTGGCTCGACACACGTGGGAGGGGTAGAGATAAACGGTCACTTGAGCTTAGGAGTTGGCCCGATCAGCCACTCTAGCCAACAGGCGGAATCTCTGTGCATGACGTGTTTACTTGACGTGATTTACTTGACTTGTACTTGAACACAGCCTGCGTGCAATAGGGCACTCGTTGAGTGATCCCCTGTACTTGTTACTTGACATTACATGTCACAACTACCACTTGTTTCTTGCTACTTGTACTCCCGTTTACTTGCCACTTCCATACTTTACTTGCCATGCCATGCATCATACTATAACTGCTAGGTTGCTAGTTTACCTTACCTTCAGTTTCCTTGCCCAAGTCTTTTAGACTTGCTGACATGTGCCCCTTTACTCTTTTGGGTGACACATGTTAGATCTCGAGCCTGAGTCCGTTGTTGAGGACGAGGTGTTTGCGGACGCCGTGCCCGAGCCTGTGTTTGGCGGGGAGTACGTGGACACTGGGGACCAGTCCTAGTGTCTTCGTTGAGCTTTCCTTTTGTTTAGACTGCTATTTTGTTGTCGGTGCGTGGCACCTATACTTCGTTACGTTGTTGGTTTTGTTGGCTTTGTTCTGGGCCTTTAGACTCTTTCTTTTAGCCTGGTGGCTTTTCTGGATGTCGAACTTATTTTTCGTGTTGGACAAATTATGATATGTGAGAATTTTATTTCTGTCTCCCCTTGTGTTATTATTGTTGTTCCGTTTGTGGTTACAGGGACCTGCTTATGTTTTATTGACGCTTATCGGGTTTGGGGCTTCACAGCTCCACTCTCGTGCAGACCTTTTCACGTCTCGCCTCCATTTTAGGGAAGCGGGGCGTGACAGACATAGTTACTGACAATAAGAAAATTTGTCAGATTACACATTCCTACTGCTAATAATCCAGTTAAGATTGACATCGTTGAGAATGAATGCAATCTACCAGCAGCAGATGTGGTTGCTCCTCAAAGAGGCAGACCACCAGGCTCTAAGGGTAAAATTCCTAGAAAGAGGAAAACACCTGGAGGCCTTAAGTCAATACTACCATATGACAATGAGCTCACGTCCATACCCTCACCCCTCCTAAAATCCACTGAAATGGAAAATCCGACAGAAACTGAAATGAAATTAAATGTTATACGTACTGGAGAGGTATTGGATAGAGAGACCACAATTGTCGACAATGTATATTCATATATCATATTGCCACTTACATCGCAAAAGCCATGCTAATTATATAATATTATTCCATACTCCGTTGTTAAAATGCAAACGTAGAGATTGGCCAAATGTGGAACGAGGCAATAAAAGATGAGCTGGACTCGCTTATGAAACATGAATAGTTCGGACCTGAAGTCCAGACACCAAAAGGTGTCAAACCTCTGGGCATAATAAGTATTTCATAAATAAAAATATAAGTACAAAATCTTATGTTATAAGGTATATCCTATAGCTCAAGGATTTTTTTGCTGAAACCGAGAAATAAACAAATTAAGATGAGCTTGACTCACTTATATGATGCATCAGACTCCCTAATTATAAATTGCAAATACCTTATGATTTGGCAAAGGAAATTTTGGATATGTTGCTATTGGATGTTGTGACAGCATACCTCTATGGATATCTTGATAAAGATACACTTCTTATTTCCTTAAATGCATGAATAGACTTCGGGACGTCAATTCTATTGAAAGAATAATAAAATACTACCAAGTGAATCCCTTGACAAAGCACGGATGCCTACTAAGGGTTGTCTTTGCATCTTTATAAAGAGCAAAGAAAATGATTTGAGATCATAGTTGTGAACAACTTAAATCTCATTGGATCTCCTGAAAAACAAACCGAAATATCTGTTCAAGCCTGACTATCAAGTATGATATGAAAAACCTAGGCAAAATAAAGATATGTCGTGGCTCATAGACTTATTATCTAAAAAGATAAAATCATGTTACAGTAAAACTTCATACACCCAGAGTGTGTTGAAGAAATTACAATAAGGACCATTGTCATCCAATAAGTATATTTATGGTAGTATGCTCACTGGATGTACATACATACCCCTTCCGCTAGCTGTGAGAGAGAGAGGGAGAGTATTATAGTTTCTATAGTCCCATATATAAGTGCAATTAGAGCACCTCAGGTTAACTGCACGAGTCCCAATGTAGCAGGTGCAGTAAATTCACTAGCCAGATACAATGTAGTGCCTACAAAGCGCCACTGGACCGGAGTTAAGTACCTTCTGTGCTACCTCCAAGGGTCGATAGATTTGGACTTATACATTATAAATAATTATCCTCCATGCTTATTCAAATGCAGGTTACAAGACCGACCCCTATAATGAGAAGTCACAAACTGGGTCCTACAATGGGACGACTATCTTCTGTAGATATACAAAGCAAACTATGAAGGCAACATTACCCTATCATTCTGAGATCCTCACCATTCCAGAAACAAACCAATAGTATGTTTGGATGCGCTTAGAGGTACATCACATCCTAGTGACGACTGGGCAAAAGGCTGATGATTTGATGTTAACCACGTAGTCTGACGACCAAGCCACATCCTTGGTCCAGTGGAACACGGCCATGGATTTGGCTAGGCCATGATTACTATCCCCAGTCGAACTAGGGTGATCCACAACACTAGTCAAAAAATGCTAGACTGGATCATGATCCTTTAAGGATTTGAATTATTTATATGTGTCAACATCAATTAAAGATGGCTTCATTAAAACTAGTTAATCCTATCAATTAGTTGAATCCTAAAATTCAAAATTATTAGGATTAGTTAACAAATTTTATTAAGTCCTTATCAACTATAAGGAATGAATTTTAGGGTGTTATCCTAATCATGTATTAGGCATTTAAACAAGTTTAAATCATAGTGCAACAATCTTAAATTACCTTATAATTTTTAGACAGCTTTTAATGGCTAACCTAAAAGGTTTTTTTTGTTATCAAATAAGGAACAAGACTTGACATAACCATTAAAACTATCAACTTAAGATTATAACATAAAATTAAGTAACTGTAATTTTTCCAATAATCATCACATAATTATTACATGTTTCTAATAAACATTATATGCATATTAAATCATTTGCAGAATTAAATCATGGTAGATATGACTCTGATACCAATGTTGGGTTTTGTAGGCCCGCAGGGTATAAATCTATGCCCGTCCTACGTCGGACGGACGACAGAAGCAGGAAACATGCAGCAGAATAAACCATTAAACTATGTAATGATAGTCCCAAGGAATCAATAAACCCTAGCCAGGAAAATCTACTAACTTGGGATGGGTCTGACCAACCCCAAAGATAGATCTAAACTACTGCAACAATATTTGAAAGCATAAAAATGACATACCCAGAACTTTGTTTGTGGAGAATACGAAGCGTTCTTTCGCTACCTGAATCATGCCGCATCCATGCCTCCAAGACTGGACCACCCGAAGCGAGCCAACACTGCGCCTTCGAGTCAATCACTTGTTGAAGACAGTTTCACTTGAGTACGATCCATATCAAAAACATTGGATCAGATCCAAACCTCCTCGCCATCTGCTAAGACTCGAACTGAGGATCAGAAGAATTTTAGGATGGGGAATAATATTAAGTCTTAGATTGAGCGTGCTCATTCGCAATATCACAGGAAATTATCAGCACAATTAATCGAACACAGAGTAAATAAGTGAAAGTAAAAGTAATCGCAGAGGGCATAACAGATTTACACTGGTTCGGTCGTCCCAACGACCTACTCTAGCCCCAAAGCAACTACTAGATTAATAAAGTCAAGGGTACAACTATAAAGAGCTACGAGCACCAACTCTATGCTCACCAAGTTCGTACCACACTCACCAAAGTGCCAAACAGTTACTAACCTAGTAAAAGCTCTCTATTGACTAGCCCCAACTAGTCAAGTCCCCCAAAAAGATAGTTCAAGTAGCTACAAAGATCATCACACCACTATCACAAACACTAAGATATATAGAGTTCAGAAAAAGCTCAGTTTATGTAGATGTTGTTGCCTCTGTCAATCAGCACATGGTCAGATGTAGTCTGACAGGATGTAGTCGTCTAGTCTCCTTAATTAACAACTCATGTGTTTTGGCCTCCCTCTCTTGTATGGAGATTACAGCTATGGTAGATGAACCCCCTTGACACTTTGCGCAATGTTTGAAGATGAGATCCTATTGTAGTGTTGCAACAAAGGTAGATGAACCCCTTCTATGTTGCGGCCTTAGATGGGTTGAAGTACTTGAGATGTTACGGCAATGATGAAGCATCCTTGGGTACTTGCGGCAATGAAGTTGATGTAGCCCTCTTGAATGTTGTGGCAATGGACTTGTGGCTTGCGGATTGAAGGAGGATGGTGCTTCTTTCTGCAATGGAGTTTGGAGAGGGCTTCTTCGGCAATAGGAGGAGGATGAGCTTTGTATTGCGACAAGGGAGGAGGAGATGGAGGCTTTGGCAAGTTGCATCAATTGGAAGAAGATCCCTTGATGCTTGCGTGATGAATGAGAGGGGCTTTTGGCAATGAAGATTTCGGCAATAGGTATTGGAAGTGTTGGCTGCAATTTTTCTTTTTGGTTGCATTAATTTTTTCTCCTCTTTGGAGAGGGGTTTATATAAGGAGAGGGAGAAGATCTTTGGCTCATGTAGAATCCCATAGAATATAGAAATTGGGAATGCTAACTTGAATATGATTTGAAATAATCATATGGAAGATCTCTTCTAATCACAATAGGATTTGGAGTTTGAATTTGATTTGGAGAGGATTTGAATTTGAATGGCAATGGGATTTGAATAGGATCTCATTTAATCACAAATTGATTTGCATGAGATTTGGTTCAATAATTTTTGATATAAATGAGATCTCTCCATATCTCTCCATCTTTGATCAAGTCCACATTGCAAATGAATTGCAATTTTCACCATCTTTGACCACGTCTTCATATGTGTAGCAATTTTCTCCATCTCGTTGACAAGTCATCCTTTGAGAATTTACGAGCTTGCCACTCCTAAAAGCACTTATCACACACATCAAATTGTTCACACACGTTTGTTATCATCAAACACGAATTCATCGATCGTTATATCCAACAGTCTCCCCCTTTAATGATGACAACCCAATATAATATTTGAGCAATAATGATCCAAATAATATCATCGTGACATGCGTGTGTGAAGTGTGATGATGGAGGAATTAATACAAACACAGTGATGTACAATGATGTTCAACATATATGCATGTTCCCACTATATTCATGCCCCCCTTTATTCATGCTCCCTTTAACACATATTCATTAAGCACAATATTCACATTATTCATTATGCAAATTAAGCATTAAGCACACCAAATCTTCATAGTATTCTCACCCTTTTGTTATCATCAAAAGGGTTCAGCGAAGTCAATGTCATATCTCATGCAAAAAGAGAGTATTATAAACTATAACAAACACTTGCATGTAGGCTTTCTTGGAATAAGCAAGTCAAATCCAATGAAAATTATAACAAAGACTTCTACACCATCGTGTAAGTGTAATGATTAAACATTGAAGCACAAAAGGAGAACTTTCAAGAAATTCAACCAAAACCAGTCCACTTTTCCATGTATCATGATATCATCTAGGATTGATTTTCCCCATCTCATTGAAAATGAGGGTAACACCCAAAACATAGTGTTGTGATATGATTCCCCGGATTTGGTTTTGGATGACGAGCAAACATAAATAATGTATACTAACTTATTTGTGAGCGCAGTTATGGAGATCGTCGCCAAAAGAATACGATCATCAAAAGCGACGCCTCAAGACTTCTCAATACGCGTGATCGTGTGCCTGGAGCTTCGTTGAAGCTCAAGGAGTTTTATTGAAGTCAAGAATGAAGATTGAAGCTTTGAAGATGGCTCGTAAGGTTTAATTTATAGTCTTCTAGCTTCATAGATTAGAATGTTAAGCCTTGAGTAGGACTTACATTATAAACTGCATTTCGCTCATATCTTAGAGCTAGGATTATCATATAAGCCATTAGAAACTTTCCCGAAGCCTATCGCTTCTTCCCTCGGCTTCGAGTGCATGTTAGTTGGTTCAAGAAGAGTCACCAACCGACTAGATGACGATCTAGTCGGTCAGCAACTCTACATGAACCGACTAGATGCCTTGCTAAATTCAGCTCTTTCCAGGTTGATCAATTAGTCGGTCAAAGAAGAGTCACCGACCGACTAGATGACGATCTAGTCGGTTAGGAGTTCTTCTCAGACCGACTAGTTGAGCTTGCCTCTGTATAGCCTGAGCCACTGTTTCGAGTTAGTCGGTCAAAGAACGTTTGTCGACCGACTAGTTGAGAAACTAGTCGGTCAGCATTTGTTCTTAAACCGACTAATTCATCTTGAAGTCAACCTATTCTATTTTGACGTTAGTCGGTCAAAGATCATTCACCGACCGACTAGTTGTGAAACTAGTCGGTCGGCAAGTCTTCTTAGACCGACTAGTTGTCTTTGCCTGGAACTTCGACTTTTGGCTGTTCTTCCATTAGTCGGTCTACGTTGATTGACCGACCGACTAGTTGATGAACTAGTCGGTCGATGGTTGTTCTTTGACCGACTAGTTGGGTTCAGAAAAGAGCCGTTGGGAACTTTTCCAACACGATTTTCCTTGCCTCTATAAATACAAACTTGATACGTTTGAGGCAAGGTTGAAGGTCCACTTTACAAGTAATTTCAGACCTAAGAGAAGAGCTCTCCCAAGCTAATTCAAAGCTCTCTCTCTCCCTCACAAGAATCTCTCCCTTCACTCTTTGAGCCATCTTCCTCAAGAGAGATTCTCTCCATTGTGAGCTTATCAAGCCAAGAGCTTGATTCTAGTCACCATACTCCACCCTAGGCTTCCATTGCTGGTCATCTTCTTGAAGCTAGGGTTTGGTGGCATCATCTTCCTCAAAATCCCTCCTTGCTCTAATTTGGTAAGATTTATTCAAGGCATAGGATTTTGTAGGTAAGTGTTTATTTCATTTCATATTTGAATTGTAAGTTTCACTCTCGGTTGTGAGAGTGTGGTTGTGATCCCGGGTTGTAGGAGTCACAAATTACTTTGTGTATGATTTGACTTGTGAAGGTTTTTCACAAGTACTTCATAGTGGAAATCTTGAGTTAGGGTTGCTAACTCAAGTATCCGGAGGGGATCCGGGTGGTTGGGACGTAGGATCACCGGGAACAAGTCGGGGAGACTTGGGTGGATCCGAACCCAGTAATATCGTTTGTTTGCGTATGTTCTAATTCTTGTTGATAGTTGTTTAATTCCGCATTGTCGTTTGTTTCTTGCACAATAATTAGGAATTAGACTCTTAATTATTTTAAGTACTATTCACCCCCCTAGTACGTGTGCAGTTGCTACCACAGGGCACTACACATAGCCTATGAGGACTCTTAGATGTTGGGTGGCATTGCTTGACGAGAATAACACCAACGCTAAAGTTTACTCTTAAAGCTTATGTTGGATACTCGTGGGTAGTGTCATTCCAATGGATCATATCCATTTTCATATGGAGATCTTTTCTTTCTTTTATACATATAGACACACACACACACACACACACACACACACACGTGTGTGTGTGTATATATATATATATATATATTCATTTCAATTCTTTTGAGCTCTATTTTTTATCCTGCTTGTGGAAGAGAAAGGAACATATCATGAGTTAGCACATATAACTATAACTACCACTTCAATGATTCAAAAGACAGATATACATTAAGCACCATTTTTTCAGCTTTTCGTATTTTTCATTTTTTTTGTTTGTTTATAAAGAACTAAGCTAGCAAGCAAACAAACTAGCAAACAAACAAAAAAAATCAAGCACACAGAAAAGCAGGAAATCTCATACTAGTTTTTATCAATTATTCCTAATTCAAGACGAAGACGACAAAAGCGATCCTTAGCTAAAGTTTTGGTGAAAATGTCTGAGAGATGTGATTCCGTGGGAACAAGCTCTACTGACACATCCTTTTTAGTGAGATGACCTCTAAGAAAGTGATGTCTTACGTCAATGTGTTTAGTACGAGAGTGGTGTATGGGATTACTAAAGAGATATATGGCACTCTTGCTATCACATCTAAGAGGGACTCTCTTAAGAGCTAGTCTGTAGTCAGATAATGTTTGCATTATCCACAATACTTGGGCACAGCAACTCTCCAAGGCAATATACTTTGCTTCAGTGGTGGAAAGTGCAACACTATTTGCTTATGGCTAGACTATAAAACTAGAGAGTGTCCTAACATGAAACACGTACCACTAGTACTCTTTCTATCAGTTAGACTCCCCACATAATCAGCATCTGAATAACCCCATAAATCAAAATTACCACTAGAAGGATACCAAAGACCTAAAGTAGGTGTACTAATTAGTTACCTAACGATTCTTTTTAATGGCTTTTAAATGAGACTCTTTTGGGTTGGCTTGAAAGCGTGCACACAAGCATACATCAAACTGTATGCTTGGCCTAGAAGCAGTCGAGTATAATAAGGAACTAATCATACCTCGATAAAGCTTTTGGTCAACGGATACTGCTTGTTCATCCTTGTCCATTTTCGTAGATGGGCTCATTGACGTTCCAATTCCTTCAGACTTCTCCATCCCAAACTTTTTCAGAAGCTCATTGATGTATTTGGTTTGGGATATAAAGATGCCTTCTTTTCCTTGCTTGAAACCCCAAAAAATATTTCAACACTCCCACAAGGCTCATCTCCAATTGATCATGCATGACTATCTCAAACTTTTGACATAGAAGATCATTAGTAGCACCATAAATAATGTCATCAACATATATTTGCACAATGAGAAAATCATCAGATTCATGCATCATAAATAATGTATTGTCAGCACTACCCTTTTTAAAATCATTTTCCAACCAATATGCGCTAAGACGGTCGTACCAAGCTCATGGAGCTTGCTTAAGACCGTACAAAGCTTTTTCTAATTTAAAAACATGTTGTAGAAAAATTTATGACTTTCAAAACCTGGGGGTTGTTCAACAAATACATCTTATTTTAGGTAGCCATTAAAGAAAGCACTTTTTACATCTATTTGTTTCAGTTTGAGCCCTTTATAACTTGCAAAAGCTAGCAAGATTCTAATTGACTCTAACCTAGCAACCGTGCAAAAGTTTCATCCACATCAATTCCTTCAATTTGATTATAACCTAGCTACCAATCTTGTCTTGTTTCTAATAACATTACTAGATTCATCATGCTTATTTTTAAACACCCATTTAGTACCAACTACAGGATAATCGGTGGGTCATGGTGTTAGTTTCCAAACATTTTCCTAACAAATTGGTTCAATTCATCTTGCATAGCAAAAACCCAACATTCCTCTTCTAAAGCAATTTCTATGTTTTAGGCTGTATTTCAGAAATAAAATCACCATAAATACATAGAGCGCAAATATTTCTAAAAGAAGAACGAGTGCGTATATCTGCCGTAGGCTCACCTATAATCAAGTCTGATGGGTGGCTTGGATTGAATCTCAGCTCTCATCTGTCAACTGCATCTTCCTGAATTTCTTCCGTGCCAGTTTCCTCTTGTCTTTCAAGCTGCTCCTCGTTGTTCCTTGGAATGCTTGCATTTTCATTGTTCCTTGGAATGCTTCCTTGTTCGACATTTTCATCTTCTTTGTTCTCCTTGCAATCCAAAGAACCTATTTCAGGATTCATCAAATTTACCAAGAATAGATTCAATAATAGTAAGAGTGCGTTTATTATATATCATGTATGCCCTGCTCCTCGCTGAATATCCCATGAACACTCCCTCCTCTGATTTGGATTCAAATGTGCCAAGTTGATCTCATGTATTTAGTATATAGCACCTGCCTCCAGAAACTCTAAAGTAAGATATGTTCAGGGTGTTGCCATGCCATAGTTCATAAGAAGTTTTATTCAGTAATGGTCTAAGCTTAACTCTATTACACACATAGCAAGCAGTACTAATGGCCTCAGACCAAAAAGACATAGGCAAGCTATACTCATTTATCATACTCCTAGACATCGCTTTTAATGTTCGATTCTTTCTTTCCACCACCCCATTTTGTTGAGGTGTTCTAGGAGAAGAGAATTCATGTAAAATTCCTTTTTCAAGACAAAAGTATTCAAAAATAGCATTTTCAAACTCACTTTACATGATCGCTTCTTATTTTTATAATGGAAGAATTTTTCTTATTAGAAACTTGTATGCAAAAGTTTTGAAAATTTTCAAATGAGTCTGATTTTTTGGCTAGGAAGTATACCCATGTGTGCATATAGTAATCATCAAACAATACTAAATGAAAATTTTTACCTCCTAGGCTAGCAATGTATGTGGATCCAAATAGATCCATGTGCACTAATTCTAATATGCGTGTGGTGGCAACTTCTTTAATGCTAGAAAATGTAGATCTAATTTGCTTACCTTTTGTACATGCCACACACAACTTACCATTCTCATAGATCTGATGTAGTAGTCCTCTTACCAGATTTTTATTCTCAAGCTTCTTTAGCAATCTCATGCTTGCATGTGCTAATCGTCTGTGCCATAGCGTGGCATCTTCTTCTCTGACAAGCAAGCATTTAGAAATAGTTAGTTCTTCAATTATAATAGTATAAACATTATTCTTTCTATTTGCTGTAATAATAACGTCACATGTGGAGCTATCAATAATCCTACAAAGTTTTGCATCAAATTCTACTTTCATACCTTTGTCACACAGCTAACTAATAGAAATGAGGCTGTGTGTAAGATTTTCCACCCATAGGACATCTGTAAGCTGAAATGTTTCGTTACCTACAACACCTTTACCAATTACCTTGCATTTGCCATTGTCCCCTAAAGTAACACTTCCTCCTTCATGCTTTACAAGGCTAAAGAACTTTTTGCTATCACCTGTCATGTGTCTTGAGCAGCCAGAGTCTAAGTACCACTCACACTGTTGTCCCTTAGCCGTGCCACATACCTACACATAAGAAGAACATGATACATGTGACCTAGGAATCCAAATAGCTCCATCGATGTTAGTCACTGTACCTTTTGGAACCCAAATTTGTTTGAATTTAATATTCTTGTTCCTATATTTGCAATTATAATATGCATGAACAACACCACCACACGTATAGCATTTTAGCAAAGACACTTCTTCCGACACTAGTTTCTTTTTGAACCTTTTTGTTAATTCTTGTCTTTTCATCAATTTTATTCACATAGCCCAAACTACACCTAATGTTTCCATATATCTGATTTCCTAGAATAATGTCTAAAGAATGCTTTCCAACACCAAATTTTTAGTAGTTAGCTCAAGATCAGATACTTTAGATTTTAAGTACATGTTTTTATTAACAAGCATGGTACATTTACTGATAAAAGCCTTTTTGTTCTCTTCCTAATTCTTTTTAAGATTACTCATTTTCTTTTCTAGCTCAAGAACTTTTCTTTATGCATGTTGTTTTCTTTAACAAAAATAGGACAATTAGTACATTCAGCTTTTTCATGCATGCTAGATTTTTCTTTTTTCAGCAAGTCAATAGTAGATTTATATGCAACAATTTTAGCTTTCAGTTCATCTATTTTGTTAGACATGTCACAATTTCTTGTTGCAATTCATAGTTTGAATTTTTCCAGCATTCTGCAGTAGATTCTAAATCATCAATTTCATCTTTCATTTGTTTACAATTTTAATGGTGGCGGGTTTATATCCTTTTTCAAAAATGTTGCACACATCATAATCAACAGATGCTAAATATATTCTCATCCTAGTTTTCCAGTAAGCATAATCAACACCATTAAACTTAGGGGGTCAGGAGATGGACTGACCTTCAGCAAAGGCAGAATCAAATATATTCATGGTCATGTAACCTAGATCCTCTAACCTGCTCTGATACCACTTGCTGTATGTGGATCTAAGCCTAGAGGGGGGGTGAATAGTCTTATAAAAATATTCGTAATATCACAGGGAATTATTAGTGCAATCAATCACACACAGAATAAATAAGTGCAAGTAAAAGAAATCACATAGTGCACAGTAGATTTACCCTAGTTCGGTCGTCCCAACGACCTACTTCAGCCCCAAAGCAAATACTAGATTAATAAAGTCAGTGGTACAACTATAAAGAGCTACAAGCACCAACTCTATGCTCACCAAGTTCGTACCGTACTCACTAAAGTGCCAAACACTTACTAACCTAGTAAAAGCTCTCTCTTCACTAGCCCCAACTAGTCAAGTCCCCTAAACAGATAGTTCACGTAGCTACAAAGATCAACACACCACTATCAAAAACATAAAGAGGTATAGAGTTCAGAAAAAGCTAAGTCTGACAGGAGATGTTTGCGAGGTTCACAGACATGCTTCCATCTGTCTAGTCTCCTTGACAGGAGATGTTTGCGATCTTCTTCCAACTACGATGTCTGTGGTCAGATGTAGTCTGATAGGATGTAGTCGTCTAGTCTCCTCAATCAGCAACTCATGTGTTTTGGCCTTCCTCTCTTGGATGGAGCTTGCGGCTATGGTAGATGAACCCCCCTTGATACCTTGCGCAATGTTTGAAGATGAGATCCTCCAGTAGTATTGCGGTAAAGGTAGATGAACCCCTTCTATGTTGCGGCCTTGGATGGGTTGAAGTACTTGAGATGTTGCGGCAATGATGAAGACTCCTTGGGTACTTGCGGTAATGAAGTTAATGTAGCCCTCTTGAATGTTGCGGCAATGGACTTGTGGCTTGCGGATTGAAGGAGTAGGGTGCTTCCTTGCGCAATGGAGTTTGGAGAGGGCTTCTTCGGTAATAGGAGTAGGATGAGCTTTGTATTGCGGCAAGGGAGGAGGAGAGGGCTTCTTCGGTAATAGGAGTAGGATGAGCTTTGTATTGCGGCAAGGGAGGAGGAGATGGATGCTTTGGCAAGTTACGGTAATTGGAAGAAGATCCCTTAATGCTTGCGCAATGAATGAGAGGGTCTTTTGGCAATGAAGATTTCGGCAATGGGTATTGGAAGTGTTAGCTGCAATTTTTCTTTTCGGTTGCCTCAATTTTTTCTCCTCTTTGGAGAGGGGTTTATAGAAGGAGAGGGAGAAGATATTTGGCTCATGTAGAATCACATAGAAATGGAGATTGGATGGAATCCTAACTTGAATAGGATTTGTAATAATCATATGTAAGATCTCTTCTAATCACAATAGGATTTGGAGTGTGAATTGAATTTGGAGAGGATTTGAATTTGAATGGCAATGGGATTTTAATAGGATCTCATTTAATCAAAAATTGATTTGCATGAGATTTGGTTCAATCATTTTTGATATGAATGAGATCTCCCCGTATCTCTCCATCTTTGACCAAGTCCACTTTGCAAATGAATTGCAATTTTCTCCATCTTTGACCAAGTCTTCATATGTGTAGAAATTTTCTCCATCTCGTTGACTAAGTCGAGTATTTATGAGCTTGTCACTCCTGAAAACACTTAGCACACACATCAAATCGCTCACACGTGTTTGTTATCATCAAACACGAAGTCATCGATCGTTGTATCCAACATAGACTTGGTGCAAATTTTCCAAGGGCGGTTGGCCCCTATTTATATAGGAAGCCGGATCTCCTCCTCATCTCACGAGCAATGTGGGAATAAACAATTTTACGGGAAAAAATTAAGTTAGCTAAAATTCAACTAATCTTCTGTCCCTCACCGTTGAGCTTCGCAAGTGATACAATCTATCAAATCGAAGAGCTCTGAACAGCGAACACATAGAAATAAATGGCGCTCCAATCTGATTCGTTTGACCCCTCAAACGATAGCTCAAAGTTGGGCAAAAAACCACAAAAATCAGATTTCCGTAGCCGCCTTTTTGGTTTCCCAGAACCCTAGACGTGGGCCCCATAAATTGGGCACACAGGACAGCTAGGCGTGCCCAATAAGCACACCCAGCCCACTAGGCGAGCCTACCTGCACGAGCGGGTCAAACCTGCCTGCTTTGGCAGACGGGCTCGAGCCCGATCCCGCCGCAGCCGGTGAGCGGGCTCTAGTCCGACTCGAGCCTGCCCCAGCGGGTGGGTTTGACCCACCCGCCTCAGTGGGCGGGCTTGACTTGCCCACCCAGGCTGGGTGGGCTAGCCCAGCCCGCATGGGCTAGCTTGGGCCATAACTGGGCAAAACACCAGTTCTGACCATTTATCCCTTTTCTGGAGCTTTTTAGCTCCTATTGAGCTCCGATTTGAGTGCGGATTTTTACGTGATGTTCGTGGAAAAATCCTCTTCATTTCTATGCATCATATATCCATAAACAATTTATGACATATTATAATTCCCATTTAATTATTCATGTGCACCCGAGTGCACTCCTCTTTAATTCTTTGTATTACTAAGACGTAAATCTTACTTGGTGTGAGACCATACAGCCTGACCCTACTACAGGTTGGGGCTCGAAACCCCTAGATGACAGTGACCACGAGTAGCAGGTGTCGTCCCTGTTTCGGTATCATAATTACGTGATTGACCCATTGACTAAAGTGTCGTCGGGACCACTTTGACTGTGTCCGTGATGAATACCGCAGTTTTAGTCCCTCACAACATGTCACTACATAGCTTAGAGTATGGTAAACTGTCAAATTTTGCGTAGTCAAATTTTGTGTAGTGAAATTCCAACTCGGGGACCAATCAGTTGTACACCTATTTAACTACGCGGATAAAAACAAGAAAGGGGTAATTACACTAATAGTACAAAGATAAAAGAAGGTGCCATGTTCCAAGAGTCACTACTAGTGCAAATTGTTCATGCGGGTTTATCTAGCTTCTCGATCTAACGGGTTATATTCCTAGATGATAGTCGAGTCTCAATCCTCATCCTCTCGACGTATAACTGTGAGAGAGGATTCAGAGAATAGGTTGGATCTCTTATCGTAGCCCCGATGACTAATCGGATGCTACGATCGTGGTGATTCTAGTGAGTGTTCCCAACGGTTGGTCAGCGCCTAGCACTAGATAGTCACCCTCCTCGGCTATGAGGCGGGATGAATTGAGCTCATCCAAACCTATTCCTAAGACTAAAACCCTAATTGGAATGATATTTGGAGCGATCCACCCACATGAACAATCTACGCTAGGGTTAAGCTAAGCCCCAGGCATAAAGATCTACTTTATTAACATCACTACAAATGACAAGAAGCAAATAAGGAAAAACATCACAAGAAGTAGTAAAAGAGAATTAAAAGAAGTGCAAGTGAAATTAAACTAAAGATAAACAATAATTCGTTACAAAACAACTAAAATTAAAGTCTTACAAATATAAGGAAGAACAGCCCCCAAAAGAGGGTAAAACCCCTAAAAATCGCGGAACAAAAAAAGAACTCTTCTCTCAATTTGCTCACAGCCTTAAGTAGTACATGCAAAAAATTAAAAGGGCACGGCCGTGCCACAAATCGGCACGGCCGTGCCGTCGCAAAATATCCTAGGGCATGGCTGCGACCGCTGCTTCGAGCACGGCCATGCCGCAAGCCGTGTCGATCTTCCTCTAAGCCCAAATCGGTTCCAGGCAGCAGGACCGTGCGAGACGACCATGCTGCTGGGGGAACTTTCTACTCCTATAGGGGAATTAGCACGGTCGTGCGGTGAATTAGTACGGCCGTGCAAATGCTGCTGTAGCTCCTCCCTTGGCCTCATGATATAGCATGGCCATGTGGTTACACACACGGCCGTGCAGTCTACTCTTTGGCTCATATCTCCCCTCCTTTAGCTTCTATCTTTGCTAATACTTGTCGTTTTCTCTCCCTTGCTCGAAAAATCACAGATTTGTATTGTTGTGGACGTGAATTCCCTGAAAATGCACAAAATACATAACCAACACATCAAATGGATAAAAACGTGTAAAAATGGGAGAAATAGCAAGAGCGGTATAAACTAATTGGGGAAAATGAGGGACGAAAGGGATGAAAAAGGTGTATAAAATGATTCCAACAATGCCTAACACTCGTAAGTGTTCAAATGACTTCATCATGCATCTTGAACCGAACTGTGCTGACCCCAACCACTCTGACATAGCTCCATTTCCCATGTATACGTCTGGTCCATCTCTAGAAGTATATGTCACAAAATGACTCCGCAGCAGAGTCATGTGGGAATCACACCCTGAATCAAGAATCCATGAACCCCGATTGTCTTCCAAAGAAGAAGCTGCCAATATTTCTCCATTATCTGCATCAATACATGCACCTCCAAAAGCTGCTACCGACTGAGCAGACTCTTTACCCTTGACCTTCAACAGTGGACACTTGTTCTTCCAGTGTCATGCCTTCTTACAATAATGGCATGTCTTGTTGTTACTAACTTGACCCTTGGACTTGGGTCTCCCAAACTTGGAGCTAGATTTGGATCGTCCACCTTGATGACCCCCAAAGAGAGCCACATCATGATCAACAGTGTTGTGTCGCCCCTCGACACCTTCTTTCTAAGAACATGCAAGCGTAGAGCTGCCTCAACCTCCTCCAAAAAGATTTTTTCATTCCCTTGTGTCATGGTCTCGACAAAGTGTGAATATTCCTCAGGTAGAGAACAAAGCAGTGCAATTGCTTGGTACTCATAACTTACATTCTCTTCCACAGCTTGTAAATCGAACACCAACTGATTCAGTAGATCAAGATAATCCTGTAATGATGTCCCCTCTTTCATCTTGAGCATGAAAAACTTTTGTAATAGATATAGCCTTCTTGTGAGTGATTTAGTCAAGTTTTAAGATTCAAGCCTTTTCCACAATGCCTCTACAGTCTCCTCTTTCGCAACCTTGCAAAAGATCTTGCCTGATAGGGCCATCTGAATAGCGATGTGTGCTTTCATCTCTAGCTCCGATCTCATGTAGTCTGTGACAGATTCTGGACTAGATTTCTTGTCAAAGACTATCATGTAAAGCCCTTCGTGCTTGAGCATAGCCTTCACCCTCATGCACCATAGAGTGAAGCTATTCTTTCATGTAAACTTCTCGAGCTTGTATCTAGATGTTGAATATGTATCTGCCATTGTGTAACTTCTAATAACCTGATGTGTCGATACCACTCTTGGGGTAAAATCCAGACGAACAATAGACAACGAAAGCGGCCTCTTCGGTGCACAGCTACCCAACAATCGCTACGCTGCGATCTTTCAGAGATACACCTCGTAGAGATTGTTGGGTAGCTATCCTCCGAAGGGGCTACTTCTGCTGTCTATTATTCGTCTGGATTTTACCCCAACAAGAATTCATGCCCCTAACTCCAAGACGCGTGAGGAAGAAGAAACTTGATGACAGCATACGGTCTCTGCAAAATAAACCCTAGAAAGGGTTTAAATAGCTCCATAGGTCGTTTGGAATCTCAGCCGTCCGATTAGATTAGGTTTTAGTCCTAAAATAAATCACGTATTTGGGCCGACTACAGGCGACACGCCCGTGCTAGAAAGCGGCACGGCCGTGTTGGACCGGTAAGAAAAAAACTACTGACTCACTAACACGGCCGTGCCGCCGACCGTGTTACAGTTTACTCTCTATTTTGGTGACACGGCCTTGTTGCAGTCTGTTCCTCTGTAAAACAAGGCACGACCATGCTGACTGTAGCACGACCGTGTCAAACCCAAAACGTAAATATGAAGCACAAAACAACACTAACACCCGCAAAAATACATTAGTTTAAAGCATTATGTTAGGTCACCATCCTATATTGGGGATTCCAATATCCAACATTATATACGATTTTTTTTCCAACCACTAGTTTACATCACATTTATTTTTCTCATCTAAATACTAAAGTAGAAAAGATATGGTATAATCCCAAAATACAAAAATGGAGAATGACAGCTTATTAAAGGTATAAATATGCAATACCCAGCTAAAAAATCTTTGTCTAACACTTAATTTTATTGGTCTATTATTTTATTCACCTTCATAAGTTTTATTTTTATTTAAAATTATATTTGTTTTAAAATTAATTTTAATATAATTAAATTTGGTTGTTTATCTAATTTTGACTACAACTAAATTTGCGCAAGTAAAAATCCATTTATTTAGAAAAATGTTTATTAGAATTGCTTCTATATTGTGTTACACGTTGAGATAAGAAATTAATATTCTAATTTAGTACTGTTGACTGATGGGTTTCAGCCAACAGTAAGGTGGGATGACTAGGACGCCTCTGATGAGGTGAACCCAGCTGTTGAGTGGGACCCGCAGTGGTTGGAACCCAGGTTAGGAAGAGCCAAGCTCGAGCTACTAGGCAGAAGCTCGACCCAACTCTGGCGATCCTGGACGAGGCACCACCAAGCCTTGGGTCGTTTCAGACGACCCTTTGAGATACTTGCGGAATCGATCTTCGAGCGATCTGCAACACAGATACTCGTCAGGGGGATCAGATCTAGGTTCTGACCCAAATCCCCTCTGATGCTTAAGTTAGTATGGACTTAAGTTGGCCCGGGACAGACAAGATCAACCTAAGCGAGATCGACTTGATCTTGTCTCGCCGAGCTTTTGGAGGAAGAAATATAAATGTGGAAAGTAAGAGAGAAGTTGTTAGAGTACCTAGTATTTAGTACCTCCGTAGTGTCCCCTATGCTGTTGGTGTTTCTTCTATTTACAAGTGGAGGCATCTGTTGGATCTGGATCTAAGCCTAGATGGGGGTGAATAGGCTAATAAAAAATTCTCGTGCAACCCACGAGATATCACACGCAGTTATAATCACAAGTAGGGTAAAGAATACTCAGACACAGATGCACATCAGATTTACCCTGGTTCGAGCGATCACCACGACCTACGTCCAGCCTCCGAAGGCAAATATTATATTAATAGTGTACATGCACAACCTTAATAGCTAGAGAACCAATGTCTCTACACTCACTGGGCTCAGTACCCCACTCACCGTGTTCAACACTATCAATCCTAATATATGCTCTCACTTGACGACACCCGTCAAGTTCCTCTTGTCTAGACCACCACTAGATAAGACCCAAAATAGTCACAAGTAAATGGTAAAGTTTCCCCTACAGAGATCTATACAACTATATAAAATAATAGTAAAGAGTTTAGAGAATCTCAGTTTGTGTAGCGGCAGTCGTCTCTGTCAATCAGCTCAGGTCAGATCGCATCTGACAGGATGTCGTCGCCAACGTCACGTCCTCGCCTCTGGAAGTTGCGATCTAGATGTGTTCTTGGGCTATGGAGTTGTGCAAGGAGATGTGGAGAGTAACTTGGAGATGTAGCTTGCGGCCAAGGGCGTGGAGGAGATGAAGGAGTTGGGCCTAGGAGATGATGAAATATATGAAGAAATTCAGAATACAACTCATGCAAAAATAAATACCACTGATTTAATACAGAGATTAAAATCAGAAAAATAGCACCATGTTGTAGAGCACTGAGTTGTGATCGTCCTGGTGCAAACGGTTCGTCGATCCGAGCTCTGTGGAGAAAGTTATGCACTATTTAGCGTCGTCCGTCGAGGTCCTTGCAAAGTTGCGGCCATGAAGCTTTCCTCTAGGGTTGTGGCCAAATTTCTTTGGTTGCCTCTCTCTCTCTCTCTCTCTCTCTCTCTCTCTCTCACAAAATCCCTCTCTTTGAATATGGGTTTATATAGAAGAGAATGAGATATGATAGAATCAATTAGAATCTCATATTTGATGGAGATTGGAAGGAATCCTAATTTGATTAGAATTTGAATGAATCTTTTTGGATATGGAGTTTGAATATGAATGGCTATGAAATTCAATTTATGTAGCTATATGATTTGAATTAGATCTCTTTTAAGCACCTTTAATTTGCATGAGATTCTTAATATCCCACCATCTTTGACCAAGTCTCCAATTTGCTTGGCATTAGGATTTGAATATTGCACCAATTGATTTGAATCAATTCAAATGTAGATTTGACTTGATTTGCTCCTAATCTTCTCATCTTTGACTTAGTCCAATTTTTGTAGTCATATTCTCTATCTTTGACTTAGTCCACTTGAAGTGTGTATAACAATTCCACCATCTCTTTTGGCTAGTCTCTCTTTAAGTATTCGCGAGAGTGCCATTCCTGAAAACACTTAGTACACACATTAAATCGTTCACACACGTTTGTTATCATCAAACATGAACTCATCGATCATTGTATCCAACAGCATCCTTTTAGTGAAGTTGGCAAATAAAGGTCCCCCGTTATAACGGCACGATTATCCCTGAAGGATAAGCATAACCGTTGTCCACTCGTCCCGCCATTAACGAGACCATAATTAACCACTGCCTTAAGCTTCAGAAGCTCAATGGGCAAATTATGCATAGGCTTTGATCAAGCAGATGATTAATCTCTCACGTGGGCTTCGTGGGTTAATGGGCAGCAGTTTCTCCTTTGTGGGCTCCTTCACTTAGTTGGGGACATATCCTTTTCCCTTCGAGGGGTCGGCCCAAGGATGTAACAATGTCTCACATTACTTGAACTCAGACAAAGCATCGGGTGAGTTCGAGTGATGAGATGCTTCATTAATTGTGCTCGGCAGTCTAAGCGAGAGTATTTGATTTCGAGCGCCAAATTTCCTTTCCATTGATTCAACCGTTGCATTCACACTAGGTCCAGGATAAAGATGCATATGGATCGTCGTCACGTATCCTTCGACGAGAGGGTCAGTCTTGATCACAATAGGATGTTCTTTTGCTTAAATAAAGAAATGGGTGAGGTGAGGCGACCTTTACTGTTTTAGGCTTTTGGAATATAAACCCTTCGCCTTTCCTTCATTCATCTTTGAAGATTCTAGCAATGGCTTCTTCTCCAACGGCTCGTAACTCCATTGGGCCCTCGACCTTTGTTCCTCAAGGTAGAAAGGGGATGGTCGCAATTCCAGATGTACTCTTTAATCGAGCTTCTCAAGTAACAGCCGATCAAATCCTGGCTTTTCAAAAGAAGTATGTACGGTGCAACTATCGGGTTCGATTGCCACTTGCAGAGGAAATGATCTACGTTCCTGGTGACTGCGAAGTGGGAGTGTATGTTAAAGCCTTTCATCTTGGACTTCACTTTCACATGGATCCCTTCATGCTTTGTGTATTGAACACTTAATAGGTTTCCCTCTATCAGTTAATGCCAAACTCTGTGGTCATTCTGATCAACTTCATCGTATTATGCATGTCGAATGATGTTGAACCATCCATGGGATTGTTCAACCATTTCTTCAGATTGTCCCCTTCCGCGTCCTCTGTCTGGTTTCTGATCACTGCTCAGAGAGATAGAAAATTGTTCAAGGATCTTCCCAGCTCCAACCCGAGATGGAAGGAACAATTCGTGTTCATGGCGTTCCTTGGTATGGCGAGCTTTCTCACTCAGTGTAGGGATCCTGAACTTATCATGAATGAGGAAAAGTCCCATTCTCAAGAGGATGAAAAAGCTGCTGCTCATTTGTTAGGGTTGCCGGAAGGAAGCAGATCAAAAAAAAGGTTTTGTCTGACAAGATGTTGCTTGAAACTATCTGGGCCAAATGTCGAATCTTTTTCTCATGTTCAGCTCAATTTTCCTCTTCTTGAACTCCCTTTCTTCTTTTACAGGTATGACCGGACAGGAATATCAGGTTGAATCGGACATACAAGAAGGCTTCAAGCTTTCCTTCGAGGGGTTAAAGAAAGTTCGCCACCCCCATCGGGTGATTTCTCATGAGGGTGAATCAGATAAAGATGTTGAAAGTTTATCTCTAGTGGTCCAAGAAATCCCTCAATCGGGCCAATCGCCAAAAAGAAGAAGAGAACAATCTATGGTCGAAGTTGAGGAGGCTAAGACCAGGAGGAAGAAACAGAAGAGAAGACTCGTTGTTATGAGCTCGGGTTCGTCTGAAACGGGTGTTGATGCAGCTTCAACTGTGGCCCATGAGCAATCTTGTGCCCCAACCTCAGAAGATCCTTTGAGGGATCCGATGCCATCCCAATGGCCATGCCTTCATGAAGACTCATGGCCATTGGGTGACCTCGAACCTCAAGAACTAGTGGCGGAGGACATTCCTCCAGAGTTTAGGTCGATCTTCTTGAAAGATAGGTCGCCTGAGGCTCCGGCCGAGACTCTGAGAAGGAGCTCCACCGACCTGCTTTTTCGGCAGGAGAGGGCAAGTCGGCCTTCTTGAGTTGTGAGACCGCTTCTCGGCTTGTCAAGAATCCAACTCTTCCTCGGAATATGGACATATTAGAGAAAGTCGACCACGAGAGGCTAGCCACTTATATGGTTCAACAAAATCTTCAGGTGAATCATCTCCTTCCCTTTTGATCAATGTGGGGTATCAGAATCAATCTTCGTTTTTGCTTGCAGGCGGTCTTAGCAGCCGCTGAACTATGTCGTCGTTCATTAGTAGTGGCTAATTATGAGGCCAACTTGGCCTAAAGAATGAAGCGGATGGCCGCTGCCCAGAAGGCCATTGACGAAGCAATGGCGAAGTTGAAGAGATCAAAACTTCGTAGACTCGAACTCACCTATCGTGTGAAAGAAGTTGAGCGAGAGTTAGTAAAGGTCAAGGCGAAGGTCGAAAATAAGGCATCCCTCCAGAGGCAGGGCCAATAATTAATTGAAGAAGCCGCTCCGGGGAAACAGATCGAGAAGAAGCTGCTCAAAGAAGTTGCCTAAAGGAAATCAGCCGAAGAGAGGCTGCTTAGAGATGTTTCCTCGAGGAAGTTGGCCGAGGAGCGGTTGCTTGAAGAGGCCTCCCTGAGGAGGTAGGTCAAGGAGAAGCTACTGGAAAGAGAAAAGAACTGGGAGACCAAGGATGCTGAGCTTCAGGTCCAGCTGCTTGTCACCCTGCAGGGACTCGACCATACGAAAATTGCTGAGAATGCCGGAGCAGAGTATAAGGATAGCCTTGGTGATCTCAACGCGTTATACATGGTTGGCTTTAATTAATGTTGTCTAGAGATCAAGCGTCAGTACCCTGCTCTGGTTGTCGATCTTAATCAGTTGATAGTGCATTCAGACGATGAACTCGAGGTTAATCAGAAGAAATTGATCGTGCTGTAGATGAGGGAGCCAACAACTTGATCGAGGGAGTTGTCACTTCGACCGAGGCGGTTATAGGAGCATCAACTTTGGGAGATCGAAAACCCACCATTTCGCCCGAGAGAGCTACAGAAGCTGCAGATTCAGGAGATCCACCTCAAGATTCCATGGTCCCAGAGCCCTTTGTCTATATTGCAGTGTAAAGTCCCCTCTTTTCTTTTTGTATTCCGCGAAAAAATTTGAAAATTTTATAATGAAGTAAAATTTTGTTTTGTTAAGGTATATCTTATACCTTATTGTTCGCGTCATATTATTTGTTTGCCCCCTCAACAGGTTTGATCTGTGCACGAGAAAAAGTGCAGATGGTAAGCTATTGAACAACGAACCTTTCTCTCAGTCTGAGGGTCTTTCATTTTAGGGTATGTCCAACGAGGACCGTTCGGTAACGAGGGGATGGCCACTCGACTTACGTCCAACGAGAGTCGTTCGGTGGCGAGGGAATGGCCCCCTAAACTTACGTCCGACGAGAGTCATTCATTGGTGAGGGGATGGCCCCGCGACCCCCTCGACTTACATCCGACAAGGCTCATTCGGTGGTGAGGAGAGTGTCCCCTAGACTTACGTCTGACGAGAGTCATTCGGTCGTAAGGGGATGACCCCTCGACTTACTTCCGACGAGCCATCCTCGACTTACGTCCAACGAGGCTCGTTCGATTGCGAGGGGACGGTCGATCGATTTACGTCCGACGAGAGTCGTTCAGTTACGAGGGGACGGCCCCTCGACTTACTTCCGACGAGGATCGCTTGGTGACGAGGAGATGGCCCCCCGACTTACGTCCGACGACTAGAGTAAGAAAACACCGAAACAAATCTCACTTGCAATTTGTTCTTGACTGTAAAAATTGAAAGTAACATAGATACAAAAAATGGGGTTTCAAGATTTCACAAATTGAGAAAACTAAGTTACATATTAGATTTTGATAAGTTTATGAAAAATTATTTATGTACATGCTTATATGCTACATGATTCGCATCTCTATGTAACAAAAACCCAACATAGTAATTGATATATTTAAATCATGAGAACTTATTTTTTCTCGTGAAGATCATAAGTGTAGATAAAAATTATTTTTTCTAAATTTTATTTGATATAATAATTTTAAGAACAACATATCGATTGTTCATAAAATTTAAATTAGCTATAAATAGATATTGATAATATATAATTTCAACTTAATAAGACACCAGCGCATGGTGATTATTTTTAGAGGCAATAGGTTTATATAGGGGTGGCAAACGGGTCGAGTCGGGTTCGGGTCGGGTCAGATTTGGATAGGAGTAAATCCTAACCCGACCCGGTCAGATTTGAATTCAGGTCGAGTTCGAGTGACTCAAAAAAACTCGGGTCGGGTTCGGGTGAACCCGTCAGGTTAAGATTTGAATTACACGCAACTGCTCCTTTTTCGATGTCCGGCTATTTATTAATAGTTAGCGGTAATTTATTAAGTGTTGCTTAATTTCCAACAGATCGTCGCTTAAACCTCACTGATGACATCAGAGAAGTATAATTAACTTTACCATTTTATTAACGAAAGAAATAAAATTAAATAAAAAGTTGTATGTAAAGGGAATTGAATCCAAGACCACTTAAAGAAGAGTACAACAATTTAAACCATATAAGCACAACTTCCCTTGCAATTGTGTGTTGAAGTTATTATTATTATTATTATTATTTTGAAAACCCAGAAAAATCCCCAACCCCCCCCCCCCCCCCCCCCCCCGCCTTCGGCTTAGGAGGGTAAGGCGAGAGCCCTACACACACACACACATTTGACAACCTTTTTTGAATTCAAGGGCTGACTAGGACAAAATAAAGAGTGGTTGGGATTTGATCTTGGAAAATAGAAGGTTGAGATGAACCTTTGAAACAATGAATGTGACCTTTGATCTGGGTAAATCAATGGTTGAGATTGGATTTTGAGAAAATTTTAGTGGGAAAACTTAATTTTTTTTGGGGGGGGGACGTGTCTTGGGAACCAAAACTTTGAAATTAAAGTTGTCTTAGAAAAGATTGTGAAGAAACATGATCCATTAAATTAAAGTAAAAAAATAGCATAAAAAAATTTAAGTTAATACCGTCACCGAAAAATACCCTGAGGTTTGTTGTTCCGTGTCGAAGGCGACCGTGCCGAATTTGTTAATTCCGCGCATTCGACAACCGGCTCCCGCGCAATTTTTTTACACTAATTTGTTATTCTGCGTCGAAGGCACCCGCGCCGAATTTGTTGTTCCGCGTCGAAGGCACCGGCGCCGAATTTGTTGTTCCGCACCGAAAGCGCTTGCGTGTTGTTCAGCACCGAAGGCCCCCGCGCCGAATTTGTTGTTTCACGCCGAAGCCGCCCACACGGTATTTGTTGTTCCACGACGAAGGTGCCTGCACGGTATTTGTTGTTCCGTGACGAAGGCGCCCACGCCGAAGGCGCCCACGCCGAAGGCGCCAGTGCCGCTAAATTTTTTTATGCTAATCTGTTGTTCTTTTAAATTTTGGTTGTGGAAATAATTTTTTGTGAAACAAAGATTTCGCAGTAGGAAATCTTAAATGAACCGTACCCGCGTGCACGAGTTATGACTAGTATTAAATAAAACACAACTGTTTTTGAATCCTTTGGCTGACTAGGGCAAGTTAAATAGTGGCTGGAATTTGAGCTTGGGGAATGGAAGGTTGAGATGAGTTTTGAGAAAGTTTTGAGGGGGAATCCATTTGGTTGGAAAACTCAATATTTTGAAATTTGTATGGAAAACCGTAAAGGTCAAGATTTTGAGTGGATAGAATCATAACTTTTGGATGTAAATTTATTGGGAAAACCAAAACTTTTGAAAACCGCACCATCTCTCTCTTTCCAAAATTTAAATGCACTTTGGTTAGCAAAATGTGTGCGGTGACTAGCGGCACTATCAAGTCAGGACACAGGCATAATCCCAATTAAATTTCATTCAATTTCACCGTATTTATTTCCGATTTATATGTAAATATATTTTGGATAAGTAATCATTAATTTATTTAAAGTCAACAAACACAATGGAGCCAAGCGTTGGATGATAATTTTGGATCTATTATTCAAATTTCATATCAAAATGTCATGTTGTTAATTATGTTTAGGATGTTGAAATCAAATTTAGATTCCTATCTAAATACAAGGCGCCCGCGTCGAAGCTAAATTTTTGTTTGTTTGAATGTTGTGGGGGGGGGGATAATTCTTAGGGAGAACAAAGAATTTGAGGGGATGTCTTAAATGAACCATACCCGAGACCTGTGCCGAAGCTAAATTTTTCATCGATTAAATTTTGGAGGGAGAAATAATTTTTACGGAGACTAAAGATTTTGAGGGGATATCTTAAATGAACTGTGCCCGAGGGCACGGGTCAGGGTGGTAATTTAGGCCCACCGGGCCGGGCCGGCCCGGGCTCAAAAGAAACCCGGGCCGGGCCGGCCCAGCCCGGGTGGGCCAAAGCCAGGCCCAGCCCGGGCCCGGGTTGGCCGGGCCGGGCCAAGGCGGGCCGGGCCGGGCCGGGCCGTTTTTATAAATAAAAAAAATTTAATTTTTTTTAAAAACTTAATAAAATTAAATCAAAAATAAAAAAATTAGGAAAAACTTATAATCTAATATCTAAAAATCTAAAATATAGTTGTAAACATGTAAAAATTCCAAAAAAAATATATAACACTTCTAAAAAAATCAGACATTTTAAAAACATATATATACCAAAAAATTAATATATACCAAAATATTTTTTTGGGTACGTTAACAACATATATTTAATTGTATATGTTAATGTTACTAACAATACAAGAAAAAAATTAATATATACCAAAAAATTTAATCCCGAAAATCTCGAAGGTCCCGGGTTGAACCTTTAAATTTTATTAATTGAAATTTTTTTGAGGGGGGGACATACGTTGGCCAGCCTTACCCCTCATACATTGGCCAAAAAAAAGAAACTAATACATATTATAAACTGCTAATACAAGTAAATATATCAAGTCTCTGCTTCTGCTTCTTCTTCCTCTTCTTCTTCAGAGTCTTCAGAAAGGTCGGTCTGATATTGGGTCCTCGATTCAGCCCTGAACCAATCCTTCGCACAAACCGACGCTTCTACTATATCTGGCTTCAGCCGTGACCTCTTGTTGCTAAGAACACGACTACCTGCACTAAAAGAAGACTCCGAAGCAATAGTGGATATGGGTACGGCTAACAAATCACGAGCCATCATGGAAAGAATTGGATAACTATTCTTATATTGTTTCCACCATGACAGAACATCAAAACTCTCATTATTCAATTCTTCTTCAGAAAATGGACAAGAACTTGACAAATACCTAGACAGTTCATTAGTCGTGTCAGATGTTCTTTGCTTCTTCTTGCCCATAAGCAGGCGGACTCTGCTTGGAGCACTTGAAGATGCTTGACCATTAGATGTGTGTGCAGAACTACCATATCGTGTCTCATATACAGTAAAAAGTGATCGTAAGCTATTCTTAAAACTAGCTTTGTGTTGTTCTGCTTCAGCCTGAAGGTTCAAGTTTTCGTAATATGTATCTAAGAAGTCGAGTACTACATCCTCCTTAAACCGGAGATCTAAAACCTTTGCTATAGTGTATAGCAAAGGAACAGGATTCCAATACTTACGGAGTTTAATCTCCATCTGTTCTATCATTGTTTTAAGGTCTGGAATCCTAATGGTGTCATTATCTCCATGTTTTTGTATAACTTCAGAGATCACCGCTAATTGGTCTGCCTAGAACTGAAGTAGAGTAGTACATACCAGAAAACTTGTTTGTTGTCATGTAGAAAATTTCAAAAAAAAATCATAAAGTTCTTTTATAATTAGCCACTCATAATCACTAATTTCATAATCACTATCATTTGCAAGGTATGCACTTGCAAACTCACTAAGTTGGGTTCTATTCTGTCTCATACAACGTATCATTAGATACGTTGAATTCCACCTATGGGGGACACTAAATTTAAATGCCCTATAAGGAAGTTGGTTACTACGACAAAACTGCCTATATTCCCTCTTTTTTGTGAATTAGTGGTAATTAAAAGCATAAGGTTTCTAGCCTTTTCCAGATAAACAGAAGCAAGTTTAAGACCATCCTAAACTACTAAGTTTAAAACATGGCATGCACAACGTTGATGAAAAATTAACCCATCTAGATCTGGGTTCCATTGACGTTGCAAAAAATTAATGGCTAAAGTATTATTCGAAGCATTATCAAAAGTAATTGTAAAAATTTTTTGCTCAATATCATAATCACGACAAATATTTTGCAAAGTCTTACCAATAAATTGTCCCTTGTGTGCATGCTCTAAACCCTTAAAACTAATAATTATTTTTTGAATGCTATAATCATCATCTGTAAAATGGGCCGTAAAACACATGTATGATGCACCCCATTTTGTAGTCCATATGTCAGAAGTTAATGAAATCCTACATTCTAAATTAAGAAAAATCTGATACAATTTTGCCTGTCCTTCATGAAAAATAGTCATACAATCATTTCTAAGGGTTTTCCTAGATAATTTTCTAAAAGCAGGGTTAAATGCATTTTGCTGTAATCGTTCTAATTCTGGGCTTTCAGCATAATTTAGAGGTAGTTCTTTGCATAAGACAAATCTCGCCATCTCTTTTCTCATATTTTCAACAGATATGAGAAAGGAGTAAGAGAGGAAGACGATGAAGATAAATTTAATGTTGCTTGTCTAGCATCTTTTTTAACATGCGATTTCATGTGTCTTAGCAGATGTGAAGTGCGGGCAGTATGTGCGGCAGCAAAATTAGTTCTACATATCTTACAAAAGGCACGAATTTGTTCGATGCCATTACTATCTTTTACCATTTCACGTGTAAAGTGTTCCCAAACACCGGACTTTGGTCCTTTCTTTTGGGTTTGTGTAGTAGGTGCAGGCATATGTGAAGCAGGTGTTGATGTTTGTGCCGGTGAACTTGTGTACGTGGGAGTAGCATGCGAGAAAGGTGAATGTGCAGGTGGTGGCATGACGGGGCTAGGATTATTACTAGCCCCATAGTTATCAGGTTCTTGTGTTTCAATAATTGCTATATCAGCATAGTTACCACGTAGTACATCAACATAATATTCATAATCGGCAGTATTAGTTTCATCATCTATATTAAAATTCATATTTATCTTCCTAAACGGTCCTGCCATGATGCTAATCTAAAATTTATACTACAGAAACTTGTTTGAGTATGCCCGGAGTTGTAGATCCCGGTAGTAGCTAGCGACCGTCGAGGTAAGCTTGCACGGTATTAGGGAGAGACCGGACGTAGCGAATTGGAGTAGCGAGACGGTAGTCGATAGTAGCGAGATTGACGATTGTAGAGACGGTAGGCGGAGATAGACGGTAGTCGCGAGAGTTGTAGAACACCGGGGAGAGAGGATTTTAGAGAATTAGAGTTTAGAGATTTTTTGAGAGTAGAGAGGAGTGTAGAGATTTTGTGAGTGAAGAAATAAGGGGGGAGGGGGGGTTTTTATAGGGATTTTTGTAGGTAAAAAACAAAAAAAAATTAAGAAAAAAAGTATGTCGTTGCCAAACGGGCAAATTTTTGCCCGTTTGGCAACGGGCAAATTTGCCCAGGCATCCGGGCCGGGGTGGCTCCCCCAGCCCGGCCCTGGGGCCGGGCCCGGGCCGCAGCCCGGCCCGGGTTTTGGCTGCCGGGCCCGGCCGGGCCGGCGGGCCGGCGGGCCCATGGGCCAAAATGCCACCCTGAGGCACGGGTTATGACTAGTATGTGTGTGTGTGTGTGTGTGTCTATTCTATAAAATAGGGATGTTATCAAGAGAAATTGGACAAGAGAAATTGGACTAGAGTATATACATACATATACATACATACATATACATACATCTATTCTATAAAATAGGGATGTTATCAAGAGAAATTGGATAAGAGAAATTGGACAAGAGAAATTGGACAAGAGAATTTTGACAAGAGTATATACATACATATATAAACATACATATATACATATACATATATACATATACATACATCTATTCTATAAAATAGGGATGGTATCAAGAGAAATTGGATAAGAGAAATTAGACAAGAGAAATTGGATAAGAGAATTTGGACAAGAGTATACATATACATATATACATATATATACATATACGTACATACATACATATCTATTCTATAAAATAGGGAGGTTATCAAGTGAAATTGAATAAGAGAATTTGGACACGATAAATTGGATAAGAGATGAGATTTTGAGGGATAAGAGAGAATGTGGGGAATTTTGCATATACAACCCTGTTTTTACATTTTTGCCCCTGGACCCTCCACACACACACACACCCACACTTTTTATTCTTTCCCCCTTTTCCGACCATTTTTCCCAGTCCACGTGCACATATGCACGGGTTATTTGCTAGTATATACGTATATATACATATATATGTATATATACGTATAGGGCAATCTTCGGGTGCGAAAAATCCCGTGCGAAAGCCGTGCGAAAACTTTTTTTTAATTTTTTTAAAATTTTTTTTTTCAAAAATTTTTTTTTTGATGTTTAATCCATACAATTATATACCCCAGGGAAAATAATGGGTGAACCCGTTGGGCATTAGAGCACCCATCCACCCGTTACAAATTTAACGGTCTCAAAACGTGCGAATTTGATGAAATGGCTTGATCGAAGGCCAAATGACATTATTTCTCAACCATTATTTTTTGAGGGGGGTATAACAACATATAATGAGGGTGGAAAAAAGAATTTTTGAAAAAAAAAATTTCAAAAAAAAGATAAAAACATTTTCGCACGGTGCGAAATGTTCTCATTTGAAAATTTTCCTATACGTATATATACATATATATACATATATATGTATATATCCCAAAAATGTACCTACGAACATGCGCAGGCAGAATTACCTGCGCACGCCCCCTCTGTTCGGTGTTTTTATGTATTTTTTTGAAATTCTGGATAGTTTTATGCAACGTTTTTGAAATCGATGAACGGAGGCTCAAACGGTGTCGGATTGACCTAAAATTTTGTGGGGAGCTTCATAACAAGTATATCTAGATACTGCAAAAAAATTTCAAAAAAGGATATTTCAAAACCCCGAACAGAGGGGCTATTTGCAGGTAATTCTGCCTGCGCACGTGCGCAGGCACATTTGCATATATATATATATATATATATATATATATATATATATATATATATATATATATATATATATATATATATATAGAGGGAAATGTGCCTAAGAATGACCTCGGGTAGAGATACCTGAGCACACCCCCGCTGTTCGGGGTTTGTGAGTATTTTTTTTTGAAAATTTTTTTTGCAGTAGGTAGATATACTTGTTATGTAGCTCCCCACAAAATTTCAGCTCGATCCGACACCGTTTGAGCCTCCGTTCATCGATTTCAAAAACGTTGCGCAAAACTGTCCAGAATTTGGACAGTTTTGCGCAACGTTTTTGAAATCGATGAACGGAGGCTCAAACGGTGTCGGATCGAGCTGAAATTTTGTGGGGAGCTACATAACAAGTATATCTACCTACTGCAAAAAAAAATTTCTAAAAAAAATACTCACAAACCCCGAACAACGGGGGTGTGCTCAGGTATCTCTACCCGAGGTCATTCTTAGGTACATTTTTTGCATATATATATATATATATATATATATATATATATATATATATATATATATATATATATATATATATATATATATGAAACGGGAAATAGGGTGTCACAGGAGAGAATCATCTTCTGTGTCGGTCAAAAACTCCAAACTCCACAAGTTTTTTGGAAGATCCGATCCGTTCATCTCGATCTCCACCCTGTAAAACCCCTATCCACCAATTTTCAGCCCGATCCGAGGTGTTTTGCCAGTTCATCCACTATTCACAAAAGTTTTATTCATGCGAACCGTTAAATTTGGGTCGGATGGATGAACGGGTAAAACACCTCGGACCGGGCTAAAAATTGGTGGATATGGGTTTTAGAGGGTGGAGATCGAGATGAACGGATCGGATCTTCCAAAAAACTTGTGGAGTTCGGAGTTTTTGACCGACACAGGAGAGGATTCTCTCCTGTGACACCATATTTCCCATTTCATCCACCCCTAGATTTATAACCATCAAATTGATAGATTTTAAATTGTGAAAAAGATGGGACTTGGCATAAATTATTCAAATAGGGGAGGTTAAGATTTACGGAGAGACTAGAAATTTAATCAAATTAGAAAATTAATCAGAGGGAGAGAGGATCCCATGAATCTATGGGAACGAGAGAAAGAAAGAGATGACAACACTATGAAATTAATTTGAATGGAGAGAATCAGTTTAAGAGAGTAATAATTAAAGCAGATAAATTAGGAAATTAATTAGAGAGAGAAAAAAAGAGAGGCTGAGAGTGTCACACAAATAATTTAGGAATTTATTAGGTTGCATACGCAAAATGACCATGATTTAAAGTTATGGGAATAATGCCAACGAGCCTTTGCTCGGTTGGCATCCTCCTCCTCCTCCCTCATGGGAGGCGAGGGATCAAGGCCCAGTGCATGCACTTTAGAAATGATTCTGATGTATAAAAAAATTTATAGGAGTAGCATATGACATACGAGAAATCTCTATCATATACACATACGTGGTGTATTCACCTTCACATGGTACATGTGGGATAAAAAATACAATCACATGTGACACATTGTACTATGTGGAGAACAATGTACCATATAGGTGTATAGGATAAAGATCTCTCATATATCACAAGATACACATTATTCTTTAAAGTTATATTCACAAATGTTATAATATCAATTAAAAAAATGCTATGTTGGACATTTTTGACAAAGATTCCATCTTAAAGCATCTCCAACCGGCCTTCATAGCTTCATTTTAAAGGCCGTTGAAGCTCCAACCGGGCTTCAAATTGAAGCCAAAAATGAAGGGGTTGAATAGTGCCTCTTCAAATATATGAAGGGGGTACTATTCACACTTTTATTTTAAAATCTCATGCCAAAAGACTATTTTGCATCTCTATTAAGTTAAACTCAAGACGACCAAATGGCCCGTGGGCCCGCGGCCCAGCCGACCCGGGCCTCGGCGCGTTGACCCGGCCGTGGGCTCCGCCTGGCCCGGGCCTGGGGTCGGGCTTTTGGCACCCTTGCGGCCCGTCGGGCCGGGTAGGCCCGGCTCGCCAGTGGGCTCGGGCCGGTCCGTGGCCCAGGCGAAACGGGCCGGGCCAGACCGGGCCCGGGCCAGACCGGGCCCGGACCAGACCACTTTTTTCTTATTTTTAAAAAAATTGCTGTATATAGCAGTCCTTTAGTCGGCCAGTGCATCTTTTTAAAAAAATCGTTATCATTTATAAGAATAATTAGTTACCATTTAATATAAAAAACCCTGAAGATATCGTTACCATTTATATGAATAATTGGTTACTGAGCTCTGGTGCTTACACTAGTGATTGAATCACTCGGCCTCCTCGGTGGAAGCACGAGTTCGAATCCCATTATCTCCTATCCCGTTTTAATTTTCTTTATTTTCCAGTTTTTAGGGCTCTGATAGATACATGCCTTCTCCGTGTTCGGGGTTAAGCGATCAGGGCGGGTGTACCAGTGTTCCACGACCCATATTTACTGTTTTCAGATGGATAAAAAAATAATTAGTTACCATTTAATAAAAAATACTGAATATGTAGTTACCATTTATATGAATAATTAGTTACCATTTAATAAAAAATGTTGAATAATTAGTTACCATTTGTACTTATATGAATTGAATAATAAGTTTCCATTTATCAAAATTGAACTTATTTGAATCGAATAATGAGTTAACATTTATTCATTGCTGAATAATTAGCCATAATGGATAATAAAAAGTTACCATTTATTCATTTTTAAAGAATTTTTTTTTGATTTTTTGATTTTTTGATTTTGTTTTTCATTTATTTTTCTGGGCCCGGGCTGGTCCGGGCCTTGGACTAGGCTTTCGACCCCTGGCCGGCCACAGGGCCGGCCCGGTCCGGCTCGACCCGTGACCCGGTCAAGACCCGACTGGGCCCGGGCCGGCTCGATGGCCACTTTGAAGTTAAACATAATTACTTAAAAATATAATATTTTTCATACATATCACCAAATTTAATAATTTTAGTATCATTGGAAAGATCGCGATAATACCTATAATATGTGACAATATTTTTCGAGCAAATTTAAAATATATATAATATAACAAAAAATACCGAATACCGAATACCAAATACTTAATATTTAATATTTTTAAAAAAAAATTATTATAGTTATAAAATAATAATAATTTTATATTATTTATAAATTTCTTTAATAAATAAATAAATTATTAGATTAATCCTTTTTTTAAAAAATATTTTTTTAATTATGTAAAGATAAATAAATATGAAAATAAGATTTGAAGGGAAGGGACGTTAGAGTTGATCATTCTTCATAATGAAATCTTTGAGGCATATTCCATGTTGAAGATGCTTTTTTTGAAGAGGATGATTGGAGATGCTTTAAAAGAATATCCCCAAACTCCTTTATATAGTAATACAGATGTAGATCTTTTGCAAAAATAGGCATGATTTTTTTGGTAAAACTTACTAATAACTGAATTTGGTGCCAATTGCTTAACTAATGGAGTAATTAGTGCTTGATTGTATGGTAATTATTTGTGTCTTTCATATGGATATGTAAGTGGTATATTTACTCTTAATTATCATTTTTTTTCTTAAAATTTATGATGCAATTAGTCTACAAGAACTCATGCATTAGAAAGATTTAATTTATTAAATATCCTAAACGGTTGAATCAATCTCCTCTAATGTGGGTTGTATGTCATACTTTCCTATAGTAAAATATCCTTAAACAAAAATTCAAACATATAACAAAAATCCCGTTAAAAATTAAATTTTTCTATTTACCAAAACTATATCAAATTTTTTAGAATTCAGCTTTCGAAATAAATTACATTTTTCTAGAAATTTAAAATCTATTGTAGTTTTCCGTTCTAAATTTTGAAAGTAATTACACAGAAAAATATCATAATATCATACCTTATTTTGCTCTAAACACCAGCATTAAAGTTTAATCGATAAAATAATCTAGTCGTAAAGTTTATATTTTATAACCAATTAAATATTGTTCTAAATAGAAATAAGGTAAATATGTTTTGCTATATAGGTTGTTACTATTTATTTAAATAATATTTGGGACATCTCTTTTAAAATAAGGGTTGATTAGTTAATGCTTAATATGAAGGAAAGAGATTTTATTTTTTAAAAAAGAAACAAATCCTAATACAATGATTTTGATATTTTTTTATTAATTATTAATTATAGTTATTTGTTTTTGCCAAATAAGACAGCAATCAGCCAGGCATTTCCCACGATACTATTCCGATCCATACGGAAACTCGGTCCGGTCCGGTCCTCCGCCGCATATCTCACCCGCCTCATCCACACCGCTCCCTACAGCGCTCCCTTCGCCGTCACTCCTTCACTCAACTCCCGATCACCTTACGTACACTCACTAGCGGTGACCGCACCCACTATTGACCGTGCCTATATAAGGTCATTTTCAACCTCCCTCAGAAAATTCCCTTTCAAATCTCGATAAAACGAAGATGACGAAGATGATGACAAGCCGTTCGATTCTCGTTTCTCACTTGATTATCTTGCTCGCGGTGTGGTCACCTCCGGTGACGCTTGCAGCCGCCTCAGCCGGCTCCTGCAAGGCGTGGCTTGTTCAGTCGATCCCCACAGACATGCCCCACCTCCGCCGCGTCCCCTGGCGTCCTCTCCTCCGGTAACCTCACCGTCTTTTGGACCTAAAAGGAGCTCTTTTTTGAATTTGGCGTTTCTTGTGCTCTTGTTTGATGATTTGTGAAATTTTTTTAGGGGAGGTGTTGAAGTGGTTGGCGGGAAATGCGACGGAGAGATTGGACATCATAGCGCAGTACTGGCAGCTGGTGGCCCAGCCCAGAAACCCTGATTCAGGGGATTTTGGGTACTCCGATGCTGAGATGGAGAGATTTGGGGCGAATGAGGGGCTAGAGGTTTACAAGGCTCTGGGAGATGCTGCTGATCGAAAGGTCAAAATGAGGTATCCAATCATACAATCACTAATTTTTTTGTTTAAAAGAAAGTATATGAACAAATTTGCAGAAAATTTCATCAGCCCAAGCTTCCGAGTAATTCTATACTTATACCCATTTTTGCTTTGCACACACCATTTATTTACAAGTTTACCATTGACATAGAACTTTTTCAGGGAGTTACTTTGCGAACATACCATTTTGCTAAGTGCACATACCACTTAACTTATTTTGGAAAAAAAACGAAACTATCATTTTAAAAAACCCCAAAATACCCCCTCAAACATTACTCGGTACACATATCAAATTACTCACTGTGCACATCCTGTTCAAAAAATTTGCTCGGTGCACATACCAAATTACTTACATCGCACATACCGCCCAAAAAAATTACTACGCACACATACCAAAATTACTCACCACATATATCCCCTCTTATTTTGCTTAACGCGAACCAACGTGCATTTAGTTAGAAATTTTCTCATCATGCACATACCTAGTTGCAACGCGTGAAAAGCAAACCGTTAGGTTTTGAGTTTTTCCAAAGAATTTCAAAGAATTCTTGGGATATAAGATAGATCCGAAGTTTTCTTGAAAGATCCAGCAAAGTTGTACTGAGAGATCGAAAGATTTAGATATTTTTGTGTCCTATAATTATTCGAAGGAAACTTAACACGAGTCGGATCATCCTGCAGCCGGTAAGTATATGTAAGAAATTTTTTAAGGAATTAAAATGAATTGAGACAATAGTTTATGAATGAAATTTAAGTAGAGAAGAATGGAGAAAAAAATTTGGGGAGAATTTTTTAAGGGAGAACAACTCTTTGATCCTACAACGAGCTCCCCCTTCAACGACCTCCGTCAGTTCAACGAACTCCCCCTCCCGCCTCAATTCTTCAATGATATGTGTGCTAAGTAAATTTTGTTGAAGAAGAACACATGTTAACTGATTTAGGGATTTTTTTGCCTTATGGGCATTTTCGATAATCCGGTATGTACACTGAGCAAAAACCTGGGTTTTCAAAATTGTATGGTATGTGCGCCAAGTAATTTTTAAGCGATATGTGCACAGAGCAAAATGGTATGTTCGAAAAGTAATTCCCATTTTAAGAAGGAATTGCTATGCGAACATACCAAATTGCTCAGTTCACATACCACTTAACTTTTTACTCAATGCACATACTTTACTGTTTTGAAAAATCCAGTTTTTGCTCGGTTCACATACCGGATTTTCCAAAACACTCTTAAATAATTTTTTCCTAAAACATCTGTTAATTTCCACTTAATTTTTGTTGAGTACACATACATCCTTAATGTTACATGTTAAATAATTAATTATCTAAGGGTGTATGTGTACTCATCAAAAAGTAAGTGGAAATTAACAGATGTTTTAGGAAAAAATTACTTGGCAATTTTTTTGGACGGGATGTGCACGATGAGTAATTTGGTATGTGCACCGAGTAATTTTTGTGGGGGGTTTTTGGGAGGTTTTTAATGACAGTTTCGTTATTTCCAAAATGTGCGCTGAGTAATTTTAAGCGATATGTGCACTGAGCAAAATGGTATGTTCGCAAAGTAATTCCCATTTTTAGAGGGAATTTCTATGTGAACATACCAAATTGCTCAGTTCACATACCACTTAACTTTTTACTCAGTGCACATGCTTTACTGTTTTGAAAAATCCAGTTTTTGCTCGGTTCACATACCGGATTTTCCAAAACAGTCCTTAGCAATTTTTTTGGACGGGATGTGCACGATGAGTAATTTGGTATGTGCACCGAGTAATTTCTTGTTGGGGGTAGTGTGGGAGTTTGGGAAGGGGAGGGGCGGAGGGGGTGGGGTGGGTGCGTATGGGGAGGGCGTTGGGGAGGGGCAGGAAAGGAGGGGGAGGGAGCTAATGACGGGGGAGGGGGAGGGGAGGGGGCAGGAGGGGGAGGGGACTGGGGAGGAGTGGGTGGGTGGGAGCGGAGGGGAAGGACGCTAAGGAGGGGAGGGGGCTGGGGAGGGGGAGGGGGAGGAGGGGGAGGGGGTTGGGTGGGAAGCAAAAGGGGAGGGAGCTAAGGTGGGGGCGGAGGGGGAGGTAGAAGAAGAAGAGAGAAGATTAAGCGGTATGTGAAAAGGGTATTTCAGGGGGTTTAAAGGGGTATTTTTGGTATTTATAAAAGTTAAGCTGTATGTGAACTGAGCTATTTGGTATGTTCGCATAGCAACTCTATTTTTTAAAATTCGTTTTTTTGCTCGTTTTTTTGCTACACATGCGGCGGGAGCATTGTCGCACTGGTAGTCGAGTGTGAGGACGAGAATGAGTAATTGAGGAGGATGCAACAACGACAGAGATTGAAGATGAAGATAAAGATGAAGGAGAAGAGGGGGAGGAGGAGAGGGAGGGGGAGGAAGAATTAAATTATGATGATGATGATGGTGAGAGGAAGTTGGTGGAGGGAGGATGAGGAGGGAGGAGACAAGTGGAGGTGGATGCGGTGGATGATGATGATGATGATGCGGAGATTGAACATGATGAATGTGATTAGATTGAAGAAGATGAGATTGATGATGATGATGATGATTGATTGATGAGGAGGAGGAGGAGTAGAGGGAGAGGGAGAGGGGTGGTTGTGGGAAGCGGAGGAGAGGGAGAGGGAGAGGCGGCATCGGGAGAAGGTTTTTTCAAGGAGAAATAGAGTAGAGGGTAATTTAGAATTAAATGGGGGTGTGTAAAGTAAAAAATTGATTTTTTTTTAAATCTTGGGTGTGTAAAGTGGTGTGTGCGCAAAGCACTTAGTTGTGTGTGTATTAGGAAAGAGCATTTCAATTACATTTTGGGAGTTATATGTTACAGTATATACTGAAAACTAGTAAACTTTAACAAAAGTTAAGTAAGGATATATTTAATGTTTCCCAAGTCAGGAGAAAATATAAATAGAGGGTGATATGGTCAAAGGGTAGGAAAAGAGTTGGCATAAACTCATTTTGATTACAGGATTGAAATTGGTTATTGATCTTGAATTTTGCCTTGGCTAGGACTAGACATTAAAACTTGCAGAAAAGGAAAGAAGAGCTTTACATGGATGCTCATTCTACTGTCATAGCTTATTTTAGGTTAAATTACAGCCAAATGCCTTAAAGTTTCACCCATTTTACAACAATATACCCCACAGTTATATATCCTACAGTTTTTATGGTACAATACCCTACGGCATTATGTTTGGAATGGGGGTTGCTGCCATACGAGTGGCAATTTTGTAATTTTGGGTCCACGTGGCAAACTTGTAATTTTGGGAGTTAATGTCATTTTTGTAAATATGAGCAAATCAGCCATATATATAGAAGTGAATGGGTTAATGTTATGATATGAAGAGAATTGAAGAAGAAAAGTAGAGAGTATAATATTAGGGCTTAGGAGTAGTCCAGCTTTTGATCCTGGGAGATTTAGCGCTTTATCTCGAATCAAAGCATAGGAGAGCGGTTCCATCTCGAATTGGAACTACTTATCTTTGTATTTTGTGCATTGATATATAAAAAATCGTCTTTTTATCCCCTCAAACCCTAGCATTTCCTAACAATTGGTATCAGAGCGGTGGAACCTAATGGAGGTGACAAAAAAGATCAAATATTTCTAGAAAGAATTGCAAGAGAAACTCGAGAGATTGGGAGACGTATTGAATCAAAAGATGAAGAAAATATTTGTGGAGACGTGCCGTCAAATAGCGGAGGATTTTGCGGAGATCGATTGCCGCTATCCTTCTGTTGCAGGGTAAAGATAGATTTGAAGACCACGAGTCCATATTTACCAGATCTGAAAGGGAAAGAGGCGAACGACGTAGATCTGAAGTCGAACGTCGTCGTCAGCCAAAATCCGAGGGCGACAGAAGCAAGGGAACGCTCACCAGAGGCCGGCGACCTATGGCAGAGCCGCCAAGGGGATCGCGGCCTCCAGGCGGCCCCGACTGGGACGGACGAAACCCTAGCATGTCGCCTGGGGCCCGTGGCCTCCAGGCGACCCCGCCAGGGGCCGACGAGCCTCATCAGGGTCGTCTGTGGCCTTGCGGTCCTCAGGCAACCCTGCCAGAGTCTGACGGGCCCTGCCAAGGCTTGCCATGCTCCAACGAGCCCCGCCAAGGCCAGCTGTAACGACCACTTTTCGTTGTGCGTTGTTCGTGCACGTGCTTTTGGCCGTGCACGTGTTTGTTTTAGACTTTGTGTGTTTGTGAACACTTTCGTGTGAGATGCCGTTGGGAACGTCTCTGAGAGTATTAAATAGTGGCACTAATTTGGAACGACGTGTCTCGAGTCGTTTTCCCACAATTTAAACTTACTCGATGAGACGTGACGATTCTCACTCTTGACGGGAGACGTTTCTATTTTTAGTTTCGTCGTCTGACGTCGAATTTGAGATCCGTCTTCTTAGTTAGCTCACATTCGTCGCCACGAACACCACGATATTTATTTTATAATTTTTGGAGTTTATTTGACCACTTTTATAATTTTTACAAGTTTTATATTATTTTTAATAATTAATTTTTATATTAAATTCGGCCAAATAAAATTTATTTAAGTTTTAAACGTTTTAAAGAATTTTTGAGCCAATTTCCAGCTCATTTGGACCAAGTCAAATCCTTGGATGAGTTGGAGAAGTTTAATTTCAAATTTTAAATTATTTTAAACTTCTAATCCTATTAGATTTAGCCCTAGACCAAGTCAACCCATCTATACTATATAAGCAATCCCTAGCAAGACCTATTTTCCAAAGAAATTAGCCCTAGCCTCTTCCAAAACCAAAATTGGACGTTGCGACGATTCGTCGCAACGTCGCAGCCGTCGCATGCGCACGACCGGAGATTTCCGCCCCGTTCCCTCGGTCTGACCGAGGCCACCACCCGCACCCAGCCTAGCCCGCACCGCTCCCCCGCTCCCCGCTCCGACCGAGGACATCTCTCGGTCTGACCGAGAGATTGCCCCGCCTCCGCTCCGCTCCGCAACGTTGCAACTGCAACGTTGCAACCCCCGCACCGACCGACGCTCCCGCCCGCACCGACCGAAGCGCTCCCCCACATCGCCGCTTCCCCGCTCCGTTGCAACCCCCGCAGCGCTGCAGCCCGCTTCCGCAGTGTCTGACCGAAGAATTCCCCCGCAGCGACCGCTGTGACCGACGACCGCACCGACCCCAAGCGCTGCACAGCCCGTTCCCCCGCAGCGACCGATGGAGATCCCCGCATTTGGCTGAGTACGACCGAGAGCAAACGTCGCAACCCCGCACCCGTCGCATCGCTTGCCACCGTGGGCCCCCCAAGTTCTCCAGAGTTATTGTGGGTCCCCCAAAGGCCCCTAGGACTGCTGTGGGCCCCACCTAGGAGTGTTCTCTTCGACGACTTGCCGCGTACGACGTCGTCGCACGTCGTAGCCCGTCGTCGCACGTGCGAGCTTTGGAATCTGAAATCGTCGCCCGGGTTGATGCTCTGAACTTTCCAGCGAGGAAACTATATTGGAATCAGGACTTGGAGCGCGTTCTATTATTCCGACCCCCGGCGTCGCTACCCGACGCCGGTGTAGCTTTCGCGTCGTGTTGAGGTAACGCTTTGCACCCCTAGGACCCCCAACCCAATTGCATGCTAATCAAGACTAAAATCAGTATTTTCAAAGTATTTTAAATGTTTTAAATTCACTAATCAAGATTAATAATATGGACTTTAGGCCGGTGGACTTGTGCACGTAGATAATTGTGATTTTTGGACTCATTGGACGGTGTGCTCAGACGTCGTATTTGCAGGCAAGTGAAACTTGCCAACTCTTGTGTAGGGCCATGTTTTTAGGCCACTTCCTTGCTTTTAGCGTAAAAGAGACTAGCCAGTGAAATGATAGCTGGCTAGACGCCTATTTGATCTAGTTTGACAACGAAACTAGATCCGTCACCTAATTGATCTAGCTTGACAACGAAGCTAGATCCACCCTTTAAACTTGATGTTCATGCATACTAAACTGTCACGTTTACTTTCCTTATCTGTACGCACTTTTAACTGCCATGCATTGCATTCTACATGTCATCCAAGTTGAATATTGCATTCGTAGCACACGCTACATACTTGTACTTGCTTGTCCTGGCTAGGTGCACCCCTACGCCATACTTGTTAAAAACACTTCCTGGCTCGTGATCCAGAAGCGAGCATTACCGTTCGGGGGTAAGGCCCTGGCTCGATACACGTGGGATGGGGTAAGAGTAAAGCGGCCAATCAGCTGGGAGTCTGCCTGATCAGCAACTGCAGCTGTAAGGCGTAAACTCTGGGTGGGGCGGAGTTAAGCGGCCAATCAGTGTGAAAGAAAGTCATTTCAGCTGTAAGGCGTAAACTCTGCAAATGACATGAAAACGTGACTAGAGAAATCCTTGTAAATGTTATTAGTCTTGCCACACTTGCCATGCCATGCTAGCTACTTGTTGTTTTCTTTACCTGCTGCACTCATACTTAAACTGCCATGTCATTGCATCATGCTAGAACTGCTAGGTTGCTCTTACTTGTACTTTCAGTTTCACTTGCACAAGTCTTCCAGACTTGCTGACATGTGCCCCTTTCTCTTTGGGTGTCACATGTTAGACCCTGAGCCAGAGATCGTTGCTGTGTACGTGATGAGTCGCTGACGCTGAGTCTGAGTCCATGATTGCCAGGAGGATTTTGGTGGACACCGGTGACCTTGCTTTGAGTTTTGTTGAGCTTTATGTTGTTTTAGGCCTTTTGTTAGTTTTGTTGGTGCGTAGCACCGTCGTTGTACTTTGTACTTTTGTTGGCCATGTTTGGGCCTTTAGTCTCTTTCTTTTAGCCTGTGGCTTTTCTGCGATGTTGGAAACTTATTTTATGGATATTCTGAGATGTCTCTTTTGTCTCAACTCATTTTATTATTATCTTTGTTTCGTTCGCGTTGCAAGGACCTGCCGTTTTAAATTGATCGACGCTTATCGGACTTGCAGCCTTGTAGCTTCAAGTCTGAGCGGACCTTCTCACGCTTCGCCTCCATATTCTTGGGAAGCGGGGCGTGACAGGTTTTGTTGGTGGCCCATGCAGGTCCAGTCTTGCAATTGCGAATTAACGGAACAACGATGATAACGGAATGTCCATTAAATAAATTGCAACATCCGAGTCATAAGCCCTGAGTCTAGTCGATTTCTTAGGACACTAGGTGGTAAGGGACTTAGTTAGACGTCTGTGCTTGCTAGTTAGAAGCCTACGATTGGTAGTTAGACCCCCTTCTAGCAATTGATCGTCGTAGGAGTTACCTTAGTGGTCCTTGCCTAACCCTGACCATACTAGACCTCTAAAATTTCCTTTTGTCGTTCGCTTGGGTTCATTGATCTCGGACCAAGCTGAACGCATTTCATTACCGTCCAGCCCCTTAGGAAGTCTTAGTGCTTAGTTTCAAATCTTTAGTTGGTCAACCGTAGGAGTTTCCGTAGACTTTTCTGATTCATGTCCTAGACGTATGTATGCTTTGACCACCTGACCAATTTCCTCCCCTCGATTCACGAGATCGCCTCATGACGATCGTCGTCAATTTTCGACCCTCTCCGTTACAAACCTGAATCTTCTGAAAGTATTCTTCGATTTCCTCTTTCCCATACTACTTCGTTGATTTAAATTTTTAAAACGTTTGTCGGAATTTTGAACTCTAGCTTATAATATTTTCCCCAGCCTATGTTTTCGTACTCATGTCGTCTTTTCATATATTTTATTCCGAACCGTTTGTCCAATTCGATTTATAATTTTCATTCTTATTTGTGCCATTTGAATAATACATCGTGTTTACTTTTAATATACTCTTCAAGCCACATGGAATTTCAGATTTCAGCAAGTTGGTTTTTGCTTGTCGCTCTCACTAGTTCAGATTTTTGCAAAATTACTATTTTCATAATCGCTTCCTGCTTTAGACCATCCCTGATTTGATTTTAAAGATTTGCTATTCGATTCTGATAATTCTTATGCTAAGTTACTACTATTTTCTTTCCGCTCACCATACACGCTTTTAGAAAAAAAAATTTCTAAACCAAATTGAATTTCAACTATTTTTATAACCGTGCCAGACTTGTTGTGCTCGTATATTAAGAACCTTGTGTAAATCGGTTTTACATTTCCTGGCAAACCTTGGTTTTCTAAAAAGTAGTTTCAAATTGACTATCTTCAATCTTCCATAGCCTAAAAGTTTCGAAAGCATTTCACATGAGTTTAAATCTTCCGCTACTTGATTTCATTCTTGACCTTCCAAAACTTTTTGGTCAACATTTTATTAAATTACTGACTGATAGAATTTTCTAAACCATGTCCTTGATATTCGCGTAAATGATTTTACTTCCTTTCAAAATGATTTTTAAAACCAATAGGCCATTTTCTATTATTTTGAATGTTCGACTCAAATTTACTTTGAACAACTCTTTTTATCGATCTCCAAATATTTCTTTTCAGACTGGGATTTCAACTTTTGAAGAACGACAGTTTTCAAAATCCACGTGTTTTATCTTATGCTATTCCCCCTATTTTCTTTTCTGTATCCTATTTAAGCATCACTACATCTCCCTTTTCCCTCAACCTAAACATCACCATCGAGTCAATGTTTCGTCTAACCAAGCTGTCTCCTTGTATTCGTCCTATCCAAACTCGTACTTATCGATCCTTCCCTCGTCACGCTCTCGATCTCTCTCTATTGCTTAGGCTTTAGTGCCCGGCAATGTCTATGTCCACCCTAAGTTTTAGTAGGCCCTTGGACCTCGTGAGGTAGTCGTAGTGCACGTACCCAAGTTGTGTACGTGGGCTTGATTAAGTTTGCCCCCATAGTATTTTGATGCTTGCCTATTGTGTGGTATAGATATATATACTCAGAGTTATTCGTGATAGTATGAAGTTGTTGTGTGTTAATAGTTATAGATTTTGTGTGGATAGCTGTACTATACTAGGGATGCCGGTGTGTATTAGAGTTAGCGTTGAAATATTTAAGTTGTGTATGTAGTTAGAGATACTTATAATGGTTGAAATAAAATGATTGGTAAAGCTATGTGTATGTTAGGTTGTAATAATAATAGGTGGATGTACAGTTAAGAGAGTAGGCCTATTGAGTGACCTATATACTAGTACGAGTGAGTATGTGCTCGTAGGTAGATATATATGGTGCTTATACGTAAGTAATCATGTTTTGTTGCCTGAGTATATATGTGTTATACATATGGTAGTAGGGTTATAATTTTGATTGGTATTGTTTGCTTTCGCGGGATGTTGCATGCATGCATACCGTGAGGTATACACGACTATTGCACATCTTAATTATGTACGTATAGATGTGTTAGTATACCAATTATAGGCAGTAGGCTATGGTGCGAATATATATATGTTACATGGGTGTGACTATACGATGAATACGTATGCATGTATTAGGGAGTGTATTATAAATATACGTGTGCTGACGTCTGTATTATTATTATTATGGTATATAGAGTGATTGAACTATGTAAGTATTACCTGACTAAATATTAAGTGTGATTGATCCATGGTATGCATATGGTTGTATTGGTAGATATATATATATATACATATATATAATGGAGTGGTATTGGTATATGTATGAATGTCGTGTTACGTATATAGAATATTCTAATATGTGTATTGAGTCTCACTCAAGCTTGAGTGGGTATACTCTAAGTATATTGAATGCATGTTTGTAGTCTGAGTATAGCAATGTTTGACGTATGTATAGTGATAGGAGTGTTTGTACCTGGTAGTGCTACACACATGATTGTGGGTCACTACACCAGTATATAGTTATAGGTGTTGGTCTTGTGGTATAGTTAATTACTAAGGACTTGCCTGTGTGAACGTATGCGTACTAGTTAAAACTAAGTGTGTATGTGTGCTAGTAATATAATGGTATGATTGGTATGCGTAAATGAAATGTTAGCGTGTATGGGAGTGCACCATGCACGGGTAAGTATGTGCTTAGATATAGGTATGGATGACTATGGCATATGTGGCGTGTCGTAAATATAGTTATAGGACCGTACGTGATGTGAATATATGGCGAACTAATTGCATGTAATTGAATGACTATATATTGTGAAAATTATAGTAGTGGTGAATGTATATTAGATATAGTGAACTTGATTTAATAATGGTATGGGTGACTATATGTGTTGAGATGCTTGGTATTGGATGAATATTAGAGGGTAGTATACCCTTGATGTTTGTGCATAGGTAGCTACATATAGGTAGAGCGATGATTGTATTGGCTAAGCGTGAAACTATCTTTATATAAGTGTCTGAAATATTGTTTTGTGATTAGGTAGGTAGTAGTTTATAAGGAATGCATGCTTATATATATGATTGAAATACGTGTATGAGTTGACTGGTTACAATAGGCATAATTATATGACGTACGTGAATGTATATATATATACGTGTTGGTAATAATAATGTTTGACTACCTAAGGCATACATGAGCACTTGTAATGAATATACTTGGTTTGAAATATAATGTGACTTGATTTGGGGTAGTTATTAGAGCGACTAGATATATTAGAAAGTCCGAGGACGGACTTTATTCTAAGGTGGGGAGGATGTAACGACCACTTTTCGTTGTGCGTTGTTCGTGCACGTGCTTTTGGCCGTGCACGTGTTTGTTTTAGACTTTGTGTGTTTGTGAACACTTTCGTGTGAGATGCCGTTGGGAACGTCTCTGAGAGTATTAAATAGTGGCACTAATTTGGAACGACGTGTCTCGAGTCGTTTTCCCACAATTTAAACTTACTCGATGAGACGTGACGATTCTCACTCTTGACGGGAGACGTTTCTATTTTTAGTTTCGTCGTCTGACGTCGAATTTGAGATCCGTCTTCTTAGTTAGCTCACATTCGTCGCCACGAACACCACGATATTTATTTTATAATTTTTGGAGTTTATTTGACCACTTTTATAATTTTTACAAGTTTTATATTATTTTTAATAATTAATTTTTATATTAAATTCGGCCAAATAAAATTTATTTAAGTTTTAAACGTTTTAAAGAATTTTTGAGCCAATTTCCAGCTCATTTGGACCAAGTCAAATCCTTGGATGAGTTGGAGAAGTTTAATTTCAAATTTTAAATTATTTTAAACTTCTAATCCTATTAGATTTAGCCCTAGACCAAGTCAACCCATCTATACTATATAAGCAATCCCTAGCAAGACCTATTTTCCAAAGAAATTAGCCCTAGCCTCTTCCAAAACCAAAATTGGACGTTGCGACGATTCGTCGCAACGTCGCAGCCGTCGCATGCGCACGACCGGAGATTTCCGCCCCGTTCCCTCGGTCTGACCGAGGCCACCACCCGCACCCACCCTAGCCCGCACCGCTCCCCCGCTCCCCGCTCCGACCGAGGACATCTCTCGGTCTGACCGAGAGATTGCCCCGCCTCCGCTCCGCTCCGCAACGTTGCAACTGCAACGTTGCAACCCCCGCACCGACCGACGCTCCCGCCCGCACCGACCGAAGCGCTCCCCCGCATCGCCGCTTCCCCGCTCCGTTGCAACCCCCGCAGCGCTGCAGCCCGCTTCCGCAGTGTCTGACCGAAGAATTCCCCCGCAGCGACCGCTGTGACCGACGACCGCACCGACCCCAAGCGCTGCACAGCCCGTTCCCCCGCAGCGACCGATGGAGATCCCCGCATTTGGCTGAGTACGACCGAGAGCAAACGTCGCAACCCCGCACCCGTCGCATCGCTTGCCACCGTGGGCCCCCCAAGTTCTCCAGAGTTATTGTGGGTCCCCCAAAGGCCCCTAGGACTGCTGTGGGCCCCACCTAGGAGTGTTCTCTTCGACGACTTGCCGCGTACGACGTCGTCGCACGTCGTAGCCCGTCGTCGCACGTGCGAGCTTTGGAATCTGAAATCGTCGCCCGGGTTGATGCTCTGAACTTTCCAGCGAGGAAACTATATTGGAATCAGGACTTGGAGCGCGTTCTATTATTCCGACCCCCGGCGTCGCTACCCGACGCCGGTGTAGCTTTCGCGTCGTGTTGAGGTAACGCTTTGCACCCCTAGGACCCCCAACCCAATTGCATGCTAATCAAGACTAAAATCAGTATTTTCAAAGTATTTTAAATGTTTTAAATTCACTAATCAAGATTAATAATATGGACTTTAGGCCGGTGGACTTGTGCACGTAGATAATTGTGATTTTTGGACTCATTGGACGGTGTGCTCAGACGTCGTATTTGCAGGCAAGTGAAACTTGCCAACTCTTGTGTAGGGCCATGTTTTTAGGCCACTTCCTTGCTTTTAGCGTAAAAGAGACTAGCCAGTGAAATGATAGCTGGCTAGACGCCTATTTGATCTAGTTTGACAACGAAACTAGATCCGTCACCTAATTGATCTAGCTTGACAACGAAGCTAGATCCACCCTTTAAACTTGATGTTCATGCATACTAAACTGTCACGTTTACTTTCCTTATCTGTACGCACTTTTAACTGCCATGCATTGCATTCTACATGTCATCCAAGTTGAATATTGCATTCGTAGCACACGCTACATACTTGTACTTGCTTGTCCTGGCTAGGTGCACCCCTACGCCATACTTGTTAAAAACACTTCCTGGCTCGTGATCCAGAAGCGAGCATTACCGTTCGGGGGTAAGGCCCTGGCTCGATACACGTGGGATGGGGTAAGAGTAAAGCGGCCAATCAGCTGGGAGTCTGCCTGATCAGCAACTGCAGCTGTAAGGCGTAAACTCTGGGTGGGGCGGAGTTAAGCGGCCAATCAGTGTGAAAGAAAGTCATTTCAGCTGTAAGGCGTAAACTCTGCAAATGACATGAAAACGTGACTAGAGAAATCCTTGTAAATGTTATTAGTCTTGCCACACTTGCCATGCCATGCTAGCTACTTGTTGTTTTCTTTACCTGCTGCACTCATACTTAAACTGCCATGTCATTGCATCATGCTAGAACTGCTAGGTTGCTCTTACTTGTACTTTCAGTTTCACTTGCACAAGTCTTCCAGACTTGCTGACATGTGCCCCTTTCTCTTTGGGTGTCACATGTTAGACCCTGAGCCAGAGATCGTTGCTGTGTACGTGATGAGTCGCTGACGCTGAGTCTGAGTCCATGATTGCCAGGAGGATTTTGGTGGACACCGGTGACCTTGCTTTGAGTTTTGTTGAGCTTTATGTTGTTTTAGGCCTTTTGTTAGTTTTGTTGGTGCGTAGCACCGTCGTTGTACTTTGTACTTTTGTTGGCCATGTTTGGGCCTTTAGTCTCTTTCTTTTAGCCTGTGGCTTTTCTGCGATGTTGGAAACTTATTTTATGGATATTCTGAGATGTCTCTTTTGTCTCAACTCATTTTATTATTATCTTTGTTTCGTTCGCGTTGCAAGGACCTGCCGTTTTAAATTGATCGACGCTTATCGGACTTGCAGCCTTGTAGCTTCAAGTCTGAGCGGACCTTCTCACGCTTCGCCTCCATATTCTTGGGAAGCGGGGCGTGACACCAGCTGGGGGCCAGCGACATCCGACAGGGTCACCTTGGGCCTTGTGCCCCCAAGACGACCACGACTAGGGCTGGTGACCCTCCGACGGGACGCCAGAGGCTCGACAAACCTCTGTCGAGCCATCTGACCCCGCGAGGGTTCTCTGTCGACCGTCAAAACTTTTGAAGTTCGTCGACGGTGCCTCCGACGAAATTCGGGACCGCCGCAATATCTTCTTCTTCCTCTCATTCGGGCAAACTCAGCTACGCAATATTCGCAGCAAACCGCCGCTGGAGATGTCGGAAAAAGACATCAACGCTAGTGAGCCGCTACAGCTACAGTATCGGCTCGATCCAACCGATCCCGTGAGTCAGCCGCGTTAAGCAAGAGCCGCTAGCAAGCTGCTCAGCCGACCAGAGCCGGCTCGAACCGAGCCGTTGACCAGTCAACGGCTGCACAGTGCATCATTCTATTTTCGATGATTTTCTGGGCTATTTTTGAAGAAACTTCGCGTAGCTTCTGTATTTTGACGATTTCGGGCCCGTTTGAATCTCAAATTCAGAAGGAAAGTGCCAATGCCTAGATGACTCAGCCACGGATGCATTACCACTCATGCGACGACGTTTCGAGGAGGACGGAGCTCTTGGTGGCCTTTTGATCCAGGAGGAGGCGATGTGACGAGCACCAACACGCGGAGAAGCGCGCTCACGGACTTCATGCACCATCTTGAGGACAAGTTTGTTTTTCGGGTGCGGAGTAGTGTTGGGAATGTGGTTGCGGCCACACGAGTGAGAGTTTTGTAATTTTGGGCATGAGTGGCAAACTTGTAATTTTGAGAGTTGAGGGCATTTTTGTTAATATGGGAAAATCAGTCATATATATAGGAGTGAAGGGGTTAGGGTTAGGATATGAAGAGAATTGAAGAAAAAAGTAGAGAGTAGAAGAGTAGGGCTTATGAGTAGTTTAGCTTTAGATGTTGGAAGATTTAGTGCTTTATCTCGAATCAAAGCGTAGGAGAGCGGTTTCCTCTCGAATTGAAACTGCTTATCTTTGTATTTTGTGCCTTTATCTATAAAAATCATCTTTTTATCCCCCTCAAACCCTAGCATTTCGCCATTTCCTAACACATTATCAATGCAAGGCCAACTGTCCAAATTACCCCTTGTTCTTCTCTAAGCAATTCTTTCCCTTTAATGTCTGGACCCAATTTTTTTTGAGAAAAAGTATGAGTATATAAAATGTATACCCATCCATTTCTATACCATATCAGTTGTACCGTACAAGCCCTTTAAAAACTGCTCAAAAATTAGACATTACAATAACAACTATCCATTGCAAGACCATCCATACATTCCAAGTATAGAAACCCCAACAAAAGATAGAACTATATTGTTCAGCAGATAAAACTTCATAACAAAAATAAAACAAACAACCTCAATCTAGAAACCAATGCAAAGATATGAACTTGTTTAAAATACTACTACAGAATAGTCAATAGTCAATTCTTAAGCTTATGTTATGTTTAAAAAAAGAGAAAAAAGAGGAAGAACAATGTATGTTACTGGGGACTGTCAATGGTTTTTTTAGTTTTATTTAACCTTCTAATCAAAATAATATATTTTTAGCTTAAACAGATGCCTATGAAATTTTCATAAATGTTAGAGCTTTTGTGTTTTACTTGTCTTTGACATAACATACTGTTTGATCTCAATGAAAAATGTGGGTCTATTACTGTCATCTAGATATATTTATTGAAGATATATGTTGCTAAGATAATTATATGAGAAGTAATAGTAAGACTATGAATAATTTTTCCGGAATGCATTTTGTTATGTTAAGCACATCAGCAAAGTATGGTTTTCCTAATTTATAAGACTGTCATTTATCATGGTTGATAAAATAAGAGCTGTGTTTTCAATCAACTAGGATTTTGCAGCATTCTGGAGTATATCCTGATTACGCCAACGAGTCATCTAATCTTGCTTCAGGAAGACCAAATGTGCAGAATAAGACTTTGCTTTTTAATGATTGGTGGGGATCTGGCGTTGTCCATGCAAAAGTCTGGATATCAGATGGTAAAGACGCATACATCGGATCAGCCAATAATGACTGGAAATCCCTCACCCAGGTATTGCATTAGGTATATGAACCATGAAATTTATCCATCTGTCCAGCGATGCAATCTTTTTAGAGAGCTGATGGCTTTTGCCTGCATTAGCTAGACTCTCCTTATTGTAATCTTCGATTTTGAATCATATTGTCCTAACTTGCCTTCAAATTTGATCTAGGTGAAAGAAGTTGGAATCTTTCTTGTTGGTTGTCCTGGTATAGCCAAACAATTGGAGATCTATTTCAAAAACCTGTGGAAACTTACATCTCTCGATTCAACCGCTTACACAAAATTTGTGTGGGATGAACAATGGCAGGTTAACAGGAAAGTGCCTTGTTGGTCTCATTTCATCAATCCCAGAGAGAGATGCAGGTATACTAGGTTGCCTTCAATATCTGGTGTCAAAAATTTAATTTCTTTTGTTACCTTTTCTTGCCCAGATAATGTTTGATAATGTCTTGTCTGCGTGTGATACTGACATAATGCTATGTTATATCATCCCTAGAATAAATAATAGAGCCCGTTTGGGCTTCCTATAAACAAACATATAAACTGGCAGGGAGCCTTCTTCCTACTTTAATTATGAACTAGGAATTGCACGTGCACCAAGTGCACGGAGTAAAAACAACCCCCTATGCAAGCGCGGAAGCGAAAAGGAGCAAAAACTATGGGTGTGTGTGTCGGCATCGTCGGGAGGTAAATAGTGCGAAAGCCGGGGGCTAAAATGCAAAATAGTTGGGGTTAAAAGGGAAAACCCCCGGTGGCAAAATTGTAAAAACAAAGGGAGAATGGATTTTTTTTTTCCTGTGAGTGGGGGGAATCACGTGGGCTTGGGGATTTTTTTGTCTTTTCTCCTGTGTGTGTGTGTGTGTGTGTGTGTGTGTGTGTGGGGGGGGGGAGGGGGCAGGGGAGTTTTTCTTTTATTTTATTTTTCTAGTGGGGGCTTTCCCCACGGTCCGACGTGGCACTCACGTCGGACAAAACCGTGGGGGAACGCCGCCATTTGTAAGATAGATATAACATGCCAATCCTGACTATTCACCTTTATATCTTGATAGCTAATGTCCATTTGGCGGTTGATTATTTTGTTATACATGCAATATGTTTCTTCATGCGAGATGACCTATGTGCTATTTTAGAGGCAAAATCATATATTCAAACATCTGGCCATTGACAGAATTTGATCATCTAAGAAACTTGTAATTTATGAAATCTTTTTATAATATAATTGACCTTTTCTGATTTGTGAAGGTAAGAAGAAGAGCAACCTTTCCACTTTAAATAGTGCTCTCTAAGAAAATGACCTCATCCTTTATTACTTTATCTAATGAAAGAGTACAGAAAAAATGGGCCTTTGATTCTGGTCTTTGGATTATGCTTGTTTAGCCGATGGTGAGCCCTCTTTTTTCCCCTGCAAAGGTTGTCTAGTAGTAGGTTCTAGGGCATCATAGACGTTTATGTTATGATAATCCTTGTCAATTGCCTTGCCTAAATCCTAAAACGTAGTAGGAATTTTTTCCTGTTAATTTTATGTAAATGACACATGCCATCATGTGAACATTGCTTGGCTTGATTGACATTCAAAGTAGAAAGTTTGATTTTTCTGCGTAGCATGGTGGCAATGACAGATGACATCACATGAACGTTGCTTGGTTTGGTTGATATTCTACAACGATTACTTGATTCGACGTGTAAACTGCATATACTAAATTGGAACTGAATTTAGTTGCTTTGACCAGACGTAAGATCTTAAGTGTATGACACTACAGTTGAGAAAACATCATAACAATGTGCAGTGAGGATATTCTATTGCATTAAGCGTTTTAATGGTATCGTACCCGTTTCAGAGGAGGGGGGAATTATGTTATTCTACTATGTTTCTTTTCTTTTTTCCCATCCATACGTGGAGCAGAACGAGGAATCAAATAGTGATGTGACCACATCGACAAGTCAGGTGATAGGATACAAGAATGATCCACAAGGTCATTGAGCTTCTTCATAGCATTGAGTCATCTCTCTGCGCATGCATGTGCCCGCACTATTTGTTTTGCATTTGGTTTTAACTTAATTCCAGGGGTTTCCATATGCTATATGGTAGTCCTTGAAAAAAAAGCATTACGCTTGGTATTGTCTGTATATTGTTGAAATTTCTTACATTGTACCTGTGCCCTAGACTTCAGTTTTAAATATCAAATGCAGGCAAAATTTTCCTAGTTTAAAATTTTCGGTTAATATTGCGGACATTTTTTTTAACCAGGTCTCCTCTTCCTCACTATGTTGAAGTCCCACATGTAGATGGTTACCCGATACTGTCAGACCCTCGTATGTTCAGGATTCCTTTAAAAACTCCCGGATACAATATCTCCAGTTCACTGCATCATGCAAGCTATCTATCCTTCGCGCCACCAGAGGTAACTTCTTGAGAAGATCTGAGAATAAAATTATTGTTCCCGTGCATCAAAATTCTAACAATCCTTAATGGGGATGTTGTAAAACTGTAAGATGCATTAACTCATGCAAAACCACAAGCCACAAGCATGTCAAGTTGAAGTCTGGATCAATTTTTTCAACTATGGGCAAGTTAGTTGTGTTGAAACTTCAGTACACCCTCATATTTGCAACACAGGAGTGAACATAGTTGATCATTGTTTAAACTAGTATCTAGAAACAGACTTCGTATATGTGTATAACAATCACAATACATCCTGCAGCTGTCGTTCGGCAAGTTCCAGGCAGATGAACAGGCGTGGGTGGAGACGATCAAATCTGTCCAATCTGGGGGAACCGTCAGAATCAGTACCATGGATTGGCTTGGGCAATCACAATATGTAAAGCAAACAACGATCTACTGGTCATCCATCTCGTCTGCAATATCAGAGGTATTGAGAGTTCTTCCTCTCTCTTCTTAGGCCACATGCAGTACATCTGACCTTGGAGCATCTGAAAATGGATAGGTCATCTTCTCCAAAAATGCGACGGTCAAGATACTGGTAGCCCACTGGTCGCATTTCATTCAGAACACCGATCAGTACCTGAAGTCGCTCCTCTACTCCAACGTCTTATGCACGTCTTCAAACTTCAACCACTGTGCCGGCAGGGTTGAGATCAAGTACTATGAGGTTCCAGGGTATGAAGTGACGGGGGCGGCCATGGCCAAAGGAGCGCCAACGGGAAATCGATACCCAGGTTTTACGCGAGTAAACCACGGCAAGTATGCGGTTAGCGATGTACGGGCACATGTTGGAACCAGCAACCTCGTATGGGACTATTTCTACACGACGGCAGGCGTGAGCTTTGGAACTTATCATCCTGCTATCGTAGCACAACTGCAAGACATCTTTGATGCAGATTGGGATTCTCCCTATGCCATCCCAGTTGAGCCTGTGTCATTTGCATAAAACTTATTCATAGCGATGCATTTTTCAATCTCAATAAACATAGGTGAAGTAACAACTGACATTATTTATTTGAATCAATTGGGAATGAACATGGTTTGGTTACTGTTGACTTTGATTAATTTATCCCTTGCTCACTTGAGTATGAGACATGAAAACAATTGATTACTGTAACTATGAAATTATTATGTTGTTAAATTAGGAAATTAGGAAAGAACTCCAAAGTATAGACTTGTATGTATGCTTTGAGGTAGGAAACATTTGGGTTATCTTTCCCCAAATACCAACTAGAACAAGGTTGTATTTCGACAAAATTATTTCCAAATTAAAGGAGAAATTGATGGTTCAGCTGCCCATGTGTGGAACATGGGCTGCTTGGATTCTCATAATGGTTCTCTTTGACCGAGCCAATTTTTTTTCTCCAATGCAACGTCAGCGATTAATCAGATTGTAAGCCTATAAATAGAGGTCCCCGCAAGGATCGTATCATCCCAAGAAAACACAAGCTTCTCATCTTCAAGAGAAAGAGTAAGGAGGAAACCTAGAGAGTTAAGAGTGATGGATTTTTCCAGTGAGAGAAAATTACCACAGAGAGGAAAGTTACCCCAGAGAGGTAAAGGTTGTATTGAGTTTTTTTGCTGTTTACCTTAGAGTGTGTAAAGTTATTTCTAGTGAGAAATAGTGAAGTCCTTTTTTACTCTCCAATTTTTACTGTTTTAATGTGATCAGTACTTTTTACTGTTTTACTGTAATCAGTAAGTCTTCTAGTGATCAGTGAGAATCACAACAAGTGGTATCAGAGCCCAGGTGAGCTGGGTGAGAGAGAGACAAAAAAGGAGTGAAATTTTTGGCGAAGGGAAATTTTTTTTTAACATTATATTTTTTTCTCTTCAAAATTTCAATGGAAGAGTCGTCCTTATCTAGAGCTATGGTTAAGCTGACGGACATAAATTACACACTGTGGAGACCTCGAATGAAGGATCTCCTCAGTTGTAAAGATTTATTTGACCCATTAGAGGTCAAAGGAGTAAAGCCAGAATCCACCAAAGAAACTGACTGGAAGAAGATGAATCGAAAGACGATCGGTCAAATCCGACAATGGATCGATCACATCATCTTCCATCATGTTGCGCAAGAGACTGACGCATATGCCCTCTGTCAAAAGCTAGAGGACATGTACCAAGGCAAGACTGCTCGAAACAAAGCCTTACTAATGAGGCGTTCGATAAATTTGAAGCTACTGAGTGGAACTTCCATTGCGGAGCACAAGAGCGAGTTCCAGAGCCTGGTGAATCATCTATCTGCAGTGGAGTTACGGCTTGGGGATGAAGAGCAAGCACTTCTCCTTCTCAGTTCTCTTCCAGACAACTGGGAGACGTTGGTGGTCTCTCTCAGCAATTCGGCACCAAACAGCAAACTTACTATGTCTATGGTTAAGAATGCCCTCTTCAACGAGGAGGCCAGGAGAAAAGAAGCCGGCACCGACCAATCGCATGGCCTCGTGACAGAGGCTCGAGGGAGACAACAAGGAGGTGGTCGAAGCTGGGGCAGAGGCAGGAGCAAAAGCCGTGGTAGGTCCACAGACGGGAGGAGGCATATCTACAAGTGTTACCATTGTGGCATGGAGGGCCACATGAAGAAAAACTGCCGGAAGCTGTTGCGAGAACAAGGTCAAAATGGTTCTCAACAGAAGATGAAGGATGGAGAGGCGTTAGTCACTTGTACCGGAGAAGTGGATATATGCTCTATCTAAGAAGAGATATGCCTTCACGTTTCCAACCAGGACAACGAGTGGGTGGTTGATACAGCAGCATCATTCCATGCCACTCCTCGAAGTGACTTCTTCACCAACTACAAGGCAGGAGACTTTGGCATCGTGAAGATGGGAAATACATGTTCCTGCAAGATCGTAGGAGTTGGCGATGTTCAGATTCAAATGAACGTCGGCTGCACAATAACGATGAAGGATGTCCGACATGTGCCAGACCTCTGGTTAAACTTGCTATCGGGGACAGCCCTTGACAAACGGGGCTTCAACAACCACTTCAACAATGTCACATGGAGAATGACAAAAGGTGCCATGATTACTGCAAAGGGGCACATTTGTGGTACGTTATACAAAACTCATGTGATGATATGTACCGACAGCCTTAACGTGGTTGAAGGCGAGGCTACTCAAAATCTGTGGCACCAACGACTCGGTCACATGAGTGAGAGAGGGTTATCTCTCTTGACAAAGAAGGAGCTGATCGCAATCACTAAGGAAGCTGGACTAGATCCTTGTCAGCATTGCTTAGTTGGTAAGCAACATAGAGTCTCCTTCAGTTCTTCTTTAACAAGGAGGTCAGAGTTACTCAGTTTGGTACACTCTGATGTGTGCGGTCCCTTGGAGGTTGAATCGCTGGGTGGCAATAAGTATTTTCTGACCTTCATTGGTGATGCTTCTCGGAAGGTGTGGGTCTACTTCTTGAGGACGAAAGACCAAGTGCTCAACTTCTTCAAGCTGTTCCACGTCATGGTCGAACGTGAGACAGGAAAGAAGTTAAAGTGCCTCCGCTCAGACAATAGAGGCGAATACACTTCCAGAGCGTTCGATGTCTACTGCAGAAGTCAAGACATTAGACATGAGAAGATGATTCCTCGCACTCCACAACACAACGGCGTTGCTGAAAGGATGAGCCGGACGATCATGGAGAAGGTCAGAAGCATGCTCAGTATGGCTAAGCTACCAAATCCATTCTGGGGGTAAGCTGTTCGTGCCGCCTGCTACCTCATCAATAGATCACCATCAGTACCTTTGGATTTCGCGATTCCAGAGAAGGTGTGGTCTGGTAAGAATCCCTCATACTCCCACTTGAGGGTATTAAGTTGTTTAGCCTTTGCACATGTATCCAAGGAACAAAGGCAGAAGCTTGATGCACGTACCATTCCTTGTATCTTCATCGGCTATGGAGATGAAGAATTTGGGTACAGATTGTGGGACCCAAAGACAAAAAAGGTTATTCGGAGCAGGGATGTGTTGTTCCAAGAAAATCAGACAATGGAAGACATTGAAAAGCCCATGGTGCCTTCAACTGCAAGCTTAAGTACTGAAGACATTGTTCCAGACCCAACACCAATGCAATACGAAGAGGTGCATGAAGAAATACCAGAAGAAGAGGAGCATGTTGAACAAGACGTGGAAGAAGAGGCGGATGCTGAGCAGGGGGGAGCCACAACCCTCTCCAATATGTACTGCACCACCATCATCGCAGGCAAATGATGGTATGCCTCCTGAAGTCAACAACTCACAAGTACGGAGATCTGAACGAGGCCAGATTTCATCAACCAGATATTCAGAAGCTGAGTATCTTCTACTTTCTGAATAAGGGGAGCCAGAGAGTTTCTAAGAAGCAGTATCTCACAAGAACAAAGAAAGTTGGCTGCACGCTATGCAGGATGAGATGGAATCTCTGCAAAAGAATTTTACTTATGAGTTGGTCAAGCTTCCACAAGGAAAGAAGGCGCTGAAGAACAAATGGGTGTTCAAGCTCAAGAAAGATGGCAACGAAAAAATGGTGAAACACAAAGCTCGGCTGGTGGTCAAAGGATTCCTTCAGAAGAAAGGTATTTACTTTGACGAGCTCTTTTCACTTGTTGTGAAGATGGCTTCAATCCGCGTCATCCTCGGGTTGGTAGCCAGGTTAAATTTAGAGCTTGAGCAGATGGATGTCAAGACGGCGTTTCTACATAGAGCAGCCAGAATGTTTCGAGGTTTAAGGCAAAGAAAACCTCGTATGCAAGCTGAAGAAGAGTCTGTACGGCCTCAAGCAAGCACCACGACAGTGGAACATGAAGTTTGACTCATTCATGATGAGTCAAGGCTACACAAGGACCGCTGCAGACCAGTGTGTTTATACACAGCAGTTTTCAGACGGTAACTTCGTTGCATTACTTTTATATGTGTACGATATGCTGATCGTTGGACAAAAAGCAATAAAAATCGGTCAGCTGAAGAAGGAACTCTCCAAGTCTTTTGATATGAAAGACTTAGGTCCGGCTCAACAAATTATGGAAATGCAGATAGTCTGAGATATGAAACATAAAAAGCTATAGCTATCTCAGGAGAAGCACGTTGTAACGCGTGATCAAGAGATTCAAGATGGATCATGCCATCCCAGTTAGCATTCCATTGGCCAACCACTTCAAGTTGAGTAGGAGGTCAAGCCCTTCATCCAAGAAAGAGACGGAGGAGATGTCATCGATACCATATTCTTCAGTAGTTGGGAGTTTGATGTATACAATGGTGTGTACACGTCCTGACATTGCCCATGCGGTGGGAATGGTGAGCCGATTCCTTTCTAATCCAGGAAAGGGATATTGTGAGGCGGTCAAGTGGATTCTTCGATACCTGAAGGGTACTTCAAAGGCATGTCTGTGCTGGAGAAGCTGATCTAATCTTGGAGGGCTATACAGATTCAGATATGGCTGGAGATCTTGATAGTAGAAAATCTACATTAGGATTTGTCTACACTTTTGCAGGGGGAGCTGTGTCCTGGTAATCAAGATTGCAGAAGTGCGGTGCGCTATCCACAACAGAGGCGGAGTATCTTGAAATTACAAAAGCTGGTAAGGAAATGTTGTGGTTAAAGCGATTTCTCCAAGAATTAGGGATCAAGCAGAAAATACAAGGTACATTGTGATAGTCAAAGTGCTTTAGATTTGAACAAGAATTCGATGTATTATGCTCGGACAAAGAATATCAACATACAGTATCATTGGATACGGGAGGTGATGGATCAACAGCTGTTGAGACTAGTGAAGATCCACACGAAGGAAAATCCAGCAGACATGTTCACAAAGGTGGTGACACTGGAAAAGCTAGAGCTGTGCAGAGACATAACTGGGATGGTTGTTAAATGACAATCACTTCAGATGAAGCTGGAGGGGGAGAATTGATGGTCCAGCTGCCCATGTGCAAAACATAGGCTACTTGGATTCTCATAATGGCTCTCTTTGACCGAGCCAATTTTTTTCTCCAATGCAACGTCAGCGATTACGTTTTGTATCAGATTGTAAGCCTATAAATAGAGGTGCCCGCAAGAATCATATTATCCCAAAAAAACACAAGCTTCTCATCTTCAAGAGAAAGAGTGAGGAGGAAACCAGAGAGGTAATAGTAAGAGATTTCTTCAGTGAGAGAAGATTGCCCTAGAGAGGGAAGTTACCCCAGAGAGGTAAAAGTTGTATTGAGGTTTTGTTTTTTTGTGTTTACCTTAGAGTGTGTAAAGTTATTTCCAGTGAGAAATAGTGAAGTCCTTTTTTACTCTCCAATTTTTAATGTTTTACCGTAATCAGTGCTTTTTACTGTAATGAGTAAGTTTTCTAGTGATCAGTGAGAATCACAACAGAAATTCCTTGGGTATTACCCCTTCATCTTCTTTCTCCTCAATCTGGTACACCATCCCAACAAAGGCTAAACAGAAATCTCAGTTATTAAATTTGCAAATAACCAACATTAGATGAGCTCCAAAAACAAAAGAACGACATGAGAGCTATATCAACCACATGCAGAAAAGCCGTCTTTGAAATCAGGTCCCATCCCAAATTCGGTTCAGCAATAGAATCAAACAAGACACATCTCGAACAAAAGGCTTCGAAAGAAAGACGTGAAAACCCAACGAAAACAATGTTCATTTCGAAGTCTTGCAGAACATCATCAACATCTTCCTATGGGCGACAGAACAGCCTATTAGTGGTTCCTAGAGCTTCAAACAGACGAAAGAATATAGAATAACAAATATACGAGGGTGAAAAATGAAGATTCAATCTACAACATGTTTTCCAGAATTTCCCAAGCCACTGGCATGATCTTCCAGATACGAGCGCACTGTTCTGCATACAGAAGAATAACATCCATGACACACATGGCTTAATGATCTTGGTCCACTAATGCCGTCCCTCTCAACCCGCTCCATGCTCCTCGATTTTGTTGTGAGGCAATGGAGCATAGCAGCAGAATCAAACAAGAATGCTGATCAGATGCTCAGGAGAAAAGCCAGGAATTTTGTTTTGTTCATGCAGGTGGATCAATTGGCCGCACTCTAGGAATTATAAACTCAGCAAAGATAGGATAGTGAGATGATGGATAAAAACCGTCGATATTATCATTGACCACTTCACAGGATGCAGGGATTAGAGAGCGGCCCCTGAAGAGAATCCAGTCGATATGCAAGTCCTGAGTTTGGCGATCCCAACAGAGGCATAAAGCCCTAAATATCAGCTTTAGGAACTCCATGGCACCTTGTTTATCACCTGCGACGTATAAAGGTCAGCTTGCTTCGGAGAAGGAAACGCTTATAGGGAATAGTTCCGTATTGGATATGTAATAAGAGGGTATTCGGTATATAAGAGTACAGTTGAATTCAAGAATTAATCGTAACCATATTTTTGAGGGAGAAACTGTGCTAAACTTTACCGTAAAGCATTCCAATTGTGGGCATTACACCCTTTATTTTGGGTACATACGGGTAAATGTGCATGCATAAGTTCTCAGCTCTCATGTTCTGAAACATGTGCACGTGTGTGGAGGATGGTATCCATGCCGTTAGATTAGGCAATGCTCTAAATAGGTGAATTGGCTCCTGGTAATATGCGACTATCACAGATTTCCCGTCACCAGTACTGGTCATAACCTGTGATTTCCTATTAAACTGTGCATCGTATGCTCACATTTTTGTCAATGACATGAGCATATGATCTAGTAGTGTAGCTAAATACAGCTGGGAATTAAAGTCCAGCATATCTGGATAAAACATAGTAACTGAGAGAACCTATATAAACAAGCTCCATTTTGACTCGTGAACATCATGTATCACCATGGGGAATTGCAACACAGCAGAATACTCCAAGAAAAGGAGAGTTAGTTACCTTTGAACCCATGGTATGTGCGTATAAGCGAGACATTTTTTCGCACACGAGCACTTGGCCAAGCATCTCTCATATCTCCAGCGACACCATGTTCTCTGTAAGATCATGGAGAACCATTATTTACTGAGAATTTAACATTAAGTACGACAAAATGTCCCAGGTTCACAGACTAAAAGTAAATCATGTGTGTCTGGGAGGAGAGGAGAGATTATATTCAATGAAAATGATCATATCCTTAGTGGACCCTGATTGATCCCAATGTGCAGAAATATACCATAGAAAATTTGGACCGCAGAAAAACAGAAGAATACATGGTATAATAAGGCCAGCAAAACAATAGGTATTCAGTTATGTGGACGGTGAACACATATATAAGACTGATGATCCAAGAGGAAAATTAGAATAAGCAGATGGCTAGAACTAAATTTTCGATGCATTCTTAATCAAAAGTGGACTACCGAAACAACACATGGAACCATCAAAATGATCCACCCGTGTTCAAATAAGTATTGATTCCCATCAAAATGATCCACCCGTGTTCAAATAAGTATTGATTCCTACAAAGTAGTTGACCACAAAACACGGATATGGACATATGACATGAATATGACAAAAGAAAATAAGGACACAAAATCCTTGACAAGTAGGGTACATGGACACAGAATATCAATGCATCTCTCTCTCTCTCTCTCTCTCTCTCTCTCTCTCTCTCTCTCTCTCTCTCTCTCTCTCTCAGCGTGCCCTCGAACATGTCTACGCATACAATACACATCAAACTCCTAGTGACCAGGGCATGTTTTATTAAAGTTGAAAGAAAAAAATAAAAAATTAACAACTTCAGTCTATATCGTTTGCCCCCCCCCCCCCCCCCCCCCCCCCCCCCAGGCGCCCCGCGCACAAGGGGGGGGGGGGGGGGGGGGTGTGTGTGTGTGTGTGTGTGTGTGTCCAATCCAATACCTAGCCTAAATAAGCTTGACATGGTCTTATGCGTCTCATGTGTTCGCAACATCGTGCTGTATCTCACTTATGTTAAGTATCTCTTTTGTGTATGTTTAAGCAATATATGGCTTCAAGGTACCTAACATGCACCCCTAAATTTTTTTATAACCCAACACAACCTGAATGCATGATCGTTTAGTTTATCTAAATTCAGTGGGTTTCCACTGTGTGCCCTATACGTGTTGGCAAGTATTGATGTCTGACATGGACAAGAACTCATTTTTAGGTGCCCATGCTTCATAGGTACTATACCATCGACGGAGCACAACTTTAAAATAATTAGTATAGAGGTGCTTAACAGAAAAATTCACTTTAAGCTAATTGTACGTGGTAATGCAGAAATGCACTAGATTACCATTGCATGGTATTCAGCAAATAACTAAGCAAGATGAAGTTGTTCATGAATGTCACATCAGTGAAAAGAACTTAATATTGACGCAACATCTAACTAACTTCTATTTCCTTTTTGAGCTTTGAAAAGCCACATCAAATTAACAGTTATAAAAAGTGATGTAAACAGAAAAAAAATCACTTTAAGCTAATTGTAAATGGTTTTGCAGAAATGCACTAGATTAACATTGCATGCTATTCAGCAAGTAACTAAGCAATATGAAGTTGTTCGTGAATGACACATCAGTGAAAAGAACTGAATATAGAAGCAACGGCTAGCTAACTTCTATTTCTTTTTTGAACTTTGATAGGCCACACCAAATTAACAGTTATTAAAAGTGATGTAAACAGACAAATATGGGGATAATTTTTTAAATATATATAGAACAGAGATTATAGTGGCGTGTTGAATTTGCTTCTGAACTTGAATCTGAAAGTGTTGTATCAATATAGTTCTGCGAGTCACATAATTTGATGAGTAAGTTGCAATGGTTGGGTGGAGGGAATCCCCAAGCTATCCATGTAAGTCTCTAATATTTAGTTAATAAGATTCTTCATAGATTTCTCTCTGTTAAACTCCATCAGACACATATACACAGGAAAAGGAAGAAAGAAATAAGAAATGAGAAAATGAACAAGATAAGATAGAAAAGGGAAAAAAAAAAGAATATCTGCCATCAGGTGTCAATTATTGCAGAGAAATGGAATAAAAATGAGGAAGTAGAAAAATGGAAGAAAAAGGACGAAGTAGAATGAGAAAATGAACAAGATAAGAGAGAAAAGGAAAAAAAAAGAATATCTGCCATCTGGTGTCAATTATTGCAGAGAAATGGAATAAAAATGAGGAAGTAGAAAAACGGAAGAAAAACAACAAAGTAGAACAAGCACAGTCCAAGGAAGAGATAAACTTCAGAATAGGCAGGTTAGCCTCTAATGTCGGTGTAGCAAATTGCACAAGGGGGATGCAGATGGCATAAAGATAGAAGCTTGCAGTTGTTAGATGTATATGTATATACCCCCTTTGTATAGGGTCTTTCGTGCTTATTTCCCATTCCCTGTACTCTATATATATCGGGCCATTGCCCTTGGAATAATACAAGAGAGAGTTTATTCCTAACATGGTATCAGAGCTAGGTTTACCCTAAACCCTAGCCGTCTTTTTCTCTCCCGCAAAAATCCAAACACAGAGCCGCCGCCGTGAGTCTGACTTCCACACCCCCCCCCCGCGTCGACTCTGTGTCTTCCTCGGCAACAATCGACTCTGTGTCCATGCCCCCCCCCCCCCCCGCGTCGACTCTCTGTCTTCCTCCGCGTCGACTCCCCCGCGTCGACTCTGTGTCTTCCTCGGCAACAATTGCCCGCCCAGATCTTCGTCTGCGACTTCCTCGGCAACAATCGCCCGCCCCGTCTGCAACTCTGTGTCGCTGCCACGCCCGCCCAGATCTTCTTCTGCGCCTCTGTGTCGCTGCGACTCTGCGACTTCCTCGGCAACAATCGCCCTCCCCCGCGCCGACTCCGTCTTCTTCTGCGGCTGCGACGGCTCCGCCTCACCCAGATCAGCCTCTGTGACGCTGTGACGGCTCCGCCTCACCCAGATCACCCAAATCAGCTTCTTCCTCTGCCACGCCCCCCCCCCCCCCCCCGCGTCGACTCTGTGACGCTCCCCTGTGACTCTGTGACGCCGCGCCCCTGTGCTGCTGTCGGCCGCCTCGCTCAGATCTTGCGCCTGCGCCGCTGGCCGCGCGCCACGCCCCGGCCCTGAGCAACGCCGCGTCAAAGAACCGCCGATGTCCGCGCGCCTCGCCCAGACGCACCGCGCCCACTACCGGTGCCCTCTACGCGCGGCCGCCTGCCGCCTGCCACTGCCGGTGCCCCCTATGGCGCCTCCTACGGATTTACCTCTTCATCATCATCATGTTGCTATCCATAGGTGTTCGTTGCTTTTTGATGGCCTTAATTATAAGGAGTGGGTACCGCACATTCGTCTTCATATGCGCGGTCATCGCCTTTGGGACCTCCTCACCGGCGATCGTCCTTGTCCGCCGCGACCGGTGCTTCCCAACGAGACATCACTCCCTCTCACTGCTGATGACACCGCCACGAAGGCGGCAACCGATGCGTATGCGATTGCTGTTGCTGCTTATTCCTCTCAGGATGTTCTCTATCGGCGGTGGTGTGATGACGATGCTCGTGCCGCCAACATCCTCATCGCTAGCATTGATGTGTCCCTGACTGACGACATTGTGAGTTTGGCGACGTCTCAGCTGATGTGGGATCATCTTCGCTCTCACTATGAGCCTACCGGTGACTCCCTCTACCTTGCTGTCGTCAGACAGGAGCAGGCTCTTCAGCAGGGTGATGCCACGGTCGATGAGTTCTATGCACAGATATCTGCTATCTGGCGTCAGCTCGACTCTTTGGGACCAGTGATCTGTCGTATCTGCCAGTGTTGCCAGCATCAGCACTCCCACCTGCAGCTTCGTCGGGTCTATGACTTTTTGACCCGACTTCGGCCTGAGTTCGAGCAGATACGTGCCCAGCTGCTTGCCCGTCACCCACGCGTGACGTTCTTGGAGGTCCTTGCTGCTATTCGTACTGAGGAGACTCGTCTTCGTACTGCTGGTCTTTTGTCCCCCTCTGCTTCTGTTTTGGCGACCCGTGCTCCTGCCTCTTCTGCTCCTATCACACCGGATCTGCCTTCTGCTACAGCACCCGTGCGAGGTGCCACCAGACGTTGCACCTACTGCCACCGAGACAGACATGTGGAGGCGCAGTGTCACAAGAAGCGGAGGGATCAGGCTGCTGCCAAGAGGAAGAATGTGACTGACACTGGGGGTTTCCCCTCTCAGAGGAGCACTGCCCCGTCTGATACTGAACAGGAGCTTCTCACGTTATTTCGTCGGATGTCTGCTTCTGGGGCATCAGGCTCTGCTTCTTCTGCCAGTCAGCCTCCAGATACTGCGACCCCATCTTCCACCACCTCAGGTACCTCTCCTTGGATCCTTGACTCTGGTGCTTCATTTCATATGACTCCTGACCCTACCACTTTACATACCATTAGTACTCCCTCCCGCTCTGTCACAGTTCTCACTGCAGATGGCACCCCACTTTCAGTTACTGGGCTAGGCACACTTTCTAGTCCCACTTTTCATGTCCCTGTTGTGTCCCTCGTTCCAAAACTCACCATGCAGCTTATGTCGGAAGGCCAACTTACGGATCATGGCTGTCGTGTTATTCTTGATTCTGACTCTTGTTCTATCCAGGATCGTCGCACGGACACTCTAGTTGGTTCTGGCCCCCGCAGGCGTGATTCTCCGCGTCTTTGGGAGCTTGACTGGCTTCATCTTCCTTCCGCTGCCTCTGCCAGTCCTCCCATCACCACTATTGCCTCCGCCTCTGCTGCATCCTCCACCGGTTCGTTTGCCCAGTGGCATCATCGCTTAGGCCATCTCTGTGGTTCGCGTCTTTCTTCTTTGGTTCGTAGAGGCTTATTAGGGTCTGTCTCTGGTGATATGTCTTTAGACTGTATGGGCTGTAAACTAGGCAAACAGTTACAGCTACCTTATCCTACTAGTGAGTCTGTCTCCCAGAGTCCCTTTGATCTAGTTCACTCAGATGTATGGGGTCCGGCCCCCTTCGTTTCGAAAGGGGGACATCGCAACTATATTATATTTATAGATGATTTTTCTCGCTACACGTGGATATACTTTATGTCCTCTCGTACTGAGGTTTTGTCTATCTATAAATCTTTTGCTACCATGATCCGTACACAGTATAGCACTCCCATTCGGGTTCTTCGTGCTGACTCTGCTGGAGAATACTTATCTCGGCACCTTCGTGCCTTTCTTGATACCCAGGGCACTCTCTCACAGTTTTCCTGTCCTGGGGCTCATGCCCAGAATGACGTTGCTGAGCGCAAGCATCGTCATTTACTTGAGACTGCTCGTGCCCTTATGATTGCTTCCTCTGTTCCCCCTCAGTTTTGGGCTGAGGCTGTATCTACTGCTACATATCTCAGCAACATGCAGCCATCCTCTCCTCTTCAGGGTGCGATTCCACTTGAGCGCCTTCCTACACCACCTCCAGATCTACCGTCCTATCCTGAGCTTCGTCTTTTTTGTTGTGTCTGCTATGTCTTGTTGGCCCCTCGTGAGCGTACCAAGTTGACAGCCCAGTCTGCTGAGTGTGTCTTTCTTGGATATAGTGATGTGCACAAGGGATATCGGTGTTGGGATCCTGTAGCTCGACGGATGCGGATTTCTCGTGATGTGACTTTCGATGAGTCTCGTCCCTTCTTCCCTCGTTCTTCTTCATCTTCCAGTTCGGCTTCCATTGTTGAGCCTCTCTTGTTTCTCACTTTTCCTGATAGTCCACTATCCACCATTCCACCACCCATACCTCCATCACCTGTGCCCTCGCCTCCACCACCAGTGCTCCCTGTGCCTCCGGTCACCTCTGCACCTACCCCAGGACATGTTTCTCCCTTTCCTCTTCACTACACTCGTCGTCAGCGAGTCGAGGATCCTCCTGCAGTGCCTTCTCATGAGATGCCCTCCATCACTGGTGACCCTCCTAAGTTGCCCTCTTCCTCCAGTGACCCTCCTCGTTACCACCTTCGTGATCGTGAATCACTACGCCCTCCTAGTCGGTTTACTTCTCTGGGTGCTATTCTTGCTGAGCCGACCTCTTATCGGGATGCCGCTGCTCACCAGGAGTGGCAGCATGCTATGGCAGAGGAGATTGCTGCGCTTGAGCGTACTGGTACGTGGGATCTTGTACCCCAGCCTGCCCGTGTTCGTCCTATCACGTGCAAGTGGGTTTACAAGGTCAAGACCAGATCTGATGGTACTCTGGAGCGCTACAAGGCTCGTCTTGTCGCACGCGGTTTTCAGCAGGAGCATGGGATAGATTTTGAGGAGACATTTGCTCCTGTTGCTCATATGACTACTGTTCGCAGTCTTATTGCTGTTGCTGCTGTTCGTTCATGGACTATTTCCCAGCTTGATGTCAAGAATGCTTTTCTCAATGGCGTTCTTGATGAGGAGGTTTATATGCGGCCACCACCTGGTTATTCTGTCCCCGAGGGCATGGTTTGTCGCCTTCGTCGCTCTCTATATGGTCTTCGGCAGGCTCCCCGTGCTTGGTTTCAGCGGTTCTCTTCTGTCGTCACTGCTGCTGGTTTTATAGCGAGTGATCATGATCCTGCTCTTTTTGTTCATACTTCATCTCGTGGTCGGACACTTCTCCTTTTGTATGTGGATGATATGATTATCACTGGAGATGATCCCCAGTTTATTGCTTTTGTGAAAGCAAGGCTGAGCGAGCAGTTTCTTATGACAGATCTTGGCACTCTTCGTTACTTTCTGGGGATTGAGTTTTCCTCCACACCTGATGGCTACTATCTCTCCCAGGAGAAGTATATTCAGGATCTTCTTGATCGGGCTTCTCTTGTTGATCAGCGTACCGCTGATACACCGATGGAGCTGAATGTACACCTTTGCTCTAGTGACGGTGAGCCTCTTCCGGACCCCACTCGGTATCGCCATCTTGTTGGCAGTCTGGTCTATCTTGGGATCACTCGACCGGATACTTCATATTCCGTGCACATCTTGAGCCAGTTTGTTTCTGCACATACTCAGCTCCACTACAGCCACCTTCTTCGTGTCCTACGTTACCTGCGCGGGACCAGCCACCGTCGATTGTTCTTTCCACGCTCTGGCCCTTTACAGCTCCATGCTTACTCTGATGCGACTTGGGCCAGTGATCCTTCTGATCGTCGGTCTCTATCTGCCTATTGCGTCTTCCTGGGTGGCTCTCTCATCACTTGGAAGACCAAGAAGCAGCAGGCGGTTTCTCGCTCGAGTGCAGAAGCTGAGTTGCGTGCTATGGCCTTGTTGACAGCAGAGATTATTTGGCTACGTTGGTTACTTGAGGATTTTGGCGTCCCCATTTCCACACCTACTCCTTTGTTGTCTGACAGTACAGGTGCCATCAGTATTGCTCGTGACCCGGTGAAGCATGAGCTCACCAAGCACATTGGTGTGGACGCCTCTTTTACGCGTTCACAGGTACGGGATAAGGTTATTGCTCTCCAGTATGTGCCTTCTGAGTATCAGCTCGCGGATTTCTTCACAAAGGCCCAGACTAGAGCACAGCACAGCTTTTATCTTTCCAAACTCAGTGTTGTTGATCCACCATGAGTTTGAGGGGGGTGTTAGATGTATATGTATATACCCCCTTTGTATAGGGTCTTTCGTGCTTATTTCCCATTCCCTGTACTCTATATATATCGGGCCATTGCCTTTGGAATAATACAAGAGAGAGTTTATTCCTAACAGCAGTGATAGAAAAGATGCACTGGTGTGGCAAATATAACTAAAATATAAACCCACAAAAGGTTTTATTGTTATTTTCAGGTCTTCTGCAGATTGGATGATCAAATACAATTTGAAGGCTTGGAACTTTTATCATCATTCAATAGGAAACGAAACATCTGAAATTTACATCGCTAATCCAAGCTACTGCATCCATTTTTCCTAATATCATATGCCTAAATTTATAAGGGTGTTCCTTGAATCAGAGTAAAGTATATTACTTGATCCAGTATAAATATCAGTTATCAATTTCACTTTAGATTTATCATGCATACTGGTAACCTTCAACACCTGGTATCCCTTTGAAACACTATCATGAACACTGATGCGGATGCACCCCCTCCGAGCCCGCCTCCACTTCCTGATGACGCGGTCTCACCCATCGTGACGTACGTGCGGCGCAGGAGGCGCGGGATCGCGACTTAGTGGGTCTAGTAGGTTAAGGGGTATTTTAGTCCTTTCAGGCTAAATTAGTAATTCCCCATTTTCTTCTATTTATTAGGGCTAGCCGCCATTGTTAGGGCTATGCTTGATTTGTGAAGAAACTCTTTAGGCATCATTGAGAAGGTTCTTAGGCTTTGATCCGACATTCAAAGCTAGGAGATAGGGTTTCGTCTCGAAGGAAACCCAACTTTATCTGTAGTTCTTCGCATTTCTTATCTATAAAAATCCTCTTTTTACATTTTTCCTCGTTTCGTCTCGAAGGAAACCCAACTTTATCTGTCGTTCTTCGCATTTCTTATCTATAAAAATCCTCTTTTTACATTTTTCCTCTTTAAAATATATCGATTTGATTGATTCGATCCCCGGATCGTATCAAATTGGTATCAGAGCGCTACGATTTCATGGCAACGGGAACAAGGGCTTCCGTGGATGAGAAGATCCAAGGTCTACGCGACGATCTCAATCACGAGATCGAGGGTTTGAGGAAGGCGATGGAAGCTTCGATCAAGGATCATGCACACACCCAAGAGGACATTCAATCGGAGCTTCGAATCATGAGAAGGGAAACCGCGGAGACGGGAAGGGATCTTAAAAGTTTGAAGGAGGCCACGTCGGCGATTCCGGCGATAATGGAGTTGTTGCAAGGTTTGACCAAGGAGAAGGCGGCGGATCGCGACAAGGGGAGAGCAACGGAAGAGATCCAAGGCGATTCCGGCGTCGATTCGACAAATCAAGGACCCCCAAGCCACGGGGAGTCACATGCGGCGGCGGCGGCTACAACCCTAGCCGGCGGGCTAGGGTTTGGCGCGACAGGGCCCGGATCTACCTCCACAGGCCCTGTCGGGCCTAATTGGGGGCCGACAGACCCGCCCGGCCCAGCCACGGCCTGGACGGGTCAGGCCGGCCACCCCCGGCCCTCGGCGCCCCAAACTGGGGCCGCCGGAGGGCCGGCACCCCCTGGCGGGGGTGCCCAGGGCCCGCCGACCCCCTTTGGGGGTCTGGCGAGCCGCGCGACCCCCGCCTGGGGGTCGGCAGCCCCAGGCGGGGGCGGCACAGGAGGCTCGGCCCCTGTTTGGGGCCGGGCGGGTCCGCTAGACCCCGGGCATGGGTCAGCGGGCCCGGGCGACTTCCCCAGTGGCGCGGCGAGCATGGGGGGTGTTTGGCGGTGTTGCGGGGTTCGTACCCCAATCTGGAGGAACTTTGGGGGCAACAAGAGGCGGATGGGCCTCAGGAGCAGCTATTGGGGCCCCAGCGGGCCAGTTTTGGAGAGCAGAGACCATTCCGCCTGGGCCGAGGCCTAATTTTGCACGGCCGCCAGAGTTTCCGGGGCACTACTACCAGCCCGAGGCGTGGGAGAGACCTGCATGGCCAGAGGAGATGTACGGGATTGACGGGGAAGGCCCGAGGGAGGCTCGGGGTGGCGAGATGGTCAGGGGTGGCGACCGAGGCGGAGATAGGGGGCAGCTAGGCGACATCAACGCAGATCGGCGGTTGATGAAGCTGAAGATGCCGACCTTTGACGGCACCGACCCTGATTGGTGGATATACCGAGCGGAGAGGTATTTCCAGGTGATGGGTCTGACGGAGCAGGAGGTCCTGAAGGCCATCGGGATTTACTGTGAGGGGAAGGCTCTGGCCTGGTACCGGTGGAAGATAGCACGGTCCCCCTTTCGGACCTGGGAGGAGTTGTCAGCAATGATCGTGGACCGATTTCAGGAGACGGCAGGGGGGATTTCTACGAGCAGCTGTCGGCCCTGAGGCAGGAGGGGACCGTAAGGGACTATGTAGAGAGGTTTGAAATGCTGAACAGTCGGGTGAAGGGGGTTACCGACGAGGTGATGATCGGGAACTTCATGAGGGGGCTGAAACCGTCGATACGAGCTGAGTTGAGGATGCAGAGCCCGGCTACCTTGGAGGACGTCCTTCGCTTAGCACATAAAGCGGAGGAGAAGCACACAGAGGATAGGCGGATACGGGGCGCTTGGGGGGCACAGGGCTCCCGCCCCACTCCACCAGCCACAGCACCGAGACCACCTGCGGCCGTTCCCGAGACTCGAGGAGAGGGCCGCCCAGCTACCCTGGGGCGGCGGATGACGGAGGCCGAGGTGAGGGAGAAGAGAGCCAAGGGGTTGTGCTTCCGTTGCGACGAGAAGTTCACCCCTGGGCACAGGTGTGCGAGCCGCCTGCTGCAGATCACCATGGTACCCGATGAGGAGGGGTACGTGGTTGAGGATGAGGAGTCTGAGGAGGAGCCACCGGTAGAGGAGGAGAAGTCTCACCTAGACTTCGCAGAGGTATCCCTGAACTCTGTGGTGGGGTTCACCCCGAACCACACCACGAAGTTGTCAGGGCAGCTGGGAGACACGGCGGTGACGGTACTGATCGATAGTGGGGCCACCCACAACTTTATTTCCAGCCGGGTAGTGGAGCGACATGGGCTACAGCTGAGCACCCTGGAGAAGTTTACCGTTCTGCTAGGGACGGGAAAGATGGAGGAGAGTAAGGGGCTCTGCAAGGGTGTATGCCTGACCTTGCAGGGGGTCCAGATTATGGAGGACTTCTTGCCATTGGAGTTGGGCAACGTGAATATCATCTTAGGGGTGCAGTGGCTGAAGAAGTTGGGGGAGATGAATGTGAATTGGAAGCTCCTGAGGATGGAGTTCCAAGATGGGGAGAGGACCGTCGTGTTGACCGGGGACCCGACCCTTTGCTTTTCATTGGTGGCCTTCAAGGCCATTACTCGGGCGTTGCGGAACGAGGGGGAGGGGTTCCTTGTGGAGTACCAGGGGCTGGCAGCGGACCGTGAGCAGCAGCAGGAGGAGACCGCGGCGGAGGTCGAGCAGGTACTGGAGCAGTATCAGGAGGTCTTCCAGGACCCGCAGGGGCTACCACCATCCAGGGGGCACGAGCACGCGATTGTATTGAGGGATGGGGCAGCACCAGTGAGTGTACGGCCGTACCGGTACCCGCATGTTCAGAAAGATGAGATAGAGAGGATGGTGCGGGAGATGCTGCAGGCTGGGGTCATCCAGCCTAGTGTGAGTCCTTTTTCGAGCCCAGTCTTGCTGGTCAAGAAGGACGGGAGTTGGAGATTTTGCGTTGATTACCGGGCGCTGAATAAGGAAACTGTCGCTGACAAGTTTCCTATTCCGGTGATCGACGAGCTGCTGGACCGTGAGCAGCAGCAGGAGGAGACCGCGGCGGAGGTCGAGCAGGTACTGGAGCAGTATCAGGAGGTCTTCCAGGACCCGCAGGGGATACCACCATCCAGGGGGCACGAGCACGCGATTGTATTGAGGGATGGGGCAGCACCAATGAGTGTACGGCCGTACCGGTACCCGCATGTTCAGAAAGATGAGATAGAGAGGATGGTGCGGGAGATGCTGCAGGCTGGGGTCATCCAGCCTAGTGTGAGTCCTTTTTCGAGCCCAGTCTTGCTGGTCAAGAAGAAGGACGGGAGTTGGAGATTTTGCGTTGATTACCGGGCGCTGAATAAGGAAACTGTCGCTGACAAGTTTCCTATTCCGGTGATCGACGAGCTGCTGGACGAGCTTCATGGAGCAGCGATCTTCTCGAAGATCGACTTGAGGGCCGGGTACCACCAGATTTTGATGCGGTCTGAGGATGTGCCGAAGACTGCCTTCCGCACCCACGAGGGCCATTATGAGTTCAGAGTCATGCCTTTTGGCTTGACGAATGCCCCCTCCACGTTCCAGGCCTTGATGAACAAGGTTTTCCAGCCCTACCTGCGGAGGTTCATTCTCGTGTTCTTTGACGATATCCTCGTCTACAGCAGGAGATAGAGATTTTCCAGCCGTACCGGTACCCGCATGTTCAGAAAGATGAGATAGAGAGGATGGTGCGGGAGATGCTGCAGGCTGGGGTCATCCAGCCTAGTGTGAGTCCTTTTTCGAGCCCAGTCTTGCTGGTCAAGAAGAAGGACGGGAGTTGGAGATTTTGCGTTGATTACCGGGCGCTGAATAAGGAAACTGTCGCTGACAAGTTTCCTATTCCGGTGATTGACGAGCTGCTGGACGAGCTTCATGGAGCAGCGATCTTCTCGAAGATCGACTTGAGGGCCGGGTACCACCAGATTTTGATGCGGTCTGAGGATGTGCCGAAGACTGCCTTCCACACCCACGAGGGCCATTATGAGTTCAGAGTCATGCCTTTTGGCTTGACGAATGCCCCCTCCGCGTTCCAGGCCTTGATGAACAAGGTTTTCCAGCCCTACCTGCGGAGGTTCATTCTCGTGTTCTTTGACGATATCCTCGTCTACAGCAGGAGCTTGGGGGAGCACTTGGGCCATTTGGAGGTGGTCTTCCGGGAGTTGTTGGCGCAGCAGTTATTCGCCAACCGGAAGAAGTGCAGTTTCGGCCAGGCACGGATTGAGTACCTAGGACATGTGGTGTCAGCCAAGGGTGTAGCCGCTGACAGGTCGAAGATAGAGGCCATGCTGGACTGGCCCGTCCCTACTACACTGCGAGCTCTCCGAGGATTTTTGGGACTGACCGGATATTACCGGAAGTTCGTTAAGGGGTACAGTACCATAGCCTGGCCCCTTACCGAACAGCTTAAGAAGGACGGATTCCATTGGGGGGAGGAAGCCACCAAGGCCTTTCAGGCCTTGAAGGTGGCCATGACGACCGCACCAGTTCTGGCTTTGCCAGACTTCAGCCTACCTTTCGTGGTGGAGACCGATGCGTCGGGATACGGGTTGGGAGCGGTGCTCATGCAGGAGGGACGACCCATCGCCTATTTCAGTCACGTGTTGTCAGCTAGAGCACGACTGAAATCGGTGTATGAGCGAGAGTTGATGGCCATTGTCCTTGCGGTGACAAAGTGGCGGCCATATCTGTTGGGTCGGGAGTTCGTGGTCAGGACAGACCAGCGGAGCCTCAAGTACCTGTTGGAGCAGCGGTTGGTTACTGAGGAGCACCAGCGTTGGTTGTCCAAGCTGGTGGGGTACCGGTTCGCTATCGAGTACAGGCCAGGGTTGGAGAACAAGGCAGCTGACGCCTTGTCTCGTCGGGAGGAGAGCGTGGATCTGAGGGCTTTGTCACGACCTGTGGTTGGACTGGGAGCCCATCTTTCAGGAGGCGGAGAGTGATGAGGAGCTGGGACGGATCCGCGAGTTGTTGCAGCAAGGACAGGAGGGGCCGACCGGGTATTCCTTGCAGGGGCGCCGACTGCTGTATCAGGGGAGGTTGGTGCTACCACGGGCTTCAGGCTTCATACCCGTCCTCTTCCAGGAGTTCCACGGGTCGGCGACGGGGGGACATTCCGGGGTGCAGCAGACATAACAGAGGATGGCTAGAGAGGTGTACTGGCCCGGAATGCGCAGGAGGATTGCTCAGTTAGTAGCGACTTGTGACGTCTACCAGCGTCACAAGTACATGGCCATGGCTCCGGCAGGACTCCTACAGCCGTTAGAGTTACCAGAGAGAGTATGGGAGGAAGTCACGATGGACTTCATCGACGGGCTACCGCGGTCCGAGGGGTATTCGGTGATCTTCGTCGTAGTGGACCGTCTGAGTAAGTATGCCCATTTTATACCTTTGAGGCATCCTTACACAGCGGTCACGGTGGCCACAGCGTTCATTCGAGAGGTGATCCGCATGCATGGGATCCCGGGGTCTATAGTGTCCGACAGGGACCAAGTATTTTTGAGCGGGTTCTGGCGGGAGCTCTTCAGGGTACAGGGCACGGTCCTAAAGAGGAGCACGGCGTACCACCCGCAGACAGACGGGCAGACCGAGGTGGTGAACAGATCCATAGAGACTTATCTGCGGTGCTTCGCCTCGGACAAGCCCCGACAGTGGTACAGGTGGTTGGCATGGGCGGAGTATTGGTACAACACCTCGTACCACTCTGCCGCAGGGACGACTCCCTTTCGGATCCTGTATGGGCGAGACCCACCGTCCTTGCTCCGATTTGGTGACAGGCAGACACCGGTGTCGCAGGTAGAGGCTTACATGGGGGACAGGGATGCGATGTTGGAGGAGCTCCGGTGACACCTCTTGAGGGCACAGCAGGTTATGAAGGCCCGGGCAGACGGGCATCGGAGGGAGGTCCATTTTCAGGAGGGCGACATGGTGTACCTCAAGTTGCGACCCGATAGACAGAAGACATTAGCTCGGAAGCAGAATGAGAAGCTAGCTGCTCGCTACTACGGACCCTACCAGATTGCAGCCAAGATTGGGAAGGTGGCGTATCGTTTACACCTGCCTCCTTCCTCGAGGATACATCCGGTGTCCATGTGTCGCAGCTACGGAGGGCGATTGGAGACCAGTCAGCGACGTCGACGCTGCCACCTTCACTGACGGAGGACATGGAGGTACTGCTGGAGCCATTGGATGTGCGGGCAGTTCGACAGGGGCCAGGGCGACGCAGAGAGGTTCTGATTTACTGGGTGGGTCTGCCAGATTGTGATGCCACGTGGGAGGCGTATGACGTGGTTCGGGAGCAGTTTCCAGATTTCCACCTTGAGGACAAGGTGGCTCTTTTAGGGGGGGTATTGATGCGGACGCACCCCCTCCGAGCCCGCCTCCACTTCCTGATGACGCGGTCCCACCCATCGTGACGTACGTGCGGCGCAGGAGGCGCGGGATCGCGACTTAGTGGGTCTAGTAGGTTAAGGGGTATTTTAGTCCTTTCAGGCTAAATTAGTAATTCCCCATTTTCTTCTATTTATTAGGGCTAGCCGCCATTGTTAGGGCTATGCTTGATTTGTGAAGAAACTCTTTAGGCATCATTGAGAAGGTTCTTAGGCTTTGATCCGACATTCAAAGCTAGGAGAGAGGGTTTCGTCTCGAAGGAAACCCAACTTTATCTGTAGTTCTTCGCATTTCTTATCTATAAAAATCCTCTTTTTACATTTTTCCTCGTTTCGTCTCGAAGGAAACCCAACTTTATCTGTAGTTCTTCGCATTTATTATCTATAAAAATCCTCTTTTTACATTTTTTCCTCTTTAAAATATATCGATTTGATTGATTCGATCCCCGGATCATATCAAACACCTGACATCGAATATATTCCATCCTCATGAGTACTCTCAAAAGAAAGTAAAAGAAAAAAAAGAAATCACATGAGATTAATAACGACTGGAATACTCAGAACAAAAATGAGACTATATCAAAACAGTTCCAGGAAAAACACATTAATTATGTCTTTCAGAGTGAAGAAAAATCACATGGAAACTACAGTTGTTCCTTACAACATTACTATGTACCTAAAACCATAAAATTCAGTTCATGATTGACACCTGAATGTGAATTTCATCTCTCACAACATACCTAGATCTCCCAAGCAAAAACCGACCTGTCGTCGACTCTTTTTCTGTGTTGAATCCTCCAGAATACACAACTGGTAAGTTAGGAGGCAATGACGCTATGTGTTGCCATGTGAGCAAAGCGCTACGTCTGCGTGCACGAGGACTGAATTCATCAAGATGTGTATTTACAATCTGGAAACTGAAACCTGGGGGTTCAACTCTCTTGAGTTGAAATGTGTAGAAATCAGGTCAAGGTAACAGTAAGTTTCATGATCATACAAGATACAAGATAAAATGATAATATACTACACAATAATGTGAATCTAAAAGGATATTGCCCATGTAGCAATACATGGCACTGTTGATCCCCATGACAAACTTCCTGGAACAGAGGGTGATTCTGACAGCCAAAATGTACCACCTTCAAGAAGCTCCACCTTCATCAAGCACAGTTTTAATTCTTCAAGGATGAGAAATTATATACTTCATGAAGTCCTTGGTTACCATGTACCATCAATTGTATCATGACAAAAGTTCTCAAGAGCAACAACTATCTATGGCAGATGCTAAGACAGCATATGTTACCTTTTCCTTATCATAGAATATCATGCAATGTTCATCAGAGGTGTCTTGTGACCCTTTCCTTGAAATCCCAAACTGATCGTAACCTGGACAATTATAGAAGCAGCATGTGGCTTCAGCATCATCTAACTTCAATATTTTGTCATTGAACATCATACTTCTGAATGACTTGAAAAGCCATTAAGCAATCACAAAAACTCAACATATGTCACATCATATAGGTTGATTATAGGGGATTTGTGGACCCTTCTGAATAAACTTTTGAAGTAGAGAATGTTGCATTTATGGCTTGAATCGTTTTCACAAGCACTCATGTAAGGAAGGGAAAAGGGAAAAGAGAAAAAAAAAAGGCAAAAGGGCAGAGTTTAATCTCACATCGAAAAGATGGATTCATGGTTTAATAGGATTGGACATAAGATTCCGATAGGTGTTTTGACGCAGGACAGAAGAGGAAAATTATGGTGTGAATTTGGAGTAGAAGAAAATTATGGATTTGATAAATTTTCGGGCCTCGCACCCTAGAGGTCCGATGATCACCGACTAACATGCCGCGCAAGCAGATGTTTTTCAGACTTCATGCCCAGGCAACCAAGCCTACTCTCGTGATCCAATACAAAAGATTTACATTTTTAAGAAACACAGTTTGACAAATAATTGATGCTGCTGATAAATATCTATCATTGAAATATTCGACTCGGTTAGAATCATCACTATGGCTTGTCGAGAACATATATGATGCATGCAAATTCTATTAACTCTACTAAATAAAATAAGTTTGGAGCCTTTATATAATTTTACAACTTGACTTTGCAAAGATTACATCCGAAGTGAGACTAAAATACCAAAATAACTTAAGTTTTAAAATAAATAAAAGACTCAAAACACTCAAACTCTCATAAAATACCAAAATACCTAAGACTCAAAATAAATAAAAGATTCAATAGGACTCAAACTCTCATAAAATACACAAATAAAAAGATTAAGGATAACTCAAATAAAATCTAAATGACCCCAATCTTTAATCTAATCCAAATTAGATCATCATCATTCTTCCTGTTTTGAAAACTTCACCACCTGATGATGATATGAATAGTACAATAGGATAAAACAACATGATTAGCTCCGTGGTGGTACATGCGAAAGACAAATAATGAATGATATTGATAAATATCTTTTATCAAGCTCTTGTAAAAATATTTGACTGAGTCTTATCAAGATCATCACTATATGAAGTTTGTCGAGAACACCTATATCATGAATGCAAAACTCCTTATTGGGTTTAGGATAAATTTCTCTGGTAAACGCTAATCATCTCGCCCATTACTACAAATTCCTGCAAATTCATACAAACGTCATACAACTAAGGCCTATCTAGCATAACTAAGGCCTATCTAGCAAAATATGTGTAGCATATATTGGTACAACAACATACCAGATGCTATCCCGATAGCTGAAAAACCGTATAAGTACTAGATAACGTTAGATTATAAAATATGAGTTTTTCATGTAATGCTATAAGGTTGTGAGTAAGATTCAGCTTTTTAATCTCATCTTTTTCATAACCGACTTGATATAAGGTTGTGAGTAAGCTTCAGCTTTTAATCTCATCTCTTCCATAGCTGACTTGACTAAATTTGTATAATTACACATTTTGATGTAGATAAATATAATATATATCCTTCACCAATCTTTCTCACATTTAGGTATGGTAGCTAGGTACCTAATGATATGTACACGAGCACTAAATTTCTCTGGATCATCATCTTCCTCACCAGCACCCTCAGGTGAAATATATTCTTTTTCAATTAATCTATCTTCATTAGTAACCTCTCTCACAAGTAAGTTCATATTGAGACACTGACTAGTAAACTGATGTCAAAGCTATACTATTTGAAACATTACATCCCTTTAAGTTTTTGTTCTAAGGATTCTCCAACCTTAACATTTCCATTTGTCTACTTAGTGATAATAGTTATAAGTTTAGTCATGATGTTATTTGGCTGCTTTTAAAAGTATGCTTTCTATCATTGGTGCTCTTGTTGACTTCAAATGTAAGGCTAGATTGAATGCATGTTGTATAATGTATATAGTGATAGGAAGCATCTCACGTCTAATATCTACTCTCAAACTAGAACAAAATCTAACAAATGATATATTAAGGATCTTCTTATAGTTTACTCTTAACAAATAAATCATTGAACTTAATCATGTACTCTTCCATGAACATACAAGACGTATATCATTCAATTGTTCTAGGAGACTATCTTCAATTGTTCTAGGAGACTATCTTCATAGATAGGATGCAGATATTTTTCTTTTAAGTTTGACTCTCATTTCATTTAATGTATGTATATAGGTCTTAAATGTTCTCTTTGTTTTTCTATCGTTGTTTAGAAAAATTTTATAGATTATATCAGTTTTATTTTAGCAAATTGAACTTTTCTCTCGTTTGATATCGGTACCATTCGAATGCATGTTTCATCTCTGCTAGCCAATCTAAAAGGATACGATGATTATATGGTTCATCAAAATTGAGAGCATCTATCTTAATCCGGTATGTGATGTTATCTCACCCAAAATTATCCTCAAAATTATCTTATCTCCTATCATTTTTGATTTTTATTATTCCCACTTATAATCATTTTGTTATCGGGTTCATCGTCAAACATGCTTTGTGATTCATCCTTAAAATTTAGTTTTTTTCCAACTTGTTTTCTAAGGCTTTTAAGCGATCTCATGTTCGGTTTATATCAGTTATAAGCTCTAGGTATATCTTTTGAAGTTGATTTTTTAACCTCTGAATTGAATTATCTTCCATATCTCATCCTAAAATTTGTCACTATGTACCAACACGCAATGTCAAACAATCACACGAATGCACATGCAAAATCTTAAACACTAATTAAAATAAACAAAAATTGAAATCTTAAGGTTCATATATGCTATTAATGCAATCCTAAATAAGCTGAAGCAATACATAGATCGTGATTAGAAAATGATGCAATTATCAGTAATGTCAACAAATCTGACAAAATTAAATAAAAAAATATTCGAAATTCAATAATTAAATATTTGACCAGATTAGAAATTACATGGAGTAAATATCAATTTTGAAACACCATATATGGTCTCTAAAACTTATAGTGATTTAATTTAGATGATTAGGATAGAAAATGTCATGCGAAAAGCTTTAAAACAGCTAAAATAGCCAAATACGCTCAAAATACCATGCAGAGAGAATCCCAAAAAATAGTAAAGCTACAGTGTAGCAACCGTGACTCGATGTCACCAATGGTTGGTTGAGTCGTTAACTGGTCAACAGTAGCTAGATGTGGCTTGGGTCGGTTCCCTAGCTCGAGTGCTTCAACTCGGTCGACTCAAGCTAAACCGATGAACATTGTAAGCTTGATTGCAGCTCGATCGGCTCGGGTTGAGCTAGTAAACAAATCGGTGGCTAGAAATCGACCGGGCTCGTTTGTGCGACTTGATGACAGAAACATCTCGTCAAAGCAGCTGTTACTGTAGCAGGTTGGCACTTGTAACAAAATCAATTGATTTTATTGATGCTTCTCATCGAATCTGGTAGCGTTATATATGGCAGACAACATCAGAGTTGATGGAGTATAATGTGGCATGCCGATGTTAAATCAATGGCGGCATTTTTGGTGGCGGCTAATGAAGGCGATGACGTGATTTCTAACGTTGGAGATGTCGGCATGGTGATGCTACCTATGATGGTAGTAGAAGCAGAAGCAGTGGTAGATGTGAGAGGAATCTAAGATTTTGGGTCAGGATTAAGGTTATGGTTTGAAAGGGGCAGCGACGGCATGGTGAAGATAAAGAATATGTAATTTTTCCTATCTTTTGTTTCTCTTATTTTTGAACTTTTTAAATTTTGTTTTCTTCTCTCTCTATATCTAATTTTGATTTTTTTATCTTAAACCTAATTAATGGAAAAGAAAAAGCGGAAGAAGAAGAAAATAAGGAAAATGCCATGTTTAAAAAGTGTGATGGGGATTTGGGGGAAATTAAGGGTTTGATAAATTTTCTCTCCCCAAGATATAATGATCACCACTCACACGCCTCACACGTGTAGATCTTTCAAACTTCACACCTATGCAACCAGCCCACTCTCACATTTCAATGTAAAAGATTTAAATTTTTAAGGAACACAAACGTTACCCCAAATTTTCTTAAATTCTATTCAACTCTGCTAGATAAAATAAGTTTAAGGCATTTATATCTGCTTACAACTTGATGTTTTAAAAGTTATTCTAATGTTGGACTAACATACCAAAATGACTCAAAATAACTAAAAAACTCAAAAGTACTCAAACTCCTATAAAATGCCAAAATAATTAAAAGACTGAAAATAAATAAAAGTTTTAAACGGACTCAAAACTCCTATAAAATACTCAAATAAAAAGACTAAAAAACTCAAATAAAATCTAAAAGACCTAATCTTGAATCCAAACCAAATTGGATCCTCATCATGTTTTATCTTTGAGATCCAATTAAATCTCATGATTATTTAACTGTACATTACAAATATCCAGAGATGTCTTTGTCATAACAAGTGGTATCAGAGCATGCTGTGAAAACTGTTAAGTTATTAAAAAGCATTAAGGTGTCACTACAGTGCAAGGGGTAACACAACTTATGTTACGGACCATTGCCATAGTATAGAGCTATAGTATAGTGCAGTCAGTTATCAGCTCCACGTATTGGTGGATATTAAAGGATAATTGAGACAACATACACAGCTAGTAATAAGTTGCGGACGATATATGTATGAAACGAGAAATGTTTTAAGCATACCCGCTAGTTGTTGGGCAAGACAAGTGTATATCTGCTATGATACAGGTTTTAGTCATACCTGTTGGGAAATCTAGTCCCACCTTAAAGTGGTTTTGATGATGATCACACCAAATGTTGTTATGTACTAATTATATTGCTTAAGTGTGTAGGTTGTGCAAGCTAATCGAAGCTCGAAACATATTCCACGAGAAGAACTATAACTACACGCATAGAAGATGAAGATGGATTGAGCTCACATTCCACGTCTATGTTCTGAAGCTTTAGTTTAAGCACAAGTGGAGATCGAAGATGAAGCTCAAAGGATGTGCTCAAGCTAAAACTAAAGAGGAGCTCAAACTCAAGTGAAACATATGCAACTAGCTCAAGCTCAACCATAGCTTCAAGTTCTTCATAGAGTCTAGTGTGAGTTGTTTTTTATTTTTCTTAGGATTATGTCAAATCCAAGAAAGAATATGCACACGCACACATGATTTTCTAAAATGTTTTTAAAACTCATTTTTAACTCATTTGATCATATTTTCCATAGAAGCTAAGTTTCAACTTGTAGTCAACTACAAACACCCAGTAGTTCACTACCCTGATTTCTATCTTCTCCCTGAAATGTACTCTGGGAGTCGACTAGCAAAGTTAGGGAGTCGACTACCAGCTGTAGCAGAGTTTTTCCTGAAATCTCTCTGAGAGTCGACCACCAACCTTGGGAGTCGACTACCAGCTGTGCGACCAGACTTCCTTGATTTCCACTCCCATTTATTCCTAGCCAATTCTTTGGGCTGAAGTCAAACCTCATTTGAAATAATTCAAATCCTCTCTTAGCTCTATAAATATAGAACCATTGAGATCATTTTCTTCACACAAAAAATTCTCTTGAGCAAATTCTCTCATAATTCTTCAAGATCAAAGCTCTCAAAGTTCTTGCTCTCAAAGTTTTTTTAGCCAAAGCATTTTTAATTTCAGATCTTATTTCTACGATTAAATTTCTAATTCTTGTTTTAAGATCTATTTTTCTTTTGGCTATTAAAAGTGTTTTCAAATCCTCTACTCTCAATTTTTATATTTCTTCAAAGGATTTTTGAAAACATATCTTCTTGATCACAACGGATTAATTCAATATTCTTTGCGTGATTAAAGGAGAATTTCCTATAAGCCACTTAGAGCATTAATTGCAAAATTCTTACTTGGCTATATGTTTTGTGGGTGTAAAAACCAATCTCAACTAATTCATTGTGGTGTATTGGATCTGATCTTACTTTGAGTCCCTTGGAGATAAGGGTGTTGGAAATCCTTATTGTAGGCAATGAGTTTGTAAAAGTCCTCTGCTTGTGAGTCAAGGAAAAATCATTGTTGTAGGCAAGGTGGTTATAAATCTTGTTGGCGGGAGGTGGTTTGTACTATTTACCGATAATAATGGATTAAAGCCCGACAAGAGTTTCGGGGACTGGACGTACCCAGATTGTGGGGAACCAGGATAAAAATCTGTGTGTTTGCTATTGTTATTTATGTATTTGCAATTTATTATTTCCGTTGTACTTATTTCATTGATGCAAGTATTTGTTGATTAAGATTAATAGTTGGTAATTCTATATTAATCTTAGGGAGAATTCTAGAGGTAAAGTTTTAATTTGCGAAAACACTATTCACCCCCTCTAGTGTTCTCTTTGACATCTCAGTATCCCAACACTTGGTATCAGAGCAAGGTTATAGATGGCATCAACTTTTTAACGATCAAATTATGGATCCTGGAAGAATCGGATGCGAATGTACCTTCTCTCTATTTCTTATAAGCTATGGAAGATAGTGAAGAATCCTTATGAAGCACCCACTCTTGAGGAAGAAAAGCGGACCAATAAGGAGACGGACAAAATGTCTCTAAATGCCAAGGCGGTCCATTCTATATTGCGGCCTTAACACAACGGAGTACAACCGCATCTCCATGGCTACCTCCGCACACCAAATATGGAAAATCCTTGAGATAACACATGAAGGTAACCAAAAAGTTAAATCGTCAAAATCTTCTCTTTATGTTGGCAGGTATGAACAATTTATGATGGAGAAAGACGAGAACATAACGGAGATGTACATGAGATTTACGGAGATCGTCAACACACTTGCGAGATTGGAAAAGAAGTAAACACAAGAGGATCACGTATGCAAGATACTTAGATTACTCACTTCCGAATGGCAATCCAAAGCTTCGGCCATTGAAGAAGGCAACGGCACTTCAAAGCTAAACTTGGAGGAGCTCATCGGCAATCTAATGGCGTATGAACTCCAACTGCAAGAGAGAAAGACCAAGGAACACGGTGAAAAGAAAAAAAACCTTGCATTCAAAGCCACATCGGATATGGAGGAGTTCAATGATGAAGTCAATGATGAGATGGAGAAACAAATGGCACTCATCTCCAAAGGATTCAAGAAAATCATAAATGCACGTAAGTCCTACAACCGTAAGTTCAATTCCACTAATGATATATTTGTTATGAATGTAATAGGCCAGGTCATATGAAGAATGAGTGTCCTCTAAAGAAAAACAGAGATAATAGAACGAAGTCGTACAAGGGCAAAAGGCCAAACAGAAAAGCATTTGTGGCTTGAGATAAAAGTGGTGGTGAATAGGATTCCGATAGCTCATCATCATCCGAAATGAAGGAGAAGCAAGCAAAAGGAATGAGAAATCCTATATGTGCTTCATGGCACGAGGAGACCCAAAGGTAAAATTCTAACCCTAACTCTAGTGATATCGATAGTAGCGATGATGAGGAACTTGATTATGAGGAGGAATTTCGTAAAATTTATGCTTTATATGAGGTCCAACTCAAAGAGCTTTTAACTCTAAAAATATGCATAAATCTTGTGGTTCTAATTCTACTAATCAAAAGCTAGAAAAGATTAGGGAAGAGAACCTAAAATCGATTAGCAACAATAAGGATTTAATTGAAAAGAATAGGTTGCTCAATGTAGAACTTAAAGACCTAAGAAATATGTTTAGAGACTTAGAAAAGAACATGACCGCTATTAAGGCAAAACACGCAGACTTGGTTAATAATGTAGCTAAATTCAATACGGGTAAAGAAAAATTAAATAGCTTGATTAGCTCACAAAAACCATCAACTAGCAAACATGGCTTAGGTTACAATGTGACTATTCAAAATGCTATGATTTCTCTTCAAGCTAGAGTTCATAAAACTGAAAATAGATATGTCAAAGTTTGGATTCCCAAAATTGGAACCGTTCAAATGAAAGACAATTACATTTCTAGTTTTATGAATAATGTTCATTTTGTAGAGACTATAGATTTATTTATGGGAAATCTCAACCCAACTGGGTTTGATTCCATCTTGGTTGATAATTATATTATTATGTATGACTAATCCTACGGACCCACAAAGAAAGGATACCAAAATTATAAGGGATTAGTAGAAGAGCTCCCAATGAATCTCAAGTTACATGCATGAATTAAGGGGGAGACCCAACTTCAATGATGCAAACTTTGAGGGGAAGCCTACGTAATTTTTTTTCCACTTGGTATGTATACTCTTATATATTTTTATGATGACAAGGGAGCAAAAGTGAAAGCAAGCAAAAACATGAATGAATAATATATGATAACCGCATCTAAGCAGTGGGAGTAAGTACACTTACTCATTGTTTTTATAATCATATTATTTATATGTTTTTTATTTGGGTGTCATCATCAAAAAGGGGGAGAGCGTTGGGGAATCTAGTCCCACCCCCAAAGTGGATTTGATGATGATCACACCAAATGTTGTTATGTACTAATTATATTGCTTAAGTGTGTAGGTTGTACAAGCTAATCAAAGCTCGAAACATAGTCCAAGAAGAACTATAACTACACGTATAGAAGATGAAGATGGATTGAGCTTACATTCCACGTCTACGTTCTGAAGCTTTAATTTAAGCACAAAAGGAGCTCGAAGATGAAGCTCAAAGAATGTGCTCAAGCTAAAGCTAAAGAGGAGCTCAAACTCAAGTGAAGCATATGCAAATAGCTCAAGCTCAACCATAGCTTCAAGTTCTTTATAGTCTAATGTATGAGTTGTTTTTCACTTTTCTTAGTATTATGTCAAAGCCAAGAAAGAATATGCACACACAAAATGATTTTCTAAAATGTTTTTAAAACTCAGTTTTAACTCATTTGAGAGCATATTTTCCATAGAAAGTAAGTTTCAACTTGTAGTCAACTCGTTTGAATATTTCTCATTTTTCTACTTTTAGTAATATTTTTAGTCACATATCTATTGTGGTAAAGCCAATGTTTCTTATAAGCATATTTAAAGGCATTAAACTTGTTTATTTTTCAATTAGATATTAATTGAATGAGAATTTCATGTGAAATTTTGTTTATCAACTTAAATCTTCTACATGGGAGTGCGAAACTGGGCCTGGTTGCCTGAACATGAGGTTTGAAAAACCTCCGCATGTCAGAAACGCAAGTCGGTGATCATCGCTTTGGGATGTAAGGCCTAAAACCCTATCAATCCCTAATTTTGTTTTTCCCAAATCTCCATAATTTCACTCTTCCATCTTTGCATCAAATTTGTTATCTTTTTTCCACTTTTTCTGTCTTCTTCGCCAACTTCTTTTAGCTTTTAATATTAAAAAAGAGAGGGATAAAAAAGAGAAAAAACAATCCAAAATGGGTGAAATCAAAATCATCATTTTATCTTCTAAGCTACCCCCCTTTTGTCTCACATCCTAACACTAAAATTAACCCAAATGTCACCACCGCCGTCCTCTTGCACCATCACTGTCGTCGTCGTGACAGCCTTCCTCCAAGGCCGATGTCGTCAACATAGCCTTCCTCCAAGGTCAGCATAGCCTTCTTCCGCAATTAACGTCACCGTCAACCTCTTTCATCATCAACGTCACCGTAATCTCCTCATCCCCCCTTCCTCATCACAATCGTTGTCATCAACCAAGCTCATCGCTATCATCGTCGTCACCAAAACACCTTACTATTGTTGCCGTTAAATCCTGAAGCTACTGACATTGTCGTTGTCATCTTCTGTAGATATCACAACCATCGTTGTAGACCACCAAGACGCCCATAAGATTTGCCACATCCCACTGACTCCAAAGCATCCAACATCCGACAAACAATAGCCTCGAAGAAATTCCCAAATTTTGATTGATGTTGATCGATCCGAATTGCTATAATAGCGACTCGACAAAGTTGAATACAAGAAGCTCAACCCAAGCTTAAGCCAATCCTATTCATCGGCTAGACATGAGCTGACATTGTTCATTAGCTCACACCCGAGTTGACCCAAGTCGACCAAGCTAACTGAATAGGTGACCAAGCAGCATCACCATTAACCAAGCCACATCATCATGAGATATCGCTACTATAGTGCGGCTTCACCATTTTTTCAAGGAATTAATTCTGATTTTTCGATACAGAATCTTTAATTTTGGTGGGTTTCAACCTTTTTTAGCTTTTCGGGCAGAATTTTTGACCATATTCATCTGGGTCGATTCTCTATGAGCCCTGGAGACCTTACGTGATGCATCAGAAATAATCTTCACTACATATAACTATTAATATTAATCTGATAAAAATTCTTGCTAAATTTCAAAAATATGTTTATTAAATTTTGTTCAGACTAATTGTTATCACTATTAATTGCATAACTCCTTAGTCTCGATTTATGTGTGTGGATCAGTATATTTAGGATTGCTTTTTTAACATATAGATTTGAATATTTTGAATTTTATTTTGTTTTATTTGCATAATTAATTCACGCATATAGGTTGTATTTTAGATCTTGCATCAACATCCATGTGATTACTTGATATGGCATGCTTTTATGTAACATCTAAATCATATGACCAGACATGGATAACAATTCAATTCATAAGTTAGAAAGTCAACTTCAAAAATTGTCCTATAACATAAAGCTGACATAAACCGAACAAAAGACCTCGTAAAACCCTAAAGAACAAACTTTCAGAAGAACGAAACTTTGAGGATGAGGAACAAAACATATTTGAGGATGAACATGCTAAAAGGATAATTCAAAAAAGGAGCAACAGAAATCAAAATACTCAGAGATGTAATGATATCTTTAAGGATAACTTTGAGCCAGATAATATCACACACTATATTAGGATAGATGCTCCCACCTTTGATGACACATACAACCCTCAAACCTATCAGATTAGTTAGCAAATATGGAATATTTCTTCAAGTGGTACCATTTATCAAACGAACGAAATGTTCAATTTGCTAATGTAAATCTTATAAGGTCTATTAAGATTTTCAGAACATCTGTAAAGATAACAAGAGATAAAGAGCATCTAAGACATATATATGTATGGAATAAAATGAAAGCTAAGCTAAATGAAACGACCGCATCCGATAACAACTGAATGCCCTACCGTCAAGCATGTCTATGGAAGAATATATGACTAAATTTAATGACATGATAGAAACGAGCTTTAAGAAGATCCTTAATATACACTTCTATATTTTGTTCTAGGTTAAGAATAGATATTATGCATGAGATACTTCCCTACAATGTAGATAATATCCAACAAGCATTCAATTTAACTTTAAATTTAGAATCTATAAAAGATTCCATAAACAAGAAGCCTACTTTTAAAACCAAGAAACAACCTAAGCAGATAATTGCGAAGATGACTAAGTCTGAAACTACTGTTGTTAAAGAGGCAAGTGAAAATGTAAAAATTGGAGCTCCATTACAGAAAAAACCTGAAGTGGTGCAATGTTTCAAATGCTATGGTTTTGACTATTTTGATAGTCAGTATTCTAATAAGACCTTACATGTAGGATAAATTAGTAATGATGATGGATTAATCAAGGTAAAACACATTCCACCTGTCTATAAGTACAGATTGAGACGTGGTTCATTATATGTATATAAGATCAAAATAGTGCTGATAGATAAGCAAAACAAAAGGTTTACCAAGAATCAAGATTGCATTTTCATTACTAAAAGAAACTCATTTAGTCAGGGGAAAAACCAGTGAGAAATCACATCAAACAAACCTGGCAAGCACTGCTGTAGGAACTCCAGCTGCCACTTCAAGCCTACAACCAATTTTTTTTTGAATAAAGTAATCAAACTATTACTCAAATCAGCACTATTTTTGTTCGTCTTTAAGATGAAAAGGGCAAAGAGGCGATCGATTCGATTTCGATCAACCTACCTTGCTGAGTGCAGAGGATAGTAGGGGAGTAGCTAGTGATGACGCTGACGCAGATCTCCCTCCTCTTCTCCCACGAATTAGGGCTCTCGCTCCCCTGCTCACCTTCTTTAAGATTCAGCGTCATCACCGTGATCGAAACCCCACTCATCTTTCTTTGATTCCAATCAAATCAACAACAAATTCCACTCTCGATTCATTTGGATTCAGCGGAGATTTCTCCTCCCAATCTCTAGTCTCTTCTGCTTCGAATGAAATAGATGATTTTTTTAATTTTTCTATGCCCTAACTCTGTACTTTTTTTTATTTTTTCCTTTTTTTTCAATCGAGAAGAGAGAAGCAGCGGTAGAAAAAGAAAGAGAGCGCGTTTTGAAGAAGAACAGCAGTAGAGAATCGACAGTGTTGCCGAAAAGCAACGGCATGTAAGACGTCCGTTACGTACGGACACACGCACCTTACAATCTCTATGCGGGAACAAAAATTAGTTGTCTTAACGGGTTGTATTCGGGTCGAATCCATTTCAGACCCGTTATAAATATGCATGATCCGAACAAAAGCTTCCTTGGCCAATGATGGGAATTGCTACGCTCGTACCGAAGTGTTACGTTCGCTTTTTGTAAATAGCAAAATTGGCTTTTTCAAAAGCCAAAATTACCCCCGATCGTAATAAACGGCTATGTGCGATGAGTAATTTTCTTGTTCAACGTGTATTTTTACTCAACACGCACAACGGCTCAAATACTGACAGCGTACAACCAGCAAAAGTTTAGCCGGTTGTGTGCGTTGAGTAAAAAACGTGACATGAGAGAAAAATTACTCAGTGCGCACAACCGGCTAAACTCTTGTCGGTTGTGTGCGCTGAGTAATTTTTCTCCCATGTCACCTTTTTTCGCATAGCGCACAACCAGCTAAACATTTGCCGGTTGCGCGCGCTAAGTAATTTTGCTCAATGACTAATATATTACACAGCGAGCCGAACAAAGACAATTATATCACTCTAATCGCGGACAGACTTGAATGCGATTAGTCTAGTGTCCAAAGGAGCGAAAAACTAACGAGCTAGGGTTAGATTTTGGCCAAAAACATTCAGCTACTTCCTTGATCAATAGAGCCTAGAAGATTTCCTGCATAGATCAAAAGGTCTACAGAAGATCAATGGATTATAAGGATTTTGTTGACCTAAAATAGTCGAAAGTGTAACGACCCGATTTCCGGGCCCGTTACTTTTTGGTATTTGCGCATGTCCTGCAATTAACCAGTGAAAACAAAATAGCTACGATGCAGAGATGTACAAAAATACCCAAATAGTGTCCAATAATTACATCCATACTGTACAAAAATGTTCCAACAAACGTACATGAAGGAAAGAAATACAACTGAAAATGACTCGGAAAACTGCGGTCTCAGGGTCAAACTCTGGCGATATTAACTCAAGAGCATCTACCTCCATATGTACGTCGTCTGCGGTGCCACAAAGATGGATCCGTAGATAAGTCACAACAATTCTAGCAATAGAAATAAAGCAGTGCAAAAGTATGAAACAAGCTATAGTAAACAAAAGATGGTCATGTAGGTACAAAAGTAAGGTATGAGCTGACAGGTATGTAAGAGTGATAAGTAAAATACTGGTAGTTATTCAGATGTGGTAAGTGGTGCATGTAATGTATAAAGTAAAGGTGACTGTGCGAGTGCAAAAGTAACGTACAAGACTAACAACTGTGGCATGTCAAATGGTAGCAACAATATTTTAACCAATAGACAATGTGATGACGATAGTTAGACATCCAGGTGGTTGTAGCAATACTTAAGAAGGTGAGCTTCGCTTGACTATCTAATAGTGTAGGCATGCCTAATAATAAGAAGTCTAGCTTAACTCCCAAATCAGCCAGGCAGTCAGGGCTTGAAGGCACATGTCACTTCAAAGACCGCAGGAACAAGTCCCTTGGTTGACCAACCCCCTTCCCATTCCTTTCTAGACACTGATTCGGTCGTAATTTAAGACCGCTTGTTATTATACCGCCCTGCCACGTTCGAGTAGTCTCGACTTAGTAAGCAGGACAGTGGTATCAAGTCAGCAATAATGGCTTAGTAAACAAACAAACTAGTCCATCAGTCTTAAATGCTGCAAGGGCCCAATAGTGTGCTCCGTAATGTGCTCCGTAAATGCCCGAGGACCCAATAGTGTGCTCCGTAATGTGCTCCGTAAATGCCCGAGGACCCAATAGTGTGCTCCGTAATGTGCTCCGTAAATGACCAAAGGCCCAATAGTGTGATCTGTAATGTGCTCCGTAAACGCCCGAGGGCCCAATAGTGTGTTCCGTAATGTGCTCCGTAAATGCTCGAGGGCCCAATAGTGTGATCCGTAATGTGATCCGTAAATGCCCGAAGGCCCAATAGTGTGTTCCGTAAAGTGCTCCGTAAATACCCGAGGGCCCAATAGTGTGTACGACAACCATAAACACAAATTCGTGTGAGTACTTGCGTACAGTAAAACCCAGTAGGAGGTGGTTGATACTTGCATATATATACGGTAGTTACTTGGTAAATACTTACGGTATTTACTTGCTGAAAAGTCAAGGCAGAAGCCTCAACAGAGAATATCAGTCCTGAGCAATGCTTTGAAGTCCAACAACTACGATATCTAATTCCATAAAAGTGCATTATCTCAATTTAGTCCTGAGCAATGCTTTGAAGTCCAACAATTATAATATTTAATTCCATAAAAGTGCAATATCTCAATTTCCTTTGGTCATTCCACTATTGATTAGTTCTATAGTTAATTAGATATCTAGTCAATTGTTCAGGTCAATAGATGTTCTGAGAATATATATGAGATCCTAAGTTCATACCAGTACACTATCTAAATTTCTAAAACTAGAATTAGAGTGACTTACCATATTTGAGATCGTCGTGGTAAGACGAGGATGGAGTTAGAGCTTATAAAGATGCTGGTGAACGAGAATTGGTACCTGCAATCACAAGAAATCATCAGTTACTGGCTATCCTATTTCCATCTATTTAATTTGATTGTCTTGATTTTATAACTGACTGAAATGTCGTCGAAAAGTGTTCTAAATTTTTTTATAGGCTAGATATGATTAAAATAATTTTACAGAAGGAGACAATATTTTTCTGAAGCTTATAGTAATTTTTATAATTTTTAAAATCTTAAAATAGATTTAAAACTAATTTTTAATTAAGTGACGTAATTATTCAACAATTTATTCTGGATGCAATCTGTATCGAAAAGTTGCAAATGAGCTGTCAAAATGACCGTCTCGAAGAGTACTTTAACATATGTTTTTATCACGTACTAGTTTACGTGAAAATAACAAGCTACTGATTTTTGAATGAAAATAACCTATTTAACTTTTAGGCTTAAAAATTAATTTTGGAAAAACTAAGCATCTGATTGAGATGAAACTAGTGTCGTTGGGTTCAGAATGTCATTTCTGATTTTCTGGAGCAAGTCTCATATTTTTCCGACCCTTATATAATTAGTTATCAATTATTTACCAAATAACCCATTGTAACGACTGCTTTTCATGTATCTGGATTTTATATATTATAATATATGTTTTGGTGGATTTTCTCCTCATGTGTGGTTTTCGTCTCCGTAGTTTTCATTTTCGATCGATTCGTCGTATTTTCTCGCTCCTTTCTTAGGATTGTCGATTTCGAAGTATGTCATTCGTGACGGACTTCATAACGGTCGTATCTAACTGTTAGATCAAGCCTAGGAGTCTTAGGAATCGATCCCGGGGCCCCGCGCTCCGTATCGGTACTTTCTGTGCTCGTTAGCCGGTGTAAGAAGGGCCACCGACCGACTAGATGACGATCCAGTCGGTCGGCAATCCTTCTTGGACCGACTAGTTAGCTTTCTAAATTTCTCAGGAGTTACTGTTTATCGTTAGTCGGTCTAAGAACGTTGGTTGACCGACTAGGTTGCAAACTAGTCGGTCAGCAATGCTTCTTGAACCGACTAACTCATCAAATTATTTTTGTATCAGTTACTGTTTACTCTTAGTCGGTCTAAGAACGTTCATCGACCGACTAGATGCCAAACTAGTCGGTCAGTATTTGTTCATGGACCGACTAACTCTAGAATCCTAATTTCACCTGTAGCTACTGTTTACACTTAGTCGGTCTGCGTTGGTCGACCGACCGACTAGTTGTCAAACTAGTCGGTCAGTGGTTGTTCTTTGACCGACTAACTAGTGCTGTAAACCCTAGTTTTGCCCTAGCCGCCAGCCTAGCCTATAAATACCCAACCCAAACGTTTTCTTCCCCTCCAACTCGACCCTAAACCCTAAAATCGCCTCCATTGATCCCCCACCTTCCTCCAAGCTCCATTTCTTCATTCCAAGCCCTAGAATCATCATCCAATCCATCCATTCACTCCATCTACCCCTCATCTTCCCCAAATCTCCATCAAAACCCATCAAAATCCCCAAATCCCCCAAAACCCTAGTTTCCCCAAACTTCTCCAATCTTCTCCAGATTTGATCCTAGGGTTCTCCGGAGTGTTTCTTCCATCTCCTCTCGGTAAGAAATCGATCTACCGTTGTTTTCTTAGCTTATTTATAATTTTATGAAAACCCTAATTAATTTCATGTGTTTGGTGTTGTTTCCCCCTTAACAGCGATTTTCCCCAGTAGATAGCATCCGTGTGACGAAGTGATCGTCAATCCCCGGTGCTAGGCAAGTGAAACTTGCCACTTAGGGTTTAGGCCATGTTTTAGGCCATTTGCATGTTGTAGGCGTAAAAGAGGCTAGGCGACGAAATGATACTCGCCTAGGCGCAAATTGGGGAACTAGCTTGACAACGAAGCTGGTTCCGACATTTAGCATGTTGCACAATTACCATGTCATGTTTACTTTCAATTAACGGTACGCGTACATGTTCATGTCATTGCATTTCGCCTGTCACGTTTAATTTAATTAACTGTACGCAAATAAATTGTCATGACCTCGCATTCTTTAGATATTGCTGTGATTGCGTAGCTTCGCTACAATGTTGTGTTCCTGGCTCGTGTTCCAGAAGCGGGCCATGTGTTGGTTGATAGCCAACGCCTGAATTACGTGTTCTGGCTAGGTGTTCCCTACGCCATACTAGTGTTCCTGGCTCGTGACCAGAAGCGAGCATAATGAGTTGCTAACCCCAACGCTCGATACATTGAATTGTGAACTAAGAATGCGAGCTCAATGTGCGGGGCAACCCTAGGCTCACTAGATGAGCTCAATGTGCAGGGACCCCAGGCTCCATATCGTGTGAATATTGGGTAGTGTTTAGTGCCGATCGGTCTGAAATGCTATGCCATTCAGCGAATGGCGTAAACACCTACAAAATGTGAATGTATTGAATTGATAGTAGCTTGGCTACTCTTGTCTTGTCCCGATGATTGTTCCCTTGTACAAATTGTCTCGCCATGTTTTAATTGTGCACTCATGTTATAAATGCCATGTCATGCATACTAAACTGCTAGGTTGCTAGATGCCACACTTTCAGTTTCCTTGCCCAAGTCTTTTTAGATTTGCTGACATGTGTCCCTTTACTCTTTTGGGTGACACATGTTAGATCCTGAGCCCGAGTACCTCGTTGAGGACGAGGTGTTTGCCGACGCTGAGCCCGAGCTTGTGTTTGACGGGGAGTACGTGGACACTGGGGACCAGTCCTAGTGTCTTCGTGTGTTTTACTTTTGTTAGACAGTTGTTTTGTTATCGGCGCGTGGCACCTATACCTTGCTTGGTTGTTGTCGTTTCTTTTGTTGGCCTTGTTCTGGGCCTTTAGACTCTTCTCTTTTAGCCTGGTGGCTTTTCTGGATGTTGAACTTATTTGTGATGTTGGACAATATTTGTGAGATGTGAATTTTATTTCAGTCTCTCCTTGTGTTATTATTGCTATTCTGTTGTGGTTACAGGGACCTGTTTTGTATTGTGGACGCTTATCGGGTTTGGGGCTTCACAGCTCCACTCTCGTGCGGACCTTTTCACGTGCTCGCCTCCATTTTAGGGAAGCGGGTCGTGACACCCATTTTTAAATAATTTTTAAAATGTAGCGAAATACGTTTATACGTATTCTTAAAAAAATACGTTTTAAAACTACCTTCGTTCGAGTGCTGCATGTGGGGGTTTGCGTGGCTCGTCGTCGTCGACCGGGGCATCGGAGGGCGGCAAGGCGGCGGGCGGCATGGGGCGAAGGTGGCGGCAAGTCTCCGAGGATCGACGGGCGTGGAGACGATGGCGAAGTAGTCGTTGACGTAAGCATGGGGTCACGGTGTAAAGAGGTGACATTGAGCGAGGAGGCGAGCAGCGAGGCGATGTGCTCCGGGGAGGCGCTGGGGCGGCGTGGCGAAGGAGCGGTGGTGGCGGGAATGGGTGCAGTGGGACAGGGCTTCACGGCGATGTTGCGGGGAGTCTTCACCGTGGATGACGACGGCAGGGAGCTTCGGAGCGACGAGGGCGGTGCCACGTCGTTCGATGGTCGGGAGCTCACGGCGGAAGACGTGGGGCGGATCGGAGACGTGGAGAGGAGACGAGGGCGAAGGCGGGGCGGAGAGCGTGGTTTGAGCTCGAAAACGAGATGAGAGGGGGCGGGCTTCGACGTCGATGAAGCGGAGGTAGAGCTGTTGGTGGCGGCACGGCGACATGTCAAGGCTGAGGGGGGTCTCGTCGGAAGCTGGGGTCTCCGGTGACGCAGCGATGACGGCGTTCGAGCTCGGAGGAGCTCCGGTGGTGGGTCGAAGGGAGACGAGGCGTACGGGTGAGTGAGAGTGCGTGAATGTAGAGGTGTGGGTTCGAACGAGATGAAACGGGATTGGGCATGGGTGTGTGCGTTGGCCTGGGAGAGAAAAGTTGGCGTATGAGGTTTATATAGGTTAATAAAATATTAGTAGTAATAAATTTTTAGTCAATGAAATTAATTAGGGGTATTTATTAGTTAGGTGATTAGTGTAGACTAACCGTAGAAGGTGTGTGGGTGTGAAACACATGTTAGGTTAAAATAATTTAAATGGTAATTAGCGATAGGTAATTAGTAATTAGGTAGGGTAATTAGTGACGGTAATTAGCAAAAATTGTAACGAAATAACGATTTTGCCCCCACTATTAAACGTATCCGAAAAATTATGAAAACATACCCACGAGATCGTATCGTCGCGAGAATCGCGAATACGAAGTCCTTTTCAGGGTTTGAGCTACGGAGATACTAGTTTTAGGCCAAAACGTTTAGGAAACGGGTCTGCGGGTTCTCTATTGATTTGACTTCAGAAAATTACGAAATAAATATGGAAAGCCCTAAATGATCATTGAATGTTACTGTAAAAGTTTGAAATCGTTTTGATGATGTTTGTATAGAAATAAATTCATTAAGCCAAAACGATAATAACTGAAAATGAATTTTTATCAGATTATTTAGAGGTATTTGATGAAACCCGAACGTACTAAAATACTTCATAGCTAGTCTGATATCTCAAAATATTTTTTATAAGCAATTTTTTTCCAAATCGTAAAACTCCTGACAAACCATTATAAAATAGTTTAAAATTTTAAAAATTGGTCAAATATGTAAATAGTTTGTCTTGATGAAAACAGGCCGTTACATCCTACCATCCTTAAAATAATCACGTCTTCGGAATTTCTTAAACAGATAATTTTTGTTATGAAGAAGCTCAAGCAAATAAATGATAGAAAAGATAGTGATCTAGTAAATTAGGTTGTAAATAACATGAAATATAATGTGATATCATAGCATCAAGAAAACAAGAGATATTATGTATGAATACATACTATTGACATCACCATAGCTTCCGTAACTAGTCCTGAGAATAGTATCATAATAATTATCTCGACTTTTCAAGCAATGAAATGATAGTTATTATGATAATATCTGTTCGAACTTGGAACTTAAGGTGATAAGTCGGTAGCAAGCTATCTAAACTATATAAAAAGGAGGATCATAAAGTTTAACGCTTCTACTCGTTCTAATGGTGACTAACAGATCGAGCTAAGGATGTCATTGCCTCTGTAAATTTGCTCTGGTCTCCACTGGTCCTTCTGATCTGCTTCGGTTGAACTCAAACATCGGATGGTCAAGACTTAGAATGCTACCCTCCTTAAAATAAATGTAGCTAGAGTATGGGTGAGCTAAGCACAACTATAAATACTTCAAGACTAAGAAGGGCAATCCAGTGGTCAATTTCCGACTGAAGGAAGGGCGATGATGAATGAAGTGGGTAGATAGTTCAACCTATAAAAATCACTCTAACTGCTAGCAAAAGAGGTTACTATGGAACGTATATCAAAAGAATGGAATACGAATTTCTAGACCAGGGTTAAAAGTTCGAAAGAGATGAAGAGAATCAAAGAAGACCTAATGAAGATGGTAATAAGGACGCTTCACCAGTATATCCAATACATGTGAATACTCGGGACATCCCGTACTCGAGAGTTCTATTTGAGTATTTTATATAGTACACCCTGATCTTGATATATTGTTCACGAGGTAGGTAGCACGGACCTGCGTGGGCCACCAAAGCTGTAACGACCCGATTTCTGGGCCCGTTACTTTTTGGTATTTGCGCAGGTCCTGCAGTTAACCATTGAAAACAAAATAGCCACGATACAGAGATGTACAAAAATACCCAAATAGTGTCCAATTATTACATCCATACAGTACAAAAATGTTCCAACAAATGTACATGAAGGAAAGAAATACAACTGAAAATGACTCTGAAAGCTGCGGTCTCAAGGTCGAACTCTGGCGCTATTAACTCAAGAGCATCTACCTCCTTATGTACGTCGTTTGCGGTGCCACAGAGATGGAACCGTAGGTGTCACGACCCCTTCCATGGGATACACAATGAGAACTAAAAACGTATCTACAGGTCCACTGTGCATTGCTGGGAATAATACATGTAGTATTCAACAAACAGCCAACCAACAACACAGAACGTCACAAAGTCACAGAGAAGTACCGAAAACCAAACACTGACAATTTCATATACATCTCAAACGTCCCATAGCATCAATTCATATAGTACAAACATCTCTCATCCCAAAAAAACCCAAAGTACACATTGATCTCTCATCACCCCGCTCTCTCATCACCCCTCACCACCCAACCTAAGCTCCAACTGCCAACAACAGAACTCCAAACTCAACCTCCAGCTCTAATAGCCATCACCAAGAACCACACCTGAAAAGTCAAGGGGGGCACGTCAACACGTGACCGAATAGGAATGCCAACTCTCTCTAGCATGCTATTATGAAAATACAACTATTCTACATGCATTCATAGCAAGGTGCAAATGAAGTATGAAACGAGCTAAAGGGAACACGAGTATGATATAAAGCATTGAATGCATAACATAAACGAAAGTACAACAACAAAATAGTGCAACAACATAAGTAAAATAAACGCAAGCGACAAGAACTACCATAGGCGAAGTATATGACGAGGGTATACAACTTGGAAGGGCTACAAGAAAAGAACGTACAAGTAAGCAACAATTGATAATGCTACAACAGTAATGAAAGTTATCTGAAGTGTTTTGGACCCTAAGTAGTGGGTAGATACTCTTGAGACTGGACCTCACCCCCAGTTGGGGTGGAACAGGCAAACTCTCCGAGACAAGCTCTTACTAAAGGAGCCCTGTTTTTCCCATTATTTCCCCTTCACATTTCTCCAATTCTCCACATTTCCGCCACTCCCCGCCACTCGGGCAAGAACAGGAGGGCCACCAACCACCAGTCCAGCCCCTCATGTTTTTCCCACGACTTATTGTCTCCCAATCCCCGTGTCATCCGCATTTAAAAGGACTTAATCACTTATTAACATTCAAGTCAAGGGTGCTAGCATACAACATTTAGAGAATTGTATTTAACTACACTAAAGTGACATAAAAATGACATAAGGGAAACAACAATGCTAGCATATTAGAGTTACATTTAAATTAACAAGAACATGAACCATTTACATTCAAACTTGGTATGAAATATTAAGGTGACATAAAAAGCTCCATGATCAAAAGAAAGCAACATGAACTAATTCCAATGGAACATCATGGTGGGATTAAAGATTAGTTGGCAACATGGATCCCTTTCCATAATCCTCATTTGTGCACCATACACCATTCTTCATGTAACATACACAACATAAACCAACTCCATGCAACCCGCATCATTTTCCATTTACATCAACAATTCCCCAAACCACAAACATAACTTCATTAGGAATCTTTTGCACATGAGACATATTAGAGTCATGACATGAAAAGGGATGCATTCCATAATTAAAGATAATGCTTGGATGAATTGTAATAATAATCCATAAGGAGATGGAATTCCCACTTCAAGTAACACTAATGCACATGCATAGTAGAAGAAAATTTAGCATGACGTTATAGTTATAACATCTCTAAACATTCAGCTTGCTGGAAATTACACATCAGTCAGATTGAATGACAGTTTACTCCATATTTTTGTATGGAACATAACAATGCAATGTAAATAAAAGTTGTAGCTATGATAGTGTTGGACCCATAGATAAAATTTCAGGCAAAAATATTAAGTGGATGATTTATAGTGAATTATTTGGTGAAGTCTACCAAATCTATTTTCCAGACAGATTTCAAAGTCTGTCTTGATGGCTAATTTTGGGCCTATTGCAGTCAGAATTTCGAAAATTAAGCATTCTGATGAAGTTGGAGAAAAACTTGTTAACTTCCAACGAGACTAAAATCATGCAATTCCAGTGTGTGTGCAGGTAATAAGCTTCGTTTTTGCTAAACTGTGTACAGGTTGACAAAATTGCAGACATGCTGTAAAGAATGAATTTTTAACATAATTTTCAGTTCGAATTGGAAAAAGTTGTGAATATGAAAGTTTCTCATAACTAGAGATACACAACATATAAAATTTCCAAGGCAGTCCTAATAGCCAATTAATCCCAGCACTTAGTCAAAGTTTCAGCTTTAATCAAGAGATGAAATTATTCAACCAAGATGAGATTTTTACTTCTACAAATGACAATCAAAATAGCATACTATGGAAATTGGATTCCTACCTCAAGTTGTTTCATTTTACTGCCCAAAATCCAATCTTGCTATCATCCAAGACTCCCCTCAAAGCTCCCACCAAAAAGCTCCCAACTTCATTCATGACAACCTCTCTTTAAGCTCCAAAAGAACCCACAACTTCTACCATCCATAAGGGGTCCAAAGGGAGGGAAAAACATGAGAATTCCTTGAAAAATGGAACAAAAGGAGAGGGGAGATGGAGAAGAACGAAAATGAAGGAGGATGATGGAGGAAAGAAAGGGATAAGTGTTAATAATGAAAGGGAGTTCTCAATTCTTCTCCACTCTTCCATCTTTTGTCATTTTCCTCTTTTTCTTTCCTTTTTATTTTCTTTAAATCCATTCTCTTTTCCATTAAGCAACCATGTTTCGAAAGTCTAACTTCCTTACACACAGCACATCTCCTTATACACACACCCTTTCTAATTACAAAAAGGCCACCACTCTACACACACTCCTTTGCTAACCATACACACATCCTCTTATAACTATTAACAATCTTGCCATTCATACAAGTGGGTCACCCATTACTAATAACATTATCTTACTAATAATGATACACAATAGTAGTAGTACACGCATACATGACATACTAATAATGTTCACTACAAATCACACAACCATATCACTACTTTACTATACACACTACTACTCGCATAATTATTCACATATACATCCATGGCATCATCATTCATACAATCATAGGCATCCAAATAATACATTCATATAGATATACATTCATCCATATAGGCATACAAATGGGCAACACATAGGGAACTTACTACGCACAATACATATTTATTATGCACAATACATATTTACTATGCACACTACACATGTATACAAGCACATATTCACTGCATAACACACAAAACTATACACCATACTGTATATGGCACTCTGAGCCATTACAGTAGGTAAGTCACAACAATTCTAGCAATAGAAATAAAGAAGTGCAAAAGTATGGAACAAGCTATAGTAAACAAAAGATGGTCATGTAGGTACAAAAGTAAGGTATGAGCTGACAGGTATGTAAGAGTGATAAGTAAAATACTGGTAGTTATTCAGACGTGGTAAGTGGTACATGTAATGCATAAAGTAAAGGTGACTGTGCGAGTGCAAAAGTAACGTACAAGACTAACAACTGTGGCATGGCAAATGGTAGCAACAATATTTTAACCAACAGACAATGTGATGACGATAGTTAGACATACAGGTGGTTGTAGCAACACTTAAGAAGGTGAGCGTCGCTTGACTATCTAATAGTGTAGGCATGCCTAATAATAAGAAGTATAGCTTAACTCCCAAATCAGCCAGGCAGTCAGGGCTTGAAGGCACAGGTCACTTCAAAGACCGCAGGAACAAATCCCTTGGTTGACCAACCCCCTTCCCATTCCTTTCTAGACACTGATTCGGTCGTAATTTAAGACCGCTTGTTATTATACCGCCCTGCCACGTTCGAGTAGTCTCGACTTAGTAAGTAGGACAGTGGTATCAAGTCAGCAATAATGTTTTAGTAAACAAACAAACTAGTGCATCAGTCTTACATGCAGTAAGGGCCCAATAGTGTGCTCCGTAAATGTGCTTCGTAAATGCCCGAAGGCCCAATAGTGTGATTCGTAATGTGCTTCGTAAATGCCTGAGGGCCCAATAGTGTGATCCGTAATGTGCTCCGTAAATGCCCGAGGGCCCAATAGTGTGATCCGTAATGTGCTCCGTAAATACCTGAAGGCCCAATAATGTGTTCCGTAAAGTGCTCCGTAAATGCCCGAGGGCCCAATAGTGTGTACGACAACCATAAACACAAATTCGTGTGAGTACTTGCGTACAGTAAAACACAGTAGGAGGTGGTTGATACTTGCATATATATATATATATATATATATATATATATATATATATATGGTAGTTAATTGGTAAATACTTGCGGTATTTACTTGCTGAAAAGTCAAGGCAGAAGCCTCAACAGAGAATATCAGTCCTGAGCAATGCTTTGAAGTCCAACAACTACGATATCTAATTCCATAAAAGTGCACTATCTCAATTTAGTCCTGAGCAATGCTTTGAACTCCAACAATTATAATATTTAATTCCATAAAAGGGCACTATCTCAATTTCCTTTGGTCATTCCACTATTGATTAGTTCTATAGTTAATTAGGTTTCTAGTCAATTGTTCAGGTCAATAGATGTTCTGAGAATATATATGAGATCCTAAGTTCATACCAGTACACTATCTAAATTTCTAAAACTAGAATTAGAGTGACTTACCATATTTGAGATTGTCGTGGTAAGACGAGGTTGGAGTTAGAGCTTATAAAGATGCTGGTGCACGAGAATTAGTACCTGCAATCACAAGAAATCATCAGTTACTGGCTATCCTATTTCTATCTATTTAATTTGATTGTCTTGATTTTATAACTGACTGAAATGTCGTCACAAAGTGTTCTAAATTTTTTTATAGGCTAGATATGATTAAAATAATTTTACAGAAGGAGAAAATATTTTTCTGAAGCTTATAGTAAATTTTATAATTTTTAAAAGCTTAAAGTAGATTTAAAACTAATTTTTAATTAAGTGACGTAATTATTCAACAATTTATTCTGGACGCAATCTGTATCGAAAAGTTGCAAATGAGCTGTCAAAATGACCGTCTCGAAGAGTACTTTAACATATGTTTTTATCACGTACTAGTTTACGTGAAAATAGCAAGCTACTAATTTTTGAATGAAAATAACCTATTTAACTTTTAGGCTTAAAAATTAATTTTGAAAAACTAAGCATCTGATTGAGATGAAACTAGTGCCATTGGGGTCAGAATGTCATTTCTGATTTTCTGGAGCAAGTCGCATATTTTTCCGACCCTTATATAATTAGTTATCAATTATTTACCAAATAACCCATTTTTTAAATAATTTTTAAATGTAGCGAAATACGTTTATACGTATTCTTAAAAAAATACGTTTTAAAACTACCTTCGTTCAAGCGCTGCATGTGGGGGTTTGTGTGGCTCGTCGTCGTCGACCGGGGCATCAGAGGGCAGCAAGGCGGCGGGCGGCGTGGGGCGAAGGTGGCGGCGAGTCTCCGAGGATCGACAGGCATGGAGACGATGGCGAAGCTGTCGTTGACGTGGGCGTGTGGTCGCGATGTAACGAGGTGACGTCGAGCGAGGAGGCGGAACTGTAATGGCCCTAGTTCATATACTTAGGGTGTGTACAGTAATATATGTGTGTGGTGTATTTGTACCAGTATATTGTTGTATAGTGTGTAGTGTGTATAGTAATACCATATTGGATGCCTACGTAGTTGCCTATTGTTGTGCTATGAGCAGAGATAAGCCTATATCTCTTGTATGCCTGAGTATATGGTGTGATGCATATTAGAGAGAAGTTAGTGGGTATAAGTTGGTGTAGAGAGTGAGAATCGGTGTATAATCGGAAGTGTAGTGTATTTAGTAAGTGAGAGGGAGTGTGTCGAGTAATAAGGGATTTGTGATGGGCAAGTGGGGATGTAAGGAAGGGGAAGGAGTAGTGGTCTTTGCATTTAAACCCAAGAGATTGCATTGATACCCAATCACTTTTCATTTCTACCCAAAATTGGACTAGTTTCCAAAAGTGATATATGAAAGGGGTTTTAGGCAAAATTTTCTCCTATGGCAAGACTTGTAAATAGATGGAGAAGGTGGAGGGCCAATATGAAGAGAGCTAATGATGGGTTATCATGTTGCATAATGGCATATTGGTAAATAAGTGGAGGTGAGGGGTATTTGGAAATGGGGGGTATTTTGGTCATTCCCTTTAGCAAGAAGTTTCCACACACACCCACACACTTCACTAACCCTTATCCCAACCTCTCTCTCCCCTAAATTAGTTAGGCCGAAATTTCTAGAGCAAAAACAAAAAAAAGAAAAGAAAAAGAAAGAAAGGAAGAAAGAAGAGAAAGGAAGGGAGAATCCAAGGAAAGAGAAAGAGGAGGAAGGAGAAGGAAAGAAGGAGACATCCAATTTTAATGAGGTAAGAATCCAATTTTTCCTATTGTGCTATTTAGTTGTCATTTGTATATTGGTTCATGTTTAATTTTGAGCTTAATACATGATTAATTTCTTGAAACACTTTTGTTCTTGATGCTGAAAATTTTATCCCGAAAATCTGAAACTTTAACTAAGTTCTGGGCTTAATTGGCTATTAGTAATGCTCTGAAAATTTTACATGTTGTTTATTTCGTAGTTATGAACAACTTTCATGTTCACAACCTTTTCCAATTCGAACCGGAAGTTATGTTAAAAATTCATTCTTTACAACATGTCTGCAATTCTGTCAACCTGTACACAGTTTAGCAAAACGAAGCTTATTACCTGCACACACACACTGGAATGGCATGATTTTAGTCTCGTTGGAAAGCTAACAAGTTTTCCTCCAACTTCGTTAAATTGCTTAATTTTCGTAATTCTGACTGCAATAGGCCCAAAATCAGCAATTAAAACAGACTCTGAAATCTGTCTGGAAAACAGATTTGGCAGACTTCACCAAATAATTCACCATAAATCAATTATTTAATATATTTGCCTGAAAGTTTATCTTTGTATCCAGAACTATCATACCTACAACTTTCATTTACATTTCATTGTTATGTTCCATACAAAAATATGGAGTAAAATGCCAATCAATCTGACTGTTGTGCAATTTTCAGCAAGCTGGACTGTTTTGGGTGAAATGTTGAAGGTGTAAACTCATCTGTATTTAAAAGAGAACCATTGGTGAAATGCATTTAATTTCATGCTTTGAAATTAATCAATCCCTTTCAAGTTATATTATGCCATTAGTGGCCTTATGTTGTGTTGGTGGAATTACTTGTATGTAGTCAAGTATGAAATTAATCATTTCACTAAAAAGTTACTATCTTGCTATTGGTCCTATGTTGGTTTCAATTGATATGGATTATGTTCAGTATGCTCTCCAAGTATTTGGGAAGGGCTATTGCGTATTTGGGCTATGTTGAAATGTTGTGGATGGAAGATTATATGTGTTGGAATCGTATGTGTTGGAAATGAGAACTATGTGGCAAATGTTGTGGTTGGAAAAGTTATATGTGTTGTAATGAGAGGAGGTGAAAATAGTGGTTGTCATGTGATTTCTTTTGCTACACATTAATTTTTAATTGAAATGCTGATAAATGAATAAGTCCTCTTAAATGAGGGTGACACGGGGATTGGGGGACACTAAGTTGTGGGGAAAACATGAGGGGCTGGACTGGTGGTTGGTGGCTCTCCTGTTCTTGCCCGAGTGGCGGGGAGTGGCAGAAATGAGGAGAAATGGAGAAATGTGAAGGGGAAATAAGGGGAAAACAGGGCTCCTTTAGTAAGAGCTTGTCTCGGGGAGTTTTCCTGTTCCACCCCAACTAGGGGGTGAGGTCTAGTCCCAAGAGGGTCTACCCACTACTTAGGGTCCAAAACACTTCACATAACGTTCATTATTTTGTAGCATTATCAAATGTTGCTTACTTGTACGTCCTTTACTTGTAGCCCTTCCATGTTGTATACCTTTGTTATATGCATCACATACTGTAGTTCTTGTCGCTTGCGTTTATTTTACTTATGTTGTTGCACTCTTTAGTTGTTGTACTTTCGTTATGTTATGCTTTCAATGCTTTTTGTCATTCATATGTTCTTTTAGCTCATTCCATACTTCATTTGCACCTTGCTATGAATGCATGTAAAATAGTTGCATTTTCATAATAGCATACTAGTGGGAGTTGGCATTCCTACTGGGTCACGCGTTGACGTGCCCCCGTTGACTTTTTCAGGTGTGGTTCATGGGGATGGCAGATGGAGCTGGAGGTTGAGGTTGGAGGGCTGTTGTTGGGAGTTGGAGCTTAGATTGGGTGGTGAGGGGTAAGAGGAGAGCTATGTGTACTTTGGGTTTTCTTTTGGGGTGAGAGATGCTTGAACTATATGAATTGGTGAAATGGGATGTTTGAGATGTATATGAAATTGTTCAGTGTTTGGCTTTCAGTATTTCTCTGTGACTTTGTATCGTCTGTATTTGTTGGTTGGCTGTTTGTTGAATACCACATGTACTATTCCCAGCAATACGCAATGGACCTGCAGATACGTTTGTAGTTCTCGTCATGTACCCTGCCTCCCTACGTATCTCAGGGAGCGGGTCGTGGCAGAAGCAGCGAGGCGATGTGCTCCGGGGAGGCGCTGGGGCAGCGTGGCGAAGGAGCGGTGGTGGCAGGAATCGGTGCAGTGGGATGGGGCTTCACGGCGATGCTGCGGGGGAGTATTTGCCATGGCTGACGATGGCAGGGAGTTTCGGAGCGACAAGGGCGGTGCCACGTCGTTCGGTGGTCGGGAGCTCATGGCGGAAGACGTGGGGCGGATCGGAGACGTGGAGAGGAGACGAGGGAGAAGGCGGGGTGGAGAGCGTGGGTTGAGCTCGAAAACGAGATGAGAGGGGGCGGGCTTCGACGTCGAGGCTGAGGGGGTCTCGTCGGAAGCGGGGGTCTCCGGTGACGCAGCGACGACGGTGTTCGAGCTCGGAGGAGCTCCGGTGGTGGGTTGAAGGGAGACGAGGCGTATGGGTGAGTGAGAGTGCGTGAATGTAGAGGTGTGGGTTCGAACGAGATGAAACGGGCTTGGGTATGGGTGTGTGCGTTAGCCTGGGAGAGAAAAGTTAGCATATGGGGTTTATATAGGTTAATAAAATATTAGTAGTAATAAATTTTTAGTTAATGAAATTAATTAGGGATATTTAATAGTTAGGTGATTAGTGTAGACTAACCGTAGAAGGTGTGTGTGGGTGTGAAACACATGTTAGGTTAAAATAATTTAAATGGTAATTAGCGATAGGTAATTAGTAATTAGGTAGGGTAATTAGTGACAGTAATTAGCAAAATTTGTAACGAAATAACGATTTTGCCCTTACTAGTAAATGTGTCCGAAAAATTATGAAAACATACCCACGAGATCGTATCGTCGCGAGAATCGCGAATACGAAGTCTTTTTCAGGGTTTGAGCTACGGAGATACTAGTTTTAGGCCAAAACGTTTAGGAAGCAGGTCTGTGGGTTCTCTATTGATTTGACTTCAGAAAATTACGAAATAAATATGGAAAGCCCTAAATGATCATTGAATGTTACTGTAAAAGTTTGAAATCGTTTTGATGATGTTTGTATAGAAAATAAATTCATTAAGCCAAAACGATAATAACTGAAAATGAATTTTTATCAGATTATTTAGAGGTATCTGATGAAACCCGAACTTACTAAAATACTTCATAGCTAGTCTGATATCTCAAAATATTTTTTATAAGCAATTTTTTTCCAAATCGTAAAACTCCTGACAAACCATTATAACATAGTTTAAAAATTTAAAAATTGGTCAAATACGTAAATAGTTTGTCTTGATGAAAACAGGCCGTTACAGAAAGAGTACTCAGTTTATCGCAAAGTTGGTAAGAAATTAATTGATGCTAATTAATTGGGTATTTATTAATATTTTTAGATATTGATTAATGAAATGTAATGTCGGTACATGAATGCAGATAAATTACGAAGATGGAGATGGACCTATTACAAATTGAGCGGATTGTTGAAGAAGATGATAAACAAACAATGGTACGTAATGTTTGCGACATGTTAAATGTAACATTAACTGGAAAATAAAGTAAATAAGTAAATGATTATTTTGGTATGTAATAATCCATGGTAATGTAGAAAGCTCAAAAGTTAAAGAAGATTTTGTTGGATATAGATACTAGCCTAGAGGGGGGGTGAATAGGCTAATAAAAAATTCTCACGCACCCCACGAGAAGTCACACGCAGTTAAAAGCACAACCAGAGTAAATAAGAGACAATCACAGAGTACGCACAGATTTACCCTGTTTCGGTCGCAAGAAACGACCTACGTCCAGTCCCAAGCTGTAACGACACGCTCTTGGGGCCTGTTACTGTTTGGAACATGCGCTAGTCCTGCTAGACACCAATGAAGTCAATACAGGCTCAGTTGCAGAAATACGCCAAAATACTCATACATGGAAGTGGTATAAACCTTATTACAAACCAGCAACGTACATGAAAGGAAATACAACTCGAAGTACAAATACACATCCAGCAAGCCACTCTGATACATTATATAATAAAAACACACTCACACTCACACTTATTAACCAGCGTCCTCCTGGTCAAACTTTACAGCAAACTCAACGTCTGCAATCCATGTTGCAACTTCTTCAACCTGTGCTGTATCTGGCGAGACCACCACAAAAAGAAGGGTCGCCAGGATCAGACGTAACTCAAAGTAACTCTAGCATGATATTTAAAACAATAAACAAGCATGGCAAAACTAACATGTCAATATAAAGAGACAAGAAGTAAAGTGCGTACAATAGGACAGAAAAGTAATATAATAGATTTACAACTATTTCAATTCTGTCAGCAATAAACAATATTTAAAAAATGACCAGTTACGAGGTTTTTAGTTGTGCCTGATCCTGCGTGACTTATAAAGGGAAGTACGATAAGCAACCAAGAGTCCACCTGATATCCCGGGTTACAACAATACAGTACGATACAATCAAAACGGTACTATTCAACAAAACGATACGGTTGAATCAAAACGGTACTATTCACTGCAGATCGGACTGGTCGCTCCCGCGCTTCCACAATTATAAGTTACCCCAAAAACCCTGTGTGTGTGCGCGTAGGTTACCGTACTTACCATTTATGAGTCAATTACTAGTCTCACTTTTCCAATTACATCTTTCGGTTAAGCATGTCACAAAGTCCAATTCAATTTACGGTATGGTGCAATTACGATACTATGTAACTTATCGAGTTTAGCTAACTGTTCAAGTGCAACACTTTGCTAATAAAAAGAAACTTATTTTGGCATGCATCAATATTGTTTTTAAACCCCATAGCTAGGGTACGGTGAGTTACCGTTTTGCCCTGTAGTGAAAGGCGCGTTTCAATCAGTGGTAGCGACACCTGGGTTCACACGGTACAATTGAGTTAGCTACACAAATTGTTAACATGCTAAGAGGGAATGTTATTCTAATACTAATATTATTAAACTCTTACACACTAGCTTACAAAATAACTTTATGAAATAACTTTTAAAAAATCTCATAACTTAAACTTATATTAAATAACATAACTTAAGTTAACTTATATTTATTAATAAACTTATATTAAAAACTTTATATAAAACTCACTTAACTTTAAAAGTAACTTAACTTAATTCTAAACAAACTTATACTTAATTAAAACTTTAACTTAACTTTAAATAATACATTAATAACTTTAATAAACTTATATAACTTTATAACCTATATATTATCCTTATTAACTCACCTTTACTACTTCCCACTCTCTCTATGTCTCTCCTTCATTTCTTTCTTTCTTCTTTCTTTTTTTTCGTTTGCAGTGGCGCTCGGCGGGGGACAAGGGCGGCCGGCAAGGGAGGCGGCCAAGGGCTAGGGGGCGGTGCTTGAGGGTGGTTCGGTGATGGCGGCTAGGCTCCGGGCGATGCGCGCGAGGGGTCGTCGACCGGATCTGGTAGGGCGGCGGCGGCTGGGCACGACTAGGGCGCACGGCGGGGGTTGCGCGCGGGCGTTTGCTGGGTGATGGCGGACAGAGAGGGGGCGGCCTGATGTGGGATCGGGGCAGCAGAGGGCGCAGCTAGGGCAGATCTGAAGTGGAGGAGTGATTTGAATCTGAAGTTGGATCTGAGTTTGTTTGATTTCTTCCCTTTGATTTGAATCTGAAATGGTTTTCAGATTTGTGATTGATTTGGGTTTCTCTGATTTGGGTGTTTGAACAGGTTTGATTTGGGTTGTTGATGGTTTCTGATTTGGGGAGGAATTGATTTGGGCTGATTTGAGATTGGGATGTTTTGCAGAGAAGATGGGTTTTGCAGATGATTAGCAAGGGAGATACGTCGTTGCCTTAAGAAGTGTTGGAAACAGCATCCTAACCTATGTTTGATGATAACAAACCCTACTGAACTGTTCTAATATGTTTGTTGAGTGTGTCACAGGTCCCTATAGTCATGATTGCTCAGGTTACACATGAACGTACTCAAGTACGTTGAAATACGGAGCTGAAATATGTTTGTTGAGTGTGTCACAGGTCCCTATAGTCATGATTGCTCAGGTTACACATGAACGTACTCAAGTTTGTTGAAATACGGAGCTGAAACTTCATTTGGAATTACACAAGCTGCTCAAACAAGAGAGTATAGCTATGAAACTCTACCCTAGAGTTAAACATAGGCTATAAACATCATGGAACTTTTCTAGGGATTTATGGAGATTGTTTGAAGTTAAAATACGGGGAAATACGAGAAAATACAGAGTATACAAAGAAGAAACTTTTTCTACAAGTGGCGAAATGAGGTGAAACAATTCTAACATGTATATATGGGGCTCTGGGATTTTTGAGAATTTTTTCAGAATTTTTGGGATTTATTTGGTGCCAAAATACTCAAGAATACGTCTGAAATACACTGGAAATTAGAGATACGGAACTGTTCAAAGATACGGCTTCTTCGCAGCCCATACGGTCGACGTGGCGCAATCCTGGCCGTTCATTTCGCATCTGACGGTCGATCGAAGCGGGGCGACGTGGCCGCTTGTCCGCCGCCCGATCTCGATCCAACGGTCACCTACCACGCCCACGATTCGCAGATGGCGGGCGCCGCTGAGTCAGCCACGTGGCGACGTGGCACAATCACCGCCGTCGGATCGCCATCCAACGGTTCAGGCGCTGCCGACTCGAGTCAGCAGCGGCGGGCGCCGAGTCAACGCTGGCGGGCGAAGCGCAGCGGATCCGCGTCGACGTGGCTCAATCACGACCGTTGATCTGCGATCGAACGGTTGCCGACAACGCGTGTTTTGTGGATGCGGGCCCGGCGCATTTAAACCCGCCAAGCCGCCTCGTGCGGATCCCCTCGCACAGTAACCAGACCCGTTAACTCAATTCTATAAATACCAATGTACATCTCTTCACATTTTCATCAATAAGTGGAGTTCTAGAGATCCAAATTGAGTTCCGCAAGAAGCGTTGCGACCGTGACTTCATCCCCGACGCAGTGACAGTAAGTTGAGCAGCTAGTTCCTCCTGTGCAGCAAATGAGATCACTTTGAGTGAGGAACTTCTACCGACTACTTCCACGGGGACAGCGACTACTTCTTCTACAGACATCCGATCATCATTCCGTAAGAAGCGTTGAGAAGCTACTGATGTGCTGAAAGACGACAACCAGAGAGATCTTCACAAATGATCTTTCTAAACTCTTGATCTTTGTTATTTGTGAAGTTATTAATGTTTTGATCAGCATTTTTGTAATATAATTTCTTCCGTTATTTGGGACTCTGGGAACCAAACTTGTTGGGGCAAGTTGGGTTGGGGAGTGATACTTGTATGTTTCTTTTTGGCTTTGGTGAGCTTGAGTTGGTCTGACAGGTTGGTGTTGGGGCACCAATCTAAGGGAGATTGTAACTTCTTAAAGAAACAGTATAAGTGATTGCTCATTGGGGTGGACGTAGGTCATGGGGACCGAACCACGTTAAATTCTGTGTCTTCTGTGAATGCTTTGATTGTTTGATTCCTAAACTGCATACTGTAAACTAGGCTTAATTTTTATCTTGCGATAATTTGGTCAAAGGCCTATTCACCCCCCCTCTAGGCCTTATTTAGATCCTACAAGTGGTATCAGAGCATCAGGCCTGGCCATTTGAGTCTAGTTCATAATGAATACATATGATTCAGCATTTGCTGAAGGACAGTCTACAGTTAGACCACCCAAATTTAATGGGACTGATTTTGCTTACTGGAAAGCTAGGATGAAAATTTTCCTAGTCTCTTCAGATCTTGAAATTTGGAAATTTTTTGCTAAAGGCTATCACCCACCTACAATCAAAATTGAAGATATTGAAATACCAAAACCAGAAGATAAATGGGATGATAACGATAACAAACTTTATGCTCTGAATGGTAAAGCTATGAATGCAATTATCTGTGCACTTGACAGAACTGAGTTTAACCGTATATCTCATTGTCTTACTGCGCAGGAAATCTGGAACACTCTCGAAGTCACTCACGAAGGAACCTCTCAGGTGAAGGAGTCCAGATTAGCGCTGCTGAGCTCAGAGTACGATGGTTTCCACGTGCTACCAGGAGAATCCATCAAGGATATGTACACTCGCTTCACCGACATCGTATACAACTCAAAAGCCTTGGGAAAGTCTTACGACAGCATCGACCTCATTCGGAAAATCCTAAGAGCGCTTCCTAGTTCCTTCCGGCCTAAAGTAACGGCCATCCAAGAAGTGAGAGATCTCACTAAGCTGAAGCTGGATGATCTGATTGGGAATCTGTTATCCCATGAGCTGGAACTCAAAACCGTCGAGACAAGAGAGAAAGGTGAGGCTAAACCTTTAAAGACCATCGCTCTCAAAGCCGAAGAAAGTGACAAAGAAGATCTCGACGAGGAACATGCACTGATGGTCAGAGGATTCCGACGCTTCATCAGAACTCCTGCCGGAAAATCTGAAATGGCAAAAAGGTTCAATCGTTTTAATAAGTTTAATCCTTTGAATTCCTCGTCTGAACAGAATACTACTAAAAGTGTTCAATGTTTCAACTGTAAGAAATTTGGACATTTCATGAAAAATTGTCCAACAAAGAATGCGTCATCCGAAGCCAAAGGGAAATCATTTGCGGTCACATGGGACGATGACGACGAAGACGAACCACAAGACGAGGTAGCACAATCATCACTTTGCCTAATAGGTGAAAGCGACACGAACAAGGTAAGAGATGAATTTTCTTTACCAGAATTAATGAATATTTGTGAAAACATGAATTCAGAAATTACTTCTCTTGAATCCTCTATAGAAAATTATAAAGAAATGAATTTCCAACTACAGCAGGAAAATTATAATGTTTTGCAAAATGAAATAAAATTGAAAAATGAAATTGCATCGCTCAAAATTACCATTGAAAAACTCAAAGGAAAATCTAGTATTACTGAAGCTATACCTTGTCAGACTTGTGCTTCATTAAAGCTAGAAATTAAGAATGGTAATGAAAAGATTGTTGGCCTAAATAAAAGAATAGAAACTCTCGCTAAAAATGAAGATAATGTTAGAAAGAGTTTTATAAATAAAAGTGTCATGCTTGTAAATGAAAACATCTTTTTGAAATCCAAAGTCTCTGATTTAGAATTGAGTATCAGAAAATTTGGTGTAGGAAGAAAATCACTAGACATCATTCTTGGATACCAGTCAATCAAAAACGATAAACAAGGACTAGGATTTGGAAATGTTTATAATGAAAACATGATAAAGAAAAATCATTACATCAAGAAAAAGAAACGGAACGCCAAATGTTATACCTGTGGTTCTTTTGAGCATTTATATAGAAATTGTCGTTATAAGAACCAAAACATGAAGTTCAAACAAGTATGGGTTCCGAAAGGTACTATGACTAACCATTGTGGACCTATTTGGCTACCCAGGTCACACATACCTTGTTCTTCTTATGTGTAGGGACTCAGCGTGGCTAAGGAACAACTGTGTGAGTGGTATTTGGATTCAGGCTGCTCAAGACACATGACAGGAAACAGCGACAAGTTCCTTAGCCTCGTGAAGCAAGAAGGAGGAAGTGTTACATTAGGGGACAACGGCAAGTGCAAGGTAATGGGTAAAGGTATTGTTGGCAACAATACTTTTAAAATTTCTGACGTCCTCTGGGTTGAAAATCTCAAACACAACCTCATCTCCATAAGCCAACTCTGTGACAAAGGTATGAAAGTACTTTTTGATGAGAAAATTTGTAAAATTTATGACTCGGTCACAGGTAATACCCTCTTCATAGCCAATAGGAAAAATAATGTTTATACAATAATAATTGAAGAAATGACAATTGCTAAATGTTTGATTGGCAGGGAGGAGGAGGCTATACTATGTCACCGGAGACTATCACATGCCAGCATGAAGTTGCTACATAAGCTGGAGAATAAAAACCTGGTCCGAGGCTTGCCACATCAACAGTACGAGAATGGTAAGTTGTGTGTTGCATGCACAAAAGGTAAGCAAACTAGATCCACTTTTACGGGAATTCGGGAAGTTACCACTTCACGAATCCTAGAATTGATTCATATGGATTTGTTTGGGCCTATCGATGTTGCTAGCCTAAATGGGAAGAGATTTTGTTTTGTTTTGATCGATGATTTTTCTAGATATACATGGGTTTACTTCTTAGCCAAGAAATCGGATTCCTTTGAAAATTTCCAAAATTTTTGTAATCAAGTTTCAAATGAGAAAAATCTTTCAATTATGAAAATTAGAAGTGATCACGGTGGTGAATTTGAAAACTCTGTTTTTGAAAACTTCTGTTTGGAAAAAGGGATCTTACATGAATTTTCTTCTCCTAGAACACCTCAACAAAACGGGGTGGTCGAAAGAAAGAATCGAACTTTAAAAGAGATGGCAAGAAGCATGCTTAATGATTATTCTCTTCCTATGTATTTTTTGGCCGAAGCAGTGAATACAGCCTGCTATGTCTGCAACAGGGTTATGCTTAGACCTTTAATGAACAAAACATCCTATGAACTGTGGCATGGCATGACTCCTAACATTTCATATTTCAGAGTATTTGGATGCAGGTGTTTTATTTTAAACACAGGAGATCAGCTGGGAACATTTGAATCCAAATCAGACGAAGGAGTGTTCGTAGGGTATTCATCAAGGAGCAAAGCATACATGATCTACAATAAACGAACTTTAACTGTTGTTGAGTCAATTAATGTGAAATTTGATGAAGCTGAAATAGATCCTTTAAATTGCAGGGACACTGAAGATGCAGACAAGGAAACTACAGAGCCTGAAAACATAGCTGAACCATCTGAAGGTCAAAAGGAAGCTGAACTCGAAGCACCACAAGGAAATAGACTGGAAAGAGGAGAGCTCAGGTTCAATCCACATCATCCACCTGAGCTGATCATGGGGACTTCTACGAAAGGTATACGCACTCGATCCACTTTCAATAACTTGTGTGCCTTATGCATTCATGGTGACCTCATTTCTGAAATTGAACCTAAGAACGTTGAAATTGCTTTAACAGATGAAAGTTGGGTTATGGCCATGCATGATGAGATTAATCAGTTTGATAGAAATAATGTTTGGACATTGCCCCGACCTGATAATTACCCAATTGTTGGCACTAAATGGATTTTCAAAAACAAACTTGATGAATCTGGAAATGTAATCAGAAATAAGGCAAGATTAGTGGCCAAAGGATATAACCAGATTGAGGGAATTGATTGTGATGAAACTTTTGCACCCGTTGCTAGATTAGAAGCCATTAGAATATTGCTGGCTTTTGCAAGTTTTAAAGGTTTTAAATTGAAGCAAATGGATGTGAAAAGTGCATTTTTAAATGGTTATTTGAAAGAAGATGTTTTTGTTGAACAACCCCCTGGTTTTGAAAGTCATAGTTTTCCAAATCACGTTTACAAGTTGCAAAAGGCTTTGTATGGTCTGAAGCAAGCTCCCAGAGCTTGGTACGACCGTCTCAGTTCATATCTTTTGGAAAATAACTTTAAAAAGGGTAGTGCAGACAACACTTTGTTTATCTTGCATGAACAGGATCATTTTCTTATTGTTCAGATTTATGTGGACGATATTATTTACGGTGCTACTAATGATCTTTTATGCCAAAAGTTTGAAAAGGTTATGCAGGATCAATTTGAGATGAGTCTGGTCGGAGAGTTGAAATACTTTTTGGGCTTTCAAGTAAGACAAACTGGAGATGGCATATATGTTTCCCAAACCAAGTACATAAAAGAACTGTTGAAGAAATTTGGGATGGAAAATGCAAAGCCAATGCGAACTCCAATGAGTCCGACGACGAAGCTTGAAAAGGATGACAAAGGTATAGATGTGGACCAAAAGCTTTATCGAGGTATGATTGGGTCCTTACTCTATTTAACTGCATCTAGACCAGACATCATGTTTTCTGTCTGTTTGTGTGCACGATTTCAAGCCTGTCCAAAAGAATCACATTTGATAGCCATTAAGAGGATTTTTCGATATCTTATTCACACTCCTACACTTGGACTATGGTATCCCTCTTGTGGTAATCTTAATTTGGTTGGCTATGCTGATGCTGATTATGCTGGTAGTATGCTTGATAGAAAGAGCACTAGTGGAACATGTTTTATGCTAGGACATTCATTGGTTTCTTGGTCTAGTCGTAAGCAGAACAGTGTTGCTTTGTCCACTACTGAAGCTGAGTATATTGCCCTTGGCAGTTGCTGTGCCCAAGTACTTTGGATGATGCAAACCCTGTCTGACTACGGCTTGGATCTTAGAAAAGTTCCATTACGATGTGATAGTAAGAGTGCTATAGATCTTTCTAACAATCCTGTTCATCACTCTCGGACAAAACACATAGATGTAAGACATCATTTTCTTAGAGATCATTTGGCAAAAGAGGATGTATCCATTGAATATATTTCTACTGATTCTCAGTTGGCAGATATCTTTACAAAACCTTTGCCAGAAGATCGTTTTTGTCGTCTACGTCTAGAACTGGGCATTATTGATTATATTTAGAGTGAAAATATTATTTGGTGTGCTTTTATTGTTTTTGTGTGGTGTGCTACAAAAAGAAAAATAAAAAAAATGAAAAAGAAAAAATAAAAAAAAAATGAAAAAGAAAAATATAAACAGAAAGGGAAAGTGAATTGTCTATCTCCTCCTTTTGCATTTTTTCATCAGAAACAGCATGCAAAACATATGTCTTATGGATTTTGAATATTATATTCTTAACACTGCTTGCATTCAAAGACTACATGCTTAATTAGGTCATATTCATTAATGAGTAACTAACGTTTTTCATCATCCAATCACACTTACACAGATCAAAATGTTTTGCTATGGAATTGTAATCTTGAATAAGAAAAGTGGTTGTTGGTGGACTAATTTATGTTTTAATGGGATATGATGTTTCAAGGCATGGGTAAAAAGAAAAGCTCTCTTCAAAATATACGTGTATAAAAAGAATAGCAAGACGAGTGTCTTCAAAATATATACACAAAGCTTCGTATGAAAAATGGATACGATCCATGTCCTTGATACTACCCTTGGACATCCAACTTATGCTATAAATGTCATTTTTAGCGTTGGTGTTAAGTCCGTCAAGCAATGCCATTTCACATTTAAAAATCCTTCTCGGTCATGTTTGGAATTGGTAACTTGAACTCATATTACATGAGAAGGGGAAACTCAATCTTTGATGTTCATATATTCAGTGGAAAAGATGGTTATGACAGGCTATATTCCTGATTACCTCTCCATATGTACTAAACATTTGATCATCACACTTGAGCACGGAGATGAATTATGGTAGTTATGACTTAGTGATTATTGCTTATTTATTCATTGTGGTCATCGATGTCTTGCCTGTTTGCTTTATAATGTTCAATTTTCCATTCCTCATATGCTATTTCATACATTTTTTTTGATGAAAACAAAGGGGGAGAGAAATATTAAGATTGAGCATGTCAAAGATTGGGGGAGCATGTCAATAGGGGGAGCATATCATTTTGCCATTCATGCTCATTCATGCTCATATTCATGCTTCACACACTCACACACTTCACACATTTTTGATGTAATCTTAATGTCTGGTTTGTTCTCATCAAAAGGGGGAGATTGTTGGAAACGGCATCCTAACCTATGTTTGATGATAACAAACCCTACTGAACTGTTCTAATATGTTTGTTGAGTGTGTCACAGGTCCCTATAGTCATGATTGCTCAGGTTACACATGAACGTACTCAAGTACGTTGAAATACGGAGCTGAAATATGTTTGTTGAGTGTGTCACAGGTCCCTATAGTCATGATTGCTCAGGTTACACATGAACGTACTCAAGTACTTTGAAATACGGAGCTGAAACTTCATTTGGAATTACACAAGCTGCTCAAACAAGAGAGTATAGCTATGAAACTCTACCCTAGAGTTAAACATAGGCTATAAACATCATGGAACTTTTCTAGGGATTTATGGAGATTGTTTGAAGTCAAAATACGGGGAAATACGAGAAAATACAGAGTATACAAAGAAGAAACTTTTTCTACAAGTGGCGAAATGAGGTGAAACAATTCTAACATGTATATATGGGGCTCTGGGATTTTTGAGAATTTTTTCAGAATTTTTGGGATTTATTTGGTGCCAAAATACTCAAGAATACGTCTGAAATACACTGGAAATTAGAGATACGGAACTGTTCAAAGATACGGCTTCTTCGCAGCCCATACGGTCAACGTGGCGTAATCCTGGCTGTTCATTTCGCATCTGACGGTCGATCGAAGCGGGGCGACGTGGCCGCTTGTCCGCCGCCCGATCTCGATCCAACGGTCACCTACCACGCCCATGATTCGCAGATGGCGGGCGCCGCTGAGTCAGCCATGTGGCGACGTGGCACAATCACCGCCGTCGGATCGCCATCCAACGGTTCAGGCGCTGCCGACTCGAGTCAGCAGCGGCGGGCGCCGAGTCAACGCTGGCGGGCGAAGCGCAGCGGATCCGCGTCGACGTGGCTCAATCACGACCGTTGATCTGCGATCGAACGGTTGCCGACAACGCGTGTTTTGCGGATGCGGGCCCGGCGCATTTAAACCTGCCAAGCCGCCTCGTGCGGATCCCCTCGCACAGTAACCAGACCCGTTAACTCAATTCTATAAATACCAATGTACATCTCTTCACATTTTCATCAATAAGTGGAGTTCTAGAGATCCAAATTGAGTTCCGCAAGAAGCGTTGCGACCGTGACTTCATCCCCGACGCAGTGACAACAAGTTGAGCAGCTAGTTCCTCTTGTGCAGCAAATAAGATCACTTTGAGTGAGGAACTTCTACCGACTACTTCCACGGGGACAGCGACTACTTCTTCTACAGACATCCGATCATCATTCCGTAAGAAGCGTTGAGAAGCTACTGATGTGCTGAAAGACGACAACCAGAGAGATCTTCACAAATGAGCTTTCTAAACTCTTGATCTTTGTTATTTGTGAAGTTATTAATGTTTTGATCAGCATTTTTGTAATATAATTTCTTCCGTTATTTGGGACTCTGGGAACCAAACTTGTTGGGGCAAGTTGGGTTGGGGAGTGATACTTGTATGTTTCTTTTTGGCTTTGGTGAGCTTGAGTTGGTCTGACAGGTTGGTGTTGGGGCACCAATCTAAGGGAGATTGTAACTTCTTAAAGAAACAGTATAAGTGATTGCTCATTGGGGTGGACGTAGGTCATGGGGACCGAACCACGTTAAATTCTGTGTCTTCTGTGAATGCTTTGATTGTTTGATTCCTAAACTGCATACTGTAAACTAGGCTTAATTTTTATCTTGCGATAATTTGGTCAAAGGCCTATTCACCTCCCCTCTAGGCCTTATTTAGATCCTACAAGAAGAAGTTAGCAGGAACCAAATTTCCAATTCGTCAAAGGACATTAATTTGGTTAGGTTAAGGATTAGGTTTTTATTAAATACGGGGAAGAACTTTTTGCCATGGAAATTTGATCGTGGAAGAGACGTGTTAGACGAAAATCAAACTTAGCATTAGTGAAGGGAGGTTAGGGATGTATTTGGCTGAGAGGTGAGAAAAACGTGGGAGGAAATAACTAATTAATTAACCAAAGTAATTAATGGTAGATTAAAAATTATTGGTAATTAGTAAAATAAATTAGTTAAAGTAATTAGTAAGTTAAATTAACTATAGTAACTATTAAACTATGGTAAAAAATTTAGACGCGCTCGCGTCAACTCTACGGATAAAAATATCCGGACAATCGGAAGTAAAATTACAAGCACACACGCAATTAAACATACCTAAAAATACCGACCGTTACATCCTACCCTCCTTAGAATAATTCTGCCCTCGGAATTCTCTACAGGGCATGGAAAAGGTAGGGATAACGTTCTCTCATCTCATCCTCTTGCTCCCAGGTAGATTCTCCTGGTGAGTCGCGACGCCACAGCACCCTGACTAGATCAACGGTCCTGTTCCTGAAGACCTTCTGACGTCGATCTAAGATCTCCACTAGTTGCTACTTGTATGTCAAATCCGGACGAACTGCGATCTCCGAGTAGTCTACGACATGACTAGGGTCGCTCACATAGCGAAGCAGCTGTGAGATGTGGAACACATTGTGCACTCCCTCTAAGGCAGGGGGAATGCAAGCTTGTAGGCCACTTCTCCTACTCGCTCCAAAATATCGATGGGTCCAATGAATCGTAAACTAAGCTTTCCTCTCCGCCCAAGACGAATCATTCCTCGATTGGACGAGATCTTCAGAAAAATATGATCTCCGGGCTGAAACTCTAGATGTCGACGTTTCGTATCTGCCCAATGCTTGTACCTGTCCTGAGCCAACTGCAGCTTCTCTCTGATGGTCCGAACCACATCCACTGCTTCGTTGATTAGCTCAGGTCCAACCAGCTCTCGATCTCCTACATCATCCCAGCTCAAGAGGGATCGACACTTTCTCCCATACAGTGTCGCAAAAGGGGCCATACCAATGCTAGACTGGTAGCTGTTGTTGTATGCAAACTCTACCAAATGGACATGGTCTTCCCATGATCCTTTGAAGTCCATCATACATGCCCGCAGCATGTCTTCAAGTATCTGAATAGTACGCTCTGACTGACCATCTGTCTGCGGATGGTAAGCTGTACTGAAACTCAAGTGGGTTCCCAAGCTCTCCTGAAGGCTCCTCCAGAAACAAGATGTGAATCTGGAGTCTCTGTCTGAGACAATGCTGATAGGAACTCCATGCAGCTTCACAATCTCCTCCATGTACTTATTGGCCAACACTTCTGTAGACTGGCCTTCTCTGAAAGGAATGAAGTACGTGGTCTTGGTCAATCGGTCTACGATCATCTAGATAGCGTCATTCTGCTTTGTACTCTTGGGTAGACCAGTCACAAAGTCCATCGTGATGTGTTGCCACTTCCACTCCGGAATGGGCAAGGGCTGTAATACGCCGGTAGTCCTCTAATGTTCAGCCTTCACCTGTTGGCACACAATACACTTCGTTACGCTCCGTGCGACGCTTCTCTTCATGCCATGCCACCAGTAATACTGTCACAGATCCTGATACATCTTGGTACCTACAGGATGTATGGAGTATGGAGAACTTTGAGCTTCCTCCAATAGCTCCTCTCTGATGGCGCCAAACGGTACACAGATCCTGTCTTCAAACCTCAAAGATCCATCTGTATGAATCTTAAACTCTGGCCTCTGGCCTGCTATCACCAGATCTTTGATCTTCTGCAGCTTCTCATCATCCATCTGAGCATTCTTGATCCTTTCTACAAAGGTCGACTGGATATGCTTGCCCATCAAAGATGCAGTCATCCATGGTAGAATCACTTCTATACCCCATGTCCCGGATCTCTTGCTGCAATCTCCACTGAGTCGTAAGGGTCATCACTGCTGGTAGACGACTCAATGCATCAGGTACAACATTGACTTTTCCAGGATGGTACTGAAGGTCAATGTCATAGTCTGCCGTGAGCTCTATCCATCATCTCTGCCACATGTTGAGCTCCTTCTGAGTGAAGAGATACTTCAGACTCTTGTGATCCGAGAACACCTTCACGTGCTCTCCCAATAGAAAATGCCTCCAAATCTTTAATGCAAAAATCACTACCGCCAAGTCAAGATCATGAGTGGGTTAGTTCTTCTCATGGATCTTCAACTGCCTGAATGCATATGCTACTACTCGACCGTGCTGATGTAGCACACATCCAAGTCCTTTACCAGATGCATCACAGAAGACTTCAAATCCTCCTGATCGGTCTGGAATTATCACAATAGGTGCAGTCGTCAATCTCTTCTTCAGCTCCTGGAAAGCATCCTCACATGCTTTCGACCAAACAAACACCACATCCTTTCTTGTCAACCGCGTCAAGGCTCATGAGATCTTCGAGAAGTCTTTGATAAACCTCCGGTAGTAGCCAGCGAGTCCCAAGAAACTTCGAATCTCGGTCACCGTTCGGGGAACTGGCCAGTTTTGAACAGCTGCTACTTTTTCAGGATCAACAGCAATCCCTTCGCCGGACACTATGTGGCCTAGAAACGCCACCTTGTTCAGCCAGAACTCGCACTTGCTAAGTTTGGCATAAAGTTGGTGTCTCCTCAGGGTCTCGAGAACTTTCCTGAGATGCTCTGCATGCTCTACTGCATTCTTCGAGTAGATGAGAATGTCGTCGATGTAGACTACTACGAACTTGTCCAAGTATTCATACAATACTTGGTTCATGAGACTCATAAATGTAATGCCCTACAAGCTACTGCACAAGTACTAGAGGGGGGGTGAATAGTACTTTAAAAATAACAAGGAGTATAATTCCTAATTATAATGCAAACAACTACCAAATCAATTTGCGGAAGCTTAAATTGAATGACAACAACAAAATTGACAATGCTAACAAGAGATGTTACTGGGTTCGGATCCACCCAAGTCTCTCTGACTTGTTCCCGGTGATCCTACGTCCCAACCACCCGGATCCCCTCCGGATACTTGAGTTAGAAACCCTAACTCAAGATTTCCACTATGAAATACTTGTGAAAATCCTCAACAAGTCAAATCATACAAAATACAATTTGTGACTCCCACAACCCGGGATCACAACCATCACAACCGAGAGTGAAACTTACAAATCAAATATGAAATGAAATAAGAAAACTTCTTACCGAACAAAATACCTATGCCTTGAGTATTGCTTACGAATTAGGGCAAGGATGATTTTGGGGAAGAAGTGGCACCAAACCCTAGCTCCAAGATGTAGATCAGTGATGGAGAGCTTTGGGGATGTTGGTGACCTAGAATCAAGCACTTGGCTTGGAAGACTTCACACTCAATGAATCTCTCTTTGGAAGTAAGAGTGAGGAGAGATTATTGAATGGAATGAATGAGCTTTGAATGCACTTGGAATGAATTCTCTTGATCTCTAAACTTGCAATAATATCAGCCTTGGCAGCAATGAATGCAGCCCATCAAGTATATATAGGATAGAGGAGAGAGAGAGAGAAAAATGTTTCAATTAAAGCTCCAACGGCTCTTTTCTGAACCCAACTAGTCGGTCAAAGAACAAACACCGACCGACTAGTTCATCAACTAGTCGGTCGGTCAATTAACGTAAACCGACTAATGGGTAAACTGAGAAAAGATCAAAGTATAGACTAAGGAACTAGTCGGTCTAAGAAGAGTAGATGACCGACTAGTTTTACAACTAGTCGGTCGGTTACTCAACGTGGACCGACTAACAGATAAAACTAAAGTCTGAGAAGAATTAGACTTAGTCGGTCCAAGAACAAATGTTGACCGACTAATTCACCAACTAGTCGGTCACCAAATGAACATAGACCGACTAACAATAAACAGTAAGTATGGTGAAAAATTTGGCATGTACAGTAAACTAAACTAGTCGGTCTAAGAAGGAAAGTTGACCGACTAGTTCATCAACTAGTCGGTCGATCAATGAGCACAGACCGACTAATGATAAACAGTAGCTCAAGCTCAAATGTGCATGTACAGGGAAAGCTCAACTAGTCGGTCACAGAAGCATCACTGACCGACTAGTTCACAAACTAGTCGGTTGGTGAGTCAACTTAAACCGACTAACTGTAAACAGTAAAGAGCAATGAATTAACTGAGAAGAACTAGTCGGTCCAAGAAGCTTGGCTGACCGACTAGATCACCATCTAGTCGGTCAGTTCTTCTTCTTGAACCAACTAACATGCACAAGAAGTCCCGAATCGAAGCCCGAAGCTTCGGGAAGAATTGTATGGACTTCTACTAAGATCCTAGAGCTAAGATATGAGCGTTATGAAGATTTAAAACGTAAGACCTACTCAAGGCTTAACATTCTACGAAAGAAGCTAAAGACTATAAATAAAACTTGACGATACCGTCTTCAATAGCTTCAATCGAATCTTCATGACTTCTAAATTGGTCCATAAGCTTCAACGAAGCTTTAGGCATACGATCACGTGCTTTGAGAAGTATTGAGACGTCGTAATTGATATTCATGTGAATTTGGCGACGATCTCCATAACTGCGCTCACAAAGTGTTAGATCACATTATATTTATGTTTGTTCATCATCCAAAACCAAATCCGGGGAGTCCAATATCCAACATTCTCCCCCTTTTTGGTGATGACAAACCAACATAAATAATAATCAAAAATAATAATTCAAATGAAATTTACTTACTCCCCCTGCATTGATGACACGTTAATTCCAATTTAAACAAAAATAATACGCATCAAGCAGACGAGTGAAGTATATTAAATGAGAATCGATTATTGAATTATTGAAATAGCAAACGTAGGTTATTGAAATATCGGATTTGAAAATCCATTTATATATCTTAACTCCCCCTGAATCTAATACATCAAGTTAGATTCTTGGAGAATGCTCTTAAATTTTCATTTGGCACATTGATATTATTATACCTCTCCCCCTTTGGCATAAGCAAAAAGAGTGGGAGGATAACAACGACAACAACAATGGCCTCAAATTAAAAAAGCACGGGAGTCGTAGAATACGACGACGGTTCAAGTGACACCAAAGAGAAAAATACGAATAGAATCAAGGCGTGTCAATGATACCAAAGTCGAAAAATCGTAAAACGAAATCATCAAAACTCAAATCAATTTAACGGATTGAGTTATGGAATATACTCTCCAATATCAACATTTCTTGGTTAATTTAGTGCATGGAAAACAATTCTATGTTTCCATAAAAGAAATTTCTATTAAACCAAGTGAATGTCGTCGAGCGACGAAAGCAAACATCAGAGACAAAAAAAAATATAAATTGCACAATAGAATGAAATGTCCACTGCGATGTATTTATATATGTATAAAATATGAAGCAGAGTACATCACCGACATACACAACATCGATCGACTGATCGGGGCACAAAAAAAAATACATCATCATATCACAGATATCGGAGTGTCAACAAAAATACATCATTATCAAAAATATCAAAAAGACATCAAAATGACCCAAAATACATAGCCACCCACACTATCCTACCCAACATCTCTCACAACAAGATATATCATCCAATGAGTATCAGGAGAGGCCTCGGAGAAACTCAAGAGGCAGCGGGAGGATCAGAAGCAACTGCAGGCTCAGCAGGAGCAGAAGAGGTGACTGGATCAGCAGGAACGTCCGGAAGATCAGCAGGAGCGACAGCTGAAGTGCAACCTCTGAAGCAGCAACCGTAGTGGCCTCGGGAGCACCAGTCGGAGTATCCACCACAGGAGTGGCGGCAACAGGTGTGCTCTCGGGGGCACCAGCAGACGAAGCAGCAACAGCATCACCGGAAGTGGTAGCACCAGCAGCAGCAGAAGTGCCCTCGGGGGCACGAGTCGACGCACGACAAAGCTCCTCAACGTCCTCCTCAGCCAACTCATCTAACTCCTCATCCTCAGAAACGGAAGGAGGAAGCTCAACACCCATCAGACGAGCCATACGGCAAACTACCTCCTCGGTACGAGCCAAGCGAGACTCGTGACGACGAAGTAACCGTACGACCTCATCCAGGGTGGCAGAGGGAGCAGCAGAGGCACTGGCAGAGGCAGGGGCAGATGTTGAAGGTGTCGTCCTCTGAACGTGACGAAGTGCCGCAAGAGATTTCTTGACGGCCGTCGCGTTCAGGGGAGGACCAAGGGGACGCTCATCGTCACGAGGCAACGTGACACGGAAGTGACGAAACACGAGGGTCAATAAGCAAGGAAATGGGATATGAGCCGATTTAGAGGACTTGCGAATACACTCGAAAGAATCAATCTTATCGAGTATAATGCGAGCCCAATTAATCGAGCTCCCCATGAAGATATCATAGATAAGCTTCAGAAAGGGCTGGGACAGGAGAGATAAGGAGCCGTACTTGGGAAGCAAGCACGAATTCAGAATCAGATTTAAGACCCAAGCATTCGGCTTAAAAGATTTAGATGGCACGCCAATCATGGCAGAAGGGATCTGATGGAAAATCTCAGAAAGGATGGTCTGATCAAGAGAAGAAATATCGTCAACCGAGATATCAGAGGGGAGGAGGCCAGACGAGGAGATACCCAAAATCTCTCCTAAGATTTCCGATGTGAGGACTATAGGAGTCCCCAAAACGGTCGTCTCAACAGAGTGGGTCTGATCGTACTGACCCCGGATCCTATTCGCATAGAAAAGCTTTACTAATCGAGGGTACGGGTGAGGGTTCGCCTTCGGGTCATAACGAAGATAATCGAGAAGACCCGACGACGAAAGAAGATCAGCTAACCCAATGAAGTCATTGAACTGGACGAAATGCTCCAGAAGCAGTGGACAGTGTTCGATACGGTTGTAAGCCGCGAGACACATAGGGTCGTCGCGACATTCAAAACATGAATTCGAGCAAAAATTCAAAATATCGCATAAATTCTCGAAAAATCCAATAAGTCTAGCATGAACGAAATATTTCGAAATATAATACCATGCAAGATTATTGAATGAAACATGAATCCTATATCTCGGATTCACCCATAATCCCCAATTCTCGACGCAACCGCACAAAGGAGTCCTCCTTTAGGGGTTTCGTGAAAATATCGGCGATTTGCTTTTGGGTTTCAACGTACACTAAAATGATGTCCTTTTTAGCAACATGATCATCTAAAAAATGGTGTCGGACATCTATGTGTTTCGAACGGGAATGGTGTACAGGGTTCTTGGAAAGACATATTGCACTTTGGTTGTCAACCATGATAGGGCAAGTATCACAATTTATACCAACGTCTTTAAGTGTGTGTCTCATCCAAAGAACTTGAGCACACGCGGCACCGGCGGCAATATATTCCGCCTCGGTGGTTGAAAGTGACACAGAATTTTGCTTCTTGGAAAACCAAGAGACAAGGGAATTTCTTATGAAATGGCAAGTGCCACTAGTACATTTCCTGTCGGATTTGCATCCCGCATAATCGGCATCACTATATGAGATTAACTCATACGTGCTAGATTTTGGATAAAGTAATCCAAAATCAAGTGTATAACTTAGATAACGGAAAATACGTTTTACCGCAACCAAGTGAGACTCCTTAGGTTGAGACTGATAACGAGCACATACGCATACGGCAAACATAATATCGGGCCTTCTTGCGGTAAGATAAAGTAAACTACCTATCATACCTCGATATAGACGAATGTCTACATCCTTACCGCCCGTATCCTTGTCAAGATGCGTAGTCGTGCTCATTGGAGTCTTTTTCCCGGAAGCACTCTCCATTCCAAATCGCTTTAGCAACTCCACCGTGTACTTCGTTTGGTGGATGAAGATTGCATCGTCCATTTAGCGAATTTGGAGACCTAAGAAATACTTGAGCTCACCCATGTGGCTCATCTCAAATTGTTCCTTCATAACATTAGAAAACTCTTCGCAAAGAGCAAAGTTAGTAGCACCGAAAATGATATCATCAACATATATTTGAACTAAAATTATATCATTATTCGCATGCTTAACAAAAAGTGTAGAATCGGCTTCTCCCATTTTAAAATTCAAATCCAAAAGAAAATTCTTTAGGCGATCATACCAAGCTCGAGGAGCTTGTCTCAAACCGTAAAGTGATTTCTTTAGTTTAAAAACATGATTTGGAAATTTTTCATTTATGAAGCCCGGAGGTTGAGAAACGTAAACTTCCTCAACGACATCTCCGTTTAAAAATGCACTTTTAACATCCATTTGAAATAATTTAAAATCCTTATGGCATGCAAAAGACAATAATAATCTAATTGATTCTAATCTAGCTACCGGAGCGAAGGATTCTTCGAAATCAATACCTTCCTCTTGTTGATAGCCTTGAGCAACTAACCGAGCTTTGTTCCGGACGACGACTTGGTTTTCATCGGTTTTGTTCTTGAAGATCCACTTTGTCCCTATGACGGTGTGGTTCTTCGATGGCAATGGAACAAGCTCCCAAACTTCATTCCTCTCGAATTGAATGAGTTCCTCCTCCATGGCTAAGATCCAAGCGCTATCTTCGCATGCTTCATTAACATTCTTTGGCTCTATCGAGGAGGCAAAGGCACAATGTGCGAAGTAGTTCACTTGTGATCTCGTCTTGACACTATCATAGATATTGCCAATGACTTGCTCATGAGGATGGTCACGAACGGTATGAAGCCGTTTGGGAATACCTTGGTCACTAGGAACATTCTCAACAACTTCATTAGATGGGTTAGTCTCAATAGAATCAATAGAATCATTAGACTTAGAATTATCAAACGAATCACATATAACATCCATTGAATCATTATCATTTGAAATTCTAGTTGGAACAAATCCTTCATTAAATGAGACATGAAGCGACTCCTCGATCGTTGAGGTTCGTTTGTTGAATATCCGGTAGGCTTTGCTACGCGAAGAATATCCAACAAAAATCCCCTCATCGGATCTTGGATCGAATTTTTCCAAACTACCATACGTGTTCTTAATAAAACATTTCGAACCAAAAACACGAAAATGTTTAACTTGAGGCAACCTACCAAACAACAATTCATAACAAGTTTGTTTAGTGTCGGGCCTCAAAAGTATTCTATTAAACACATAGCAAGAGGTGTGTACCGCTTCCGACCAAAATTGATGGCCAAGTTGGCTATCATCAAGCATAGTGCGAGCACACTCCACTAGCGTCCTATTCTTTCTCTCAACTACACCATTTTGAGGAGGTGCACGAGGGAAAGAGAAGGTGTGAGTAATACCAACTTCATCACAAAATGTCTTAAAAGACTCATTCTCAAATTCACCTCCATGATCACTACGAATAGTGACAATGGTGGTTCCTAAGAGATTTTGTACTTTCTTAACAAAAATTGTGAAGTTTTCAAAAGCTTCATTTTTATTACACAATGAAAATACCCATGTAAATCTCGAATAATCATCTACGATGACAAGTCCATATCTTGCATTTCCTAAGGAAGTAACTCTAGTTGGCCCAAATAAGTCTAGATGTAATAGCTCTAGTGGCCGTTTAGTGGAAATGCTTTTCTTAGGTTTAAATGAAGATTTAGGAAGCTTGCCACGTTGACAACTGTCACGCCCCGCTTCCCAAAAATGTGGAGGCGAGACGTGAGAAGGTCCGCACAAACTTGAAGCTGTGAAGCTCCAAGTCTGATAAGCGTATACAAACACTTATTATGGCAAGCCCTTACAAAGCGAAACGAAACAACAATGATAATAAGGAATTGAGACGACATTTTATTGAATCTCCAAATGTCCATAAAAAAATTACAATATCGCAGAAAAGCCACCAGGCTAAAAGAAAAAAGATCTAAGGCCCAAACATGGCCAACAAAGAATAATATACATATAAGGGTGCCACGCACCAACGGCTAACAGCAAACCTAACAAAGAAGTGAACACGAGCCGTCTTCAAGACAGGCCCCCGGTGTCCACTCACCAACACGGCAAACATCAGCAACAGCAACACCATATTCCCTGCAACAAGACTCTGGCTCTGGGTCTAACATGTGGCACCCAAAAGAGAGAGGGGCACATGTCAGCAAGTCTAAAAAGACTTGGGCAAGGAAACTGAAAGTGACTAACAACCTAGCATTTAATTGTTAAACAATGGCATGGCAGTTAAGTATGATGCAATAGTTAAAAGAGAGGCAAACACGCACGATGTAGCAAAAGCTACCAAATCACTAATCACTTATCACTTAACACTTATCACTTATCACAGTTAATCACTTAGTGCATAGAGAGTCCACCTGCTGGCCAGCTCGTGGCTCAGGCCGCTTATCTCTATCACCATCAATCACTTAAACACTAGAGATTTCACCTGCTGGCCGGAGTGGCGGATCAGGCCAACTCGGGCTCAGTCCGCTTATCTCTTACCCCACCCACATGTGACGAGCGTTGGGGTTTCCAACTCATTATGCTCGCTTCTGGTCACGAGCCAGGAAAATAAGTGTGTGTTGACATCCGAGCGTTGGGGTTAGCAACTACAGGGCTCGCTTCTGGAACACGAGCCAGGAAACATGGGATTGTAGCGTGTGCTACGCAATCACGATAAATAATCACTATGCAATGCCATGAACAGATAATTGCGTACCGTTAATGGAATTTAAACGTGACAGGCAAAATGCAATGATATGAACATATTCGCGTACCGATAATTTAAAGTAAACGTGACATATGAGCATGATGAGGGTGACGGACCAAGCTTCGTTGTCAAGCTAGATCAAGGGCGTCTAAACGGCTATCCTTTCACCGTTTAGTCTCTTTTACGCTAAATCAAGGGAAATGGCCTAAGACATGGCCCAAATCAAGAGGTGCAAGTTTCACTTGCCTATCACCGGGGATGATGGTTACGAAAGTTCGTTTCCGCGGATGCTAGCCTACGGGGAATCGCTGTTATGGGGGAACAATCATCAAAACACAAGTATTTTATTAGGGTTTCATAAAAATTACAATAGGATATGAAAACAACGGTAGATCGATTTCTTACCGAGAGGAGGCGGAAGAAACACTCCGGGGAACCTTAGGACCAGATCTGGAAAAGATTGGAGAAGTTTGGGGAAACTAGGGTTTTGGGGGATTTTGGGTTTTGATGAGATTTTTGGGGAAGATGAGAGGTGGAATGAGTTGATGGAGGGTTTAGATGATGGATTTAGGGCTTGGAATGAAGGATTGAAGCTTGGAGGAAGATGGGGGCTCAAAGGGGAATATTTTAGGGTTTAGAGTCGAGTGGAAGAAGATGAAATCGTTTGGGTTGGGTATAAATAGGCTAGGCTGGCGGCTGCCCAGAAATTAGGGTTTTAACACTGGTTAGTCGGTCAAAGAGCAACCACTGACCGACTAGTTTGTCAACTAGTCGGTCGGTCGACCAACGCAGACCGACTAAGTGCAAACAGTAACTCCTGAACGAAAATAGGATTTAGAGTTAGTCGGTCCATGAACAATTACTGACCGACTAGTTTAGCATCTAGTCGGTCGATGAACGTTCTTAGACCGACTAAGAGTAAACAGTAACTCCTGAGAAATTTAGAAAGCTAACTAGTCGGTCCAAGAAGGATTGCCGACCGACTGGATCGACATCTAGTCGGTCGGTGCCCCTTCTTATACCAGCTAATGAGCACCAAAAGTTCTGATACGGAGCGCGGGGCCCCGGGATCGATTCCTAAGACTCCTAGGCTTGATCTAATAGTAAGATACGACCGTTATGAAGCCCGTCACGAATGACATACTTCGAAATCGACGATCCTAAGGAAGAAACGAGAAAATACGACGAATCGATCGAAAATGAAAGCTATGACGACGAAACCACACATCCAAGGAGAAAATCCACCAAGCATATATTATAATATAAATGATCCAATTACACGAAAACCAGTCGTTACAACAACAATCACAAAAACTTTTCTTTTCAAAAACAAGCTTCGGAAAACCTTTAATGGAATTTAATTTTGAAAGCTTATAAAGTGTTCCAAAGTTCACATGTCCAAAGCGTCGATGCCATAAGTGTTGTTCACTTGTGTTGGCAACGAGACATTGTTCATAAGACTTAGGAAGATCCAAAATATAAATATCTTTATGACGAGTGCCGGAAAACAATAATTTATCATTATCTTTTCTTAAAATATGACACCATCCTTTCGCAAAGCTAACTTTGTAACCTTTGTCACAAAGTTGGCTTATTGAAATAAGATTATGATTTAAACCATTAACAAGATAAACATCACTAATTAAGGGTTTAGATGGGTTACTCACTTTACCAACACCTATGATGGTTCCGCTCTCGTTGCCTCCAAATACGACGCGGTTTCCATTTGCTATGGGAACCACTCCGGAGAGCAAACTAGCGTCACCCGTCATGTGTTTTGAACACCCGCTATCGAGTATCCAATTTCCCTTGGAGCTAAATTTAAATTTGTTGCTCCTTTTCTTTTTCTTTTCCTTGAGTACCTAAAGATAAAGAATTTCATATCATGGTACCCAAGGTCATTGGGTCCAAAGGATTAGACCTTTGGAAGACAAGTCCAATTGGACTTAGACTTCCCCACATAATTCCTACTATGCACAACATCCGAAAAATAAGCATTCATATACATTTATTTTTCGTCCATGCTTGTGTCCTTTGGGCTCCAAATTGTGAAAATCTTGGGAGCCCTCATCCTATTGGGTGCATGCATGCGACGTTGATTTCTACGTGATGCATGTTGTGGATATGCATAAGGAACATGATGGAATGGTGCACGACGAGAATTATTCATATGATGTTGTGGGTGAACATATGCATGTGTGGGAACACGTGCGTGAGGGTGTCTCACATGGTGTGCACGTGCTCGAGAATGTGTTGCATAAAAATCATCGTATGTGTGAGCCGGTGGAGTAGGACGTGTGTTCCTACGTGGCATGGTATTGGTGTACATATAAGCATGCCCCTTCTTTGGAGGTCCACCCAAAGTGGGTTTCTTTCCGAAAGAGGGTGTGGACGAGGTGGAAGCACCATTGGTAGATAAACTGCCAATAGAGTGTTTGCTACCACTCGTAGAGTCACCGGAAGTTGGCCTAACAAAAGTAGTGACCGACTTGGATGACTTTCCCAAAGTATACCCTAAACCAACATGGTGTTTGGCCGGGAGTAAGACACTTAGGATATTATCCAAATGGCCCTTACCCTTATTGAATTCATTGATTCGGCCTAATGTGTTCTCATATTTCTCGGTGAGAGAACGAAAAGAAGTATCTAAAGTTGATACTTGCGATGTGAGCACATAAACACGAGATTTAAGATTCTCGTTCTCAATACTCAAAGTCGAGTTTTGAGAAGTTAAATCCGCTATCCTATGTTCTTCCGGATCATCAATGCTAACATGTTCAAGTTTAGATTTGAGATTGACAATCTCATTTCTTAACTCTTCAACAACGGTGTCGTTGTTGGTGATGATAGTCTTAGGCGAGGTTTGAATGCTAGCTAGGTCATCTTTTACCTTAGTATATCTATTTACTAATTTAGTGTATTTTGACCATAATTGAGATTTAGCATTCCTAAGATCATCCATAGTTACCTCATCGTTGCCTTCGTCATCACTATCATCGGAAGAGGAGGATCCTTGATCATGCTCCTCTCTTGCCATGAAGCACATGTGTGCTTGCTCCACTTGCTCATCGTCCGACTCTCCGCTTGAGGAATCCTCGGAGTCGGTGAATGTTGCTCCGACAAGTCCCTTCTTGTACCCCTTTTTGTACTTCTTGGACTTATCGAATTTTTGCGCCTTCCACTTCTCCTTTTGCTTGTTGAGAGGACACTCCGCTTTCATGTGTCCTGGCTTATTACACTTGAAACACAAAGGAGAGGAAGAGGCGTTAGAAGAACCAAATTTAGCTTTGTTCTTATAGTTACCTTTTCGGAAGAAACGGTTGAACTTCTTGGCCATGAGTGCCATGGACTCCAAGTCCAACTCGTTTTCCGAGTCTTCATCATTGGTTGATGTGGATGTGGATGGAGCGGCCTTGAAAGCAATGGCCTTCTTCTTTGGCTCGTCTTGCTTTAGGTAGGACTTCATCTTTTCCTGCAATTTGAGCTTGCTATCCTTGCGTACCTCCTATAACATTAAAGTACCCATTAGTTGAACTACGGTGTACTTATTCATGTCATTACCTTCCTCGATGGCGAAGGTACGTTTCTCCCAAGAAGAAGGAAGTCCTTCGATAAGCTTCGAGCACTTCTCCTTTTGGGTGTAGGATTTGCCGAGAGCCTCTAACTCGTTTATGATGTCGACGAAGCGAGTGTAATACTCCTTCATCTTCTCGCCCTGTTGCATATGAAACATTTCGTAATCTTTGTTTACAACTACGAGTTTAGAGTCTCTTACCCTACTCGTCCCTTCATGAAGAATGAGGAGGGAGTTCCAAATTTGATATGCACTCTTACATGTGCATATCTTATTGAAGTCCTTGGGCTCCAACGCGCATTGCAAGGCGTTCATTGCCTTGGCCTTGCTTACCTCCGCGGCGACCTCCGCGGTTGTCCATTTCTCAAAGTCTTCTTCTTCGGGCTCGATGTATTCCTTCATTGTGGTCCTCCATAGAGATGCACTCCGGAGGAAGGTTTCCATCCGGCATCTCCAGTACCCATAGTTGGTACCGCTGAAGAATGGAGGCCTCGTAGAGGAATGTCCTTCCATCACCGAAGACGCTCCTTCACGGTTTCTGAAGGTGACATAGTTGGAAGGTGGACGCACGGTCTTGTTGTCGTTGGCAGACATAGCTAAGAATCTGGCTCCGATACCAAATGTAATGCCCTACAAGCTACTACACAAGTACTAGAGGGGGGGGGGGGGGGTGAATAGTACTTTAAAAATAACAAGGAGTATAATTCCTAATTATAATGCAAACAACTACCAAATCAATTTGCGGAACCTTAAATTGAATGACAACAACAAAATTGACAATGCTAACAAGAGATGTTACTGGGTTCGGATCCACCCAAGTCTCTCCGACTTGTTCCTGGTGATCATACGTCCCAACCACCCGGATCCCCTCCGGATACTTGAGTTAGAAACCCTAACTCAAGATTTCCACTATGAAATACTTGTGAAAATCCTCCACAAGTCAAATCATACAAAATACAATTTGTGACTCCCACAACCCGGTATCACAACCACACTCTCACAACCGAGAGTGAAACTTACAAATCAAATATGAAATGAAATAAGAAAACTTCTTACCGAGCAAAATACCTATGCCTTGAGTATTGCTTACGAATTAGGGCAAGGATGATTTTGGGGAAGAAGTGGCACCAAACCCTAGCTCCAAGATGTAGATCAGCGATGGAGAGCTTTGGGGATGTTGGTGACCTAGAATCAAGCACTTGGCTTGGAAGACTTCACACTCAATGAATCTCTCTTTGGAAGTAAGAGTGAGGAGAGATTATTGAATGGAATGAATGAGCTTTGAATGCACTTGGAATGAATTCTCTTGATATCTAAACTTGCAATAATATCAGCCTTGGCAGCAATGAATGCAGCTCATCAAGTATATATAGGATAGAGGAGAGAGAGAGAAAAACGTTTCAATTAAAGCTCCAACGGCTCTTTTCTGAACCCAACTAGTCGGTCAAAGAACAACCACCGACCGACTAGTTCATCAACTAGTTGGTCGGTCAATTAACGTAAACCGACTAATGGGTAAACTGAGAAAAGATCAAAGTACAGACTAAGGAACTAGTCGGTCTAAGAAGAGTAGATGACCGACTAGTTTCATAACTAGTCGGTCGGTTACTCAACGTGGACCGACTAACAGATAAAACTGAAGTCTGAGAAGAATTAGACTTAGTCGGTCCAAGAACAAATGTTGACCGACTAATTCACCAACTAGTCGGTCACCAAATGAACATAGACCGACTAACAATAAACAGTAAGTATGGTGAAAAATTTGGCATGTACAGTAAACTAAACTAGTCGGTCTAAGAAGGAAAGTTGACCGACTAGTTCATCAACTAGTCGGTCGATCAATGAGCACAGACCGACTAATGATAAACAGTAGCTCAAGCTCAAATGTGCATGTACAGGGAAAGCTCAACTAGTCGGTCACAGAAGCATCACTGACCGACTAGTTCACAAACTAGTCGGTCGGTGAGTCAACTTAGATCGACTAACTGTAAACAGTAAAGAGCAATAAATTAACTGAGAAGAACTAGTCGGTCCAAGAAGCTTGGCTGATCGACTAGATCACCATCTAGTCGGTCAGTTCTTCTTCTTGAACCAACTAACATGCACAAGAAGTCCCGAATTGAAGCGCGAAGCTTCGGGAAGAATTGTATGGACTTCTACTAAGATCCTAGAGCTAAGATATGAGCGTTATGAAGATTTAAAACGTAAGACCTACTCAAGGCTTAACATTCTACGAAAGAAGCTAAAGACTATAAATAAAACTTGACGATACCGTCTTCAATAGCTTCAATCGAATCTTCATGACTTCTAAATTGGTCCATAAGCTTCAACGAAGCTTTAGGCATACGATCACTTGCTTTGAGAAGTCTTGAGACGTCGTAATTGATATTCATGTGAATTTGGCGACGATCTCCATAACTGCGCTCACAAAGTGTTAGATCACATTATATTTATGTTTGTTCATCATCCAAAACCAAATCCGGGGAGTCCAATATCCAACAATAAATACCGCGGGTGCATTGGTCACACCAAACGACATTACTAAGTACTCATAATGTCCCTATCTGGTCCTGAATGCAGTCTTGAGAACATCTTCGTCTTTCACCTTCACTTGATGGTACCCTATCCTCAGATCCAGCTTTGAATAGACGCTTGATCCATCGAGCTGGTCGAAAAGATCGTCGATGCACGGTAGATGGTACTTGTTCTTCACAATGACTTTGTTCAGCTCACGGTAGTCAACGCACATACGAAGGGATCCATCTTTCTTCTTCACCAGCAGTATAGGAGATCCTCAGGGAGATACACTGGGTCGTATCTGTCCCTTCTTCAGAAGCTCATCCAGTTGGGCCCGCAATTCTTCTAGCTTAGATGGTGCTAATCGATATGGTCCCTTAGATATTGGTTGATCTCTTGGTATTAGTTCAATGGAAAATTTGAGAGTGCGATCCGGATGCAAACCTGTAAGGTCGTTTGGAAACACATCCAAGAACTCTCGAACTACTTCTGGTATCTCAGGCTCAGCTTCCATTGCGGCTGCTACTGCTTCGGTCGATTGGGCTCTGTACTCCACTAGGCCAACCGATCTGCTTCCACTAACGAACTCAAACTTTGGATGATCAGGAATCTCGAAGACTACCCTCCTTCGACTACAGTCGATGGTGGCATGGAAAGTTTCCAACCAATCCATCCCGAATACACCATCAAAGTTTGGTATGTCTATCATCATGAAGTCAGCAAATAACGCTCGCCCACAAATAACCGCTGGGCATTGAGGATACCTACGGGTTATCTTTATCACTCCGCCACCCGTGTTGACATTCCAACCGGATGCTAAAGGTTTAACAGGAATTGTGTGGGTGCAAACGAATCGACTCGCCAGAAAGCAGTGTGATGCTCCCGAGTCGAACAAGGAGAGGGCGGGGTTTCCAGCTACTAGTATGACACCTAAGTTACAAACACTAATCTAAGCAACCAATGCTAACGAAAGAAATGATTTACGAACTATGCAAGAATATACCTGTGATCACTTCACCGGTAGCCTCAGCCTCTTCGACGGTCATGGTGTAAGCCTGGCGTTTCGGTGGTGGCTGCTGCCTTGCTTGCTGAAACTGCCTTTGCTGTGGAGGTAGAGGTGGACGCTGTGGAGCATTTCCAGTCAGGACAGCACGAGGAGCTAGGGCTGGAGCTGTAGCACGTGGCTTAGAATGTGAACAATCCCTCGCCATGTGTCCAGACTCCCCGCAAACCAGACAAAGGCCTAAAAGAATTCGACACTCAGACCTGATGTGTCCAGGCTTCCCACAAAAGTGGCAGACCGGGAGGGCCTGCTGCTGTTGTCCTGGCCTCTTAAACTGAACCTGTTGAATAGGGTGTTCCACCTGAGGCCATCTGCTTGGCCCAGCTTGGGTCGGTGGGGGCCTCGCAGATGCTGTCAGCCTTCGCTCTTCCTTCGCTTCCTCTTCCACCATCTCATGGTTACGAGCAATGGCCAGAACTTCAGCAGGTGTGGTCGGACTAGCACCGACCATCATTCTCCGAATCTAAATGTTGAGCCCCTGCTGGAATTGCTGGGCTCGAGTCAATAGATCTGCAACCATTTCCGGGGCAAACCTGCTGAGCCTGGAGAACTCAGCGTCATACTGATCCACGGTCATCGAACCTTGCTTCAGGTTGATGAACTTCTTCCTCATCAGGATCTTTGCCTGTGGGGGAAAGTATTGAACGTTGAATGTTTTGGTGAAGACATCCCACGAAATCGGTAATCCCAAGCGGTCTTCTACCACCTGACACCAGTCTCGAGCACCATCAGTTAGCTGCCTTTTGGCGGTAGCCACCCATGCTTCTTCTCGAATCTGAGATGCTCTCAGATCATCAGTGATGATCCTGAGCCATTCTTCAGCTTGGAGATGATTCTCGGTCCCAGCGAAAGTCTTCGGGTTCATCCCTCGAAAGTGATAAGCACTTGGGTCAGCTTTCTGCTCTCTGCGCAAGGCCTGCTCCAAAGCCTGTCCAAGCTGCTGATGAAGGGCATACATGCCCAGCATGCAATCTTCTGCAGACAATGGTGCCGTCGAAAATGCTGTTGCGTTCGGACCGGTGTTGGCTCCATTGCCAGCATCATTCTGGTTGGGACCCTCATTCGGGTGATTGATCCCGGATCCAAAATCCCCCAAGAAGGGTTAGAATGGCAGTTCCCGCTCCTTGGGAGGTACCAAATAAATGACTACTGGAATCGGGGTTTTGGGCATAAAGATTCCATTGGCCCCGTAAGAAGTGGATCCAACCCTTGGGGATACGGTAATACGTCTAAGAAATTATTCCATCTGACGTACTCCCCCTGGACCCGGGAATAGCGATTATTACACATATTGTATACTAAACTAAGGACGAGAAGGAAAAAAAACGAGTGAATCCACTAATTCCTCATCCTAAAATCAGTCCTTCCTAGGGTATTGTCGCAACAAATGCATAATTGTAGGAGTTAAAGTATTGATATCATTCACAGAAGCAAACGGCAACGAGTTAATAAAATAAGAAAAAAGTACGTAACATGCTTTTTTACATTTTCATTCTAGGATTAAATTAAACAAAAGGATTCGCAAAGAAAAGCGCTAATGCCACGACCAGTCCATAAATTGTTAAAGCTTCCATAAAAGCTAGACTAAGCAGTAGTTTTTGGAATTAATTTGATTTCACGGCTAGTCTTAAAACTTCTAAGGAAAAAAATAGGAAAAACGAATTAATCTGGATCCCTTTTTTTTGCATTTTATCTTATTCAAATGAATAATTGGAAATCAATGTAACGATCGGACGCAATGTCCTCGCTTCCTGAAGTGTTCCTTTCCATTGCCTACCTGCGGTTCATAAGGTTTGATTAGTTCCATTGAGTATTTTATATGGCATATTCTGAACTTCCTGTACTGTTCATGTGGTATTTCGTACTGACCTGCATGGGCCACCAAACCGGTAACCAGTGTTCTAAAAATCGGCCTGGGCGGCTGCCTAGGCGGCGCCTAGGCGCTAGGCGGCTAATAAACGCCCCGAGTAAGTTCAAATCGGTCAGTCTGGGCGTTTTTGGGATTAATCGGCCGCCTAAGCGTTCTGGGCAGTGTCTGGGCGCTTTGGGCGGTTCCTAGGCGGCTAATCAGCTTTTCAAAATTAACTTTATGGTTGGTTTATATATAATAGACTAATGGTTGTATTATTGCAATATTGTGTAATGGACTAATAGTTGTTTTAGACTTTTTTTTATATAATGAACTCATTATTATAATAATTTATATTAGATTATTAGTATGCATTAAAACTTGCTTGCTGCCAGATTATAGAGGAAAAAGATGATTGCTTCATGCCAAAAAAAATTTGGGCCTGGAACAAAAAAAGTGTCAAACATGCCGGTCTGCATTCCCCATGTACTGCATTCATTTTCGCCTAAGTTCAAGTTTGGTAAATGGCTTAATTGCAGAAGAGTATCTTTTAAATTTTATTTTGTTGCACACAAATACTCTAAAGTTGGTAAACTGGATTTGATTTATTATATATTAAATATTTGATATATTTTAAATAATATATATATTTATATATACACATAAATATATTATATAAAAATAAATATAATAATTAAAAAATACAAATCCGCCGAGGCCGATTAATCCCCGATTAATGCTCTGGGCGCTAGGCGCTAGCAATCCGAACGCCTAGCGCCTAGCGTTTTTTACAACCTTGCCTGTAACGACCCGCTCTTGGGGCCCGTTACTGTTTGGAACATGCGCAAGTCCTGCTAGACACCAATGAAGTCAATACAGGCTCTGTTGCATAAATACGCCAAAGTACTCATGCATGGAAGTGGTATAAACCTTATTACAAACCAGGAGCGTACATGAAAGGAAATACAACTCGAAGTACAAATACACATCAAGCAAGCCACTCCGATACATTATATAATAAAAACACACTCACACTCACACTTAGTAACCAGTGTCATCCTGGTCAAACTTTACAGCAAACTCAGTGTCTACAATCCATGTTGCAACTTCTTCAACCTGTGCTGTATCTGGCGAGACCACCACAAAAAAAGGGTCGCCAGGATCAGGCGTAACTCAAAGTAACTCTAGCATGATATTTAAAACAATAAACAAGCATGGCAAAACTAGCATGTCAATATAAAGAGATAAGAAGTAAAGTGCGTACAATAGGACGGAAAAGTAATATAACAGATTTACAGCTATTTCAATTCTGTCAGCAATAAACAATATTTAAAAAAATGACCAGTTACGAGGTTTTTAGTTGTGCCTGATCCTACGTGACTTATAAAGGGAAGTACGATATGCAACCAAGAGTCCACCTGATATCCCGGGTTACAACAATACGGTACGGTACAATCAAAACGGTACTATTCAACAAAACGATACGGTTGAATCAAAACGGTACTATTCACTGCAGATCGGACTGGTCGCTCCCGCACTTCCACAATTATAAGTTACCCCAAAAACCCTGTGTGTGTGTGTGTGTGCAGGTTACCGTACTTACCATTTATGAGTCAATTACTATTCTCACTTTTCCAATTACATCTTTCGGTTAAGCATGTCACAGAGTCCAATTCAATTTACGGTACGGTGTAATTACGATACTATGCAACTTATCGAGTTTAGCTAACTGTTCAAGTGAAACACTTTGCTAATAAAAAGAAACTTATTTTGGCATGCATCAATATTGTTTTAAAACCACATAGCTAGGGTACGATGAGTTACCGTTTCGCCCTGTAGTGAAAGGCGCGTTTCAATCAGTGGTAGCGACACCTAGGTTCACACGGTACAATTGAGTTAGCTACACAAATTGTTAACATGCTAAGAGGGAATGTTATTCTAATCCTAATATTATTAAACTCTTACATACTAGCTTACAAAATAACTTTAGGAAATAACTCTTAAAAAATTTCATAACATAAACTTATATTAAATAACTTAACTTAAGTTAACTTATATTTATTAATAAACTTATATTAAAAACTTTATATAAAACTCACTTAACTTTAAAAGTAACTTAACTTAATACTAAACAAACTTATACTTAATTAAAACTTTAACTTAACTTTAAATAATACATTAATAACTTTAATAAACTTATATAACTTTATAACCTATATATTATTCTTATTAACTCACCTTTACTACTTCCCACTCTCTCTCTGTCTCTCCTTCATTTCTGTATTTATTCTTTCTTTCTTTTTTGTTTGCAGTGGCGCTCGGCGGGGGGACAAGGGCGGCCGGCCGGCAAGGGAGGCGGCCAAGGGCTAGGGGCGGCGCTTGAGAGCGGTCCTGTGATGGTGGCTAGGCTCCGGGCGGCGCGCGAGAGGGGCCGTCGACAGGATCTAGTAGGGCGGCGGCAGCTGGGCACGGCTAGGGCGCACGGCAGGGGTTACGCGCGAGCGTTTTGCTAGGCGACGGCAGACAGAGAGGGGGCGGCCTGATGTGGGATCGGGGCAGCGGAGGGCGCAGCTAGGGCAGATCTGAAGTGGAGGAGGAGTGATTTGAATCTGAAGTTGGATCTGAGTTTGTTTGATTTCTTCCCCTTGATTTGAATCTGAAATGGTTTTCAGATTTGGGATTGAGTTGGGTTTCTCTGATTTGGGTGTTTGAACAGGTTTGATTTGGGTTGTGGATGGTTTCTGATTTGGGGAGGAATTGATTTGGGCTGATTTGAGATTGGGATGTTTTGCAGAGAAGATGGGTTTTGCAGATGATTAGCACGGGAGATATGTCGTTGCCTTAAGAAGAAGTTAGCAGAAACCAAATTTTCAATTCGTCAAAGGAAATTAATTTGGTTAGGTTAAGGATTAGGTTTTTATTAAATACGGGGAAGAACTATTTGCCATGGAAATTTGATCATGGAAGAGACGTGTTAGACGAAAATCAAACTTAGCATTAATGAAGGGAGGTTAGGGAATGTATTTGGCTGAGAGGTGAGAAAAACGTGGGAGGAAATAACTAATTAATTAACCAAAGTAATTAATGGCAGATTACAAATTATTGGTAATTAGTAAAATAAATTAGTTAAAGTAATTAGAAAATTAAATTAACTATAGTAACTATTAAACTATGGTGAAAAATTTAGACGCACTCGCGTCGACTCTACGGATAAAAATACTCGGACAATCGGAAGTAAAATTACAAGCACACACGCAATTAAACATACATAAAAATACCTGCCGTTACACAAGCAAATACTAGTATTAATAAGTTCCTTCTGTACACCTACAATTGGGTCATTGCTTCAACTCCCCACCTAGACTGTACCACACTCAACAAAATACAGAACCCTATCAACCTAGTAAATGCTATCTTAACTGCAGCAACACGTCAAGACCCTCTTGTCTAGTCTCAACCAGACAAGTCCAAAATAGTCACAAATATTGGTAAAATTTCTCATACAGAGAACGTTACACTAAGACATGAATATAAAGAGTAAAGGGTTTAGAAATGCTTAGTTCGTATTCATGCAGTCGTCTCTGTCAATCAGCACGTCGTCAGCTCCAATCTGACGCAAACGGTGTCTTGATCAGACTCCTGGATCTCAATCTAGATCAACTAGCTCTATGGTCTGTGCGTATAGCAATCCAGGCTCAATATCATTTAGAGACGGTCTGTGCACCTAGCAATTCACTTAGAAAATCCACGTCAGCTTCTTCGTTTAATTTTGTGTGGTTTTGTTTCACGCAACCCTCGACGTCAGCATGCCACTCGCTCCTTTCCTTCGTCGACTCACCTTAGGGCATGCAGTGCAGCTCTCCGAACAGCGACTCGTTGTCTCCGACTACAGTGGCTTGCTACGGCACCGACACAACTCGGACGACGAGAGCGACAAGGCGGTGAGCTTCTCCGACGGCGACTCGAGGGTAGCAACAGTATTCGGCAGCAGCGACTTATTCTTCGACAGCGAGCGGATGACGGAGACGGTCTCTTGTTCAACGGCGGCAACAACGACTCGAACTCGATGGCAGTGACTTCGACTTCTCCTTCTTCAACGACACCTTCGGCAACTTGTAGATTACGACAGCGGCGAGTTTCGTGTAGATGCAGCGGTGATCTACTCCAGTCTGCATGTTCTTTGAAAACAGCGAGACCTCGGCGCTTCAACGACGACTCGCCAACAGCGTCACAGCTCCGGTGAGTGACGTGCTTCAGGGGCGACTACAGCTTCGACTTCGGTGGCTACTTCATGGGCTCCTTCTTCTTCGACTCGAAGACGGCGGTGGCATTGATCACCTAGACGGCGGATCGATCTTCGAACTCTCCTCGATACAGATGAAGCTTGGGTGTCTTCTCTTGATGGTTAAGGATGGAAGCACGAACCGTGACAGCGTGGGCTCGACTTCACGGCGGCTAGCTCCGACTTATGTCTCTCCTTGACGGCAACTCGTGTTCACGGTGAGATGATGAACGGCAGCTTTGGATCTCTCCGACGGCGCTTTTGGACTCGAGTTTTGTAACGCTTTTGGACTCGAGTTTTGTAACGGCCGGTATTTCTAGGTGTATAATCGTTGTGTGGGCCCGTATTTTTGTTTTGATCGTCCGGATATTTTTTGTGCGCGAGTTCTTTTGTGCGACGACGCGAGCACGTCTCGGATGAATTTTAATTTTTCTTGGCATGACTAATTTGTAATGCCCTGCTAAGCTACTGCACAAGTACTAGAGGGGGAGGGGGGGGGGGTGAATAGTACTTTAAAATAATTAAGAGGCTAATTCCTAATTACCTTGCAAACTCTACCAATTAATGCGGAATAGTAAATAATCGACAACAAATAAACAATCGCAAACAAACGATATTACTGGGTTCGGATCCACCTAAGTCTCCCCGACTTGTTCCCGGTGATCCTACGTCCCAACCACCCGGATCCCCTCCGGATACTTGAGTTAGAAACCCTAACTCAAGATTTCCACTATGAAATACTTGTGAAAAACCTCCACAAGTCAAATCATACACAAATCAACTTGTGACTCCTACAACTCGGGATCACAACCACACTCTCACAACCGAGAGCGAATCACTTATAATATCAAAGTAAATTGAAATGAAATGCTTACCACAAAATTACCTATGCCTTGAGTAAACTTACGAATTAGGGCAAAGATGAATTTGAGGAAGATGAAGAGGCACCAACCCCTAGCTCCAAGATGTAGACCAGCTATGGAGAGCTATGAGGTTGATGGTGACCTAGGATCAAGCACTTGGCTTGGAAGGCTCACAATCAATGAATCTCTCTTTTGAAATAAGAGTTCGAAGAGATTCAAGATTGGAAATGAATGAGCTTTAAATGAGAAGAATGATTTCTCTTTGATCTCTAAACTTGTCTTAATATCAGCCTTGAGTGCAATGAATGCAGCTCAACAAGTATTTATAGGTTAGAGGAAAGAGAGAGAGAAAAACGTTTCAATTAAAGCTCCAACGGCTCTATTCTGAACCAAACTAGTCGGTCAAAGAACAACCACCGACCGACTAGTTCATCAACTAGTCGGTCGGTCAATCAACATGAACCGACTAAGTGGTGAACAGAGAATAGATCAAGTTCAGACTGAAGGGAACTAGTCAGTCAAAGAAGAGTTGCTGACCGACTAGTTTCACAACTAGTCGGTCGGTCACTCAACTCAGACCGACTAAGAGATAAAACTAATAGTCTGAGTACAAATTGAATTAGTCGGTCCAAGAACAAAAGTTGACCGATTAGTTCATCAACTAGTCGGTCGCCAAATGTTCATGGACCGATTAACGACAAACAATAACTTGGCATGTACAGTAGAAGCTCAACTAGTCGGTCAAAGAAGCATCACTGACCGACTAGTTCACAAACTAGTCGGTCGGTGAGTCAACGTAGACCGACTAACTGTAAACAGTAAAGAGCTATGATTTGAGAAGGCAAACTAGTCGGTCCAAGAAGGATTGCCGACCGACTAGATCACCATCTAGTCGGTTGGTTCTTCTTCTTGAACCAACTAACATGCACAAGAAGTCGCGAAACGAAGCGCGATGCTTCGGGAAAGTTAGTATCGACTTCTTACAAGTTCCTAGAGCTAAGATAGGAGCGATATGAAGATTAAAACGTAAGACCTACTCAAGGCTTAACATTCTACGGAACGAAGCTAAAAGACTATAAATAAAACTTAACGAACTGTCTTCGAAAGCTTCGATCCGAATCTTCATGACTTCTAAAATGGTCCAAAAGCTTCAACGAAGCTTTAGGCATACGATCATGTGCTTTGAGAAGTCTCGAGACGTCGCTTTGGATGTTCAAGTGAATTTGGCGACGATCTCCATAACTGCGCTCACAAATTGTTAGTTCACAATATATTTATGTTTGTTCATCATCCAAAACCAAATCCGGGGAGTCCAATATCCAACATTCTCCCCTTTTTTGGTGATAACAAACCAACATAAATAATAATAAAAAATAATGATTCAAATGTAATTTACTTACTCCCCCTGCATTGATGACACGTTAAATCCAAAATGAATAATAATAATACACATTAAGCAGACAAGTAAAGTATAAAAAATGAGAATCCATTATTGAAATATCGGATTTGAAATCCAATTTTTATATCTTAACTCCCCCTGAATCTAACACATCAAATTAGATTCTTGGAAAAATGCTTAAATTATCATTTAGCACATGTCATTATTATATCTCTCCCCCTTTGGCATTAGCAAAAAGAGTGGGAGGAGATCAACGACAACAACAATGGCTTCAAATAAAAGCATGGGAGTCGTAGAATACGACTACGGTCCAAATGACACCAAAGAAAAATACGAATTAAATCAAAGCGTGCCAATGAGACCAAAGTCGAAAAACGATAAATAAAATCATCAAAAACTCAAATTAATTTTACGAATTGAGTTATGGAATATACTCTCCAATATCAACATTCTTGGTTAATTTAGTGCATGGAAAACAATTCTATGTTTTCATAAAGTGAAATCTATTTAACCAAGTTAATATCGTCGAGCGACGAAATCAAACATCAGAGACATATAAAATATTAAATTGTGCACAAGATAATGAAATGTCAACGTCGATGTATATATATATATATATAAAGCATGAGTACATCAAAATGATACATCCGTCAACATACAAAATGCGATCCAACGATCGAAGCACAAAAGATACAACATCAGAGTATCACACATATATCATCATCAGAGTACACCAAAATATATGAAGATACAACAAAGTATATCAAAATGTCAAAATCATCCAGAACCCCTCTCTATCCTACCCAAACTCTCTCACACTAGATGTATCATCCAAGGAGCATCAGAGAGTCCTCAAGAAGCTCAGGAGGAAGCGGCAGGATCTGCAGCAGCAGCAGGCTCTGCAGGAGTGGAGGTGGTCACTGGATGAGCAATAGTGTCCATATGAGCGACGGTAGTGGCAATCTCTGGAGCATCAATAGTAGTGGCCTCGGGAGCACCAGTAGGAGCATCCACCGCAGACGAAGCAGCAGCAGCAGCACCAGAAGTGCCCTCGGGGGCACGAGTAGAAGCACGAACGAGCTCCTCAATCTTCTCCTCATCCATCTCTTCCTCGTCAGAGACTGACGGAGGGATCTCAATACCAAGGTGACGAGCTATACGAGCTAGAATCTCCTCGGAACGAGCATACCGAGACTCCAAACGTCGAACTGAATGCGCGAGCTCATCAATAGTGGTAGAGTGAGCAGCAGAGGCAGAGGCGGAGGCTGACGCTGAAGGTGTCGTCCTCTGAACGTGACGGAGCGCTGCAAGAGACTTCTTGACGGTCGTCGCGTTTAGAGGAGGACCAAGGGGACGCTCATCGTCAGGAGGAAGTGTGACACGGAATTGGCGAAACACGAGGGTCAACAAGCATGGATAAGGGATATGCACATACTTCATGGACTTCCGAATACACTCGAAAGAATCCATCTTATCGAGTATAATCCGGGCCCAGTTAATCTCGCTACCCATGAAGATGGCATAGATCAACTTCAGAAATGGCTGGGATGGCAAAGAAGAGGAGCCGTACTTAGGAAGTAAGCACGACTTCAGGATGAGGTTCAGGACCAAGGCATTTGGCTTGAAAGACTTGGAGGGTACGCCAATCATGGCGGGGGGGAATCTCATGGAAGATCTCGGAGAGGATAGTCTGATCAAGAGAGGAGATATCATCAACAGAAATGTCAGAGGGGAGGAGGCCAGATGACGAACAACCTATCAACTCTCCTAAGACTTCTGCCGTGAGGACTATCAGAGTCCCCAAAACAGTAGTCTCAATAGAGTGGGTCGCGTCGTACCGACCCCGGATCCTATTGGCATAGAAAAGTTTCACTAGGCGAGGGTAGGGGTGAGGATTCTCCTTAGGGTCATACCGAAGATAATCGATAAGCCCCGAAGACGACAGAAGATCAGCTAGCCCTATGAAGTCACTAAATTGAATGAAATGCTCCAGAAGCAGTGGGCAGTGTTCGATACGGTTGTAAGCCGCGAGACACAAAGGTTTGTCACGACACAACGAGATATCGACACCGCCAACCGGCATCGGAGCCTTTCCCTTAGGCTGACGAGTACGGGGTCGAGAGCTAGACTCAGGCTGCCTAGGAGGAGGTGAGGGTTCCCTACGGGTCTCAGTCTCAGGTATATACTCCGTGTCAGAATCGGAAGGAGGAGTCGGGGAACGGAGAGACATAGACTTGGGCTTAGGCTGAGATTGGGCTCGGGGCTTCGCAGTCACCGACCTCTTACGCTTAAGAGGAGGCGAAGACGAAGAGGGTTGAGTGGTCTTCGAACGGCATTTAGGGGGGGTTCGCGTAGGTTGATCGGGATCCGTAGGGGATGGTTCTACGGTCATCGACGAAGGGCTCGAAGGACGGATCGGGATCCTTGTCTTCGCCATTAGCGCGACGAGACAAAGCACGAAAACAAGAGATCTAATCGAAGAAACCCTAAACAACTAACCCTAGCTGAAATCAAAAGTCGAAATCAAGTGAAACCCTAACCCTAGAGAGCAGGAGATGAACCCTAGAACTAGGAGAGAGAGAGTAAGAACAAAACCTAGGAGGAGGTCGACGGAAAGATGGCCGGAGTAGGTCGGATTCGACGGAGAGGGAGGAGGGAAGTCCAAGGGGTCGGGGGTTTTTGAGCTGGAGGAGTAATATCGATCGACTAGAATGTAAATAGTCGATCGGATCGAGTTATAAGTCGATTGGAAGCTCAAAAGACAAGACAGTCCCCGTCACAACTAGTCGGTCACAGTTCAAGCACTGACCGACTAGATCACGATCTAGTCGGTCGGTCAATGAGCTTGAACCGACTAGTTGTAAATGTAATGCCCTACAAGCTACTGCACAAGTACTAGAGGGGGGGGGGGGGGTGAATAGTACTTTAAAAATAACAAAGAGTATAATTCCTAATTATAGTGCAAACAACTACCAAATCAATTTGCGGAAGCTTAAATTGAAGACAACAACAAAATTAACAATGCTAACAAGAGATGTTACTGGGTTCGGATCCACCAAAGTCTCTCCGACTTGTTCCCGGTGATCCTACGTCCCAACCACCCGGATCCCCTCCGGATACTTGAGTTAGAAACCCTAACTCAAGATTTCCACTATGAAATACTTGTGAAAATCCTCCACAAGTCAAATCATACAAAATGTAATTTGTGACTCCCTTAACCCGGGATCACAACCACACTCTCACAACCGAGAGTGAAACTTACAATTCAAATATGAAATGAAATAAGAAAACTTCTTACCGACAAAATACCTATGCCTTGAGTATTGCTTACGAATTAGGGCAAGGATGATTTTGAGGAAGAAGTGGCACCAAACCCTAGCTCCAAGATGTAGATCAGCGATGGAGAGCTTTGGGGATGTTGGTGACCTAGAATCAAGCACTTGGCTTGGAAGGCTTCACACTCAATGAATCTCTCTTTGGAAGTAAGAGTGAGGAGAGATTATTGAATGGAATGAATGAGCTTTGAATGAGCTTGGAATGATTTCTCTTGATCTCTAAACTTGCAATAATATCAGCCTTGGCTGCAATGAATGCAGCCCTTCAAGTATTTATAGGATAGAGGAGAGAGAGAGAGAGAGAGAGAGAGAGAGAGAGAGAGAGAGAGAGAGAGAGAGAGAGAGAGAGAGAGAGAGAGAGAGAGAGAGAGAGAGAGAGAGAAACGTTTCAATTAAAGCTCCAACGGCTCTTTTCTGAACCCATCTAGTCGGTCAAAGAACAACCACCGACTGACTAGTTCATCAACTAGTCGGTCGGTCAATTAACGTAAACTGACTAATGAGTGAACTGAGAAAAGATCAAAGTACAGACATAAGGAACTAGTCGGTCCAAGAAGAGTAGCTGACCGACTAGTTTCACAACTAGTCGGTCGGTTACTCAACGTAGACCGACTAACAGATAAAACTGAAGTCTGAGCTAAAATAGACTTAGTCGGTCCAAGAGCAAATGTTGACCGACTAATTCACCAACTAGTCGGTCACCAAATGAACATAGACCGACTAACAAAAAACAGTAAGTTAGGTGAAAATTTGGTATGTGAGACTCCTTAGGTTGAGACTGATAACGAGCACATACGCATACGGCAAATATAATATCGGGCCTACTTGCGGTAAGATAAAGTAAACTACCTATCATACCTCGATATAGACGAATGTCTACATCCTTACCGCCCGTATCCTTGTCAAGATGCGTAGTCGTGCTCATTGGAGTCTTTTTCCCGAAGGCACTCTCCATTCCAAATCGCTTTAGCAACTCCACCGTATACTTCGCTTGGTGGATGAAGATTGCATCGTCCATTTGGCGAATTTGGAGACCTAAGAAATATTTGAGCTCACCCATGTGGCTCATCTCAAATTGTTCCTTCATAACATTAGAAAACTCTTCGCAAAGAGCAAAGTTAGTAGACCGAAAATGATATCATCAACATATATTTGAACTAAAATTATATCATTATTCGAATGCTTAACAAAGAGTGTAGAATCGGCTTCTCCCATTTTAAAATTCAAATCCAAAAGAAAATTCTTTAGGCGATCATACCAAGCTCGAGGAGCTTGTCTCAAACCGTAAAGTGCTTTCTTTAGTTTAAAAACATGATTTGGAAATTTTTCATTTATGAAACCCGGAGGTTGAGAATCGTAAACTTCCTTAACGACATCTCCGTTTAAAAATGCACTTTTAACATCCATTTGAAATAATTTAAAATCCTTATGGCATGCAAAAGACAATAATAATCTAATTGATTCTAATCTAGCTACCGGAGCGAAGGATTCTTCGAAATCAATACCTTCCTCTTGACGGTAGCCTTGAGCAACTAACCGAGCTTTGTTCCGGACGACGACTTGGTTTTCGTCGGTTTTGTTCTTGAAGATCCACTTTGTCCCTATGACGGTGTGGTTCTTCGATGGCAATGGAACAAGCTCCCAAACTTCATTCCTCTCGAATTGAATGAGTTCCTCCTCCATGGCTAAGATCCAATCGCTATCTTCGCATGCTTCATTAACATTCTTTGGCTCTATCGAGGAGGCAAAGGCACAATGAGCGAAGTAGTTCACTTACGATCTCGTCTTGACACTATCATGGATATTGCCAATGACTTGCTCATGAGGATGATCACGAACGGTATGAAGCCGTTTGGGAATACCTTGATCACTAGGAACATTCTCAACAACTTCATTAGATGGGTTAGTCTCAATAGAATCAATAGAATCATTAGACTTAGAATTATCAAACGAATCACATAAAACATCCATTGAATCATTATCATTTGAAATTCTAGTTGGAACAAATCCTTCATTAAATGAGACATGAAGCGACTCCTCGATCGTTGAGGTTCGTTTGTTGAATATCCGGTAGGCTTTGCTACGCGAAGAATATCCAACAAAAATCCCCGCATCGGATCTTGGATCGAATTTGTCCAAACTACCATACGTGTTCTTAATAAAACATTTCGAACCAAAAACATGAAAATGTTTAACTTGAGGCAACCTACCAAACAACAATTCATAACAAGTTTGTTTAGTTCCGGGCCTCAAAAGTATTCTATTAAACACATAGCAAGCGGTGTGTACCGCTTCCGCCCAAAATTGATGCCCAAGTTGGCTATCATCAAGCATAGTGCGAGCACACTCCACTAGCGTCCTATTCTTTCTCTCAACTACACCATTTTGAGGAGGTGCACGAGGGAAAGAGAAGGTGTGTGTAATACCAACTTCATCACAAAATGTCTCAAAAGACTCATTCTCAAATTCACCTCCATGATCACTACGAATAGTGACAATGGTGGTTCCTAAGAGATTTTGTACTTTCTTAACAAAAATTGTGAAGTTTTCAAAAGCTTCATTTTTATTACACAATGAAAATACCCATGTAAATCTCGAATAATCATCTACGATGACAAGTCCATATCTTGCATTTCCTAAGGAAGTAACTCTAGTTGGCCCAAATAAGTCTAGATGTAATAGCTCTAGTGTCCGTTTAGTAGAAATGCTTTTCTTAGGTTTAAATGAAGATTTAGGAAGCTTGCCACGTTGACAACAATCACAAAAACTTTTCTTTTCAAAAACGAGCTTCGGAAAACCTTTAATGGAATTTAATTTTGAAAGCTTATAAAGTGTTCCAAAGTTCACATGTCCAAAGTGTCGATGCCATAAGTGTTGTTCACTTGTGTTGGCAACGAGACATTGTTCATAAGACTTAGGAAGATCCAAAATATAAATATCTTTATGACGAGTGCCGGAAAATAATAATTTATTATTATCTTTTCTTAAAATATGACACAATCCTTTCGCAAAGCTAACTTTGTAACCTTTGTCACAAAGTTGGCTTATTGAAATAAGATTATGATTTAAACCATTAACTAGATAAACATCACTAATTAGGGGTTTAGATGAGTTACCCACTTTACCAACACTGACAATGGTTCCGCTCTCGTTGCCTCCAAAGACTACCCGGTTCCCATTAGCAATGGGCACCACTCCGGAAAGCAATTGAGCATCGCCCGTCATGTGTTTTGAACACCCGCTATCGAGTATCCAATTCCATTTGGAGCTAAATTTAAATTTGTTGCTCCTTTTCTTTTTCTTTTCCTTGAGTACCTAAAGATGGAAAATTTCATATCATGGTACCCAAGGTCATTGGGTCCAAAAGATTAGACCTTTGGAAGCCAAGTCCAATTGGACTTAGACTTCCCCACATAATTCCTACTATGCATAACATCCGAAAAATAAGCATTCATATACACTTGTTTTTCATCCATGCTTGTGTCCTTTGGGCTCCAAATAGTGAAAATCTTGGGAGCCCTCATCCTATTGGGTGCATGCATGCGACGTTGATTTCTACGTGATGCATGTTGTGAATAGGCATAAGGAACATGATGGAATGGTGCATGTGGATAATTATTCATATGATGTTGTGGGTGAACATATGCATGTGTGGGAACACGTGCGTGAGGGTGTCTCACATGGTGTGCACGTGCCCGAGAATGTGTTGCATAAAAATCATCATATGTGTGAGACGGTGGAGTAGGACGTGTGTTCCTACGTGGCATGGTATTGGTGTACATATAAGCATGCCCCTTCTTTGGAGGTCCACCCAAAGTGGGTTTCTTTCCGAAAGAGGGTGTGGACGAGGTGGAAGCACCATTGGTAGAAGAACTACCAATAGAGTGTTTGCTACCACTCGTTGAGTCACCGGAAGTTGGCCTAACAAAAGTAGTGGCCGATTTGGATGAACATCCCATCGTATACCCCAAGCCAATGTGGTGATTGGCCGGAAGTAAGTCACTTAGGATTTTATCCAAATGGTCCTTACCCTTATTGAATTTATTAATTCGGCCTAATGTGTTCTCATACTTCTCTTTGAGAGAACGCATAGAAGTATCCAAGTTGGATACTTGCGATGTGAGCACATAAACACGAGATTTAAGATTCTCATTCTCAATACTCAAAGTCGAGTTTTGAGAAGTTAAATCCGCTATCTTATGTTCCTCCGGATCTTCAATGCTAACATGTTCAAGTTTAGATTTGAGATTAACAATCTCATTTCTTAACTCTTCAACAACGGTGTCGTTGTTGGTGATGACAGTCTTAGGCGAGGTTTGAATGCTAGCTAGGTCATCTTTTACTTTAGTATATCTATTTACTAATTTAGTGTATTTAGACCATAATTGAGAGTTAGCATTCCTAAGATCATCCATAGTTACCTCATCGCCTTCGTCGTCACTATCATCGGAAGAGGAGGATCCTTGATCATGCTCCTCTCTTGCTATGAAGCACATGTGCGCTTGCTCCACTTGCTCATCGTCCGACTCTCAGCTTGAGAAATCCTCGGAGTCGGTGAATGTTGCTCCGACAAGTCCCTTCTTGTTTCATTTCTTGTACTTCTTGGACTTATCGAATTTTGGCGCCTTCCACTTCTCCTTTTGCTTGTTGAGAGGACACTCCGCTTTCATGTGTCCTGGCTTATTGCACTTGAAACACAAAGGAGAGGAAGAGGCGTTAGAAGAACCAAATTTAGCTTTGTTCTTATAGTTACCTTTTCGGAAGAAACGGTTGAACTTCTTGGCCATGAGTGCCATGGACTCCAAGTCCAACTCGTTTTCCGAGTCTTCATCATCGGTTGATGTGGATGTGGATGGAGCGGCCTTGAAAGCAATAGCCTTCTTCTTTGGCTCGTCTTGCTTTAGGTAGGACTTCATCTTTTCCTGCAATTTTAGCTTGCTATCCTTGCGTACCTCGTATGACATTAAAGTACCCATTAGTTGAACTACGGTGTACTTATTCATGTCATTACCTTCCTCCATGGCGAAGGTACGCTTTTCCCAAGAAGAAGGAAGTCCTTCGATAAGCTTCGAACACTTCTCCTGTTGGGTGTAGGTTTTGCCGAGAGCCTCCAACTCGTTTATGATGTCGACGAAGCGAGCGTAATACTCCTTCATCTTCTCGCCCTGTTGCATATGAAACATTTCGTAATCTTTGTTTACAACTACGAGTTTAGAGTCTCTTACCCTACTCGTCCCTTCATGTAGTATGAGGAGGGAGTTCCAAATTTGATATGCACTCTTACATGTGCATATCTTATTGAAGTCCTCGGGCTCCAATACGCATTGCAAGGCGTTCATTGCCTTGGCATTGCTTACCTCCGCGGCGACCTCCGCGGTTGTCCATTTCTCAAAGTCTTCTTCTTTGGGCTCGACGTATTCCTTCATCGTGGTCCTCCATAGAGATGCACTCCGGAGGAAAGTTTCCATCCGGCATTTCCAGTACCCGTAGTTGGTACCGTTGAAGAATGGAGGCCTCGTCGAGGAATGTCCTTCCATCACCGAAGATGCTCCTTCACGGTTCCTGAAGGTGCCATAGTCGGAAGGTGGACGCACGGTCTTGTTGTCGTTGGCAGACATAGCTAAGTATCTGGCTCTGATACCAAATGTAATGCCCTACAAGCTACTGCACAAGTACTAGAGGGGGGTGAATAGTACTTTAAAAATAACAAGGAGTATAATTCCTAATTATAGTGCAAACAACTACCAAATCAATTTGCGGAAGCTTAAATTGAAGACAACAACAAAATTAACAATGCTAACAAGAGATGTTACTGGGTTCGGATCCACCCAAGTCTCTCCGACTTGTTCCCGGTGATCCTACGTCCCAACCACCCGGATCCCCTCCGGATACTTGAGTTAGAAACCCTAACTCAAGATTTTCACTATGAAATACTTGTGAAAATCCTCCACAAGTCAAATCATACAAAATGTAATTTGTGACTCCCACAACCCGGGATCACAACCACACTCTCACAACCGAAAGTGAAACTTACAATTCAAATATGAAATGAAATAAGAAAACTTCTTACCGACAAAATACCTATGCCTTGAGTATTGCTTACGAATTAGGGCAAGGATGATTTTGAGGAAGAAGTGGCACCAAACCCTAGCTCCAAGATGTAGATCAGCGATGGAGAGCTTTGGGGATGTTGGTGACCTAGAATCAAGCACTTGGCTTGGAAGGCTTCACACTCAATGAATCTCTCTTTGGAAGTAAGAGTGAGGAGAGATTATTGAATGGAATGAATGAGCTTTGAATGAGCTTGGAATGATTTCTCTTGATCTCTAAACTTGCAATAATATCAGCCTTGGCTGCAATGAATGCAGCCCTTCAAGTATTTATAGGATAGAGGAGAGAGAGAGAGAGAGAGAGAGAAAAACGTTTCAATTAAAGCTCCAACGGCTCTTTTCTGAACCCATCTAGTCGGTCAAAGAACAACCACCGACTGACTAGTTCATCAACTAGTCGGTCGGTCAATTAACGTAAACTGACTAATGAGTGAACTGAGAAAAGATCAAAGTACAGACATAAGGAACTAGTCGGTCCAAGAAGAGTAGCTGACCGACTAGTTTCACAACTAGTCGGTCGGTTACTCAACGTAGACCGACTAACAGATAAAACTGAAGTCTGAGCTAAAATAGACTTAGTCGGTCCAAGAGCAAATGTTGACCGACTAATTCACCAACTAGTCGGTCACCAAATGAACATAGACCGACTAACAAAAAACAGTAAGTTAGGTGAAAATTTGGTATGTACAGTAAACTAAACTAGTCGGTCCAAGAAGGAAATCTGACCGACTAGTTCATCAACTAGTCGGTCGATCAATGAACACAGACCGACTAATGATAAACAGTAGCATAGGCTCAAATGTGCATGAACAGGGAAAGCTCAACTAGTCGGTCACAGAAGCATCACTGACCGACTAGTTCACAAACTAGTCCGTCGGTGAGTCAACTTAGACCGACTAACTGTAAACAGTAAAGAGCTTGGAAATGACTGAGAAGAACTAGTCGGTCCAAGAAGCTTTGCCGACCGACTAGATCACCATCTAGTCGGTCAGTTCTTCTTCTTGAACCAACTAACATGCACAAGAAGTCGCGAATCGAAGCGCGATGCTTCGGGAAGGATTGTATGGACTTCTACTAAGATCCTAGAGCTAAGATATGAGCGTTATGAAGATTTAAATCGTAAGACCTACTCAAGGCTTAACATTCTACGAAAGAAGCTTAAAGACTATAAATAAAACTTGACGATACCGTCTTCAATAGCTTCAATCGAATCTTCATGACTTCTAAATTGGTCCATAAGCTTCAACGAAGCTTTAGGCATACGATCACGTGCTTTGAGAAGTCTTGAGACGTCGTAATTGATATTCAAATGAATTTGGCGACGATCTCCATAACTGCGCTCACAAAGTGTTAGTTCACGTTATATTTATGTTTGTTCATCATCCAAAACCAAATCCGGGGAGTCCAATATCCAACAGTAAACAGTAACTGAAGCCAAATTTCATGACAAGAATTAGTCGGTCTAAGCTCATTCACTGACCGATTAGAACTGAATCTAGTCGGTCGGCCATTGAACTTGGACCGACTAAGAGAGTTCAAAAATTGAAAAAATTTGAAATTTGATTTCTCTCCTAATCGCACTTGGCCGAAACATCGAAATACTCTTGTTAATCATTATACTACCCCATTAAACATCGAAAATCTGAAATTTGACGTTTACGCACAAATCGAGCGAAAATTTCGAAAATTCAACAAAAATCCAGAAAAATTTCAATTAATCTAGCATGAGCAAATATAAAGAAATTGAATAGCATGCAAGATTATTGAATAAAAATGAATCCTAAATCTCGGATTCACCCATAATCCCCAATTCTCGACGTAACTGCACAAAGGAGTCTTCCTTTAGGGGTTTCGTGAAGATATCAACGATTTGCTTTTGGGTTTCAACGTACACTAATATGATGTCCTTTTTAGAAACATGATCATCCAAGAAATGGTGTCGGACATCTGTGTGTTTAGAACGGGAATGGTGTACCGGGTTCTTGGAGAGACATATTGTACTTTGGTTGTCCACCATGATAGGGCAAGTATCACAGTTTATACCAAAGTCTTTAAGTGTGTGTCTCATCCAAAGAACTTGAGCACACGCGGCACCGACGGCAATATATTCCGCCTCAGTGGTTGAAAGTGATACGGAATTCTGCTTCTTGGAAAACCAAGAGACAAGAGAATTTCCTATAAAATGGCAAGTGCCACTAGTACTTTTTCTGTCGGATTTGCATCCCGCATAATCTGCGTCACTATATGAGATTAAATCATATGTGCTAGATTTTGGATAAAGTAATCCAAAATCAAGTGTATAACTTAAATAACGGAAAATACGCTTTACCGCTACTAAGTGAGACTCCTTAGGTTGAGACTGATAACGAGCACATACACATACGACAAACATTATATCGGGCCTACTTGCGGTAAGCTATAGTAAACTACCTATCATACCTCGATATAGACGAATGTCTACATCTTTTCCGCCCGCATCTTTATCAAGATGTGTAGTCGTGCTCATCGGAGTCTTTTTCCCGGAGGCATTCTCCATTCCAAATAGCTTTAGCAACTCCACCGTATACTTCGTTTGGTGGATGAAGATTGCATCGTTCATTTGGCGAATTTGGAGACCTAAGAAATATTTGAGCTCACCCATGTGGCTCATCTCAAATTGATCCTTCATCACATTAGAAAACTCTTCGCAAAGAGCAAAGTTAGTAGCACCGAAAATGATATCATCAACATATATTTGAACTAAAATTATATCATTATTCGAATACTTAATAAATAATGTGGAATCAACTTCTCCCATTTTAAAACCCAAATCCAAAAGAAAATTCTTTAAACGGTCATACCAAGCTCGAGGAGCTTGTCTCAAACCGTAAAGTGCTTTCTTAAGTTTGAAAACATGATTTGGAAATTTTTCATTTATAAAACCCGGAGGTTGAGAAACATAAACTTCCTCAACAACATCTCCGTTTAAAAACGCACTTTTTACATCCATTTGAAATAATTTAAAATCCTTATGGCATGCAAAAGATAACAATAATCTAATTGATTCTAATCTAGCTACCGGAGCAAAGGATTCTTCGAAATAGATACCTTCCTCTTACCGATAGCCTTGAGCTACAAACCGAGCTTTGTTCCGGACGACGACTTGGTTCTCGTCGGTCTTGTTCTTGAAGATCCACTTTGTCCCCTCATCGGATACATGAAGCGATTAAATGATACATGAAGCGATTCCTCGATCGTTAGTAATTCTAGTTGGAACAAATCCTTCATTAAATGATACATGAAGCGATTCCTCGATCGTTGAGGTTCGTTTGTTGTATATCCGGTAGGCTTTGCTACGTGAGGAATACCCAACAAAAATCCCCTCATCGGATCTTGGATCGAATTTGTCCAAACTACCATACGTGTTTTTAATAAAACATTTTGAACCGAAAACACGAAAATGTTTAACTTGAGGCAACCTACCAAACAACAATTCATAACAAGTTTGTTTAGTGCCGGCCTCAAAAGTATTCTATTAAACACATAGCAAGCGGTGTGTACCGCTTCCACCCAAAATTGATGGCCAAGTTGGCTATCATCAAGCATAGTGCGAGCACACTCCACTAGCGTCCTATTCTTTCTCTCAACTACACCATTTTGAGGAGGTGCGCGAGGGAATGAAAAGGTGTGTGTAATACCAACTTCATCACAAAAATTTGAGAAAGACTCATTCTCAAATTCACCTCCATGATCACTACGAATAGTGACAATGGTGGTTCCTAAGAGATTTTGTACTTTCTTAACAAAAATTGTGAAGTTTTCAAAAGCTTCATTTTTATTACATAATGAAAATACCCAAGTAAACCTAGAAAAGTCATCAACGATGACAAGTCCATATCTTGCATTTCCTAATGAAGCAACACTAGTTGGCCCAAATAAATCTAGATGTAATAGCTCTAGTGGCCGCTTAGATGAAATGCTTTTCTTATGTTTAAAAGACGATTTTGGAAGCTTGCCTCGTTGACACGAGTCACAAAAGCTTTTATTTTGAAAGACAAGCTTAGGGAAGCCTCTAATAGAATTTAACTTGGAAAGCTTAAATAGTGTTCCAAAGTTCACATGACCAAAACGTCGATGCCATAAGTGTTGTTCACTTGTGTTGGCAATGAGACATTGTTCTTGTGATCTCGAAAGATCTAGGATGTATATATCCTTATGGCGTGTGTCGGAAAACAATAATTCATTATTATCTTTTCTTAAAATATGGCACATTCCTTTCGCAAAGCTAACTTTGTAACCTTTATCACAAAGTTGACTTATTGAAATGAGATTGTGGTTTAATCCTTTAACAAGGTAAACATCACATATAAGGGGTTTAGAAGGATTACCCACTTTACCAACACCTATGATGGTTCCGCTATCGTTGCCTTCAAAGACGACGCGGTTTCCATTAGCAATGGGCACCACTCCGGAGAGTAATTGAGCGTCACCCGTCATGTGTTTTGAACACCCGCTATCGAGTTTCCAATTCCCCTTGGAGCTAAATTTAAATTTGTTGCTCCTTTTCTTTCTCTTGAGTACCTAAAGATAGAAAATTTCATATCATGGTACCCAAGGTCATTGGGTCCAAAAGATTAGACCTTTGGAAGCCAAGTCCAATTGGACTTAGACGTCCCCACATAATTAACACTATGCACAACATCTGAAAAATAAGCATTCATGTAAACTTGTTTTTCATCCATGCTTGTGTCCTTTGGGATCCAAATCTTGAAAATTTTGGGAGCCCTCATCCTATTGGGTGCATGCATGCGTTGTTGATTTCTACGTGATGCATGACATGGATAGGCATAAGGAACATGATGGAATGGTGCATTATGAGAATTATTCATACGATGATGTGGGTGTACATATGCATGTGGAGGAACACGTGCATGAGGGTATCTCACATTGTGTGCATGTGCCCGTGAACGTGTAGCATAGAAATCATCATATGTGTGAGCCGGTGGAGTAGGATGTGTGTTCCTACGTGGCATAGTATTGGTGTACATATAAGTATGCCCCTTCTTTGGAGGTCCACCCAAAGTGGGTTTCTTTCCGAAAGAGGGTGTGAACGAGGTGGAAGCACCATTGGTAGATGAACTACCATTAGAGTGTTTGCTACCACTCGTTGAGTCACCGGAAGTTGGCCTAACAAAAGTAGTGGCCGATTTGGATGAAGTTCCCATCGTATACCCCAAGCCAATGTGGTGTTTGGCCGGAGGTAAGACATTTAGGATATTATCCAAATGGCCCTTACCCTTATTGAATTCATTGATTCGGCCTAATGTGTTCTCATATTTCTCGGTGAGAGAACGCAAAGAACCATCCAAAGTGGATACTTGCGATGTGAGCACATAAATACGAGATTTAAGATTCTCATTCTCAATACTCAAAGTCGAGTTTTGAGAAGTCAAATCCGCTATCTTGTGTTCTTCCGGATCCTCAATGCTAACATGTTCAAGTTGAGTCTTGAGATTAACAATCTCATTCTTCAACCCTTCAACAACGGTGTCGTTGTTGGTGATGATAGTTTTAGGCGAGGTTTGGATGCAAGCTAAATCATCTTTTACTTTAGTATACCTATTTACTAACTTAGTGTATTTAGACCACAATTGAGAATTAGCATTCCTAAGGTCATCCATGGTTACCTCATCGCCTTCGTTGTCGCTATCATCGGAGGAGGCATCTTTATCTTGCTCCTCTCTAGCCATGAAGCACATGTGTGCTTGCTCCACTTGCTCATCAGCCGACTCTCCGCTAGATGAATCATCGGAGTCGGTGAATATCCCGACAAGCCCCTTTTTGTTCCCTTTCTTGTACTTCTTGGACTTGTCGTACTTTGGCGCCTTCCACTTCTCCTTGTGTTTGTTTTGAGGACACTCCGCTTTCATGTGTCCGGGCTTATTGCAATGAAAACACAAAGGAGAGGAGGTGTTAGAAGAATTAAACTTCGACTTGTTTTTGAAGTTACCTTTCCGGAAGAACCGGTTGAACTTCTTGGCCATGAGTGCCATGGACTCCAAGTCCAACTCGTCTTCCGAGTTCTTATCATCGGTCGATGTGGAAGTAGATGGAGCGGCCTTGAAAGCAATAGCCTTCTTCTTTGGCTCGTCTTGCTTTAGATAGGACTTTATCTTCTCTTGTAACTTCAACTTGCTATCCTTGCGTACCTCATAAGACATCAAGGTACCCATTAGTTGAACAACGGTATAAGTTTTCATATCATTACCTTCCTCGATGGCGAAGGTCTGTTTCTCCCAGCTAGAAGGAAGTCCATCGATAATCTTCGAGACTTTCTCCTTTTGGGTGTAGGTTTTACCGAGAGCCTCCAACTCGTTTGTGATGTCGACGAAGCGAGCATAATACTCCTTCATCTTCTCACCCTGTAGCATATGAAATAACTCGTAATCTTTATTAACTACTACGAGTTTAGTGTCTCTTACCCTACTAGTCCCTTCATGCAAGATGAGGAGAGAGTTCCATATTTGATATGCACTCTTACATGTGCATATCTTGTTGAAATCCTCGGGCTCCAAAGCACATTGCAAGGCGTTCATTGCCTTGGCATTGCTTACCTCCGTGGCGATCTCCGCGGGAGTCCATTTCTCGAAATCTTCTTCGGCGGGCTCGACATACTCTTTCATTGTGGCCCTCCATAATGAAGCACTCCGGAGGAAATTTTCCATCCGGCGTTTCCAGTACCCGTAGTTGGTACCGTTGAAGAATGGAGGCCTCGTCGAAGAGTGTCCTTCCATCACCGAAGATGCTCCTTCACGATTCTTGAAGGTGCTATAGTCGGAAGGTGGACGAATGGTCTTATTGTCGTTGGCAGACATAGCTATAGATTTGGCTTTGATACCAAATGTAATGCCCTGCTAAGCTACTGCACAAGTACTAGAGGGGGGGGGGGGTGAATAGTACTTTAAAATAATTAAGAGGCTAATTCTTAATTACCTTGCAAACTCTACCAATTAATGCGGAAATGCGGAATAGTAAATAATCGACAACAAATAAACAATCGCAAACAAACGATATTACTGGGTTCGGATCCACCCAAGTCTCCCCGACTTGTTTTCGGTGATCCTACGTCCCAACCACCCGGATCCCCTCCGGATACTTGAGTTCGAAACCCTAACTCAAGATTTCCACTATGAAATACTTGTGAAAAACCTCCACAAGTCAAATCATACACAAATCAACTTGTGACTCCCACAACCCGGGATCACAACCACACTCTCACAACCGAGAGCGAATCACTTACAATATCAAAGTAAATTGAAATGAAATGCTTACCACAAAATTACCTATGCCTTGAGTAAACTTACGAATTAGGGCAAAGATGAATTTGAGGAAGATGAAGAGGCACCAAACCCTAGCTCCAAGATGTAGACCAGCTATGGAGAGCTATGAGGTTGATGGTGACCTAGGATCAAGCACTTGGCTTGGAGGGCTCACAATCAATGAATCTCTCTTTTGAAATAAGAGTTAGAAGAGATTCAAGATTGGAAATGAATGAGCTTTAAATGAGAAGAATGATTTCTCTTTGATCTCTAAACTTGTCTTAATATCAGCCTTGAGTGCAATGAATGCAGCTCAACAAGTATTTATAGGTTAGAGGAAAGAGAGAGAGAAAAACGTTTCAATTAAAGCTCCAACGGCTCTATTCTGAACCAAACTAGTCGGTCAAAGAACAACCACCGACCGACTAGTTCATCAACTAGTCGGTCGGTCAATCAACATGAACTGACTAAGTGGTGAACATAGAATAGATCAAGTTCAGACTGAAGGGAACTAGTCGGTCAACGAAGAGTTACTGACCGACTAGTTTCACAACTAGTCGGTCGGTCACTCAACTCAGACCGACTAAAAGATAAAACTAATAGTCTGAGTACAAATTGAATTAGTCGGTCCAAGAACAAAAGTTGACCGACTAGTTCATCAACTAGTCGGTCGCCAAATGTTCATGGACCGACTAACGACAAACAGTAACTTGGCATGTACAGTAGAAGCTCAACTAGTCGGTCAAAGAAGCATCACTGACCGACTAGTTCACAAACTATGATTTGAGAAGGCAAACTAGTCGGTCCAAGAAGGATTGCCGACCGACTAGATCATCATCTAGTCAGTTGGTTCTTTTTCTTGAACCAACTAACATGCACAAGAAGTCGCGAAACGAAGCGCGATGCTTCGGGAAAGTTAGTATCGAGTTCTTACAAGTTCCTAGAGCTAAGATAGGAGCGATATGAAGATTAAAACGTAAGACCTACTCAAGGCTTAACATTCTACGGAACGAAGCTAAAAGGCTATAAATAAAACTTAACGAACCGTCTTCGAAAGCTTCGATCCCAATCTTCATGACTTCTAAAATGGTCCAAAAGCTTCAACGAAGCTTTAGGCATACGATCACGTGCTTTGAGAAGTCTCGAGACGTCGCTTTGGATGTTCAAGTGAATTTGGCGACGATCTCCATAACTGCGCTCACAAATTGTTAGTTCACAATATATTTATGTTTGTTCATCATCCAAAACCAAATCCGGGGAGTCCAATATCCAACATAATTAACTTTAACACTAATTAATTACCCTAATTACATTGCCCTAATTAATTACACTTAATCAAATTGCTAATTAACCTAACCTATTGATTCCACCGTTTGGGGTGTTTCAGATCCAACACCTTATTGAAGTCCTCCACCACCTCCAGCTCTCTCCCCCATCGGCTGTTCCCTGCACTATTCTTATAACATTAAGGGAGAACGACGACAGTCTTCGTCATCTCCTTCCCCCCTGCAAACAAACTTTCCAAATCAAAATCTGATAACCATCATCCTCCACAAATTCTCAAATTCATCATCTTCCCCAACCCAAATTCTCAACACAATCAGCCCGAATCAATTCCTCCACAAATCAGAAATCATCCAAAACCCAAAATCAAACCCTTGTTCAAACACCTAAATCCGAAAACACTAATTTCAGATCCAAACCCAAAAATCCAGATTCAAAATCAAGCACAAAATCAAACCTGAAAATACTTCAGATTCAAACAATTTTTGGTTCAAATCAAAAATCAGAAGCCTTGAATCAAGAAATCATTAACTTCTTCCCTCCATCTTCTTCCTATTCCATCTCCTCCCTTGGCCGGCCCCCTCCTCCTCCATCCGCGCGCGTCGACTGCCACCCGCGCGCCGCCGCAACTCAGCCCGTCGTTGCCGGACTCCTCCCGCCGTCGGTCACCTTCTCGCACCGCCGCCAGCCAGCAACAGCCCCGTTGCCGGTTGCCTCTCCTCCCTCCTCCCCTTTTGCGCAAGATCCGAGCTCCCCATTGCACCTATTCATTGCTGCCATTGATATATAAAGGAACAAAAAAAATAATGAGATGAGGGAGGCTGTTGACAGACTGAGAGAGATGGAGAGAAATAAAGTAAGAGAGGAAGAGAAATAAAGAGGGAGAGGGGGGGGGGGGGGGGAGAGAGAGAGAGAGAGACTAAAGTACTATATTTTTTAAACTTGTTATTCTTACCCCAAGTCAAACCTAGTAGGTATACAATTAATTGAGTTGTTAACCCATGTAATTAACCTTGTTAATATTAGTTAGTTGTAATTAGTGTATTTAACTGTTAATATTTATTTCAGCATGTTGTTAATAGTGTGAATAATGTTTAGATAATAAAAATAGAATAATATAAGGCGTATCATGTGATTATAACCTAATATAAACACCACCCTAACCTGAGACCCCAATAAAATCGAACGAACCCAATTCAGGGGTTAGCGTAATATTCTGCTTAACTCACAATTAACCAAATTCATAAACATGTTTAACCAAATCAGAGAACCGACATCACCGTAACGTAGTACCCGTCAAAACAAATCCAACGACACCAAAATCACTAAAATCGGGCTAGTGTACGATTTATAGTGCATATTTGAAGTTAGGTGTTCATTTAGCGTTTTTCACATAAAGTTGTGTAACTAAAAATCTACACGTGAAATGACACGTGAAACTACTTCCACCGCATTCTTGACTAAAAATGTGACCCAATGACATATAATTTGATATACCTTAATTTAGAACAATAACAAGAAAATTAGCATTCGCGACTCATTCGTCAAATCTTACTTTCAGCACTTTTGTGAATTATAATAAATGTTATTATTTAATGACGCAGATACATCGCATTCCTTCTTGCCGTTGCTCGGACAACCTAAACTGTCCCAGTCAGGCAAGCGTGTAGTTATTTTACGTTTTGTGCTATCTGATGTTGTACACTAAATTGCTGACACGACACTAAAACACTTTTTGGTGAAATGTTAATCTTAAACTCGTGTGCGTGTGTGGACCCCTTAATAATCAAACTGAATGCTCTTGGTGAATGGCGACATTTCTGGACATGTATGGATACTTTGGTACTGTTGAAACTCATAGTTGTTACATACCGTTGGCTACCAGTTGCCGTTGGCTACCAGTTGTTACATGCCGTTGGCTATTAGTTGACTATTCTCGTCGGTCACATGTGACTAGCCTGGCTCGTGTTCTAGTAATGTCACATGTGACTAGTCTGGGCTCGTGTTCCAGTATATGCCGGATTAACATCCTGGCTCGTGATCCAGGAAGTACACGTGGGTGGGGTTGGGTTCCCGGGCACTAACCGGTAGTAAACGGGTCGCCTTCGAGGGGCACTTGAAGGTGGATTCACTTACTATTCGTCTAACGATGGGGGCCTTAGTCACGGACTTGCACACACAGTTAAACAATTGAAAAAGAAAGTTAACTTGCAGACCTGTTGTTACATCATTTAACTACTACGTTTCATTTTCAAAATAGAAATGCATGCTAGTTTAAATTCTTATAACTGCTTTAATTGCCATACATAACTTGTTATATATTTTGCCTTGGGTTCTAACCTCTACTTGCAGGACCCTTGCTGACATACATTCATGTTGTTTGAATGTATGTCAGGTTACGAGACAGGTTACCAGGAGGACGAGCTGCTAGATCAGAGTGATCCGATAGACCAGGATTTTGCTGATCCTGAAGTCCTCCCTACCGTGGACTAGTGGCTGCTTTTCGACCGATGTTGGTTACTGATTTTCTATCGTTGTTGTTTGTAGGGTGTGTACCCACTTATCTGTATCGCTATCGTTGTAGGCCATGCTTGGGGCCCTTTTATTATTGTGTACTCTATCTGGATGTTGGCTTTTAAATTCATAGTATCTCTGTTGTTCTGAGTTGCATGCAAGTTCCTACGAAAGGTGTTATTCACAGACGCTTATTGGGTTCGAGCTTCACCGCTCCAACCCATGCAGACCCGCTCGCGTCCTCGCTCCCAAGTATAATGAGAAGCGGGGCGTGACGGGTTTGACGAAGACAGCGATGCAGATGAAGTTGAAGCTTGGAAGATGGGGATGCCGTGTTTTTTGTGTGAACCCACTTGATGTATATATTTTTTGTTGTCGTGGGTTCGTTTTTTCTTGGATATGAGCAGCCCCTTGCTTTTTTTGTGCTTGGCTGCACACACATTTTTGTTTGAGAAAAATGTTGCGGATTTGGAAATATTGGGCTAGGCTTCCTCTTCTTCCTTTTTGGTTACAACACTGTATTCTAAGGCTAGGGTTTATAATATGTGGCCGCTCCCCCTTTTTTTTGATTGCCGCAATGCTCTCTCTTTTGTTATGGCCACATCTCATCCCCTCTTTGAGATGGTGTTTATATATGAGGAGAAAGAGATCCAAATAGATGAGATCAAATCCTACAATAAAAGGAATGAACTAAGATTTGATTAGGTGTTAGAATATGATTTGGGTAGAAGCAAATCCATCTAATTGATTTGGTCTAACCCTCCTTGAACACAAATTGGCTCCATCTCTCCCATATTGGACTGAGTCCAATAATCTAGGCGTATAGCTCTTTGACTAAATTCATTAGCTATGTGGATAGAAATCCCTCCAACGATTGACTTAGTCATCATATTAAGGATTTATCGCATTGCCATTCTTGAAACACACTTAGCACACACATTAATATCAACACACGTTTGTCATCATCAAACTAGAGATCATAGATCGTTGCGTCCAACAATCTCTCTCTTTGATGATGACAACCCAATAAAAGATTTGAGCAAATAGGTGTGCGTGTGTGATGAAGGATGTAATGCATATGAGTAATACAAAGAGATGTAAGCATTACTAGCATGCACACAATGTATGAATGGAATAAGCATGCTCCTCCTATATTTAAGCTCTCCCTTCAACAAATAATACCATACAAATAATACCATATTATGTGACAACAATACCCAAATCTTTTTGTCACGCCTTGTTCCCTAGGATACCTGGCATTTAAATTTTTTTTCCTTTCCAAGTATCCTGAAGAGTGGGGGTGATCAGAGAGGGAAAGAGAGAGAAAGAAGAAACTGAATAAGCAGGCCACTGCGCACATGCTGGGATAGTACAAGTACAGCTTCATTAAAATATCAAACAACTCATAAATAACATAGAACAACAACAACGTATTTTATATACAACTTCCATTTACATATATAGTCCAAATACACCACTACACATACACCGCCACTCTTTACCTCCCTTGACAATCATAGCACACTACATAGCTACAGCTTACCCCAAGACTACCCCTAAAACCCAACTCCAAGCCACCACCAACCATGCTGTCACTGCTACCTAAAAAGTGGGGAGGAGCACGTCAATGCGGGCCCCAGTAGGAACCAACTTGGATTTGGAACACCGTTTAAAGTTATTAATCCACAAGGCAAGGCAAGAGAAATAAGGCATGCAAACTAGGTACGTAATGAAAGGTAAATAGCTAAGTAAGGGGATCATATATGCGGTCCAATGTCGAGTTGCTGCAAGAAAAGGGTTAGCACGAATAACGATACAAATATTCATGCAAGCACAAGTTAAAAGGGGAATCACAAGTGTTAGAAGCATAACACAGTGTCACTGGTGAAGCAAGTAAAGGAAAAGGAAAGTACTGCCAGTAGAAGGAGTAACATGCCAAATCCTCATTTTATTATTTTATAATTGAATTAATTGGAACTTGGGTAAACTGTATGATACCAGGACCTAGACTTCACCCCAAATTTGGGATGAATATAGCACACGACGCAGTGGACACGGGCACTGTACAACACCGGGCCTCTCAGCCCCCCCGTCCCTGGCAGGAGTGAGGATCTCCACATAAAAACACAACATCAGTATGTCCCCTCCACTCCTGGTAAAGGCGAGTGGATATAAATATCCCCTCCACTCTCGGTAAAGGCGAGTGGGTATAAATATCACATATCACATAATCATTTCCCCCAACTTCTCAGTCCAGGCCTCATATCCACAATTTACTCAAATCCCATCTAAACCCGGGTTTTACTAACTCACCCTCATTAGAGAGAATTGATACATATCCAATTTTATAATTTAACATCATACGTAACACGTTAGGTGGCATGATGGCATGATGGACATATCACCTTAGCCGTCCATCATTAAACATATGGTCATGCACTCACGTGACATGCCCTCTATCACAACACATCATCCATTCACAATTACAATGTATCCATGCCATTCAAGTCTCTAACTTCACCAATTATCAATGTGGCTCAAGGCCAACACTAACACATGCATGTTACTCAAATTATCAGATATTGCCTTCATTGAGGCATTTCATCGAACACATGATGGAGCCATTAACATGGCCATTATAACACGAGTAAATCCAAGAGCAATTATCACAATGAACCCCTACTTCAAGCAATAACAATGCATATGTATAATAGAGAAAAATTTAACATCAAGTCATAGTTACAACATCTCCTAAACATTTCAGCTTGCTGGAAATTGTAAACAGTCACCACAATTTCAGGGTGTAAAAACGGCCCGCCGGCCCGCCGGCCCGTCGGCCCGCCGGCCCGTCGGCCCGCCGGCCCGTCGGCCCGGCCCGGCTTCCGGGCCGGCCCGGGCCGGGCCCGGCCCGGCTTCCGGGCCGGCCCGGGCCGGGCCCGGGCCCGGCCCCCGGGCCGGGCTGGGCCGAGGAAACCGGCCTCGGGCCGGGCCGGCCCGGCCCGGCCCGGGTTTTTGGGCAAAAAAAAAGCCCCCGGGGCCATTTTTATGAAGAAAACAGCCGGGCCGGCCCGGCCCGGCCCGGCTGGGCCCGGGCCGCCGGGCCGGGCCGGGCTCGGATTCTACCCACCCGGGCCGGGCCGGGCCGGCCCGGGTTTTGAATGGGCCCGGCTGGGCCCGGGCCGGGCCGGCCCGGCCGGGCCGGTTTTACACCATGACCACAATTGACCATATATCATCAGTTTAAAGTGAGAATTTGATAAAACTTCCCAAATTAAAGTTATAGATATGTTTGTCTTGGACTCACAGATAAAATTTCATGCAACAATATTAAGTATGTGATTTATGGTGAATTATTTGGTGAAGTCTGTCAAATCTGTTTTTCAGATAGATTTTAGGGTCTGTATTAAAAGCCAATTTTGAGTATGTTGCAGCCCGAATTTCAACATATAAACAATAAGATGAAATTATAGATGAACTTGTTAAATTTCTAACAAGACTAAGAACACAAAATTTCATTATGTGTGCATGTGTTTAGGTCAATTCTAGTGAACTGTGTCAAGACTACAGATCATACAAACATGTTGTAAAGATGGAATTGTTGCTCCTAATTTATAAATTGAATACATATCAAAATTTATATGTTTTTGGGGTAGAACTTCAAGATCTACATGGATATAATTTTTTTCGAAACCTAAATCGAACTACAGTAACCAGAATTACAGAAACAATACACAACAAAATTTCAGCATTTCAAAGGGTTTATTTTTACTAAGAATTTCATGGGGTAATTTGTGAAATTAAAACTTGGTTCATGAATTTTCACCAACCCTAATTCCTATTAAGTAAAACATGCTATAAAAATATAATACAAGAATTAATTTAATGGAATTCCAAAGCCAAGAGGGTTCCTACCTCACATCTTGATTTTCTTCTCTTTTCCTTCTCTTCTTTCTTCTCCACCTTCTCTTTTGCAACCACTTGTGTTTCAAGATTTTTGGGAGAAAGAACTAGGGTTTTCGGTTGAAGGAGGGGGAGAATTGGGGGGGGGGGGGGGGGGGGGGGGGGGGGGGCAGCCTAAGGTGGGAGGAAAAAGGAAAAAAGGGAAAAAGAGGAAAAGAGAAGGTAGAAAAGAAAAGAAAGTGAGAGTTCAGAAGAAACTTTTCTTAAAATATCTCCACCTAGAATCCTCTCTTAGGGTAAGCATGCACCTAGTTAAATGACTAAAATACCCCTCCATATTCTAGGTATTTATAAGTTTGCCATTACTGTATGCACACACAACTTTAGTATGTACGCACAGCAGCTTTAGTCCAAATGATCGTTTTGCCCCTAACCTTTCTAAAAATTTACGGGGGGTTACCGTTGACCCCAAACCCATTTTTACACTAGCATGGTTCCCCTTATACACATCCATGCACTTCCATGTGTGCATTCATGCATTACACACGCACGTCTAATACATTCCTGTTGTTTTGCACCAACGACGTCCTTCACACTTCTCCTACACTCAATCTCTCTTTCTCGTCTTTTAGCCATGCATTACGGCCTAATCCCCCTTGTACTACGTTAATTTATCAATATCTACGTTTATTTCATGCCTACCTATATGTCGTAAGTAGAAATACCTCGTATGTTCAGTAGAATGCATGTATAGTGCAAAATAGGGTATGTCACTTTTCCTTTCTCCCCCTTTGTTATCATCAAAAGTGGACTAGCAAAGTCATCAAATACCACATGGAAAAATAGAGGATTATTGAGTATAGCTAGCACTTGCATGTCATTTTCCATAAAGTAGACAGTCCAAGTTTATAGAAAATCATAATTTAGACTTCACCACCAATGTGTATGTGTGACAATATAAACATTGAAGTACAAGGGGAGATTCAATTTAGAACATCAACCAAAATAATACACATTTTTCAATTAACATGAATTTCACTAGGATTGATTTTTCCCACCTCATTAGAAATGAGTCCAAGATACCAAACCCCAAAATATAGCCTAAAAGGACTTTTAAATGAGGGATTGGCATTGCTTGACGAGTAGCATACACCAACGCTAATGATTACCCATAAATCATATGTTGGATACTCGTGGATAGTGTATTTGCCATGAATTGTATCCATTTTACATACGGAACAATTTTCATGTATTTTTTTTCATATTCATTTCTTTTTGTGCTCAATTTTTATTCATGACAATACACATCATATCCCTTAGATTATCCAGTTTTTGTTCATCCTACGTTCACTTTCCAATATTCATAAAAAGAATCTCCAAAAGTACAACAAGTTTAGTATTCGTGGAAGTGCGTATGTAGGTGTAGAAATCAAATTAATCATTTCAAGAATCATGTCATGGCTACCAAATAGATTTTAACATGCGCATATAGCTATAACAATAATACAATGATTTCTACAAGGATATGAATAAACATTCAATAATGCCACTTATAAAGATTCATAAGGAGGTATTCAATAAGCACCAATTTTTTTTATTTTTGGGTTTTCAATTTTTTTTGTTTTTCTTTTATAAAGAACTAAAAACAAACCTAAAAAGCAAACAAACAAGCAAACAAACAAAAATTAAGTCAAGCACACACAAAAAACTATGAAGGTATGCAATGAATGCAAAGAGGGAAAAGAAATATACCTTCGCATCGCTATTTGACTAAAGAGCTAAAAGAATGAAACTTGCAATTCATTGCTCCTCGCCAAATCTCCATCTCACCTACATGAAAGGTGTTAAGTGTGACATTGGAATCCAACAAGGTCCACTAGTGTTAGTCATCAAAGCTTTAGAAACCCACACTTGTTTGAACTTTATGTTCGTGTTCCTAAACTTACAATAATAGGATGTGTGACCAACACTATCACAAGTAAAGCACTTTGCATGCATATTTTTCACAATAGAAGGCACATTGTGGAATTCCTTAAATTTGGGCTTTTCAACATTTTTCAAACCAAATCTAAGTCCTCTTCTATTATTGTCATATAATTGATTTTCAAGTATGGTATCCAACGAATGTTTACCAATTGAAAATTTTCTTAATGACAATTCTAGATTAGAAACTTTGGATTTTAATAGTTTATTTTCATCCACAAGCAAAGTACATTTACTTATAAAAGCTCTCTTGTTTTCCTCCTCCTCCTTTTCAAATTCAGCCATTTTTCTTTTAAAATCATTATTCAACATGCCGAATTTATCATTAAGCTCTCTAATCACATAGTCTTTTTCAGTTTCGAGCTTAGTCAATTCTTACTTAAGCATGCTAATATCATTCAATAAGGAAGGACAAGTAAGACAAGTAGCTTTTTTAGAAATGCTAGCTTTTTCTTTTTTCTAATGACATAATTTTAGCGTTACATGCAACAAGTTTCTCTTTAGGAATATCCACTTCATCAGAAATATCACAGTTTTCTTTTTGCAGTTTAAAGTTAGCATCCCTATAATCATTCAACGTGCGTTCTAGCTCATTAATCTCATTTTGTATTCCTGTACAAATATCTAACAATTCGGCTTTATTGAAGGAATTTACCTCATCGTTGTTTGCCATTAAACAGACGACAGCAGAGTTGGCTACCTCCTCTTCATCCTCATACTCAGCTTTGATGTCCACGTCCCAAGTTAGCATCTTGTCTTTTCCTTTATCTTTAACAACCTGAGCAGTCTCTTGTTTGCATTGTTTCGTGAAGTGTCCATTTTTCCTGCATTTAACGAATTCAACTCTATTAGCAGAATCTTGTCCAGAAGAATTTTTATCGTAATTAAAAGTGTTAGAGCGAATGAACCGTCTATGCATTTCTGATCTTCCTTGAGGAGTTCTGACGAACTTTCTGAAATTTCTAACCATTAGCACCATCTCTTCATCATCATCTTCATCTTCGCTAGCTTTCAGAGCAAGTGGCTTTGAAGCTTTTTCCTTCTCCTCAGGTTTCTCTCTTTCTTCAATATTTTGCAATTCAAGCTCGTGGGACATTAGATTACCTATCAAGTCCTCCACCCTCATCTGTGATAAATCCTTCGCTGACTTTAGGCCTGAAAGAGATTGGCAGTGCTCTTAATATATTCCTCACCTGTTCAAGGCTAGAATATGGCTTACCTAGTGAGCTAGACTTATATACGATGTTGGTGAATCTCGCAAACATCTCTGATATGGTCTCTGATGGCAGCATGCAAAATCCCTCGTACTCTGTGCTCATAAGTGCAAGTCTAGACTCCTTTACCTGTGACGTTCCCTCGTGCGTCACCTCCAATGTATGCCATATTTCCTGCGCAGTTACACAATGTGAGATATGATTGAATTCAGATTTATCTAATGAACAAATGAGAGCATTCATAGCTTTAGCATTAAGAGAATAAAGCCTCCAATCATTATCATCTCATTTATCATCAGGTTTAAGCATCTCAGCGTTTTCAATTTTAATGACAGGTGGTTTATATCCCTTTTCCACAATTTGCCAAGCTTTATAATCAATAGAAATCAAGTAGATTCTCATACGATTTTTTCAATAAGCATAATCTACTCCATTAAATCTAAGGAGACGTGATATGGATCGACTCTCAGCAAAAGCACGATCAATGTGGTCCATGGTTAATCCTCGGCTAGATCCCAAAACCTGCTCTGATACAACTTGTTGGATCTGGATCCTAGCCTAGAGGGGGGGGGGGGTGAATAGGCTAATAAAAAAATTCTCGCGCACCCCACGAGAAGTCACACGCAGTTAAAAGCACAACCAGAGTAAATAAGAGACAATCACAGAGTACACACAGATTTACCCTGGCGTGGTCGCAATAATGACCTACGTCCAGCCCCAAGCAAATACTAGTATTAATAAGTTCCTTCTATACACCTACAATGGGGTCCTAGCTTCAACTCCCCACATAGACTGTACCACACTCAACAAAGTGCAGAACCCTATCAACATAGTAAATGCGTATCTTGACTGCAACAACACGTCAAGACCCTCTTATCTAGCCTCAACCAGACAAGTCCAAAATAGTCACAAATATTAGTAAAATTTTCCCTACAGAGAACGTTACACTAAGACACGAATATAAAGAGTAAATGGTTTAGAAATGCTAAGTTCATGTCCGTGTAGTCGTCTCTGTCAATCAACACGTCGTCAGCTCCAATCTGACGCAAACGGTGTCTCGATCCGACTCTTGGATCTCAATCTAGATCAACTAGCTCTCTGGTCTGTGCATATAGCAATCCAAGTTCAATATCATTTAGAGGCGGTCTGTGCGCTCAGCAATTCACTTAGAAAATCCACGTCAGCTTCTTCGTTTAATTTTGCGTGGTTTCGTTTCACGCAACCCTTGACGTCAGCATGCCGCTCGCTCCTTTCCTCCGTCGACTCACCTTAGGGCATGCAGTGCAGCTCTCTGAACGACGACTCGTTGTCTCCAACTCTAGTGGCTAGCTGCGACACCGACACAACTCAGACGACGAGAGCGGCAAGGCAGTGAGCTTCTTCGACGGCGACTCGAGGCAGCAGCGGTATTCGATAGCGGTGACTTGTTCTTCGACAGCGATCAGATGACGGTGACAACCTCTCGTTCGACGGAGGCAACATCGAATCAAACTCGATGGCAGCGACTTCGACTTCTCCTTCTTCAGCGACACCTTCGGCAACTTGTAGATTACGACAACAGCAAGCTTCACGTGGATGCAGCGGTGATCTACTCAAGTCCTCATGTTCTCCAACAACAGCGAGACCTCGACACTTCAACGGTGACTCGACAGCAGCGTCACAGATCCGATCAGTGACTCGCTTCAGGGGTGACTGCAACTTCGACTCCGGAGGCTACTTCGTGGGCTCCTTCTTCTTCGACTCGAAGATGGCGACGGCGTTGATCACCTAGATGGCAGATCGATCTTCGAACTCTCCTTGATGCAGATGAAGCTTGGGTGTCTTCTCTTGATGGTTGAGGATGGAAGCACGAACCGTGACAGCGTGGGCTCGACTTCACGGCGGCTAGCTCCGACTTGCGTCTCTCCTTGACGGTAACTCATGTTCACGGCGAGATGATAAACGACAGCTTTGGCTCTCTCCGGCGGCGCTCTTGGACTCGAGTTTGACGAAGACATCGATGAAGATGAAGTTGAAGCTTGGAAGATAGGGATGCAGTGCTTTTTGGTGAACCCACTTGATGTATATATTTTTGTTGTCGTGGGTTCTTTTTTCTTGGATATGAGCAGCCCCTTGCTTTTTTTGAGCTTGCCTTGGCCGCACACACGTTTTTGTTTGAGAAAAATGTTGCGGTTTTGGAAATATTGGGCTAGGCTTCCTCTTCTTCCTTTTGGTTACGACACTATATTCTAATGCTAGGGTTTATAATATGTGGCCACTCCCCCTTTTTTTATTGCTGCAATGCTCTCTCATTTGTTATGGCCGCATCTCATCCCCTCTTTGAGATGGTGTTTATATAGGATGAGAAAGAGATCCAAATAGATGAGATCAAATCCCACAATAAAAGGAATGAATAGAGATTTGATTAGGTGTTTGAATATGATTTGGGTAGAAGCAAATCCATCTAATTGATTTGGTCTTACCCTTGTTGAACACAAATTGGCTCCATCTCTCCCATATTGGACCAAGTCCAATTAGCTAGGTGTATAGCTCTTTGACCAAGTTCATTAGCTATGTGGATAGCAATCCCTCCAACGATTGACTTAGTCACCATATTAAGGATTTACCTTATTGCCATTCCTGAAACACACTTAGCACACACATTAATATCAACACACGTTTGTCATCATCAAACTAGAGATCCTAGATCGTTGCGTCCAACAGATTTGCAGTTCATAACAAAGAAAAATTTCCAAAGTAAAGAAGATCTTGTTAAGTGGATAAAGTCAATAGGCAGTGAACATGGGATCGTGGTTGTGACAAAATCATCAAATATGAGTAAATTGGGAAATAGAATCCCAGCTCATTACTTTTTTTGTGAAAGAAGCGGGAAGTACAAGCCACATAGGAGGGAGAGAGTCTCAAAAAGCAACTGGAAGCAAGAAGTGTCAATGTACCTTCTCCTTGCAGGCTACTGGGGTGAGAAAGGATAAGTTGAGTTTGACATCTGTATGTGGCATTCACAACCATGCATCGACAAAGTACATAGAGGGGCATTCATATGTCGAGAGGTCAGGTGGGTTAGAGATTGAAACACTGAGAGAATTGTCAAATAGCTTGGTGAGGCCAAGACTAAATCTTGAAATATTTTTGAAGGCAAAGGATATGGCCACTTCTACCACAATTAAAACTATATATAATGCCAGACAGAGGATGAAATCAATGGAAAAGGCCGGCGAACCCAAATGCAGCACCTACTGAAGTGCTTAAATGAGCATAAGTACATTGAGTATCATGAAGTGGAGGAAGAGACAATGGCTGTGAGGAATTTGTTTAGGGCACATCGGCAGTCGGTTGATTTGTTACGTAAAGAAATTTCGATTATAGACTGCACGTATAAGACCAACCGATACCGTCTACCATTGTTGTAGATGGTTGGGGTTACCTCCACAGATATGACGTTTGCAACTGCATATTATTTCATGGAGGCCGAATAGGAGGATTGCTACATGTGAGCATTGGAGAAGTTGAGATCATTGCTAGATGGATACACGATGCCATGTGTTATTCTGATAGATCGAGAGCTTGCACGTATGAATGCCATATTCCATGTATTTCCCATTATCGAACATCAATTATGCAGATGGCACATATCGAAAAATATCTTGGCCAAGTGCAAGAAATTTTTTGAAGATAACGAAAAATGGCAAGAATTCATATCTAGGAGAATTTATTAGTACTGGCACGTAAGGCGGGGGAACATGCTGCAAAATTGAAGGAAATGGAGAAAATTTCAGCGCTTACCTAAAGGCCGTAGCTATGTTAAGACATATTGGCTAGAATAGTACAAGGAGAAGTTTAATTCTGTATGGACAGATACCAATCTTCGCTTTTGAAATGTCACTACTAATAGCGCAGAGAGTGCGCATTCTAAGCTTAAACGACACTCGGGTATCTCGGCCTGCAGTTTTTCCTCTTCTTGGTCAATCTTTCATACTTTATTAGAGTTGCAACATATCGAGATCAAGGCCTCATTCGAGAAATCTAAGATCTCGATGCCGCATAAAATGTCAGGACACTTATTTAGAGAGCTGATAGGATTTACATCCTCAATGGCCATGAAAATAATTTTTGTGCAAGCTAAACAGTCTGAATCTATTGGGACAGATGAAAGCACATGCAATTGTCAAACAAGAAGAATTTATGGTCTACATTGTGCCCATGAGATTGGCCAATTCAAGAGGGAAAATCACCACATTCCCTTAGCTGTCGTGTATCCTCATTGGAAGAAGCTTGATATGGAGCCTAGGAAGGAATTGATATCTGAAGATGAAGTGCTAATAAAGGCTGAGTTAGAGCGCATATACAAGCATTATGGACAACTTGATGGGACAAGGAAGATGGATCTGTTAATAATGTTGAAGGAGCTGTCTACCCCGGGGTCAAATTTGATGAAGGAGCTGGAGGTTAAGGTCAATGTGAGGAGTAGGAGAAGAAGTTGAACTCTAAAGATACATCTACCTCTCAGAACCCATCACATTTTGAGTATGTATTAGCATCTAAACTTATTTGCTCTGCACCTACTCCAATTGACGGCTCATTGAAAACAGTTAACACGATACGTGGCCAACCGAGACAGTCACAAAAGATCAAAAGATCCCCTGCAGCTCCAGATTCAGATGCAGTTAAATCTTCAGATCCAACTCCACCTCCAGCTTCTAGAAAGAAACAAATTGTCAAACGAGCCCCAAACGTGCAGCTGCAGAAGCTTCAGCTATAGGTGAATATGAAGCTTCAGAATTTGAAGAAGTCAAACCTTTTATTTAGGAATTTCCAGAAGCCATCACAAAATATATAAGGAACGTTATAAATGTTAAGGCAGATGGTAACTGTGGTTACAGTGCTATAGCTGCACTACTTGGCATGGGAGAAGACAATTAGAAGATTATCATATCAGATTTTCTATGAGAGTTGAATAACCACTATGATTTATACAAAAGTATTATGTGCGAAGAAGATGCACAAGCAATTAAAGTGGCACTTGCATATATGGAGGAGAAACCCCCGAGACAATATTGGATGACTATGCCAGAAGTTGGGTATCTCATCACAAGTTATTATAACTGTGTTCTACATCTGCTGTCCAAGTTACAATGTCTTACTTTTTCTTCTTTTAAGAATTGCTCCAGACCCATTGAAGACCCGTGTACACATCGCCATTGGGTTTGTTAATAATAATAATTTTGTACAGATTCAACTTGTCCAAGGAAGAAATGTCCCACAAGTTGCAATAAATTGGGTTCGATACCATGTTGCTGAGGCAAATGCATGGATGGAAGGGTATACCGAGAGGATGGGTAAATTCAAATTAATAATCTGTGACATTGTAAGCACAGTGAATACTATATTAGATGTGGATGATGATTAAATGTAATGTTTTATTCTACTGTATTGTTTGATTTTAGAATGTATTTATATACTGAAATATTGTTTACGGTGGATGTTATGTATAAGTATAAGTTTGAATGTATCAGTTTGAATGTTATGTTTTGTATATGTATCAGTTTGAATGTATCAATTTGAATGTTGTGTTTTGTATATGTATCAGTTTGAATGTTGTGTTTTGTATATGTATCAGTTTGAATGTATCTGTTTGAATATGTATCAATTTGAATAATCATCAGGTTATATATGTATCAATTTGAGTGTATCAGTTTGAATATGCATCAGGTAGTATATGTATGAGTTTGAGTGTATCAGTTTGAATATGCTTCAGGTTGTAAATGTATCATTTTGAATGTATCAGGTTGTATATGTATCAGTTTGAATATGCATCAGGTTGTATATGTATCAGTTTGAATGTATAATTTGGTCTGTGGTGATTTTACATGTATATATCAGCTTGCATGCAATTTGCATGATTCAAATTGAAGTATATGTATTTGCATGTTTCAGTATCAGTGTACTACAGATGGGAATTGTAATGAGCAGTTGTGCCTGTTGTGGGCATGCTGAGCAAATTTGTTAGCCCGTAACAAAATTGCTTAACACGTAGAACCAGCAAAAGATATGCCCATTATACACGTTGAGCAATTATGTTACCGTCTAGCAAAATTTCTCAATGCACACAACCAGCAAAAGATATAGCCGTTGTGTGCGTTGAGCAATTAGGTTACCGTCTATCAAAATTGCTCAACGTGCACAACTGGCAAAACATATGCCCGTTGTGCACGTTGAGCAATTTTGTTAACATTTAGTAAAAATTTTCAACGCGTATAACTGGTAAAACATATGTCCGTTGTGCGCTGTGAGCAATTTTGTATAACTAACCAAAATTGCTCATCACGCACAACCAGCATAAAGACTACATGTTGTGCGTGATGAGCAATTTTGGAATTACATGCCACAATTGCTCAACGCACACTCAGTTCATACATTCTGCCTGAAGTGCATGTTGAGCAATTCTTTTATAAATTAACAAAATTGCTCAACACACACTACATGCATAAATTATGTCGGTTGTGCATGTTATGTTTTTTACATTCAAATTTTCTAAGCACGGTAGTAATTTATGTCGGTTGTGCACGTTGAGCATTTTTGTTAGTAGATCAACTCACGTGAACTCTTATGTAGAATCACAAGCACTACTCTGTAGTCTCAGGGGATCTCTACTGTAGACTCACGACCAGCTTCTCAATCTCACACCATCATCCACATTCATCTATAAATGGCTACCAACTAGCCCTCCTTAACTCACAACACTTCTTACGATATCAATATTTATGCCAAATTCTATCTATGCCATTCTATTTGTTTGTATCTAATTCTACTTACGATATACCAATTATTCATCAATCTTTGGTGGGTTCAACACTTATTGTTCTTCTACATAATATTTATTGCAAATGTATTCTGTTTCATCATGGATCTCAACAGAGAAGTTGTTTTATAGACTCTCGTTCAGATGATTATGGTAATTGCATTATGATCCTCAACGATAATTTGTTGTATAAACCCTCGTTCAGACTTATCATCTTATCTGGACTTTAAGACATTAGAGAAACTACAACACATTTTGTTCAGCTTTCTCACCTTACCACTAGGTTCATGTCCCATATGGAGCTACTCAGAAATGCCATTTTCATGCGTTGTTCAGAAGATGGGAAATGGTGAAATTTTTGGTTAAGTCCACAAATGATGAAGTTTCATGATGTGAAGTCCAGAATACGAAGTTTCATGATGTACTGTAGTGCTTGAATAACTTGATATTTCCTTAATGATGTGTGGTTGTATATCTACTTTGTGTATACTGCACTTTTGTATACATTTATGTTGTAGTATGATGGAAGACATACTGTAATCCATTATCAGTATATTTGATACAATTGAAGCACAATCAAAAATTGCTAGCTTGAAGCAAAGTCCAACATCTTTGAGTTGAAAAATGCTACCTTGTAGTATGACAGATGAGAAAAATGACTCAGAGTGTGCGCACTAAGTAAACATGTCGACAGTTTAACCAAATTACTCAGCACGCACAACAGTCAAAATTTGTGTCAGTTGTGCGCAAAGAGTAATTTTTCTCACCGTTACATTTTTACTCAACTCGCACAACTGACTACACTTTTGCCAGTTGCACGTGCTGAGTAATTTTGTTCAATGACTATTTTTTACTCAACGCTCACAACAACGACAACTTATGTTCGAGGACATTCCCGTATGCGAACCTTCTTCTTTACAAAGGCAAGAAACATTTTGTCAAAAGGCACAAAAAGCTAACGACTTAGGGTTTAAAGAAGACAAGCTAGAAAGTCTCCTCGATCTTGTTTAGGGTTACCATGTCACCATGCAAACAAGCTCAAAAGTCTACGATCACCATATCTGATGCTATAGATATGTCAAGAGATCAAGAAGATACTCCTCCGAACGAATACCAACCAGCCTCATCTACTCGTCCACTTATATCTCCTCAATATCTGTCGATTTATGTTCCGTCTCGTTCACATTCTGTCGACCATTCAATCTTTGATCACCCTCCAGCTCATGATGATCATCATACTCATTCCGACTCTCCAGCTCCCGAAGATGATCATTGAGGTGTCCATATTTTCCATGCTTTTAGCGCATGTTTTCATAGCATTTTCGCCATCCAAAGTTCGCTTATATATATTATCGCACTTTTCATGATATATTCGATTTTCGTATAGAATTGTGGATTTTCAGGAACTTTGGAGCGATTTGGAGCAATTATAGCATATGGACACATCCGAGCAATCCAGAGCATCTATGGCGAGGTTCAATAGGTGTTCGACGAGGTAGAGAAGAAGATTGGAGGAGGAGAAGAGAAGAAGAGAAAGAGAGAAAGGAGCTCAAAGGAGATCATATGCTGTTTTCCCAGACCACTCGGTCGAGTGCATCAGCACTCGACTGAGCTGACATTCAGATCAAAAGAAGAGCTCTAACAGATGAGAATATTCTTCACTCGGACCGAGTAGGAACGTTACTCGGTTAGATCAACTCGGCTGACTAAAACTTATTCCAATTCCTAATCAAAGTAGGAGAGCATTGAAGCAACTTGACCGATCACTGCAGCCACTCGGTCAAGCTGAATCCAAAACAGAACGAAGATTTTGAAGGCTCTCCAGCTTACTGTAGCTCGACTGAGTAGATCAACGACTCGACCGAGTACTGTAACTACTCGACCGAGCGGAATCAATTACAGAGCATCACTTTGAACTTAAAGAAGCAGCCCTCAGTGACTCGACCGAGCACTACGATCACTCGACCGAGCACTGTGATCACTCGACCAAGCTGCTTGTATATGAAGCTGAACCAAGAAAGGAGAAGCAGCAGCCCGAGCGACGCCGCTACTCGACCGAGTAGGGCACTACATCCCAACTTATTTGGGGGTCCAAGAAGCCCTTTTTCCAGATTTTTGTGGGGTCCATCTCCATTGTATTTAAGCACTCTTTTTAACCTAGTTTTAGATGAGGATACTTTCATATTTTATTTTAGAAGTTCTTAGTTTTTTTATATAAGCGGATATTCAAAGATTTAAATTTAAAAGTTCTTAGTTTTCTTAGAGGGCTCTTGAGCCGTCGCTATTGTTTTGAAGACAAAGTTGATATTTTTATTATTGCAATTTGCTTAGAATCTCTTGATCTTAACGCTCTGTGATTGTTTGTTTGTCTTCTACACTTTGGTTATGATCTCTCATCTCTCTGTGCTTATTTCGATGTCTTTCATTGCTATAATGGTTTTTATTGCTATTCTAAATGCTTTTGTCGATATCACTATGAAGTATAAGTAGTCATTTCTAGGGCTAATGGATTAGCCCTAGGATCTTAGGATTTAGAAGCAAAGTTAGGATTTTTACGTTGTTTTGATATAAACGGGATGTATTTTAGTTGATCCAGTCAAGTTTGTATAAGATCTTATATAGAGTTTGTGATCCACAGTAGTGACACACATCTTGGACGGATATCCTATGACCTTAATTAGGCACGTTAGTGAATTCAACTAGTGTTCGTGATTCATGGTAGTGGCACACACTTTGATGGTTTCCACCGGCGTCCTATATTACTAATTGATGATCTACGGTAGTAGCATCAATGAGAGCTATCAAATCACAGATCAAAGCTCTAACCTACGATGGTGGCATGAGTAGAGATTGAGAATAATTGTCGTTCGTAATGCACGGATCGCATGTAAGGACATCCATAGTGGTGGGGATAAGCATGGGATACGTTAGACGAGTGGCACAATGGTAGTTGGCCATGAGTTCTACATTTTAGATGCGACAATCTCGTCCTAATAAAGCTAATTCAACGTAGAAATTGTAACCTAGCATTGACATCCGACGATCCTAGTGGTGACTCCTATTGTCCTAGTTTTTATTCTATTGTTAATTGAGATAGTAACCATTTGTGAAAATCTTTTTGAGTACGCCAAACTAGCATTGTTCTGAGAATAGATCCAAGACTATATAAGCATTTGCCTCCCTGTGGGTTCGACATTTTTTTTATACTACAGAGCATTGACACTGTGCACTTGCGGTAAGTTTCCGGAGTTAAATCTGGAGCGCATCAAGATTTTGGCGCCATCGTCGGGAAGGCAAACAGTTTTTACTTGGTTACTTTCTTTGTTGAAGAACTTGTTAGTTACTCTTATCATCTCTTATCTATCCATATTTTTATTCTTTTTTCCTTTCCCAATGACATCTTCTTTGAGTTTGTTTCTTGTGCATGAACACTCACCTTGAGGAATCCAACGATCTATTATTTGACCCTGAGATTGAAAGGACAGTGAGACAGCTCAAAGCAGAAAGGAGGAACCAAATTTTACAGGATTCTAGATTACATGAAGCCCAATCTTTCTAGCATATCTTCTATCTTGAGACCGCAACTGGCGTGGGGAAACTTTGAACTGAAGATGTGCTTAATTAACTTAATGTAGCAGGACCCCTTCTATGGGCATCCTCATGAGACCCCAATCATCATAAAGATCTTTTCTTGGCAAAGCGTGAAACTTTCCAAGTTAAAGATGTGTGCGGAGATGCCATAAAGCTACGTCTATTTCCATTTACTCTGAGGGACAAAGCAGCTTATTGGTTGAGGGAGCACCCTACAAACACTTTCAAAACTTGGGAGCAGTTGGCCTTGGCCTTCATCAACAAGTACTATCCACTGTCCAAAACGGTGAGGATTAGGGGTGCGATCATGAACTTCAAGCAACTCCCGCAGGAGTCACTTTATGAAGCTTAGGAACGCTTCAAGGATTTGCAGCATCAATGCCCACATCATGACATTTCGGATTGAGATCTCATTCAAATTTTCTATAATGGTCTGAAGCCCGGCACAAAAATGATCATTGACGCCTCTACAAATGGCACATTATTGACTAAGCTGCCTGAGGATGCCGCGTCACTTTTGGAGTAGATGACCTCCAATAATCAACAATGGAGCGATGAACGCTCAACAGCTAGAGGTAACGGCTCTGAGATAAATGTAGCTACACATCTTGATGGGCAACTTGAGACCCTTTGCAAGCAAGTTGCAAGAATTGAGCAAAGGTTGGATGTTATTTCAACTACTTCCCAGGCTCCAGTATATGCTACCTATGAAGACTACACTGAGCAAGGGTGCGCTCCAATAGAATGGTCCTGTGAAGGAACGGGTGTACTGACAGAGCAAATCAATTATATAGCGGGCGAGGGGAGCAATCTTAGACCTCAGTGGTCAAATCCGGCATGGAAGTCACATCATGGATTCTCCTATAGCAACCTCAACAGAGCTCTACAACCAGTGGCGGAACCAGAAAACTTTCATAGTGGGGCAAAAACTTAACGAAAAGAAATCTTTTTTTTTGAAAATGTCAACATTTGTAGAATCCATGTAGAAGTTTATCAAATGAATATTTTACAAGATTCAATGTGTTAAAGAATAACCATTAGGGGTAAGGAGAACATAATAATAAAATTTTTTGAACAAATTAACAAGAAAATAGAGAAATAAATTTATAATTAAAAATTGCTTGACGATAATATGAGTAAAAAGAAGAAAAATGGATAGACTTTTTGTGTAAAATCAATGAGTGGCTCTGTTTTACAACAAAATTTTTAGCTTTCAATTTGACCAATATATTTGAAGATCATAATTACATTTAAATGAGGTCTGCACTAAATAGTTAATATAAAGAGATATAATAGTTGTGTTTCTTTTTTGTTATGTTGACTTTTATTCTTGCATATAGTGGCAGAGCTACACAGGAGAAAAGGGGGCAATTAATATAGATACTAGCTAATTAACACGGTGGAATTAAACGTCAGAATAAGAATAATTAATATGAATACTAGGCAATTAATAAAGGGTGGCAATTAACATGGGGGCAAAGTCAATATTTAAGCGTCTAATATACATCTTATATACATACTAGCTAGCGAATTGCCTATTAAAGAAAATAAATATGGTGGCAAATATGTTTTTGATTGGGCAATCTAATATACATACCACTAGTTATCTTTTTTTAAAAAAAAATTAGTGGGGGCAATTACCCCCCTTTGCCCACATGTGGCTCCGCCACTGTCTACAACCACCATCCCAACCGAGGCCACCACAGTGGGCTCAACAACAAGCACCACCTCTACAACAGCAGCAGTACGGATTTAGGCCATCTGGACCCTATAGACCATCGAGATATTTTAATTGTCAACCATATCAGCAGCAACAACAACAATACCAACAACCGGCGGCTATGTGGAGGCAATATTAGATGCCATTATGAGCGCCCAAACGAAGTTCAATTCAGAATTATCAGCCATACAAAGGCAACTTTCAGCCACTGTCGATAACTTGTTGGCGCAAATGACTCAATTTATGAAGGTTTAAGGGAGATTACCATCTCAACCCGAGCCAAATCCAAGGGGTAAGTTAATGTAGTCATGGCGGTTATGACCAGAGGAGGAAAGAGTACCAACTCTGTGATGGCACCAGTCTATAAGAATGTGGATAACAATCATCGATGCTATACAAAAGGAGGATACCACTATTTCTGACCCCATCATTGCAGAGATCGATGAGAAAGATATTGATGAGCCATCTGCTACCAAAGAAAAGGAGGCTTCGCCTACTACACTTTTCGTTCTTATCGCTACAACATTGATGATCATTCCATCTTCTGAAAAATCTATGCCAAAGGATGCCGACAAAGACAAGGGAAGACATCCTCCACCTCCTTACACACATAGATTACCCATGGCAAAGCTCGAGAAGAAATAAGCTAAATTTATAGAGCTTCTCAAGGGTGTTCACTTGAGCATCCCTTTCATGGATGCGCTTACAGAGATCCCCACATATGCGAAGTTTTTGAAAGATTTGATAGCAAGGAAGAGAAAACAAGAAGCAGTAAAGTTGGCAGATAGTTTCACTTTGGTCCTCAAGAACACCCTATCGAAGAAATTGTCTGATCCCGAAAGCTTTACGGTGCCGTGCTTCATAGGCGGCATCCCCATCGATAGAGCGCTAATTGACTCAGGGGCAAGCATTAGCTTGATGCCACTCTCCATCTTCAAGAGGTTGAATACGGGAACGGAGCTAGAGCCTGATCGCGCTCGGATATACACCCGGAAAACAACTGTAGTCTTACCGCAAGTGTACGGTGAAGTGGCGAGCAGGTATCGAACACATGGAGGACAAATAACCGTACTCTATCTTGATCACCTAGCTATTGATGGTAGAATGGAATGGTTTGGATAATAATGTGTCACAGTCGTTCAAATACCAAATTAGAACTCTATATAATAAAACCGTCTAGAGCTAGGGAATCCCCACTACGGATCGTCACTCATCCTTGTGAATCGTAAATCTCATTGTTGCATGGCTTGAATTAAGGTGAACTAGTCGTAACTGAATATGGAACCAAGCTTACGCTCTCGCGCTATTGCCGGTCTATAGCGACCTAGATTAGGACCAACTCTCATGCAAATCCTAACCTAAGCCACTAGCATGAAGATCGACATCATCGTCCAATCACACCTCGAGCCCACTCTCGTGCAAACTCGAGCTACGATCTAGATTATAATAGTTCGTATTCGTCCAATCTCTTGCAAACGAATATGAGTATAGATTTATAATAAAAATCCTAGCTTTGGTCCAATCTCTTGCAAACCAAGTCTAGAGAATCTTGATTATAAACCTAAATCGAATATCTAGGCCTTCCCATCGATTGAAATCCAATCTCTTGCAAACCCCAATCGATGGAAATTCCTAGCACCCGTAATAAATCAATCATAACCTAACTTTTTATCAATCCTAGCAACAATTCAATTCATTCACCACAATTCTAAGATCGGATCCATAGGGTTCATCCCCATGCCATAGAACGACGAAACTACTCACAATTCATCATAGCAATCTCAGAAATAATGAATAAGATCATACATCAACTCATGGTGGAGAGAGAACAATTCATAAAAACAAGAAATTTAGATAGAAAGAACAAACCAAATTGCGCGTCTATGATCTCCAACTGAGAATTACAATAAGAATAGCCGTCAAAATTAACTTCAAGTCTCTCCTAAAACTAGGAATAAAACTAGCCTTAAATACAAGTCAAAATCGTCCTAAAAAATCCTGACAGATTTGCCCTGGCGCAGCCCAAAACCCTAATTCACGTTACAGGCAGACTGCGCTACTCGGCCGAGTGGAACATGTCACTCGGCCGAGTGACGGACCCAAAAAACAGAAACATTGGGGTTTTTGGGGGTCTGTCACTCTGCGCTAATCGGCCGAGTGGTCTTCTTCACTCGGTCGAGTGGGGTTTCTCACTTGGCCGAGTGAGTCTTCTCCAAATTCCAGTAAGTCGACTGTGATCTCAGGAGAAAAACCCTGTCATACTCGGGCGAGTGGACTTCTTCACTCGGCCGAGTGAGATTTCTCACTCGCCCGAGTGGACTTTGACTTAACGTGCTCCTGTATCTGTTGTACTCGGCCAAGCACGTTCCTTCACTCGGTCGAGTGAACTGTCTGTTCGGCCGAGTGGGCTGTATTTGGAACTCCATCTTCTCCTTCTCACCTCCTTGTCGATTCTATCGAAATTCTTCCTCTTCCGCTCATCCTCTAGCACTTATAGCTCCTCAATAAGGCCGTGAGTGTTGCTCCGGTGCATGTGAAAGTTCCTTGATCTCATTTTGCTCCAGATCGCTCCATATTTCCTGAAATATGACAAAAACAAGAAATAGTGAAAAGCAATGCGATATCGTCGAATAATCCTGAAAAACGCAATATGGGCGATCGAAATGGCATGAAAACATGCAGAAAAAAAGGTGTAAAATAAGGAGCGATCAAAATCCCCAAGCTTACCTCTTACTCTTCCTCGAGGAAGATGAGTAAAAAGGCGAACCCAGTGGGTAAAAAAGGAAAAATAAGATAGAAAAGAAAACGAAGAAGGAGGTGCTAGATCATTTTCTCAGGACGTGGAGCTGCTTACTCAAATAGCATACGACGAATAAAAACATGCCAAAGATTTTTATCTCGATATCATGATCATATATAAATGCATTCAATATAGAAACCTAAGAATATCAAAACAATATGAAACATGAAATCATTCTAGAATTAGCATTGTCTGAGGCATCTAAAGTAATATACATAATCATAGATCACACACTTTTCAATTGAACGCTTTCTATTTGGAGTATAAGAGGTATCACACAATATGGAGCAATAGGAATAGAAAGAAATGGTATTCATGAAATGCATGCCAAATTTCAATTTGTGGACTTCGTAATACTCCTAGTAATCTCCCTGAGTATAGAAAATTACCTGGCTTAGGTTGTCATGCACAAACAAGTAGTCACTCTCTCACATATCATTGGATCCTCTCCCCCAAGCTTATTTATAAGCGTGGTAGCATCAAATAGAACAATAAGACTTTCCCCATTTTTGAAGCTCCAAGGAAAATAAAAATAAAAGAGGGAAGAAAGAAAGAAATGGGATCATGTATGAACTTCTTCCTTTTTTGATTGATTCTCCCCTTTTTTTATTTTGTTTTTTCTTTTTTTTGAAATCAATATATACAATAACGATCCCAAATCAAAGATAGAGAGATATGAATGTATTCTTCTTTTTTTCTTTTGATTTTGGGGTGTTGGAGCATGGACTTTATAGCAAGGGGAAGATGCCAATATAAGATTTGCTAAAGGGAGATTCACCAATGATTTTAAGTATAGAAATGATGTTCAAGATATGTGGAGAAAGAAAAATATGCAACGCTCAGTTCACTCTTTAGAATGTGCATGACAACTTTCTGCAGAGTAATGTAATCTACTCAGTTTGAATTCAGAAAGTAAACTAATCCAGTTATATCAGAATGGCATACATTCAATTAACCTGAAAGTCAAGCGTACAGTTTTCATGCAAAAAGAAGTGATAGCAGACAACAAAGCAGTACTCCAAATATAGACAATCAATGCGTGAAGCTTGGTGTGTTTTCTATGAAAAGTATATAATATAAATCATCAGACTCAGCTAATGGCAGAATTTCATTCACATTCATATAATGAAGGTGCAGGTTACTATTCTCGAATGCATGGCATAGTATAGCATATGATATCTGAAATAAAAACGATGGCATGGCAAGAGAATACACATATAAAAGTAAACTAGCTCCAGGTCATCGTCATCACAAAAAATTCATCTCTAGCAAAAAGGGATAAAAGAAACAAGGATAAAAGAAAAATAAGAACTACGATACATTTGCAATACACACAAAAAATAAGAAAACGTGATGCATGAGAAAAAAAATGAAAATGTGGGTGGAAATAAGTGGAAAATAAAGAAAGATGAAAAAGGTGAAAATAAAAGCGAAGAAAACGAAAAGTGTGTGAGACACTCACTCCCCAAGCTAAACTACACAGTGTCCTCAATGTGCTAAGTGTGGCACAAGGAGAGAAATGATATGGATGGGGTGGGTGAGGATGTATGCATGGTAAAGGATGAAAATAAAAGAAAATGAGATGGAAATGCAAGTGATGCGTGCAGAGATCAAGATAGTGCAAAATAACGGTCCCAGAGATAACTCCTATCTTCCAAGATGATATAGACAAATCTGAACAAAAAGTGACCAAAAAGTGTTGGGAGGAGGTGCGCAAAATCAGCAGAAAATGTGATATCAATCACGGCAGTGGCAAAAGTATGGGAGGCATCAAGTTCGTGCCTAAGTGGGTGGTGGAACACCAGCATCGTCCTGTGGTGGTGGAGGTGGTGGTGGAGGTGGCTGCTGTGAATTGGACGGATAGCGGTAGGTGAAGGCTGTGACAGTCGAGCAAGAATCTGGTTCAGGCTAGCCTGAATACCAGGAAGCATAGAGACGCGAGACTGCACAGAGCCAACGGTAGCGGCGAGAGCCCAAAATCTCCTCTGAGCCTATTAACGGCTCCCTCGAGAGCACGCAGGTGCTGAACTAGGGTGTCGAGGGGAGGATGGACAGAGGGTCGAACAGGTGGGGATCGGGGCTGCCTAGCTTGGCTACCATAGACAAGTGGTGCAACGACTGGGTGATGGTATGATGCGGTGCTCACTAAAATATGCTCAGCCTCTGTGGGAGGCTGAGATGCAGGAATGCTCTCAGAAGTGTGAGCAGCGGTAGAAACGGAAGCGGTAACAGAGATCGAGAAGGGTGGAGAGGTCGTTGACACAGAAATGGGGATAGACGTCACGAAACTCTCAGTGAAGACAGCGGCAGCGAAGACGGAAGTGTTAACAACCGGGGAGGTTGTGGAATTTACAGAAAATGACTCCCCAGCGGTTGAGAAATCTGGTGAGGACAAGTTCTCGGCTGCGGAAACGAAAGAAGGCTCGCCTCTCTCAAGAATAGTAGTGGAGGTGGTCTCACAACTCACATAACAAATAGGATCAGAGGTCAATAGCATAGTGGTGGTGGACTCAGCAAGTGTGCTCCTGACACTGACAGAAGTTAGGACAGAGGTGTCGGGAGGAGCGGTCAAATCAGGTGTAGGCTGAGGGATCGGGATCTCCGGGTCTAGAGGTGGAAGGTGGGGCTCCTGCTGAGCGCCCTCAAGCTCTAGCACGTACGCAGCTGGGATGAAGAGGTCCATCTTTGGTCTCCACACCCCTCCTGCGGGTCCAATGTGGATCCGAGCGGGGCTCGGAAGCACCATATAATCTGCACCGAATAGACCGTGCAGCCAAACCCAGTAGTTCTAACCATGAGGACGCAACATCCTTATGCGGGCCATGACATCAATGGAAAGGGAAGTGGGAACCGGGGGTCGTAGCAAACCGACTGGAAGGTCAACTCCGCACATGGGAGCCAGAAGGGTAATCAGACTGTCGTAACAGATATGCGTCCTGGCGTCGATAAAGATAATGATGTGGTCTTGGTACCAACTAGCTATATCGATCTGAGTAGTAGGGATTAAGACGTCTCCACCTACCTCGAAGGCTCTCGCTCTAGTCATCGTGTAAAGCATGTAAAGCTCAGGCATAGAGATCATCCCAGGCTCATACCTCGCAAGAAAAGTGGTGGTAATAAGGCACTGAGCAATGCGGAGGCATGGGTGGGCGATAGAGGAGGCCTTGGCCCGGCTAGGGTCAAAGGTGAGAGGTGATCCCATGATGAGTGTCCAGAAGGCATGAGTATCAAATGACGGTGGGGGGATGTGCGTGGGACCATAAGCGCGGTCGAGGTCCGGGACGGGGGGCCACTGGAAATAGGCTCGGAGCATATCGAGAGTGATCTCGCACTCACGATCCATCAGATGAAATGAGCAACCCCCAGGAGTCATACGGATGGAACTAAGGACCTTGAGTGTCGGCCAGACGTAGGTGTCTGTCGACACCGACAGAAAATCACGCTACCCCACGTTTGCATACAACTGGAGTAGGCCCTTAAATACCCCTAGGCGCTCAAAATCTGCAATGTGTGCAAACCTAGAGGGGACAATCGAATGATGGGAGATTCTTTCAAATTTGGCGCGGTGTGCGTCATCTCTGAAAGTGATCCCCATCGTGTCGAAAGCGGGGACGGGCTGTGCCGGTGGAGGTGGAATGGGTGCGGTAGGAGGCGGAAGTGTGGGTGGTGGTGGGCTAGGTGGTGAGGAGTCTGCTCTAATGGAGGAAGGGCCAGGCGTGCTAGTCTTCCTCTGCTTCGAGGCAGTCGCCCGTGAGCATGATCTAGTCCGTGGGTGCATGTGTGCCGTGGGACGTGCCTACCAATGCGAAGTGCAATAAATAAAGGGCGAATGTACCCAAGCACCATGCGAATGCAAACAATGGATGTGAGCAGAGAAACGCCTCCTCCGTGAAGCTCCGAATCTGCCCTTGATTCTCTCCCAAGCTATCCTGAAATACAAATTGACAAATTAGCAATGAATATCAATATATATGGGAGAAAAATCAAGAGTAATAGATGTGTATAAAATTTAATTTGGATTCGGGGCGGAATAGGGTTTACGAAATGGAGAAATGGAGAAAAGGGGAGAAATAGGGCTAAATGGGGATGCATGGCGGGGAAGGAGGGCGGTGCCGTCGGCGTGGGGTTGCGGCATCGGCGGCGCGAGGTCGCCGACTCGGGCGGAGGGGTATGGCGGCTCGGGCGTGGGGTCGGAATCGTTCGGGCGATCGGGGATTGTTCGGGCGTCGTTTTTGGGGAAATTTGGGAAATTTTTGTTTTGGGCCGCGAACTTTCGAATATATATGATGAGTCACTCGGTTGAGTGACGTGTCCACTCGGTCGAGTGACGTGTCCACTCAGCCGAGTGGCTCAATTTAATAATTTTTTGAAATTTTTCGTGAAACACCGACTCGACCGAGCAGCACTTCCTACTTGGGCGAGTAGACAATGGTCACTCGGCCGAGTGGCAATGCCACTCAGAGCTTTTCAAGTGCTGAAAGTGTCTGATTCACTCGGTCGAGTGACAAAGTCACTCGACCAAGTGGCATATAAATTACAGAGAGGGGTTTTTCGAAACTTCCCTGATCAGTACCCTGCTCGGCTGAGTAGGGTCTTCACTCGGCCGAGTGAAAATTTCACTCGAGTAGGCTGCTATTTTCAGCTCCAACTCTCTGTTTTTGCTCCACTTTCTGATTTTCTTTTCCCCGTCAGTTTCTTCCTTCTCCTAATGCCTGAGCGCATTCCTGGAGCGCTCTCCTTTGCCATGGTTGTCCTCCTTTCATATGGTTTTCTATTCTCCATCTCATGTAATGAAAAATATTGCCAGTTGTCAGGTTTTTCTTCGACTCTTAACTTTAAACACTAATAAAGATCTAGAACAAAAATAAAAGGAAAAATTCAACTAAAAATAAGATAGAACCGTTGGGTTGCCTCCTGACAAGCGCTCGTTTAAGGTCTTGAGCTCGACCCCTTAAGATACGCGTTTAAAGCTCGATGTTGGGCGCATGTGAGATGCACGCGTCAAACTTGCCGAGAAGGCCGCTTGGATTTAGTTGTTGGTTTTCATCGGCGTTCCTCGGCTCCCCTTCATCATGGGTGGTAGTTGGGAATGAGTCCCCCAAGCTTGAGCTATCGACATCCTTCTTCTTGGCTGCTGGCGAAGATTTGTTGTCCGATGGAGCTTTCTTCATGTGTTTCACCGTAGAGAGCTTGCATAGCTCTCTAATCTTGACGACATTAGCGTCGTCTTTTTCCTCATCTGTAAGAGGGTCCGGCGGGTCTCCCATTATCTCGCCATCTTTAGTAAGTCGGCCCTCTTTGAGGCCGTCATCGTGCTTGGCTCCGATGGCAAATGGCATGGCATCGTCAATCACTTGGTCGACGAGGTACGAAAGATCTTGGGACCAACCCTTCATTAGGTATATGCTACTTACTTCCCCGGTGGGGGCTCCCTCTGAATAGTGATTGAGCCTTTGACCATTTACCTTAAATGTGACACCGTCTTTTCCCTCTAACTCGAAGGCTCCTCCCGGTTGTATGTGCCTAATGGTGAAGGGTCCAGACCATCGTGACCTTAGTTTTCTGAGAAAGAGTCGGAGTCTAGAATTGAATAATAGGACCTTGTCTCCGACCTTGAAGTTCGTAAGGGTGATGCGCGCGTCATGGAGAATTCTTGTTCTTTCCTTGTAAATCCTAGAGCTCTCGTAAGCATCCCGTCTAATCTCTTCAAGCACATTAATGTCAAGGAGTCGTCTCAATACCGCGCTCTTGTAGTCATAATTTAAAGTCTTGATTGCCCAATAGGCGCGATGTTCCAACTCTACCGGCAAATGACATGCTTTCCCATAAACAAGCCGGTATGGGGTGGTGCCAATGGGAGTTCGAAAGGCTGTGGATATGCCCATAGTGCATCATTCAATTTCATGGACCAATCCTTCCTAGATCTATCGACGGTCTTCTCTACAATTTGTTTAATTTCTCGATTTGACACTTCCACTTGTCCACTTGTCTGAGGGTGGTATGCCATATCGATTCTATGATTCACCCCATACTTCTTTAGCATGGCCTCAAACTTGCTTTCTATAAAATGGCTTCCTCCATCGCTTATCAAAGTTCGTGGCACTCCAAAGCACAAGAATATGTTTTGCTTGAAGAATTTAGATACCACCCTCGCGTCATTGGTTGGGGTTGCAATGGCATCTACCCATTTCGAGACGTAGTCAACGGCAAATAGAATATATTTGTTCACCTTAGTTGATGGAAAGGGTCCTATGAAATCCACTCCCCAATAATCAAATAGCTCAATTTCCAAAATGGGTTTCATTGGCATCTCATTTCGTTTGGATATGTTACCCGTCCATTGGCATCTATCGCAATACTTGACGAAGTCATGTGTGTCCTTGAACATGGTCGGCCAAAAGAACCATCACTGCAATATCTTCGCGGTGGTCTTGGAGGCGGTATGATGTCCCCCGCAAGGCATATCATGGCAATGTGAAATGATAGATGTGGCCTCTTCATTTGAAACACACCTTCGTATATTCCCATCCTTGCATATCTTGAAGAGATATGGGTCTTACGGGCTTCCCAGAAATAGTTGCAGACTTCGTGCATGAACCTCCTTTTTTGTTGCATGGTCATCCCGCATGATTTTATCCCGCACGCCAAATAGTTCACATAATCTGCATACCAAGGCACTTCTCCGGGTCTAATGGCGAATAGCCTTTCGTCGGGCAAAAGTGTCATCAATCGGAAGGCTATCATCCCTCTCGTCACGAACAATCCTAGACAAGTGATCCACACAACATTGTCCATGCCTTTCTTGTCTCTGATTTCCAAGTCAAATTCTTGCAATAATAGTATCCATCTTATTAGTCTTGGCTTGGCTTCCTTTTTGCTTAATAGGTACTTTAGTGCCGCATGATCGGTGTGCACAATCACTTTGGATCCAAGGAGGTAAGAGCGAAACTTCTCAATAGAGTAGACAACTGCCAATAGATATTTTTCTGTGGTAGTGTAATTCTTTTGTGCCTCGTCCAAAGTTTTGCTTGCATAAAATATTGCATGAAGCCTTTTGTCTGTCCTTTGTCCTAGCATTGCCCCAATTTCTTGGTCACTTGCGTCGCACATAAGCTCGAAAGGGAGATTCCAGTCTGGCGGTAGTTGTAATGACCCTGTGCTATGAGGAATAAACACTAGAAGGGGGGGGGGGGTGAATAGTGTTTTATAGAATTATAAGGAATTTACGCCAAATAAAACCCTACTTAACCAACAAATGAGGAATAAAATAAATGATCAACAACCCAAGCAATAATGCAATGCTAACATGCAAAGTACCCTGGTTCGGTGCCACCCAAGTCTCCCCGACTTGTTACCGGTGCCCTACTCCAGCAACACCCGGATTACCTCTGGATACTCTAGCAAACCGCTAGAGATTTCCTTTAGCCCACTTGTGGAAAACCTCCAACAAGTGCAATCGACCTACAATCGATGTCCGTATATCCCACAACCCGGGAACACACAAAGTCCTTAATCCCACAACCTGAGACTAAGCACACTCTCACAAACCGAGAGCAAAACGAAATCTTGACTCCCACAACTTGGGATCAAGCCAATCCTCTCACCACCGTGAGTATACAACAATTAAGAAGTATAAAGAATGAAATATAAAACTTCTTACCACAAAATCATATGCCTTGAGAAATACTTACCAATTTAGGGCAAGAATGGATTTTGAGGAAGATGAGATCACCAAACCCTAGCTCCACCAAGATGAGCAGCGATAGATGGCTAGGGAGGAGTTGGTGACTTGGATTCAAGCTCTTGGCTTGAGAAGCTCACAAGGAATGAGAATCTCTCTTGAGGAATTAGGCTCAAAGAGTAGAGGGAGAGATTCTTGTGAGATGAGAGAGCTTGGAATTGGAGTTGAATGGCTCTTCTCAAAGGTGTGAAAATGTCTCTAATTTCAGCCTTGAATGCCTGATTAGAAGCACTCAAACTTATATAGAGAAGAGAGAAAACGGTCACAAAAATCGTGGCATTAAATGCCCAACGGATCTATTTCTGAAGCTGCTTAATCGGTCTAAGAAGGATCATCAACCGACTAGATTGACAACTAGTCGGTCAGTGAACCTTCTTGGACCGACTAGATGGTTGACAGAGAAGATGGTGAAATCTGGGTAAGAACTAGTCGGTCTAAGAAGGATCATCAACGGACTAGATTGACAACTAGTCGGTCAGTGAACCTTCTTGGACCGACTAGATTGTCTTTTAATGCATTAACCATCCTTCTTGAACCAACTAACTGGTCAACAGTACAAAGGTCGAATTTCACAAAGAAAACTAGTCGGTCTGAGAAGAAACACCAACCGACTAGATCGTCATTTAGTCGGTCGGTGAGCTTTCTTGGACCGACTAATTGTTCAACAAAGGGTCTTGAATTGATTAGGATAACTAGTCGGTCTGAGAAGGATTTCCAACCGACTAAATCGTCATCTAGTCGGTCGGTGAACCTTCTTGGACCGACTAATTGACCAACAGAGAATGGGCTGAGTTAAGCAAGGATATCTAGTCGGTTCAAGAAGGATTCCCAACCGATTAGATCGTCATCTAGTCGGTTGGTTCTTCTTCTTGAACCAACTAAGATGCATATGAAGCCGTGAAATGAAACGATAGGCTATAGGAAAGTTTCTAATGGCTTCTAAGGCAATCCTAGAGATATGATAGGAAAGTTATGAAGATTTCTAAGCAAGTACTACTCAAGGATTAACATTCTACTAAACCGAAGCTAGAAGACAATATAAATAACATGATGAACCGTCTTCGAAGCTTCAACATGGAGAATCTGAATCCCTTGACTTCATGAATACTCCTTGAGCTTCAACGAAGCTCCAGGCACAACGATCACACGTTTTGAGGAAGTCTTGGGACGTCGCTTGAGATGAACAAATTACTTTGGCGATGATCTCCATAAATCTTCATGGTCTTGAGTCTTTTAGTTGAATGACTTGAACGTCATAGTCTTCGAAGCTTTTGACTCATCCATTCCTTTCTTCTCTTTGGATTGAATCTCCATTCATTTGTTGATGCCATTGGCTTGATGTTTGAAGTAGCCTTTGAATTCTTTAAGCCAATGCTTCACTTTTGTTGATCTACCAGAATCAACACGTGTAGTCACTTTTGATCTTCTAGAATCTGATTGGTGACTTTATAGCTAACTGCAATCACAAGAGTTAGTCACAATGTTTTGTGTTTGATCATCATCAAAATCAAGGTGGAGAGTCCAATACTCAACATTCTCCCCCTTTTTGATGATGACAAACCAAATATAAACAAAACAAATAATTGTGCATTAAATATACTTACTCCCCCTGCAATGATGCCAATCAAGTTAATATCAATAATCAATAGCATCATTCAGCAGTTAATAGTGTGTGTATCACATGTGGTTATGTATATATCGCATGAATGACCAGAAATAATATGCATACACAATACAAATCACATAGGTGATACACATCATAAACATGAGCATGATTACCTATATATATATATATATATATATATATAATGTAATCAATATAAACCAAGGTAATCACCAATGCTCCCCCTGAATCATATACATGAACGATCATACTTAAAGTCTATATGATTCAAGTTATTGTTTAACACTTAACAATTAATAAGCACATCTTGTTTATTTCTCTCCCCCTTTGTCATTAACAAAAAGATATGGGGGTATAGAAACAACAAATGCAACAATAGAGTGGAAAACAAAAATGTATAACAATTGAAAAGTTACCAATTGTAAAGTTCTCAAATGTAAAGTTACCAATTGAAAACAGGATATCAAAATAAAGATATCAATTGCAAGAGCATATATCCAACAACAACTCAACCACCCTCAATTATCACAAAAAGATAAGCAATAAGCATATGAGATAAAAGATTACAATAGATACTAATTGTAAAGAGTAGTGTGAGCAGTGTTAGAAAAGTAACAATTGCAAAAATCATGACATCACCTGTGAAAGAAAAACAAGTGATCAAATAGTGTCAAGTACACAAACAACTTCAATTATCACAAAATTTATAACATTAAGCATAATGTGATAGACTGTCCTTGAGCAATGAGCATGACATATTATATGGACATGATTAAATACATAATGGTGGAATCAAAATCATCACAATGACATAGATCAACAATTTTAGCAATTTGAGTGCATGGAAAACAATTCTATGTTTTCATACAAACAAAGCTATCAAATCAACATAATCGTTGCGCGATGAAGTAAATATCAGATACCAATTGTGAAAATATCATTTATAACCATGTGTACAAAGTCATGTTATTAAATAATAACACAAATTAAGTAAAATGGCATGAGATACAAATTATAGTTATACCAAATCATCTCCAAAAGTATCTCCAGCCAAAATTTAAGTGAAGTGTGCGATGTGGGCATACACAAATATCTATATCATGCAAAGGTGTTATGCCAAATATAGATAGAAACATCATAAAACGTATGGCATACACAATTCTAGCACACTAGGATACTAATTGAAACAATGTTCAAAAGAACCATAGTACAAGCATGCATTCTAGAATAAATACTCACATAAAGAGTCAATGAAAAGCATGGAAATCCATGAGCATAAAGAAGATAAGCACTATATCATAAGCTCAAAACTAGCATCAACATATATTCATGGAAGAATATCTATGACAGAATATACATATCATCAAACACAATTTATATGATCTTGTATAGCAAAAATTATCTCTAACATATCATAAAAACATGAGCTTGAGATGAGAGATAATCAATGTGAAAAATATAGCATGAAGATCACTAACCAATATGCATGAGTGTTATGTCACTTGTGAAAATATCATACATGAGAGATTTAGCTATAGACATGAAAGATCTCTTGAATAAAATTATAGCTAAACATCAGTCATGAAGTAATTAAAATGACAATTAACATACATTGATCACCCCAAATCATATCAATACGTCTCATAAAGATAATCATACAAACTATGAGAAAAGTATGAGATGTTTGGTGATACAATGAACAAATACACATAAAGACCCTAAATCATCAATCTTATACATGGCATGAATTATGTATAACGTGATGAAGTATAGCATGTCATAAAGAAATGAAAGATTCTACTAGAATGGTATGACAGATCATGATATGGTCTAAATAATCCATGAATATCGTCATCAATGAGAATTAGGTACAAGTTGTAGAATCAAAGTAGCAATGAATCTTAAGATCAACATACTTAAAATAATCTAATAAACAAACAAGCATGTCATACACATCAGTTATCATATCCATAATATTTAACAATCTTCACAAAGAAGCATGCATGTGAGGAAATGCGATGTGTAATGACAACGTGTTCCAAAGATATGAATATCAATAAACAACTAACCAATTCATTAACAAGGTAGTCACATAAACACACAATCTTCATGAGGGTGTGCCAAGAATGAGCTAATGAAGAAGTATGCTATATTACACAAATCGAATATATTAAACTACCAACTGAAAACATGGTAGTCAAAACCAATATATTAAATACCAATTTGTGCAAAACACATACTTACAACCATTTAGCTCTCCCTATATGTGTGCATCTCCAATGCACCATCCTTTCCTTTGAATTGATCCGTCATTTGTAAACCAAGGAATGTGTAGGGTAGGCATCTTGCACAACAATCTGTCAATTCAACAATTGGTGGTATCCAAAAACTTTTTGGATCCAAATAGGTTAATGAACAAAATCAAGTAGTCCAATAACCAATCATTTACCAATTGCAAATAACACTCATCAATAGAAATGCATGACATGCATTAATAAGAGTTATTATAATCATGAAAATCATACATATCAGGAATTAACAATTCTCAATCATTAGAAATTAGAAACACCTAGACTAATAATTCCTATGCATATGATTTAGTCAAAATACATTATACAAGCAATCATCATTATGAATACACACATCTAATACAAAAGTGTGTGCAAGAAAGATTCCGCATTCAATATGCATATGTGTACAAAATAAACATTCACGTCACATGCATATTGGAGGAAGGCATAAAAAGTAATACCACAACGAGTGTGCATGAAAAACATAAAGTATTAAATTTCAAAACCAAATTTCTCTTTCCCTTTGGCATATCAACAAAATAGGAAGATGCAAATTGATAATAAATCACCAAAGGTTAGAGAAATCAACTAATTTATATGCACAACATAATACGAATGAAATGCAATGACATATAAATGAACATAACATGATAGCAATCAAAACATGTCATACTCCCACAAAATCATACAACTATGCAAACTTGGGAGTAGTGGACGAACTCACATATATATGGGTACAAAAAGTAATCATACAAGTATGGTACCCAAGCATGAAGTGCAATATGAGTGGGTAAGCAAGGTGGAAATCAAATAAAGATTAGAGTTTGATTTTCATACATATATTCGCATGAGAATATGTCATTCCTACTATACGATTCTATATGTGTGTTCATACCATGCCTAGAAACAATCTTAGGAATCCAAAAGATAGTGATTTGGGATTCTTAAGAAGAGGTTGTAGAGGCATGAGTAGGAAGTTGGGATGCACGCTTGTGAAATGGAACATAAATATACGCGTGTCCCGAGTGTGAAACATGCAAATGAGGATTAGTTCTAACATGAAAATATTTAATCCACATGTTATAAATAATCCTCGAATAAACATACGAGTAAGGATTATGAATACACAATGCACATTAGTCAAGAATTTGACACACGTGAAACACATAGACATGAATGACATACGAGGCACAGAATATGCAAATATAGAATATGCATGAGATAGTCTCAAACACAAAGTGACATCTACATGCATCCAACACACATGGAAACCAAATGTAAGAATATACTTACAACGTTAAGCTCCCCCTACTTTGGTGCATCACTTAAGCACCATCAACTCCATTTGAATGAAAATCTTTGCAAATCAAAGAGTTGGTAGGGTTGGTATCCCAATGTGGATTGAACCTAGAAAACATAATTTTGGTATCCAAAAACCTTTTTGGATCCTATGGGTTAGGCAACAAATTTAAAATACTAAATTCAAATAATTGTAACCCATATTCTAATGTAATCATACGCAATGTTTATGTTGCATATAATCAAACATGAATATGAGCCAACGCATGTGTTGCATGAAAATATTAAATATTTTAGACATGAAAATCACAAACACAATGATTTACTAATAAACATGTAATAGAAATCAAATTCAATATGAATTTAAGTTTGTAACAAACATGAGCATCTAAGACCAAAATCCAAACAAAAGAATAAACCAATTCTAAACACAAATGTCTTGGTACCCATAAAATGGAAATAAACTTATGGTACCAAGCAAATGAAGGGTCAACGGAAACTAACCCTTTGGAAACCAAGTCCAAGAGGACCGTGATTTCCCAACATAATCATCATTCAAAATAATATTATGAATATAAGATTACACATACATATCCTTAGCATGAGTGCTAGTGTTCTTAGGACCCCCAAATAGTGTATGATTTGGGAATCCTCTTCCTAGTGGTTGCATGCACAAAAGGTTGATTTCTACGTGGTGCATGTGGCCTAGGAGCATGAGATCTAGCAAGAACATGAGGAACATTGTGTTGTGCTAAAGCATGATGATGGGCAAATGATCCATGATGTGGTGTTGCATACATACGTGGGTGAATATGAGGTGTGTAGGCATGAGGATGATCATGAGAATAAGCATGCACATGTGGATGTGATGTGTGATCATAAGCATGTGAAGGTGCATGAGCATGAGTACGTGCATGAGAGTGTCTCAAATGAGTGTTTGCACGTGCTCGTGAGTGTGGAACATAAAAACCATCATTCGTGTGAACATGTGGAGTAGGAGGTGTGTTTCTATGTGGCATAGTATTGGTGTACATGAATGCATGATCCTTCTTTGGAGGTCCACCCAAAGTGAGATTCTTTCCAAGGGAGGGAGGAATAGGAGTGGTGGTTTCCTTAGTAGTAGAACTACACAATTAGACACCACTCATGGATGCACCGGAGGATGGCCTCACAAAATCTATAGTTACTTCACTATAAAAGGTGCATGCATTGGATGCACTTGCCTTAGAATAACCAAGGCCAACATGATGGTTTGCCGGTAGTTGATTCTTTAGCAAATCATCCAAATTGTCCTTTCCCTTGTTGAATCTCTCAACAATGGAGGACATGAGCTCATATTTCTTCGAAATTGAAGAAATAGTGGCATCCAAGGTGGATGCACGTGTGGTGTGTTGGATATGGACGACATATATACACCCATGAGGGGATGTATGAGGGCCTATGGACCTCAGATGTCACGTGCACGAAAGCGTGCGTGAAGGGAACCTTTTCTCGTGTGAAAAGGACCACTCGATAAGTGGAAAAAGTCACTTTATAAGTGCATAAAGGCACTTGATAAGTGAATGAAGAAAAGGATAAGTAAATGTGCTAATATAGGCTAATAAGCTTATATTTAGTTATTTCCTACAATAACTACCCCTAAAGCCTATAAATAGGACCCAAGGGTAAGGCATTTAGACTAATCTTACCATGCCATAAGTTTGCATAAGGCAACTTATGTTCTTCTTCTCCCTTCCATTAAAATCCTCTTCTAAATAGAGATTTAGGCGGTGAAACGCTGCTTCGATCCTCCGTGACGAAGTACCGACCGTTGTGGCAAATCCGAGGGTGAAGTTCAGAGACTACGGCGCAACATACGCTAACGTAAGTCTATGTTATTATTCGATCCTAACGTCGTTGTTTTGACAGGATCCTACATTGGTATCAGAGCCATACGGGTTTGCCCCGGTCTAACCGTCGCCCCGGTCTAACCGATGAACGAGGCGTTGTCTTTTTCACGAATGAGTTTCCTACCATTATGGATATGGTAGGAGCGCATCGTGACGGAGAGAATCACAGCAGTTTTTCTTTTCACGTTTGGGTCTTCTGTCATTACGGATATGGCAGGAACTCTCCGTGACGGGAAGAACTGACCGTTCATCTCACCAAACTCACACTCTTCATGGATGCTGAGTCTCCATTCAATAGGGAATGTGAACTCTCTTCATGTGGAGCGTGAAGTTTGCGGCCTTGAAAGTGTGTTATTTTTTCATTTTGGCACACGACCATTAAAGAATAACTACTTTCTCAACGGACGGGTGCCTCATCGGAGAAGAAGATGGCGGTTGGAACAATTCTCATCGGAGAAGAAGACCTCTTTGGTGCATGATCACCATGGCCATATGGGCCATGGAGGCTATGCATCCCCCCTCCCCATGCGGAGGGGGTTGGGTACTGCCAATAACAACCACGGCCACCCCTCCGGTGGGGGTGTGCGGCCAACCCCATGCAAGGGGGAGGACGGCCATGGCCATATGGGCCAAGGCCGGCCATGGCCAAGGGGCCATGGCCGGCCATGGCCAGGCCTCGGCCAGGGCCTGGCCGCCCTGGCCTCGGCCAGGGCCGCCGCCCTGGCAGAGGCCAGGGACTGGCCGCCCTGGCCTCGGCCAGGGACTGCCGGCCCTGGCTGAGGCCAGGGCCAAGCCAGGCCAACCCTGGCCTCGGCCAGGGCCGGCCACTGTCGGCCCTGGCCGAGGCCAGTGCCAGGCCCCGGTTGACCCTGTATTTGGGGGGGACTTGCATGGATGGGGACATGCATGGCCAGCCCATACGGGGCCGACGGTAGTTCTCTGCGACAAATTCTCCTGTAGAAGGGGAGCACCTGGATCCATACGGGAGCCGGCGACGATGGCTTGCAGAAAAATCCCCTCAAGGGGGATCCGGCCTTGGCACGGCTACGGCTCAACCCCGGTAATGGCCAGGGATTGCCGAATATTTCGCTAGTATCATAAGGGTACTAGGTTGAAATATACATTTTGAAAAATACGTTTTCAAAAACGCTTTTCCGCTGCAAAGTACTATAAGAGTACTGTTATTTGATAAAGTGATGGGGAAATATTGAAAGTTGTTCTAGATGGTGATTGGGATCGTAATGACTTTTCCGATTCTAGAACAACATCTTCAATATTTTTCGAAAGTAACTTATCAAATATAATAATATCATTCCAAGTGGGTTTTTCCAAGTGGGAGTGATATTAAACTAGTCTGAAAATTTCCACATTCGATTGATTCAGCATCTCAATGGATCATGATTCGACCAGTGGTCTTTTGGACTAGTTTGTGGGACACCTCAGCTAAGTCTAGGGGTAGTGAACCATGGACTAGCCATTTCCCTGGTCGGTCCGCTGGCCGAGACTAATGAATCATAAAAATGTAACAATATGATGACTATGTATATGAAATTAATGCAATGTTTTTGATCAAACCTTTCTGTTCATATCTTTTGCAGCATTTTAAAGCTAAAATGTCTTCCGCTTCAAAGAACATCGTCGCTGAGTTAAACAGAGGTGAAAAACTCAACGGCGATAATTACAAATTATGGTCCATTAAAATACAGTATGTTCTAGAGGAGCAAGAAGTGCTCGAAACTCTAAAGAACGTAATGATTGAACCCGAATTGGGCACTACGGCCCAACACAGACGAGACAAGGAAGCTTTTGATGCTTGGTCTCGGAAGAACAAGATAGCTCGCATTACGTTATTGTCCAGTATGGCCGATGACATAATGCGCATCTTCTGAGAGCATGACCTAGCCATGGACATATGGTCCAAGCTAGAAGAGAAGTTTGGTGGCACCTCGATGTCCAAACTTCGTTCTTTAATTATAAGATTTGATTCATACAAGAAACGTCCAGATCATTCCATGGGGAAGCATCTACGACATATAGCGAATCTAATCTCAGAGTTAAAGGATGCAGGTCATGTGCTCACTGATGAGCAGCAAATCCAAGCAGTCATACGTTCCCTACCAAATGGGTGGGACCAAATGAAGATGCATCTCACTCATAATAAGAGCATCAAGAGCTTCAGCGATGTTTCTAAGCACCTCGAGTTAGAGGAAGAGCGGCTTGCGGCTGCCAAGCCAAGTGCAGAAGTGCACATGGTTGCTAGTTCCTCACACGGGGGAAAGAAACGGAAAAACCGTTCGAAGTTTACTAATGAACGTAATAAGCAACCATAGTCTACCAAGAAACCCAAACATAAGGGTGGGAACAAGAAATGGCACAAGAAGAAAGACTTGAAGAGGATCAAGTGCTTCAAGTGCAACAAGTTAGGTCACTATGCCCGTTCTTGTACGGATGGAGGTGAAAAGGTCACTTGTAATACTAGTTACATATGTGTTTCTAGTTCAATATTTCTTGTAGAATCTAATCCATTTTGGATAATTGATTCAGGTGCCACCGACCACATAGCAAGGGACAGACGGTCCTTCGTGGAGTATCACCGGATACCCCAAGGAACAAAGTGGATCTATGTAGGAAACAACACACGTGTTGAAGTGAAAGGCGTTGGGATGTGTAAGCTCGTCCTGGACAACGGTCGCACTATCCTACTTCATGATGTTCTCTTCGCTCCTGATATTCGAAGGAATATTATTTCTGTGGTCGTTTTAATGGGTCTTGGTTATAGTTGGGGTTTTCATGATTGTAAAGTGGACTTGTTTTGTAATAATTCTTTAATTGGTACTGGGTATGTTTTCAAAGGATTTATTGTATTAAATACAATGTATGACTCCCCATTTTGTAATGAAAATTTCCTTGTTGCAAATTCTTCGACTTATGAGTCAGATATAATTTGTTGGCATGCAAGGCTTGGTCACATTAGATCAACGCGTATGGATAGACTTGCCAAACGTGGCCTTCTATCCAATGTTTCAAAGGTCGATATGTCGACCTGCGAACATTTCCTTGTAGGAAAATCTTGTCGCAAGCCGTTTGGAACCGGCACAAGGGCCGAGGTTCCATTAGAGCTCATCCATTCGGACATATGTGTTCCAATGAATGTCAAGACAAGACGCGGGAAGTCCTATTTCATCACTTTTATTGATGACTTCACCCGATTCGGACATATCTATTTGATATCCCACAAAAGTGAAGCATTAACCTGCTTTAAAAACTATATGAGTTTAGTGGAAAATCAATTAGATCATAAGATTAAGGTCTTGTGAACCGATAGGGGCGGTGAATATCAATCAACAAGTTTTAAAGAACTTTGTGATGAAAAGGGCATAGTTCATCAGGTAACTTTGTCTTATACTCCGCAACAAAATGGTGTTGCAGAAAGGAGGAATATGACTTTAATGGAAATGGTCCGTTCAATGATGGCGCAAGCTAACTTGCCAATCACCTTTTGGGTTGATGCGTTATTGACGGCCACTTTCATTTTAAACCACATACCCTCGAAATCAGTTAGCTCCACTCCTTATGAGTTGTGGAACCAAAGGTCTCCTGACTTAAACATTTTAAAACCTTGGGGATGTGCATCCTACGCACATATTTCCTCCCATAAGTATGGCAAACTTGGGCCAAGGGGGAGGAAATGTATCTTTATACAATACGCAGAAAACTCCAAAGGTTATGTTTTCATTGGTCAGGAAGACAATGGAGGTCTAATTGAATTTGAGTCGAGGGATGTCACTTTCTTGGAAAATGAGTTGCCAAGACAGGGCGAGATAAGTCAGGACTTATCTCTATTTGAGATTAATGATCAAGAAAGATTACCTCATTCGAGTGGGAGAATTCTTGGTGAAAACGAAAATACGTTTCAACCTTCACCAATGTATGATACGAATGATGCTAATCCTATTCCATACGGGAATAATGATCCAAGTGGGAGAAATTCTAACGACATTCCAAGTGGGAGTGATATTAGAATTGATCTAAATTCAAGTCAACAAGGACTTGAAGAATCTCAAATACGACGTAGTAGTCGTACAAGGTTAGCTCCTCTAAGATTTGAGGATGAATTTCCGCAAACCTTTATGACTTTACTACAAGTAGATGACGAGCCTGCTACTTTCAAACAGGCCGTATCATGCCCTGCAAAAGACAAATGGATGGAAGCGATGAAGGAGGAGTTAGAATCCATGAAAGTTAACCAAGTCTAGGACTTGGTTGATTTACCCAGAGGACGTAGAGCTATTGGGAACAAATGGGTTCTCAAGATCAAGCATAAGGCTGATGGCTCTATAGACAGATATAAAGCTCGCCTTGTCGCGAAAGGTTTTACACAACAGGAAGGGATAGACTACGAAGAGACCTTCTCACCTGTTGTTCGTTTTACCTCGATTCGCCTGATTCTGACTATGGTAGCTTGCTTAGACCTCGAATTACATCAAATGGATGTAAAGATTGCCTTTCTCAATAGAGAATTGGACGAGGAGATCTATATGGAACAACCAACAGGGTTCGTAAAAGAAGGAAACGAACATAAGGTTTGTAAACTTCGTAAGTCCATATATGGTCTTAAACAATCCTCGAGGCAATGGTATAAACGATTTCAAGAAGTTGTCTTATCAAATGGTTTTACCATGCTTGATGAAGATAACTGTGTATATATCAAGAGGATTAAAAGCAAGTATGTTATTATGTCTCTATACGTAGATGACATTTTAATAGCCGGAAATGACAAGGGCTTTGTTATGGATATCAAGGCTTGGCTTTCATCAGTTTTTGAGATGAAAGACATGGGAGAAGCCGCATATATCCTTGGAGTTAAGATTTCAAGGAATCGTTCGAAGAAACTTCTTTCTCTTTCACAAGAGACTTATATAAAGAAGGTTCTAGAACGTTTTAATATGCATGACTGCAAGTCCATTGATACTCCTATAAGCAAATGCGATAATTTATGTCTGAAATCGTGTCCAAAGAACCAAAAGGAAAAGGAAATTATGGAAAAAGTTCCATATTCCAGTGCAGTTGGTAGTCTTATGTACGCTATGATGTGTACAAGACCGGACATCTGTTTTGCCGTTGGAATGGTAAGTCGTTACCAATCCAATTCAGGGCAAGTACACTGGAAAGCGGTTAAGAGGATACTGCGATATCTTAAAGGAACTGCGGACTATGCTTTATGCTATCAAGGAGATGCCTTGAGGCTCGAAGGCTACACTGATGCTGATTGGGCGGGTGATCTCGATGAGCGACGATCGACCTCAGGATATGTTTTTCTACTCGGATCTGGTGCAATATCCTGGAGTAGCAAGAAACAATCCTGCATCGCACTTTCAACTATGGAAGCCGAGTTTGTAGCATTTAGCATGGCAGTTCAAGAGGCTGTTTGGCTTAGGAAATTCTTAGACAGGCTAATTGATGCAAGTGACTCAGGTGCTGTACCAATACACAGTGACAGTCAAGCATCTATAGCCTATGTCAAAGATCCAAAATTCCATTGTAAGACCAAACACATTGATATCCGCTACAAATTTGCAAAAGACTATGATAAGACCAAGAAGGTAGACATAAGGTACATATCTACGCATGAGATGATAGCAGATTCACTTACGAAGGCGATCCCCAGAGATGTGTTTTACAAACACTTATCATCTCAAGGATTGCGTAAGAGCTGAGTTGTACCAATGTAAATTCCCATGTCTGTAAAAGATCAAATTTAATAAAAGAATAAGTTCTTTTCAACATTGCATATGAGTTTCTAGAAAATGTTTGTATACATTTTAAAATCTCAGCTATATTTTCTAGTATGTCGGACAGATTGAGGTTGGCTCTCTCACATGAGCAACCGCCTTTATTATATCAGACGGATAAAATAAAGATGAGACCTGTTTAAAGTCAAAATCGTCAGACGGATGATTTAGAGTCATGACTTAAACAAAATGGTCGTATGAAAGATCTGCATCATATGGATGCTTACACAAGATCTAAGAGGATTCTTAAATCCTATCTGTCTTATGCGGGATGTGGGTCTAGAAGATTATTTGAGTAGTAAAAGGGACTCAAAATCAGACATTGTGGTGTCTGATCATCATCCTTACAACATCATTAAGACATACGCTCCCTGGGAAAGGAGTGATGTTGTAATACGTATTCATACTACGTATGCATTTGACCATTGGGTTAGAATAGTAATTGTGTTTACTATTATGTGAGACCCAAAGACCACATGGGTCTTAACTCGTTACCATTATGGACTCTAATTGGTTCCTTTAGATTTGACTGGGTGATTGCTATCTTAGCATGTTGCTTATAGACTATGGTCAATTCGGTCTGGCGGGGCATGTTAGAAAAGCAAGTCAAGTCAAGATCGAAAGGATCGCAAGAAGAGGAAGATTAATTTCATATTAACATTTGTACTTTAGAGATTCAAAGCTGGCCAGCCAATTGTAATCCAGATGGGATTCAATTGTTGAATATAAAGTATAAAGAATGTGAAGAAATAATCTAGGGTAAAGCATGCGTTGATCTACTCAACTTTGCACCTCGAGGAGTGTTGTGTATCTTTAACAAGTACACAACAGCGGACTCTATGCGCATGACGGTCACACGGTCTATTTCTCGGTATAATAAACAGAAGAGCTAAAGGAAAATATGTTTCCTTACAATCCCCTCAAGTGTAAGTGGGAGATGTTGGATATGGACGACATATATACACCCATGAGGGGATGTATGAGGGCCTATGGACCTCAGATGTCGCGTGCACGAAAGCGTACGCGAAGGAAACCTTTTCTCATGTGAAAAGGACCATTCGATAAGTGGAAAAAGTCACTTTATAAGTGCATAAAGGCACTTGATAAGTGAATGAAGAAGAGGATAAGTAAATGTGCTAATATAGGCTAATAAGCTTATATTTAGTTATTTCCTACAATAACTACCCCTAAAGCCTATAAATAAGACCAAAGGGTAAGGCATTTAGACTAATCTTACCATGCCATAAGTTTGCTTAAGGCAACTTATGTTCTTCTTCTCCCTTCCATTAAAATCCTTTTCTAAATAGAGATTTAGGCGGTGAAACACTGCTTCGATCCTCCGTGACGAAGTACTGACCATTGTGGCGAATCCGAGGGTGAAGTTCAGAGACTACGGCGCAGCATATGCTAACGTAAGTCTTTGTTATTATTCGATCCTAACGTCGTTGTTTTGACAGGATCCTACATGGTGAGCTCGTGCACTTGGGATTTGAGATCCTCATTCTCAATTCCCAAACAAGTGTTTTGAGATTGAAGATTTTCAATCTCAAGATCGTTACTATCCTCAATAGAAACACGATCAAGTTGAGATTTGAGGGATTCCACCTCATTTCTCAACATGCCATTTTGAGTAAGCAAACTTGCTTTCTCAATAGCGAGTGTCTCAACAATGGTGTCATTGTTAGAGGTGCTACATGAAGATGTGTTAGAGAGACTAGCAATCTTATTCTTAGCATCACAATATTTATGCATAAGCTTTTGATATTTATCAAATAATTGCTTAAGCTCAATTTTAAGATCATCGGTTGTTACCTCTTCATCGTCGCTATCGCTTTCACTTGAGTCGCTTGATTCGTCACTACAGTCGTCCTCTCGTGCCATCAAGCCCATGAATGAATCTCTTTCATCATTTAAGGAAGAACACTCCGAGGTGGATTCTTCTTGCTCCGCTAGCATGTGCCATATTTGATATGCCGTTGTTGCCTTGGACACATGCATAAGAATGTCATAAGTTAAATAATCAAGCAAGATATCCATTACCTCTTGATGTTTCCCAGCCAATTCTTTTTGCTTATTTGTCCATTCATGTTCGGGAGAGGTAGGTGCGCGAAAGGGCTTCTCCACAAGCTTCCAATAATCCTTATCGATGGATTGAATATAGGCCTTCATCTTTACACACCAACTTTGATAATTGGGCCCGAGGAGATATGGTGGAAGAGGGCATCGTGTGTTGTTGTTGTTGTTGGTTGCCATAGCAATAACCTCTCTCTGATACCAGTTGTAGTGACCCTGTGCTATGAGGAATAAACACTAGAGGGGGGTGAATAGTGTTTTATAGAATTATTAGGAATTTACGCCAAATAAAACCCTACTTAACCAATAAATGCGGAATATAAGAAATGATCAACAACCCAAGCAATAATGCAATGCTAACATGCAAAGTACCCTGGTTCGGTGCCACCCAAGTCTCCCCGACTTGTTACCGGTGCCCTACTCCAGCAACACCCGGATCACCTCCGGATACTCTAGCAAACCGCTAGAGATTTCCTTTAGCCCACTTGTGGAAAACCTCCAACAAGTGCAATCGACCTACAATCGATGTCCGTGTATCCCACAACCCGGGAACACGCAAAGTCCTTAATCCCACAACCTGGGACTAAGCACACTCTCACAAACCGAGAGCAAAACGAAATCTTGACTCCCACAACTTGGGATCAAGCCAATCCTCTCACCACCGTGAGTATACAACAATTAAGAAGTATAAAGAATGAAATATAAAACTTCTTACCACAAAATCATATGCCTTGAGAAATACTTACCAATTTAGGGCAAGAATGGATTTTGAGGAAGATGAGATCACCAAACCCTAGCTCCACCAAGATGAGCAGTGATAGATGGCTAGGGAGGAGTTGGTGACTTGGATTCAAGCTCTTGGCTTGAGAAGCTCACAAGGAATGAGAATCTCTCTTGAGGAATTAGGCTCAAAAAGTAGAGGGAGAGATTCTTGTGAGATGAGAGAGCTTGGAATTGGAGTTGAATGGCTCTTTTCAAAGGTGTGAAAATGTCTCTAATTTCAGCCTTGAATGCCTGGTTAGAAGCACTCAAACTTATATAGAGAAGAGAGAAAACGGTCACAAAAATCGTGGCATTAAATGTCCACGGATCTTGTAACGCCCCGCTTCCCAAAAGACACCGGAATCGGGAGCGTTACGCGGTCCGCTTGAACTGGAGCAGTGAAGCTTGAGTTCAATAAGCTTCTGTGATAATAACACAGATGAGTTCCTTACAACTGCCATTCAGAATAATCAAAACACAACCAAAAAAGTAAAGCCACATCCAGAGATAAAGTTCGTACACAGCGTTTAACAAGCCACAGCTGGGCTAAAAGTAGCAACAAGAAAAGAACGTACACGAAAGTAACTACGACGACTGAAAAGGAAACTAGGAAAGCAGTAAAGTGTCGGGGGTCCACTAGTCCTCTTCTGGGAGAGGCACTGCGTCAGGTGCGAACTCCTGACTCTCCAACTCTGGCGTCTCGTACTGGTCCTCCTGGTACTCAAGCTCTGAACCTGACATACATCCACAGACATGAATGTATGTCAGCTAGGGGTCTGCAAGAAGAGTTAGCATCCCAAAGCAAAGTATATGACAGATATATGAATTTTAGAAGCATTATTAATTTAAGAGAAGTGACTGCAGCAATTTAACATTTGACAATTTATAGAAACAGAAAGGAACAATCCTAGCATGCAGTTCTAGACGGTTACAAGATTAAAGTTAAGATTCCTCTGAGTTCATTAGCATTTCAATTGCCGGATGACCAAGTTAGCGTTGCATGTTTTTCATGTCAAGTGTTAGCATTCTAATCTAGGGTTCACGTCTGTAGGTCGTGATGAGAAGGTCGTTCCTCTCACGGGGGCTTACCGTGATTGACGCTAACCCACCACGTGCGGGTGGTGCTCTTGAGGAGAGTACCTTTCATACGCCTAGTGGCCGCTCAACCCTAACCCCACCCAAAAGTTTTGTCGGAACACGAGCCAGCCTAGTCGACTCACACGACATCACAATATCACGATACCGCCTTCGAGGCGCACGATTTCACGATGTCCATATTGTTAAACATGGCAGGACTCACTGAATTTTACTGTTAACAATATTAAAGTATTATGGTGGCAGTTCTACAAAGCAGAAACGGATCGAACGACCGTTTCCGTAATTTCAAATAATGACGAATACGTCCTTTTTGTTCAACTTGCTACAAAAATGATTTTTTTCTCTTAGTGTTTAAAATGGGGATATATCGTATGATATACTATTGGATCCCAAATTTTGTCCTAGTCATTATAGTGTCACTTTCCTACGTCATTTCACGTCACAATTTCAAGTTATCCAGCAATACATGAAGGCGGCGTAAACGTGCCGAAACTTCTAAAAATCATAACAAATCATATAGTCGCCTATTTTTGATGTTCTTGGTGTCGTTGGAATCGTATCGACGAGTATTACGTCTTGGAGGGTGTGGTTTGCTGTTTTGGCAGAGTATAAAATCAGAAATTACGTTTTTCAGTTCAGGTCAGATTTCAAAAAGTCCCTACGACGTCTAATCAACCGGTTTTATTAGGTTCTCTACTTTACGGTGGGGGCTATGAGTTATTAAAGGGATCTACTAACCTGAAGTGCAGCGAGGGATCGGATGACGTCAACGGGCAGTAGCGACGCGGACGGCGGCTGTGTAGCTATATTCGTTGAGATCTGGACGTTGGCACCGAGTTCTGCAGCGAGGGGGAGTTTGACGGGGGTGCGTGGACCTGTGGGTGTGTCCGAGAGCCTCCCGGCATCCGCGTGCACGAGGGGAAGAAGCTCGGCCTAGGCTTGCGTGAATGGGGAGGGCTTGGGCCGTGGATCTCGGCCTGGAGTCTTCAGCGTGAGGAGGAGCTGGGGTAGTGCGGCTGGCCGTGAGGAGATCTCGGCCTGCAGTTCTGTGGGTAGGGGGTGAGCTCGGAGAAGAAGGAGAAGAAGAAGAAGGCGGGGAAAGTTTTGCGGCTGAGGGGAAAGTTTGGAGGCCGGACTGTGGGGGTGAGCTCGGCCGTGAGGAGGAGGAGTTGGGAGGAGGAGCCGGGTTGTGGATGAAGGAGAGGAGGCCAGGGGTGCTTGTGGGATAGGGGGAGAAGAAGCACTTGGCCTTGGGGAAGAAGGAGGCCAGCCTGTTGCGGGTTGGCTGGTTGCGTGGAGAAGACGAGTACAGAGGGGGCGGCTGTGAAAGTTAGGGGCTGATGTAATATATGAAATTTGAAGGCCTAGGGTTTTCCGAGTGGAGGTGGGCTGCTCGTGACCTAGGCTTGTGTACAGGAGAGCTGCGGCTGGGAGTTTCAAAAGAAAAAACTTAGGTTTCTAATAGGAATGAGCCTAGGTCTAGTTGGGTCTCATAGGGTTTATATAAAAATGCGAGAGGATCTAATAGCTACTAAGGTTTTTAGATAAATATATATATAGGCTTATGTTATATAGGTTGGCTGAGGCTTGATAGGGCTTAGAGAACTAGGTTCTCCTCTTTAAATAATAGCCTAGGTATAGGTCAGGCTGTGTGTTATGGGAGAAACGAAAATAGTTTTGTTTATTTTAAAGCCTTGCTGTTGTGTTATGGGAGAAGCGAAAATAATAGCCTAGGGTTCTCAGGTAGTTTTGTTTATTAAAATAGGGTAGGGCTCTGTACGTGGGTGGGTGACGTGGGGAGAATTTGATGGGAGCGGTTGGGATTTGATTTGTTAACAGGTTTGAAAAGTTTTGTTTTATTTTATGGAAGGAGGTGTTGGTTGCCTCAGGATTTTAGGAAATGTAAAAAGTGGGCTTGGTCAACGTGAGCTTGGGTTGATGGGGTTTAGGTTGTTGTTGTTTTTTTTAAAAGCAAGTGTGTGCAATGCGTGTGATGGGTTAAAAATAGGAAGGAAATGGAGAGGAAATATAATAGCTATAGGAGGTACAAAAGATAATAGTAATAATAATAATAATAACATTAATAATAAATTACCCAAGTGCCATAATAATAATAATAATAATAATAACAACAAATAACAATAATAATAAATAATAAGAAATAAATTAACTAAGGCTAAATATAAAGATATTAATAATTAACATGAAGAAATCTGCACGTGCACGGGACAGATACGACTAATTACGGATATGGGCAAAAACACACTAGGGAAATACAGATAATATCATCAAAAGGACCGGTCTTTACAGATCTATTTCTGAAGCCGCTTAATCGGTCTAAGAAGGATCATCAACCGACTAGATTGACAACTAGTCGATCAGTGAACCCTCTTGGACCGACTAGATGGTTGACAGAGAAGATGGTGAAATCTGGGTAAGAACTAGTCGGTCTAAGAAGGATCATCAACCGACTAGATTGACAACTAGTCGGTCAGTGAACCTTCTTGGACCGACTAGATTGTCTTTTAATGCATTAACCATCCTTCTTAAACCAACTAACTGGTCAACAGTACAAAGGTCGAATTTCACAAAGAAAACTAGTCGGTCTGAGAAGAAACACCAACCGACTAGATCGTCATTTAGTCGGTCGGTGAGCTTTCTTGGACCGACTAATTGGTCAACAAATGGTCTTGAATTGATTAGGATAACTAGTCGGTCTGAGAAGGATTTCCAACCGACTAAATCGTCATCTAGTCGGTCGGTGAACCTTCTTGGACCGACTAATTGACCAACAGAGAATGGGCTGAGTTGAGCAAGGATATCTAGTCGGTTCAAGAAGGATTCCCAACCGATTAGATCGTCATCTAGTCGGTTGGTTCTTCTTCTTGAACCAACTAAGATGCATATGAAGCCATGAAATGAAACGATAGGCTACAGGAAAGTTTCTAATGGCTTCTAAGGCAATCCTAGAGATACAATATGAAAGTTATGAAGATTTCTAGGCAAGTACTACTCAAGGCTTAACATTCTACTAAACCGAAGCTAGAAGACAATATAAATAACATGACGAACCGTCTTCGAAGCTTCAACATGGAGAATCCGAATCCCTTGACTTCATGAATACTCCTTGAGCTTCAACGAAGCTCCAGGCACAACGATCACGCGTTTTGAGGACGTCTTGGGACGTCGCTTGAGATGAACAAATTACTTTGGAGACGATCTCCATAAATCTTCATGGTCTTGAGTCTTTTAGTTGAATGACGTGAACGTCATAGTCTTCGAAGCTTTTGACTCATCCATTCCTTTCTTCTCTTTGGATTGAATCTCCATTCATTTGTTGATGCCATTGGCTTGATGTTTGAAGTAGCCTTTGAATTCTTCAAGCCAATGCTTCACTTTTGTTGATCTACCAGAATCAACACGTGTAGTCACTTTTGATCTTCTAGAATCTGATTGGTGACTTTATAGCTAACTGCAATCACAAGAGTTAGTCACAATGATTTGTGTTTGATCATCATCAAAATCAAGGTGGAGAGTCCAATACTCAACAGTAGTATGATTGGGGCAGAAATGAGGGCTTCCTTCAATGTATTAAAAGCTTGCAAGCAATCTCCTGAAAAAACAAATGGAGCATCTTTAGCGAGTAAAGCAGTAAGAGGACGGGCAATTAGGGCGAAGTCTTTTATAAAGCGGCGGTAAAATCCCGCATGACCAAGAAATCCCCTAATGCCCTTAACATTAATAGGAGGGGGATGTTTTTCGATTACCTCAATTTTTGCCTTATCAACCTCGATCTCTCTAGATGAGACAAGATGCCCAAGAACTATCCCCTCAATGACCATAAAATGGCATTTCTCCCAGTTAAGAGTAAGATTATTTTGTTGGCATCTTTTAAGAACTTTGGTAAGATTGGTCAAACATGAGTCAAATTCGCTACCATAGACAGAAAAATCGTCTATGAAGACTTTCGTGATGTTTTCAATGTAATCAAAAAAGATGGATGTCATGCACCTTTGAATGGTGGCAGGGGCATTACAAAGTCCGAAGGGCATCTGCGGTAGGCATAAGTACTATAAGGGCACGTAAAAGTGGTCTTTTCTTGGTCATCTTCATGTAAGGGAATCTGAAAGAATCCTGAATACCCATCAAATAGCAAAAGTATTTATGTTTGGCGAGGCGTTCTAGCATTTGGTCGATAAAGGACAATGGGTAATGATTTTTTCGGGTGGCTTTGTTCAGTTTCCTGTAATCAATACACATCCACCAACCCGTGACGGTACGTGTGGATATAGATTCTTCCTTATCATTTTTTATGACGGTCATCCCCCCTTTTGGGAACGACATGAACATGGCTAACCCATCTACTGTCGGAAATAGGATAAATGATATCGGCTTCAAGCAGTTTAAGGATCTCCTTATTAACCACATCCTTCATGTTAGGATTTAACCGCCTTTGAGGCTTTATGGAGGTGGCTTCAATGCTCTCTAGGTGGATCCTGTGCGTACAACGTCTAGGGCTTATTCCCTTGAGGTCAGAGATGGTGTAGCCGAGGACATCCTTATGGCTCATAAGGACATCTAAAAGTCTCTCAAGCTGGTGGTGGTTGAGGTTAGCATTAACAATCACCGGATAGGTTAGTTTATCTCCCAAGAAAGCATACCTTATGTTTGGAGGTAATTGTTTCAGTTCTACCCCAGGGGGTGCTGTACCCCTACCTCCTTTTCCTGTGAAAGCATGGTGTCTTTAGTCACATCCGTGTTCAGTTCCCCCTCGGAGAGTGGGCTCTTGTATGTCGGCTCAGATTCACTTTTCAGCAAGGAGGGTGCATCGGAGTGGATGCTGCACAACTCTGCTCTGAAGTTGTTGGGACTACCATTTTCCTCAAGTTCACACCTGCAACCAAAAGATAAGTCAGTACGTTCATCAATGTTGATAAGAGGATCGTCAAGTGCACTTCCCTGAACCTCGGCATGCCAAATGGACTCGTCAAAATTACAGACCTCCCCAGTGCATGCTTCGCTACCTTTGAAGTATAACTTATCGTCCCTTACGTAGACTCTAATATTGCCTTCGATGGTCCCATCCGAAGAAATTTGATCCATTACAAAGCTGTCGAATAGTTGTTCAATGGGGCCCTCTATGTCAATGGCGAAAGCCCCTGTAGATTGAACCTCATCAATAAGTTCTTTCAGAAGAGTTGTAAAGGAATCATCATCATCTCGCGGGCTAGACTCTGTTTTCATCATCATGTCTCCCATGTTACCTGTTTAAAATTCTATTGGAAAATCTGGAAGAGCACGTCAATTTAAGCCTCAGAGTAAAAATAAAAATAGAAGAAAGATAGAAGATGAGATACGGCCGGGTGAGCAAAATAAAATACTGTCGCCTCCCCGGCAACGACACCAAAAAACTTGATCGTGCCTAGATATACACCCGAAAAACGACTGTAGTCTTACTGCAAGCGCACGGTGAAGTGGCAAGCGGGTATCAAACACATGGAGGATAAATGACAGTACTCTATCTTGATCACCTAGTTATTGATGGTAGAATGGAATGGTTTGGATAATAATGTATCACAGTCGTTCAAATAAGAAATTAGAATTCTATATAATAAAATCGTTTAGAGCTAGGGAATCCCCACTACGGATCGTCACTCATCCTTGTGAATCGTAAATCTCATTGTTGCATGGCTTAAATGAAGGTGAACTAGTCGTAACTGAATATGGAACCAAGCTCACGCTCTTGCACTATTACCGGTCTATAGCGACCTAGATTAGGACCAACTCTCGTGCAAACCCTAACCTACGCCACTAGCATGAAGATCGACATCATCGTCTAATCGCACCTCGAGCCCACTCTCGTTCAAACTCGAGCTACAATCTAGGTTATGATAGTTCGTATTCGTCCAATCTCTTGCAAACGAATATGAGTATAGATTTATAATAAAAATCCTAGCTTTGGTCCAATCTCTTGCAAACCAAGTCTAAAGAATCTCAATTATAAACCTAAATCGAATATCTAGGCCTTCCCATCGATTGAAATCCAATCTCTTGCAAACCCCAATCGACAGAAATTCCTAGATACCCGTAATAAATCAATCATAACCTAACTTTTTATCAATCCTGGCAACAATTTAATTCATTCATCACAATTCTAAGATCAGGTCCATAGGGTTCGTCCACATGCCCTAGAACGACGAAACTACTCACAATTCATCATAGCAATCTCAGAAATAATGAATAAGATCATGGAGCAATTCATGGTGGATAGAAACCAATTCATGAAAACAAGAAATTTAGATAGAAAGAACAAACCAGATTGCACGTCTATGATCTCCAGCTGAGAATTACAATAAGAATAGCCGTCAAAATTAACTTCAAGTCTCTCCTAAAACTAGGAATAAAACTAGCCTTAAATACAAGTCAAAATCATCCAAAAAATCCTGACAGATTTGCCCCTGGTGCAGCCCAAAACCCTAATTCACGGTACAGGCAGACTGCACTACTCGGCCGAGTGAAACATGTCACTCGGCCGAGTGACAGACCCAAAGAAAAACAGAAACATTGGGGTTTTGGGGGTCTGTCACTCTGCGCTACTCGGCCGAGTGGTCTTCTTCACTCGGTCGAGTGGGCTTTCTCACTCGACCGAGTGAGTCTTCTCCAAATTCCAGTAGTTAGCTGTGTTGGATCTGGATCCTAGCCTAGAGGGGGGGGGGGTGAATAGGCTAATAAAAAATTCTCACGCAACCCACAAGAAATCACACGCAGTTAAGCACAAGTAGAGTAAATCAGAGACAATCACAGAGTGCACACAGATATACCCTGGTTCGATCGCACCAACGACCTACATCCAGCCCCCAAGAAAATACTAGCATTAATAAGTTCCTTCCGTACACCTACAATGGGGTCCTAGCACCAACTCCCCACCTGGACTGTACCACACTCAACAAAGTGCAAAACTCTATCAACCTAGTAAATGCATATCTTTCCTTCTACAACACGTCAAGACCCTCTAGTCTAGCTCCAACAAGATAAGTCCCAAAAGATCACAAATATTGGTAAAAGTTTCCCCTACAGAGATCACTACACCAATCAAAAATATAATAATAAAGTAGAGAGTTCAGAATTGCTCAGATTGTGATGGCGTCGGTGTCTCTGTCAATCAGCACGGGTCAGATCATGTCTGACGAGCAGTCCTCAATCTTTTAAGTCTGGATCTCAATCTGTGACTCCTCCAAAGATTGTTGCGTCGATCTCCCTCTACTAATCTCTGTGTATAGTAATTCTTGATTCAATGAGATTTGTTGGGAGTTGTGTGCGAATCAATTTCTCTCTTTGCTTTGTCCTCTTCTTAATTGTTTGCCTGCTGACTTGGAATATCCTTCTTTAATTCCCTTTTGGATTCAATAGCTACAACTTTTGACAACACAACCTGTAAGGCACATGGGCTGTCTATTACTTTGGTACCTGCAAGAAACAAAAGCTAGTGGGCAACTCAAAGCAAGTCAAGAAAGAAAATCTCCCCGTTTCTTCATTGAATTAGTCCTCTCCTTAAGATCACGACAAGAAGTTCGACAATGGGGTCTGGCAGCATGGTTGGCACGCCAAGCTTACACCTCAGTTGTTGCGGCTTCTATAGTTGGCACTGATGATAGCGCCTTGGATTATGGGGTCGGCAACCTGATGGTGGCCCTTGCAAGATGGGTCGGCAAGGGGTTTTGTTCTGCCTCAACACTGGTCACAGCAAATGCCATCAACAACTTTGGCACTGGAATCTGTGAGGTCGACAAGAGTGTGGATGTGTGGGGTTGGCAGCCCTCAGAGCATATGTCGGCAGCAGTGTTGGCTCATGAATGCTCTGGGTCGGTGGTCTTGTGGCACATGCCTCCCGATCGGTCAGTGACTTATGGATGATGTGGCAGCAGCTTCGGTCATCAGCGTGGGTGGCACAGATCGGCAACATCTCCTTTGGTCAGCAAGATTGCGACTTGTAGAGCATAGTCAGCAATTGCGGCATGAGGCTCTGAAGTCAAGGATTGCGGCTTCTTTACTCGAATAGCGTGTGCATGATTAGCTGCTTGCCATGGGTTGTTGTGTGTAGCTGCTCCTTGGATGCGGCAAGAGGCAATAATCAAGCTCTTGGGTCAAACATTGCGGCTCCCCCCTTTGATGAATTCGGCTAGTTGATTTGGCTTGAGGACTTGTAAGGACCTTGAAACTTGTAGCTATGATGAAGAACTAGTTTAGGCTTAGGGCATGTTCTTTTGCTGGAATATGGAAGAATGGAATAGGGGAAAGTTTGTATTCCAAGGAGAGAGAAAATGGAGTTTTGTGTTCTTTTGGTTGGAATGGAGTATGGAAAGTGGGGTTTGGAATAGAGAGTGGGGTCCACATTCTATTCTTGTGTTCTTTTGGGATTGGAGAGTTGGAATGAAAAAGTGGAAAGGGGATAAGTTGGAGGGGAGAGATAGAGAGAGATGAGAGAGTGGGGCCCACCATTCCTAAGGATTCCATTGTATTCCAAGCAAAAAGCTTGGAATACAAAAGTGCTCATCATTACCAAATTGGAATAGCCACGTAGGATTCTATTCCACGCCCAAAAGAACAACCGCTTGGAATACAAACTTGGAATAGAGTGAATAGTGCAATAATAGTGTCCATATTCCCATTCCCACCCCTATTCTTGGCAAAAGAACAAGCCCTTACTGCTATAGGCAGGGGGATTGATCTTGCTTGAGGATTGAAGCCCCTTTTTTGGCAGAGGTTGCGGCTGAGGAGAAGAATGGAGGCTTTCTTTTGTTGTAGAGAGGAGAGGTTATTGGGTTTGATGAATTGCGGTTTCTGGGTTGATTTAGGTTAGAGTTGGCCAAAAAAAATCTTCTTCTTCTTCTTCTTCTTTGTATTACTGCAAGGTATTTTGTTGCATCCCCCCCTTCAAGATTTGATGTATGTTGCATCCTTCTTCAACCCTAGAAGAAGGATATATATAGGACTGGGGTTACTTTGCATATGAATATGAATAGGAGATCTCTTAATGAAGATTTTTTGGGATTTGGATTTGATTTGAATATGAATAGGAATTTGATTAGGTGTTTGAATAGGAATTCAAGTAATATTTGAATACGATTTGAAATATGAATTTTGAATTGGATCTCCATGGCATTTGACTTAAACAAATCAAAAATCAATTGGATTTGCACCAATCACCAATTGATTTGATTCAATCATCTTTGCTATGTGAATTGCACTTTGACCAAGTCCATTAGCTATATTGATAGCAAATTCTCCAATGCTCAGAATAACGACTTTGCCATTCCTGAAACACACTTAGCACACACGTTAAATAGTTCGTACACGTTTGTCATCATCAAACTAGAGTTCCTAGATTATTGCGTCCAACAGGCTGTGATCTCAAGAGTAAAACCCTGTCATACTCGGGCGAGTGGACTTCTTCACTCAGCCGAGTGAGATTTCTCACTCACCCGACTGGACTTTGACTCAGCGTGCTCATGTATCCATTGTACTCGATCGAGCATGTTCCTTCACTCGGTCGAGTGAACTGTCTGTTCGGTCGAGTGTGCTGTATTTGGAACTCCATCTTCTCCTTCTCACCTCCTCGTCGATTCTATCGAACTTCTTCCTCTTTCGCTCATCCTCTAGCATTGCTAGCTCTTCAATAAGGCCGTATGCGATGCTCCGATGCGCGTGAAAGCCACTTGATCTCATTTTTGCTCCAGATCGCTCCATATTTCTTAAAATACGACAAAAACAAGAAATAGTGAAAAGCAACGCGATATCGTCGAATAATCATGAAAAATGCAATATGGGCGATCGAAATGGCATGAAAACATGCAGAAAAAAGGTGTAAAATAAGGAGAGATCAAAGCCCACTGGTATGAGCATACAATTGGAGGACCAATCCGTCACCTACCTGATTGGCATTGTATAAGACGTCATCCTACAAATACCGGGAGGAATTAGTGTGCCGGTGGACTTCATTATTATGGACATGCCTGAGAAGGGGAGTTCTCAAATCATCTTGGGACGTTCTTTCATGGCCACGGCTGGAGTTTTGATCATCGTCCTCAAGGGACGTTATCTATGAATATTGGAAATATAGAGATCAAATTCCATTTACAAAAGCCGATGAAGGAACGCTTCCCGCGTGAAGATGCTAGCTATCTTGAGCTATTAGAGGATGAAGATATCGAAGAATATGCCATGGAGGAGATTTCTAGAGATCCTATGAGGAAGGACATGATAACGATGATGACGTCATACATGATAAGGCATTGGTCGCCTACTTGAAGGTCTTGGACGAGGAGCCGCCCGGAATGCCACTTCATCATCAACCAGAGGCCGTGATCTTTACAATTTCTGAAGACCGACGACGCGAGGTGAACCAACTCCCACCACATGGTCTCATAGGAAAACACGATGAGCGCATCTCATATATGCCAAACATCAAAGATCATCATTGAAGATCATAGGGAGTCGAGCTTACAAATTTAAACAAGCGCTTATCGAGAGGTAACCCGAATTTTTCTTTATTTTTAGTTTTATTTCTTATTTAGTTCTTCATCCTACCTAAAAAATCCAAATTAAAAATGTTTTGAATTCATTAGAAAACTGTAAAATATATTAAAAAAATTTCTGACGCATTCTATCTTGTGCAGGCGACCAATGAAGGGAGAGCTTAAAACGATGAAGGGACGAAGAAGGAATCGAAAGGAGACAAGGAGATAGCTATAAATACATTGAGGATTAAGGAAAAGCTACTCGACCGAGCAGACAAAGAACTCGGTCGAGCCAGGGGCAGCTGAAGGAGGGAGCTAAAAAGGCGCTCTGTAACCAATTCGATTCGACCGAGTAGCCACAGTACTCGATCGAGCTCAGGCGCAATAAAAAATGAGCTAAAAACATCGCTCTGGAATCACTTTGACTCGACCGAGTTGCTTCAATAATCGATCGAGCTCAGTGTAGCAATGTTTCAGCTCGACCGAGCTGAGTAAGCAGCTCGGTCGAGCAGCAGGGGAACAACTTGGGGGATTAATTTCATTAAATTTTATATTCAGCTCGATCGAGCAGCCTGAGCTGCTCGACCAAGCAACGAATTATGGGGATAGGCCTGATTCGGGTTGAATATTGCATATTTAACACCTCAATTAGTCCTATTTTGTGCATATATGATACGTATTTAGTCTCTAATACAATCATATTTTGAATATCATCATTTATTAGAGCAATCACTTAATTTAAGCACAAAACAGTATTTTTATAGTATTTTGGCATTCTCATATTTTTCATATGAAGATGTCGATCTTACGATTCCAACGACTATTTATTTGTATTTTTTTGAGATCTGTGCTAATTACTATGAATTTTTGAATGCAGAATACCAATTTAATGAAGAAATACATCCGAAATACGCTTGAAATACAACGTATATATGCCGCAGTATACACATGCCCGCTCCTCCTGTCGACATGGCAGCCATCCACTCCTTCTCGCTCAATCGAACGGTGCAAGACTGAGGGTGACGCGGTGCACCAGAGACCGCACGATCATCATCCAGCGGCCGAGGATCACCCCGATTTGGATTCGACTTGAGGAAAGAAGCAGGCTATGTGGCTCACAGAGGATTGTTTGATCTTGATCCTACGGTCTCGATTGAAGATGAAGGGATCTGTAGCACAGATCAGCGAAGCGGATGGCGACCCACTAGGGGCCACGTGTCACGCTGATAATCCATCCCGCATCGATCGTGCGGCTGAGGGTTGCAGCGACAAGCAGGTTGGGTTTTAGTGGCTACTAGAGTGGGTTTGGACCCGTTAACAACTAAAACTTGCAATCTTAATATATAAGCGTATTCTACGGTTTTTGGCTGTATTCTTGCGTATTTGGGGCTCTAGGAGCCGTATTTTGGCGTGAGATTTAGAGGCCCTGGAGACAGAGGTAGAAGATATCATCTGAAGGAGATCTAGGGTCTATTTGGAGAGAATTGGTGATATATTTTCTATCTTTAGCCTTGTATTTCATGTATTTGGCTTGTATTCGGAGTATTCTTCACGTATTTTGAGCTTTTGAACATGTATTTGTCTATGAATATGCGTTCTTTTCTCTCTATATGTGGCTAATCTCTATATGTGTTGGTTTAGTTAGGGTTTTGTAATCATTGATTTCGATATCTTTTTGCCCTATATTCAAGTTATATAGCGTAGTTCATTGATTTCTACATGTATGTTATTTGAGTTTGTTATACGGAGACGTGGGCATGCTTGAATCGAATATGATCTTTGCGGAATTATTTGTGATGCAATCTGAGAGGACATATCAAGACCCGAGAGGGCACTTGTGCGTATTTTCTTTATGAAATCGACGTTATACATGATTACTCTTTGGCATGTTTGTTTACGCGCTTTATCTCCATACTTTCTTATGTTCTCATTCCATTGCGGGGTGAAACATTGAGTTAGAGAAAAGATATTAATAATCATTGTTTCCACATACCCTAACGAAACCACGACCAACACATGCTCACCATATTAGTACTATAGTATCGAATTCACCGTAATTATCATATGATTCTCTTTTATTATTTTAAACCATCGACACCATTACTTATATCTCTGATAGGTGATTGTTTATTATCGTATTAGTACTCTTTATAAACTGAAATTTGTTGTTTTGCAAGTCATTTTTCCCGTAGATATGATACCTGGACCCACCAGGATTATTACTTGTTCGATCTCATACACTTGGGAGTAGCGCTCACACATTTTGAGACGAGACAAGTTTTTGGCGCCGTTGCTGTTGACAACGGTATTTGTGAACCATAATTTCTGTTTATTCATAGGAATATTCAGTGAGATCTTTTCACCTTATAGTTTAGGACTTTTTATTTTCTTATCTTTGTTTTTTTAAAAAAATATATGGATGGGGATGCATACTTTTTAAACTTTATTTTTGATATGATCCGAATCCTACCAGTCTTCCATGGTACAGAAGAGGAGAATCCATATTTACACGTGCAAGAGTTAGAAAAGATATGCAACCAGTTGTTTCATGGGAAAAAGCTTGAGCACATTGAAAGACTACGTATTAAATATTTCCTGTAGTCTTGAAGAGACAATGCTATATCTTGGTTTAATGCTTTACCTCATGACTCATTATTTACTTGGTTATCCTTTCAGGCTGACTTCCTTAAGAGATCCTTGCCTCCTTTCATGTGGCAAGCACAGAGGCAGCAGGCTATGAAGCAACAGATTGCAAACTTCATCCAAGCGGATGTGGATGCCTACCATCTGGCTTTGAGGAGGTTCAACAATTTAATGCTTGCGTGCCCACCCCACCGCTTCCACGATGATCATCTCATGCAAATCTTCTATACAGGATTACTCCCTCCTACGTGTGATTTCGTGCAAATAAGTTGCAATGAAGAATTATTTTCTTATACGACAGAGGATGCATGGTGGTACTTGCAGGACCTTGCAGTACAAAAGAGAACTACACCATCTGAGGATCGATCGCCAAGATATGAAGATGATGGCCAGAGCATTCCTTTTACAGACACATTTCAGCAGGTCCAAGGATAGCCTGAGGAATTACCTTGGAGCTATTACCGATGCGATCCTATGGAGCACCAAGCGAAAACATATGAGATGGAGCATCAGAACTACTTAGATGAGCATGATGAGATGTGTGATGGGGTGCATGTGGATTATAAGGGTGACACGATGCATTTCCATTTTGACGATGATGAAGATAGGGTGGAGACAAGTGATGGCAAGAGTAAAATCATTGAACCTGAACCATGTCTTCATTCAGATTCATCTCCCTCATCTGAGGAGTACGAGTACATTGGATGGACTGCTACAGGTTATCACTACTATGCAGAGGAAGATATGAGCGAGGGAGATAGCTTATAAACTACATTGGAGCACGAGCCATACGTCCTCATAGATGTGTTTCAGCAGCCACTTCCATCTCCTCCTGAACCAGAGTATCAAATCAAGAATAGCGATCCTTTTTAAGGAAGTTCTCATGAACCTGTACACTATAGTTCTGAATCTCAAATTTTAATTCCAAATATTTTAGATTCAGATGGTCGTCAATTAGCTTTAAAATATTTTATCGTTTATGACGACCCATTATGGCAAGCTTTCATGGATAATCAATTTCTTCCATCTTTATTTGACACAACATATCTCATACTGGAAAAATATACACACATAGAGGAGATATGATGGGTTGTGTCGATGCTTGACCATAAGGAAGCGAGTGGAGGAAGAATACTCGCCGAGGAGTGCAAGGAACAGATAGAACAACTTTCTCCACCATTAAAGATCCTTGATCTGCCATTTGACTACAGTGTGTTCTTTCTATTAGTATAGATTTTTATATGATTTTTAGGATGTTTGCTCTTTAATAAACTCATACCCTCTTCGACATTGAGGACAATGTCCATCTTTAGTTGGGGGAGTGAATGAGACCTTAGGATTTTTTTAAATAAAGCAAATGAAAAGAATAAACCACCATTCTCATCATTCAAAACTCCTTCACATGTCACATTATCGGATGATTATGCATTGATCGAACTCTTGAAATTGTTTATGGCCTGAATTAATTATTTTTCTCTTCATGGAATTACTCATTAATATGCTATTTATGAAGACTTTCAATTTCCATGATTAATCTCTCGAAATAGTTTGAATTTATTTCATGCATGCTATTGTGATGCAAAAGCTTAAGTATACACGATTTATTAGAATAGTCTTCAAGTTGAAGAAGAATTTGGCCTTTGTTACTAATGTTTATGTTCGATGAATGGGTGTTGAGTTGCTCACGAAAAAAATAAAAAAAAGAGAGAAAAATAAAAAAACGCATCGTTCCATTGAGTTCATTAATTAGCCGGGTCTTCGTGCCTCAGGAAGCATTGGAGATTCGCGTCGAAAGATGGACGAATGGGGAATGCATTCAAAAAAGGGAGAAAATAAACTTAGATGATTCGAGTTATTAAGTTCGAGTGGCTCTTCTAAGCCTAAAGCTCGAAGGTCGTCTGGCCTAGGAATCATTAACTGAAAGCTCGTTACATGGATCATTCTAAGTCGTCATAAACAAAAAAACAAAAAAAAAAGAAAGAAATGTTGAATAAACAAAGTAACTTCAATGCCCATGATTTGAACTATCTTTATGAGATTCCAAACCCTTGGAAATGAGAAAACTATGATATACCGTTGTGTCTTACTTTCGCCTGCGCAAAACGATGCTCGCATGTTGTTTATTCAAATTTGATTAGAGAAAATATCGCGTGATCAACTTTATTCATGGATTGTGTATATTAATGGTCAAAATCATGTTGGAAAGCGTATTAGGGTCCGCTCTTTTCAAAATTCGAACGAGACTGACCGAGCAGCCCTAGCTCAGTCGGCTCGATTTATAAACAACCCGACCCCACCCCAATTCACCCCTAAATCAAAACCCCAAAGCCTGAGCCAGCTCGACCCTCCCTCACTCCCAAACCCTCACTCGATCGCTTCCCTCGACCGATCTCTGCCATGCGCACCGCCCGAGTGCCACCGTGCACCTACTCGTTCCGACCCTCTCACCCCATTCCACCCCTCTCTCTTCCCACATCTCTCTCTATCTCTCTCATTCCTTAATCTCAACCCTAAAATCGGTTTATTCTTAATTTTGAACCATATATCCCATTAATTTCCTAAATCTTCTACTAATACTTTTCTTCTAATCTACTGCAGGTACATTCGGAGCGTTAGGAGGCAACGCTTTGGTTTGGATCACTTTCGTCGATTGGGATTAGCTTGGGGGAAGATTCACTTGGAGGCTACACTCTCACATTGTAGTTGCGATCATTCTGCTTCACATGCTTGGGTACACTCATTCCTAGCTATATTTTACTTATCCATATCTTGTTTTTGCATCCGTTCGCTCGCTACACTCAATATACCACCTAGAACACGGGCTAGTTGGAAGCCCTTGGCGAAGAATAGGAAAGCCGATGACTCTGGCGCTTCCTCTTCTCATTAGACACGTCATCGACCATCTCCACCACCCTCCCGCTCCCTATCCCATACACCACTCGCACTAGAGAGACCACAGGCTAGTGCCGCCACTTACATTCCCACATCTGCTCCACCACCCCCACCTCAGCCACCCCAGGGGACCCTGAAGACGTATGACATTGTCTTCAGGAACGATGTGCACCGTGAGAGATTTGCGATCATTTTTCGTCACCCTATCATCCTGACTAGATTCGCTAACATCCCAGCCTCCAGAGTCTAGGGTTGCTTGATGGTGTCCAGTACCTTTACCAGGCCATAGGTTGGGAGCCTTTTTGCATATGACCACCAACACCTATGTTTGTCTCACTTACGAGGTGATGAGCTCCATTGTATGGACAGACCAGTGCATTAGGTTCAGACTCTTGGACCGTAACATTGTCATCACCTACACCATGATCCGAGCTTTCTTCAGCTTCCCCCCTATCCAGATCCTTCTCAGTCTTTTGCACCTGGCACAGAGCTCCCATCCTTTAGCGCCGAGAGTTTCTGGAGTCGGATAGCCAGCCTCCCACATTTTAGCCCTAGTAGGATGAAGTCCTCATCTATCATCCACCTGTGTCTGCACTATGCTCAGCACTACCTCACCACGACTATCCTTTCCAGGCCTGAGGTTGGCACCATCTCACATCCTGAACTTGTACATCTTAGTGGGATGACCGGACCCGTCAGACGGGCCGATGATTGCACACTTCGACCCTACCTCCTATCAGACACGGCCGGTTGGCTGTGCAACCTCCTAATTCTCACTTCCACCTCCGCTACAGAGATTTGTTGTGGCAGTTTCTTCACTTTCTTTGCCCTCATGCTTGGTCTAAACCTTCATGCTGATCTCTTGGCTGCCACCGGGCCCACCACCGGGCCCACCACCAGGCCCACCATATTAACTACTGATGTGCTTGCACGCATGCACATCTTCAGGCCCCCACGATGAGCACCATTGGATCTACCTCTTAGGCCCCCAGCGTGAGCATCACATGGTCCTCTGATGCCCTAACCTTACACGCATTGAGCCTGTCCACTTAGACTGGATATTTCCCGGTGTCCTCTCTATCCCACCCATACACATCCTGGAGCACATAAGACCACCCGCTGAGGAGGGTGATGATTATTGGGAGCTTAGCTCCAAGGAGGACAGCAAGAGAGCATCTATCCCCACCACTTCCGCACCTTTAGCGAGCACTTCTGTCCCCACTGTTGTTAGTGCTCCCACCACTACCACACCTTTCACCACTCCAGCTGAGAGTTCAGGGGTAGTCCACACTTTTAGCCCCGAGATCACTGCACCATCTTCATCAATACATGTATCTGAGGGAATTTCTGTACCCACTACTCCTGAGCATATACTAGAGCCCACATATATTCATCTTGTCGGCACCGATCCTACCGACTCCACTGTCTCTGCACCTATGTACTCCACTCCTCCCATTCATATCATTCCTGAGTCCACAGTCACACTGTCCACACCTGCTTCTGGCAGCACTTATGTCTCCACCACTGCCATTTTCACTAAGAGCATCATGGTATCTGTCACCACGTCTGTTGCCACGACAGCTCTGCCTGTTGATATACCCATTCCAACCTCTGCACCTGATCTCGCATCCATCCTGTCTCATCTTTTGTCGAGATCCTCGCTAGGCCACCCTCTCCTGATTTTGCAGTCAAACCTCATGCATGCCATGCACGAGTCCAGGTAAAGAGAGGTGCCCTAGTGGTGCACGTCAGCCACCTAGCTCCTGCCACACTGACGCACGCTTGATGGCGGTAGAGGCCAAGGTTACTGGGCTGAGGCATGACCTCCTCACCCTTATCTAGACGGTCACTACCCATCACCAGTCACATCAGTAGAACACTCGTGAGATCTTAGATATAATGAGGGAACGGGGTGCACCACCTGCTACACTTGCACCAGCACCTCCAATCACTCCAGCACCACCTATCGAGACTGTTGCACCTCCTGTTGATACTCCATCTTCTGATCCGCAGTAGCGGGACCCATCACCACCTCCAGAGGGTGGTGCCGTTGCTTGATTTGCATTGTTGCTCATGTTCTCCCCTCTGACTTTTTCTTGTGCCCATATGTCCATACGAGGCCTAATACTACATAGCTTAGGGGAGAACCCATTTTCATCCATTTGCATATACATCATCACATCATTTGCATTCTTGTTCATATATTAGGTACTAGGACCATGCATTTGCAATCATTCATTTTTTCTTCTTTTCCTTTTAGTTTTCTTATTTTAGAATTTCTCATTACCCACCCACCCCACCCTAGCATCGTTCACTATCATTCACAAGTGTTCTCAGTAGTGAGGAAACTGATGTGTTTAGCTTGGGGGATGAGTGCTACCACTTTTTATTTATCTTTTCTTTCACTTTGCATCATTTTCGCTTTATTTTCCATCCATTTACCACCACATTTTTTTCTTTACTTTAGCATCATATTTATCATCTTTTGGTTTGCATGCATGCATGTTTTATTTTATTCCATTTTTTCTTTTCTTTCTTTTTCTAGATGAGTACTTTATGATGACATCTCTTATTGCTTTCGTAGCCATCACGATGCTTATATTCCATGCCATCCTACTTAGAGTTATTTCATTATCTTTCTATTCATGAGTGCTTGCAAAATATATTTCTTTTGACGACTTCTCTAAGTGAATGCATGAAACTTATTGAAATTGAATGTGTAGAGTAGTGTTTAGTATGCTCTCATTGGAAATGCACCAAGATTCATGCATCATTAGCATATCTGAAGCACTGCTTTTATTCTCTTATTCGCATTCTTGTAGCATGCCTGATATGATTGAAATATTTACTACTTGACTTCACTACTCATTGAAATGATTAAGAATACCCATACTTATATAAGAGTTTAGTTGATGTATTATCTTTCTGAACCTTTTGTGCATACTTTTGAGTGAACCGTGTGTTATATTAATTCTTTCTCCACATATATCTTTTATTCTCTATATGTCACTTGAGTTCACCTCTCAAGGCTACTTATACCACATCCTTTCCCAAAAATCTCATACAAAAGAAAAGCTAGCTCCAAAAAAATACAAAAAACCAAAAGGAGCCAAAAATCAAAAATACAAATCATATTGCTCCTACAAAAGTCCAAAAAGAGAAAAATGAGAACCAAAGTTTCAAATGTCAAAGCAAAATTCTCAGTTTCATTACTTGGAGCCATATATATACTCGGTAAAACCAAGATAAAATTCCACAATTATTCCCTTTGGATGCGACGCCTCAAGTTAAGCTTGGGGGTGAATTCTTTGGACCAAATAAGTGAGTACGACATTAGAGTGGAGAGGTGCACGAATGTGGAAGTTTGATAATACAGAAACCTAGCAAAATAACTTAGCTATGGAGATTTCTTATGATTTGATATGAACACGTGAATGTCTAGACTCTTATTCCATTTTCTATTGCATGCTTGGTATGAATTCTCTATGCTTCAGTTATAGCTTTTGATTGAAAAATGCAACGCCAATGTTTTATATATTCAATACTATGACATGCATGACGTACATGTAAGTTGATTGTATGAGCTTTAGAGAAGTCCCTTTTGTTCATCTTGAGCTTGCAAGTACTATATTCATTTAAAATATGAAATCTCTTGCTAGCATGTGATTTATTTCCTGAGTTATCGTGATGTGTGGCGAATGGCGTGAGATCTGAGAGAATAATCTAGCGACCATCTCCTCTTTGCATTCCTTTTCTTTTTCTTATTTTTACCTCCCGGTGAGCTTTGTATTCGGTTTCCTCGAGGACGAGTAAGAGGTAATCTTAGGGGATTTTGATGTGTCCATATTTTTCATGCTTTTATCGCATGTTTTCGTTACATTTTTGCCATCCAAAGTCCACTTATATATATATATATATATATATATATATATATATATTCGCACTTTTCACAATATATTCGATTTTCTTATAGAATTGTGGATTTTCAGGAACTTTGGATCGATTTGGAGCAATTATAGCATATGGACACATCCAAGCTATCCGGAGCATCTATGGCAATGTTCAATAGGTGTTCGACCAGGTGGAGAAGAAGATTGGAGGAGAAGAAGAGAAGAGAAGTAGAGAAAGAGAGAAAGAGAGAGAGGAGCTCAAAAGAGATCATATGCTGTTTTCCAGACCACTCGGTCGAGTGCATCAGCACTCTATCGAGCTAGGAATGGCAATATTGCGGGGCGGGGTGGGTATTTAACTACCCAAGCTTGCCCCGACTCATCTGCAGGCCGGGGCAGGGCGGGTCGCGGGCCGGGGCGGGTCGGGTTCTTTCTTACGAAAACCGGGTCGGGCCGGTCGGGTCAAGTCATTAGTGCCATCCATATGAATCCCAAATAAAAATTTTATTTATGAATTGGGAGAATTTTGATTTATTTGATAATTTAGAATTGGGAATTGGCCCAACTAGGAAAACCGTGGAATAGAGTATGAGTTATGAGTTATTCGCTGACTGCACGGTCCGCATCAAAATAGTAAACCTCTATAGTTTATCGGGTCGGGTCGGGTCGGGCCGGGGCGCATACAAAGCCCAAGCTTGCCCCGACCCGGCTGCGGGCCAGGTCAGGCCGGGTCAAAACCGGGTCGGGCCAGGTCGGGCCGGGCGGGTCAGGGCATTACTGCCATCCCTATATCGAGCTGATATTAAGATCAAAAGAAGAGCTCCAGCAGTTGAGAATATTCTTCACTCGGACCGAGTAGGAACACTACTCGGTGAGATCAACTCGGCTGACTAAAATGTATTCCAATTCCTAATTAAAATAGGAGAGTGCAGAAGCGACTCGACCGAGCACTACAGCCACTTGGTCGAGCTGAATCCAAAACAGAACGTAGATTTTGAAGGCTCTCCAGCTTACTGTAGCTCAATCGAGTAGATCAACGACTCGACCGAGTATTGTAACTACTCGGCCATGTGGAAGCAATTACATGCAGCATTTTGAGCTTAAAGAAGCAGCCCTCAGTGACTCGACCGAGCACTGCGATCACTCGTCCGAGCTGCTCATATCTGGAGCTGAACCAAGAAAGGAGAAGTCGCAGCCCGTATCTTCACTCGACCGAGCGACGCCGCTACTCGACTGAGTAGGGCGCCACAGCCCAACTAAATGGGGGCCCAAGAAGCCCTTTTCTAGATTTTTGTGGGGTCCATCCCCATTGTATTTAAGCACTCTTTTTACCCTAGTTTTTGTTGGTAGCAACGATTTATGAACTTCGTGTTTGATGATAATAAACATGTGTAAACAGTTTTGACGCGTGTGCTAAGTGTTTCAGGAATGGCTAGCTTGTGATTAATTCAGGGAGAGACTTGGTCAATATGATGGAGATTAGTTGCTACACCTTTTCAATTTGGACCAAGTCAAATGCAAGAAGAGATGGAGAGAATCTCATGGAATTGATTCATATCAATTAGTGCTCATATCAAATCCTAATCAAATCTTTTTCAAAATACACATTCCTTGCAAATCCTCCTAGCAATAGGATTCTCCTATGCCGAACTCATCCTTAGCCATTGGATTCCTCCCTTGCCACATTAAAACCATATAGTATCCTACATAAGCTGGCAATCAAAGGGAGGAACACAAGTCAGCCAAAAACAAGTCCCAAGCCCTAGCACGCAAGAAGCAAAAAGAACCAACAACTTGTGCCATATAGCCATCTCCCTTGCTCTTTCTTTTCGCAACTCTCTCAAGCCAAAACCACCCAAAGAGCCGCAACTTTTGACCTAGAGTTTCTCATACAATTTGATAGGTTGACCGCAATTTTTGACTCGTGGATTGAGGAGGAGAAGAGCCCATTGCCGTATGTTACTCTTGCTACAAAACACCTAGCAGAAATTGTTGACCAAAGATCCAACCTTTGAATTCCATTGCAAAGAGTTCTAATGGTCAAATCCACACTTGAATCCCAAGCCATGACTCCCATGTGCTAGCCGAAATTGTTGGCTAAACTATCTACCTTTGACCTCCATTGCAAAGAGCTCTAATGGCCGAAACCCACACTTGAATCCCAAGCCAATATTCCTATGTGCTAGCCGAAATTGTTGACTAAACTATCAATCTTTGAATTCCATTGCAAATCCCTCACTGCCGCATTATTTGATTCATCCAACTCGAAGCAAGCTTCAACAAGGAATCAAGGTCAACAAGGGAGCCGAAATTTTTGACTCCAAGAGCTCCTCTTATACACATTGCCACAAGTTTCATAGAGGTGGAGGCCGAAAGTTGTGTTTGGAGCGCTAGCTACAAGATTGGACTTCAAGGACCAATTGCCGCAAGTTTTGACATCAAGGATCAATTACCGCAACGTCAGAGAACCAACAAGAGAGGGAGGCCAAGCCATTGAGGGGACTTCAGAGTCTACTACTTGTAAGAGTTGCTTTGACCACGTGCTGAACGACAGAGACATTGACGCCATCACAACTGAGCGATTCTAAACTTTATACTCTAGTATATTTGTGATTGTGGCATTGTGATATTTGTAGAACTATTTTATTATCTGTTTGGGGACTTGGCTAGTTGGGACTAGCCAAGAGAGAGCTTTACTAGGATTGTTATTGTTTAGGCACTTTGGTGAGTGCATGTACTGAGAGCCAGGTGAGTGTAGAGTTAGTGCTCTAGCTACAGGTTGTACCAGTTAACTTTAATAATCTAGTATTGCTTTTGGAGTTGGACGTAGGTCGTTGAGACGGCCGAAGCATGGTATATCGACTGTGCATGCTGTGACTGCTTTAGTATACTCTGCATCCGATTGATTGTGCTATAACTGCCTGAGATTTTGTGTGGGTTGCACGAGTATTTTTATAAGCCTATTCACCTCCCTCTAGGCTTAGATCCAGATCCAACAAGTGGTATCCGATCCAGTTTAGAGGACCTAGCCTAGTTGACAGTGTCTATGAATATGTCTGATTCTGCTTTTGCTGAGGGTCAGTCTATTTCTCGTCTCATATGTTTAACGGTGTTGATTTTGCTTATTGGAAAACTAGGATGAGGATATACTTAGCTGCTGTTGATTATGATGTGTGGAGCATTGTGGAAAAAGACTAAAAACATCCCACTATTAAAATTGAAGAAATGAAATGCTAAAACCAGAAGATAAGTGGGAGATAATGATAAGAATCGTTTTTCTTTAAATAATAAAGCTATAAATGCTCTGATTTGTTCTTTAGATAAAGCTGAGTTTAACCGTACATCTCAATGTCAAACCGCACAGGAAATTTGGCATACTTTGGAGGTGACTCATGATGGTACATCGCAGGTGAAAGAGTCCAGGCATGCATTGCTCAGCACTGAATATGAAAGCTTCCGCATGCTTCCATCAGAGTCAATTAAGGATATGCTTGCGAGGTTCACAGACATCATCTACAAATCTACCTCTCTTGGAAAGCCGTACTCAAGTCTGGAGAAAATCAGAAAGATCTTGAGAGCATTGCCTAGCTCTTTCCGCCCCAAGATTACAGCTATTTAGGAAGCGAAGGATTTATCGCAGATGAAAGTGGAAGACCCGATAGGGAACCTGATGTCCCATGAGCTGGAGCTGCAGAGCATTGAACTTAGAGAGAAAGATGAAATCAAGACTTCAAAGGCACTAGCCCTTCAGGCTAAGGAGGATGAAGATGGAAATGAAGAGGAGGCTTTTTTGGTAAGAAGCTTCAAGAAAATATCAGAACAGTCAATGGGAGATCAGAGATGCTAAAAAAGTTTAATCGCTCTAACAAGTTTAATTCTTCAAATAAATTTTCTGAGCAGACTACTACTGATTATATTATATGTTTTAAATGTAAAAAGCAGGGACACTTCATGAAGTAATGCCCTCAATCAAAGAACAACGCTGTGGATCTAAAAGGGAAATCTCTAGTGCTAACATGGGATATGGACAACGAGGATGAATCTCAAGAGGAAGTTGTGCACTCCCCCCTTTGCCTAATGGGAGAACTTGATGAATTAAAATCTCTAACCAAAACTCAACTTGTGATTACTTTTAAAGAAATGAAAGATGAAATTCAAAGCTTGGAATCAACTGTTGAGTTACTTGAATCCAATGTAGAGAAGTTTAAAAATGCTAACTTTGAACTGCAGCAAGACAACTATAACATGTCATTAGAAGTTGATGAATAAAAGAAAAGCTTGCTGAGTGTAATTCCATAATTAGTTCAATGAAAAAAAGGAAAATCTAGCATGCCTGCTGAAATTGAATGTCTTAATTGCTTTACTTTGCTAAAAGAAATTAGCATTTTAAACAAAATATAATTAAGCTAGAAGTTGAAAATGAATTGCTAAATGAGAATTGCATGCTAATCAGAAAATAAAGAGCAAGAAAAGAAGATGGTTAATCTAAAAGAGAGTGGAGAAGAGAAAAAAACGTCCTTTATTAGTAAATGTACCATGCTTGTTAATGAGAACATGTTCTTAAAATATAAAATATCTGATCTAGAATTGTCTATTAAAAAATTTGGTGTTGGAAAGCATTCATTAGACATTATTCTAGAAAATCAGATACATGGAAATAATAGGCGTGGTTTGAGCTATGGAAATAAAATTAATGAAATACCTAGAATTAATAGAAAGTATCAAAAAGAAACTGGTGTAGGAAGAAGTATGTTTGCTAAATGTTATACATGTGGTAGTATTGGTCATGCTTATTATAATTGCAAGTATAAGAACACCAACATCAAATTTAAGCAAATTTGGGTTCCAAAAAGTAAAGTGACTAACACTAGTAGACCTATTTGGATTCCTAGGTCACACGTAGGGATGGCAGTAATGGCCTGACCCGCCCGGCCCGACCTGGCCCGACCCGGTTTTGACCCGGCCCGACCCGACCTGCAGCCGGGTCGGGGCAAGCTTGGGCTTTGTATGCGCCCCGGCCCGACCCGACCCGCCCCGATAAACTATAGAGGTTCTAAAAAAACTTACTATTTTGATGTGGACCATGCAGTCAGCGAATAACCCATAACTCATACTATATTCCACGGTTCTCCTAATTGTGCCAATTCTCAATTCCAAATTACCATATAAATCAAAATTCTACCAATTCACAAATAAAATTTTTATTTGGGATTCATATGGATGGCACTAATGACCTGACCCGACCGGCCCGACCCGGCCCGACCCGGTTTTGGTAAGACAGAGCCCGCCCCGCCCCGGCCCGCGACCCGCCCCGCCCCGGCCTGTAGATGGGTCGGGGCAAGCTTGGGTAGTTAAATACCCGCCCCGCCCTGCAATATTGCCATTCCTAGTCACACGTATCCTACTCTTCTTATGTGTAGGTATATGGCACGGCTAAGGGACAACGGTGTGAGTGGTACTTAGACTCTGGCTGCTCAAGACACATGACAGGTTATAGCGAAAAGTTCCTTAGCCTTGGAAAGCATGAAGGAGGAAGTGTTACTTTAGGGGACAATGGAAAATGCAAGGTAATTAGTAAAGGTGTTATAGATAACGACACCTTTTAGCTTACAGATGTCCTATTTGTTGAAAAGCTTAAACATAACCTCATTTCTATCAGTCAGCTGTGTGCCAAAGGTATGAAAGTTGAATTTGATGCAAAACTTTGTAGAATCATTGATAGCTCCACAGGTGACACTATTATTACTGCAAATAGAAAGAATAATGTTTATACTCTTATGATTGAAGAACTAACTGTTTCTAAATGCTTGCTTGTAGGTGAAGAAGAGGCCACACTATGGCATAGACTATTAGCACATGCAAGCATGGGATTGATAAAGAAGCCGGAAAACAAAAATCTGGTAAGAGGACAACCGCATCAGACATATGAGAATGGTAAGTTGTGCGTGGCATACACAAAAGGAAAGCAAACTAGATCTACTTTCTCTAGCATTAATGAAGTTGCCACCACACGCATATTGGAATTAGTGCAGATGGATTTATTTGGTCCCACAGACATTGCTAGCCTAGGATGTAAAAAGTATTATTTAGTATTGGTTGACGATTTCTCTAGATATACATGGGTTTACTTCCTTGCCAAAAAATCAGACTCATTTGAAAATTTTCAAAACTTTTGCATACAAGTTTCTAATGAGAAAAATTCTTCCATTGTAAAAATTAGAAGCGATCATGGAGGTGAATTTGAAATTTCTATTTTTGAAAATTTTTGTCTTGAAAAAGGAATTTTACATGAATTCTCTTCTCCTAGAACACCTCAACAAAATGGGGTGGTCGAAAGAAAGAATCGCACATTAAAGGAGATGGCTAGGAGTATGTTAAATGAATATAGTTTGCCTACGTCTTTTTGGGCTGAGGCCATTAATACTGCATGCCATGTATGCAATAGAGTTATGCTTAGACCTATATTAAATAAAACTTCTTATGAACTATGGCATACCAATACTCCGAAAGTTTCTTACTTTAGAGTTTTTGGATGCAGGTGCTATATACTAAATACTGCAGATCAACTTGGCATATTTGAATCCAAATCAGATGAGGGAGTGTTCGTGGGATATTCAGCAAGGAGCAGAGCATACATGATTTATAATAAACACACCCTTGCTATTATTGAATCTATAAATGTTAAATTTGATGAATCTGATATAAATTATTTGAATTGCAAGCAGAACGATGAAGATGTAGAACAACAAAGCATTCCAAGGAATAATGAGGAGCAACCTGAAAGAGAAGGAGAAACTGAAACTAGCACGACAGAAATACAAAATGAAGCAGTTACCAGAGGAGAGCTGAGATTCAATCCAAACCACCCATCAGACTTGATTCTAGGTGAACATACGGCAGTATTCGCACACGTTCCTCTTTTAGAAATTTATGTGCTCTATGTATTTATGGTGATTTTATTTCTGAAATAGAGCCTAAAAACATTGAAACTGCTTTCGAAGAGGAAAGTTGGGTTTTGGCCATGCAAGATGAATTGAATCAATTTGTTAGAAATAATGTTTGGAAACTTGTGCCAAGACCCATTGATTATATTCTAGTTGGTACTAAATGGGTGTTTAAAAATAAGCATGGTGAATCTGGTAATGTTATTAGAAACAAGGCTAGTTTAGTAACTAAAGGTTATAATCAAATTGAAGAAATTGATGTGGATGAGACTTTTCCACCAGTTGCTAGGCTTGAGTCCATTAGAATCTTGCTAACTTTCGCAAGTTATAAAGGGCTCAAACTGAAACAAATGGATGTAAAAAGTGCTTTTCTTAATGGCTACCTAAAAGAAGAGGCATTTATTGAGCAACCCCTAGGTTTTGAAAGCCATAATTTTCCAAACCATGTTTATAAATTAGAAACAGCTTTGTATGGTCTTAAGCAAGCTCCACAAGCTTGGTATGACCGTCTAAGCACATATTTGTTGGAAAATAATTTTAAAACGGGGAGTGCTAACAATACATTATTCTTGAGGCATGATTCTGATGATTTTCTCGTTGTGCAAATATATGTTGATGATATTATTTATGGTGCTACTAATGATCTTCTATGTCAAAAGTTTGAGAAAGTCATGCAGGATCAGTTTGAGATGAGCCTTGTGGGAGAGCTGAAATATTTTCTCGGGTTCCAAGCAAGGAAAGGAAGGCATCTTTCTATCTCAAACCAAATACATCAAGGAACTTTTGAAAAAGTTTGGATGGAGAAGTCCAAAGGAATTGGAACGTCGATGTGCCCCAACACAAAAATGGATAAGGATGAACAAGGAGTCGCAGTGGACCAAAAAAATATATCGAGGTATGATTGGTTCCTTGTTGTACTTGACTGTTCTAGGCCTGAAATAATGTTTGATGCACGCTTGTGTGCACGCTTTCAAGCGAACCCAAAAGAGTCACATTTAAAAGCCATTAAAAGGATCTTTAGGTACCTAATTATTACATCTGCTTTAGGCCTTTGGTATCTGTAGTGACCCTGTGCTATGAGGAATAAACACTAGAGGGGGGTTGAATAGTGTTCTATATAGAATTATAAGGAATTTACGCCAAATAAACCCCTAATTAACCAACAAATGAGGAATGAAAGAAAAGATCAACAACACAAGGAACAATGCAAAGCAAACATGCAATGTACCCTGGTTTGGTGCCACCCAAGTCTCCCCGACTTGTTCCCGGTGCCCTAATCCAGCAACACCCGGATCCCCTCCGGATACTCTAGTAAAACCACTAGAGCTTTCCTTTAGCCCACTTGCAGAAACCCCACAAGTGCAATCGACCTACAATCGATGTCCATGTATCCCACAACCCAGGAACACGCAAAACCTTAATCCCACAACTTGGGACTAAGCACACTCTCACAAACCGAGAGCAAACTCAAATCTTGGCTCCCACAACTTGGGATCAAGCCAACCCTCTCAACAACCGAGAGTATACAACAATTTATATGTATAGAGAATGAAATGTAAAGCTCTTACCACAAAATCATATGCCTTGAGAAATACTTACCAATTTAGGGCAAGAATGGATTTTGAGGAAGTAGTTAGCACCAAACCCTAGCTCCACCAAGATGGACAGCAATAGATGGCTAGGGTGAAGTTGGTGACTTTGATTCAAGCTCTTAGCTTGAGTAGCTCACAAAGAATGAGAATCTCTCTTGAGGAATTAGGGCTCAAAGAGTAAGGGAGAGATTCTTGTGAGATGAGAGAGCTTAGAAATGGAGTTGAATGGCTCTTCTCTTGGATGTGAAAATGTCTCTAAAATCAGCCTTTTATTAACTGGTTTGAAGCAACTCAAACTTATATAGGAAGAGACAAAACGGACACAAAAATCGTGGCATTAAATGCCCAACGGATCTATTTCTGAAGCTACTTAATCGGTCTAAGAAGGATCACCGACCGATTAGTTTTGCAACTAGTTGGTCGCTGAACCTTCTTGGACCGACTAGATGGTTGACAGAGAATATGGTGAAATCATGGGTAAGCACTAGTCGGTCTAAGAAGGATCACTGACCGATTAGTTTTGAAACTAGTCGGTCTAAGAAGGATCATCAACCGACTAGATTGACAACTAGTCGGTCGGTGAACCTTCTTGGACCGACTAGATTGACTTTTAATCGATTAACTATCCTTCTTGAACCAACTAACTGGTCAACAGTACAAAGGCTGAATTAACAAGTATGGCTAGTCGGTTCAAGAAGGATTTCCAACTGACTAGATCGTCATCTAGTCGGTTGGTTCTTCTACTTGAACCAACTAAGATGCATATGAAGCCATGAAAAGAAGCGATAAGCTACGGGAAACTTTCTAATGGCTTCTAAGGCAATCCTAAAGATAAGATATGATAGTTATGAAGATTTCTAGGCAAGTACTACTCAAGGCTTAACATTCTATGAGATGAAGCTAGAAGACAATATAAATAACATGACGAACCGTCTTCAAAGCTTCAACATGAAGATTCTGAATCTCTCGACTTCAATAAAACTCCTTGAGCTTCAACGAAGCTCCAGGCACAACGATCACGTGTTCTGAGGAAGTCTTGGGACGTCGCTTGAAATGTACAAAGTAATTTGGCGACGATCTCCATAATTCTTCATGGTCTTGAGTCTTTTAGTTGAATGTCTCTAAACGTCATAGTCTTTGATCCTCAAGGTGTCTTTGACGCTTTTGAATCATCCATTCCTTTGTTCTCTTTGGATTGAATCTCCATTCATCTGTTGATGCCATTGGCTTGAGGTTTGAGGTAGCCTTTGAGTTCTTCAAGCCAATGCTTCACCTTTGTTGATCTACCAAGTCCTCCACTTGAATCAACACGTGTAGTCACTTTTGATCTTCTTGAATCTAATTGGTGACTTTTTAGCTAACTACAAACACATGAGTTAATCACAATGATTTGTGTTTGATCATCATCAAAATCAAGGTGGAGAGTCCAATACTCAACAATATCCTTCTAGTGGTAATTTTGATTTGTTGGGTTATTCTGATGCTGACCATGCGAACAGTTTAACTGATAGAAAGGGCACTAGTAGCACTTGTTTTATGCTAGCACACTCTTTAGTTTCATGGTCTAGCCGTAAACAAAATAGTGTTGCATTATCCACTATTGAAGCAGTACATTGCCTTAGGCAGTTGCTGTGCTCAAGTATTTTGGATGATACAAACATTATCTGACTACGAACTAACTCTTAAAGGAGTCTCTCTTAGATGTGATAGCAAAAATTCCATAGATCTCTCTAATAATCCCATACACCACTCTTGTACTAAACATATTGATGTAAGACAACATTTTCTTAGATATCACCTCACTAAAGAGGATGTGTCTGTTGAGTTCGTTCCTACGGAACCACAACTTGCAGACATATTCACCAAACCGTTGGTTGAGGCTCGCTTTTGTCGACTTCGTCTTGAGCTTGGTATTATTGATAAAAATTAGTACGAGATTTCATGCTTTCTTGTATGCTTGAACTTTTTTGTTTGTGTGCTAGTAGTTGCATTGTTATGTGTGCATGATTTTATTTGTTTTGTGTGATCGCATCTCATGTTTGGTTTAGTGCTTCATACATAAAAACAAAAAACAAAAAACAAAAAATAAACTGAAAAAAATGGTGCTTAAATGTGTATCTTTCTCTTTGATTCATTAAAGAAGTCTTCATGAATGCTTTTCATATCTATGTGGAAATTGGTGTATTATTGCTTTTGCTATATGTGCATTTTCATCTTTCTAAATATTCATGGCATGTTCAATGAATGAAAATAACTTGATTTCTACACCTACTATTTCACTTCCATATGGATTATTATTGTTGCACATTTGGAGATATCGTTTATGAAGTATGGAAAGTGAATGTAGGATGAAAACTTAACTGAAAATCCAAGGATATGATATACATTGCCACGGATAAAAATTGAGCATTAAAAAATGATACTATAAGCATAAAAATGAAAAAGAAGGTTAATTGCTCTGTATGAAAAATAGATACAATCCTTGGCAATGGTATTATCCACGAGTATCCAACATAAACTTTATGGGTAAACTTTAGGGTTGGTGTATTTACTCGTCAAGCAATGCCACCCCCACATCTAAGAGTCCTTATAGGCTATGTTTTGGGGGTGTGGTATCTTGAACTCATTTTTAATGAGATAGGAAAAATCAATTCTATGTGATAGAATGTTATATGAAAAAGATGGATTGGTCTTGGTTGACTTTCTTAAATGATTCTCCTTATGTGCTTCAATTTTAATCATCACACTTACACGTTGGTGTCGAAGTCTTAGTTGTTTCCTTTCAGTGGATTATGATATGTTTATTTTATAATGGTATACATGCAATTATTAGTAATGGTGTATAATGCTCTCTTTTTGCATGCTATATGTTTTTGACTTCGTGATCACACTTTTGATGATAACAAAAGGGGGAGAATAATTTGAGAATGCTTCATGAATGCTTAATGAATATGGATGAATGCTTAATGAATATGGATGTTTGTTCAAGGGGGAGCACAAATATATGGGGAGCATGCATATTGTTAACTTTGCACATCATTGTATGCACATCATTATATATCATTGCATGTCACCCTCCATCGTCTCACTTCACACACTATTTGGAAGTTTATCGCTCAAATCTTGTACTTAGTTTGTCATCATCAAAATGGGGAGATTGTTGGTAGCAATGATCTATGAGCTTCTTGTTTGATGATAACAAACATGTGTGAATGTTTTTAACGTGTGTGCTAAGTGTTTCAGGAATGGCTAGCTTGTGATTAATTCAAGGAGAGACTTGGTCAATGTGATGTAGATTAGTTGCTACACCTTTTCAATTTGGACCAAGTCAAATGCAAGAGGGGATGGAGAGAATCTCATGGGATTGATTCATATCAATAAGTGCTCACATCAAATCTTAATCAAATCTTTTTCAAAATACACATTCCTTTCAAATCCTCCTAGCAATAGGATTCCCCTATACCGAACACATCCCTAGCCATTGGATTCCTCCCTTGCCACATTAAAACCCTAGAGTATCCTATATAAGATAGCAATCAAAGGGAGGAAAACAAATCGGCCAAAAACAAGTCCCAAGCCCTAGAACGCAAGAAGCAAAAGGAGCCAACAACTTGTGCCATATAGCCATCCCCCTTGCTCTTTCTTGTCGCAACTCTCTCAAGCCAAAACCACCCAAATAGCCGCAACTTTTGACCTAGAGTTTCTCATACAATTTGGTAGGTTGGCCGCAATTTTTGACTTGTGGATTGAGGAGGAGAAGAGCCCATTGCCGTGTGTTACTCTTGCTACAAAACACCAAGCCAAAATTGTTGACCAAAGATCCAACCTTTGAATTCCATTGCAAAGAGCTCTAATGGCCAAAATCCACACTTGAATCCCAAGCCATGACTCCCATGTGCTAGCCGAAATTGTTGGCTAAACTATCTACCTTTGAATTCCATTGCAAAGAGCTCTAATGGCCGAAACCCACACTTGAATCCCAAGCCAAGATTCACATGTGCTAGCCGAAATTGTTGACTAAACTATCAATCTTTGAATTCCATTGCAAATCCCTCATTGCCGCATTATTTGATTCATCCAACTCGTAGTAAGCTTCAACAAGGAATCAAGGTCAACAAGGGAGCCGAAATTTTTAACTCCAAGAGCTCCTCTCATACATATTGCCACAAGTTTCATAGAGGTAGAGGCTGCAAGTTGTGTTTGGAGAGCTAGCCGGAAGATTTGACTTTAAGGACCCATTACCGCAAGTTTTGACATCAAGGATCCATTGCCGCAACTTCAGAGAACCTACAAGAGAGGGAGGCCAAGCCATTGAGGGGACTTCAGAGTCTACTACTTGTTAGATCTGATCGGATCACGTGCTGAACGACAGAGACATCGACGCCATCACAATCGAGCGATTCTAAACTTTATACTCTATTATATTTGTGATTGGGGCATTGTGATCTTTGTAGAACTATTTTATTATCTATTTGGGGACTTGTCTAGTTGGGACTAGCCAAAAGAGAGCTTTACTAGGATTGTTATTGTTTGGGCACTTTGGTGAGTGCAGGTACCAAGAGCCAGGTGAGTGTAGAGTTGGTGCTCTAGCTACATGTTGTACCAGTTAACTTTAATAATAGTAGTATTGCTTTTGGGGATGGACGTAGGTCGTTGGGACGACCGAACCAAGGTATATCGCATGTGCATGATGTGACTGCTTTACTGTACTTTGCATCTAATTGATTGTGATATAAATGCCTGTGATTTTGTGTGGGTTGCATGAATATTTTTATAAGCCTATTCACCCCCTCTAGGCTTAGATCCAGATCCAACAGTTTTGGAGTAGGCTATTTTCGTATTTTATTTTAGAAGTTCTTAGTTTTTCTTATAGGTGGCTATTCAGAGATTTTAATTTAGAAGTTCGTAGTTTTCTTAGAGAGATCTTGAGCCGTCGCTATTGTTTCCAAGACAAAGTTGATATTTTTATTATTGCAATTTGCTTGGAATCTCTTGATCTTAATTCTCTGCGATTGTTTATTCGTCTTCAGCACTTTGGTAACGATCTCTTATCTCTCTATGCTTATTTTGATGTCTTTCATTGTTATCATGATTTCCATTGCTATTCTAAATGTTTCTGTTGATATCGCTATGAATTATGACTAGTCGTTTCTAGGTCTAATGGATTAACCCTAGGATTTTACGATTTAGATGCAAAGTTAGGATTTTTATGTTGTTTTGGTATAAAAGGGATGTGCTTTGGTTGATCCAGCCAAGTTTGTAGGAGATCCCATATAGGGTTTGTGATCCATGGTAGTGGCACACATCTTGGACGGGTATCCTATGAACTTAATTAGGCACGTTAGTGAATTCAATTAGATTTCGTGATCCACGGTAGTAGCACAGACTTTGATGGTTTCCACCGGCGTCCTATATTACTAATTGATGATCTACAGTAGTAGCATCAATGAGAGCCATCAAATCATAGATCAAAGCCTAACCCACGGTGGTGGCGTGAGTAGAGATTGAGAATAATTGTCGTTCATAATGCACAGATTACGTGTAAGGCCATCCACGGTGGTGGGCTAAGCATGGGATACGTTAGACAAGTGGCACAATGGTAGTTGGTCATGAGTTCTACATTTTAGATGCGACAATCTTGCCCTAATAATGCCAATTCAACATAGAAATTGTAACCGAGCATTGACATCCGACGATCCTAGTGGTGACTCCTATTGCCCTAGTTTTTATTCTATTGTTAATAGAGATAGTAACCATTCATGACAATCTTTTTGAGTATGCCAAAATAGCATTATTCTGAGACTTTGAATAGATCCAAGACTATATAAGCATCTGCCTCCCTGTGGGTTCGACACTTTTCTATACTACAAAACATTGACACCGTGCACATGCGGTAAATTTTAGGAGTTAAATCTGGAGCGCATCAATCCTCGTGCTCATTCTGACTCTACAACTCATGAAGATGATCCTACTGCTCATTCCTACTCTCCGGCTCCTGAAGACCGCTTTGAGGCTGTAAGAAATTTGGTTATGCATCTGGATGGTCGTCAAATGTCATTATATGACGACATTGAGAGAGTCGAGTCTACTATCTTGGTCTTGGTCAGGATCATGTTGGGATATGTTCAGATCATGACTTCTCTCCATCGGATCAAGGACAGACTGTGTCCTCACTCTGATCTGTCATCCTCCTCATAGTCTCATGATGATTTGACTAAACCTTTGGTAAAATATGAGTTCATTGTCTTTGGCATCTGGACTATGGTTACGATGACGCGTAACAAGCTCACTGTTGTTAATGGAATGGTTAAAGATATCCAGGAGAAATTGGACACACTCCTTCCCACGCCCAGAGATATTATTGTTCTTGATCCGCCTGAACCAAGTGCATCTCATTCACCACCACCTCCGCCTTCAGCATGATGGCAATCATGACTGTACCACGAGCTTTTTGGGATACGGTTCGCTTTTGTCACATTTTGCTCTATGTGACTGTTATTGGATTGTGTCATATGATATGTTCTTTCTGTAAGGATAGTCTTACTCTTGCAATACTAACAACAACACACTAGGGGGTGAGTAGTGTAATGGCAATAAATTGTGCAATTAAAATTTAACTTGCAAATGCGAAATAATAAATGCAAGATGAATTAATCAATACAATCAATCCAAACGCAAACACAAGATATAACCCTGGTTCTCTAAACTTGGATACGTCCAGCCACACCAAATATTCATTATAATCCCACAAAGAGAATTGAATACAACCCCACAAAGAGATACCTCACACAGAGAATTATGTCCCACACAAGAACCAAACCAACCCTACACAAGGGTCAAACTCACACAGAGAGAATTACTAACTCCCACACAGAGAATTAGGGTTAGTCCTACACTAGGACACCAAACTCCCACAAAGAGAGTAACTAACTCCCATAAAGAGTGTATCTAATTCTCCATAAAGAGAATTAGGGTTTCAATGAAAACTCAACGTAAAACAAATACTCTTACATATGCCTTGATGATGAACTTACTCATTAAAGAATGCAAGGCATGGAAGAGGATTTTCAAGTGATGAGATTAGCTTGAAAGCACTTGGATGATTTCCTTCGAGCTTGACTTCAATGAATGAAAAGGAATATGAGCTCTAAGAGGGAAATGAGAGAGTTTGAGAGTGGCTTAATGATTCTTAAATGATCTTCAATAGTTCCAAGAAAAATTCTAATGAACTCAGCCCTCTCCTATATGTAGGAAGCCAAAAGAAACCCTCAAACCCAAGCAAAAAGCCAAAATGAATAAATCTGCAACGGCTAGAATTTGGCAGTTTACGGCACAGACATTCGATCGATGAACAACTGACAGTCGACTAGTCAACGGCTATAAAATTCCCAATGGCTATAATCTGAGCCAGGACATTCGACTATAGAAGACTACATGGGCGCATGTACAATGGACAGGATCCTATAAATCCTTTAGCATGCGACTGTCACTTGGGATGGAAACGGAGCTGGAAAATGCAACTTTCGCACTAGCGCCTTCAGACGATAGATGACCATTTCATAGACGACTGTAAATAGACAGGTAACTGTAAATACTTCTGTCACGCCCTGCTTCCCAAAAATATGGAGGCGAGACGTGAGTAGGTCCGCTCAGACTTGAAGCTGTGAAGATGCAAGTCTGATAAGCGTCAATAAACTTCACATGGCATGTCCTTGCAAATGTGATACAAAACAAAGATAATAATAAAGGAAATGAGACAAAAGCAATCTCAGAATATCCAAAAAATAAGTTCCAACATCACAGAAAAAGCCACCAGGCTAAAAGAAAAGAGAGTCTAAAAGGCCCCAGCATGGCCAACAAAAGTACAACGTATAGAAAACAAAGTAATGGTGCTACGCACCGACAACTAACAGTAACCTAAAGCAAGCAACTCAGAACAGTCTCTAAGACTGGTCACCGGTGTCCACCAACTCCTGGATAAACGTGGGCTCCGGCTCAGCGTCAGCAAACACCATTCCTCAGCAACGGTCTCTGGCTCAGGGTCTAACATGTGACACCCAAAAGAGCAAGGGGCACATGTCAGCAAGTCTATAAGAGACTTGTGCAAGGAAACTGAAAGTAAAGGTAAAGCAACCTAGCAGTTCTAGCATGATGCAGTGACATGGCAGATATAGCATGAGTGCAACAAGTAACGTAAAGTACGAGTATGGCATGGCAATTGGCATTTAAATCATGGCATGGATATCAAGTTTTGCAAGAACAAACACAATGACAAGGACAAGTCTAGTAAGCACATCGTGCACAGAGATTACGTCTTTTGGCTAAAGTGGCTACGCGGGCTAACTCCAAAGCTTAAGTGATCGCTTATCCCTACCCCTCCACGTGTATCGAGCCAGGGCCTTACCCCCGAACACGGAATGCTCGCTTCTGGATCACGAGCCAGGAAGTGTATTTGGCATAGGGTTGTGCCCACAAAAGCAGGTGCCTAGCCTGAACAAGGAAGTACAAGTATTGTAGCGTGTGCTACGAATGCAACATTCAAACTTGGATGACATGTAAGATGCAATGCATGGCAGATAATAGTTTAAGTGCGTACAGATAAGGAATTTAAACGTGGTAGGCAACAATGCATGAATGACATGGCAGGGTGACAGATCTTAGCTTCATTGTCAAGCTAGATCTTAAAGTTGCGCCTAGACAGCTATCATTTCACTGTCTAGTCTCTTTTACGCTAAAAACAAGGAAGTGGCCTAAAACATGGCTCTAAGCAAAAGTTGGCAAGTTTCACTTGCCTGCAAGTCTGACATCTGAAAAATACCGTCCAAAGGTCCACAAGTCACAAACAACCTATGTGCACAAGTCCACCAGCCTACAGCCCCGTATTATTAATCTTGATTAGTGAATTTAAAACAATTTAAAACATCAATTTTAGTCATGATTAACAGGCTGTGGTTGGGGGTCTTAGGGGTGCAGAACGTTACCTCAACACGACGCGAAAGCTACACTGGCGTCGGGTAGCGATGCCAGAGGTTGGAATATAAGAACGCGCTCCTAGTCCAAATTCCAGACCAGATTCCTCGCTCGAATAGTCTGGGCAGCAACCAGATCAACGAACCAAGATTTCAACGCTAGGACGTGCGACGAAGGGCTACGACATATCGCAACGTCGTAATTGGCAAATCCACAAAGAGGAGGCACCTAGGTGGGACCCACAGTAGTGCTAGAGGCCAATGGGGGACCCATAACACCTCTGGAGAACTTGGGGGGCCCACGGTGGCAAGCGATGCGACGGATGCGGGGTTGCGACGAATGTCGCTCGGTTAGACCGAGCCGTTGCGAGAGAATCTCTCGGTCAGACCGAGAGATCACAGCGCACGGTCGGTCGCTGTGCTACGGAGCGCGATGCAGAGCGGGGGCTCTCGGTCACAGCGGGCCGGTGCGGGAGAAGTTGTCGGTCGGGCGCTGCGCGGCGGGGTTGCAACAAAGCGGGTTGCAACGGAGCGGCGATGCGGGGAATTCTCTCGGTCAGACCGAGAGAATCTCTCGGTCGTAGCGGGGTGCGTGTGTTGCAGCGATGCAGTCGGTGCTTGGTGCGGAGCAGAGCGGCGGTGCGGGGCGGGGCCTCGGTCAGACCGAGGGAAATCAAGGAATTCTCTCGGTCGGGCACGGGCGGCTGCGAGCTGCGGTTGCGACGAATGTCGCAAGTGGAAATTTGAGATGTGGGGGCGGCTAGGGTTTGATTTCTTGGTGACGTGCGTATATATTTCATATATTCACGCACGTTTTCTTTCGTATTTCTCCGTATTTTCCGCCGTATTTTATTCGTTTTCTCGTGTTTTCCCGTTTTCTTTCACTTTTCTTTGTTTCTCCATGTTTGCAGGAGATTGCCCGCATTTGGGACGCAAAACGATGATATCACGTGTCCCCGGCGCAACGGGAGGAGTCACGCGTGATCCAGGGGGTCAAACGACGAAGATTACATCTTTCAGCCCCTCACCCGATCGGTTGGTCATCTCCAACCGATCGGGTGATGCACGCGTGCACCACCCGGTCTCAACCGGACTCAAGTGAATGTCACCCGACCGGTTCATAGGCCGGTTCAACGGGGCCAACTCTCTGTCTTTTCAAGCCAAATTCCAACCGATCGGGTGACTCTCACCCGATCGGTTCATCTGTAGCTGATGCTGAGGAGTCGAGACACGGGCACCCAACCGACCCCTTCACCCGATGGCGCCAAGATCCAACCGGTCACTCCAAGAACTCAACCGACCGGTTCATATGACCGGGTGAAACTCCGCCATTTTCTGTTTATTATTTGTAACGGATCACCCGATCGGTTGACTTGTCAACCGATCGGGTGATACGAGATCATATAAATAGGACCCCTAGGGTTCCAGAAACGAGGAGCTGTTAGTTTTTACTGTTTTCTCCTATTTGTGACGGCTGTAATTACTTTTCTATTGTAAGTTTTCGTATCTTTCTTAAACTTTAGTATTATCTTAATTGCTCTACTACCTTCGCATTCCAATCGTCTGATTATGATTTCAACGGTTCATTTTCGTTTAGATCGCTTTTTAATGAATATTTGTGAGTAGTTCCCAAATCTGGGATTTTGGCGGAAACCCCTTCGGGGGCTCTTCCCGATGCATCCATAGGGTTAGGAAATCGATAGGGATTAGGAATCTAACGGTTACGCGGGGTGTTTTATTGTCATCGGCGGGAAAAAGACCGCCTTTGACCGTTGGGCCAAGGGGGAATAAACTTGGCGGTTGACCCCCTAGCCATATCTCACGCCCTTAGTGTAGATGCCAAATCCTATCGCGCGGGAGCGGCAGGATGAGACGTTGGGAGTTATCGTTGCGATCTTAGTGCTCCCGGAATCGATCAGTGTTAATGGACACGGGAGTGCCCACTGATCGAACCCGGGAAGTCCGGTGTATCATCCTGGGCACCGACCGGAATATCGGGCCCATGGGATGCCAGTACCACTTTCAGAGGCAACGTCTCACCATTAGACCCTAATTCCGATCGCCATCCTACCCGTAGGCCGTATCGGCGAGTGTCGCTCGTTGGAGTGGAAACCAAAGTCCCGGGTTTATTTTCTTATTGTTCATACCTTGCATTCCTTTCCCATGACAACCCATCAACCGATCCGGGCTAGCTCGCCCACGGGGTGATTTCGGTCCTCCTTGACACAAGCACATCCCAGCCTCACTGTGTTCGACCCCCATGCCACACTACAACACCGTGCGCTTGCGGTTACAAATATCTAAACCCTCATGCGGGTCCCCCGGCCATTTACGGCTAGCAAACCGGGGGCAACGTCAAGTTTATGGCGCCGTTGCCGGGGAGGCAACGTGCTTGTTATTTTAGGATCTCTTGAACCCTAGTGTCTAGCTCTTATCCCTACCTCGTGATAATTTTCGCATTCTTCCTTTTTCTTTTTATTTTCTTATTTTTATTTTTTATTATTTTTTTATTTTTTTCATTTCTTATCTTATCTGTTTCTTTCCCACTTGTCGCTTCACGGGTGTTTGTTGTTTTTCATGCGCAGGAGTTCAAGAAGTCTCGACGACTTGATCCCCGTTGATCCAGAGATTAACGCCACCCTTAGGCGTTTGGCCGCTGAGAAGCGAAGAAGAGAGGATCCCGAATCCATGGAGGAAGACACCCCGCCTCGCAAGTCCCTTTTGGAGTACTCGATGCCATCTATCGAGTCCACTTCCGCCATCCGTCCTCCAGCTATTACGGCCCAAAGCTTCGAGCTAAAGCCGTCTTTGGTGACATGGATCCAGCAAGATCAGTTTTCGGGTGCACCCATGGAGAGCCCGATCGTGCATCTAGACTCCTTCTTGAAGAAATGTGACACCTTCCGGATTAATGGTGTCACGACTGAGGCGATCCGTCTGAAGCTGTTCCCCTTCTCGTTGCGAGACAAAGCCAAGCAATGGCTTAGGGGGAAGGACCACAACACTTTCAATACCTGGGAGAAGCTCTCCAACGCTTTTCTGAAAAAGTTCTTTCCTCCGGGGAAGACCATGAAGTTGAGGAGTGAGATCTCCTCTTTCTCCCAGGCCAGCCACGAGTCCTTGCATGAAGCTTGGACGAGATACAAGGAGATGCAGAGAAGATGCCCTCACCATGAGCTTCCGAAGTGGCAGATTATTAATCTGTTCTACAATGGGCTGAGGGATGACCTAAAATCTTCTATGAACGCCGCGGCTGGGGGTTCCTTCATGTCAAGGAGCGAGGAAGATGTCGGACATATTCTGGAAAATATGGCATCCAACAATGAGCGGTGGTGTGACGAGAGAGCCACACCCAGGTCTGGGGGTATACACAGAGTCGAGGACGTTGACAAACTTTCAAGCAAGTTCGACTTGCTTTCGACCCAGATCTCTGCACTAATGGTAGGAGCCGGTGGGGCCGGTACACAACAGATTGCAGCGGTAGAATCCGAAATTTTTGGGGAGTTCGACGGTGGTGACGTCTCACCACCGTTGGATCAGGCGAGCGCACTATTTTACAACCCCACGGAAAATGCGCCGTATCCACCAAGAACCAATTCCAACCCGGCCTACTCTCCAAACAACCGGAACCACCCTAACTTTGGTTACCGGGCACCATTCCAGCCCTCGCCGCCTCAGCAGCCGCAGCAACAAACATATCAGTCGACTAGGCCATATCAGAGTCAGTTTCAGCAGCAACAATATCAGCAGCAGCCTCAGCAACTGTATTACGCCCCCAGGAATCAGCAGCCAATCCAGCAGCAGCAGCAGTATGGCCAACAGAGGGCCGTCTCTCCGGTTGAGTCTCTCTTGACTCAATATATAACCAACCAGGAGAAGATCAATCAAAAGCTGGAAATGGGTCAGCGGGCCCTCACGGACCAAGTAACCCAGCTGGGGTTACAAGTGGCGACCCTTTCAAGGTCACAAAACCAATTGCCGCCACAACCTGAGGTGAACCCGAGGGGGGCAACCCAAACGTCGGCACTCGTGCACGAGCACGCAAATGTGTCCGCTATCGTTCTGAGAAGCTGGACACAAATTCCTACTAGAGTGTCCCCTAACAGACCGGAAGCACCGTTGGTCGTCGAGCGACCGATCGAAAAATCAAACGACGCCGGTGCTTCGTCATCAAATCCTACGACTCCGGAGGGAGTCTCTGAAGAAGAAAAGAAGAAGAACGAGGAAGGGTGCCTGAAAGTGTTCAAACCCGTTGTGCCTTTTCCACAACGGTTAGCTCAGGCCAAAATCGATGAGAAATATGGCAAGTTCTTCGCCATGGTCAAGGATCTGAGCTTGCAAATCCCCTTCCTGGAAGCAATCGAAACAATCCCCTCCTATGCGAAATTCCTGAAGGATTTGGTGACGAGAGGGTCTAGAAAGGAGAAAGTAGTGTTGACGGCGGAGTGTACCGCTCTCATCCAGAGGGAAAATCCGCCGAAACTTAAGGACCCGGGGAGCTTCTCAATCCCTTGCACGATCGGGGCAGTAAAGATTCATCGTGCACTCGTCGATCTCGGGGCGAGTGTCAGTTTGATGCCCTTATCGATGTATAAGATGATAGGAATGGGTGATTTGGAGCCCACCGGTATGACCTTACAACTTGCTGACCGGTCGGTCAAATATCCGGTGGGGATTGTGGATGACCTCCCCGTCAATGTAAAAGGGGTGCATGTGCCAGTGGACTTCGTTGTCATGGACATGCCTGAAGACGCACACACTCCCATCATCCTGGGACAGCCTTTCATGGCCACTGTTGGCGTTTTGATTGATGTGAAGAATGAAAAACTTTCGCTAAACGTCAGCGGAGAAAAGGTTGAATTTGATCTGGGGTTGTCCATGAAGTACCTCGATCCCCCAGATGACCCTCGGTGTAATTTGCTGGAGGTGGAAGAAGATAAAGCTGTTGAAGAGAGCTCCTGGGAGATTCTCTTAAGAAACCCCCCCAATAACTTGGGGGACTCAGAAGACCAAGACGGCCCCAAGAACGATGATGCTGCTGGGAAAGCAAATGCAGCACGTACGACCCCTCCCGGGTTCCCCAAGGCTCATCCTGCGAGGAAAACGGGGAAAGAACCCATGGACCTCACCAAAGACGAGGTCCTGATCCTTAAGAAGATGGCGGTGAACGCCAATACGAAAGAGAAGCCCCCGGATCCCAAAAACAAGGAGAGGGTAGTCGAGCAAATCTTTCTCCAGCCACTGACTACTCCAAAGGCCGTAAGCTCCGATGAAGAAGAGATGCCGAACTTCGGGCATCACCCGTATCAACCACCGTGAACATCACTTGCGGGCGTCGAGCTAACGACGTTAAACAAGTGTGCTTCATGGGAGGCAACCCATGATCTAAACTTTTGCCCCACTTTTTAGTGTTATTTTTGACTTTATTTTATATATTTTTATAAATAAAATCAGCCGCAAGAACATCCGTTCAGGGACTTAGACAATCTGTTGGTTTTTGCAGGAAATAAGGCCCCAACCGATCGGTTGATAACTCAACCGATCGATTGGGATGTATCAGATACAAGCCGCATCTGTCCCCAAATGAACCGACCGGGTGAAGAATGGAGAGACCGGGTGACAGACCGGGTGATATGGGGAGAATTCTCGGGAAAGTTTTGGGAAATATCAACCGATCGGTTGAGTTAGAGCGCGATCGGTTGAGGCGACTGGGTGAGCAACCCTCAATTCTCAGGAAAATGAGTGGAGCAGCCAACCGATCGGTTGACAAGTCAACCGACTGGTTCGCCTGTAGCAATTCTTCAGCAAAAATTTTCGACCTAACAGTCAACCGATCGAGTGACAAGTCACCCGATCGGTTCGACTTAAAACCCTATAAATACCCCCGACCACCCGTTCGCATTCACCCTCGCCCGATCGCCCATTCCGCCGTCGATTCACCTCCTTCTCCTCCCCAACGGCCTGATTTCACTCCCCCACGTCCTCCACTCCTCCAATACTCCCTCTCTCTCCTCCTACATCAATCTCTCCATCATTTTCACTCCCTCTCTCCTTTCATTTCGAATTTCTGACCTAATCCCCCCACACAACGCCCATTTTCAAAATTCTTGCTGAAGAAGATCGCCGCGGCTCCACACTTCTCCCATTGCACGGCGTGGGGACATCTATGAGCAAGCTTTGCCATTTCGCTTGGGTACACTCGCTCCTACGCTCATATTTCTATTTTTGCCCTATAAATTGTGCTTGCTCATTTTGCCTGTGTTAGTGTGCATTCATTACTTTTTGCACTCATTCATACACGCACACTCACGCATGGCTAGGGATAAAGACAAGGGGAAGTGAATTTTGCGGGAGGAGGAACCATCTCGAAAGAGACGAAAACAAACACGTCCCCCTCCCCACACACGAGCACTGACACTAGGCCCTCCCCCGCCTGTTATCCCCCCTGTGGAACCAATGTTGGGCCCGCATGGGTACATCTTTAGGAACCAGGAACACAAGGATTTTTATCGTAGGCTCGATGCTCGGGGGCATCTATCAACTAAGTTCCCGCATGCACAGTCACTAGTCGATCTCGGTGTCTTCACCGAAGTCGAATCTCTTTTCGCTAACTTAGGTTGGTTGGCCTTTCTTAATGCCTCAACTTTATCCTACCCGTCACTCACCCTCGAATTTTTCTCTACACTTGTTTGGGAGTCCGGGTCGATCATAAAATTCCGGGTGCGTAACAAGAGTGTCACCATAAATCTGAATACCATTAACGATATATTTGGTTTCCCCAATCTTGGGGATGACTCCATCCGACACTACGGGTACACGCCCGAGTTTAACGTCGATCAATTCTGGTTCCGCCTCACACTGCTCCATAGCTATCCCCGAGGTAGGGCCAAGGCATCCTCCATCATCCACCCCGTATTTCGTTTGGCCCATAGGATCATATCATCTGTATTTTTTCCAGGGACGAGTCCGGCACCGTGACTATCCCTGATCTTTTTATCCTCTGGGCCATGACTTTCCCTTTTGTTCGGGACGATGATGGGATTAGCTTTAGGGCCCATACCGTCCCCATCCATGGCGGCGATTGGCTTGTTTACAAGCTTCTCGAGATCAGCCGGGCCGGTAAGGGGAAGTTTTGTTGTGGGGGCATCATTACTATCATTTGTTCTTACCCCCAATTTAATATTCCCATCCCCAATAATCTTCCCACTGCCGCAGGACCCTCACAGCTAGATATTGATGTCCTGCGGCACATTCACATGATTAAACCCCACTCCGATGGCCGCTTCATCTTCAATTATGACCACCCCCCAGCCCCTTACACCATTCTCCCCAACCCCGCTCACATGACCATAGCTCTTGTGGGAGATTGGACCTTCCCACCCGATCCGAACTTCCTAGCGGGGTTGCACCTTCCTTTCCTTCCCGCGGACGCACGCAGACCACCTTCCCCTGTCGTCCACTTAGGCGAGCAGGATATCCCTACGTCTCGGGGAGATATGGGGGCTGGCCCGAGTCGCCCTATTTCTGTTCCGGGCCCCATCACTTCTGAGCACCTCTTAGCGGCCATTTCTGGCCTTGTCTCCTGTGCCGACATGACCACCGCTGCCGGCACCACTTCCACCTTACCTGCCAGCACCACTTCTGCCTCACGTCAGTCCACATCCTTTGGTCGCCGCCAGGTCTCTGCCCGTCTTGGTCTTGAAAGGGAGGTCACTGCCCTCCGTGATCTCGCCATGTCCTCTGCCTCCTCGGACCCATCACCGTCCTCCTTTCTCACTCACCCACGTTTCCTCGCACTTGAGAGGAACGTGGCTGCCATTCTTCGCCTTCTCACTCACATCCACGGCCCACCTCCACCTTCACCATCTCGACGATCTTCTCCTCCACCTTCACCACCTCGACGATCTTCTCCTCCACCCTCCCACACATCCCCGCATCCATCACCTCCCTCACCACATTCTTCTCCTCCCTCATCTATTCCCATCTCGGTATCCACTTCTCCCCTCCCGACCACTTCCATCGCACCCACGCTACCTTCTCCCTCCTCCTCCATCACTTCAAATGTGCGTCGGAGGAAATTGCCTGTGCGCTCCAAATCTCTCCCACCACCACCCACTACCGTCACCACCACATCTTCTTCTCCCATTTTTATTCCTCTCACCACCGCCTTGATCGCCGTCCTACCACCACCACCCACCTCCACCGACACTCCTCCCATCGTTCACACCACCGCTGCCCCTATTCCTCCACCTCGTTCCCCACTTCTCCGCACACCCCCAGCCTCCCCCGACCACCCAGCCACACCCTCTTCCGAGGAGGGCGAGGACTCACCTTCTCCTGCTTTTTGATTTCACCTTGTTTGTTTTTGACTCCCCCTTGCATATTTCTGCATTTCACGATCACATTTTATTTACTAGCACTGCCATGTCTAGCTTGGGGGACGTCTATTTTGGTGTGTTGTCGTTTTTTGTTATTTTTTCTCATTTTTGTGTGTGTGCTTGTTTTTCCCCTTTTGAGTATCGTGTCGTGTGGTTTTATTTCTATTTTCGTGGCGTGTGGTTTGATTTTGATTTTTCTTTATTTTCAGTTTCATCTCTGTGTTTTTCTCGTTTTCATTTCTTTTTGTGTCGGTGCGTATTCCCCCCATCTTCATTGCCCTCCCGTACTCACTCATATTGCATTGAGGGCAATGCAAGCTTCAGCTTGGGGGAGTTGCACTGTGTGCACCATTTGAGTCCTTCTTTTTCGTTTTTGTGTCGTTTTCATCGTGTTTTTTTTTCTTTTTATTCTCTTCTCTTCTTTTTATCTCTTTCTCCTAGAGATGAACCCTATGATGAATCGCCACAAAATCACACACACCTAGCATGGCATCGATAATCACATTCACTAACCCTAGGATTTCGAGTTCTCTTGCATTTCACGCATCGTGGGTCCTCTTAGTTTTTGTGAGTCGTGTGTCGTGCCTATCTGTTTGGTGTGCTTCTACTTTGTGATTTTACTTTATATACCTGTCCAGGAATGACCCCTAGATTATCATGTTTCGATTTGAATATGCGGTATTTATTTTCCCTGTCTGCTTCTGCGTGCTATTTATATATATCGTGTACTTCATTTTGCATGTGTCGGGATTCCACAATTAAGGACTAGGACAACCCATTTAGCCTATGCTCTATTTAGCGAGAATAGTTTCCTTTGCCCAAGTGTTTAGATTCTGACTTCTTTTTTGTTTTACTTGGTGCAAATCCCCTCGTCGTGTACCGTTCTCCCGCTTGGGAGAGTACACATGTGTATAGCCAAAAAAACCCAAAAATCCAAAAAAGAAAAAAGAGAAAAGAAAAGAAAAACCCAAAAAGAAAAGAAAAGAGAAATTTTGTATAGCCAAAAAGCCAAAAAAATGCAAATACCCAAAACCCAAAAAAAAAAATTCAAGTGTGAATATTTTTCCCATCTACCGAGAATAAAGGGAAGGCGAGAATTTGCACCGAGTGTTCTTCTCCACATCATCTCAACCCCCATCGGTTTCGAAAACACTTGGCTTAGGAACTTTTTAGATAGTATCTAGGCTATAGTGGTGTGATTTCTTTAACCCTAATTGTGGAGTCCCAAATGCATGATACGCTTCTATTCTTATACTCTTCTCATGCATGCTTGAGCTAATAGTCACCGCAATTTCAAATTCGAATCGGTATTTGGGTCGTTTCCTGGGTCTGTGTATATCGAGCTTTATTGCACTTCGTAGATAGCGACACCGACTGCTAGCGCACGACCACACTCACTCGCGCCTCACCGCGTGGACCCACGGCATTTATTTGGACTCGTTTTCCTGGGTTTAGTGATGTGATTTGACGTTTGCTTGCTTGGTGTGTCGTTTTTGATTTTGTTGGCTCTGACGGACGATCTAGGATATAGAGTTTTCTTTTTCTCTCTTTCTCTCTATTTTTCCCCTCCGAGCTCCTACTCTCACTCGTCTTCCTCGAGGACGAGGAAGAGTTCAGCTTGGGGGATTTTGACGTGCGTATATATTTCATATATTCACGCACGTTTTCTTTCGTATTTCTCCGTATTTTCCGCCGTCTTTTATTCGTTTTCTCGTGTTTTCTCGTTTTCTTTCACTTTTCTTTGTTTCTCCATGTTTGCAGGAGATTGCCCGCATTTGGGATGTAAACCGATGATATCACGTGTCCCCGGAGCAACGGGAGGAGTCACGCGTGATCCAGGGGGTCAAACGACGAAGATTACATCTTTCAGCCCCTCACCCGGTCGGTTGGTCATCTCCAACCGATCGGGTGATGCATGCGTGCACCACCCGGTCTCAGTCGGAGCTCAAGTGAATGTCACCCGACCGGTTCACAGGCCGGTTCAACGGGGCCAACTCTCTGTCTTTTCAAGCCAAATTCCAACCGATCGGGTGACTCTCACCCGATCGGTTCATCTGTAGCTGATGCTGAGGAGCCGAGACACGGGCACCCAACCGACCCCTTCACCCGATGGCGTCAAGATCCAACCGGTCACTCCAAGAACTCAACCGACCGGTTCATATGACCGGGTGAAACTCCGCTGTTTTTTGTTTATTATTTGTAACGGATCACCCGATCGGTTGACTTGTCAACCGATCGGGTGATACGAGATCGTATAAATAGGACCCCTAGGGTTCCAGAAACGAGGAGCTATTAGTTTTTACTGTTTTCTCCTATTTGTGACCGCTGTAATTACTTTTCTATTGTAAGTTTTCGGATCTTTCTTTAACTTTAGTATTATCTTAATTGCTCTACTACCTTCGCATTCAAATCGTCTGATTATGATTTCAACGGTTCATTTTCGTTTAGATCGCTTTTTAATGAATATTTGTGAGTAGTTCCCAAATCTGGGATTTTGGCGGAAACCCCTTCGGGGGCTCTTCCCGATGCATCCATAGGGTTAGGAAATCGATAGGGATTAGGAATCTAACGGTTACGCGGGGTGTTTTATTGTCATCGACGGGAAAAAGACCGCCTTTGACCGTTGGGCCAAGGGGGAATAAACTTGGCGGTTGACCCCCTAGCCATAGCTCACGCCCTTAGCCTAGACGCCAAATCCTAGCGCGCGGGAGCGGCAGGATGAGACGTTGGGAGTTATCGTTACGAGCTTAGTGCTCCCGGAATCGATCAGTGTTAATGGACACGGGAGTGCCCACTGATCGAACCCGGGAAGTCCGGTGTATCATCCTGGGCACCGACCGGAATATCGGGCCCATGGGATGCCGGTACCACTTTCAGAGGCAACGTCTCACCATTAGACCCTAATTCCGATCGCCATCCTACCCGTAGGCCGTATCGGAGAGATTCGCTCGTTGGAGTGGAAACCAAAGTCCCGGGTTTATTTTCTTATTGTTCATACCTTGCATTTCTTTCCCGTGACAACCCATCAACCGATCCGGGTTAGCTCGCCCACGGGGTGATTTCGGTCCTCCTTGACACAAGCACATCCCAGCCTCCCTGTGTTCGACCCCCAAGCCACACTACAACACCGTGCGCTTGTGGTTACAAATATCTAAACCCTCACGCGGGTCCCCCAGCCATTTGCGGCTAGCAAACCGGGGGAAACGTCACTTGGGAAAATAGGTTATCCTAGGGGGTATTTATATAGTGTAGGTGGGTTGACTTGGTCTAGGGTTTTTTTTGAATTAAAATTGATTTAAAAATCAATTGTAAACCCAAATATTCACCCTCACTAACTCCCAAGCATGTGTGGGTGCGGCCAAGGCTAGGGGCTTGGGTCAAAATTTATTTGAAGAGTTATAATCTCATAGAAATTATATTGGGTCGAAAATACTTTAAAACTTAGTATTTAAAAATATTTTAAGCTTGGCCAAAAATGTAAAATAGGTCAAATGAAATCCAAAAATTGTGAAATAAATATTGGGGTGATTGGGACGACAGGAGAAAGAAAACTAAGAAGACGGATCTCAATTTCGACGTCGAGTGACGAAACTAAAAATAGAAACGTCTCACATCAAAAGTGAAAATCACAACGTCTCTTCGAATAAGATCAAATCATGGGAGAACGACCCGAGAAATGTCGTTCCAAATTAGTGCCACTATTTAATACTCTCAGATACGTTCACAACGACATATCACACCAAAGTGTTCACAAACAAACAGAGTCTAAAATAAATACATGCACGGTCAAAAGCACGTGCACGAACAAAGTACGATCGGAAAGCGACCGTTACATCCTCCCCACCTTAGAAATGATTCCGTCCTCGGAATCAACATCAAGCACTGCTCGGGAAGAGGTGCGGGAAGCGCTCTCTCATATCATCCTCACGCTCCCAGGTGGACTCCCCAGGGGAACCATGACGCCACTGCACTCGAACCAAGTCGACGGTCTTATTCCTCAGCTGCTTCTGCCGTCAATCCAGAATCTCAACTGGCTGCTGATTATAAGATAGATCCGGACGAACCATGATCTCTGAGAAATCCACTGCATGGGATGGATCACTAACGTATCGATGTAACTGAGATACGTGAAATACATTGTGAACTCCATCCAGCGATGGTGGCAACGCCAAGCGATAAGCCACCGCTCCAACTCTCTCCAGAACGTCAAACGGCCCAATGTACCTCGGACTCAGCTTGCCTCTCTTCCCAAATCAGATAACTTCGTGGTTCGGAGAAATCTTCAGAAAGACATGATCTCCAGGCTGAAACTCCAAAAGCCTCTATTTAGCATCGGCCCAATGCTTGAAACGGTCCTGCGCAATCCTCAGCTTCTCCCGAATGTTTCTCACAACATCCACGGCCTCCACAATCATCTCCGGTCCTAACAGCTTCCGATCTCCAATGTCATCCCAGCTCAGTGGCGATCGACATTTCTTCCCATATAGCACGGCAAAAGGCGCCATACCAATACTCGCCTGGTAGCTGTTATTGTAGGCAAACTCAACGTGATGGAGATGATCCTACCAAGATCCCTTGAAGTCCAACATGCATGCCCTCAGCATGTCCTCCAAAATATAAATCGTCCTCTCGGACTGGCCATCCGTCTGCAGGTGGTACGCCGTGCTCAAACTCAGACTCGTACCCATGCTCTTCTGCAGAATCTGCCAAAACTGAGACGTGAATCTTGTGTCTCTGTCCGACACGATACTCACAGGGACTCCGTGAAGTCGTACGATCTCCTGCACGATTCACGTTACATCACTATCTAAACTAGGAGAAGGAAATAAAAACGGAGGGTAAAAGAATTTACCTCCATATATCTCCTCGCTAGCGTCTCAGTAGACTGTCCTACTCGGAAGGGAATAAAGTGCGCGGATTTGGTCAATCGGTCTACGATCACCCAAATCGCGTCATTCTGCTTCGGACTCCGAGGTAGTCCAGTCACGAAATCCATAGTGATGTGTTGCCACTTCCACTCCGGAATCGGAAGCGGCTGTAGAAACCCTGCCATACGCTGATGCTCTGCCTTTACCTGCTGGTATACCAAACACTTGGCTACGCTCCGAGCCACACTCCTCTTCATACCATGCCACCAATAGTTCAGACGAAGATCCTTGTACATCTTGGTACCACCAGGATGCACAGAATACGGCGAACTGTGTGCCTCCACCAATAATTCCTCTCTGATATCTCCAGCTGGCACACACAACCTGGCTCCAAATATCAATGAACCATCCTCATGAATTAAGAAGTCAGTCCGCAGACCGGCTTCTACCTGCTCCCGAATCTTCACCAGCTTAGCATCTCCAGCCTGTCCAGCCTTGATCATATCCATGATCGTCGACTGTATCTGCATACTCATCAATAAAGAAGTCTCTCCAGGAAGAATAATCTCGATACCAGAATCGTAAAAATCCTGCTGCAATCTCCACTGCGAAGTCAACATCATCACCGCTGGAAGTCTGCTCAGCGCATCTGGAAACACATTCACCTTGCCAGGGTGATACTGCAAGTCGATCTCATAATCTACCATGAGCTCCAACCATCAACGCTGTCGCATGTTGAGCTCCTTCTGGGTAAAAATTTACTTCAAGCTCTTGTGATCAGTGAAGATCTTCACCTTCTCACTCAGCAGGAAGTGCCTCCAAATCTTCAGTGAAAATACGACTGCAGCCAACTCTAAATCGTGTGTCGGGTAATTCTTCTCATGAGCCTTGAGCTGACGCGAAGCATACGCAACCACATGCCCATGCTGATGCAACACACAACCAAGACCCTTTCCAGAAGCATCGCAAAAGATCTCGAATCCTCCACTCCGATCAGGTACAGCAAGAACAGGGGCAGTCGTCAATCTCTCCTTCAGAATTTCAAAAGCCTTCCCACAATCATCAGACCAAACAAATGGTACATCCTTCCACATCAGTCTGGTCATCGGCTCAGCAATCCGGGAAAAGTCCTTAATGAAACGCCGATAATAACCTGCAAGCCCAAGGAAACTTCGGATCTCAGACGCTGACTGTGGAACAGGCCACTCTCTGATTGCCTTAATCTTCTCGGGATCCACTGAAATCCCATCCCCTGACACCACATGCCTGAGGAAAGCAACTCTATCCAGCCAAAACTCTCACTTGGAATACTTAGCATACAAACGATGCTTCCTCAAGATCTCCAACACTGTCCTTAAGTGTGATGCATGCTCTTCCTCCGACTTTGAATAGATCAGGATGTCGTCAATAAATATAACGACAAACTTATCTAGAAAGTCGTAGAAGATCAAATTCATCAGGTTCATAAAACTGCAGGTGCATTGGTTACACCGAAGGGCATAACCACGAACTCGTAGTGACCATACTTCGTCCTGAATGCTGTCTTCGGGATATCTTCCTTCTTTACCTTGAGCTGATGATAACCACTCCTCAGATCCAACTTAGAGAACACCCTCGAACCTCCAAGCTGATCAAAAATCTCATCTTTACGAGGTAATGGATATTTATTCTTGATGATTACTGCATTCAGCTCCCTGTAATCCACACACATGGGACGCGAACCATCCTTCTTCTTTACTAGCAACACCGGTGCTCCCCACGAAGACACACTAGGATTGATATAACCCTTCTGCAAAAGCTTATCCAGCTGCCCGCAACTCCTCCAACTCTGCTGGAGCCATACGATACGGCGCCTTCGAAATAGGCTGCGCTCCCGGAATAAGATCGATCGAAAACTCGAGAGCTCGATCGGGTGGCAGTCCAGACATCTCCTAGGGGAAGACGTCATCGAATTCACGCACCACAGCTGGTCTACTCTGCTCCATCTGCATAGCAACAATCTCCACCGGTCTGGCTCGAAATCTGATAGGGCCAAGCGAACTGCTACCCCGACTGAACTCAAACACTGGATGTCCTGGGATCTCGAACACCACCTTCTTCCTCCGGCAATCGATCGTAGCATAGAAACTCGCTAGCCAATCCATCCCAAGCACTGCATCATAGTTGATGATGTCATGGACAATAAAATCAGCGTAAAGCTCATGTCCACAGACCACCAAAGGGCAAGAATTGCAACCACGATGCACCGAGATCACACCATTTCCTGTAACGATGTTCCAACTCTTGGGAAGAGGGGATGTCGTCAAGGAATGCTTCTCCACGAAGCTCCAGGAAATAATGCACATCGATGCACCAGAGTCAAAGAGGACTCGTGCAGGAAATGTGCAAACCAAAATCACACCAACAGACAATCTAACAATCAAACCCTACTCTAACAAACAATCATATGCAAGCAACCAAACATAATCTATCAAGCCAAAACTAACTAAGGAAGGAAACAACTAGCCAGAGGGTTACCTGTGATAACCTCATCCACAGCCTCGCTCTCTACAGTAGTCATCAGGAAAGCCTGCCTCCTCGGCTGCATGGCCTGCTGAAAAGCCTGCCTCTGTGGAACGAGGGCTGCTCCACGTCCTGCAGGTACAGGTGCTCTCTGCTGCAATGGCAGTGCTGCATCTGGATCCTTCCAAGGCTGTTTAGACTTCGGGCACTCCTTCATAGTATGAGTAGGATCTCCACAAACCAGGCACTGTCCCAACATCCTCCTACACTGCTTCTTGACATGCCCGGTCTTACCGCAGAAATGTCAAGTCTTCTGAGTAGGCCCACCTGGCCTCTTGAACTGCACTGGTTGACTAGGCTTAAACCCAGGCCTAACCACTGCCCTGGCCTGCTCCATATGCCTCTTCCCAGCTCCCGATGTCTATCCTCTCTTCTGCCTCGCAATCAGCTCCTGTCTCCGTGCAACTACCAGCAACTTCTGATATGACTCCAGATCTGACGAAGACATCAGGCTCTGCAAGTCTAGGGAAAGGCCCTGCAGAAACCTCTGAGCTTTCTCCTCAGCATCCTCCACCATCTTCGGTGCGAAGCGACTCAGCCTGGTGAACTCCTGATGGTACTGGTCCACCGTCAGATTTCCCTACTTCAGCTCAATGAAGCGCTGCAACATCTCCCTCCTGGCAGCCTTCAGAAAGTACTCCTCATCGAACCTGGACTTGAAAGTAGCCCAAGGTATCAGCTTCACCAACAGCTCCTCTTCTGCATCCCACCAGTTGCGGGCATTATCCTTGAGCTGCTTCTTCACCAACTCAACCCATCCAGCCGGGTTGTTCTTCGACATCTTTAGATTATCCTCAGTATTCCAGATCCACTCCTTAGTAGCCAACGGTCCTTTAGATCCATCAAAGTAAGTCGGGCCCTGCTCCCGAAACTGCTTCACGCCCGGCTCGAAGCGAGGGGCATTCTGGGTATTCTAGAGCATACCCTGCTGCACCTGCATCATCTGATGCATCATCTTCATGATCTCAGCATTGGTGGGCTCTCTATCCGGCACCTCAACACGATTGGGCCCACCACCAGCTCAGGTCTGTCGTCTCCCAGCCATCTAATGACATAGAAAACGAACAAAATTTTAGACTCAAAGCTTATGACTTGGATGTTGTAATTTATTTACTGGACAATCTGTTATTATTAACTCGCAGTTGCAAGAGGTGACCTGCAAGGGCCACCAACAAAACCTGTCACGCCCCGCTTCCCAAAAATATGGAGGCGAGACGTGAGTAGGTCTGCTCAGACTTGAAGCTGTGAAGCTGCAAGTCTGATAAGCGTCAATAAACTTCACATAGCAGGTCCTTGCAAATGCGATACGAAACAAAGATAATAATAAAGGAAATGAGACAAAAGCAATGTCAGAATATCCATAAAATAAGTTCCAACATCACAGAAAAAGCCACCAGGCTAAAAGAAAAGAGAGTCTAAAAGGCCCCAGCATGGCCAACAAAAGTACAACGTACAGAAAACAAAGTAATGGTGCTACGCACCGACAACTAAAAGCAACCTAAAGCAAGAAACTCAAAACAGTCTCTAAGACTGGTCACCGGTGTCCACTAACTCCTCGACAAACGTAGGCTCCGGCTCAACGTCAGCAAACACCACGTCCTCAGCAACGGTCTCTGGCTCAGGGTCTAACATGTGACACCCAAAAGAGCAAGGGGCACATGTCAGCAAGTCTACAAGAGACTTGTGCAATGAAACTGAAAGTAAAGGTAAAGCAACCTAGCAGTTCTAGCTTGATGCAGTGACATGGCAGATATAGCATGAGTGCAACAAGTAACGTAAAGTACGAGTATGGCATGGCAATTGGCATTTAAATCATGGCATGGATATCAAGTTTTGCAAGAACAAACACAATGACAAGGACAAGTCTAGTAAGCACGTCGTTCACAGAGATTACGCCTTTTGGCTAGACTGGCAGCGCGGGCCAACTCCTAAGCTCAAGTGATCGCTTATCCCTACCCCTCCACGTGTATCGAGCCAGGGCCTTACCCCCGAACACGGAATGCTCGCTTCTGGATCATGAGCCAGGAAGTGTATTTGGCATAGGGTTGTGCCCGCAAAAGCAGGTGCCTAGCCTGAATAAGGAAGTACAAGTATTGTAGCGTGTGCTACGAATGCAACATTCAAACTTGGATGACATGTAAGATGCAATGCATGGCAGATAATAGTTTAAGTGCGTACAGATAAGGAATTTAAACGTGGTAGGCAACAATGCATGAATGACATGGCAGAGTGACAGATCTTAGCTTCGTTGTCAAGCTAGATCTTAAAGTTGTGCCTAGACAGCTATCATTTCACTGTCTAGTCTCTTTTACGCTAAAAACAAGGAAGTGGCCTAAAACATGGTCCTAAGCAAAAGTTGGCAAGTTTCACTTGTCTGCAAGTCTGACGTCTGAAAAATACCGTCCAAAGGTCCACAAGTCACAAACAACCTATGTGCACAAGTCCACCAGCCTACAGTCCCATATTATTAATCTTGATTAGTGAATTTAAAACAATTTAAAACATCAATTTTAGTCTTGATTAACAGGCTGTGGTTGGGGGTCCTAGGGGTGCAGAACGTTACCACAACACGACGCGAAAGCTACACTGGCATCGAGTAGCAACGCCAGGGGTTGGAATGTAAGAACGCGCTCCTAGTCCAAATTTTAGACCAGATTCCTCGCTCGAATAGTCTGGGCAGCAACCAGATTAACGAACCAAGATTCCAACGCTAGGACGTGCGACGAAGGGCTACGACGTATCGCAACATCGTAATCGACAAATCCACGAAGAGGAGGCACCTAGGTGGGACCCACAGTAGTGCTAGGGGCCAATGGGGGACCCACAACACCTCTGGAGAACTTGGGGGCCCACGGTGGCAAGCGGTGTGACGGATGCGAGGTTGCGACGAATGTCGCTCGGTCAAACCGAGCCGCTGCGAGAGAATCTCTCGGTCAGACCGAAAGATCACAGCGCACGGTCGGTCGCTGCGCTGCGGAGCGTGATGCAGAGCGGGGGCTCTCGGTCACAGCGGGCCGGTGCGAGAGAAGTTGTCGGTCGGGCACTGCGGGGCAGGGTTGCAACGAAGCGAGTTGCAACGGAGCGGCGATGCGGGAAATTCTCTCGGTCAGACCGAGAGAATCTCTCGGTCGTAGTGGGGTGCGGGTGTTGCAACGATGCAGTGTGCGCTTGGTGCGGAGCGGAGTGACGGTGCAGGGTGTGGCCTCGGTCAGACCGAGTGAAATCAAGGAATTCTCTCGGTCGGGCATGGGCGGCTGCGAGCTGTTGTTTGCACGAACGTCACAAGTGGAAATTTGAGATGTGGGGGGCGGCTAGGGTTTGATTTCTTGGTAAAATATGTTATCCTAGGGGGGTATTTATATAGTGTAGGTGGGTTGACTTGGTCTAGGGTTTTATTTCAATTAAAATTGATTTAAAAATCAATTGTAAACCCAAATATTCACCCTCACTAACTCCCAAGCATATGTGGGTGCGGCCAAGGCTAGGGGCTTGGGTCAAAATTTATTTGAAGAGTTATAATCTCATATAAATTATATTGGGTCGAAAATACTTTAAAACTTAATATTTAAAAATATTTTAAGCTTGGCCAAAAATGTAAAATAGGTCAAATGAAATCCAAAAATTGTGAAATAAATATTGGGGTGATCGGGACGACGGGAGAAAGAAAACTAAGAAGATGGATCTCAATTTCGACGTCGAGTGACGAAACTAAAAATAGAAACATCTCACGTCAAAAGTGAAAATCACAACGTCTCTTTGAATAAGATCAAATCATGGGAGAACGACCCCAGAAATGTCGTTCCAAATTAGTGCCACTATTTAATACTCTCAGATACATTCACAACGACATATCACACCAAAGTGTTCACAAATAAACAGAGTCTAAAATAAATATGTGCACGGTCAAAAGCACGTGCACGAACAAAGTTCGATCGGAAAGCGATCGTTATAACTTCATCAGTCGACTGATTTGTAAATTGGAATGAAGCCCAAAAATTGCAAGTTACGCACAGACGACTGTAGATTAATTCCCAGGCGTCTGTTGGAAGACAGACGACTGTAAAATGAACTTCAGTCGACTGAGGAGAGAACTCAAGTAGAAGTCAATAGAAGTTTGACTTGATCTGTGCATTCCAGTCGGCTGTAGAAGGCTGGGCAGGCGCCTGGAATCACCCACTTGCATGTCGTACTTTTATCGGTTAACTGTAGGAGAGCCAAAAAATCCAGATTGAGTTTAAGGCATGGTAAACCTATTATGATGGTTCTATGATAATCCTGAGGCTCACTAAGATGGAAAATGCATATGCATGAATGAGTTAATCCATCTATCAAGGCATTACATTAATCCTAGACTCAAAAAGAGAAAAACAATAAATGAAATATTACATTGATTACGTTGCTTCCATTAGAGTCTATGGCTTCAACCTTAATGCTCTCCATCTCATCCAAGCTTTAGCACCACTCGAGTCCAAGCTTTGGCATTACTCCTCTTGATGTCCATCCTTGCACCAAGCTATTAGTCTCGAAGTCATGATATTCTTCATTTGAGAAACATGATACTAAAACAAGAGAGACATTAGCAACAACATAATGTTGTGATCATCATCAAAACAATATTGGTCTGAAACACAATACCTAACAATCTCCCCCTTTTGATGATGACACACATTATGTAAAACATAAAGAAATAAAGCACAATGCTAATGAGCTCCCCTACTTATATGCACCAATTGTAAAATGAGAAACACAATTGTAAATACTCATTATACCAATTGAAATAATCAGACATAATTGTGACATATAATAGGCATGGATTACATAAACCAATTACGATACGTATATAACATGCTCCATATGAATGGTTTACATAATTCCACATATATCTCCACACATATATATAGAGTGATATTCGGGTGCGAAAAAACCCGTGCGAAAACTTTATTTTATTTTTTTGAAATTTTTTTCAAATTTTTTTTTGATGTTTAATCCATACAATTATATACCCCAGGGAAAATAATGGGTGAACCCGTTGGGCATTAGAGCACCCATCCACCCGTTACAAATTTAACGGTATCAAAACGTGCGAATTTGATGAAATGCCTTGATCGATGGCCAAATGACATTATTTCTCAACCATTATTTTTTGAGGGGTGTATAACAACATATAATGAGGGTGGAAAAAAGAATTTTTGAAAAAAAATTTCAAAAAAAAACTAAAAACATTTTCGCACGGTGCGAAATGTTCTCATTTGAAAATTTTCCTATATATATATGATAAATATGATTTACATAATGCATATCTCTCTCGCCCTGTCATTGTCAAAAAGGTGGACATCAAATATATCCCCTTTACATTCTAATTAAAGATGTGACAATATGCAAGAGATAAAGAGATGTATGAAACCAAAAATATAAGTTTTGTGGGTATCAATCACTATCACATGCTCCTCCTAGATCATAAAAATGGTCAAAATTTTGACTTCTAGGATCTAATAACAATTGTAAAGAAAAGTATAAAAGATCTTTAACAATTGAGATAATACGAATTGTAAAAAAGATCTTGTTAGATAATCATCTTTACCAATTGTAAAACATACTTAGATCCATATGCCTAAAGTGTATCAAAGCATAGAAATTGAAAAATCAAACACATTGATACACATGACATTGTCAATACAAAATATAACATGTAACATGTTGGCAATATCAATGGGTTGAGTTCAAGATCATAATAACCAATTGTAAACAATGATCTCAAAAACAACCCAAAAAGAGAGTTAAAACATGTTTTCAAAATAATTTTAAACATATTAGCCATATTAACTCCCACATTGACCTATATATTAATCAAATATTGCATGTATGACAATGTATTACCCAAGGTCCCGATTTTCATGAAAAATAAATTTGAAACCATTTCCAAAACATGAAACATCACACAAACAATGGGTATGCTAAAAATAAACATTTAAGCACAATATACATGCAACATGCATATGTGTGAGAGACCTAAACATTAGGAAACCAAACCCAAGAGGAGTTTGATTTCCTAATGTAATCACTTGAGGTGATCACATCACTAATTAATGAGTTGATGTAACTATCTCTCTCTTGCATACTACACGTATTGGAAATCCATAAACTCACTGATTTCCTAGACGAGGGTCTTGCCTTTGCTAGAGGAGTGGATGTGGCATGCTTAGGTGTAGAAATGAATTTCTTGGCGCGCGTAAAGTGATGAGTTTGCTTCTTAGAAAAGAATGAAGAATTTTCCTTTTTCTTCACCACCTTGTGGTTTACATGCTTCTTGTTGGTCTTATTGTTGTACAAGAAAGCATGGTGATTCTTCATAGGTGCTTTTGCAGTATTTCTTGTATTTGCACCAAAAGAAGAATCAAAGGTGGGTTTGGTAACCACCTTTGGAGTGTATCCCAAACCTCCTCTAGGGTTTGCCAGATATTGTTTTTTCAAGCAAACCGTGGAGTGAATCCCTGGAATAAACAAATCTTTTGAGCTTTTTGGGATTCCTCTTTGCATTTCAATGAAAGTTGTTGAATGCAAGATTCTAAGATAAGATTTTGAGCTAATAATTTTTCATTAGAAATGCTCAAATCCTTAACTTGATATAGAAGTGTCTCTCTCACTAGTGTCACCAATATGTAAATCATCATTATTATTTACAGAAGAAGATTCTAAAGCATGCACCCTACTTATAGAATTCTTTAATTTTGCTTTCAGTTTTGCACATGAGTCGATGCACTTACTTGCCAGGTTGGAGGCCATATTGAAACGATACTCAAGGTCATCATAGGGTAGCTTTGGCTCCTCCTTTTCTTCACCATCGTTTTTCTCCTCGCTAGAGCTTGATGAAGACTCTTACCCTGTTGCCATGAAGCACATGTGGGCTTGCTCCTTGTCTTCATCTTCTTCGTCACTTGATGAGTCCTCATCTGAGTCATCGAATGTGCCGAGAAGTCCCTTCTTTTGGTTCTTGAATTTGGACTTGCCTTTCTAATATTTCTTCCCTTTCCCTTTGTAGTAATCTTTGGAGGGCTTGAAAGGGCATTCGGTAGAGCGATGACCTTTACCACTGCAAGTGTAACAAGTAAGAATCTTGTTAGAATTGGAGGCAAACTTTGACAAAGATTTACCTTGCTTGCCTTTGAGGAATGCCTCATTGCTTGGCAAGCTCGATGAAATCATCATCGCTAGCATCATCTTCTCTATCATCTTCACTCGAAGCTTCTCGATGGAATTTCTTTCTCCATTCGATTGGCTCCTTCTTGACATGGAATGCAAGCCCCTTTTGCTTCTTCGGCTTCTCGGGCTTCGTTGGTTGGATCTCTTTCTTATGTTGAAGATTCACTTCATATTCCATGAGATTCCCAATGCACTTCTCAACAGTGTATTTGGACATGTCATTTGACTCTAAAATCACATTGGCCTTTGACTCCCATTGAGATGTAAGCGAGTCAAGGGTCTTCTCCACTCGATCCTCTTGGAAAATCACCTTTACAAGTCCTTCCAAGCGTTCACGAATTTTGTTGAACCTTGTGAACATCTCCGAGATGTTTTCACCTTCCTGCATCTTAAACAACTCATATTTAGATCTATATATGCATTGTTTAGAATTCTTTACCTTCAAAGTCCCTTCATGAGAAATCTCCAATGTATGCCAAATTTCGTTGGCCGTTTTGCAGAAAGAGATGTGGTTGAACTCATTTGAAGTGAGGGCGCAATGGAATGCATTCATAGCCCTCACATTGAATTTAATTAAGTCCTTCTCTGCTTTTGTCCTTGAAGCCATAGATGTAGTAGGATTCTCAAATGGTGACTTCGTGATGTCCTATAGGACTTGACTCTCCAAGTAGATCATCATCTTAATCTTCCAACTTGGTTAGTTGGTTCCGTTCAAGAGCGGGGGTCGAACGGTTGATAGACCTTCTTCATGAGACGCGGATATAGCGTTAAATACCATTGTTATTGTATGCTATTACCTTGCTCTGATACCAATTGTAATGATCGTCTTACCCTTGCAATACTAACAACAACACACTAGAGGGGGGTTGAAAAGTGTAATGGTAATAAATTGTGCAATTAAAATTTAACTTGCAAATGCTGAATAATAAACGCAAGATGAATTAATCAACATAATCAATCCAAACTTAAATACAAGATATTACCCTGGTTCCCCAAACTTGGGTACGCCCAGCCACACCAATAATCCCACAAAGAGAATTGAATACAATCACACGAAGAGATACCTCACACAGAGGATTTTGTCCTATAATAGAACCAAACCAACCCTACACAGGGGTCAAACTCACACACAGAGAATTACTAACTCCCATACATAGAATTAGGGTTAGTCTTACACTAGTACACCAAACTCCCACAAAGAAAGTAACCAACTCCTACAAATAGAGTATCTAATTCTCACAAAGAGAATTTGTGTTTCAATGAAAACACAAAGTAAAACAAATACTCTTACTTATGCCTTGATGATGAACTTACTCATTAATGAATGCAATGCATGGATTAGGATTTCCAACGGATGAGATTAGCTACAAAGCACTTGGATGATTTCCCTTGAGCTTGACTTCAATGCATGAAGAGGAATATGAGCTCTAAGAGGGAAATGAGAGAGTTTGAGAGTGGCTTAATGATTCTCAATTGATCTTCAATAGTTTCAAGAAAAATTCTAATGAACTCATCCCTCTCCTATATATAGGAAGCCAAAAGAAACCCTCAAACCCAAGCAAAAAGCCAAAATGAATAAATCTGCAACGGCTAGAATTTGGCAGTTTACGGCACAGACAGTCGACCGATGAACAACTGACAGTCGACTGGTCAACAGCTATAAAATTCCCAATGGCTATAATCTGAGCCAGGACAAGCGACTGTAGAAGACTACACAGGCTCATGTACAATGGACAGGTGCCTATAAATCCTTTAGCAGGCGACTGTCACTTGGGATGGAAACGGAGCTGGAAAATGCAACTTTAGCACTAGCGCCTTTAGACGATAGATAAGCATTTTACAGGCGACTGTAAATAGATAGGCGACTGTAAATACTTCATCAGTCGACTGACTTGCAAATTGAGATGAAGCCCAGAAAATGCAAGTTACGCACAGACGACTGTAGATCAATTCCCATGCGCTTGTTGGAAGACATGCGACTATAAAATGAACTTCAGTCGACTGAGGAGAAAACTCAAGTAGAATTCAATAAAAATTTGACTTGAGCTAGCATTCCAGTCGACTGGAGAAGGCTGGGCAAGCGCCTGGAATCACCCAGTTGCTTGTCGTGCCTTCATCAGTCGACTCTAAGAGAGCCAAAAACTCCAAATTGAGTTTAAAGCATGGTGAACATATTAGGATGGTTTCTATGATAATCACAAGGCTCACTAAGATAGAAAATACATATGCATGAATAAGTTAATCCATCTATCAAGGCATTACATTAATCCTAGACCCAAAAAGAGAAAATCAATAAATAAACTATTACATGGACTACATTACTTCCCTTAGAGTCTATGGCTTCAACCTTGATGCTCTCCATCACCTCCAAGCTTTAGCACCTCTCGAGTCCAAGCTTTGGCATTGTTACTCTTGATGTCCATCCTTGCACCAAGCTATTAGTCTCCAAATCATGCTATTCTTCATTTGATAAACATGAGACTAAAACAAGAGAGACATTAGCAACAACATAATGTTGTGATCATCATCAAAATAATATTGGTCTAAAACACCAATACCTAACACTTTCTGCCATATGACCTCACGTTTTGTTATCAATGATGTTTTATTTTGTAACATCGTTATCATCATAGATATATTTTCTGGAAATCTAAGTTTTTTTGGAAATGTGACATTATGTGAATGTTGATATTATTCTCCATATTTGTGATACATTGATGCATTGATGCTGCATTGATGTTGCATTGATGCACAGACCATAATTGTTGTTATATCACATTGATGCCTAAGCAAATTCTAATATGATGAAGTTTCATGATGTGAAGTCCAAAATGTGAAAGTTTCAGATTGGGTAGAATTGATAGTAAAACATGCAAATATTGAAGGAAATGTACTGCAATAATGCAAAAATTCTGTAAAAAATGAGCAGATTTGCCTGTTGTGGTGCTTGTTAAGCAAATTTGTTAGCTGAGAACAAAATTACTCAACGTGCACAACCGACAAAAGTTATGACATGTGTGCGCGTTGAGCAATGATGATAACGGAGGGAAACTCAACGTGCACAACCGAAAAAAGTTATACCAGGTGTGCGTGTTAAGCAATTTTGGTTATCATCATTGCTCAATGCACACACCGGGCATAACTTTTACCGGTTGTGCACGTTGAGCAATTTTGTTCTCTGTTATCATCATTGCTCAACGCGCGCAACGACCATAACTTTTATCAGTTGTGCACATTAAGCAATTTTGTTATCACATAACAATATTGCTCAACGTGCATAATGGACATAACTTTTGCTGGTTGTGCACGTTGAGCAATTTTGTTCTCCGTTATCAACATTGCACAACGCGCACAACGGCCATAACTTATGCTGGCTGTGCGCGTTGAGTAATTTTGTTAATCCCTTAACAACATTGCACAACGCGCACAACGGCCATAATTCTGTTCTCCCTTAACAACATTACCCAACACGCACAATGGCCATAACTTTTTAACTTGTGCCGATTGTGCACGTTGACTAATTTTGTTCCTACCTCAATTCATCTGTACATTCACAGGTAATTTTCTGTACATTCATGGGTACTTTTATGTACATTGACGGGCACATCCATTTCCCACCATCCATGTCCAATTCTACTATAAAAATATGCCCACGATCCACCATCTTCTCATAATAGATTTTATCCCTCACCTTCTCCCAATTTTTCGCCATCATTCCATGAAAAACTGGTGTGTGTAGGGAATGTAGTAAGAGGGTCTTCCATGGGCTTCCTTCTTGTAAGTATATCATCGGTGATCATATCCCAAATATAATGACCTGGTTGCCCTTGTGAATTAGGAATTTGGTTTAGATTTTGGGCAATCTCATTTAGGTAGGTAACGATAGGAGTGATGACGGAAGGTGAAGTCAATTAGCCTTGATTTGAAAGGTAGCTCTCCAATATCAACTCAATGCTAGACTTTGGTGGAGGGGGTGTTTGGGGATATGGATGGGAGTGGTCAAGATTGGGGTTGTAGTCATACGATTGTAGGTTATATTGGTAGGTAAAATATTGGCATTGTTTGGTCTCATGCCCCTGCATCCCACATGCTACGAAAATTGCTTCAACCTACAGAAAATCATCAGAAACTCCCATCTGAGCACAATGTGGCATAGAAGCATCAAAATTTGGCCACATTTTTCTCCAAGTGCACCGACCAAAGAAATAAGAAAATAAAGGGAGATGCGTCAATAATACAAGAGAATAACAAATATAAATGAGGTGGTAGGGGAAAAATTTTGTTTATTTATTTAATTTTCTATATGCACGTAGTCTAATGAACCTAGAGTTAAACTAATATCAATCAAGTGCAACCTCCCCGGCAACGGTGCCAAAAAAACTTGTTGTGCTAACTCAAGATCTCGATATTTGTAGCTGCAAGCACATGGCGTCGTCGTAGCGCTAACAGGTCGTTCACAGGGAGGTTGTGTATTTGATTATTAGTTAATCCTAAGTTGTGATTAGCTAAATGAGATGGATATGCAGAACAGAGAGACTAAAATAGAATGGAAAAGCTCAAGGGCTAGGTTTCACTCTAATATGGCTTGGGCACGGGAATGAGCTCGTTGTATAACTATCGAATCATCCTAGGGTGAGTTTGTGTAACGCGGAGGGAGTCTCCTACCCCCCACTTCTGTGATGTTATGATAGGATAACCCCTCATATTATCTCTTGCCCCCCACTTCCGTGATGCTATGACATGACTACCCCTTGTATGACCATATTTCCCAACCACTATTCAGCCACTTTCATGGTCGAAAACTCGGTCTATGCCATGAGGGCTCTTATTTCACCCCAACTTTAGTTGGCAAAGTAATTAGTATGGATCCACAAAGAGCTTAAATCCCCTAGAATAACCCCAACTTCTAATGATGATCAATCTAAGGAGATTAATGTATGTGGATAATAAACTTCCTAGTCATAACCGTAATGTGATGGTTCAATAGCCAAAACAACAAAATCAACCTATAATCAATCCATAAAAGGGATCCACCAAAGCTATAGATCAAAATCTACTCACAAAACATATATGGAATCACAGGGATAACACAAACAAACAACAAAAGATCATAAACAAACAGAAATTACAAAATAGAGAAGGAAAACTTATCTCCTCAAGGTTGCAATAAAAATCTTCAATTTACCAACGCACCGAAAGAAGTGGAAATACAAAAAACCCTAATCTAACATACTCCTACTCCTAAAACTAAGAAAAGAAAATGAAAAAGAGAAGAAAGTCGAGTCCAATGGTCGGCTCCATCTCAATTATGGCACTTCCCTCCTTAAATACACTCCAAAATCCTAATGGGTTTGTAGAAAATCCAACTCAAAACGACCGTGGGTCCTCGCTCATGCTGGGGCTCAAAATTGTGTTCAAAATATGGATCCAATGCGATCATTTGGCGAGGCCATGGGACCACATCGAATGTTGTCTACGAAGCCGTAAGCAGTCATCGTTTCTTCAGCCGTCTGACGCGGTCATATGTGTTGGATCTTGTGGATGGCAGACAACACCAGAAGGTATGGTTGAATAGTGTTATACACAAAGTAATAAAATTCTTCGTGAAATTTAAACCCTTCTTTTGTTGACTAGGTCTTAAATGATGGTTACCTCAATTTGTACTTATCAACGCAAATAATATTAAGCTTATGATGAAAATGAGTTACAACGGAAATAAATAACACAAGCAATAATCATGATAGAGAGAGAAAGAGAGAGAAAATAGATACACATCGTAGACATGGAAATTTATCATGGTTCCCCACCGTGGGTACGTCTAGTCCCCGACCTCTCTCAAGATTTAATCTGCAATATAAGCACCTACCTTCCCTCGTTAGGAATTTCCAACACACACCTAGTTACAACCTATTGGATAGTTCTTAAATTCAAAGCCAACTTTAGTCCCACATTGGATGGGAGAACTCACTTGGATGGGTTTATAAGAGACTTCCTTCATATGGGCTATTGGACTTGTATATGGGCTAGGAATAAGGGGAATATCGGAGGCGCATGAGCCCAAACCAGAACCGAGCCCAAATCGGGTTGGACCGAATGGAAAATGTGGGCAACAGATCCGGAAACCATTAGCGTGTGTGCGCTGGTGTCATGCCTGCGCAGGGGGTTCACGGGTGCATGTGCGGAGTGCCCGAGTTTTGCCTCGTGATTTTTTGCCCTTTTATTTTAAGAATTTCAAGGCCCATTACAGTTTTATTTTCCCCAGCAACCATATTCTCTTTATATAGCTGTTTAATGTCTCAACAGCCATATTTTCATTTAATCACAGTTTTAATTTCGCAACAGTCATATTCTGTATTAATGGCTGTATTAAAATTTTCTATTGATTACAGAATCCCAACAGTCATAATTTTGCTCTATATAAACTCAGCTTGTCAATAGTTCTTGCACTGCGAAAAATTTGTTCTTCCTCCTCAAAAATATTCGGCTCTGATGTTGCTGTTCGAACTCCAGTTCGCCTCTGCTTCCACACAAACAGCTTCTCCTATTCTGCAAATCCTCTGATGTTCCCCTTCTTCTTCCTGAGAGATTGAAGAACTGTTGCGACTTGATGTGTCCATATTTTCTCTTTTTTCATAGCATCATTCCATTGCATTTCATGCCATATTTGCATCCAAATCCCACATTTTCCTACGATACTACTATTCTAACACCATATTCGAGTTTCATAGAGTTTTGTGGATTTTCAGGGATTTTGGAGCGATTTGGGACTACTTTTGGATATGGACACATCCGGCATGCCCTTGAGCCCGTTGGTGAAGCTCTACAGGAGTTCACCGAGTTTTGGAAGTCATAGGAGGAATGAAAGAGAGTGCTAGGAGTGGAGGAGAAGCTGTCAGCAGCTTTACTGGATTTTTCCCAGGCGACTCGACCGAGCAGAGTAGCTGCTCGGTCGAGCTGAAACACGAGGTAGCTGATACATGTAGGCTGACACCCTGCTCGACCGAGCAGTATGGTGACTCGATCGAGCAACTTCCATTTTCGAGCATCCACCCATCAACATCCTGCCCGACCGAGCAGGGCTTATGCAACCGAGCAGTGCAGTGACTCGACCGAGCAAGGGTTACTGGGCCGAGCAGCCAGAATGACAATTTCTTTGAAGGAGCGATCCACTGACAGACTCGACCGAGCAAGAGGGCTACTCGACCGAGCAGCCCGATCCTTCCGACCGAGCAAGCTTCTGCTCGACCGAGTCGCTACTCGGTCGACGACAATGCGGGCATTTTTTGAATTTTTCGTGGGCCCGTCTAGATACACGCAGCTGGGAGTGAAGTGTGGATCTGGGCGACGGAATTAGGGGGATGATTTTTCTTTTTTTATTTTGAAAATACGTAGGAGGGAGAGAGGAGATGAGAGACGATTTTTGTATATCAAAACCGATTTCTTTTGGATATTGAATTATTTTTGGAGATAGATTACTTTCGATTGTTCTTGCATTTTGGGATCTGCGAAATTTCTGGGGATTGCTATTGGTTATTATTCTATCTCGTCTTCGGTAAGTAAGTTATTCATTTCTTGCTAGATCCAATTGCTAGAATGTCTTTCTTGATAAAAATTGTATTTTTATTCGTTAAAATCACCATGTGTGAGTAGTATCCCCTAGGGTTGATGGGTTAGCCCTAAGACTTTAGGAAGGAGATGTAGATCTGGATCTCTAGGTTGTATTGGGAATAAAGGGGGAGTGTTTCAGTTGATCCATCTGAATCCCTAGGATAACTCGTACTGAGATCATGCCCACGGTCGGTGGAATTGATGAGCTTAAGGAGTATACTTGGGATTTAAATAGGGAAATCAGTGGATCCAACTGAGGCTCATGACCATGCCTGGCTAGTGCCTTGAGGGGATCCACCGACAAACTATATCGCTACATTTACGGCTACTACCATTGCGTCAATGAGAGCCACCGAAATACCTTGAAATTCTAACCCACGAGAGTGGTATGAATTGAGAGACTAATCCCCTAAACCTAATGCAACGGAAGGATCCCCTTCCAACATTGATCTTCGACGGTCTTAGCGGTGACCCCTAAGACCCTAGTTTCTTTTATTAAGTCAACAATAACATCACAACCAATCTTTCCAACCCGACTGCTATCTCACTCTGAGATTTAAAGATAAGCTGAGACCCTAATACGCTGTCACTGTCCCTGTGGAATCCGATATCTTTTATACTATAATTTGACACCGTCCTCTTGTGGATAGAGCCCAGAGCTGACACCTAGGAGCCATACTATGCCTAGCATCTGTGACACCGCTCGGTGGAATTTAGGTGTAACCTCGGGGCGCGTCAAGTTTTTGACGCCGTTACCGGGGACGGTTATGGTGTACCTCAGTTTATTTTTAATTTGAAGAGTTTGCTAGCAAATCTTATCATTCCTTATCTCTCCACCTTCTTCATTCTTTTAATTATTACCTTGCTACTGACGGTATTTTTCTGAGCTGTCGTGTGCATGAACACTAGCTTTGGGGCATTTGATAAAGAATTATTATTCGACCCTGAAATCGAGAAAACGGCAAGGGATTTGAGGGCCTCGAATAGAAATCAAGCACCCTCTGATCAGATGGCAGACAATACCGTCGCTCCAACTCTCACCGGGTCCATCCGGGGACACATGAAGCCGAGCTTTGGAAATAATTCTTCCATCCTGAGACCGCAACTGGCGGTAGCTAGCTTCGAGTTAAAGACGGGGCTTATAAATCTAATGCAGCAGGACCCCTTCCATGGTCATCCTCACGAGAATCTAAATCACCACATCGACACTTTTCTGGCAAAGTGCGAACTTTTAAGGCTAAATGTGTGAGTGATGATGCCATCAAGCTAAGGCTTTTCCCCTTCACCTTGAGGGATAAAGCTTCATACTAGCTAGGGGCCCACCCGTCCAACCACTTTACTACATGGGAGCAGCTGGCGCTCGCCTTTGTAGACAAATTCTATCTACCCTAAAAGACTGTGCGGATCTGGGGGCTATCTCGAATTTTAAACAGCTTCTGCAAGAATCTCTTTACGAGGCCTGTGAAAGGTTTAAGGACCTTCAACATCAGTGCCCTCATCATGGGATCCAGTCCTGGGATTTGGTTCAGAGCTTTTATAATAGGCTGCAGCCAAGCACCAAGATGATAATTGATGCTGCTGTGCAAGACGCCCTGCTGGACAAATCGCCTGAGGAAGCCATCGATCTACTTGAGCATATGGCGGCAAATAATCAGCAGTGGAGCGAAGAGCGAACTATTGTCACTCGGACCCCCGAGGTAAAAGCTGTCAGCCACCTTGATTCTCACATCGAGACTTTGTGTAAACAGGTGGTTAGGATTGAACAACGGTTGGATTCCATCCCAACAACTAACATCACCTCTGCTTATCATCCTTCTGAGGAATATGGATAGCACAGTTATGTTCCCAGACATTATGATGGGACTGAATCATCTGAGTCAGTGCAGTATGTCCAGGGAGATGGGTGCAATCAGTGGCAACATCCAGCCGCTAGAAATCATCCCAGATTTTCTTACGGAAACCCAAGTGGAGGGCTGTAACCTCCACAGTTTCAGAGACCACCACCCCCTACTCAACAACAATGAGGGCAGCCGTCAAATCAATAGCAGAGCGGGTTTAGGCCAGCTGGGCCATATCGACCACCAGGCTACCAGTTCAATCGCCCGCCTCAGCAAGGTTATTCACCAGCGCCGCTACGTTCCAATTTGGAGAGCACTTTAGAGACGTTCATGAGGGGGCAAGTCAGGTTTAACCCAGACACATCCACTCAGTTCAAAAATATCAACACGTCGTTCGATGAGCTGAGGGGCTAGATGTCCCAACTACTCAAGAACCAAAGGAGGTTGCCTTCGCAACCAGAGCCAAATCCGAGGGCTCAAGCCAATGCCGTGGTTTTCGTTACCACTCATGGAGGACGGGCAACCGACCCTGTTATGGTGCCAGTCATGAACAAGGAACGAGTCATAACCGAGGATGCCACTATTGGAAGTGATGAAGAAGAGGCTACAGATGAGCCTACCATGAATGGAGAAAAGGCGGACTTACCTTCCACCATGCCTACCATCACACCAACTCCAAGGGATAGTGCAACAAGTTCTAGTGAGTCGCTCCCCAAAAATGCCACAAAGGACAAGGGAGCTCATCCCCCTCCGCTGTATCCGCAGAGGCTAGCTTTGGCCAAAATGGAGAAGAAATATTCAAAGTTCACAGAGCTTCTGAATGGCATACAGCTCAACATCCCATTCATGGATGCCATTATAGAAATTCCCATCTACGCGAAGTTCCAGAAGGACCTCATCACCGGGAAGCAGAAGCATGAGGAAATACAGCTTATGGAGGACTCTACCTCCATTATAAAGAACCATCTTCTGAGGAAGCTACCGGATTCGGGAAGCTTCACTGTTCCATGCTCTATATGAGGCATGCCTATCAGTCGTGCTTTGATCGACTTAGGAACGAGCATCAGCTTGATGCCGCTTTCTATATTTGAGAGACTGCAGACCAGAAGTGAATTGGAGCCAATAAACATGTCCATACAGCTAGCGGATCACTCGATCATATATCCGGTAAGCATCGCCAAGGATATTATTCTACAGATACCTCCTAGGTTGTGTCTGCCAGTAGATTTCGTCATAATGAATATGCCTGAGGGAGGGAGTTCCCAGCTTATACTTGCTCACCCCTTCATGGCGACGACCGGTATCTCGATAGACGTCTGTGAAGGGACTCTCTCATTGAATGTTGGCAATACTGAAGCTGAATTCAGGCTGCAGAAGCCTATGAGGGAGCATGCCCGAGGAGAAGGAGCTAGCTATCTGGAGCTCCTAGAAGATAATGCAATAGAGGAATATGCCGCTGAGGGGGTCATGAAGGACCCGATAAGAACAAGTGTTGATGACGACGGCGACCCCATTTACAACAAGGCGGTTGTCGCCTATCTTCGTGTGTTGGATGAGGAGCTCGCAGGTGATTCTATGCACCAGGAGAAGCCAGAGGCCATCAGTTACGCCGCCGAGAAAAAGCATGGAGTAGAAGGATGCCAAATACCGTCGCACGGTATCATTGGCAAGAACGATGCGCGAATATCATGCGTGCCGAACAACCATTGAAGAACTTGTGGGAGTCGAGCTCAAGACTCAAAACGAGCGCTTATTGGGAGGCAATCCAATCTTTTATATCTTGAGTTATCTTTTCCAATTTTTTGTTTTTACTTTATTTATTTAAGAAAACAAAATAAAAACGCTATCTATTTCTCTTTAAAATGGAAAATCATAAAAATCTGATGGGTTCTTCCTTTCTACAGGTTGAATATTAAGGGGCACACAAATCGATGTTTTAAATGGAAGATAGATGGAAGGAGAGCAGCTGATTTGAAGAGCAGACTAAAGGAGAAGAGTCACACAGGGGACACAGGTGACTCGACCGAGCAGCCTTTGCTCGGTCCGAGTAGATACTGACTCGACCGAGCAGCCATCTGCTCGGTTGAGTAGCGCAGGCACGTGAAAACAAGGAAGAAAGGCGTTCTGTCTGCACAGCCTGAGCAGCATCTGCTCGGTCGAGTAATCCCTTGCTCGACCGAGTAGACCAACTGCTCGATCGAGCTGAGAAATGTGCAGGGAAATATTGGAAAATCGTCGTTCTGTCTACATGGCCCGAGCATCCTCTGCTCAGTCCAAGTAGACATCGACTCGACCGAGCAGTCCTTACTCGGCCCGAGCAATAAGAGATGACTGGAATCAATAGCAGAATGCTCGACCGAGCAGACCCTGCTCGATCGAGTAGATGAGGGAGTATTCTACAACTCGTTTTCATATTTTTCTGACTCGACCGAGCAGCTACGCTACTCGATCGAGTCGCTCTATCCTATTTCTTGTGGGGGCCCACTTCCGAAAGAGTCGGGTTATTAAAACCCAACTGATGGAAATTGAATTCCACCCCGTAATTTTGATGATGAGCACACCAAAGCTTAGTGTACTAACTACACTACACTTTAAGTATGCAGATTTCGTGAAGCTCTACTTATACTCCAAGAAGCACGCATCAACGCTCCACGACAAAGACGAACATGGCTAAACTCAAGTGATGAAGTTCAAGCTCGAGAGAGAAGCTCACCTTCACTTCATCAAGTTGACCAAACTTCCGAAGACATGTTCAGAGTCTAGTGTGAGTGTGTCGTGTCTTTTAGGGTATTTGTTAAAGCCATATCAAATAGACAACACACACACACACACAAATGATTTCGAAAATAATTTTACTTATCTTCAAAATAGTTTTCAAGAGCTTTTCTAGTCACTTCATAATTTTCGTAGTGAAACTCCACGCACCCTGGAGCTAACTACTTATGTGACTAGACGAACAGCAGGAAAAACTCCTCTGGGAGTCGACTACCACTAGTAGGGAGTCGACTACCTGTCAGGGATCAAAATCGCCTAGATCCCTCTGGGAGTCGACTACCTATATGAGGGAGTCGACTACCAGCTGTAAATTTCAGACGTTTTGAAATTCAAATTTTGAAATCCTTTGAGAAATTTACTCCGAAATTTTTGGGACAAAAGTCAAACGAAACAAATCTCAGTTTTTCCCTATAAATAAAGCTGAAATATTTTGTAAAAAATTACAACATTGAAAATCAAATTTGTGAAAGCTCTCTTGAATTAAAGCTCTCTAATTTTCTCTCTAGCCAATTTTAATTTCGGTTTTGATCTTGCAATATTTTCTCATTCTTTTTGAAGATCATACCATTATTTTTTATTGGCTAAATTGTTTTTCAAAATCCTTACTATTATTCTCTCTAATTTTATTTGAAGGATTTTTGAAAAAGCTCTAGATCACAAAGAACTTATCTCGTATCTTTGTGTGATCTAGACTATCATTCTATTAAGCCACTACACAAATTGTATATCTTTTGATTGGCTATAGAATCGGGTGTATAAACCAATCTCTATCACTTATTGTAGAGTATTGGACAAATCTCTTATATTGTTGATTGTTGGAACACTAGACAAGTCTAGTTGTTGCCAGTTGGAAAGACCTCGGTTTGTGAGGCAAGGGTAAACCCTAGACAAGTCTAGGTGTTGTGATCGGAAATCCTGGTCAAGGCTAGGTCGTTGGAAATCCCAACGAGTGAAGTAAGGTACTTGTATTTGCCAATGCAGATAGTGGAAATCTCGTACCGGATTGGTCGGGGACTGGACGTACCCGGGTTGTGGGGAACCAGGATAAAAATCCTTTTGTTTGTGATTGCTGATCTGTGCTTGATTATCTTTACATTTATTTTTCTATCTTCTATCTACAGCAAAGATCATTTTATCTCTATTCGCAGAAATTCATACTTGTGATCTTATTTGTTCTTACATATTCTCTGGGAGTCGACTACTGCTAATAAGGAGTCGACTACCTGCTGTGAAATTTCTTTGTGCATTTTAAAAATTATATTGTTGATTAAGAACCAAGCGTAGATCACTCTACTTGGTTTCTTAGGAAACATTAGAAGGAATTTTTTTGTGTTAAACATCAACGACCGAAAAAGTTTATTATATACACAACACTATTCAACCCCCCCTTTAGTGTTGTTTGTCATCCACAGGATCCAACACTTTCCTTTAATCCATAAACTCTCTCAATTATTTAAAATTCTGTTGCCCGAGCACAATACCCTCTGCCCTACTTGACCCACTCTGTCATCGACGCCTTCCTTTCCTCCGCCCGCGCCGTCGGCCGCGCCTCCAGTCCAGTCAGCCTTCTCCCTCTCCCTCTCTCTCTCTACCCCTTTCCTTCTCTTTCCCCCTCATTTCCCATGTCCCCCCTTCCGAATCACCGACCAACTCCTCAGGCGCCACCCATGCCGGTGGCACCCCCCCCCCCCCCCACAAATCCCCCTTCCTCTTGAAACGCCCCCTATACTCCCCGCTGCCCGATCCCCTTCCCTATCGAAACATCCCACAGCCCCTCCAGCCCTAAAATCCGCTAGGGCATCGCCACATGCTCCATCGAGCACGAATGGTGCTCGACCGAGCACTCAACCCACTGCTCCCCATTGACACATCTCGACCGACCATATTTGGTGCTCGGTCAGGACATCCCAAACGACCCGATCTGCTCGATCGAGCAGTATTGTTGCTTGGTCGAGCAACACTCAGCACCTCAGCAACACTCAGCACCATATCTTCTCGACCGAGCAAGGCTTGTGCACGGTCGAGCAAATGCACACATCCCCTATTTTATTTTTTAACTCATCCTCTGACATCATATTTGTTTCTATTTCATGTACGTTTTTGCCTACGTCAGAGGGCACGTCCGATACTAGCTTGGGGGAGACCACCGTTTGGTAGCATTCTGGGATCACCTTGTCGGTATATTATTTACACTTTTTACTCTTTTACCGACACTCCAGCATTGCCTCTTGCACAATGCCACGCACTAGAGGGGCCCCAACACCTCCCTGTCGTGGGAAGAGGCCGGCCACTGGTGCCTCCTCTTCTCGACCTGCACGACACCCTTATCATGCCACTACCCACCTCCGAGGAGGAGCACATGGGCGATCCGTCATCCACGTCCGAATCTTCTCCCCCACGTCGCACACACACACCCGCCACTTCCGCACCTATCCCCACCACTGCACCTACCGTCCCTCCCGCACCTCCTGTTGTTCCCATTGCTCTGCCGCTATGTGTGCAGACTTTCAGCATCACCTTCCGTGACGATGCACACCGCGACCGCTTTGTCCGGATGCCGCAACGTCGTCTCGTTTCCACACTATTCATAGACGTCCCCACCCTCTGATCCCTTGGACTCCTGCAGGGAGTCCATTGGCTTTACCACACGATTGGCTTCGAGCGCATCTTAGTCGTCCATGCCCCCACCTATACTTGCCTCACTCTGGAGGCATTGTGTTCCATCACCCGCACCGAGGCGGGCGATAGCATTACTTTCTGTCTGATGGATCACGACTTCACGATACATATTCCATGATCCACGACCACTTCCACTTCCCAGCCCTCACTGACCCCTGAGCCGCCTTCTCCCCAGACTACGACCTTGCCACGTTCGATGCTTCAGCTTTCTGGCATCGCATTTCTGGTCTGGATCACTACCGCCTGAGCCGGGTGAAGGCATCATGTATTGTGCATCCTTGCCTTCGCTACATGTAAAGACACCTCGCCACCACCATCTTTTGTAGGCCAGAGGTTGGGACCATGTCCCTACCAGAGCTCTCACATCTTATGGGCATGACCCGACCTATGTGCTTCCACCCTGACGGTCCCCCCCCCCCCCACCCTTTTGTGCTTTCTGATGCAGCCCACTGGCTGTGTCATCGCCTTTTGTAGACCGCCACCACCCACTACTCCACTGATATCTGCTGCGGTAGATTCTTCACCATTTTTGCACGGATGTTAGGGATCGATCTTGATGATGACCTCGTGACCCCTCCTGGCCCCAACCGCTTGACTTTTGGTGTGCTTGAGCACATGCATATCATTAAGCCTTATGGAGCCCGTCACTGGACATACCTAGTTGGCACCTACCACACACCCCACCTCGTCCTTCCTGCCCCTCACCTCACCACCATATCACCTGTCCAGCAGAGCTGGATGATTGATAGGATCCATCCACTTCCAGCACTCCACGTACTCGAGCCCCCGGGAGCTCCTGTCAAGGCCGTCGCCGATGACCGGGTGCCCCGCTTCTCCGAGTACGAGGAGCATGACCTGGCAGCCATTGTGGCTGCCCTTTCCAGCTCTGCCTGCACACCCACCGTCCCTAGTAGGCACTTCTTATTCCACCTCTGTCTCTACCACCTCCACCACTGTTGAGACCTCAGGGACTGTCACCACCTTTTCCCCCGCCACCCTTGCCTCTGTCGTCTCTGTACCCGTGCCTGAGGGCACTGATATTCTGTCTGCTCCCGAGCCTACCGCTCTAGACTTTTCGGAGCATGAGCCAACCGTCACCCTTCCACCTCTTAGGGACATACTAGCATTCCTGCCTATCTCCATCGGATCCCTTTCACCTACCACTGGCTCCACTTCCTCACACGCAGCGGTTGTACTCACAGAGAGCATCTCGATTTCTGTCCTCACTTCTGTGTCGATGACTGATCTACAGTCCACAGCTTCCACTGCTGAGATCCCCTCGAGTTCACCCTCTCCGACCTTTCAGCCTAGGCACCGTGGATTATCTCCACGGGGCCATTTTACGAGAGTGGTGTCTCACGGTTCTCGCCCTCCCCTTGACTCCCGTACCACTGACGCTCGTCTGACGGCGTTGGAGGACGTGACTTCTTGCCTTCGGTAGGATTTTGACTCCTTCATCTGCTCGACAGCCACACATTGTGAGAGAGTCGAGGCAGACCTGGCCTCTATCATAGACCTACTGAGGACACGGGGCCCACCTCCCGTGATCCTAGATCATGCCCCCCGCCCAGGTCACCCCCAGCCTCGACCGTTGCACCACTCAGTGCTCCACATTCTCAGGCTTCTGCAGGGCCTACTACTTTCACACCTGAGTCGGTCATCACAGTCGAGTCCACTACTGCTATTGTCTTATTTTCACCTGTTGTCGTGCCTGGTCCACAACAAAGGTACACATCACCGCCTCCAGAGGGTGGTTCCCTTGCTTGATGCTTCCCCTACCCACTTTTATTATATTGTGCCCTTCTGTCTCTTCGGTGCCCTGATCTTACACAGCTTAGGGGAGGACCCGCCATGCATCATATGCATCATTTTTTCATCATTGCATCATATCACGTTTTATTTCTTCTGCACAGTTTTATTTTCTATTCCTTTTCTATCCCCTGACCCACCGATCCTTTCTAGCATCATCTCCTATATACTAGTGTTTTTCAGCAGTGAGGACACTGCTGGGTTTAGCTTGGGGGATGAGCGTTATCGCTTTATTTTTCATTTTCTTTTATATTTTCTTTCTTTATTCACCTTTTTATTTTACTTTTCCGCCCATTTTCCACCTTTTTATTTTTTTCTCAGTCAGCATCACGTTTTTTTTTTCTCTTTTTGCCATGCATGCATCCCTTTTCTCATTCTCTTGTTTTCTCTGCCCTTTTCTTATTTTGCTAAGGCTGTTCTGCATGATGATTCTCCTCTTAGCCTTCTTTAGCTACTCACGGTGCTTATTATTTGATGACATGATATTTAGGATAGTTTCAATTTTACTATCTATATGCTTGCATATTCTTTTGCCGATCTCTCTAATTTAATGCCTGATATGAATTGAAATTGAATGTATGAAATAGTATCTAGTATGTGCTTTGTTGGGTAATGCACCTAGGTACACGCATCATTAGAACACTTGGAGCAGATGTTTGCTATCTCATTCACTTCTGTTTGCATGCTTGATATTATTGTGATTATTACTGCGTGCTTTTAAGTATTCATCAAGATGAATGAAAATATCCATGCTAGCTATGAGTTTAGTTAGAGTATTATCCTATTGAATCGTTGTGCACCTTTGATGAGTGAACCGAGTGATTTATTATTTCCCTTCTCCACAAATCTTTATGATTCTCTACATATTAGTTGGTTTCATCCACTACAGCTACCTTTACCACATCTTACTTCCCAAAAATCCCAAAAGAAAACGATAGCTTCTAAATAAATAAATAAATAAATAAAGAAAAAAATGTGAAAATGAAAAAAAAGAAAAGAAAAAGAGAAAAGAAATAAATAAAATTATTTTATATCATTTTATTAGAAGCTACTACAAATACTTGGAAGAGACAAAAACCATCATATCCTATTCCTAGATGCAACGCCTCGAGCTAAGCTTGGGGGGATGAACCAATTGATCATATGAGTGAGTATGACATTAGAGTGGAGATGGTGCACAATGGGGAGATTCGATAATGCTTGAACTTTACAAAATATTTTATTTTTTGGAGATTTTTCATGATTCGAAGTGAATATTTAAATAGCATGATTCCTTCCATTCTTTATTGCATGTTGGTTTGATTTCTTTATGCTCCACTTGTTTCTATTGATTGAAAAGTGCATTGCTAACTCTTTTTTATACTAGACTCCATAGATTGCATGAGATTGATATGAGTTAATGGCATGATGTCAGAAGATCCCTGTTTTTGTCTTTATTGAATGCTAGCCATATGATTAGTAAAACATGAAAACACCATTAGCATGTGTTTTTACTATTCGAAGCATCGTGATATACTGCTGAGGCTTGAGATCTGACTGAACACTTTAGCACCACCCTCCATCCTCGAAGCATCGTGATATACTGCTGAGGCTTGAGATCTGACTGAACACTTTAGCACCCCCCCCCCCTCCATCCTTATTCTCTTTTATTTCCTTTTTGTTTATCGCCAAGCATACCTAGTATTCGTCTTCCTCGAGGATGAGTAAGAGGTAAGCTTAGGGGATTTTGATGTGTCTATATTTTCTATCTTTTCATAGCATCATTCCATTGCACTTCACGCCTTATTCGCATCCAAATCCCACATTTTCCTATGATACTGCTATTCTAACGCCATATTCGAGTTTCGTGAGTTTTGTGGATTTTCAGGGAATTTGGAACGATTCGGGACTACTTTTGGATATGGACGCATCTGGCATGCCCTTGAGCCTGTCGGCGAAGCTCTACAGGAGTTTGCCGAGTTTTGAAAGCCATAGGAGGAGTGGAGAAGAGTGTCAGGAGTGGAGGAGAAGCTGTCAGCAGCTTTACTGGATTTTTCCGAGGCGACTCGACTGAGCAGAGCAGCTACTCGATCGAGCTGAAACACGAGGCAGCTGATACATGTAGGCTGACACCCTGCTCGACTGAGCAGTATGGTGACTCGGTCGAGCAACTTCCATTTTCGAGCATCCACCCATCAACATCCTGCCCGACCGAGCAGGGCTTATGCGACCGAGCAGTGCAGTGACTCGACCGAGCAAGGGTTACTCGGGCCGAGCAGCCAGAATGACATTTTCTTTGAAGGAGCGATCCACTGACAGACTCGACCGAGCAAGAGGGCTGCTCGACCGAGCAGCCCGATCCTTCCGACCGAGCAAGCTTCTGCTCGACCGAGTCGCTACTCGGTCGACGACAATGCGGGCATTATTCGAATTTTCGTGGGCCCGTCTGGATGCGCACAGCTGGGAGTGAAGTGTGGATCTGGACGACGGAATTAGGGGATGATTTTTCTTTTGTTATTTTGAAAATACGTTGGAGGGAGAGAGAGAGGAGATGAGAGACGATTTTTGTAGATCAAAACCGATTTCTTTTGGATATTGAATTATTTTTGGAGATAGATTACTTTCGATTGTTCTTGCATTTTGGGATCTGCGAAATTTCTTGGGATTGCTATTGGTTATTATTCTCTCTCGTCTTCGGTAAGTAAGTTATTCATTTCTTGCTAGATCCAATTGCTACAATGTCTTCCTTGATAAAAATTGTATTTTTATTCTTAAAATCACCATGAGTGAGTAGTCTCCCATAGGGTTGATGGGTTAGCCCTAAGACTTTAGGAAGGAGATGTAGATCTGGATCTCTAGGTTGTATTGGGAATAAAGGGAGAGTGTTTCGGTCGATCCATCCGAATCCCTAGGATAACTCGTACTGAGATCATGCCCACGGTCGGTGGAATTGATGAGCTTAAGGAGTATCCTTGGGATTTAAATAGGGAAATCAGTGGATCCAACTGAGGCTCGTGACCATGCCTGGCTCATGCCTTGAGGGGATCCACCGACGAACTTTATCGTTACATTGACGACTACCGCCATTGCATCAATGAGAGCCACCGAAATACCTTGAAATTCTAACACACGAGAGTGGTATGAATTGAGAGACTAATCCCCTAAACCTAATGCAACGGAAGGATCCCCTTCCAACATCGATCTCCAACGGTATTAGCGGTGACCCCTAAGACCCTAGTTTCTTTTATTATCAAGTCAACAACAACATCACAACTGATCTTTCTAACCCTACTGCTATCTCACTCTAAGATTTAAAGATAAGCTGAGACCCTAATACGTTGTCACTGTCCCTGTGGGATCCGACATCTTTTATACTATAATTTGACACCGTCTGCTTACGAATAGAGCCCAGAGCTGTCACCTAGGAGCTATACTACGCCTAGCGACTGTGACACTGCTAGGTAGATTTTAGGTGTAACCTCAGGGTGCGTCACTGCTCGCTTGAGCCTTGTATTGTGAGTGCACACTTGCAAGGCCGTTGTCGTTGAATCTTGGAGGGTAGCCGCTGGACCTGACTTGCATCGAGTTCTCACTCTGAGGGGCGGAAATATACTCTTAAGGACAATGCTTAGCACGCCTCGACTTAACGATAAGTCCATTCTTTCTCTTTTTTAATAGCACCATCCTCTTAACCTCTGCAATTTTTCCAGCAATCTTAAGAGTAGATTTTGGATGTTGCTATTGTGGCTGCTAAACATCTGCCTGATCTCTCCAAAATCGAACTGTTTTCTGGTTCTTTCTGTTGGATCCTGTGGATGGCAAACAACACTAAAGGGGGGTTGAATAGTGTTGTGCAAGTATAAAACTTTTTTTCGTTCTAATTGATTAGCACAATTCAAAACCTTCTAATATTGCCTAAGAAACCAAGTAGAGTGATCTACGCTTGGTTCTTAATCAACTTAAGTAATCGTAAAAACAAATCAGAGCGAAAACTCTTCTGGTAGTCGACTCCCTATGAACAGTAGTCGACTCCCAGAGGGATATTATGCACAGCTCAGTTAAAAAAAGAGGTTGATGCGATTACAAATAATATCAATATAATATCTATATTCACAACGGATAATAGAGAGTTGCAACAACCAGCAAATAATAATATGAGTGCAAAGATAAACAGATGCAGAAAGAATCAAACGCAAATACAAGGATTTTTAACCTGGTTCCCCACAACCCTGGGTACGTCCAGTCCCCGGCCAATCCGGTACGATATTTCCACTATTGCCTTAGCAATACAAATACCTAGCCTTAACTAGGATTTTCCAACCACCTAGACTTGTCTAGGATTTTCACCCTTGCCTCACAACCCGAGGACTTTACCTTGCCTCACAATTCGAGGACTTATCATAAACACCTTGCCTACAACAAGGATTTTCAACGACCTAGAATTGTCTAAGATTTTCACAACTCTTATCACAAAGGGACTACAAGAAATAAGATCAGATCCAATACACCACAATGAATTAGCAGAGATTGGTTTTTACACCCAATAATTCTATAGCCAAGATTAAATTTGCAATTGTGCTTAACGTGGCTAAAAGAATTTAAATCATTTGTAGATAACTGAAAGAATATGAATTTATTCAATGTGATCTAGAATCTAGATGTGTTCTTAGATCACACAAAGAATATAAAATTATTCAATGTGATCTAGAATCTAAATGTTTCAAAAATCCTTTGAGAATATGAAAAATTAAAGAGAATGATTTTGAAAACCAATTTGCAATAAAAAATAATAATAATGATCTTAAAAATAATTATAAAAGAATATAAGCAATAAGATCAGAAATTGAAAACCCGTTTTGGCTATGAAGAACTTGGATAACGATGAGAACGATGAGATCTTTTAAGAGAATAATAATTTTACTCAAGAATGAATTGGTGAGGAAAATGTTCTCATAGTGTCTCTATTTATAGAGCCAAAAGAGAATTCAAAAAGATTCAAATCAAGTTTGACTTCAGTCCAAAAATCAAGTAATGAATAAATGAGAGAGTGAATCAAAGAATTCTGGTCGCACAGCTGGTAGTCGACTCCCTAACTTTGGTAGTCGACTCCCAGAGTGTTTCTGAGAAAATCTGCTACAACTGATAGTCGACTCCCTAACTTTGGTAGCCAACTACCAGAGTATCTTTTCAGGGAGAAGGCATAAATCAGGGTAGTGAACTACTGGGTGTTTGTAGTTGACTACAAGTTGAAATTTAGCTTCTATGAAAAGTATGCTCTCAAATTAGTTTAAAAACATTTTAGAAAATCATTTTGTGTGTGTGCATATTCTTTCTTGGCTTTGACATAATTCTAAGAAAATGAAAAACAACTCACACACTAGACTCTATGAAGAACTTGAAGTCATAGTTGAGCTTGAGCTAGTTGCATAGGCTTCACTTGAGTTTGAGCTCCTCTTTAGCTTGAGCTTGATCACATTGTTTGAGCTTCATCTTCGAGCTCCTCTTGTGCTAAAGCTTTAGAATGTATACGTGGATGTGAGCTCAATACATCTTTATTTTCTATGTGTGTAGTTATAATTCTTCTTCTCGGAGTATGTTTCGAGCTTCAATTAGCTTATTTCACAACCTACACACTTAAGTAGTATGATTAGTAATTTAACAATATTTGGTGTGATCATCATCAAAACAAACCACTTGGGATGGGACTAGATTCCCATCACTCTCCCCCTTTTTGATGATGACACCCAAATGAAAAACCTATGAATAATATGATTATAAAAACAATGAGTAAGTATACTTACTCCCCTTGCTTAGATGTGGTTATTATTCATTCATGTTTTTGCTTGCTTGTTGTCACTTTTTCTCCCCCTTATCATTACAAAAAAATATAATCGCACATAAACCAAGTGAAGGAAAAAAATTTCATAGGCTCCCCCTTAAAGTTTGCACCATTGCAGTTGGGTCTCCCCCTTAATTCATGCATGTAACTTGAGATTAATTTTGGAGCTCTTCTACTAATCCCTTGTAGTTTTGGTACCTGAAAATCAAACAGATAATTTTGGTACCCTTTCTTTGTGGGTCCGTGGGATTAGTCAAACATAATAATATAATAATCAACCAAGAGGGAACCAAACTCATTTGGGTTGAGATTTCCCATAAGTAAATCTATAATCTCGACAAAAATGAACAATGTTCATAAAACTAGAAATATAATTGTCTTTCATTTGGACGGTTCCAATTTTGGGAATCCAAACTTTGACATATCCATTTTCAGTTTTAGGAACTCTAGCTTGATGATGAGAATTTCTAGCATTTTGATTGGTCATATTATAACCTAAGCCATGCTTGCTAGATTGGGGTCTTTGTGATCTAATCAAGATATCTAATTTTTCTTTACCTTTATTGAACCTAGCAACATTATTAACCAAGTCCTCATGTTTTGCCTTAATGGCGGTCATGTTCTTTTCTAAGTCTCTAAACCTATTTCCTATGTCTTTGAGTTCTACACTGAGCAACCTATTCTTTTCAATTAAATCCTTATTGTTGCTAATCAATTTTAGGTTCCTTCTCTAATCTTTTCTAGCTCTTGATTAGTAGGATTAGAACCACAAGATTTATGCATCTTTTTGAGAGTTAGAAGCTCTTTGAGTTGGACATCATATAATGCATAAATTTTATGGAATTCCTCCTCATAATCAATTTCATCATCATCGCTACTATCGCTATCACTAGAGTTATGGTAGGAATTTACCTTGGGGGCTTCCCGTGCCATGAAGCACATGTAGTTCCGCTCGTTCCTTTTGCTTGCTTTTCCTTCATTTTCGGATGATGATGAGCTATCAGAATCCTCTTCATCATCGCTTCTATCCCAAGCCCCAAAAGCTGTTCTATTTGTCCTTTTGCCTTTGTATGACTTTGTTCTCTTATCTCTGATTTTCTTTAGAGGACACTCATTCTTCATGTGGCCTTGCTTATTACATTCATAACAAATAACATCATTAGTGGAATTGAACTTACGGTTGTAGGACTTACGTGCTTTTAGGATTTTCTTGTATCCTTTGGAGATGAGTGCCATTTTTTTCTTCATCTCATCTTTGACTTCATTATCGGACTCTTCCGTATCCGATGTTGCTTTGAATGCAAGGTTCTTCTTCTTTTCACTGTGTTCCTTGGTCTTTCGCTCTTGCAGTTGGAGTTCATATGCCATTAGATTTCTGATGAGCTCCTCCAAGGTTAGCTTTCAAGTGTCGTTGCCTTCTTCAATGGCCGAAGCTTTGGATTGCCATTCGAGAGTGAGGGATCTAAGGATCTTGCTACGTGATCCTCTTGTGTGTACTTCTTTCCCAATCCCGCAAGTGTGTTGACGATCTCCGTAAATCTCGTGTACATCTTTTATGTTCTCGTCTTTCTCCATCATAAATTTTTCATACCTACCAGCATAAAGAGAAGATTTTGAAGATTTAACTTTTTGGTTACCTTCATGTGTTACCTCAAGGAGTTTCCATATTTGGTGTGTGGAGGTAGCCATGGAGATGCGGTTATACTCCGTTGTGGCAAGGCCGTAATATAGTGTGGACACCGCCTTGGCATTTAGAGACACTTTGTCCTTCTCCGTCTTAGTCCACTTTTCTTCCTCAAGAGTTGGTTCTTCATAAGGATTCTCCGTTATCTTCCATAGATCATAGGAGATAGAGAGAAGGTACATTCGCATCCGATTCTTCCAAGATCCATAATTTCATCCATTGAGAAGTGGTGGTCTCGTGGAAGATTGTCCTTCGGGAAAATGATTGGTTGACGCCATCTATAACCTCGCTCTGATACCAAGTGATGGATCCTGTGGATGGCAAACAACACTAGAAGTGGATTGAATAGTGTTGTGCAAGTATAAAAATTTTTCGTTCTAATTGATTGGCACAATTCAAAACCTTCTAATGTTGCCTAAGAAACCAAGTAGAGTGATCTACGCTTGGTTCTTAATCAACTTAAGTAATCGCAAAAACAAATCAGAGAGAAAACTCTTCTGGTAGTTGACTCCCCATGAACAGTAGTCGACTCCCAGAGTGATATTATGCACAGCTCAGTTAAAAAAAGAGGTAGATACGATTACAAATAATATCTATATAATATCTATATTCACAACGGATAACAGAGAGTTAATCTTTGCAAAAACCAGCAAATAATAATATGAGTGCAAAGATAAACAGACATAGAAAGAATCAAACGTAAACACAAGGATTTTTATCCTGGTTCCCCACAACCCTGGATATGTCCAGTCCCCGACCAATCCTGTACGAGATTTCCACTATTGCCTTAGCAATACAAATACCTAGCCTTAACTAGGATTTTCCAATCACCTAGACTTGTCTAGGATTTTCACCCTTGCCTCACAACCCGAGGACTTTACCTTGCCTCACAACCCGAGGACTTATCACAAACACCTTGCCTACAACAAGGATTTTCAACCACCTAGAATTTTCTAGGATTTTCACAACCCTTATTACAAAGGGACTACAAGAAATAAGATCAGATCCAAGACACCACAATAAATTAGTGGAGATTGGTTTTTACACCCAATAATTCTATAGCCAAGATTAAATTTGCAATTGTGCTTAACGTGGCTAAAAGAATTTAAATCATTTGTAGATCACTAAAAGAATATGAATTTATTCAATGTGATCTAGAATCTAGATGTGTTCTTAGATCACATAAAGAATATGAAATTATTCAATGTGATCTAGAATCTAGATGTTTCAAAAATCCTTTGAGAATATGAAAAATTAAAGAGAAGTGTTTTGAAAACCAATTTGCAATACCCAAATAATAATAACGATCTTAAAAAGAATTATAAAAGAATATAAGCAATAAGATCAGAAATTGAAAAACCGTTTTGGCTATGAAGAATTTTGAGAGCGATGAGAACGATGAGATCTTTTGAGAGAATAATAATTTTGCTCAAGAATGAATTGGTGTGGAAAATGTTCTCATAGGGTCTCTATTTATAGAGCTAAAGGAGAATTCAAAAAGATTCAAATCAAGTTTGACTTCAGTCCAGAAATCAAGCAATGAATAAATGAGAGAGTGAATCAAGGGATTCTGGTCGCACAGCTGGTAATCGACTCCCTAACTTTGGTAGTCGACTCCCAGAGTGTTTCTGAGAAAATCTGCTACAACTGGTAGTCGACTCCCTAACTTTGGTAGCCGACTACCAGAGTATCTTTACAGGGAGAAGGCATAAATTAGGGTAGTGAACTACTGGGTGTTTGTAGTTGACTACAAGTTGAAACTTAGCTTATATGAAAAGTATGCTCTCAAATAAGTTTTAAAACAAGTTTAAAAACATTTTAGAAAATCATTTTTTGTGTGTGCATATTCTTTCGTGGATTTGACATAATCCTAAGAAAATGAAAAACAACTCACACGCTAGACTCTATGAAGAACTTGAAGCCATGGTTGAGCTTGAGCTAGTTGCATAGGCTTCGCTTGAGTTTGAGCTCCTCTTTAGCTTGAGCTTGAGCACATTCTTTGAGCTTCATCTTTGAGCTCCTCTTGTGCTAAAGCTTTAGAATGTAAACGTGGATGTGAGCTCAGTACATCTTCATTTTCTATGTATGTAGTTATAATTCTTCTTCTCGGAGTATGTTTCGAGCTTCAATGAGCTTATTTCACAATCTACACACTTAAGTAGTATGATTAGTAATTTAACAACATTTGGTGTGATCATCATCAAAACAAACCAATTGGGGTGGGACTAGATTCCCATCACTTTCTTTAAGCGTTGGCAAGAAAAAGTGTTTAGCACTCTAGATGTCACTCGCTTTGCTTTCGCACTCACTGAACCAAAACCTACAGAAGAGAAAGACATACCTTCCTGGGACCGCGCTAACATAATCTGTAAACATACCATCCTTCATACCCTTTCTAATGAACTTTTTGATGTACTGTCCTACTAAAATTGCTTCTGAAATTTGGACTAGCCTCACCAAAAAATACATCCTAGAAGATGCAGGTACCCAAAAGTTGGCTATCGGCAATTTCCTTCATTTTTCTATGTCCGAAGATAAGTCTGTTTCCACCCAAATCCATGACTTCCATGTTCTTATTGATGATCTTAAAAATGAAAACATAACTCTCCCTGATCCTTTTGTTTCTGGCTCGCTTATTGAAAAACTTTCTGAATCTTGGAAAGACTATAAAAACAGCCTTAAACACAAACGAAAACAAATGGCCCTTGAGGATGTAATCATCCATATTAGGATTGAGGAAAAGAATAGGGAAAGAGAGAAAACCAATTCTGTTATAGAACTTGTCTCCAAAGCCAATCTAGTTTATAGCAACTTTTCCTTTCCTCCTTTACATCCTAAGAAACATTTCAAGAAGTTTAGACCCAACCACAAACAAAATCAAATATTTCAAAAGGGCCAAAACCACACTGCTTTCAAGAAGAAAGGAGACTGTTTTATTTGCAAAAAGCCTGGACACTATGCAGCTCAATGTCGCTTCCGAAAAGACGCTCCTAAACCAAGTGCAAACTTGGTAGAGGGAGATATTATTGCTGCAGTGATCTCTGAGGTTAACATGGTTGCACATGCTAAGGATTGGGTGATTGACTCTGGGGCAACTCGGCATATCTGTGCTGATAAAGGAGCTTTTACCTCCTATGTTCCTATCAGTTCTGGTGAGAAAAATGTGTACATATGGATTCAAGACCCTCACCCATAATCGGGAAAGGGAAGGTTCTTCTCAAATTAACCTCAGAAAAAAACCCTTTCTCTTAGTGAAGTGCTCCATGTTCCAGATATCCGTTGGAATCTGGTTTCTATCTCTCTTCTGGGAAAAGTGAGGGTTAAGGTTACTTTTGAGCCTGATAAAATTGTAATGACCAAGAATGGTCAGTTTGTGGAAAAAGGTTATTATAACCAAGGTCTTTTCATTCTGAATATACTTGATGTCATGAATAATAATGCATCCTCTTCTTATGCTTACTTGATTGACTCATTTGATACTTGGCACTCAGACTAGGTCATGTGAATTATTTTTACATTAAGAAAATAAAAGAAATTGGTTTGCTGAATGCTTCTTCTTCCTCTAATGACAAATGTGGAGTGTGTGTAGAATCAAAAGCTATTAAGAAATATTGTAAATCTGTACATAGAGAAAGTGAATTGCTTGCATTAATTCATAGTGATCTTGGTGATTTGAAAAGCAATATAACTAGAGGTGGTAAGAAATTTTATATTACTTTTGTAGATGACTTCTCTAGATATACTGAAGTATATTTGCTTAGATCTAAAGATCAAGCTTTTGATATATTTTTGAAGTATAAGACTAAAGTAGAAAATCAATTTAATAAGAAAATAAAAAGGGTTAGATCAGATAGAGGAGGGGAGTTTACATCTTTTAATGTGTATTGTGAAGAACATGGGATTATTCATAAAACTACACCTCCTTATTCTCCTGAATCTAATGGCATAGTAGAAAGAAAAAATAGAACTTTAAAAGAGATGATGAGTGCATTGCTAATTAGTTCGGGTGCACCTCTTCACCTATGGTGAGAAGCTATTCTCTCTGCTTGTCATATTCAGAATAGAATTCCCTATAAGAAATTAGGTAAGACTCCTTATGAACTTTGGGTGGGTCACTCTCCAAACCTTATTTACCTCAAAGTGTGGGGGTGCCTAGCTAAAGTTCTTTTACCAGAACCCAAGAAAAGAAAATTAGGTCCTAAAACCTTTGATTGCATGTTTATTGGATATGCTCATAATAGTGCTTCATATAAATTCCTAGTGATTAGAAGTGAGCAAAATATCATGGAACCTAACACTATTGTTGAAACCAAGAATGCTAATTTTTTGAGCACATATTCCTAATGAAAATGGATACTGTTAGGTTAACCTCTGCACCTCACTCTTCACACCCTTCTGATGCACCATCACATGATAATGATGATGAGATAGAAGTAAGGAGGAGTAAAAGAGTTAGGAGAGAGACTAATTTAGGTGATGGCTTTTTCACTTTTCTTATTGATAATGATCCTCTTACATACAATGAGGCCATCACATCTCCTGATGCCACTTTTTGGAAAGAAGCAATCAATAGTGAATTAGAATCCATTATGTCAAATCACACTTGGGAACTTGTTGCCTTGCCCCAAGAGCTAAAACTATTGGCTGCAAGTGGATATTTAAAAGGAATCTAAAACCTGATGGTTCTATTGACAAGTTCAAAGCTAGATTAGTTGCTAAAGGCTTCAACCAAAAGAAAGAAATTGATTATTTTGATACATTTTCCCCTGTCACTAGGATAGCTTCTATTCGTGTCTTGGTTGCTTTAGCATCTATACATAGTCTTATTATCCATCAAATGGATGTAAAGACTGCCTTTTTGAATGGAGATCTGGAAGAAGAGATTTATATGGAACAACCTGAAGGTTGTATCACTCCTGGAAATGAACACAAAGTATGCAAACTTGTTAAATCTCTTTATGGTTTAAAACAAGCACCAAAACAATGGCACGATAAATTTAATTATGTTTTGCTATCAAATGGTTATCATATTAATGATGCTAATAAATGTATTTACACAAAGTTTGATAATGATGTTGGTGTTATTATTTACTTATATGTTGATGACATGCTTATTCTCGACACCAACCTAGAGGTAGTAAATGCAATAAAGTATTTCTTGTCTTCTAAGTTTGATATGAAAGACATGGGTGAAGCTAATGTGATCTTAGGTATTAAATTAACTAAGACACCTAATGGTATTATGCTTTCACAAGAACATTATATTAGTAAGATGCATGAAAAATTTGGATATCATGATCAAAAACTTGTAGCTACTCCATATGATGCTAGTTTACATTTAGCTAAAAAACTTGGTGAATCTGTTTCACAAATTAAATATGCTCAAATCATTGGTAGCTTGATGTATTTGATGAATAGTACTCGCCCTGATATTGCATATGCTATTAGTAGATTGAGTCATTACACTCAAAATCCTAATAGTGATCATTGGAATGCATTGTCAAGAGTTATGAGATACTTGAAAGGAACTCTTGTATTTGGATTATTTTTGGGTAAATGACTGGAAAATATCCTAACGTTTCAGCGTTTCTCACAAAAATACCTTATCGTTCATTTTGAGACACATTGGTCCCAAACGTTTGGCAATGTATCCTTTTTGAGTTTGCCGTCAGAAAATCTTTTCAAAATACCCTAACGTTTCAGCATTTCTCACAAAAATAACCTAACGTTTAAGTGTTTCTCACAAAAATACCCTAACGTTTCAGCATTTCTCACAAAACTACCCTAACGATAGGGTATTTTTGTGAGAAACGCTGAAATGTTAGGGTATTTTTGTGAGAAACGCTGAAACGTTAGGGTATTTTGAAAATATTTTCTGATGGCAAACTCAAAAACGTTGTCAATTTTTGCCAAACGTTTGGGACCAATGTGTCCCAAAATGAACGGTAAGGTATTTTTGTGAGAAACACTGAAACGTTAAGGTATTTTCCAGTCATTAACCCATTATTTTTTAGTGGCGATCCATTAGTTTTAGAAGGTTTTACTGATGCAAACTGGATCTCTGATTCAGATGAGCTTAAATCCACAAGTGGTTATGTTTTTACACATGGTGGAGGTGTTGTGTCCTGGATATCATCCAAGCAAGCTTGTATTGCTCGGTCTACCATGGAATCCGAGTTTATTGCCTTGGAGAAGGCATGTAGTGAAGCCAAATGGCTTAAGAACCTTCTTAGTGATCTTCCCATTTGTGAAAAACCGGTTCCGTCTGTGTCTATCCATTGTGATAGTCAAGCTGTAATTGCAAAAGCCAAAAATAAAGTTTTTAATGGGAAGAGTAGGCATATACGCTTAAGGCACTCTATTATGAGGCAGCTGTTGGCGTGAACAAAAGATTGCACGTGCTAACTCCCAAGTGTAGGAGGTCGCCAAGTAGTAAATATCCTAGTGCGCCTAGGGTCGAACACTGGGACAACTTGTTTACAATCAACAATGATCACAATTAGCTTAAGCGGTGTGAGAAATACCACCCTTTGGGGTGGGGATTGGTTGAGTGAATTTTTAGAGCACACTACCTTTAAGCATGCAAACAACGAAATATGTAGGATAGCAAACAAAGATGAGAAATGTGAGTGTTCATGGTTTCATGGTATAGTAGGGCTTATAAATTCATTTCAAATCACTACGATCCCTCATCCGACTAAGGAGAGAGAGATCGGATAATGTGGCATTTCATCGAACACGTTGGGGGCGAAAAATAGTGAATGAAACATATGAGAAAATCAACAATGAGCACAAAAGAGAGGGTCCACTAGGATGAGCCTCTCTTTGGATTTCCCACTAGGGTTTCAAAAAAACAACACTATCTCAATGTTTTCATCCACAAAGAAGAGGTTAAAATCAAGCTAGAAATGAAACATATAGGCCCAACATACACCCTTCCACCATAAACACACACAAGAAAATTAGCCACACATGATGAACAAAACACTAAACTTGATTTCAAAATTCAACATCCAAATGTTTTTACAAGTAACAAAATTCACCAAGAAAAATGAGAAATAAAATATAAATCACAAGAGAACCCCCTTTTTATCTTCTCCTTTGATCTTCTCTCTTGATCTTTACTCCTTCTCCAAGATTTTCCAAGCCCTAGAAATATCTCCTTGAAAAAGAATACCCCAAGGCGAGCCCTAAAAAAACTGCTCCAAAAAAACTAACTCCCCCAAGCCAAAACACTTCAGCCTTAGAAGAAAACAGAACACAATTTCGTTACAGGCCCAAGCTCCTTTTCCTGTTTTTCATCTGCCCAAGGAAATCGGGCCTCAAAATAATACTGTGCAAAAGTGGGGGGCGGGATTAAATTTTCCCGGGGGTGGGCCCGCCCCCCAGCGCCTCAGCTGTGAGGCGATCGCCTCATCTCATCGGAGGGGGGTGGGCCCCCCTCCCGCATCTCGTTTTCCCCCGCTCGAGAGAGCGGGGGCTGCCTCCGTTTCCCGCTTGGCGGGCCGGCCAGGCGGGCCGGCCAGGCGGGCCGGCCCGCTGAGCATTTGATTTTTTTTTAAAGTTAGCAGCGGCCCGCTCAGAAGCGGGTCGCGGGCCTCTGGGCCCAATAAGGCTTTTTCCTTTTAGTATTTCACAGAAATTCCCAGAAAATCCATTTTAGCTCCAATAATTCACCAAAAATAGCCCCAAGCACCAGAAAATTCTGGAAAAATTCCAGAAAATCTGGAAAATTTCCAGGAGTACCTGAAAAATAAGAGGAGCTAAAATTAGTCCATAGAAATCGTATTTTATGTATAAAAATAGATTAGGCGTTAATAATCCACAATTTCACTAAAACGTATGTATCAACGCCAAAATTAATACGAAATAAACATAAAATACCCAGAAATGGGGGGAAATAAGCAATTTTTACCCCGAATCACACCCCCCCAACTAGCTATTTGCTAGTCCCTAGCAAATCAAGCGATACATCCGGATTAAAATGGAAACGTGCATCAAACTCACAAAATTCTCATGGCATATTCCAAAAGTTATTTCCAAGTGATCTCAAAGTCAATATAACCAATGTATGAAAGTACATAACGAATGACACACTCTTCTATCCAATTCAAAGAAAAGTGAGGCAATAAGCCCGTATCACATGTGTCGGGGTATCACGATGTCAAAAAAAATGCTAATCTTCAAGGAAATGCCAATACAAAAGAAATTTTTCTCTAAGTTGTGGGGGAATGAGATTTGCAAAATTCATGTTGGTTATTCACTCAATTATTCATACTTTTTTTACTTTCTTTTTTTTATATTTTTGTGCACTCCCCTAAATCTTCTCTTTCGTGTCCTCCCCAATGTTTCGTGGGGCACCGACTACTTGACAAGACTAGAAGAACGATGCACCTTTTCTTTTCTATTAATATTTTTTTTTTTTTTTTATTTGCATACACGCGATAACGCAATATAGGCAAAAAGGTGAAATGATTTCTAAATCTCGTTTTTGGCGTCCTCCCCAATGTTTCGTGGGGCACCGGCTACTAAACTTGATTAGAAAGGCAATTCACTTATATTACTCTCATTCGCATTCACGAATTAGCAATTCATCCACCCACTCCTAAGAGGAAAACAATGCATAACAAATTGGCCATCTCCTATCCAATCAAAACTACATCGTTCATCCCAACATGAAATTTCTTACACCACACTTTTCCCAAATTGATTCAAATAGAGCATCACGACATATGAAATAGTCTCATTCATGGTATATTAGCATTTGAAATCAACTTGGAAAAGAAATTAAAGCACGCCAATCAAATATCTATGAGTTGATACCAAAATAGGATTTAAATCCAAATGTATGCATGTAAGGGATCAAGCACAAAGCTAGCAAAAGAGCAAGGATAGTCGATGTTAAGCTCACAAGATATTGGAGATGACAAAAAGGGTTGTCTCAAAAAAAAAATTTTAAAACAAAACAACTAACTAAACATCCAAAACATTCTAAAACAACCTACAACCCTCCCCCCAACTAAATATATGCATTGTCCTCAATGGATGAAAGGGCAGTAGAAGCAAAAGTTGGAACAAACACACCTATTTAGTCGCCGCCCGAAGGCGGGTCCGCAAGCTCCTCGGTGTTTCGCTCCTTAGCCCACGAATCAAAATAAGGCTTCAAACGTTGTCCATTGACCTTGAACTCGCTCCCATTTTTTTTGTTCACCAAGGTTACCGCTCCATGATTGTAGACATGTTTTACCACGAACGGCCCGGACCATCTAGATCTCAACTTTCCCGGAAAGAGATGGAGCCGGGAGTTGTATAATAGCACGCTTTGGCCCGGAAAAAATTCCCTCTTCAAAATCATTTTGTCATGCTCAAATTTCATGTGCTCCTTGGCTAATTTGGCATTGTCATATGCATCCCGCTGCAACTCCTCCAATTCACAAATCTGCAATTTACGAAAATTATTGGATGAGTCACAAATGGAATTAAATTGTTTAATTGCCCACAATGATTTGTGCTCTAACTCCACGGGCAAATGGCAATGTTTTTCATAAACAATCCTATACGGCGACATTCCTAAAATTGTTTTGTATGCGGTCCGATATGCCCAAAGTGTTTCCGGCAATCGGACACTCCAATCCTTGCGTGTAGGATTGATTCACCGTTTTTTGTAGGATGTTTTTGATTTCTTTGTTAGCCAATTCCGCTTCGCCATTGGTTTGGGGGTGGTAAGGTGTGGAAATTTTGTGTGTGACCCCAAACCTCTTCATCAAGTTAGAGAATGGTTTATTGCAAAAATGAGAGCCACCATCGCTAATAATAGCTTTGGGAACTCCAAAATGTGCAAAAATATTTTCTTTGAGAAAGTTTAGCATGGTAGCACCCTCATTGTTCCTACATGCAATGGCCTCCACCCATTTGGATACATAATCAACGGCCACCAAGATATATGTGTACCCAAATGAAATGGGGAATGGCCCCATAAAATCTATGCCCCAACAATCAAAAATTTCAATTTCTAAGATCGGTTTCAAGGGCATCATGTTTCTTTTTGTTATTCCCCCTAACTTTTGACATGGCACGCAAGATTTACAATATGTGTATGTGTCCTTAAACATGGTGGGCCAATAAAATCCACATTGTAAAATTTTGGCCACCGTTTTATGGGCGGAAAAGTGTCCCCCACATGCACCACAATGACAAAAATGTAATACACTAGCAAACTCGTGATTTGGCATACACTTCCTAACAATTTGGTCGGAACAATATTTATACAAGTATGGATCATCGAAAAAGAATGATTTTACCTCATGTTTAAATCTCCTTATGTCCCGAATCGACCAAAAGTGAGGAACCTTACCGGAAACCAAGTAGTTTGCAATATCGGCGTACCACGGCAAGGAAGACACGGCAAAAAGTTGCTCATCCGGAAATGCATCATGAATTGGTGCGGTGGCGGGCTCGTTCCCAAAAGTAAGCCGTGACAAATGATCCGCCACCAAGTTTTCCACGCCCTTCTTATCCTTGATCACGATGTGGAATTCCTGCAAAAGTAAGATCCATCTAATAAGCCTTGGTTTAGCGTCTTTCTTTGAAAGCAAATATTTTAGGGCCGCATGATCCGTAAAAATGAGAATATGTGACCCTAAGATGTAACTCCTAAATTTCTCCAAAGCAAACACTACGGCGAGCAATTCTTTCTCCGTTGTTGTGTAGTTCTTTTGGGCTTCATTGAGAGTTTTGCTCGCGTAATAAATCACACATGGTACTTTCTCCCTCTTTTGACCAAGCACCGCTCCCACGGCAAAATCACTTGCATCACACATAATCTCGAATGGGAGGCTCCAATCCAGCACCTGCAAAATGGGAGAAGTAGTCAATGCGCATTTCAATAATTCAAATGAAGATTGACACTCACGTGTCCAAATAAATTCTGCATCAAGAGTTAGCAAATGGCAAAGGGGTCGGGAGATGGCACTAAAGTCCTTGATAAAACGACGATAGAACCCTGCATGCCCAAGAAAAGATCGCACATCCCTCACGGTTTTTGGAGCCGGTAGCTTTTCAATTATCTCAACTTTGGCTCGGTCTACTTCCATTCCTTGCTTTGAGACTTTATGGCCAAGAACCATCCCCTCCGTAGCCATGAAGTGGCATTTCTCCCAATTTAGGAGGAGGTTCTTCTCAATGCGTCTACTCAAAACCAAAGAAAGGTTAGACAAACAACTTTCAAATGAAAATCCAAAAACCGAAAAGTCATCCATAAAAATCTCCACAATTTCAACCATATCACTAAAAATACTTAAAACGCATCGTTGAAATGTGGCGGGTGCATTACACAACCCGAAGGGCATCCTACGAAAGGCAAATGTGCCGAAGGGACAAGTGAAAGTGGTTTTCTCTTGGTCCTCCGGGGTAATTTCTATTTGATAATAGCCCGAATACCCGTCCAAAAAGCAATAAAATTCATGGCCCGCAACCCTTTCTACAATTTGGTCAAGGAATGGCAAAGGAAAATGGTCCTTGCGGGTCATGACATTAAGTTTCTGGTAATCTACACACATACGCCAACCGGTGGTGGTTCGCGTAGGAATCAATTCATCATTCTTGTCCCTAATGACGGTGATTCTGGACTTTTTGGGCACGATTTGGATGGGACTCACCCACCTACTATCCGAAATCGGGTAGATGATACCCGCATCCAACAATTTTAGAAGTTCATTTTTTACAACCTCCTTCAACGTCGGGTTAAGCCGACGTTGCAACTCTCTCGAGGGTTTTGAATCCTCTTCCAAATAAATGTGATGTGAGCACACTAAAGGGCTAATTCCCGTGATATCCGCTAGTGTCCAACCTATAGCCTTCTTGTGTGTTCTCAAGACATCCAACAAATCGTGTTCTTGCTTAGGTGTGAGGTTAGAATTTATTACCACCGGGAATGTCTCGCCCTCTCCAAGGTATGCATACTTCAAATATTCCGGAAGTGGCTTTAGATCCAATTTGGGATGCTCCGAAGATGATGGCATTTGAGGTGGGGAGTCTGTAGGCAATGTCTCGAATCTCGGAACCCATTTGGTGCTTGGTCCCGCATGTGTCTCCTGCACAAGAAAAGATTCATCAATATGCTCACAAAAAGAGTCATGAAAATCTAAAGCATTATCAAATTCGGAACCAAAATGATCTTCAACACATGAGTCTATAGGTTCCGAAGCCAAAAAGTCAACCATGTTAACTTCATCGTATTCCCCTTATTGGGGTGGCAATTTGCATGCATTGAAAATATTATGTTCAAGAGTCATGTTGCCAAAAGAAATTTTTAATTGGCCACTCCTACAATTTATCAAGGCGTTGCAAGTGGCCAAAAATGGTCTTCCTAGGATTATCGGGGTGGGATTCCCCGATGTGGGTCCTTGAATGTCAAGGACAATGAAGTCAACGGGGTAATAAAATTTGTCCACTTGGACAAGCACATCTTCCACACAACCCCGTGGAATCTTCACACTCCTATCCGCTAGTTGTAAAACAACCGGCGTGCTTTTTAATTCACCCAATCCTAGTTGAAGAAAGACCGGGTAAGGCAATATGTTAACACTCGACCCCAAATCCAAAAGTGCTTGACCTATCCTCTTTGTGCCTATGGTGCATTCAATTGTAGGGTATCCTGGGTCTCTACATTTTTGGGGAGTGTTGTGTTGCACAATGGAGCTCACTTGCTCCGTTAAGAAAGCCTTTTTCTTCACATTCAAATTCCTCTTTACCGTACACAAATCTTTAAGAAACTTAGCATATGTTGGAAATTGATTAATAGCATCAAGTAAAGGGATATTAATTTGACATCGTTGAAAAATCTCCCTGATTTCCGCTTGATACTTGTCCTTGGATGGCGGGGCGAGCCTTTGAGGGAAAGGTACCGGAGTGGAATAAGGCGCGGGCTCCTTGGATGGATTCTTCATTGTTGGGCCTTCACCTTGCTCCTCCTCTAGCACCAAGTCCGGTATTTGTTCCTTCTCTCCCACTTCCTCCACTTGTGGATCTTTAGGTGGCTCCACATTTTCAAAAATTTTACCACTTCTCAATGTTGTCACCGCTTGGCATTGCTTCATTGAACCCCCTGATGACGAAGAAGAGTTCATATTGGGGTTGTGCAATGGTTGGGAAGCTTCCCCTTCTCTAGACTTGCGGTCAACTTCGCCAAGTGCTCCGCCATTTGTTGATTTTGAGTTTGTTGGAGTTGTTGGAATTGTTGGAATTGTTGGCTCTGAGCTTGTTGCACTTGGATGAGTTGTTGTAAAGTCTCATTCATGGAGTTCATTTGGGTCTCACTCCCTTCCTCTCTCTTTCTTTGGAAACCGCCTCCTTGGTAATTGTTGTTGAAAGGAGTAGCCTTGTACGGTTGATGAGTTTGTTGTGGTGGCCCTTGATGTTGCGGTTGTTGAGGCCTCCAACTCAAGTTGGGATGATTCTTCCAACTTTGATTATATGTGTTGGAGTTGAAGTTTTGTCCAAACACTTGATTTGCCTCCGCATTAGGCTCTCTCAAAACCTCCTTCAATGTGGGGATGGTGGGGCAATTTGACGTATCGTGCCCCGTAGTCTCGCAAATTGCGCAACTTTTCTCCATGGCTACACTCTTCACCGCCCTCAACTCCATGGCTTGGATCTTCTTTTGCATAGATTCTAACCGGGCTTCCATAGCATCATCGGTCTTCAAAGTGTGTAAGCCCCCATGAGTTGGTTGTGATGAAGAGGAGTCGCCTCTATCAAACTCCGTAGTTGTGTCCCATGTTTGTGCATTCTCCGCCACCATCTCCAAATAATCCCACGCTTCATCCGGTTCCTTATCAAAAAACTCCCAGTTGCACATTGTTTCCAAAAATTTCTTTGATGTCGGTAAGAGTCCTTCGTAGAAGAACCCGATGACACGGCATTTCTCGAATCCGTGGTGAGGACATGAGAGTAGAAGGTCCTTTAGCCTTTCCCAAGTTTGGTAGAATGTCTCATTGTTGCGTTGGGCAAAGCTCATGATTTGCTTCTTCAATCCATGTGTCATGTGCAAAGGAAAAAATTTCTTTAGAAACTCGGCTTGAAATTGCAACCATGAAGTAATTGAGCGTGATGGTAAAGCATTAAGCCAATTCTTGGCTTTATCCTTGAGTGAAAATGGAAATAATTTCAAGTATATCGTGTCGGCGCTCGTTTTCCCATCAAAACATGTGGAACATACATCTTCAAACTCCTTTATGTGAAGATACGGGTTTTCCCTCTCCAACCCATGGAAAGTGGGTAAGAGTTGAATTACCCCGGGTTTAAAATTAAAGGAGTTCGCATCCGTAGGTAACACAAAGCATGAAGCCGAACTAGACCTGGTGGGTCTCAAAAGATCCCTCAAAGACCTAGGGAAATCGGCTTGAGAATTAGTGTCATGGTTACTAGTGTTATCATTGTTCATGTTTTCTTCCTCCATGACGTGTGTGCGCGTTAGTCTATGTGTTCGAGGTGTTCGAAGCCACATAAACTAACCAAGCAAGCGATGGTATGTAAAACAAAAACAAACAAAGAGAAATTTATATACGATTATGTACGAAAAGATGATATAGTCACAAAGCAAAGCTAAAAGTAATGTAATTGTTGATGGTAAAACCGTTGTCCCCGACAACGACGCCAAAAACTTGGCGTGAAAAAAAGATTGCACGTGCTAACTCCCAAGTGTAGGAGGTCGCCAAGTAGTAAATATCCTAGTGCGCCTAGGGTCGAACACTGGGACAACTTGTTTACAATCAACAATGGTCACAATTAGCTTAAGCGGTGTGAGAAATACCACCCTTTGGGGTGGGGATTGGTTGAGTGAATTTTTAGAACACACTACCTTTAAGCATGCAAACAACGAAATATGTAGGATAGCAAACAAAGATGAGAAATGTGAGTGTCCATGGTTTCATGGTGTAGTAGGGCTTATAAATTCATTTCAAGACACTACGATCCCTCATCCGACTAAGGAGAGAGAGATCGGATAATGTGGCATTTCATCGAACACGTTGGGGGCGAAAAATAGTGAATGAAACATATGAGAAAATCAACAATGAGCACAAAAGAGAGGGTCCACTAGGATGAGCCTCTCTTTGGATTTCCCACTAGGGTTCCAAAAAAACAACACTATCTCAATGTTTTCATCCACAAAGAAGAGGTTAAAATCAAGCTAGAAATGAAACATATAGGCCCAACATACACCCTTCCACCATAAACACACACAAGAAAATTAGCCACTCATGATGAACAAAACACTAAACTTGATTTCAAAATTCAACATCCAAATGTTTTTACAAGTAACAAAATTCACCAAGAAAAATGAGAAATAAAAGATAAAGCACAAGAGAACCCCCTTTTTATCTTCTCCTTTAATCTTCTCTCTTGATCTTTACTCCTTCTCCAAGATTTTCCAAGCCCTAGAAATTTCTCCTTGAAAAAGAATCCCCCAAGGCGAGCCCTAAAAAAACTGCTCCAAAAAAAACTAACTCCCCCAAGCCAAAACACTTCAGCCTTAGAAGAAAACAGAACACAATTTCGTTACAGGCCCAAGCTCCTTTTCCTGTTTTTCATCTGCCCAAGGAAATCGGGCCTCAAAATAATACTGTGCAAAAGTGGGGGGCGGGATTAAATTTTCCCGGGGGTGGGCCCGCCCCCCAGCGCCTCAGCTGTGAAGCGCTCGCCTCATCTCATCGGAGGGGGGGGGTGGGCCCCCTCCCGCATCTCGTTTTCCCCCGCTCGAGAGAGCGGGGGCTGCCTCCGTTTCCCGCTTAGCGGGCCGGCCCGCTGAGCATTTGATTTTTTTTAAGTTAGCAACGGCCCGCTCAGAAGCGGGCCGTGGGCCTCTGGGCCCAATAAGGCTTTTTCCTTTTAGTATTTCACAGAAATTCCCAGAAAATCCATTTTAGCTCCAATAATTCACCAAAAATAGCCCCAAGCACCAGAAAATTCTGGAAAAATTCCAGAAAATCTAGAAAATTTCCAGGAGTACCTGAAAAATAAGAGGAGCTAAAATTAGTCCATAGAAATCGTATTTTATGTATAAAAATAGATTAGGTGTTAATAATCCACAATTTCACTAAAACGTACGTATCAACGCCAAAATTAATACGAAATAAACATAAAATACCCAGAAATGGGGGGGAAATAAGCAATTTTTACCCCGAATCAGCTGCTAGATCATGAGATAGTATCACTTGATTATGTGAGGTCAGAGATGAATTTTGCAGATCCTCTGACAAAACCACTAAATAGGAAGTTAGTGGAAAAGTACATCGAGGGGAATGGGACTTATACCTAAAACGTAGGTAAAAGTGATGGTAACCCAACATATGTGATTGATGATATCATGAAGTAGGTTCATATGGGTGACAACAAGTCACTTGTTGATCGTGAGGAGCACTATCATTTGTTCATGTCCCTTTCCTATGGTGTAGATAGTGCTATCGACGATGAGAGAGGATGAGCATATGGCTCTTAATGGAAACCATAGCCCTTGTTGGGTGGTATGCATAATCGTCGAACACACTTGATGGGTCCACCTATATTGGTGTGGAAGTGGGGCCGCTTCCTATGCGAATTTGGGTACATTCGCTAGAGCACTGATGAAAATCCAGGTATGGAGCATCGCCGAAACGTGCCAACCCGTAAGAGCAAGCAACTATTATTGATGATTCAATATGGGTCGTGAATCAATGTTTTACAATAAAGGAGATTGATTCATAGAAACTATATGTTTCACCAACTTCTTGTAGAACACACTTTCATTCCCTAAGTAATGGTTCATAGACCGAAAGTCACCATTGCTAATGTATTGAATTGTCGTATTCGATCTCACATCACTTTATTTCTTCTTCCTCATCTTGGATTCTTATATCCTTACCTTTGAATTTTGAAATATTGGAGGATTGTTGGATATTTCTTAAATTCAAAGCCAACTTTAGTCCCACATTGGATGGGAGAACTCACTTGGATGGGTTTATAAGAGACTTCTTTCATATGTGCTATTGGACTTGTATATGGGCAAGGAATAAGGAGAATCTCGCGTGTGCATGAGCCCAAATCGGAGCCGAACCCAAATTGGGTTGGGCCGAATGGAAAATGTGGGCGAGGGATCCGGAAACCCTTAGCGTGTGTGTGTTGGTGTCACGCCTATGCAGGGGGGGTTCACGGGTGCGCGCGCAGAGTGCCCGAGTTTTGCCTCGTGATTTTTTGCCATTTTGTTTTAAGAATTTCAAGGCCCCTTATGGTTTTATTTTTCCCAATAGCCATATTCTCTTTATAGCGCTGTTTAATGTCTCAACAGCCATATTTTCATTTAATCACAGTTTTAATTTCGCAACAGTCATATTCTGCTTTAATGGCGTATTAAAATTTTCTATTGATTACGGAATCCCAACAGTCATAATTTTGCTCTATATAAACTCAGCCTGTTAATAGTTCTTGTACTGCAAAAAATTAGTTCTTCCTCCTCAAAAATATTCGGCTCTGCTGTTGATGTTCGAACTCCAGTTCGCCTCTGCTTCCACACGAACAGCTTCTCCTGTTCTGCAAATCCTCTGCTGCTCCCTTCTTCTTCCTGGGAGATTGAAGAACTGTTGCTGCTCGCTTGAGCCTTATATTGTGAGTGCACACTTACAAGGCCGTTGCCATTGAATCCTGGAGGGTAGCTGCTGGACCCGACTTGCATCGAGTTCTCACTTTGAGGGGGCGGAAATCTACTCTTAAGGATAGCGCCTAGCATGCCTCGGCTTACCGATAAGTCCATTCTTTCTCTGTTTTTAATAGCACCATCCTCTTAACCTCTGCAATTTTCCCAACACAACAAACTATAGTTTTCCACAATACCTTTCCCTACACATGGGAAATACTAACATCAAGTCTTCTCCAAAGCCATTACAATGATCTAAAAATAAGTACAAGATTTCCTAAAAGCCAATAATATATGAGTGTATAAGTGGCTTAAGAAAATCGAGAAAATCCTTGATCAAATAATTGTTATGAATTAAGCCCAATTTTATCAAATGATTTATCTTGAAAATTGATCTTCCAAAATGAGCACTTGGACTTTAGAGATCAAAGATCAAGTTTTAATCTTTGAAAAGAATATAACTTTAAAACACAAAGATTAAAAGAAACTTGTATTTTAAATCTCAATAGAAAATAAAAGCTTTAAGCTTGGAGATCAAAAACAAGTATTTCAAAGGCTAAAAATAATCTGAAAAACAATTGAGAAGATTGAGTATAAGAAACTTAAAACAATAGCCTTATTTAAAAATCTAAAGAACTTTTGAGAGCTTAAGCACTATGAGCAAAGAGAGACCTTTTATTTTGGTCTGAAAATTGTTATATGAAAACCTCTAAAATCTCTGTTATTTATGGAGTAAAAAATAGCTAAAAATATGCTCAAAAACCTCCGCCAACGACTAGTTAACAGCTAGCACCAATCAAGCGAAATTGCCAAATCTGTCAAAGGTTGACCCATCTGGAGAATAGTCGGTTATATCACCCAGATAGTCGGCTATTTCCAAGGATAGTCAACTATTATTTTGACATATAGTTGTAGAAAAAATCCTGACTGACAATAGTCGGTATCTAACCAGGATAGTCGGCTATTATTGGATACATGAGTTTTTATACTTAAAAAAACTTGAAAAATGTTGTAAACTTAGCGGCTACGAAACCCCGTAGCCCTGTATTTATAGAAGTAGGGTTACATAATGGGTGGATACCCAATAACGGGTTGGGCCTCCAAAAGCCCATTTATAACACTTCCCATTATCCATCCAATGTTGTAAGCCGTAATGAACGCTTCAGGGTTCATAGAGCTTATCTGATCATGGGTCTATGGATACTTCTGGATCCTAAGTTTAAGAGTTCTTGCCTTGTTAAAACCTTTGCCATGGAAAACCCAGTGGGAAAAACCAGTGGCTAAGGGAAAAGAGTACAAGTCTCTATAACTTCCCCTGATCGATGGATATCACTAGAGGTGGATGCTTCTGGATCCTAAGTTAGGGATAGCTGCCTTGTTAAAACCTTTAGCTATGAAAAACCCAATGGGAAAAACCAATAGCCAAGGAAAAAGAGTACAGTTTCCGTAACTTCCCCAGATTAGTGGAAGTATTTAGGGGGTGGATACTTCTGGATCTAGAGTCAATGAGGTTGCCTCGTTAAAACCTTTAGCTATGGAAAACCCAGTGGGAAAAACCAATAGCCAAGGGAAAAGAGTACAACACTACATTTGACTCCCCCTGATCTGTACAAGCTGCAGGCTTACAGATCTCCTAGGCAACTATACATCAATCTCTTACAGTGTTCCGATAATAAGTACAAAGTACAAGGCATCGCTCACTTATACAAGACATCGATCATCTATACAAGTATCGCTCATCTATGGCAGCTACTGAATCTGAGGGAGCTCTTCTGAAGAGGAGTGGTCTGCAGACTCGGTAGGTAGCACCATGTCTCTGACCCAGTCGTCACTGTGTCTACGAGGTACTGCAGGACCTGGCTGTGCGTACTTATGATTTGCTTCTTGGATTGATGAGCCTCTCGGGATGGTGGGATTGATGTTGCCTTAGAAGCATGCTTTGCTTGTCTCCAGGAGTTGGTCGCTTCTTTGTTGCAGTCATCGCGATGATCTGTAACCTGTATCTGCAAATACATTTAACATGTTGGATGATCCTTGACCCTTGGAGGTAGCGCAGAAGCTACATATCTCTGGTCCAGTAGTGCGCTGAAGGCGCTGCACTGTATCTGGTTAAAGGGTTTACTGCCAGATAAAGGAGTGTACAAAAGACATTTGAGTAAGGCACTTCAGGACCTAGGATATCCTTCCCATCTTCCAGCGAATGGAAGGGGTCTTAATGTGCATCCATACAACCAGTAGGTGTATTAGTGGATTTCAATTATCCATATTTCTTCATCGACTGGATGATAATTTCATCTTCTGGATGATTATTCATCTGCTGGATGATTATTCATCTTCTGGATGATTATTCATCTTCAGGATGATAATTTCATCTTCGGGATGATTATTCATCTTCGGGATGATGGTTTCATCGGGATGATGGTTTCATCTTTGGGATGATGATTTCATCTTCGGGATGATTATTCATATTCGGGATGATGGTTTCATCTTCGGGATGATTATTCATCTTTGGGATGATGGTTTCATCTTCGGGATGATTATTCATCTTCGGGATGATGGTTTCATCTTCGGGATGATTATTCATCTTCGGGATGATGGTTTCATCTTCGGGATGATGGTTTCATTTTTGGGATGATTATTCATCTTCGAGATGATAATTCATAAGGGTATGTTGTCACATCATCCATAGCAACATAGCCTAAAATTATCTTTGCCAATCGCATGGGTTTCGCAATCATGACCAGGGAGCCTGATGCATCAGTTTAATTAATTTTGTAAGTGAGTTAATCTCATCTTACATGGTTACTTCCTGGTTTCTGCGAAATAAACCTCTAAGCTATAGTGTTTTGCTTATAGCATACGATTTTATTTATTTATACAATACTCGGTAACCCACAGGTTTGATATCTTTTGATATCAGGACTTCAGGTCCAAACACTTCACATTTTATAAGTGAGTCCAGCTCAACTTATTATTGCCTCGTTCCACATAATCTGGCCAAATTTCTGTGTTTGCTTCAGGAAACGGAGATTGGGAACGATATCAATGGCAAAATGGAATGTGAGTAATCGTCGACAAGTGTGTTTTATCCAAATACATCTCCGTGTACGTACATTATTCAATTTATTCCAGATTTATCTCTTCTGAAGGTTCTGGAAAGGGAGAGGATATGGAGATGACCTCAATTTCCTGTGGTGGTATTGTTTTAGGGTCTCGTGGTATGTCCTCTCATCCATTGAGGATATCCACTTCTGCTACTGGTGGATTGCATCCATTATAGTTGGTATGTCAATCCTAGCTGGATTTTTAGTAACAGGGATGTGTGAATTTGACAATATTTATATTGTCAGTAGCTATGTCTGATAACTGTTTAACAGTTTCATAAGTGTGGATCTTCAGGATCTCATCACTATTCATGATAATCAGATCATAGGTATTAATGTTCTAAATGGTCAAATTGAGCTTCAGGCTCATGGATGATTATAGTATTTTTGTTAAACCTAATACTGGGGAATTAAGGTTATGAGGGATCTTCAGGATCACATCAAGTCTTTAAAAGAGGGCTCATCAATGCACGTCTTAGGAGAAGTGATTTAAATGCTTCCCCTGTTTAGAGTGCTCAGAATCAATTTATCTGGGGTAATTACTTCCGATAAATAGTTCTGTGTTTTGATGGTCCATAGTGGTGATATGGGGATGTAGACTCATCATGGCTCCATCGATAAGATGTGCACTAAACGCATCCCCCGTTAGGGGTTCTTGGAAACTGTTTATATGAGGTGATCATGCTCATGTAAATAGATTCTAAGGAGGCGTTCTGATGGTTTGCATGTTCCCACATGGTCACCTACAACTGGATTTTTTTTATGGATAAGTAATCCGTTTAAATCATTTTAATGATTTACATATAACCCATTTCTGGGTGTGAACACAAAACTTCAGGATGTTCAATTTTCTTCCAGTTGTTAAATATAATTGATTTCCCTGTGTTATCCAAAAATCTGCAATAAGCTCGTCTTCAATGAAGTTGAGCATAGAACTGGGGATATGAACCCGTCAAGGCTCCATCTATAAGATGTGCTCTAAGGCCTCCCCCGTTTGGGGATCTCGGAACATATTCATCTAGGATGGTTAATCCCGATGAATAAGTTCCACTACGGCATTTTTGAGGGTGGTATGAGGGTAAGTAAAAGCCCAACCAATATCCCAGTGAGGTAATATGTCCGTTGTGATTAATAATAATCTGAACTGCGGTTGGATACCAAGGTTTTGATTATGACCATTTTAAGAGGATATATAGATGAGTACTCTAATGTACATCATCAGCCATATGTATGGAGTGTGTGGCATCCTCATTTTAGGAGTATTCCGGATGACAAATCATCCACAGTAAAATAAAATGTGTAAAAAGCATGAAATCAATAATAAATATTGTGGTGATGCATTTAAGTAATCAAATATGTACAGATAGGGAGAGCGGGGATCTTCCTACTTAATTCCTTCATCTGCTCAACAGTATCAAATCAGTGACATCGATGTCTCTAAGAGTGATCGCCAACTTCATGTTATGTGCCAGACAATGGAAGACCATACCGAGATATATGTAAACTGCCTATACCATTTAAGCACATATATACTGTAAAGGAATAATGTTGATAATTATGTTAGAGCAACAAGTTTCATAGTATGATGTGTGCTCTAGAAAGAAAACATATATCCACAATTGTGCTCATTTTAAACTTAAATTATGACAACAGATCAAATTTGTTTTCAAAGTTTATTTGTCCTCGGGGAGTAGCTAAGTATACATAAGGTCAATTGACTTTCGTCGTTTAGAATGGATATGTATATATTTTATATGGCATAAGTTGATGCACATTCATGTTGCAAAAGGCATTATGGGTCTTTATCAGAGCTTCTGGTCTGATATTGGGTTGCCATTGCATACTCCATGTCGAGGTGTATCATATCTTCCCTTTCTCATATTGTTCAAGACTTCCCCTGTTTTCAGTCTTCCTTATTGTCATTTATAAGGGAGAATGAAAATTGGTCTTACGAAGTAGACACATACAAGGGAAATGAGTTAGTCTCTATATTTCCACTTTCTAATTTATGAGAGACTTTTTAAAAGTCTATTTGAAAACTCAAGTATGGTCTTTAGGCCATTTTTATTGAGTCATTCAAGTATTGTGTGGATATAGAATCATGCTCTAGGGGAAACAATTACGTGGGTATGAAATTTATAATTTCTCACTTATCTATTAAGCCACGACTTCGAGCGTACGCTTAAAAAATAAGGTTAGATTCAAAAATCATACCTTGTAAAGTGAGATTACTCAAAAGAGTTTGGCGGTGTTATGACAACTGCTGGTGTCAATATTGGTTTATACAAACCATAAATCTGAGAGATCTATTTACCGCGAAATGCGTATTTTTAAAAGAAAACGCATAAATGTTTTTCGTATAATCCATCATACTTGTTAATTTTTATTAGTGTGAAAGGGTGTTGACTTTTGATTTGATTTTGAACTTCAGATTCATTTTGGTTTTGAACTCCAGGTTCATTTTTTCAACTAGGATATGATGTTGAACTTTTTGAAATCATTATTGGTTTGTTGACATAAAATGTTGTCATATCATGAGCACATCATACATATAATATAATGTAAAGCTTGTAAACTAAAAAGTTGTGCTCAATTAACCTGAATTGAAACAAGTATGATGTATACACATGCTATTTATATGCTGCAGGCATTTAAATAATCTCATCGTAGACATACAGTTTTGCTACAGGCATTAAATTATGTCATAGTGATTTTAGCCTGCTAAATAAAAATGTACATCACAGAATCATTAAATATGCGGCAGGCATATAATTGCAGATATATAATCATCACAGGCAGTTTTATTCATCACATGCATTCTTATGGGGGAAATGAAAATATTTTCTTTTAATAATTATTGGACCACTTGGCAACGTCATACACCGTTAGGTTAGTTGACTAACGGCAGAGCGGTCGCAGGATCTCTCTAATTATTAAACGAATGATAATCAGATAATCCAACCAAAAATGCGATGAATTAAAAATGTGTAATTTATCCAGATTTTTAACGAAAAAGAAATCGTGATTAAATATGAAAAAAGTTTTGAAAAATAGAAAATTTTTGGGGTTAAACCCTAATTAGGGTTTTTGGTCGCGTGAACTGTCGCTTCGGGCGGCTAGGGTATCTGGACACGCACGCGCATAGGGGGGCCCACCGCTGCGGGCGGCTGGGCCCGTCCGCCGCTACTGGCGGCGGGGGCCCGCCGCTGCGGGCGGCGGAGACAGCCCGCCGCTGCCGGCGGCGGGGGGAGCCCCGCCGCTGCTGGCAGCAGTTTTTGCCCGCCGTCGCATCGGCGGGCTCTGCCCGCCGTCTGCAGGCGGCGGGTGGGAGCCCAGCCGCTGTCGATGGCAGTTTTTCCCTGCCGTCGCATCGGCGGGCTCTGCCCGCCGTCTGCAGGCGGCAGGTGGGAGCCCCGTCGCTGTGGGAGACACGTTGCTGCCGACGGCAGTTTTTGCCCGCCGTCGCATCGGCGGGCTCTGCCCGCCGTCTGCAGGCGGCGGGTGGGAGCCCTGCTGCTGCCGGCGGCGAGGTCGCCCGCCGTCGCAGGCGACGGGGGTCGCCCGTCGCTCTGCAGGCGGCGGGGCGAGCCCGCCGTCGCTGGCAACGGGGGCGCCACCGCCGTCTCAATGGCGCGCCGTAGGCGGCGGGTTCTGCCCGCCGCTTGCAGCGACGGGGCCGCCCGCTGCTGATGGCGGCGGGGCGAGCCCGCCGTCTCAGGCGGGGGTCACCCGCCGCCTGAGACGGCGGGCTCGCCCCCCGCCATCAACAGGTTCTGCCCGCCGCTGCTGGCGGCAAGGGTCGCCCGCCGCCGCAGGCGGCGGGTTCTGCCCGCTTCTTGCAGCGACGGGGGCGCCGCCGCTGCTGGCGGCAGGGGCGCCGCCGCTGCGAGCGGCGGCGGTGGTTGCGCGGGTTTAGGGGGGTTCGCTCGACGACGAAGAGATCCCCTAGGTTTTAATGATTTTGGGGAGAAAAAATATGATAAAATCCAATTTTTGGTGGAAAAAATTCATTTTTATTCTCCAAAAAGTCGTTTTTTATTGAAAAAGACAGATTTTTATCAATAAAAACGAAAAAAAATTCATTAAACAATTGATCCAAGAGATTGGATCTAAACATATGCGCACATGAAATTTTAGATCTAGGGGATAGAGTTACCTCTAGATCCTACCCGCCGGATCTAGCGACGTTCGGTGAAGGAAGCCCGTTCGCGTCGCGTCCGTCCGTCGGCAGAAGTTCGGCTCAGCCTTGAGCGTTCTGATAATGTGTTGTAAACTTAGCGGCTACGAAACCCCGTAGCCCTGTATTTATAGAAGTAGGGTTACATAATGGGTGAATACCCAATAACGGGTTGGGCCTCCAAAAGACCGTTTATAACAAAAAATAATTTATAAAAATTATATTAAAGTATTTACAAAGTAGTATAATTTAAAATGATTTTTCCAGAAATTGTGTGTGTGTGTGTAAGATATACTATGGCTTTTACATTTCTAAGCACATAACTTGCTTAGACACACATCACTAGCTCTTGGTCTTTAATTTTCATCGTGTGCCATCTTCTCTTGATCTTATGTCTTCATGTACATTATAATTATGAGCCTTCATATGCTTTAGTTTGTGGCTTGAAAATAGACTTCCGATCGTGGCTCTAAGTTGTTCAATTTGCTTCACAATGTGCCATAATCATCACAGTTATAAAATAATCTACATGCACACTTGAAATAAGCAAATTAGTACACATACCACATGTGCACATCATCAAAATTTACTGGGTGGGTCTCAATATCCCAACACTCTCCCCATTTTTGATGATGACAACAAATGATATAAAATGTGCAAATAATATGAATATAAAAGAAATAACTTATGCTCCCTCTGTAGAGATGCATAATTGCTATGGAGAGGTTACGCCCACTGCATCAAGGCTGGTTAGCAATAAGATGAAATATGCACAGTTCATATTATATTTCAATTCAAGTGTTAATCAAGTATTGTTATTTTATATGAATTGTGAACTTTTATCCCCCTTTTGTCACATCAAAAATAATATGGAAGTGTAATGTAATCTGAAATTTTATACCAAGTGTTAAAAAATGTGATATTGGAAGTGAATAATATCAAGTAATTGAAAAGAAATTTTGATAACTATAATACCAAATAAAATATTTCATGATAGAACAATTTTATTTGATGTCACAATATCCTTTTGCAATGACTTCACAATATCCATTTGCATAAGAAAATTTGCAATTCATTACACACATGCAATATTCATATGAATGTAATTCGCAAGCATAAATATGACATTTTTTGCAAGCATATCATATCATAGCATATCCTCACATTCGAAACAAAATTTGTGAGGGAAACTCAACTATTACATAATAATGTTTCATGTGTTCAAATAAAATAAAATTTCACACCATTATACAATAAAAATATTTGGTGAGAATCAAACGATTGTATCATAAATACCAAATATTACAGACCAAAATAATTGTTCAAGTAACACAACCAACATATCATAAAAATGTCCAACAATGCATGATGTAGCTATCCGCGTTGGATCTCCTTGATTTTCTCAAGTTCTTTTTTGGCTTCTTCAATCAAGGCATCTGTGATACCGTGCCCTTCCTTCATAGTTTCCTTCAATTTTTCCTTCCTTTGGATCAAGTCCTCTTTAACATTGCTCACTTGAAGTTCCATATTTTCAAGCCTTGCACATACGGCTTTTTGAAAAGTGAGCATGTATGGTGGAATGTCTTCAGAATATGAAGCTTGGCCTTCCTCCATAGGTTCTCCTTCCTTGGCTTATTCTTCTTCTTCTTCACTTTATTTTTCAACAACATTTTTGCCGGGGTCCCTATTGAGTCCCATCCTATTTAGAGCACCTTCATCGAACCTAGTCATGGGTTCTATGAAGTGGATCTCACTATCAATGTCTATAGCAGCGGAGATGAAGATGTAGGTAAGATAATGGCTGTGTTGAAGAGGTGAAGTAGGGTTCACAGAAGTAGCACTATGGATGATGTTCTTGAGAATGATTTGAGCCCAATTTACTTTGATTTTAGCCAACATGGCATGCCCACATTTGCCTTGGTTCAAAGATAATACGGCTCGGCTTCATCCCTTTTGGTTGATATTATAAGAAAGAATGTTGGCGAGAATTCACACTATGGGAGTAAGGTCGCCGGTGGGCAAACTAGGCTTGTAGTATTTTCCTTCTCGATCCATGAGTTTGTGAACTTATTTGTCATTCATGATTATCTTACAAAGAAGTGTCCCCGTGCTTGGAATACCGAGTCAAAGTCTCAAACCTTCTGTGTCAAGAACAATGGTAGCATCAAAGACTTTGGTGGAAATCCTAAGGGCTCCAACGAAAGTGGCGATGTTCACGATCATGTTCATGTAGAATAGGTTATCAGCCTAGGATAACACATACACTTGTTGTTATGAGAAAATAAATCTGTTAGCCCTTGGAATTGAAATATGGAGTCAATTCCATAGTTGGCCAAATCATTGATCTTGACCTACCTCTCTTGGAGAATAGTCTTATGAGCATTTAGGTCAAAGGTATAGACCAAATCGGTCTTAAGTAGATAATGGGTGATAAGTTCCCTTTCCGATAAGGGTTGGGATGAAGAAGCTTCCATCCTTTTCTTCTAAATTTGTGTATCCCTAACCATGGTTCTAGGATTTGAGAAACTGAAACTTAAAAATTTAAAATTTTTAAGAGAGATGATATACCTAGAATGTAGAAGATGTCTTCCTTCAAGAATCCCTTCTCCAAAACCTTGATCTTCTTGAGAGATTTCTGAAAATTGCTAATTTTTAAGTGGAAGATGAGAAATAGTCAGCTATGGATGAGAATGAGATGAAAGAGGGTAGATCTAGGGTTTTATTCTTACATCAAGTGATCTTAGCCTTAGAATTTCAACCAAGGGTGAGGATCTCTTCTTCTTAATGGGTATGCGTAACTTATAGTAGTAAAAACCCAATAAGAAGACCCAAAACCTGCAAAATACAAAACCAATAGTCGACTGTTTTCAGATATGAACACACCCGATATTCGGCTATCCACACAGATAGTCGGCTATATGCTAGTTTGATTAAAATTTATTTCTGAGTTTAAGAAAAATTGTCAAACTGGCTTCTATTAATATTTAATCATTCAAACAAAGTTCTAATGCATAAATAATATTTTTCAACATATTAATTTATTTTAAAGTAATTTACTTACTGATTTTCCCTTTTTGCCTTCTATTCAATCATATGTGTAGGTGATTTCTGAGAGAGACAATTTTTCTAATCCCCGTATCTGTTGGTACTTTAAAAATAGACGGAAATTTTTGGTACCCTTTTCTTATGGGTCCGATAGATTAGATGAGATAAAATCCCATTTTGATGGAATCCAAATCCAATATGGTTTTGTACTTACTTCACAAACATAAGTATAATTTTTAATTAAATGGACTTTATGCAAAAATTCATTCACGTTCCTTTCCTTTGTTTTGCTCGTGCCATTTTTAGGAATCCACATTTTGATATACCTATTTTTCATCTGTGCATTCCTAGTATGCTTTTCTACATGCTTAGTGTTGGATTTTTCATAACCTAAGCCGGTTCTATTCTCCAAAGATTCTTGCTTATCAATTATGTCATCGAGCTTTCCTTTTCTCATGTTGAACTTTTCCACAATTTTGGATAAATCATTGAATTTTCTTTTTGTGGCGGTCACTATATCATCTAGGTCATTTATCTTAGTTTTCATCACGTTGACCTCATCCAAAAGAGATGGGTTTTTCTTGATTAAATCTTCATTTTCCTTTTCAATTTCTTCTTTTCTCTTGGTGCAAATTTTTAAATTCTTATTCAATTTGTGATGCTCTCTAATAAGTTTTTCATGAGCATTACACAATTCCTTATAAGCACCCTTAATATAAAATTCAAAATCACTATCACTATCATCATCGCTATCACTACTACTAAATAGATTGTCGTCGCTATAGTGATGCGAAGATGGATTAGAATTGTTTACCTTTGATGACATTGACGCCATGAAACACATGTGTGCCCATTCTTCCCGGTGTTCTTTCTCGTCGGATGATGTCGACAATTCATCGAAACTTGACACGTCACTTTGGTCGAAGGCTGCAAACGCCTTTTTCTTTGGCTTTACGAACCTTTGTCCTTGTGGTTCCGTCTTCTATTCTTCTCTTTTTCTTTGCATTTTCCTTGGTCATGATTCTTCTCCAAGAGGCAATCTCTCCGAACATGTCCTGGTGTATTATAACCAAAACAAATAATATCGTTAGTAGCACATGATCTTCATTTTGCTAACTTACTTTGGAGGAATTTTTTGAATTCCCTCGATATAAATGCAATTTCTCTTTCGTCCCTTTCGAAGTATTCTGAATCTGAACTATCTTCGTTTGCTTTAAATGCCAAGTTCTTCTTCTTTGGCTTTTCCTATATTTTCTTGTCCTCCTCCAACTCTATCTCATAAGCCATGAGATTTTCCATTAGTTCTTCCAAGGTGATTGTATTCATATTGTGTGCTTCTCGAATGGCGGTGGTCTTTCCATTCCATTCTGATCGAAGCGATCGAACTATCTTCATTACATGATCATATTCAGGAATTTTCTTTCCTAACCCAACAAGCTCATTGGTGATGTTAGTAAATCGAGTATTAAAATCACTGATACTCTCTCCTTCTTCCATTTTAGAACTTTCGAATTTAGAATGTAACATATTAATTCTAGATTCGTTTACTTTTTCCGTTCCTTCGTGGCTTACCTCAAAAGTGTGTCATATTTGATGTACGGTCTCACATTGAGACACACTATTGAATTCATTGCCTGTAACTGCACAAAATAATGCACTCATAGCTTTAGCATTTAGGTTACCTCTTTTATTTTCATCGAATGACCATTTTCCAGTGTCCGCTTTGGTAGGTGGTTTGTACTGATCTTTGGAGACTGTCCACGCGTCAATGTCTAAGAATTGTATATGTGTCTTCATGCGGATCTTCCAACTAGCATAGTTGGTTCCATTGAACAGAGGTGATCGCATGGTGTTCAGTCCTTTAGAGTGGTGAGATGTTGATGACATCGCTTTTAATCTTCGCTAAGATACCAAGTATTGGATCCTGTAGATGGCACACAACACTAGAAGTGAGGTTGAATAGTGTTGTATACAAAGTAATAAAATTCTTCACGAAAATTAAACCCTTCTTTTATTGCATACGTCTCAAATAAGGGTTACCTCAATTTGTACTTAATGAACGCAAATATTTTAAGCTTGTGATGAAAATGGGTTACAGCTGGGTTACAGCGGAAATAAATAACGCAAGCAATAATCATGTGAGAGAGAGAGAGTAGATACACAGCACAGATACATCAATTTATCCTGGTTTCCCGCCGTGGGTACGTCTAGTCCCCGACCTCTCTCGGGATTTAATCCACTATTGCAACAAGCAATACATTCAGGTAGCTTCCCTCATTAGGAATTTCCAACACACACCTAGTTACAACCAACTATAGTTTTCCACAACACCTTTCTCTACACGTGGGAAATACAAACATCAAGTCTTCTCCAAAGACTTTACAATAGATCTAAAAATAAGTACAAGATTTCCTTAAAGCCAATAGTATATGAGTGTATAAGTGGCTTAAGAAAATCGAGAGAATCCTTGATCAAATAATTGTTATGAATTAAGCACAATTTGATCAAATGATTTATCTTGCAAATTGATCTTCTAAAATGAGCACGTGAGCTTTAGAGATCAAAGATTAATTTTTAATCTTTAAAAAGAATATAACTTTAAGACACAAAGATTAAAAGAAACTTCTATTTTGAATCTCAATAGAAAACAAAAGCTTTAAGCTTGGAGATCAAAAACAAGTATTTCAAAGGCTAAAAATAATCTGAAAAACAATTGAGAAGATTGAGTATAAGAAACTTAAAACAGTAGCCTTATTTAAAAATCTGAAGAACTTTTGAGAGCTTGAGCACTTTGAGCAAAGAGAGATTTTTCTTTTGATCTGAAAATTGTTATATGAAAACCTCTAAAATCTATGATATTTAGAGTGTATTGGCTAAAAATCTGCTTAAAAGTCTCCTCCAACGGCTAGTTAACAGCTAGCACCAATCAAGTAAAACTGCTAAATCTGTCAAGGATTGACCCAGATAGTCGGATATTCTGGAAAATAGTCAGCTATTTCACCCAGATAGTCGGCTATTTCCAAGAATAGTCAGCTATTATTTTGAAGATAGTTGTAGGTAAAATCCTGACTGACCATAGTCGGCTATCTGACCAGGTTAGTCTGCTATTATTGGATATAGGAGTTTTTATACTTAAAATACTTGAAAAATAATTGATAAAAATTATATTAAAGTATTATACTAAGTAGTATAATTTAAAATGATTTTTCCAGAAATTTTTGTGTGTGTGTAAGATATACTATGGCGTTTACATTTCTAAGCAAATAACTTGGACACACATCACTAGCTCTTGTTCTTCAATCTTGGTCTTAAGCCATCTCCTCTTGATCGTAAGTCTTCGTATAATTTATAATTCTGAGCATTCATATGCTTCAGTTTGTGGCTTGAAAATAGACTTCTGCTCGTGACTCTAAGTCGTTCAATTTGCTTAACAATGCGCCATAATCTTCATGGTTATAAAATAATCTATATGCACACTTGAAATAAGCAAATTAGTAAACATATCACATGTGCACATCATTAAAATCCACTATGGTTGGTCTCAATATCCAAACAGTGTGGACCTCACACGGCCGCGTCAATCTGAATTCAACCACTCAAAGAATAACCCTGAAATGGTCGTGTGAGGGCCTGTCTTGGCTCCCCTTTGCTCCAAATTATGGTGATACCACATACGGTCATTTGATGATATCCCACACGACCGTGTGGGGCCTGCTTCAGCTCTCACTCCTTCGACGATATCGACCCCGTCGCTTCTCGATCGTCTTCGAAACTCCCATTCTCGCTCTTAGTGCTCCAAAATTCCATGATTTCACTTGAAACACATCGAGAAAACCCAATGCGTAAAAAGAAACGAAAAGTGATAGAAGTGGTGCGGAAAGTATGGAGAAGTGGTGCGAAATACGAATGAAAACTAAATGAAATAAACACCCATCATAACACTAATTGGAATCTTATGCATTACTAAAAGGATTGAAATTTAATTAGCGCTTAATTTTTTACAACACTACTCCCCCCAATGTTTGCTTACAATGATAGATCAACTTAGTTGATGGAAAGTTAGTGTTTATCATATTTCCTTCTTTTTGTTCTTTTATGTAGTCTAGCTATCAACATTCATAATCTATCACTATTTGTGCAGCCTATCATTCTACTGGCAGTTGGACTAGGTTGGCAGGATGTTGGCATTTGTCACATCTCCGTCCTTCTGACTCTGTTATGTAAGCGGTCTGTCAACATTCATTATCTATCCTTATGGCTGAGACTATATACACCGAACGGTTCGGTGTAGTTAAGGATTAATTCCTATATTCGATAAATAAATCAAATCAATTAGTTAACTCACAGCCCCGATCACTTGTTTTTTTTCCCAAAAGTGGAAAACAATCATCACCCACACCTCAACGCTTCGGTGTATAGAGTCATCTTCATCCTTATTTGCTTGTAACATATAGCCGCACTGGTATATCAACTTAGTTAGTGGGAAGTTAGTGTTTTCATCTCTTCTTCCTCCTAATGTTTTTTTATGTATCAGGCTTTTGACATTCATCATTTATCCTTATTTGTTTGTAGCTTATCACCACACTAGCAGATCGGTTGGGTCCATAGAAATTAGGTACCGGTGTCATTTTCTAGTCTCTGACTCGATAACATAGCATTGAATTTATGGCACCCTTACGCAAGTTGCCATAGCATTGAATTTCTGAACATCAGAAACTTCCTTTCTTTTTATTGCAAGAAGATTGTTGTGTCTCAGAAAACAATGCTCAACCTTTTTTTTCACTCACCAAAAGAACAGTAGAAGTAAAGGGCAAAAAAAGAAACTCAAATCTCACATATCCCAAACGAAAACCTAGCACAATCCGAACCCTGCCAGCCAAATCCTTGCACGAGAATCACACATCGATGAGCTAAACTGAGTTCTTCAAGACCCATTCGACCAGTGTTGAGACCCCGAATCCTGTCGCAGTCTTCTTCTTTTCATTCCAGACAGGCCCCGCCATGTCGATATGTAGCCACTGAACCTTGTCATCAACAAACTGCAAGGGAGAAAGATTTCCTAGTTTAGAATGCTGCAGGACAATACTATGCACCATTAGATGGATGCTGAGTCTTTACAAAGATCGATGGATTCAAAAACTTCCGAGGCAATCAGCCAACAAACAGTGTGGTGAAATGCAATTTCCGAAAATATAAAACACTTTTAGAATGCAACTTCATCTCGGTGTGGGAAGAAAATTAATGGAATGGAGATTTTGAGTAAAAGTTATAGAAGGCCAATTTGGGGGCAATGCTATCTCGCATCAGCTCTCAGGCGGTTCGTTATATTTCTTCTTCCACCTTTTCCATTATTATTTTCAGCAGTATCTTATTCGAAACCTTATGAATGAACGACCCAAAAAATTTTGATGGAAATTTTTTGATTCTCCGTTTAGGGCATGTTTCTTTTGTTGAGAGTTGGCTGGAAATTGGCCCAAAACCACAGTTCATGGTACTATTCAGCCACTATTCATCATTCTCAGATCCCACTTTCTCTCCGTTTGTTTCTTTCGACGAAAAATCTGGTATTGAATCTTTCTTCAATGGCTTCGGAGTGGATCCCCGGTGGCAGAGAAATTCTCAAAATCGTAATCCACGGATTACGAACGAGAATGCTGAGAAAGTTGTCTGCTGGACCCCACTCTCCTCTCTCTCTCTCCCCCCTCGTTGTCATCCAATCACAGCTGCAGTTATTTTTATTTAAATTTCGGTCGAAGAAGAGGATGAACAGTACCTGAGTTTTAATTTTGTCTTACTATAGTGGAATGCACAGTACTTGTGTTTGATGCACAGTACTTGCGTTTTTATTTTGTTTAATCGGTTAATTAACGGTTAATAAACGTTTTAAGTAAATAGGTTAGTATTAAATAGTTTAGTTATTTAATTATTAATTATGTTAGTTTAATTAAATAGATTAATTATTTTTCTTAATATTTATAATTAAAATTTTCATTTAACTTAAACATAATTTAAATTAATTAAATTATGATAATTAAAAGTTATTATTATTTCAACCCAGTGGACCCCACATCAAACTTTCCCATGAAACTTTCAAAACTTAAGAAACACAAGAAAGTTTTGTGGGCTCTACATAAAATTCTCAAACCAACTTTCCAACTTTCTAAAGATAAGAACATAAAACCAAACTTTCCTCACATCAAGATTCCACAACCCCTCAACTTTCTACAATCCCATTCTCAACAAAAGAAACAGGCCCCTAGGTTCATTTATAAGCTTTTGGAGAAGACACTACTACTGTGAGCAAAACAACCATTTTATGCAGAAAACCCCGCTTGGGGGTTTCGTGACAAAAAAGGAATATGGGGGTTTAGGGAGAACTGGCCAAAGTATGGGGGGCATTCACAAAATTAACCCTTATTTTTATGCCTTACTTCATGGACGTGGTCTCTCTATGGGACTTTTCTAAAGGTGTTTGCATGTCTAACTTCAACTTAAAATGTTGACAGCCTGAAAGACTCGAGCTGAAAATTAATGGTGCATAAGCAGTCTCTTTAAACAAAACAGCAATGCTTCCAAGGTTTCTTGTGCATTAAAATTCAGTATACTTAAATGTAAAGTAAAGAATTGTGTTCCCAAAAAATTAATCGGTAAATAACTACAGTATAAAAACATTCTTGTATCTCAAATTTTGAGGAATGCCTAGAAAGATGCCCTGAATAAAAAGTTCAAGTCTTGACAAAGAAGGACCTGCATTTGGCTGATTTTTCTACTCGGTATCCAAAGAACAGCTCATCCTCTGCGTTCATCTCCTTCCATCAGCCTACCCTTCTACATTAGTGGTCATCCTTCTATAATTGACTTATTCTTCTTCCACAGTCATACATCGAGACTTCACCTTCAATGGCTGAAAACGGATGTGCTAAAATGAGGATAGAGGTGCACAATATGGAGAGATGTCAGGCAAAACTAGTTATCGCGAAGCTGATGGTGGTTGATAACTGTTTTGATGGAACTCAGCACAAGGCCCTTTGGAAGCATTTTAATAGCTGGTATGAGATTTCTTGAAGTAGTTTTGAGGGGTTTTTAATTATAAGAGATCTGATTTATGCGTTCGAGAAAGAAGTTTGATGCAGTAACATAACTGGTATTCAATATGTATTTAGTGTAATATTGCCAGCCTTCCTAATGGAAGAAGTATTACGCATTACATTTCCGTACTGACTTAATGGTCGAAGAATAAATTTAGCTGAGAACAAAAATACAATAATTTGAAGAAAAAAAATCAGTAAATGGTAAGTTTACGGACCTGTTTCAAGAAAAGCGCAGCAGTGATAGCACCACCTTGACGGCCTCCAGTGTTAACCATGTCAGCTACGCCAGACTTCATGGACTCCCAGTAGCTCTCCTCTAATGGCATCCTCCAAAACTTCTCTCCCGTTGTCTCTGAGGCTGCAACAATCTCCTTTGCTAGGTCATCACTCGGCGTGAAAAATCCTGTGATAGAAACTTCTATGTCAGTTTTGTGTCTACCCCTCAATTATATTCAGGTGCATTGGTTGGCCATGGTTATGATGATTAAGTCTTGATTTTGACTGGCAATTTTGGTTGCGTTATTTTGGAAGATAATGATAACATGATATACTGTGCAATCAGCACAGTAACAAACTTAATAGATAAGTTAAAAGTTAAAACATAAGTTGAAGTTTTAAAAATCAACAATTATTTTACCCGCAATACTAGGCCCGAGAGCAACAATGCAAGCACCAGTTAGTGTTGCTAGATCAACCACCTGTCACATGTCAACAGAAGAATGTCAACAAACAACTGAACTTTTAACAAAAGATCAGCAAAAAGGTATGATAGAAAAGGTTCCGTAATATGGGGCACAACTTTGGAGTAAACTCTTATGTAAGACCGTGTTCATCTAAGAATACATGTATTTGTCTCATCGTTCAAGGTATGTTCACAAGGCCATTTGTTTGCAGAAAGAAAGTGACATCATTTCTGGGAAATATTCCGTTCACATAAACAACGCCAATTTGTATCCTCGGCAGGCCCGTCTTCCAGAAAAAAAATTGAACTGCGGTTCTCCAAGCCAAAGACTACGAATGGAAAGATCTATAATTCCCCATCAATTTTGCCCTTATTAGATGGCTTCACCCCGTCTAAAAGTGCCCAATGGTTTCTTAATCCTACCCTGACATCAACTGAACTGCAAACTACCATGACCGTGTGAACTAATTTCTGCATTCAAATCATAACCTTTGAGTTTGGACCAGTAAAAAACTGAGGGAGATCTTTTAACAGTAATGTTCGTGGATCGTCAACTATAATAGTCAACCTAAAATACACTGATCTACGCTGATGCCTTCAGCCCCTCCAAAAAGAAATCTTGTCTTTCAATACAATTATACTTGTCTTGGTGATTGTATTATCATACAAATATTTTCCCATTGAAATGGGGCAGAATATGGTCACAAGATTCATAAAGATTTGTCAAAATTTTACGAATTGCATTTGACTAGTTGAGTAGTGTTGCAGAGTATGAAACAGATAGACACCTCCAACGCTTGGCACCATGTCAGAAGTAAATCCCTGAATTTGCTAAAGCGGTTCAATTTAAACTTCAAAAATAACCATGCAGCATCTGCTAGTCCCAAAGGATTGATCATTCCCGAGAAATATGTAACATCAAACTTCGGTACGAGGGTACTAACCTTCTCAACACCCTGGTTACAAGTATACACCAAAGCATCTGCAAGCGTAAGTCTTCCTTCTGCATCAGTATTATTTACCTGCAATTAAGGGCAAAGTTAAGAGGTCAGAACAACAATAAAAATGACAACAAGAAAAATGGTGAGCTTATCACAGGTCATTGCCAAAGTTAAACCAATTTTGATACCCATGATTCTGTGAGGGGCACGCTCAGATGTCATAATTCTAAAAGCAAAGCATGTGAGGTGAAGTTAAAGACGACATCTTGGGGCCCCACACAGGGGGAGGGTGACAAAATGTGTTGCGAGTATGAAGTTGAAGACGAACGTGAAGGACATAGAACAAGATAAGAATTATTCACAAGGGTCGAGAGGAAAAGGGAGTTGTTGGCAACAATGCTACTGTAGCACATTATTGTAGTGCTCACACGAAAGTATAAAGTGATTACTGTATAGCACTAGGGTTTGATGCTGGTGATGGTTAGGATTTGGGTTCTAATCGGGTAGGATTAGGGTTTTTAGATGAATAGAGTTTACTCTATATACATATACATATACATGAGAATAATGTGTATCACATGACATATGACCTAAAGCATCATACTCGGCCTTAAAAATTCGACACTCCCATATTTTTTTCGAACAATCGGAACCGTTTTCGATCTTCATATTCTAAAATGACAAAACATCGAATATCGGGTAAGCCTAAGGGATTTTGCCCGTTCATCTAGCCATCATAAAAAGTTCTATTTTTACAAAACCATTAAATTTACGATGGGTGAATAAACAATAAAAATCCCTTGGGTTCACATGATATCCGATATTTTGGTGTTTTAAAGTGTGAAGATAGAAATGAACGGTACTTATCGTTTAAAAAAATATAGGAAAGAATGGAGTTTTTGAGACTGCATATTAAGCTTAACCATATGCCATATGATACATATTATTCTATAAATATAGTAGGAAATATTTCTAGGCAAAAAAGTCGCATGTGCAAAAACTATGATGAAAGTATATCTAAACCGTTGGATGTGATCTATATATATTAATACACTCACATACCAAAAATAAAAAAATGCCACATATTTAACCCTCTATGGAATAAGATATTCTATTGTTGTAAATTTGTAACGGTTTATTCGAGAGTCAAATCCCCATAGGGTTCATCCATATTTTTTATTAGGGTATATAAATGAATCGATTAAATCTTAGGAAACAATTTTGAAAAAATAATAATAATAATAAAATTTTCGTACCATATTTTCACTTTATTCGCATAGTAACACTACCATATATATATACACACACCTATGCAAAACTCTCCTACAAATACTAGGAGATGTTTTTTTTCTATTTTAAAAAGATCTAAACAGTTGGTTGTGATCTACAGAGACTAATAGCCACACATACTATGCAAAACTCTCCTACAAATACTAGAAGTTTTTTTTATTTTTAAAAGATCTAAACAGTTGGTTGTGATCTACACAGACTAATAGCCACACATACTAAATATCAAATGAACCCCCTTATTTATCTCGATTAGATCGTTATAAAAAGTTCTATTATTCTGAAATCTTTGAATTTGTAATTGCTTGATTGAGTCATATCCCTATAAGGTTCATCTATATTTTTTTATTGGGATATACATGTGTAAATCAATTCTTAAAAATTTGAAAAAAAATTGTTTTTGTACCATATTCATGTGCAAATTTTTCTTTTGCACACGTATATATAAGAAATATGGGAGTCAGGTACCCATGAAGGGATTTGATCCTATTTGTGCGTTAAAATACAATCTTCATTATTTTTTTGACGATCGACACTGCTCATTTTGATTTTCATATTCCAAAAATCTGACACATCAAAAATCTAGTGAACCCAAAGTAGTTTACTTGTTGATCTAGTCGCAAAAAATTCTATTGTTATGATACGTCAGATTTAGTCATATCAATTAGCAAAACACTCTGCATTCACTAGATCTTTATTGTGTTAAGATTTTTGAATGTGAAGATCAAATTGAACGGTGTTGATAATCCACTCTAACAAAGCTAACATTCACTAGATCTAATGTTAATTTAACTCTAACAAAGCTAACATTCACTCAGAGCTTTTTACGCTAGAAAAACATCTAGGAACAAGTAGCCTAATAGGCTAATAGGAAATTTACTCAGGGTAGTATAAAACAAATAAATTTTAAAGTGATGCACAAGGAAAAAAATCTATAATTAATTGATGGCTGTTAGATCCGGCCCACTTGGACCCTATTTTATTGTGTTTTGTGTTATTTTATTATTGTAGGGGTATTGTGGTAATTAGACTTTTAGTTAGGATTATTATAAATAGGAGGGGAGGCTAGCCAACCCTAGTATGCGAAAATTGAGAGTTGTTTTGATAATTGTGAGTGGAAGGTTCATCGATCTAGGGAGGGTGCGAACGTCCCATATAAATCGACGTCTTGGGAGGGGGATTACCCCCTTCAAGTGTAATCAATCTATCTTTATTTCAGTTCATCTTTAATAAAAATCTCTCTTTTCCCCAAATCCCTTCTCTTCACCCATAAAAATCCCACCTTTCATCTAAAATCCCATCTTTCACCATAAAAATCCTATTTTTACCATCAAAGCCCAGTGGATCCTATCAATTGGTATCAGAGCGATGATCTTGGCATTCATAGAGGTGGCTACCACCAAAAAGATTGAAGCTATGGAGGAAAGATTCGATGGCGAAATTAAAGATCTGAAAAAGTCTATGGAGGATCTCAGATCTGAGGTCAATGCGTCGATAAAAGGGCTTGAGGCGCGAATAGATGAAAAATTTGAAACCTTCATGCAAATCATGATGCAACAATTCGCGGATCTAAAAGCGGCAACTTTGGTGAAAAATTCAGATCTGGGTGAAAATTCAGATCTAGGGCAAATGGCGGCAACTTTGGCGAAAAAGAAAGAGACGGAAGAAAAGTTCAAAGGAGGCTATCTATCTGACGCGAAGGAAGGATCCGACGGAGTGGAAGAAGAGCCCATGAAGCAAGGAAACCCTAGCCGTTGTAGGGGGTTCCGCGACCCCTGCAGGGCCAGGTGCCTGCAGCATGACTGCAGGGCCTGCAGGCCCCTGCAGAACCTGCAGTGGGCCTGCATGCCCTGCAATGGGCCTGCAGCCCACTGCAGAACCTGCAGGGCCCCTGCAAGGCTCTGCAGACCACTGCAGGGACTCTGCAATGCACGTGCAAGGCCGCCGGAGACGCCTTGAGCCTTGGAAGGAAGACCCGGAACATGCGGAGAACCCACCGAGACTTCGATGACAAATTTGGACTTCTTCTGAGGCATGAGGATGATGTGGAGGAGGTCCCGGGACTTCATGGGCCTCGGTATGCTGCAGAAAGGCGACGACGCAAAGTACTAGCATATGAGGAAATTCAGACCGATTATGACGAGGATCCAGGCTTTGGGAAGAATGTTGACTATACTCGGAGTGAGCATGATTGGAAAGGCAATATCGACAGAGGCGACAGCCTTAGGAGGGGCGATAAGAGACGCAGGGAGGTACGACACGACAATTATTACTCTCTCCCTAACTATGAACAGGCAGGAGGACGAGTGGATCAGGAGCGGCTTGGGGCTGAAGGTAGAGTAAGAAGACTGAAAAGGCCATTGTTTGATGGGGGTGATCCTTGTGGCTGGATCTATCGAGCGGCGAGATTCTTTGCGGAGGCACGTCTGACGGAGAGGCAAAAACTGGAGGTGGCTGGCGTTTGTTTCAAAAGAGAGGCACTCTCTTGGTTACAGTGGAGGGAACAGAGACGTCATATACGTTCGTGGAAGGAGCTCAAGAACTGCTTGATGGAGAGATATCGATGTGCTCAGGAAAGAAATTTACAGGAAAGAGATGGTTGGAGTGGCTTCACTTCTCACAGTCCGTCAACAAAAGGAGGACCTCGGCGATTCCCTTGGAGCAGCACTACCCATGTACTTCATGCACCACCTTGAGGACAAGGTGGATTTTCGGGAGCGGAATAATGTTAGATCTGGCCCACTTGTGGCCTATTTTGTTGTGTTTTGTATTATTTTATTATTGTAAGGGATTGTGGTAATTAGACTTTTAGTTAGAATTATTATAAATAGGAGTGTAGGCTAGCCGGCCCTAGTATGCGAAAATTGAAAGTTGTTTTGATAATTGTGAGGGGAAGGTTCCTCGATCTAGGGAGGGTGCGGACGTCCCCTATAAATCGGCGTCTTGGGGGGGCGATTACCCCCTTCAAGTGTAATCAATCTATCTTTATTTCAGTTCATCTTTAATAAAAATCTCTCTTTTCCCCCAAATCCCCTCTCTTCGCCCATAAAAATCCCACCTTTCATCTAAAAATCTCATCTTTCACCATAAAAATCCTATTTTTACCATCAAAGCCTAGTTGATCCTATCAATGGCCCAATATTCTCTTAAGTTCACATTGACCATAATGAACCTGTTTTCAAACAATCAATACCAAATGCTTGCAAAAGCTTAGATCCTAGAGATGGGCATCTTTGTGAGAGAACTGGAATTTTGCTGCTTGTGTTGCTGCAAAAAGGAGTTAATTGGGTTTTACTGCTTCATCGTGACTTCACAGCTTTTAGTCATAAACTGGAATGGAATCTGTTGTAATTTTATAATATCAAATAATGACAAAGAAATGGTTTAGCATGTGCCTTAAGGAATATTTTTGAAAATTGAATTTTTTACTCTTACCCCTATTTCCATCAAACAAACAAGAGACTGAGATGAAATGTGATGTGTTTCAATATATTTACCCCAAAACAAATGAATCTGGAATCAGATAGGACAACATGCACTATGATTTCTGATACATTGTAGGTAATTTTTCATTAATTTGTTCCAGGCAGGCGCTTACAATTGGATGCATATGCATCAAATTGTAAGCCAGCTTCATGCCATAAATTTTATAAGTCGTCTAATCCTACCAGGCTACCGACATGTTTCATTGCTAGCCTCATCAGGTTGCAGCTGTATGTTGTGGTTTCGCCATATATTTTTTTCAGATTTCATCATTCACACTACATATTGGACATGCCTGTCAATAGACTCATTCTTGTTCCACATGTATGATCTTCATCAATGTAATTTGAACATTAACCAATTGGTATGTTGTGCCAAGGGAACAATTTTAGCGTGTCCCATGGCTAACCAAAATTGGTTTGCCCAACATCGTTACCTGTTTCTTCAACATGTCATCACTCTTGACTCTAGAATGAAAATTAAAATACACGCCTAACCCCATTTTCATTGCAGATGTTCCCTCAAGCACCATCATGCTCATCATGAGGCTTCAGCAGCTCAAGATTCGCAGACGATGTGGTCTAGGCTGCTACCTCCAGTCTCTTCATCAATGAATGCACAAGCCATACATGGTCAATAGATTGTGATTAAATTAACTTCTTGGCAAATGCATCTAGCTATAATTTGGAAAGAGTATAGCCCACGTTTAGAGCGAATAATGTATCTTATTAGTTATTCAATTGAAAGCATGTAAGTCTAACCTTTTAGTATGTCTACATGTGTTTTCATTTCTTGATCAGTGAGGTGTACTCCAACAGTAAACATCTGGTAACTCTACATACTTGATTCAGCCCTATCAAGGACCCTATGTAGCCTTCTCTCATTGCTCATTGGGTTCAACATATAAGTGGACATTGAGAAAAGATGGAAACCCAAAGATGTAAAGAGCTATGATACATAGACAACTCTAAATATCTGGCATATAACCACAAGTCAGACAATTGACACCAAGACATCTCAGTTTACAATAAATTCAAAACATACATAGCCCACATTATAAGAACTATGTCTTCAAGAAGAATTTGAAGATGTAATTAACAAAAGAAGCATGACTTTTAGGAGTGAACTAAGAATGTCATTAAGAATGAATGTTCATTGTTGATTATCCTATGAATGTTATTACCAGAAGGGATTCAGAACACAAGAAAATTTATGTAGTTGTTAACTCTATTGATCATGCAACCTTCTGTACTGTTGGAAATGATGCAAAAGCTTCAAGTAAACGCAACAAAGGTTTTATGGGTCGACTCCTTTAAGTATATGAATCATCAGACCTATATCAACTGAAAACAAGGAAAAAGAAGGAAAAAAATTACCTCAATTGTTTTCCCATTAGACGCAGTGACTATGTCGCCTGGTCTCATCCCTGTGCCGCTTATCATATTTTCACAGGCAGCAACAACAAAATGAACCTAGAATGGAGAAGTCCGTAGATAATATTATCAAACACTAATGATTCATTTAAAATAGAATTTAAAGCCCTGATTTTGCTGACAAAATTTTGACATTAGCAGTCCAATGTATAAGAAAACTTGCCTCCACTCCTGAGGGCTTAATTTGGCCAATTGCTTTTGCTGCTCCCAATGTTGCTGCAGAGCCTCCCATATCAAATTTCATAAGCTCAATGGAAGAGCCTGGCCCAGCCTTGATGTTATAACCACCACTACAACAAATGACCAAAGAAAAACATGAAAGTTGATTTTTTTTAACTGATTCCCCTATTTGTTAATGCTGTGAAGCATAGATAATATTTGCAGTAAATGTGTGCAAAGCAAGATAGTGCATTATAAAACTAAATATCAAGGAGCCTGTGTGACAAGTGAATGAATGAATGAATAAACAAACCAAGCCTAAATAACATGTAAGACGTAAAAGAAGGGGAGAGAAATGATGATGAAAAATAAAGGCAGTAACAATAACTTTGGCAATGTTTAATTTGTTGTTCATCTCCTCCAATTTTCAGAATAAGAATTGAATAACAAAATATAATGCATTCAGGCTTAGTCCATTGTTTATCCTTTCAGAGTAAGGCACATTACCTGTCAAAAGTTAATCCCTTCCCAACTATAGCCAACTTTCTTTTCACTTCGCCGTTAGGAGGTTTATAGCACAAATGGATGAAATGGGGAGGGTTAGCAGATGCAGCAGCAACACCTAGGTACGAACCCATTTTTAACTCTCTACACTGCTCTGCATCTAAAATCTTAGCAGTAAAAACATCACTGTATGTTGAAGCAATTTTTGAAGCCTCCTCTGCAAGTGCACCTGAAGGGGTAGTAAAAAATAAATAATAGTGAAACCATCATTAAGAAAAGAGTGAAACCACAAGGGCGCATTTTTAGCAGAAAAAATAATAATAGCACGAAATAGCAAGCTAAAGACGAATAATGTACGTTCCTTAATTACCAGGTGTTAATACGTTGGCCGGAGCATTAACTAACTCTTTTCCAAAAATCACTCCAGAGCAAACATCACTTGCATACTTAAGTTTTTGGTCCAACTCTGGTCCAGAACCAAAACCAATAATATCCACAGACTTGAGCGATGCTTTCTTTGATTCTGTCTTAAACCTGTTGTCTTCAAACACCCCAAGCACAGTTCCTACAATAGCAATTATGAGAAATTAAAAGTGGTTGAGTTGTAATTAGAGCTGACAACAAATCTAATATCATGATGTGTTGTTTGACTCAATGCTGACTCACCCGCTTAAGTAGCAGTTAGAGTAATCAATTAAAGCATATAGTGAGGCAGTTTTGGAAAGGACAAATTTTGAAAATAAGCTGAAAATTAAAAATAATTTTAAAAATCGATCAAATTTAAATTTAATTAAAACCGACCAACTTCTCGTCACATAAGCTAAGTAGAAGATTTCAACAACCGGGGTTGGCAACCCCGACCGTTTGAGGCATTTCTCTACAATAAATGGCCAGGGTTGACAACCCCGAACCATTTCTATGGTGCATAAATTGACCGGGGTGCCAGCCTAATCGTTAAATTGACCGGGGTTGCTAGCCCCGGTCATTTTTCAGCGTCAATTTGCATGAAAAATCTAACATGATTTGAAGTTAGTTGATTTTTATAACTAAATTAAATTTTGATCTGTTTTTAAAATTATTTCTATTTTTTGTCTTATTTTTGAAATTTTGTCCTCCTGAAAATAGAGAGTGTAAGAAATATTAAAAAGAAAATTAAGGTAAAAGAAGTGTTAAAATAATAAAACCTATCAATTATCAAGCATTAGACCATTAGTAACTTTCCCTCAAATACTTTAAACAAACATATATATATATATATATATATATATATATATATATATATATATATATATATATATATATATATATATATATATAGGAAAAAGGGGATCTAAGATGCCTCCTTAGATGAAAATCAAAGGAGGCGCCCCCATTTCCCTCCATCTCCTACAATTTTTTTGGAAATTTTTTTCATGGGGTTGTTCACATCATGGATGATTAACATACCAAATTTCAAGGGATTCCAATACTTTTTGAGCCACCATCTACCCCTTACAATTTCAACGGTCTAAAAACGTGCTGAAAACCCCACGAAGTTGCAAGGGGTAGATGGTGGCTCAAAAAGTATTGGAATCCCTTGAAATTTGGTATGTTGATCATCCATAAGGTGAACAATAAACCCAAGAAAAAAAATTCAAAAAAAATGTGTGCGATGGTGTGAAATGGGGGCACCTCCTTAGATTGAATCTATGGAGACACCTTAGGATCCCTTTACCCATATATATATATGTATGTATATATATATATGATCAAATGACCCCCTAATATAACCCCCGAATATAACCCCCTCCCTTGGCCACACGATCAACGTAGATCAACGGCACGGAGCACCCAATGGTTGAGGGAGATGATGGAGAGAAATCGCGAGAAATTGAATTTCTCTCGCGAGAAATTCAATTTCTCGCTCAAAAGTTTCAGATATTAATTAATTAATCCGCTTAGTTTACCCACCCATTCTCCCCACTTTAAAAATGATTTCCGGCCAAACGAGTGGACATCTTAACATAAAAATTAGTTTTTCCGTCCCCCCTCGTCCTCCCGATCAGAACGCGCAGTGTGAAGCCTCGATTTCAGTGAGGTTTCGGCGACTGAAACCCAAGGTTTTAGTTCCTGGACGGACTCTGAAACCCAAGGTTTCAGTGCCTGAGCGGACTGAAACCTTGTAAACCCAGGAACTGAAACCTTGGGTTTCAGTCGCCGAAACCTCACTGAAACCGAGACTTCACACTGCGCGTTCTGATCGGGAGGACGAGGGGGGACGGAAAAACTAATTTTTATGTTAAGATGTCCACTCGTTTGGCCGGAAATCATTTTTAAAGTGGGGAGAATGGTGGGTAAACTAAGCGGATTAATTAATTAACATCTGAAACTTTTTGAGCGAGAAATTGAATTTCTCGCGAGAGAAATTCAATTTCTCGCGCGTGAGTTGGAGGGGGCGATCCGGACCGCTGATCTGCATGATGGAGGGCCATGGGAGGGGGTTATTTTTGGGGTTATTTTTGGGGGTCATAAGATCCTACCTCATATATATATACTAGGCATAACCCGTGCCCGGAGGGCATGAAGGCAGTCGTCGTCCGGGAGCAAATGCGGAGATAAGCGGTCGCTAAAGTGAAAAAAGCGTGGGTGTGTGTGTAAGAGGAGGGCCGGGGGCAAAAAGAGGAAAAGCATGGACTAAAACGCAAAAAAATCACCAAAACCCCATCGCAAAGCCAAGTCCACAACCCCACCCAACCCCCACGTGGCGGCCCAGTCAGCAACCAAAAATATGACTGGGACAAAACTGCCACGTTGGACAAAAGTCGTGAATTGTATAATATATATACATATATAAAAACTACTAGTAATGTGAATCTACAGTAATATTTAAATTAAATGAGATATAACTAATGTTAAGTTGCATATTAATCTTATAATAAGGGCCAATCATTAGGGCTCTTCTTTACTCATACACGTACCTCTTCCATGGGCTCAGTGCTGATTGATCAAGTTGACTAGCATCCCATACATAAATGACATACAGCAATGTATACCAAAGTTTTATTTAGCAATGTGGTAGTGATGGGCTGTGTGGATCAGGTCAATGATTATCACCTAGTTGTATTAAACAATGCAGCAGTTGGTACCAACTATATAAAAGTGGTGTCATTCTCATGACTTTTGGCAGATTGTTTCGTGCAATTGAAGCACCATTGCTGCAAACGAAACATAAAGGCCATCATACTAGATTATGACAATTGTATGCATACCTGATGCAATCGCTGAAGCAGCATTAAACTTGGAGTCATCAGAGATTCCACTGGCAAGAACAACCGCAGCATTACTAGCCTGAGAAGCCTTTGCAGCAGCGGCAACTGCCTCACCAATGCCTCTATATGCAGTGGTAGCCGAGGAGGGCTTGCATGGGCCAAGCCCAACTAAACCCAACCTTTTAAAACCCAAACCTGGCAACCTGAGAACCGTTGATTGACCAGCTTTTCCAGCGAAATCTTCCTCAGCAGAAGCCTCCGCCAACAGACCTCCAAGCTGCTCATCTAGCTTTCTCAAGATTGGATTCTCAAACTTGGAATCCGAATCCTTTGACAGATCTTTATCTGTGATAGCAACTGCAAGTATGTCTCCCTTCCATTCAGTGACATCAATCTCCTTTGCTGAGAACGTGATCTACAGTATAAGGTAAAAAAATGAAATTCACACAACATATAAATATATACTGCTATTGGTACATGGTGCATGAAATTACCACAAACAATGTACAACGAAAAGTTCAAGTTAACCTATACTCTTAGATATCAACCACAGAGGCATATATTTAGTACTGGGAACCATTTAAAAATAGATTATAATTAAAAAGTGATAAAGAACTTATAATAAATAGCCGTGAAATTATCCACCAAGAGCTAGAATCAAATTACATGAGAGAATCCGATTACTTCAAAGATATAAAACCATGAAACTTCTACTTTAGATCATTTTACGATCCATGTATGTTAGTATTCATTTTTATGATGTGCCCTAGCGGACTAGATAGGACACAATCAATTTGGACAATGTCATGGTGAATAGTCCTTTAGATAGGAAATTAAAGTGCATCTGATATCACCAATTAAAATATCTAAAAATATGACTACCACCAGCTGTGGTGTGATGATTCGCGAAAAAAAAGCCACTTCATGTTTTAATAGCAATGTTACTAAAAACAACTTCAGATGCCAAAAGTGGGAGAGATTGACAAACAAATCTATTGACAAGCATTACACATACTGAAATGGGGCTTTCTGTCCCAAAGGAAATCGCTTGAAAAGGGGGAAAAACCAAAATCAGAAAAAGACAAATGGTGGATTAGTTTTAGTAAAAGCTATGTGTGGTGTGATGATTCGCAAAAAAAAAAAGCCACTTCATATTTTAATAGCAATGTAACTAAAAACAACTTCAGATGCCAAAAGTGGGAGAGATTGACAAACAAATCTATTGACAAGCATTACACATACTGAAATGGGGCTTTCTGTCCCAAAGGAAATCGCTTGAAAAGGATACTATGTTTTACATCTACATTATGATAACCATTCCCAGTCCTGAAGGCTACTAATATTATCCCATTGAATTACTAACTTGGATCTATTCAACATGGTTCATTATCAACCTTGAAGACTGACGAGAGATTATGCTTTATCACTGTACAGCAATAATTGTTACTAAGACTGCATCCTGAAGGGAGATACAACAGTGCAGCATAATATGAATATAGCCGGATAACAGGACTGAGAATATTTTGCAAGAGAAATTACCCACTGCAGTTCTAGCATATTTAATTGACAACAATAAATTAATATAATTTTATGACAAAAATATTGAAATGTTTGATTTACACAGACTCACGGTCATAGATCTAACACTGAACTTTAACAGGGAAAAAATTTAATGATGACCATAAGAAAGCATTTGACAAAGATGTCGTGAAAATGAAAGTTGCCTGCAGGCATTAATCCACTGCCTGTCGGCGCAATTAAATAATATGTTATATGGGGATCTATATATGTTCCAATAGAATCTAAGCCCACTTGATTAATACTAGCCTTTGTGTGGTCCCTTCATTCTCATAAGCAAATATACTCCATATCCGAAACCCCATTGTTTTACACATAATTCCAAATAAAAAAGAATTTGATTATGAAATTCTTGTTTTCTACGTATCTTAACTTATTACAAAATACATGCAAAACTAGCATATCTGTTGAAGGAGGATGCATACATCTACTGAAAGTTTCGATCTTTTTGGTCTCTGATGACTAACTACATAACTACTTCTCCGAGACACAAAAAATCGACCCATTTGAAGTACTCCCGCTCGACATAACCCCCGTTATGCTGAAAGCTGCACATGCTGTTCAACCAAATGTTTAAGATCCTACAAATGAACCCAGAAAAATCCTACTGACAAAAATTATAAAAGGCAATTCCTTCGACAATACACACAATGCAAATAAACTACGAGGCTACCAATATGAACCCAGCTCTCTCTCTCTCTCAGAGATTTCATCAAACAGGTGGCATGCAATCTCCAACACCCAACCTAACAGACCCCATAATAACAATAAATACTCTCTCTCAGTAATTTCATCGAACACGTGGTAAGCAGCAGAAAGTCACGGAACAAACAAAACCTGAGGGATTTCAACAATGGCGGGCTTCGTGAGCCCAAGCGTCGCCCGCGTCGTGAACCCGCTCGCCATTACAAACCTCCGGCCGAAACGAGCCGGACGAGAGAGAAGCACGGCAGAGCGCTGCAAGCTCGCGAAGCAGAGGACAGAGGAGCGGCGGGAAGGAGAGCAGCAGCAGAGGCGAGAAGCGAAGAGAGAGGCAGCGGACGACGACGACGCCATTGCCGTTTTCCGCTGGGTTTTTTATAGCGCTCGTGGGGGCCCCGAAACGTTTCGGACCGACACCAGCTGTAACCGTCCCCTTTCTTTCCTGTTGGGTTTTGGGTGTTTTTTTCTCGTCATTGTCGAGCTGGCGTGTATTAAACAAGGAGAACAAGCAGAGAGAGTACCTTATCCATCTGCGTTGGATTAAGAAGGGGTTTGTTTGAATTATCATGTTGGTTAGCACTGATAATAACAATATAATAGTAGGAGTAGCAAACTTAACAACTTTAATAATAGAACGTTGTTATGAATGAGGGAGGCCTTTGGCCTCCCCTTCTTCATTACCCATTCATTAGGCCCACATTACTTAGAGTAATGGGGACCATTGGTCTCCTAGAGGCTTTTGGCCTCCCCACTATGAGATATATAAATAGAGCACCATGGCTCTTAGCAATGGTGACTTATTCTTTTGCTAAGAAATCTTGTCTCTTTCTCTCTTGAGTCCTATTACTCTCTAATACGTTATCAGCACGTTTGCTCCCCTTTTCTTGAGCCTTTCTACCCTCAATCCATCCCAAAAAAAAAAAAAAAATTTGTTACGCTATTCTTACTTGTGACGCGCGAAGGAATCTCTTGTTGCGGCTCTACGTATCGGCGTTCCTATTGTGCGTACTCGGAGCGTGGGATTTTATATCTACGGATCTTCTCATTTTTCGATCGTCCCTAGATTTATAATCTAGTGGTAATTTCCGTAAACCCCGTAGATAAATACGAATAAAATTTGATTTGGCTATGATTTGATCCAATAAAGATCATTAGTTCATTAGAATACACGCCATTATAAATGACTCAAACCAATTCTCTCTGCCAAATACAAACATGAAACACCTAATTCAGAATATTAGAACTTCCTCGATGACCAGAGTATTTATAAACTCATGCCAAAGAAACTTCTTCTTTTTCTTATGTATGCCAACCTACAGATTCTTCTAGTAAAATGAAAACAAGTAATTAGAACTTCCAAGTTTCTAGTAACTGATATCCATCATGGAAAACTCATGTATGCAGCAACGACTGTATTCTTTTTTTTTCCATGCTAACCAGTACAACATTCTTGACTCTCCTAGCATTCTCAAGGAACCAAATGACTACATATTCAATGAAAACATCACAAAAACTTGGTGTTCATGCATTCATCAGGATGTCAATGAAAGTAGACATAAAGATTAAACCAAATGGAAAATAAAAAGAAAATTATAATACGGGGTTTCTGGGCGCTGACGCTGGCCGACAACAGTAACAGATGGGGTGGAATTTGAGGTGACAGACTTAGTGTTTTTGGGATTGTTTACATTCCACAACCCAAAAATGGGCTTAATGGCTGATTTTGTTTAAATTCAATAAAATTGATTATTTTGTTGTTGGGCCTGCAGCCCACTTGTGCCTATCAATAACTAAATAAATTAATTGGGCCTGCAGCCCCAATTCCTTAACGTTTATTATTTTTTCCCACTAAATAATGGCCTGAAGCCAATTACTTAAAGGGACTATCCTCTATGTTAAACCACAAATAATTTCTATAGCCCATGTTGACAACTTTATTTAAACATCGCTTTTGCAAATTATAATCTATGGTTTACTAGGACTCTATTTTTCAAAATATAATTATCTTAAAGATCCTGAGACCGCTCTGCCGTTAGTCAACTAACCTAACGATGTATGACGTTTCCACGTGGTCTACAAGATATTTATATTTTCTAGTTTCCCTTACCATATGTTTTGCTTGAGATATATGCGTGGTTGTTTACTTGTATGCCCGTAGCATGTTTAGAACTGCGTGGATGTTTAAATCAGTAAAAATGTGTTTTTCGGGATCTGCCATTGTATACCTATTTACTTTCCTTGCACTTTTATTTTCTTTTGAGAGAATTTGTAAGTGAGGAAATTTGTATTTCAAAGCCAAAGCTCGATGCAACAGCACATAGAATTGATGAAAACTCCTTCAATGGATCATGATGCCGGTCAATGTGCTTGGCTAAGTTTGCTGGACCAACCTAGCTTGACTGGGTAACAAGTGGTCCTGGCTTAGTCAATTCCCTGGCCGCGTCCGCTGGACCGCAAGGAGTCGATTCATGACTGTGTAAGCCAAAGCTCGATGCAACAGCATATGAAGACGGAGATATAGGGACCCAGTTTAGTTTGGGTTTCCGCAGTTGTATTTTTCTTTCCTTTTATGGACTGTAAACGAACTTTGGACTGTTTATTTTTGGGTATCTGGCCGATCCCCGCATTTTTACTTGTTTATTTCTTTATGCATGAATTTTAAATTTTAATTAATTCATGCTCATTTTAAATTGCGTAGATAAATGGCAAAATTGGCAAGCGTCGATTTCGAAGTCCTTGACTCTGCAGGGACAAATTACCTGAGTTGGCGAGTGGACCTGAAGTTCCACTTGCGTTCGATGGCCCTCCTTGGGTCCATTTTGGCTCCTTCCTCGGCCCCCGCAGCGGCCGAAGCTTCTGCTACAACTAGCAGCAGCCCTACAACCACTGTATCCGATGTAGATAAGGCGAAAGCCATAATCTACATTAGGAAACATATAGATCGGACCTTAAAGGCCGAATACTTAACGGTTGAGGATCCAAAGGACCTGTGGACAGCGCTGGAAGCTCGGTATAAACATCAAATTGATGTTATATTACCGCGTGCCAGTTATGAGTGGGAAAACCTCAGACTTCAGGACTATAAGTCCGTCGCTGAGTACAATTCTGCACTTCATAACATCACCTCACGCCTGGAGTTGTGCGGTGAAGAAGTGACAGAACAACGCATGTTGGAAAAGACATTTACCTCGTTTCATGAGAAAGATGCAATCCTCATGCAGCAGTATCGTGAACGCAATTTCACGAAATTCTCCGATCTGATCTCATGCCTACTTAGGGCAGAGCAGAATCGAGACTTATTGCTTGCAACTCATAACTTACGTCCAGCTGGCACTGCCCCTATCCCTGAAGCCCATCACGTTTCTCCCCAGAAGTGGAAAAACAAGAGGAAGGCTAAAAACACTACAGGGAAAGCTATAATGAAGCAACCAAGAGGTGCAGCTCCCCAGACAAACAAAAACAATAAGGGAAAAAGAAATTTCACTTGGAAGCGAAAGAACACCGAGCAAGTGTCACTTCCAAAGAAGAACTGGGAGGATAAATGCCATAGATGTGGCATGACTGGCCATTGGTCCAGAAACTGCCGCACTCCTCGCCACCTCCAGGATCTATACCAGGCGAGCCAGAAGTCTCTACCTGAAACAAACTTGGCGGCTGTTCAGCCACCAACAATGTTTACTGCAAAAGACTTCGAGATCGACGACCTTCTCGATTGAGCACCATCGTTTATCTATGCTTTTTAGAATTAAATGTATCTTCATCTTTTATTTTCTTAAGTACGAACTTTTATTTTCGAATGAATGTTTACATTTTCGCTCAAATAAAATTTCGTTTTTGCTTATATAGATGATGTCTGAGTGCCTAGTGGACAGTGCCTCAACGCACACAATCCTTCGCGATCATTGCTATTTTAATAGCGTAAATAAATATGACGGTCATGTTATCACAATTTCAGGACTGTCCCAAATAATCGAAGGATCTGGTGAGGCAATTATATTGCTCCCAAATAACACAAGACTTCAAATAAAAAATGCATTATTCTCTCCTAAATCAAATAGGAATCTCGTAAGTTTCAAAGATTTCCGTTTAAACGGATATCACTTAGAAACCAGAGATGAAAATACGGTTGAATATCTGTATGTAACTCGTCAGAAAGATGACCGGAAGATCATCTGCGAACGATTCAAGGGACTCCCGTCGGGTCTCTACCAAACATACATTCAACCAATAGAAGCCAATATGACTGAGCACCAGACGTGCCAATCCTTGCCAGAGTTCGAACTCTGGCACAATAGACTTGGTCACCCTGGAACAGCAATGATGCGACGCATCATCTCTGAATCCCGTGGACACAAATTGAAGAACCTGAAGATTCTTCAAAAGGGTGAATTTCCATGTCTCCCTTGTTTCAAGGGAAAACTTATAACGAGACCATCCCTCCTGAAAGTGGGATTAGAGTCTCCTGGCTTCCTTGAGAGAATTCATGGTGACATTTGCGGGCCTATTCACCCCTCAAGTGGCCCATTTCGGTACTTTATGGTACTGATTGATGCATCAACCAAATGGTCTTATGTGTGCCTCTTGTCCACCCGCAACCTAGCTTTTCCAAAGCTATTGGCACAAATAATAAGGTTGCGTGCTCATTTCCCCGATAACCAAATCAAGAAACTACGTCTTGATAATGCGGGAGAATTTACTTCACAAGTCTTCGAAGACTATTGCCGGGCAACGGGTATTGAAGTTGAACATCCTGTAGCACATGTTCACACCCAAAACGGATTAGCTGAGTCCCTTATAAAGAGACTCCAATGGATTGCACGTCCATTGCTTATGCAATCCCAGTTGCCTGTGGATGCTTGGGGGCATGCTATTTTACATGCCGCATCACTTATTAGGATAAGACCCTCTGGAGGTCACACTTTATCCCCGATGCAACTAGCATACGGCGCACCTCCGGATATCTCTCATTTGAGAGTGTTTGGTTGTGCGGTATATGTCCCAATAGCACCACCGTAGAGGACCAAAATGGGTCCTCAGCGTCGTCTAGGTATATATATTGGGTTTGATTCGCCCTCTATTATCAGATACCTTGAACCCCTGACGGGTGACGCATTCAAGGCACGTTTTGCAGACTGTGAATTTAATGAGAAATTTTTTCCAAAACTGGGCACACAGTCTAAGAAGCCAGAAGCTTCTGAGACCATTAGTTGGGACCAGAAGTCTTTGTCCCTATATGATCCGCGTACTAATCTGTGTGAAGATGAGATCCTGAAGATCCTTCACATCCAGAATACAGTACATCTTTTACCGGATAAATTCACGGACAACCAGAAGATTGTCCGTTCACACGTCCCTGCTGCCAATACGCCAGCTAGGATTGACATCCCCATAGATGGATGCAGCCCACCGGCAGCAGAATTGGTTGTACCTCAAATGAAAAGAGGACGCCCACCAGGTTCAAAAGATAAAGTTCCTCGAAAGAGGAAGACTCCTGGCGATACTAAGATTATCCCTCCACAGGATGCTGAGCTCAGACCAGCTACTTCTCCCCTCCTGATTTCCCCAGCAGAGGAAACAATAGGAGAAACATCATTAAATTTTGTACGTACTGGAGAAGTACTGGACAGAAATAGCATAGTCGTCGACGACGATTTTGCGTTCGATATTGCCGTTCATGTCACTGAATTTGACGATGACGTCGAACCACGATCTCTAGCGGAATGTAAACGCAGAGATGATTGGCCAAAGTGGGACGAGGCAATAAGAGTAGAGCTGGACTCACTCTTGAAACGCAAAGTCTTTGGACCAGTAGTCCAAACACCAGTAGGTGTAAAACCCGTGGGATATAAGTGGGTTTTCATAAGAAAAAGAGATGAAAATAATGTGATCGTTCGCTATAAGGCACGCCTTGTAGCCCAGGGATTTTCCCAAAGACCGGGGATTGATTACGAAGATACGTATTCCCCGGTCATGGATTCGATCACCTTCCGATTTTTAATCAGCCTAACTTCTCTGGAAAGCCTAGAAATGCAGCTCATGGACGTTGTGACTGCATATCTATATGGCGATATAGATAAAAATATCTATATGAGACTTCCTGATGGGTTTAATCTACCCCCAGAGATGAAAGAGATACCTCGGGACGTATTCTCTGTAAGGCTACATAGATCATTATATGGTCTAAAACAATCGGGCAAGATGTGGTATAACAGACTAAGTGATTTTCTTGCACAGCAAGGATTCACGAATAACGAAGTCTGCCCGTGTATCTTTATCAAAAGAACAGGAACATGATTTGTCATCATAGCTGTATATGTAGATGACTTAAATCTCATAGGATCTCCTGTAGAGATCAAAGAGATATCTGAAAGCCTTAAACATACTTTTGAAATGAAAGACCTAGGCAAAACAAAGTATTGTCTTGGCTTACAGATAGAACACCTAAGAAGTGGAATCCTATTACACCAATCTAATTATACAAAGAAACTTCTACGCAAGTTTCATATGGATAAAAGTCATCCTTTAGGTACTCCTATGGTCGTAAGATCACTAGATGTACATAAGGACCCCTTCCGGCCACTGGAAGAGGGGGAGGAGATACTGGGTCCTGAAGTACCCTACCTCAGTGCCATTGGAGCACTTCTATATCTGGCTAACTGTACGCGTCCCGGTATAGCGTTTACAGTTAATCTACTAGCCAGACACAGTGCTGCGCCCACAAAGCGCCACTGGAACGGAGTAAAGCATCTTCTGCGATACCTTCAGGGTTCCATTGATCTTGGACTTTACTACCAGAGAGGTGCCTCCCCCAAATTGTTTGGTTATGCTGATGCAGGTTATCTCTCTGATCCGCACACGGCAAAATCTCAAACAGGTTTTGTATTTACCTACGGAGGTACGGCTATCTCTTGGAGATCGGTAAAACAAACCACTACTGCTACATCTTCCAACCATGCAGAGCTCATCGCGATCCATGAGGCGAGCAGAGAATGTTTTTGGCTACGCTCCGTCGTCCAACACATCCTCCAATCCACTGGCCTGAAGACCAGTGATCTGGAGCCTACTGCCCTATTCGAAGACAACGCCGCATGCATTGCTCAGCTTCAGAAGGGCTACATCAAAGGCGACAGGACAAAACACATTTCTCCCAAGTTTTTCTGGACGCACGAGCAGAAGAACGACAAGCAGATTGAAGTTCGACAGATCCAGTCATGCAACAACTTAGCTGATCTTTTTACTAAGGCATTGCCTAAATGTACTTTTGTAAAGCTTGTAAAGAACATTGGTATGCGACAGTTGAAAGACCTGCAAGCCTGAAGCTTGTACGGATCAGGGGGAGTAACATGTGGGTTGCACTCTTTTTCCTTAAGCTGTTGGGTTTTCCCACTGGGTTTTCCACAGCTAAGGTTTTAACGAGGCAAACACACTTACTCTGGATCCAGAAGTATCCACCCCTTGCCTCAGTAGCTGAGACCGAAGTGATGAATGTGTAAGGGGGAGTGTTATGAATGAGGGAGGCCTTTGGCCTCCCCTCCTTCATTACCCATTCATTAGGCCCCCATTACTTAGAGTAATGGGGACCCTTGGTCTCCTAGAGGCTTTTGGCCTCCCCACTATGAGATATATAAATAGAGCACCATGGCTCTTAGCGATGGTGACTTATTCTTTTGCTAAGAAATCTTGTCTCTTTCTCTCTTGAGTCCTATTACTCTCTAATAAACGTTAATATATTATTAGTTTGGATGCTAGCGAACGCGATTGGGCTTTTCGGGAATTGCTATGGGAACATACCGTTTTGCTCGGTTCATATACCACTTATTTTTTTTTTTGAAATACCAATAATGTCCTTTTAAAAATTAAGGAGATACAAGAAGAGCTCGAGAAGGAGAGGTGTATGCGACCGTGTGCATCAAAGCACACGGCCGCATGAAAAAGAGGCCAAAGCACCATAATCACACTATCGTTTTACACGACCGTGTGAGAAAAGTCATCAAAAAAGAGGAAAAAGCTCCATATTTACACGGTCAATCATTGACACGACCGCGATCGCCAGAGCCAGAAACATCGTTCTATTTTATTGTCTCCACTGTAGCTAAACGGTCATGTCAATTCGACATGACCGTGTGGATTTTTGTGCGACACGGCCGTGCCGAGGTCGTGTCGCCCAAAGATGCCGATTTTTGGGTGCGATTCTGGGCAAAATTAAGATGGAATTTTGACCCATTTGGACCCGCATTAATGAAAGAGTTTCAATCGTTGGATGGGGATCCTAGGGGCGGCCTTAAGGACGTTTTCAGAGTGTACTTAAGCAAAAAGATGAGATTAGTTAGGACATTCCCTGATTTTTCTCATTCTCTTTTCAGCTTTTAGGGTTTTAACTTTTTGTGGAAAGAAGGAGAACGTGAGAGCCCAGGCTTTTGAAGGGTTAAACTGCTGTATTGGGTGATTAATCTTCTTAATTTTCTCTTGATTTGGCTCATAACTTTCATCTATTGTATTGGATTGTGATTCTATTAATGAAGATTTTATTTTCTCTACCCATGACTAGCTAAATCCATTGTGTGTGTTGTGGAATAATTAGTGGTCTTGGGTGTTGATTTAATGTTCATTTATAGCACTATATGTTGGTGAGATTGTTGGTTTGCTAGTTTTCTATATTTTTGCTATCAATGCACTACCCATTGAGGGATCCTAGGAGGACGACGTGCCATGAGGCATAATCTACATGCATAACTGTAGAGGGGCCCAAGGAGGGTGGTGTGCCGCGAGGTTCATCTAATTACGTTCTAGTTCCTAAGAGAGCATTAATCCAACAATTAGTTATATTGCTAGTTTTATTGCGATCAAATTCCATATCATCTAGTCTACATACCTTGGCTTGGATGCGAAATTGAGTTAATTTAGATGAACTATTGATTCAACACCATATGACCCTAATAAAGACATGGCACACACATAGCCTTCATCTTATTGAACTCTCGTTAAATCTCCCTTGCATAAGTTTTGATGGGAAATCGAATCCCACCTCTAAGTAGTTTTGATGGTGAGCACACCAAATGATGTTAGTGTACTAATGACACTATTTAAATGTGCAGGTTGTGTGATCAATAATATAAGCTTTATGCATACTCCGAAGAAGCTCAACCACACTCAAAAGATGAAGACAATTTGATAGCTCTACGTCAAGCACAAGTGAAGCTCAAAGATGCAGCTCATGGAAGTGCTCAAGCTTAATCAAAGATGAGCACAAACTCAAAGTGAAGCGCTCATCTACATCAATATCTGATCGGCTTCAGAATTCTTCATTTAAGTCTAAGTTCGTGAGTTGGTCTTTTAGAAATATGTTAAAGCCAAGTTTTATTGCACACACACAAAAAGTTTTCGAAACAAAAGTTTTTGAAACTCGTCTTAAAACTCGTTGAGAGCATAGCTATGTGATTTAACTTCATAGTCAGTCTCCAAACACCCAAGAGTTGATTACTCATCTTTAGCTGAGTTTCAGTGGAAAAATACTCTGGAAGTCGACTACAAAAGGAGGGAGTCGACTACTAGCTTAGAGCAGAATTTTCAATGAAAACTCACTGGGAGTCGATTACCTCCCTTGGGAGTCGACTACCAGCTGCGTTTTTGACTTCCTAATTTCGCTCCCTTGATTCTCTCGTTTCCTTGATTGTTGGGCTAAAGTGAAATGTTTTTGAATTTCGAATTCATTTTTTGCAACTCTATAAATAGAGCCTTTTGAGAACATTTCAAAACACCAATTCTCTATTATCTTTTGAGATAAAGTTGTACTCTTGAAATTCTCAATTGCTCTCAATCTCTCTCATCGTCGTAGCCAAATTCTGGTTCTAATTTTCTGATCTCACTTTTTATCTGAAATTCTTTTGAGATCTATTTTATTTTTTGGCTGTTGAAAATTGTTTTTCAAAATCCTTACTTTTGATTTATTATTCTTTAAAGGATTTTTTGAAAACAAAAACATCTAGATCACAACAAATTAAATTATATTCTTTGTGTGATCTAAGATCTTATAAAATTCTTTTAAGCCACATAAGCACATTTGCAATATTATCTTGGCTATAGAATTTTGTTGGGTGTAAACCAATCTCCATCAAATATTGTGGTGAATTGGATCTTGTTTTAATTTGGATTCCCTTTGTGATAAGGGTTGTGAAAATCCTAGTCAAGGCTAGATGGTTAGAAATCCTGGTAGGGATACTAGGTCGTTGGAAATTCTAGCGAGTGAAGTTAGGTAATTGTATGATAAGGCAATAGTGGATTGAATCTCGTACCGGATTGGTCGGGGACTAGACGTATCCAGGTTGTGGGGAACCAGGATAAAAATCTCTTATCTCTGCGTGCTTTCTGCGTTTGTTTATTTATTTGTGCAAGAAATCTATTTATTGTTAATATATCATCTTTGTAATTCTTTATTAATATATTGCAAAGTTCAATTTTTAATCAGATGTATAAATATCTCTCTGATTGTAATCTTTGTCTGCTTGTAATTAATCTGTGGATTTATTGAAGATTACTTTGTTGATTAAGAACCAAGCATAGATCACTCTACTTGGTTTTTTAGGCAACATTAGAAGGGAATTATTGTGTTATAATAATCAACGAAATTTTTTTATAATTTATACAACATTATTCAACCTCCCCTTCTAGTGTTATTTGACATCCACATGATCCAACACTTGATATCAGAGCAAGGTCAAAGGCGATGGCGTCAATAACGTTCTGTCCTCCCGGATATAGCATTCATAAACCTCCAACCGTTGACGGAATTCTCTATTCCTAATGGAGAAGATGGATGGAGATCTTCTTAGAGGCACAAGATCTAATGTACGTACAATTTCTCAGAAGGCCATATGAGATTCTAACCACTTCTCAAACTCAATGCAATCCAGATCAAGAAGAAGCCTACTTCAGAAACATAAAAGTAATACATCTAATTTATACTGGTTTAACTGATAAGATGTTAGATCTTGTAGACGAGGCAGATACCACACATCAAATTCTCAACATATTGGAAGAAAGATTCGGATCAAGTTCGAATGTGATTCAAACACCCATGGAGACAATCCAATCAAACGATGAAAGCTTTGGAAAAGAAATATGCATGATGGCTCATCAAGACAACAAGAATGAGGTTAGTGATTCTAGTTCTGATGATGAAGATGATTTTAACATTGCTAGTGCAAATGAAAATCTATATAGAGAATATGAAATATTGACAATGAAACACAAAAACTTGAACAAAAGGTATAATGCTCTGCATAATGAACATGATAATCTCAGGAACAAATGTGACTCTCTTGATCATGGATATGACTGAATAAAACATCGTTGTAACACTAACAATGATTGTAAATATTTGAAGGTCAAATATGATAAATTAGCATGTGACCTTGATGCTTTGAAAATTGAACATGGTTTATATGTCTCTACTTTGAATGATAAATTCAATATTCTTGCAAATGACATTGTGTCAAGTAAGCTCAAACATGATGAACTTATTCTAAGCCTTGAAAAGGTTAAGAACAAACCAAATGTGAAAGCTACTCTATCTTGTATGCATGCATCTCCTTCTAAGGATGAATCTGTTCAAAATATTGTGCATAAAGATGTGAAGCAATATGCTTTTATTTATGGTAAAAATGCAAAACACAAAATTCATCATGATTCTCATCCAATGTTGTTCGTCACAATTATGTTGCATATTACACACATCATATACATAGTTCAAATAGATTTGCTAGAAATAATACTATCTGGGCACCAAAATATTTGAACAATCATGAAAAGAATGTTTATGTTTCCAACATGTTTAAAAGCATGCAAAGGAAATAAAATTTAAATCGAATTTGGGTTCCTAATAAATGATCCTTACATATATGCAAATTTTAGGGTATCCACATGCTTCATGTATATCACTTTGATACACAATACTTAGGATTGTACATATTGACAGAAATTTTGTCTAACAACTTGAACACAATCATTAGTGGGTACCAAATACATTCAATTATTTTCTTTCAGGACATATGGATAATGGATAGCGGATTCTCCGCACACATGACCTGGAATGCAAAATTGCTTAGCGCTTTAAAAATATATGATGGAGGAACTGTAACTTTTGGCGACAATAAGAAAGGTAAAATCATTGGCATAGGCAACATCAACGACCCTTCAAAGCTTCTTATCAAAGATGTAAGTTTGGTAAGTGGGCTAAAGCACAATGTGATAAGCATAAGTCAATTATGCGATAAAGGTTTGAAAGTTATTTTTACTATTGATGCTTGCTTAGTTTATGATAAAGATATGAAAAAAATTCTTGTTAAAGGTAAGCGAGTAGAAAATATTTATGTGCTTACATTAAATGATTTTGATTCAAATGTTTGCTGATTGTTTCAACAAATGACCCGTTGATATGGCACAGATGTTTTGGTCATGTAAACATTAAAAACATGAGTAAGATATCTAGGAAAGAGTTGGTGCATCGACTTCCAAAATTAAATTTTAAATTGGATAAAATGCGTGACTCATGTCAACTTGGCAACATGCATAAAAGTACATTTAAGAGTATTGGAGCTCTTAGCACGAAAAGGCCGCTTGAACTACTTCATATGGACTTGTTTGGCCCGGCTAGAACTTCCTCTCTTTATGGCTCTAAATACATATTTGTCATAGTTGTTGATTTCACATGATACACGTGGGTATTATTCTTAATCAATAAGAATCATGCCTTCCGTGAGTTTAAAAAAATTTCAAAAGAATTGAACGATTATACTCTTTGAAAATTATTTCTTTAAGAAGTGATCACGGCGGTGAATTTGAAAATGAACCTTTTAAAAGATTTTGTGAAAAACGAGGTGTTTCTCAGCCTTTTGCTTTTCCTAAAGCTGCCCCTCAAAATGGGGTAGTTGAAAGAAAAAATAGAACACTCCAAGAGTGTGCACGTACAATGTTATGCGAAAGCAACCTTCCAAGATACTTTTGGACGGAAGCTGTAGCAACTGCGTGCTATATTCAAAACAGAGTTTTAATAGGAAAATCTTTTGAAAAGACGCCTTACGAATTATTGCTCCAACAAATTCCAAAAGTATCTAATTTCAGAGTTTTTTATTGTAAGTGCTATATTCTTAACACAAAAGATAACTTAGATAAATTTGACTCCAAAGCGGATGAAGGCATATTTATCGATTATTCTTTTCGTAGTAAAGCATATAGAATATACAACAAAAGTACCAATGATGTTGTTGAAACTATGCATGTAACATTTGATGAATCCCTTACTAATGATGCTCACATTAATATTGATGATGATGTTACACCTATTTTTGATATTGTACGTATTTCTGATGTTAAAACTTCCAATTCTTTATCGAAATCTTTTCCTGAAGTTACACATCATCCACACACCCAAGTTATAGGTGATATTGATGCAGGTGTTAGAACTAGATTTCAAATAGAACACATGTCACCTGTTGCATTTGTTTTTGAAATACGACCTTAAGATCGGCCAAGCTGATCTAGACCCGCATCTCCAAAGCCCAAGTCTTGGTCTGCCAAATCCCCACTACGAGGCCCAGTTTGCCAATGCCTAGAGGAGCTCGCTAAGGCCCAGAGCAGTCTGCACTTATTGAGCTACGGACTCGTTAATCAAACCAAAGAGGATCCCTCCGACGGATTGCGTGATCTACTTCAGCTCGCCTCAGGAGCAGCTCGGCTACCTCTCAATCCCAGCGAAGTCTGCCCACGGAGGAAGACGACACGCCACTAGTGGTTCCACTACAGACAAGTCTGACAAAAGTGCACCTGGCCGCTTTGCCGCCTGACCACCTACCAAAAGCACGCCTAGTCGTTTCATCGCCAGATAGCCTGACAAAAGCACACCTGACATTAACGGCTCTGACGGCCTGACAAAAGCGCGCATGACACGTTCGGCTCTGACATCCTCAGCCAGACCCCTGACACCGCCAGCTCAACTAAAGCAACCGACTCCAGCAGTCTATAAATACCCCTTCTCCTCCAACGAGAAAGGGGCTGGCTAATCAGTAAGAAATCCTAACACAATTACTTATTCACAAGGTCTAATATCTTCCACATATTCGTGCATTCCACGCTAGTTCGCAACACAAGCGTCGATCTGCCTCTAAGATCGCCATGTGTGTTTGACGTTCTCCAAGCAGTCACCCGCTAACTTAGGCATCGGAGAGGCTACGCGCTGGCTCCCAGCCCTGCCTTTCTGACGAGTTGTTCTCCTTGCAGGTAGTTCGCTTCTGTTGCTGGCGGAAGAGGCAATCTTGGGCGATCAACTCTATTAGACGGGCGACCTACTCCGATTGAAGGGCAACCTTGGGCTTGCCATCCGCAAAGTGCCTTCCAATCATGATTAGTCTCGTCTATCCCCAAAACGAATTTAGCTTCGTTTTGAATGTTAGCAATCCATCCATTCCATGCATTATCAACAATGACACCATTGTCGATACTTTAACCCTTGAAAAAGCGAATTTAGATTCTTAAAATGTCACTTTGAGAAATGAGGTGAATACCCTCAAATCTCAACTAGATCAAACACATCCTAAGGATAATAGTGATCTAGTTTCATGACACACACAATTGGGTTTAGAGAATGATTCTCTTAAAACCCAAGTGCACGAGCTCAAAGCACGTGTGTCCACCTTGGATACCAATATTTCTTCTCTTAAGGAGAAATATGAGCTCATGTCCTCCCGTATTGTGAGATTTAATAAGGAAAAAGGACAATTGGACGATTTGCTAGCAAACCAATTTCTGGCCACACATCGTGTTGGTCTTGGTTTTGTGGAAGCAAATGCATACAATGCTCGCACCTCCTATAATGGTGTCACTATAGACTTTGTGAGGCCATCCTCCGGTGCATCCACAAGTGGTGTCAAAGATACTATAGGTAGCAAACCTACCAAGAAAGTCACCACTTCACTGTCTCTTCCTTTTGGCAAGAAACCCACTAAGGGTGGAAACCAAAAGAGAAGCCATGCTTACATGTACACAAACCTTTATCCACGTAGGAAATCTCCTACTTCACAAGTGGATACACATAACACTTTCTATGCTCCACACCCACGGACACGTACAAATCCACACATGAGAAATACTCATGTACGTGCTCCTATTCACCCATATGCTCATACACATCATTCTTACATGTATGCACATCCTCCACATGTCATGCATGACCCATATGTTTCATACAACATTCATGTTCCCAAGCGTACATATTATCCTCGTATGTCCAATGCATATCCATCACCTCATTTTTATGCTAGAAACCATGTTCCTAAGAAGCATGCACCACATAGAAATCTAACAAGTATGCAAGCAACTAGGAAAAGGACTCCCAGAACATACACCATTTGGGGTCCTAAGAACACTAGCTTAAATGATAGGAATGCATATGTTGATTCCTATTTTCATGATGTTATTAATAATGGTTATGTTGGGAAGCGAAATTCCACTTGGACTTGGCTTCCAAAGGGCTAATCCCCTTGGACCCAACAAAAATTGGGTACCATGAGCTTATGGTATATTATGTAGGTACCCAAAAGAAAGAAAAAGAGCAATAAAGATCAAACTAGCTCTAAAAGGAAAGGATGGATTCTTGACAGTGGTTGCTCCAAACACATGACGGGAGATCCTTCATTACTCTCCGAAGTGATTAGCATCAAGAACGGTGCAACAGTCACTTTTAGAGGTAACCAAAAGGGAACCATCATTGGAGTAGGTATACTCGAAAACCCCTCCAAACCTTTAATTATTAATGTATTTCTAGTTAGTGGTTTATGTCACAACCTTATCTCCATTAGTCAACTTTGGGACAAAGGCTACAAGGTTAACTTTGGAGAGTGTATGTGTAAAATTGTTGATTCTAATTCGCATGTTTTATTTACCGGTATTAGGCGTAAAAATATTTATTATTTGAGATTGCCTAAAATTGTAGAACATTGCTTAGTTGCTAACACAAATGAACAACTATTATGGCATCGCCGTTTTGGTCATGTTCATTTCAAGCACTTATATAAGTTAGCTAAGCATGATCTAGTCAAAGGTTTTCCAAAAATTGCTTTTAGTAAGAAAAACTTTTGTGATTCATGTCAAATAGGTAAACTTAGGAAATCATCTTTTAAGCTTAAAGAAGGCATTACTTCTAAGAGGCTCCTAGAACTACTTCATCTAGATTTGTTTGGGCCAACTAGAACCGCTTCTTTAGGCAATGCTCATTATGGATTAGTTGTCGTTGACGACTTCTCTAGATTTACTTGGGTTTTATTCTTAACTAATAAGTATGAAGCTTTTGAAGAGTTTACCATATTTGCAAATAAGATTCAGAATCTCTTAGGATCCACCATTATTACTATCCGTAGTGATCATGGAGGAGAATTTGAGAATGAGTCTTTTACAAAGTTTTGTGATGACATCAGGATAACTCACAATTTTTCCTTTCCTCGGGCACCACCACAAAATGGTGTTGTAGAGAGAAAAAATAGGACTCTTATTGAGTGTGCTCGTACTATGCTCCATGATAGTCATCTTGGACTACAATTTTGGGCAGAGGCGGTGCACACGGCATGTTATGTGCTCAATAGGATCTCAGTGAGACCCCGAACGAACAAAACTTGTTTTGAGTTATTTTATGACAAAAAGCCTCAAGTTAAATATTTTCGCTTTTTTGGTTCAAAATGTTTTATCAAGAACACTTTTGGTAATTTAGATAAATTTGAGCCAAGATCCGATGAAGGAATTTTTGTTGGATATTCCACACGTAGCAAAGCCTAACGGATATATAACAAAACCTCTTCAACGATCGAGGAAACTACACGTATCATTTTATGAAGATTTTGATTTTCTCATGTTAATGATGATAGCGTAGATGCTATATTTGATTCTCTTAGTAATGTCAAGATTAATGATTCAATTATTGAGACTAATACTACTAATGAGATTGTTGAAGATGTTCCAAGTGATGCAGGAATACCCAAAGCTTACCCAACCGTTCGCAACCATCCACATGACCAAATTATTGGAGATATTGGTGTGGGTGTTCGAATGAGGTCAAGAATTGAAGAATTCTCTTATTGCGCATTTGTCTCAACCATTGAGCCAAAGAACATCCAAGAAGCTTATGAGGATAGCCCTTGGATAGTGGCAATGGAAGAAGAACTCATGCAATTCGAGAGATATGAAGTTTGGGAGCTCGTTCCTCTTCCAAGTGGTCATCAAGTTATTGGGACCAAATGGATCTTCAAAAACATGACCTATGAGAACGAGATCATCACAAGGAACAAAGCAAGGTTAATAGCTCAAGGCTACCGGCAAGAGGAAGGTATCGATTTCGAAGAATCCTTTACCCCCGTAGCTAGATTAGAAGATATTAGATTGCTTTTATCTTTTGCATCTTATAAGAATTTCAAACTATTTCAAATGGATGTTAAAAGTGCATTTTTACATGGGATTGTCGATGAAGAAGTGTATGTTTCTCATCCTCCCGGTTTCATTCATGAAAATTTTTCAAATCATGTTTTCAAACTTAAGAAAGCGTTGTATGGGTTGAGACAAGCTCCTAGATCTTGGTATGATCGACTCAAAACGTTTCTTTTGGATTTAAGTTTTAAAATGGGAGAAGTTGATTCAACACTTTTCATTAAAGATTATGAAAATGACATCCTATTGATTCAACTTTATGTAGACGATATAATATTTGGTTCTACTAACTTTAATCTTTGTCAAGAATTTTCTAAGTCCATGAAGGATGAATTCGAGATGAGACACATGGGTAAGCTCAACTACGTCCTTGGATTGCAAATTCGACAAATGAAGGATGGGACTTTCATACATCAAACCAAGTACACATGAGAGCTTATCAAGCGATTCAGGATGGAATCGTCTTCAAGCAAAAGGACTCCCATGAGTACGACAACACATCTACTCAAGGATGAGAACGGAAAAGATGTAGACGTTCGTCTATATCGAGGTATGATCGGTAGCTTACTTTATTTAACTGCTAGTAGGCCCGATATCATGTTTTTCGTATGCTTGTGTGCTAGATATCAAGCTAGACCTAAAGAGTCACACTTGATTGCGGTTAAACAAATTTTTCGTTATCTCAATCATTCACTAGATTATGGGTTACTTTACCCTAAATCTAGCACATATGAGTTAATCTCATATAGTGATGCCGACTTTGCCGGATGCAAATCCGATAGGAAAAGTACTAGTGGCACTTGCCATTTCCTAGGAAATTCCTTAGTCTCTTGGTTTTCCAAGAAACAGATCTTGGTATAATTATCCACGACTGAAGCGGAATATATTGCCGTGGGTCTTGCATGTGCACAATTTCTTTGGATGAGACACACTCTTAAGGACTATGGTGTCAATTGTGATACTTGCTCTATCATGGTTGATAACCAAAGTGATATATGTCTTTCCAAGAATCTGGTACACCACTCCCGTACCAAACACATAGATGTGAGACACCATTTTATCAATAATCATGTAGCTAAGAAGGACATCATCTTAAAGAAGATTCATTTGTGAGGTTGCATGGAGAATTAGGAATTATGGGTGAATCTGAAATTTTGAAGCTCAACTTACTTGTTATAACACTTTTTGAGCTCATATCATCATGTTGCCTCTCTTCATTTGTCATATCATATATTTGTTTTAAGAAAGGCAATTGAGTTTTCTTAGATTACATGAGTTTTCAGATTGTTTTAAGAGATTTATGTTATAAACGATTTATCATTTGATATTGATTTTATGATGAGTTTATGATTAGAGTATAGGTCCTAGGGTGAGTTATGCATATCCTCTGGATTTTAACCTCTATGTGCATTTTTGGACCAGGACAGACGACTGTCTTTCCTTCGACAGTCGACTGCCCTACTCTATCTATTCTGTCGGCAGACTATATCCTTCGCCAGGCGACTGATGACAAATTTACAGTCGACTGTTGCATCAATAGGCGACTGCATTTTAGTCATCAGGCGCCTGTCAATTTCGTCAGAAGTCTCTGTCTTATCATCAATTTTATTGATTCTCAGTCAGTCGACTGAAGAGTATAATACAGTCGACTGTCTCTCGGACATGTGACTATATGTTACTCAACAGTCGACTGTCTGTCCACCTCAGCTTATTTCTTATCACTTCATCCAGTCGAAGTCGACTGTCTCCTATTGTGGCGGTTCGTTCAATTAATCTGAGCCATCGATTCTTTGATCCAACGGCCCAGAATCTTTTACCCCTTCGATATCTGATCGAGAGAATTCATTTCGACAGCACGATTTCTCTCTCCTTCGATTGAAACCCTTCGTCTTCTCGCTTCAAACTGTCAGTCGATCATTCCTCCAGTGATTTTTCGTCGTCTCATCTGTCGATTGCATCGCTCGGATCTCGTTGTCTCGTCTGTGCCCGTCGACTAGGTTTGATTCTCTCTTGATTGTCTCTCTCGTGCGATTTTCCTTTCAATTTCTGTCAATCTTCCCTCTGTTCGATTGACTGTGCAATGGCTCCCAAGACCAAGAACAAGGAAAAGACTATTGTTTCTAAGTGCCCTAGGGTTCCCAAGCCTACTGCTGCCAAAAACAAACAACCCTATAAGGCCCGAACCAAGAAAGCCGATTCTCCCTCTCGCTCCTCTTCGCGGGGTTATTCTCCCACTTCTAGGTCTTCTTCATTTGATGTTGAGCCCCTCGTCAAGCGTCAGCGCAAGCCCATTGGTGTTCGCATCAATGAGCCTTGCACTGAGGCTCCTCCTTCACCCTTCGTGTCAAGCTCCAAAGAAGAAACCCTTGTCGTGCCACCCTCTAATCCCCTCATTCCCATTTGCCGAGATGATTTGTACTTGGCAAAATTTCACTCTCTTATAGAGATCAAACTTCTTAGAGAGCGATATATTGTTTTTCCCGCTTTCACCGCTGAGAGATTATCCGAGATTCTATCTGCAACTTGATTGGCTGACCTCTTTCGCTTCTCTCAGAGCGAATCTCCTCAGGCTTATCCATTTTTGGTTAAGCTATTCTATGCTAACCGCATTCGCGGTGAGTATGCTTCTACCGGAGTTATTGATACTATTGTCCAGGGGACCCCCATTTGCATTGATCCCACTCTGTTAGGGACCATTCTTAGGATTCCCTCCACTGGATCCCTTCCTGCAGACATTTCCATTTCTGATGTTGATGAGCTTGATCAGTCTGTCCTCCGGGACATGTTCTGTGAGATACCCTCTGCTCTATGTTCTGGTGTTAGGTCGTCCATGTTCTCGGCTAGGGGTTGGGCTATTCACCTTGTGGTGAAGTCCAACATCCTGTCGAAGTACGGATCTTCTGACCAGCCTTTCCAGGAGATACTGAGGTGTATATACGCGATCTTTTTCGGCTTGTCCGTCAACTGGGCCAGTGTCCTCCTCGATAGGATGGACAAGGTCGAGATTACTTCTTCCTCCTCTCACATCCCCTATGGTGGTCTTCTTACACGTGTCTTTCGTCATTTTGGGATTGACTTGACTCCCTACGAGCCCGTGCCTTTTGGTCCTCTTCTCGATGCTTCTACAAAGTCGAAGTCCTCTACGGCTCTACAGTCTGCATCTAAGAAGAGGAAATCCACTTCTGCTCCGTCTTCCTCCACAGTTCCTCCTGCAGACCAGCCATCTACCTCTGCTCCATCCTCTCATGACATTCTCTTTAAGATGGTCTCTGGTCTATATGAGTTGGCATTCCTGTCATTCCAGCATCAGGGTATGCCCTTTCCTAAGCATCTGAGACGTTTTGTTCCACCCCAGCCTCATCAGCCTCCTCCTCCTATCATCACAGAGCTCATTGTGCATCCTGGTGTAGCTGCTACTCAGGGTATTCCTGCTGCTGCTCCACCTCCAGAGGATACCACCGTTGACCCAGAGCCTGCTTCTTCCTCTGCTGCTTCTGGAGACTCTCACTCTTAGATTTTGTTTAGAGTTTTTGAGTGGCATCTGTATGATGGATATTTTTGCAGTGATGTTTTATGGAGTATCATGATGATAGACACATGTATGATGTATTTTGGTCTTTTGATGAACATGGTGATGTTCATATGACTTTGTACTCATGTTGTCTTTACACACACACACACACACACACACACACACACACACACACACACACACACATCTATTATACATTTGACAGCGATTTTTGAATCCTAGGGCTGACTAGGACAAGCTGACTTGGATAAAGGGGTTGATAGAAAGACGGCCAGGATTAATTCTTATGGAATGAATGGTTGGGATTAAACTTTGAGATGAATATTTTGTATTTTAAACATACTTTGATATTTGTGGGTCCAACTTGATAGCATCAGAATTAATCTTTTTTTTGGATAAAGCAACAGCCTCGAAGATAACAACACGTTTTGGGCTTAAAGGCTTAAAAGGCAACACGTTTTACCGGCCGCTTAAAGCCTTAAAAGGCAACAGATTTTACATGCAGGTTCTACTGTCAACACGTTTTCCTCGGTTGTCCCAAATCTTGGTAATAATTTTTTGGGGAAGAGCAAGAGGCGTTTTGGGGAGAGCTTCCCAAAATTCGGCTCTTGCTCTTCCCCCACAGTAAAGCAAACATCATTTCGCCTGAGCACTTAAAAAAATCATTTCGGCTCCTCTCGCCTGGAGCCCTTGGAAAAGAAATCGCGCCTGAGCCCTTGAAATTTTTGCCTGAGCCCTTGAAAAATGTTCAATCTCGCCTGAGCCCTTGAAAAATCTCGCCTGAGATTTCCTCTCGCCTGAGCCCTTAGAAAATAAATCACGCCTGAGCCCTTGAAAAATTTCGCCTGAGCTCTCCTCTCGCCTGAGCTCTTGAAAAACTTGCCTGAGCTCTTTCATCTCGCAACACAGCACTCGCAATATAAGCAAGAGGGATCTCACAACGCAAGCTGTTTCTCAACGCCTATTTCTCAACGCAAGCAATTTCTCAACGCCTATTTCTGAGGCTGTTTGCCCTATTTTTGAAGTCTCCGTTGTCTTCTCGCCTGAGCCCTTGGAGAAATCTTATTTCTCATTCTCGCCTGAGCCCTTAGAGAGGGAATCGCCATTTTTGAAGGTACGTAGCACTCTTCTACATTACACGCTAAAACAACATAGATAAGAACATCCTTAAGCATGTAAGATTCTTCTCCATTTCCCTTAACAACATCCTCTTCTCCATTATAGCAAGAGGAATCGCCTATTTACAGCAAGAGGGTGTTCACTTCTACTGGCAGCAAGAGGGAATCTGGAATTCTTCTTACTGGAAATTTACTTCCCAGGTGCCAACAATATCCTCTTTTGTTATTTCTATTCTTAACTGCAATTTCTTGGTTGCCGATATCCCCTTTTGTAACATCCTTAAGCATGGTTTAAAATTGGTTGGTTTTTGTAATTTTTGTTCCCTTTTCAGCATGGTTATATGTTGTGTGATATGGTTTGCAAATATTTTAATTACAGTGAAATGGTTCTCACTAATATCAAATTTTTAGGTTACAGTGAAATGGTTTGCAAATATTTTAATTACAGTTAAATGGTTATGGTTATCACTAATAGCAGCTGCAAATATTTTAATTACAGTGAAATGATTTGCAAATTACAGTGAAATGGTTCTGCGGACAGAGAAATGGTTTGCAAATTTAACCTGTCAGTGAAATATTTTAGGGTTGGATTAATATGTTGAAAGCAATGTTACTATAGGAATAAGGATGATCACACAAAAATCACTTCAAACCTAATGTGGATTGGTACATTATTATACAGTTCCAGTCTGAGATTCTCCTTCAAACAGCTTCTGGGATCATGGTATATATTGGAAAGATTGCAAAGGAAAAATGAATGGTTTTTTCATTCATAGTTTTTGACTTGGTAAAATTGAAAGAAAGTGCAATCACTTGCCAAAGTTATGCAAAATTGTGCTTAGTAGTCTTTTGAATACCATTGATTGCATATATTATACATAGAGACCTTCATTTCAGTTTGCTGCTTCTGTGGACATCAGTTGGTCTTCATTATGTGCTCATTCTGTGTTGCTTAGTGTTATGGATTATCTTGCCTTCACTTTTCATGTTATATTTTGTTGTATCATTTTTCTTTTTTGATAAAAATGCTGGGCTTCTGTTTTTCTTTATGTGACTACAGATCAAGCCTAATGTGATTAGTGTTATGGATTCATTTGATTCCCTATTCGTGCTATATTTGGTCTCATACTGTTCTCTGTAATAAACTATATATACATGAGCATTAAAAGCATAAAAATAGGTATGAAATGTATATTTTTAAGAGTATCTTTGTTAATAACTTTCTACTTTCTTCCTCGAAAATGAGCGGTGTGTTTCAGTCAAATGGAAACTTGAAAATTACTTGAAGAATTATCCTCTTCAGGACAAATTGAAGGATACTTTTGTGTTGTTTTCAGTATCCATACCAAGCGTTGTGTTTGCAACTACATGATTTGCTAACAACTGGCTATTGTGTGTGCCAAACAAATTGGCTGGTGTGTTGCTAGATCGTTGTCGTGGTAGTCGAGATCAGGTATGTCGTTCTTTTGTAAAGAAATAGTGAGAACATTCATGACGGCACTAAGTTGGTCTCAAAGTAGATATGTAACGACTGGTTTTTCTATATTAGTGTTACCGATGTAATATATATATCTTGGAGGATTTTCTCCTTGCGTGTGATTTCCGTCTCCGTAACTTTCTCTTTCGTTCGTTTCGTTGTGATTTCCTAGCTTCTTCCTTAGATCGTTAAGCTTGGAGTAAGTCACTCATGACGAGCTTCATATCGCTCATATCTTAGAGGTAGGTTGATCTTAGAAGCCGTAGGAATCTTCCCAAAGCTTCGCGCTTCAATTCGGCACTTTCAGTGCACGTTAGTTGGTTCAAGAAGGGGAACCAACTGACTAGATTGAGATCTAGTCGGTCGGAAACTCTACTCAAACCGACTAGTTCCTTGGAATAATTTTACTTAAGTTATTGTTTCTGTTTAGTCGGTCTAAGTTCATCTTTCGACCGACTAGTTGTTAAACTAGTCGGTTAAGTTTTGTACTCAGACCGACTAATTCTGAGTTCTTCTGTACAGTCGAGTTACTGTTTATCGTTAGTCGGTCTAAGAACGTTTGTCGACCGACTAGATGAGAAACTAGTCGGTCAGTAGTTGTTCTTTGACCGACTAAATCTAAATCCTATTTTGTACAGGAGTTACTGTTTGGACTTAGTCGGTCTGCATTAGTCAACCGACTGACTAGTTCCCAAACTAGTCGGTCAGTGGTTGCTCTTTGACCGACTAATCAGTGTCGAAATCCTAATTTTTGGGCAGCCGCCAGGTCGTTTTCTATTTAAACCCCACTTCGTTTCTTTTCTTTCTTTCTCTTCTCCTGGCCTCTTTCCTTCCCCCTTGACCTCTGATCTTCCCCAACCTTCCTCTAGCCTTCCTCCTTCATCAAGAGCCTCTCCCCCTCTCCATTTAGGCCGGCCACCATGCCCTAGGCCATCTCCAACCCCCGAAATCCATAAAACCCCATTTCTCCAATCTCTCCATCCATTTCCAGATCTGAACCGTAGGTTCCCCGGATCGTTTCTTCCGTCGCCGTGCTTGCTCGGCATCGTTCTTCCGCTAGCGATTCGGTAATAACTCGATTCTATAATATTCTCATAACCCATTGTGTTTTTAATGAAACCCTAATAAAATGGATGTTAGAGATGTTGTTCTAATATTGTTTTGCCATGGCAACGATCTCATCTCCGTAGTTAGCATTTGAGTGACGGCCTCGTTGATCGTCATCCTCGGTGCTAGGCAAGTGAAACTTGCCACTTAGGGTTTTAGGCCATGCCTCAGGCCATTTGCTTGTTGTAGCGTAAAAGAGACTAGACAGTGAAATGATAGCTGCCTAGATGCCTATTTGATCTAGTTTGACAACGAAACTAGATCCGTCACCTCAATTGATCTAGCTTGACAACGAAGCTAGGTCCAACCCTTTTTAACTTGTTGTTCATGCATATTAAACTGCCATGTTTAATTCCTTGCCTGTACGCCTTACTACTTGCCATGCTATCCATGTTGAATGTCGCATTCGTAGCACACGCTACAATACTTGTGTTTCCTGGCTCGTGTTCCAGAAGCGGGCCATGTGTGTTGGTTGATAGCCAATGCCCGATCTACTAGTTTTCGGCTAGGCAACCGCTTTTAGCGGGCACAATCCTACGCCAAATTGTGAACCTAAAAACAACCTCTTGTGCGGGGCAACCCTGGCTCATTTACTGAGCTCGTGTACAGGGACCCTGGCTTGTTTATGTGTGGGATGGGGTAAGGGTTAAGCGGCCAATCAACTGGGAGTCTGCCCGATCAGCAACTTCAGTGGTAAGGCGTAAACTCTGGGTTCTGGGGTAGTGTTAAGCGACCAATCAGTGTGAATGTCCAACAGTTCAGCTGTAAGACGTAAACACCTACAGATAACTTGAAAACGTGACTAGTGAAAAGATTGAGAATGTTAGTAGCTTGGCTACTCCTGACATGCCATGATAATTGTTCTCTTGCACTTATTGTTACACCATGTCTTACTTGTGCACGACGTGTTTACTTGACGTGATTTACTTGACTTGTACTTGTCCGTGTTTATACTTGTAAAACTTGTCTTCCATGCCATACTTGCTACTTGTTACTTGTCACTTGCATCTTATCTTATTTGATTACTCACATACTAAACTTGTCATGCTATGCATCAAACTATAACTGCTAGGTTGTTAGTTTACTTTTCTTTCAGTTTCCGTGCCCAAGTCTTTTTAGACTTGCTGACATGTGCCCCTTGCTCTTTTGGGTGACACATGTTAGATCCTGAGCCAGAGCTAGTTGTAGAGGACGTAGTGTTTGCTGGCGCTGAGCCAGTGGTTGCCGAGGAGGAGTTTGTGGTCATTGGTGACCAGTCTTAGAGGTCGCTTGTGTTCTCTTCCTTGTTTAGGTTTGCTGTTAGTTGTTGGTGCGTGGCACCCTTGCTTGTATATATGTTGTACCTTGTTGGCCATGTTTGGGCCTTAGCTTTTCCTTTTGAGCCTGGTGGCTTTTCTGTGATATTGTAATTTATTTCATGGATATTCTGAGATTTAATAAATTGCTTATTGTCTCATTCCCTTATTATTATTGTTGTTTCGTATCGCGTTGCAAGGACCTGCCAATTTATTGTTGATTGACGCTTATCGGGCTTGGAGCTTTGCAGCTTCAAGTCTGAGCGGACCTTCTCACGTCTCGCCTCCCCATTTTTGGGAAGCGGGGCGTGACAAGAGAGCACCCAAAGATTCTTTTTTTGAAGTTCGGATTCCAATCTTGAATGGATCAACAAAAATATTGAATGAAAATGTTGTTCGTCGTGATATTACATGGAGATTCCTTATTTTATGTTCATGCCAATTCTGTAAGTCTCATGTTATTGGACATTATCACGACTTTAGTTTACAAACATAAATTCATTTGATTCTATTCGATATGGAACCATAATTACATATGCTTTACTACTGCAGTTCTGTAGGATATTGAATTTAAATGGATCAATCCTGTAGTTTCATTTTGTATGAACTCAATAACAAATTGAATTCAGATGTTCATGCATGGGCTTGGAAACGGGAATATCTAAATGTGACATACAACCGGTTGAGGATGATGTGATGGGGTTGTCCTATTGTTTGGTTTCCTGTGTGATGATGGAAGGTGCTGACTTCCACCATGCAACTTCTTCGGCCATGCCTCAGGTTATCTCCCATGATCTGCCACCCTGCGGCAGCACATATCATTTTTTTCGCATTATGCATTAATAGCTGCAGAGAATTTGCAGCATTTAACCCCAAAATATTTTGTCTGTTGTAAAGTGCCAGGATATTCATGTATATTGTTGGCTCGATATCTGTGTTCTGTCATGAACTTCATCTTTAGGTCTCAAAAGATCACAGTCTGTGATCTTCTGAGCATTAATTAAGAATAATTCAGTCTTTACTCTTTAGCACCGTTGACAGCACTTGGAGACTTCTAGCAACACTGTTTGATGTGGCATACTACCGTGATTATCTTCATCCATTCACTTACGGAACATGCTGATTTCCACATTATATGCATAGAATGTTATGGCTTATGTTTGTCGCGTTTCATAATGTCTTTGTGTTCAGCTCTTGCAACTATGAACACGATTCACAATATTTTCGGTGGTTAGCATCCAAACTGACACCTAAACTTCTTAACTTCATGAACATAAATATAGGCAAGTAATAGTTTTTAGACTGTATCTCATTCTCTGGTCGATTCTGAGGTATTGGCAAGTAATTGTCTTACCCCTTCCCCCCTCCCCCCCCCCAAATTACAGAATTCCTGTGAGCAGGTGTCCAGTGTGGACATGCATTCTCTAATTCCATAGTTGGTCATCTATCTTCATTGCTAACCCTCCTGTCTTTCTGCTTCTTTACTTTCTACATCCAGCCGTCAGTGCATTCTTTAACTTAGTCATCGATGGTTGCTACTGCTGCTCCTAACATGCATGTGTGTTGCAGGTATAGCATATAGGTAGCGTTCAATACCCATTCTATATTTGCTTGCAGTATATTGCTGAACTAACAGATAGATATGATCACATGGAATTAATGTTTATCGTCTCTCAATATCACCCGATGCTATCACACAGTAAGGAGAACTAAATTTTTTTGGGGAACTCAATTCTCAGGGGAAAGAAAATTTTGGTAAAACTAAAATTTTTATGGGAACTAAATAACATTTATTATGCTTTAATTTTGAGGGAATTAAGATTTTGAAGGAAGAATATCTTAAATGAGCTGTTCCCTGCAAATGCAAATCACAAAATCATGCAAATCCCATTTCTCACAACAAAAAATCACCACTGATGCCCTTTTTCCTTTTTAAACAATTTTTTGTGTGATTCAGTGCAACTCATGATCAATGCAACTAAAGATTATCAGATGTGTGGGCTTTTCCTCTATTTTTATTGTGTGAAACTCTTGCATGCTTAATTTGGCTTTTCTAGGCTTTTCTTAATCCATGTCTAAATCAAAATTTAAAGTTGTGTTGTTTTGTATATTATTAGGATTGGATGTTGGCTGGGAAAGCAGTGAAGAACAACGAGGAATGATGCGAAATAATAAGGGGTTTGGTATGTTGCGGGCTAGAATCACCATCTCTAATCGCCGACTGCACCAAACATTCTTCCACTGATGCAGATGAAAAGTAATGGAAGGAGAAGAACGGTATCTGAGTAGTTTTAAAGAGCAATCTTTATTTTTTTTAAAAAATTCTGTATTACTTTTCTCTCCATTCTTTGTTTTGGGAATGTAATTATTAGTAATGATGTGTATGATGATGATCTTATAAGAAATGAGTTGAGGTTTCTAACCCAGTTAATTTGTTGATTTGCATGGTTAATTTTTTGTGGTGGATCAGAAATTGAGTCGAGTTTGAATGAAAATATCCGATCTCATTTGCATTTGCAGGATTTTGTTCTAATTTTTCTTAATGCCTTAAGAAATCAAAAAAGGGAGATATCAGGAATGTTTGTGTCATGAAATTTTAAATGGAAAATTATGAAAATTGATAGCATCATGCTAGCATTGCGTTATATATTGGACGTGTCATTTTTACAATTGTTTGATATTAATTTTGGACATAAAATGATTTATTTAATCATGATTTTTGATATTAATTTTGAAGAAACTTTTGATGAAGAAGATGCATGGTTTTATTGTAACATTGAGTTCAGAAGTACATTTGAAGATATGTTTTAAAGTTTAAATCTTGAGTTTTAATCTCAATTTTTTATCTTAAGGTCTTATGTTAAATCTATCTTTTGATGTGTTTATGTTGTGTGCACATTACATGTATGTTGTGTTCATGTATGCAAAGAAGGGGAAATAAAATTTTTGTTCGTTTAAATTTTTGAGGGTGAAATAATTTTTGGGTAGAACAAAGATTTTGAGGGGATATCTTAAATGAACAGTCCCCGAGGGCACGGGTCTGCGTCAAAGGCGCTCCACAAAAGCTATATTTTGAGGGGATATATTAAATGAACAGTCCCCGATGGCGCCCGCGCCGACGCGCTAAATTTTTTTACGCTAATTTGTTGTTCCGCGCCGAAGGTGCCAGCGCCAAATTTATTGTTCGACGTCGAATTTGTTGTTCGACGTCGAATTTGTTGTTCCGCGCCGATGGTGACTGCGCCGAATTTGTTGTTCCGCGCCGAAGATGCACGTGCCACTAAATATTTTTACGCTAATTTATTATTCTGTTAAATTTTGGCTGTGGAAATAATTTTTCGGGGAACAAAGATTTTGCGGGGGAAACCATAAATGAACCGTGCCCGCGGGCACGGGTTATGACTAGTATATATATGTATGTATGTATGTATGTATGTATGTATGTATGTATATATATATATATATATATATATATATATATATATATATATATGAAATTGCAGTTTCTTCATCTGTTTCACACATTGTGTAATTGCTTATCATATCTGCGTGAATTTTGAGATATTGTCTCCATATACGCTATACTCTACATGCGATATGATATGAGACAATGTGTTTTCTTCGTGTATCTCAAATGTTGATATTGGACTTCCATTCCTCTATTCACATAAGTTTATGATGTGGTTTTATGAGTTTTAGTTCTATATATCTTTAAACTCTCTGATTGTTGATAGTTTTTATTTAGCACGATTATTGTTGTTATTTTTACTCCCACCTTTTGGATAATGCCATAGGGGGAGAGAAATAAACATATAGATTTATAATGAAATGTACTAAGTATAGACTAATAACACTTGAATCTAAGATTGAAGTTGCCTTAGATTCAGTGGGAGTAAGATACAATGAATAAGGATTTTAAATCCTAGATTTCATGGATTCATTTCATTCATGCATATCTTACTTATTTGCTTCAATTGATATATATATGCCATAATATTTATTGACTAACTTGATTGGCTTCTATGTAGGGGGTAAGTTTTCGTTAAGCATAATTATATATCTTTTTGTTTATGTTTGTTTGTCATCATCAAAAAGGGGGAGAATGTTGAGTATTGGACTTCTCCCTACTTGGTGTTAATGATGAGCAAATATAAATACTTATGACTAATCCCCTATTTTGCAGTTAATCCATTTCCTAAGCTAATTATGAAGATCTACTTGCAATGGATGACACTCAAAGATCATTGAAGGCAAATGAAATGGATTGGATGATCGTAGATGGTGATTGAAGCTCCTAGAAGACTTCAAGCTCATGCATTGGATAGAAGAGATAGTTCGTCAAATGTAACTTTCTTCTAGTATGTAGCTTAGAAGTAGAACATTGTTGGAGCACACACACATCTTCATTTCAGTCTTAGGATATCATTAGATCATTCGTCCTTAGACTCCAATTCATTTCTATCTTGACTGTGTATGCATTGTTTATAACAGTCGACTGCTGAACGTTTTACAGTCGCCTGTCTCAAAAACAGTCGACTGTGTTTTGTTCTACAGTCGCCTGTTATGCATAAACTTTTACTGTCTAGTTTTGGGCTTCTCTGTTTTAATTCTTAGAGGCAACTTATGAATGATTCACATGCACCTGTCCAAGTAACAGTCGACTGTGTTTTGTTAATCAGTCGCCTGTCTATCTTTAGCCCAAAGTCTATCTGTCTGATTATTCTGGCCAGTCGACTATTGTTGAGTTTACAGTCGACTGTCCAATGAAACAGTCGACTGTCAATCCTACAACATTTGTCTGTCTGTGAGCCAATTTGTTGACTTAACTCTCTGGAAAATCTCAGGGTTTTGACAGTCGTCTGTAGAAGGAATTACAGTCTCCTGTTTAGACTAACAGTCGACTTCATTCTCTTCATCAGTCGTCTGTCCTGTTCTTCCAGACATTTTCCAGAATTCATCAACTTACCCAACTTCGGCCAGTCGTTCGCATGTTGGTTCAATAGTCGACTGTCTATGCCTCATCAGTCGAATGTCCACGTGGTAAGTTACTGTTATGAATTCTCACCTACCCTATCTGAATGTGCAGCAGTCGACTATGATTTCCTCAACAGTCGACTGTCGCGAGCCCAGATTCTATCCGTTGAGTTTTTTCTCACGGATTTCAAAGGGGTTTTTGCTGTTTTCGGTTGAGGGGTTTGAGAAACCTATATAAGGAGCCTCTACTGTTCCTTGAGATGTTACTTAGTCACTCTCTCATTCATTCAAGCTTTCATTCTCAAGATCAAAGCTCTCAAACCATAAAGCCCTAAGAATTCCAATCTTAAATCTCTTGCTCTCCAACCTAGAACCAAAAAAATATCTTCTAGGCATTTGGTGCAGTCAAGAGAAAGGGCTTTCCTCTCTTCCAAGAGAGTCTTTCAACACACAACACACTTCTCCTTCAAGTTCTACTTCAATGCATATGTGATTGTAAGTGTTGCTTTTATATTTTCATAACTTTCGTTATTTGATTTACTCTCGGGTTGTGAGAGTGGTTTGCTTGCCACCAAGTTGTGGGAGTCAAGGTCAATCGATTGTATTTCGATTTCACTTGTAGGGTTGCTACAAGTGGGGTTTTAAGGAAACCTCAAGTTAGGGTTCCAACTTGAGTATCCGGTTGTTAACCGGGTGGAAGTGACATAGGATTACCGGGAACAAGTCGGAAATGTTGAATATTGGACTCCCCGGATTTGGTTTTGATGATGAGCAAACATAAATAATCCATGAACTAACAATTTGTGAGCGCAGTTTTGGAGATCGTCGCCAATTTCACGAGAACATTCAAAGCGACATCTCAACACTTCCCAAAGCTCATATTCATGCCTAAAGCTTCGTTGAAGCTCTTGCGACGCTTTGGAAGTTATGAAGATTCAATCGAAGCTCTCGAAGACCGTTTATTAAGGTTTTATTTATAGTCTTTTAGCTTCGATATATAGAATGTTAAGCCTTGAGTATATCTTACGTTTCTATCTTCATTACGCTCATTTCGTAGCTCTAGGATCCTTGCACAAGTTCATTCTAACTTCCTCGAAGCGTCGCGCTTCGATTCGGATTTGTATGTGCATGTTAGTTGGTACAAGAACAAGTACTGACCGACTAGATGGTGATCTAGTCGGTCGGCAACTGTTCTTGGACCGACTAGTTTGATTCCTTAATTTCTTGGACTTTACTGTTTACAGTTAGTCGGTCTACGTTGACTCACCGACCGACTAGTTTGTGAACTAGTCGGTCAGTGATGCTTCTTTGACCGACTAGTTGTGACTTACTGTTCACTCTAAATTTCTCCTAAGCTACTGTTTATCGTTAGTCGGTCTAAGAACGTTTGGTGACCGACTAGTTGACAATCTAGTCGGTCAACTTTTGTTCTTGGACCGACTAAGTCAACTTGCATTCAGACTAGTTCATTTTGCCTCTTAGTCAGTCTACGTTCATTGGCTGACCGACTAGTTGTGAAACTAGTCGGTCAGAAAGTCTTCTTGGACCGACTAGATTTCTAGGTCTGAAATTCTATCTCTTCTCAGATCTACTCTTAGTCGGTCCACGTTGTTTGGCTGACCGACTAGTTGATGAACTAGTCGGTCAGTGATTGTTCTTTGACCGACTAAGTCTCACAGATTTCTATCCGTTGGTGAATGACCTAACTTGTGTTTTTGGGTTCCTATAAATACAAACCTAGATCATTTCTATCTAGGTTAGAGCTGCCATTAAGAGATTCATTGAGTTCTAAAGAGATAGCTATTCTCCCTCAAATCTAAAGCTCTCTTCCTCACAAGAAACCCATTCTCTCTCATTTCTAGATCTAGAGAGAAGCTTGTTCTTGGTGAGCTCTTCAAGCTATTGCTTGATCCAAGTCTCCAACTCATTCCTAGGCACCGATTGCTGGTCATTTCCTTGGTGCTAGGTCTTGGTGACTTCATCTTCCTCAAATCCTTCATTTCACCATTTGGGTAAGAAAAACTCAAGGTATAGGATTTTGTGGTAAGATTTGTTTATTTCAATATAACTCATTTATATTGCTTGTGATTCTCTCGGTTGTGAGAGAAGATTGTGATCCCGGGTTGTGGGATTCACTTTGCCATTGCATGTATGATTTGATCTTGTGAAGGTTTTTCACAAGATATTCATAGTGGAAATCTTGAGTTAGGGTTTCTAACTCAAGTATCCGGAGGGGATCCGGGTGGTTGGGACGTAGGATCACCGGGAACAAGTCGGGGAGACTTGGGTGGATCCGAACCCATTAACTTCGTTTGTTAGCATTGTTAATTTTGTGTTGTCATTCAATTTAAGCTTCCGCAAATTGATTTGGTAGTTGTTTGCAATTTAATTTGGAATTATACTCCTTATTATTTTAAAGTACTATTCACCCCCCTCTAGTACTTGTGCAGTAGCTGGTAGGGCATTACATTTGGTATCAGAGCCAGATACTCAGCTATGTCTGCCAACGACAACAAGACCGTGCGTCCACCTTCCAACTATGACACCTTCAGGAACCGTGAAGGAGCATCTTCGGTGATGGAAGGACATTCCTCTACGAGGCCTCCATTCTTTAACGGTACCAACTACGGGTACTGGAAATGTCGGATGGAAACCTTCCTCCGAAGTGCATCTTTATGGAGGACTACAATGAAGGAGTACATCGAGCCCAAAGAAGAAGACTTTGAGAAATGGACAACCGCGGAGGTCGCCGCGGAGGTAAGTAATGCCAAGGCAATGAACGCCTTGCAATGCGCATTGGAGCCCGAGGACTTCAATAAGATATGCACATGTAAGAGTGCATATCAAATTTGGAACTCCCTCCTCATACTACATGAAGGGACGAGTCGGGTAAGAGACTCTAAACTCGTAGTCGTAAACAAAGATTACGAAATGTTTCATATGCAACAGGGCGAGAAGATGAAAGAATATTACGCTCGCTTCGTTGACATAATAAACGAGTTAGAGTCCCTCGGCAAGTCCTACACTCAAAAGGAGAAGTGCTCAAAGCTTATTGAAGGACTTCCCTCTTCTTGGGAAAAACGTACCTTCGCCATCGAGGAAGGTAATGACATGAATAAGTACACCGTAGTTCAACTAATGGGTACTTTAATGTCGTACGAGGTACACAAGGATAGCAAGCTCAAATTGCAAGAAAAGATGAAGTCTTATCTAAAGCAAGACGAGCCAAAGAAAAAGGCTATTGCTTTCAAAGCCGCTCCATCCACATCCACATCAACCGATGATGAAGAATCGGAAAACGAGTTGGACTTGGAATCCATGGCACTCATGGCCAAGAAGTTCAACCGTTTCTTCCGAAAAGGCAACTTCAAGACCAAAGGTAAATTTGGGTCTTCTAACGCCTCTTCCTCTCCTTTGTGTTTTAAGTGCAATAAGCCGGGACACATGAAAGCGGAGTGTCCCCTCAATAAGCAAAAGGAGAAGTGGAAGGCGCCAAAGTATGACAAGTCCAAGAAGTACACGAAAGAAAACAAGAAGGGACTTGTCGGAGCTACCTTCACCGACTCCGATGATTCTTCAAGCGGTGAGTCGGACGATGAGCACGTGGAGCAAGCGCACATGTGTTTCATGGCAAGAGAGGAGCAAGATCAAGGATCCTCCTCTTCCGATGATAGTAATGACGAAAGCGATGAGGTAACGATGGATGATCTTAGAAATGCTAACTCTCAACTTTGGTCAAAATACACTAAGTTAGTAAATAGATATACTAAGGTAAGAGATGACCTAGCTAGAATTCAAACATCGCCTAAGAATATCATCACCAACAACGACACCGTTGTTGAAGAGTTAAGAAATGAGATTGTAAATCTCAAATTGAAACTTGAACATGTTAGCATTGAGGATGCGGAAGAACATGAGATAGCGGATTTAACTTCTCAAAACTCGACTTTGAGTATTGAGAACGAGAATCTTAAATCTCGTGTTTATGTGCTCACATCGCAAATATCCACTTTGGATACTTCTTTGCGTTCTCTCAAAGAGAAATATGAGGACACATTGGGCCGAATCAACAAATTCAACAAGGGTAAGGGCCATTTGGATAATATCCTAAAAGATTTACTGCCGGCCAAACACCACATTGGCTTGGGGTATATGATGGGAAATTCATCCAAGTCGGTCACTACTTTTGTTAGGCCAACTTCTGAAGCCTCAACGAGTGGGAGCAAACACTCTATTGGTAGTTCATCTACCAATGGTGCTTCCACCTCGTCCACACCCTCTTTCGGAAAGAAACCCACTTTGGGTGGACCTCCAAAGAAGGGGCATGCCTACATGTACATCAATAACATGCCACGTAGGAACACACGTCCTACTCCACCGGCTCACACATATGATGATTTTTATACAACACATTCTCGGGCACGTGCACACCATGTGAGACACCCTCACGCACGTGTTCCCACACATGCATATGTACACCCACCACATCATATGAATAATTCTCGTCGTGCACCATTCCATCATGTCCCGTATGCCTATCCACAACATGCATCACGTAGAAATCAACGTCGCATGCATGCACCCAATAGGATGATGGCTCCCAAAATTTTCACTATTTGGAGCCCAAAGGACACTAGCATGGACGAAAAACAAATGTATATGAATGCTTATTTTTCGGATGTTGTGCATAGTAAGAATTATGTTGGGAAGTCTAAGTCCACTTGGACTTGGCTTCCAAAGGTCTAATCCCTTGGACCCAATGACCTTGGGTACCATGATATGAAAGTTTCTATCTTTAGGTACTCAAGGAAAAGAAAAAGAAGAGGAGCAACAAATTTAAATTTAGCTCCAAAGGGAATTGGATACTCGATAGCGGGTGTTCAAAACACATGACGGGTGACGCTCGATTGCTCTCCGGAGTGGTTCCCATTGCGAATGGAAATCGCGTCGTATTTGGAGGCAACGAGAGCGGAACCATCATAGGTGTTGGTAAAGTCGGTAACCCCTCTAAACCCTTAATTAGTGATGTTTATCTTGTTAGTGGTTTAAATCACAATCTTATTTCAATAAGCCCACTTTGTGACAAAGGTTACAAAGTTAGTTTTGCGAAAGGATTGTGTCATATTTTAAGAAAAGATAATGATAAATTATTATTTTCCAGAACTCGTCATAAAGACATTTATATTTTGGATCTTCCTAAGTCATATGAACAATGTCTCGTTGCCAACACAAGTGAACAACACTTATGGCATCGACGCTCTGGAAATGTGAACTTTGGAACACTTTATAAGCTTTCGAAATTAAATTCTATTAAAGGTTTTCCGAAGCTTGTTTTTGAAAAGAAAAGTTTTTGTGATTGTTGTCAACGTGGCAAGCTTCCTAAATCTTCATTTAAACCTAAGAAAAGCATCTCTACTAAACGGCCACTAGAGCTATTACATCTAGACTTATTTGGGCCAACTAGAGTAGCTTCCTTAGGAAATGCAAGGTATGGACTTGTCATCGTAGATGACTATTCAAGATTTACTTGGGTATTTTTATTGTGTAATAAAAATGAAGCTTTTGAAAACTTCACAATTTTTGTTAAGAAAGTACAAAATCTCTTAGGAACCACCATTGTCACTATTCGTAGTGATCATGGAGGTGAATTTGAGAATGAGTCTTTTGAGACATTTTGTGATGAAGTTAGTATTACTCACACCTTCTCTTTCCCTCGAGCACCTCCTCAAAATGGTGTAGTTGAGAGAAAGAATAGGACGCTAGTGGAGTGTGCTCGCACTATGCTTGATGATAGCCAACTTGGCCATCAATTTTGGGCGGAAGCGGTACACACCGCTTGCTATGTGTTTAATAGAATACTTTTGAGGCCCGGCACTAAACAAACTTGTTATGAATTGTTGTTTGGTAGGTTGCCTCAAGTTAAACATTTTCGTGTTTTTGGTTCGAAATGTTTTATTAAGAACACATATGGTAGTTTGGACAAATTCGATCCAAGATCCGATGAGGGGATTTTTGTTGGATATTCTACGCGTAGCAAAGCCTACCGGATATTCAACAAACGAACCTCAACGATCGAGGAGTCGCTTCATGTCTCATTTAATGAAGGATTTGTTCCAACTAGAATTTCAAATGATAATGATTCTTTGGATGTTTTATGTGATTCGTTTGATAATTCTAAGTCTAATGATTCTATTGATTCTATTGAGACTAACCCAACTAATGAAGTTGTTGAGAATGTTCCTAGTGATCAAGGTATTCCCAAACGGCTTCATTTGGTTCGTGACCATCCCCATGAGCAAGTCATTGGCAATATCTATGATAGTGTCAAGACGAGATCACAAGTTCACCACTTCGCAAATTGTGCCTTTGCCTCATCGATAGAGCCAAAGAATATTAATGAAGCATGCGAAGATAGCGCTTGGATCTTAGCCATGGAGGAGGAGCTCATTCAATTCGAGAGGAATGATGTATGGGAGCTTGTTCCATTGCCATCGAAGAACCACACCGTCATAGGGACAAAGAGGATCTTCAAGAACAAAACCGACGAAAACCAAGTCGTCGTCCGGAACAAAGCTCGGTCAGTTGCTCAAGGCTATCGACAAGAGGAAGGTATTGATTTCGAAGAATCCTTCGCTCCGGTAGCTAGATTAGAATCAATTAGATTATTATTGTCTTTTGCATGCCATAAGAATTTTAAATTATTTCAAATGGATGTTAAAAGTGCATTTTTAAACGGAGACGTCGTTGAGGAAGTTTACGTTTCTCAACCTCCGGGCTTCGTAAATGAAAAATTTCCAAATCATGTTTTTAAACTAAAGAAAGCTCTTTATGGGTTGAGACAAGCTCCTCGAGCTTGGTATGATCGCCTAAAGAATTTTCTTTTGGATTTGAATTTTAAAATGGGTGAAGCCGATTCAACACTTTTTATTAAGCATGCGAATACTGATATTTTATTAGTTCAAATTTATGTTGATGATATCATTTTCGGTGCTACTAACTTTGCTCTTTGCGAAGAGTTTTCTAATGTTATGAAGGAACAATTTGAGATGAGCCACATAGGCGAACTCAAATATTTCTTAGGTCTCCAAATTCGCCAATTGAACGATGCAATCTTCATCCACCAAACAAAGTACACGGTGGAGTTGCTAAAGCGATTTGGAATGGAGAATGCCTCCGGGAAAAAGACTCCTATGAGCACGACTACGCATCTTGATAAAGATACGGGCGGAAAAGATGTAGACATTCGTCTATATCGAGGTATGATAGGTAGTTTACTTTATCTTACCGCGAGTAGGCCCGATATTATGTTTGCCGTATGCATATGTGCTCGTTATCAGTCTCAACCTAAGGATTCTCACTTAGTAGCGGTTAAACGTATTTTTCGCTATCTAAGTTACACTTTAGATTTTGGATTACTTTATCCGAAATCTAGCACATATGAGTTAGTCTCATATAGTGACGCTGATTATGCGGGATGCAAATACGACAGGAAAAGTACTAGTGGCACTTGCCATTTTCTAGGAAATTCTCTTGTCTCTTGGTTTTCCAAGAAGCAAAATTCGGTATCACTTTCAACCACCGAGGCGGAATATATTGCCGCCGGTGTCGCTTGTGCCCAGGTTCTTTGGATGAGACACACATTGAAGGATTTTGGTATTCATTGTGATACTAGCCCTATCATGGTGGATAACCAAAGTGCTATCTGTCTTTCAAAGAATCCGGTGCACCATTCCCGATCGAAACACATAGATGTCCGACACCATTTCTTAGATGATCATGTTGCTAAAAAGGACATCATATTAGTGTACGTTGAAACCCAAAAGCAAATCGCCGATATTTTCACGAAACCCCTAAAGGAGGACTCCTTTGTGCGGTTGCGTCGAGAATTGGGGATTATGGGTGAATCCGAGATATAGGATTCATATTTCATTCATATATCTTGCATGCTATTATATTTCGCGATATTTCATTCATGCTAGATTTATTGAATTTTTGGGAATTTTATGTGATTTGTTTGAATTTATTGCTCGAATTCGTATTTCAATGTCGTATTTAAGATTTCGACGTTTTATGGGGTAATTTAGATGACTAATGAGTGAGTTATGAGGTTCCATCCAAGTGGTTTGTGAAGAGAAATCAATTATCAATTTTTGGACTCTTCTAGTCGGTCTAAGTTCACTTGTCAACCGACTAGATGCTCATCTAGTCGGTCAGCAAATGAACTCAGACCGACTAGATCAAGCCTATATCTAACTCCTATCATTTTCTTTCGTTAGTCGGTCACAGTACACTTACCGACCGACTAGATTGAAAACTAGTCGGTCAGTGAATATACTGCGACCGACTAATTCTTGCCCTAGAAATTCATCTGTGCCTCTGTTTCGACTTAGTCGGTTCAAGCTCATTGACCGACCGACTAGATCGTAATCTAGTCGGTCAGTGCTTGAACTGTGACCGACTAAGTGTGTTAGGGCAGTTGAGTCTTTTCGTTTCCCGACCGACTTATACTCTTATTTTGTTCGACTAAATCATTTTTAGTCGGTATTCTCTCTTGCTCCAGCCCGAAAACCCCAAACCCCCACTCGAAACCCTTCGTCTTCCGGCCATCTCTCCGTCGATCGCCGCCGTCCGCCGCCGTCGACTCCACCTCCTAGGTATCTCCCTCCCTCTCCTAGGTCGATTTCTTGCCCTAGGGTTCGATTTCTCCTCCTAGGTATTCTAGGGTTTCGGATTTAAGTTTTTCAACTTAGGGTTTGTGTTAGCTTCTAGGGTTTGTGCTAGGATATTTGATCTTCGTTTTCAGTTGCTTGTGCTCGTCGTGCTATGGCTAAGACAAGAATTCCTATCGCCTCTTCCGGGGCTTCTCCTATGACCGTAGGGCCTTCCGACCCTAGGAATCCCCCGAAGCCTAAGCGTCGTGCCAAGTCAACCCAAGCCTCTCCATCTTCGCCTCCTCCTAAGAAGCCTAGGACTGCCATAGCTAAACCACGCAAATCCAAGACCAAAAAGCCTATTCTTCAATCTCCGGCTACTCCTCCCGATTCCGACACTGAATTTATCCCAGAGGATGAGCCTACTAGGGAACCCACTCCACCTCCGAAGACCCGTAAGGCTAAGGGTAAAGCTCCTATGCCAGTCGACGGTGTAGACATATCGTTGTGCCGCGATGACCCTCAGTGTCTCGCAGCGTACAACCGTATAGAGCACTGTCCACTGTTGTTAGAGCATTACGTTCAGTTTTCTGATTTTCTCGGCCTTGCTGATCTTCTGTCCTATAGTGGCCTCCTAGATTATCTCCGATACGACCCCAAGGCCAATCCCAAACCTTATCCTCGCTTAGTGAAATTGTTCTATGCCAATCGTATTCGAGGCCAGTACGATGCCAGCCACTCCATTGAGACGACTGTCTTGGGAACTCCTATAGTTCTCACGGCAGAAATCTTGGGGGAGATTCTTGGTTGTTCATCGTGTGGTCTCCTCCCTTCGGACATTTCCGTCAATGACATTTCTTCCTTGGATCAGTCTATTCTTTCTGAGATTTTCCAGGTTATCCCCTCCGCATTCATTGGTGTTCCTTCGAAATCCTTCAAGCCGAATGCGTGGGTTCTTAACCTGATCTTGAAGTCATGTCTCCTCCCTAAGTATGGATCCTCTTCACTCCCATCCCAGCCATTCTTGAAATTGATCTACGCTCTTTTCTTGGGGTGCGAGATTAATTGGGCTCGCGTGATACTCGATAAGATGGATTCTTTCGAGTGTATACGCAAGACCAATAAGTCTGCGCACATTCCATACCCTTGCCTGTTGACTCTTGTATTTCGACATTTCCGAGTCCCTCTCCCTCCTGACGATGAGCGTCCTTTGGGTACGCCTCTGAACGCGACGGCCGTGAAGAAATCTCTAGCGGCACTTCGTCACGTGCAGAGGTCTACCGCATCTGCTTCCCAGTCTACTCCGTCAGCTGCTGCAGCCTCCTCTTCCCCTGCTACATTGGACGATGTCGTACGCCTACTTCGTCAGCACGACTCCCGTTTGGCTCGTACTGAGGAGGTAGTCTGCCGTATGGCTCGTATGATGGGGATTGATCTTCCTCCTTCAGTGTCTGAGGCCGAGGAGATGGACGATGAGGAGCTTGACGAGCTTGTCACTTCTTTTGCCCGTGGCGATGAGGCCACTGCTGCTGCTGCTGGTACTTCCACTTCTGCTCCTGGAGTTGGCACCACTTCCGGTGTTCCAGAGCCTTCTGCTTCAGCTCTTCAGACTTCTCAGCCTGCTGCTGACCCTGTTTCTGAGCCTGCTCATGTATCTCCTGCTGCTGTTGACACTGATGCTGCTTTTGTCGAGACCCCTGCTGCTGTTGAGATTCCCGATGTTGAGCCTGTTGCTGAGATCTCCACTCCTGCCCCGACGATTCCATCTGTTGAGACACCTCTACTCCCTGCAGAGCCTGAGTCCACTCCGTCGACTGGACCCACGGAGACTGCAGATCCTGCCACCTCCTCGTGATGCTTGTTTCGAGGACTCTCCACTACGCTTTGGATGATATATCTTAGTGAGAGTATTTTGGGTTAGGATGGGGTTTGAGAGATGTTTTGATGTATTTTTGCGATTTTTGGATGTCGGAGTTGGATATTATGTTATGATGTATGTTGATATACTTTGATGATGTCGATGATGTATGATGTATTTCTTTTTGATGATATGTAGCACTTGATATGATGTACCTCATATATTCGATGTGATATCTTTTTGGATGTACTCATGTTGTCTCTACATATATATATGTTCATCGTCATTCACTTTGTCATTTATTCGTCGTGCATTTTTTTTATGTATTCGTTGAATGCATTTGAAATGTGAATTCGTCGCTCGACGATTAAAAACTTGGTTAAATAGATTATATTTCTATAATTATATAGAATTGTTTTCCATGCACAAATTTAACCAAGAATATTGAATATTGAAGAGTATGTTTCTTTATTCAAGAAATGAATAATTATTTGGTATTTTTGATGATTTTGATTTTTTTTTGATAATGGACATTTTGGCACACCTTGATTTGATTTTCACACTTTTCCCTTGGTGTCAAGTTGGTCCATTGTCTTTGTCTACGACTCCCGATGTTGGATTTTACATTTCCTAATTGTTGTCGTTGTATGCCCCCCATTTTTGGGATAATGCCAAAGGGGGAGAGATAATGATAATAAATAGCGCAAATGAAAATTTAACTCAATTTCCAAGAATCTAGTTTGATATGTTAGATTCAGGGGGAGTTAAGATATATATAAGGATTTTCAAAATCCGATATTTCAAAAATCGATTCTCATTATATATCTTACTCGTCTGATTGATGCAATTCATATATATTCATTTTGGAATTAACGTGTCATCAATGCAGGGGGAGTAAGTATTTTACATTTGAATTATTATTTTTGATTATTATTTATGTTGGTTTGTCATCACCAAAAAGGGGAAGAATGTTGAATATTGGACTCCCCGGATTTGGTTTTGATGATGAGCAAACATAAATAATCCATGAACTAACAATTTGTGAGCGCAGTTTTGGAGATCGTCGCCAATTTCACGAGAACATTCAAAGCGACATCTCAACACTTCCCAAAGCTCATATTCATGCCTAAAGCTTCGTTGAAGCTCTTGCGACGCTTTGGAAGTTATGAAGATTCAATCGAAGCTCTCGAAGACCGTTTATTAAGGTTTTATTTATAGTCTTTTAGCTTCGATATATAGAATGTTAAGCCTTGAGTATATCTTACGTTTCTATCTTCATTACGCTCATTTCGTAGCTCTAGGATCCTTGCACAAGTTCATTCTAACTTCCTCGAAGCGTCGCGCTTCGATTCAGATTTGTATGTGCATGTTAGTTGGTACAAGAACAAGTACTGACCGACTAGATGGTGATCTAGTCGGTCGGCAACTGTTCTTGGACCGACTAGTTTGATTCCTTAATTTCTTGGACTTTACTGTTTACAGTTAGTCGGTCTACGTTGACTCACCGACCGACTAGTTTGTGAACTAGTCGGTCAGTGATGCTTCTTTGACCGACTAGTTGTGACTTACTGTTCACTCTAAATTTCTCCTAAGCTACTGTTTATCGTTAGTCAGTCTAAGAACGTTTGGTGACCGACTAGTTGACAATCTAGTCGGTCAACTTTTGTTCTTGGACCGACTAAGTCAACTTGCATTCAGACTAGTTCATTTTGCCTCTTAGTCGGTCTACGTTCATTGGCTGACCGACTAGTTGTGAAACTAGTCGGTCAGAAAGTCTTCTTGGACCGACTAGATTTCTAGGTCTGAAATTCTATCTCTTCTCAGATCTACTCTTAGTCGGTCCACGTTGTTTGGCTGACCGACTAGTTGATGAACTAGTCGGTCAGTGATTGTTCTTTGACCGACTAAGTCTCACAGATTTCTATCCGTTGGTGAATGACCTAACTTGTGTTTTTGGGTTCCTATAAATACGAACCTAGGTCATTTCTATCTAGGTTAGAGCTGCCATTAAGAGATTCATTGAGTTCTAAAGAGATACCTATTCTCCCTCAAATATAAAGCTCTCTTCCTCACAAGAAACCAATTCTCTCTCATTTCTAGATCTAGAGAGAAGCTTGTTCTTGGTGAGCTCTTCAAGCTATTGCTTGATCCAAGTCTCCAACTCATTCCTAGGCACCGATTGCTGGTCATTTCCTTGGTGCTAGGTCTTGGTGACTTCATCTTCCTCAAATCCTTCATTTCACCATTTGGGTAAGAAAAACTCAAGGTATAGGATTTTGTGGCAAGATTTGTTTATTTCAATATAACTCATTTATATTGCTTGTGATTCTCTCGGTTGTGAGAGAAGATTGTGATCCCGGGTTGTGGGATTCACTTTGCTATTGCATGTATGATTTGATCTTGTGAAGGTTTTTCACAAGATATTCATAGTGGAAATCTTGAGTTAGGGTTTCTAACTCAAGTATCCGGAGGGGATCCGGGTGGTTGGGACGTAGGATCACCGGGAACAAGTCGGGGAGACTTGGGTGGATCCGAACCCATTAACTTCGTTTGTTAGCATTGTTAATTTTGTGTTGTCATTCAATTTAAGCTTCCGTAAATTGATTTGGTAGTTGTTTGCAATTTAATTTGGAATTATACTCCTTATTATTTTAAAGTACTATTCACCCCCCCTCTAGTACTTGTGCAGTAGCTGGTAGGGAATTACAGGAAAGTGACTTGGGTAATCCGAACCCTTGAAACATCCTTGCATTTGCATTTGTTTCTATTTGGGTTTATTTCTATTCCGCACTATTTTGTTGGTTAGTATTTTAAATTGGTGTATCTATCTTTTTAAATTGCATAAACTCTATTCAACCCCTTCTAGTGTTTTCCCCATAGCCAGGGTCCTTACACACGTGTCGTAATAAAATAAGTACTTATCCTGGATAATTTAGACCTAGGTCCAGGTACATCTGTATGTACGAGACTGTGAGTTTTCCAACTCATTCTCCCACTGTCTCACAGAAGGTGTTGGGCCAAAATACCTTTGAGACTAGATTCACAAGTGTCTGTAGACTTCATAATACGAGAGGTCAGACACCTCTTTATGTGACTTGTGAAGCTTGGTCAATTTGGTACGGCCTAGTCTATTTTGCCATATGAGTTTTGTTATTATCTTGTGTATTCATGTATTAACATTTAATACATTATCGTTATACAAATTACTCACATAAAATATTGCTTCAGAAGCAAGGTGACGACATTTGTCAAAAATGTGTTTGACGTCCTACATGGTCTAAGAAACAACAATTGTTCCTTTTTCCAACACGTAGACAATCTATTTCCTTTGTATAACAGTTATCCTGAAACCGTGACATCAAATATGTCACATTTTCAGTTCCTCCCACTTATACCTTTACTAATGATAAATAAAACCATCTTTCTCAATTGACTTTCTTTAGTGCCTTCTTCCTTTTCTAAATCTCATTTAGATATTATATGACCCAATAAAATTATTAGCTATGCAAATACCTAATATATCCAAACACTTGAGCTTCACAACCTTGAGTTGACTCAACAAGTTGCTTGACTCAAGATCTGATTTGGATACATGGTCTTGTACCGCTCGTGCACTCATCTTCGAATCAAACTGTTTAATCGAAGTTTCGAACCTTGCGGATTGAAACCGTTTTCCATACAACCTTGAGTTGACTCAACAAATTGTGTGGAGAAACATGTTTGAACATCAATATGGTCGAGCTGCCCCCTTATAGAGGCGAGTGACAGGTAGCGTGCATTTATTTTGTTGGATCCAAAGCTTAAGGAAATAAAAGTCATTAACCCTGTGATTAAGAAGGTCATTTTAATGTCAATGAGAATATAGTATATTCTATCAATTAAAATTTAAATTGATATTTCATTAACAAGTTAACTTATTCTTTTAGAATATTATGTTTGGATTCCATTATGTATATAGAATTTCCTTAGTATAGCATATGTTCAATGATTTTTAAATATATTTAAAATGGGTTTTATTCAACTATATCCTCCCACTATTTTGCGATCATCTTAAGCCAGAAAGATGAACGAATAATAATATTTAGTGGGAAAGGGACCCGACCACCCTGAGTCTCACAACCTTGAGTTGACTTAACAAGTTGCTTAACTCTGCGATCGGTAGACGACTCTTCATCAATCACATCGAATGTGATTCCCTTATAGGTTTTTACCCCTAGTCACTTATGACCTTGAGTTGGCTCAACAAATCATAAAGACTAGTCCAGTCAGACAATTACTTTCGTGTCCAATCCTAACTTACACCGGCACTCGGTTGATTCACGACACGACGGTTCGTGTTAATTCGAACTACATCACATGTTTAATGGAATAGTTCCCAAAAGATACTCATGTTACAGTTTGAGTTAACTCAACAACTATAACATGAAATCTCTGGTTTCCAAATTCCAAAAGTAAGGAGAGCTACGGCTAACCTTGAAAAAGATTATTAATATAATTGATTTAGATATAATCAAGGTGTCATATAATCATGATTCGCGTCGTTGCGGTCCAGCGGACACGGCCAAGGAATTGACTAAGCCATGATCACTTATCCCCAGTCTAGCTAGGGTGATCCAACAAACTTAGCCAAGCACATTGACCAGATCATGGTCCATTGAATGAAACTTATCATTTTTATATGCGTGCCATAGACTAAAAGGCTTTTATAAGAACTAGTTAATCCTATGAAATATCAACTCTAGCTAGACCAGGGATTTCATGTTATAGTTGTTGAGTCAACTCAAGCTGTAACATGAATATCTATTGGGAACCAATTCCATTAAACATATGATGTAGTTCGACTTAACCCAAACCGTCGCGTCGTGAATCAATCGAGTGCCGGTGTAAGTCAGGATTGGACACGAAAGTAAGGGTCTGACTAGACTAGTCTTTATGATTTGTTGAGCCAACTCAAGGTCATAAGTGACTAGTGGTAAAAACCTATAAGGGAGTTACATTCGATGTGATTGATGAAGAGTCGTCTACCGATCGTAGAGTTAAGCAACTTGTTGAGTCAACTCAAGGTTGTGAGACTCAGGTCGTCGGGTCCCTTTCCCACTAAATATTATTATTCGTTCATCTTTCTGGCTTAAGATGATCGCAAAATAGTGGGAGGATATAGTTGAATAAAAATCCATTTTAACTATATTTAAAAATCATTTGAACATATGCTATACTAGGGAAATTCTATGTTATACATAATGGAATCCAAACATAATATTCTAAGAGAATAAGTTAACTGGTCCAAATAGTTGATTAATGAAATATCAACTCAAATTCTTATTGATAGACTAAACTATGTCCTCGTTGACATTAAAATGACCTTCTTAAGCACCGGCTTAAGGAAATGATTTCCTTAAGCTTTAGGTCCAACAAAATAAATGCACGCTACATGTCACTCCCCTCTATAAGGGGCAGCTCGAACATATTGATGTTCAAAAGTATATTTCTCCATACAATTTGTTGAGTCAACTCAAGGTTGTATGGAAAACGGTTTCGATCCGCAAAGTTCGAAACTTCGATCAAACTGTTTGATTCGAAGATGAGTGCACGAGCGGTACAAGACCATGTATCCAAATCAAATCTTAAGTCAAGCAACTTGTTGAGTCAACTCAAGGTTGTAAAGCTCAAGTGTTTGGATACACGTTAGGTGCTTGCACAGCTAATAATTTTGTTGGGTCGTATAATATCTAAATGAGATTCGAAAAGGAAGAAGGCACTAAACAAAGTCAATTGAGAAAGATAGTTTTATTTATCATTAGTAAAGGCATAAGGAGGAGGAACTGAAAATGTGACATATTTGATGTCACGGTTTCAGGATAACCGTTATACAAAAGAAATAGATTGTCTACATGTTGGAAAAGGGAACAATTGTTGTTTCTTGGAATATGTAGGAAGTCAAACACATTTTTGACGAATGTCGTCACCTTGCTTCTGAAGCAATGTTTAATGTGAGTAATTTGTATAACGATAATGTATTAGATGTTAACACCTGAATACGAAAGATAATAACAAAACTTATATGGCAAAATAAACTAGGCCGTACCAAAGAGACGAAGCTACACAAGTCACATAAAGAGGGTTCTGACCTCTTGTATTATGAAGTCTACAGACACTTGTGAATCTTGTCTCAAAGGTATGTTGGCCCAACACCTTCTGTGAGACAGTGGGAGAATGAGTTGAAGAACTCATGGTCTTGTACATACGAATGTATTCAGACTCAAGTCTATATTAGCCTAGATAAGTTGTTCTTATTTTATTATGACACGTGTTCCTGCTGAAACATAAGTCTGATAAAATAGAGAACAAAATGACAGAAGTATTGAACTGCTTCGATCAGATCGAAGAGTCGAAACTTAGCTGTATAAATCTTACGTAAATTAAAAGGAAAATGTGATTTTCTCTCAGGTCAAGTCTCTTAACACATCTGTGTGTTAGAGAGCATGAATTGCACTTTGTTAAACATGGTGCGATGCATGGAAAGTGACTCTGAGTTATAATCCTCCCTTTGGGTTAAGCCCCAGATAATAATGCCTAAGTTTTTGATAAGGTTCTATAAGGACCTTATCAATAAGATATTCATTAAATCAATCGTTAGGAAGTTAAAGGATTACTCGAGTCTCGTGAGACGAAGAGTCGAGTTAAACATCATAGTCAATGATGGCCTAGACAACTTCCAGGATGTAATTCGGAGTAGTGACTCTGATTAATAACTTGATGCAATCGGAAAAGGCCTGTGCACATAAAATAAAGTATGTACTTTAGTTTATGTGCCCAAGAAAGTGTTTCTTATTGACAGCAAGAAAGTCTTCAAGTTAGAAGATAGATGCAGAAAGAAAGTAGTGAAGTACAACTTGTGTTGGCTGAGAACAGGTTTCATCCTAACTCCTATAAATGGATTATGATGAAATTGTCTCGCCAACAGATTTGTACAGATCTACTCGGACCAAACTCGATGTAAATGCTCTTGATGACCATGAAAACTGGAGCATTCATTTATAGTTCGTTTTCTAAATATGATTTAGAAGAACGAACTTATATGAATTGGCTAGATAGTTTCCAAGGTTAGTGGGAGCGAATCAAATACATGCGAGGCATCAAGAGACTGGACATATGTTTAACAAAGTGGTCAAAGAGTTTGATACTTCATTAGAAATGATTATGAACCATCTAAATGACCAGTAACTTATTTTAAATTTTTGTCGTAAGGTACGATGATCTGGATGAGATCCAGAAAAATTAAATTTTATAGATTTCGAGGGACCAAGAGAATTATTTGGATGAGATTCAAATGTAAGGTCTAATATGAACGAAGAAACCCCTTAAGTCTATACAGTAGACGATTTAGCAGATCCACTCACAAAGGCTCTACCACATGAAGTCTAGAAAAACTTATGTGTAAAATACGGTATGAGATACCGGGATAAATGGGCCTGAGTGCAAGTGGAAGATGTTGGAAGATGTATGCCCTCGAGGCAATTTATCTCTGTGTAATTGTACAAATATCTTGTTCAAAATTACAGTTAGCTGTATGGTAAGAATTTATCTAAGTTAAATCATAATGTAGTTATTATTAGAAATTAACTTAGAAAAAGTCCTGAGACTTAATGCAAGGTCAAACATGTATCGAGATGAGGATCTCGATCATGTAGAAATGCTTGACTATTTGTAGCATAAGTCTAAAAAGGTTCATGGTCTTAGATGTTTCGAGAAAAGGATATCGAAACATCGGATAGACCATTGTGTCTTAGTCTTCACCATGTAGCAGTGTCGATGATCTCATGATCGTTTGACTTAGCAAATTTGGAAGACGAGACACATGTGCTCATTGGAGAATGAGTTCACTGAACGACACAACAAAAGTTATCATATGGTTAGATTGACCAATCTGTCAATGATAACTCTTAGTGATGATGGGCAAGTTGGTCTTTTGACTTGAGGTCAATGTACGAACCTGTACGTGAACGGTGTCACTTAGATCCCTGATCTAGCTTCGAGGCAAGGCCTGTCGAAAGGTCTTTGGTTGGGTGACATTTGAAGCATGCGAGGAGAGTAATGACCAAGTTAGGATTCGTCTCTCCTGATCAATGGGAGTTAGTGTCGTAGTGTTACTTCGATCTTTAGTGAAAACTCTGGCCAGAGTATGTTGGAAGATGTCCAACATTATTTGACTAAAGATCGATGGAGACTAACCGGTTTTGAGCTATTGGGGTTGACAGTTTGACCATACCATAGACTTGAACCAAACGACATAGTTTTGACGAAGAGACTATAACTGCGGTATTCATCACGGTCACAGTCAGGGTGGTCCCGACAATACTCATGTCAATAAGTTAACCACTAAGTATGATACTGAAACAGGGACGTCACCTGCTGCTCGCGGTTACTACCATCTGGAGCTTCGAGCCCCACCTATAGTAAGGTCAGGCTGTAGGGTCTCACACAGAGTGCGACCTTCGTCAAGTAATATATAATAGATGTAGAGATTTTTGCATATGATGCAAATGAAATTAAATACGTCGTAAATAGTTTACGCATAAATTTAATATAATAAATGATAGAAAAGGTTACCTGTATGCCGGGATCATCCCAGTCTAAACGCAGGTTCAAACCGCGTCAAAATCGGAGTCCAAACGAGCCCAGTAAGTCTATTTAAAAGTGTTTTAAATAGAAGCCTAAAACTAGGCCCAAAGTTCTTTTTGTATTTAAGAAACAAAAAAAGTTTTTTTATTGGGACCCGACCAAAAGGCACTTTGCTAAGCGCCTAGGGGGCGCGTGTCATGCACGCGCCCAGCCAGGGGGCGTGCATGGCACGCGCCCTGCTGGGCACAGCGCGCGCATCCAGCAGGTGGAGCCCCTTGTGGGCCCCACTTCTAGGATTACGAACCCTTGTTTGATGTAGAATTTTGACGGCTCATTTTTTTTGGAAAAACTGGTTTTAGGCTGATTTTTGGACACACGTTTGAGGGGTCAAACAGACTCGGATTGATGCGCCATTTTTACCTATGCGTTCATCGTCCAACGCTCTTCGATTTGATAGGTTGTATCAAATGTGAAGCTCAACGGTGAGGGAGTTAAAATTCATGGAAGTTTGGCCTTTATGAAAGGCAAACTAACTTGAATTATTAACTCCAAAACCTTTAGTCCCACTTCGAAAGTAGAGTTAAAGGGAGGGGTCAGCCACCTATATAAATAGGGGCCTGCTCCCCTCCTCATAACTCGTCACAAGCTCTAGATCTGAGCGGCCTCCAAAAGTTTGGAGCACGCTCGGATCTAAGCTTAAAATAAATATTCTCATCCCTATATTTTTACCTTGCTCCTGAAGGGCTCTAGCAAAGCCACGAAGGGGCTCGAATCGGATCTGAAGTCTTGATGGAGTATCCACTCAAGTGAAACTTTCTTCGATGCGTGGTTGGCTCAGCGACAAGGGGGTTGTTCGCCTCGGGACGCGGTGCTGTTCGGGAAGCGGTTCGGCTCAGGACCAGGAGCGGCTCGTGAAGCGGTTCAACACGAGACGCGGATCGGCTCGGGACGCGGTTTGGTACACCTTGTCGGTGCAAGCAAGATTCCAGGTATGTAGTTTAATTAAGCATAGTTTTTATAATAGTGCAGTAGCTTAGATCTATCTTGGGGTGGTCAGATCCACCTCAAGATGGTAGAGATCCTGACTAGGGTCTTGATATCCTTAGGGCTTGCATGTTAAATAGTTTAACAGTTGTTTTCTGCTGCATGTTTTTCTGCCTCTATCTTCCGTCTGATGTAGAACGGGCATAGATTTATTCCCTAAGGGTCCCTCAAAACCGAACAGGTAGTAACTAGCGGCAGCAAGCTAGGCAAGGCATCAATGCTGTGTAGTAGTTCTTCGAGAGCAAATACATAGTCGGATGAAAACGACAATGGATTGCTACTGTCGCCACTGCTTGACTGATCCGTGGCATTATCAAACACCACACCACCGCTCCAAGTTTCATAACCATCAACCACAATCACCATGGAGCCATGTTGCTGTTGCTGTTGCTGCTGCTTTGATGTGGTTGCTCGACTCGCCTTATATTTCTCCTTCCCCAGAGATGATGATGCTCGTGGTGATGGGCTCACCATTGAGGCTCTGGACAGGGGGCACGAAATCAATGCCAGCCTGGATATACCCATGTAGACCAATGCCGCAGAGCTCCATAAGATACAAGAATATGTCGTTGTTGTGGACCCCGTGGATGAACGGTGGGGGATGGTCGAGGGCATCGTCTCTTTTAAATGAAGAAGCTCAGCTCCCCCAACAAAGGGGCCAAGGGGGTCCACCCCTCTCCCTACCCCTCCCCCACCTCCCTCCTCCCATCTCTCGGCCCGCCTGACCTCTCTCATGGCCCTGGCCTCAGCCATCTTCGCCGAGGAGCAGGAAGTGATTGCCTATCTCTTAGGCTGCTGCTGCTCTGATAAGGAAGACATGGAAAAACAGAAGAACAAGAAGAACAAGAACAACCACCCCCCTAAATCTGGCTGCTCCGCTTTGGCTGCTACAAGAGCTTCTGCGCTTGCTGGGATTCTTCCCCTAACCAACATGTCATCACGCCATCATAGATGCATTTAAGGAGACCTTGGCAGCGCCTGCCGAGATGACGAAGACCAAGAACATCAGACTGTTCATGTGCAACTGCCACTCTTTTGTAGCAAACAACCTAAATAGAATGGGATATGATGGGCATGTCAGATGGAATGTGGTGAATTTAGCAGTCTTCATATTCTTCAAAGGTACTTGGGTGAGCAACACTACAGCGACGAGGTTATTGTTGCCTTTTGCGATCGTCTGCTCCATAGGGCTTTTTTGGCAGTTCAACCTACTTTATCTTCATGGTTGCCTTCGTGTCCATTCTCGTTGGTTAGTTTATCGTCGGTACTTACTGCCTCAAGAATCTCATCCAGTTGTAGCGTTCATATTTTGACTTATATTTTACCATTGTAATGTAATGCAGGATATCTATGATTCTCAAATTAAAATAGCTTAGTGTTTTTCTAGATGGTCTGGACTATGATGATACTCGGCATCTGATGCTAATGAAACATTCATGTAGTTGATATATGCAGTAAGTTGTTATTTGTTTTCCCTTTCAATGTTCATTTCTGCTTGCTTTCATTGTCTTGATGGCTTAATTTTGTGTGTTCCTTTATTGTTTCTTGTATGCAGCGAAAATGTTTTGCTTGATATCATTCTTCTTTCTTTTTCTGTATGAGAGCAAACATGAATATTGAACTAGTTACACAAGCTAAAGCCAGCCCTAATGGATCATCATGGTAATCAAACTGTAGTGCAGAAGAAGCCCTCTTGATGCACAAATGTTTGCTGTCGAACGGAATGGTTGATGGTGGCGATGTTGGAGGAAGAGGATGAAACATCGGAAGAGAAGAAGGCATGAAATAGCGATCGCTAGGGTCACAAACGAGTTGGTTGTTTGTGTAGTGCCCTGTGGTAGCTACTGCACACGTACTAGAGGGGGGGGAATAGTACTTAAAATAATCAAGATAGTTATTCCTAATTATTGTGCAAGAAACAAACGACAATGCAGAATTAAACAACTATCAACAAGAATTAAAACATACACAAACAAACAATATTACTGGGTTCGGATCCACCCAAGTCTCCCCGACTTGTTCCCGGTGATCCTACGTCCCAACCACCCGGATCCCCTCCGGATACTTGAGTTAGCAACCCTAACTCAAGATTTCCACTATGAAGTACTTGTGAAAAACCTTCACAAGTCAAATCATACACAAAGTAATTTGTGACTCCCACAACCCGGATCACAACCACACTCTCACAACGCGAGTGAAACTTACAATTCAAATATGAAATGAAATAAACACTTACCTACAAAATCCTATGCCTTGAGTAAATCTTACCAAATTAGGGCAAGGAGGGATTTTGAGGAAGATGATGCCACCAAACCCTAGCTTCAAGAAGATGACCAGCAATGGAAGCCTAGGGTGGAGTATGGTGACTAGAATCAAGCTCTTGGCTTGAGATGCTCACAATGGAGAGAATCTCTATTGAGGAAGATGGCTCAAAGAGTGAAGGGAGAGATTCTTGTGAGGAGAGAGAGATTTTAATTAGCTTGGGAGAGCTCTTCTCTTAGGTCTGAAATTGCTTGTAAAATGGACCTTCAACCTTGCCTCAAACGTATCAAGATTGTATTTATAGAGGCAAGGAAAATCGTGTTGGAAAAGTTCCCAACGGCTCTTTTCTGAACCCAACTAGTCGGTCAAAGAACAACCACCAACCGACTAGTTCATCAACTAGTCGGTCGGTCAATCAACGTAGACCGACTAATGGAAGAACAGCCAAAAGTCGAAGTTCCAGGCAAAGACAACTAGTCGGTCTAAGAAGACTTGCCGACCGACTAGTTTCACAACTAGTCAGTCGGTGAATGATCTTTGACCGACTAACGTCGAAATAGAATAGGCAGACTTGAAGTTGACTTAGTCGGTTTAAGAACAAATGCTGACCGACTAGTTTCTTAACTAGTCGGTCGGTAAACGTTCTTTGACCGACTAACTCGAAACAGTAGCTCAGGCTGAAAATGACTGAACACAACTAGTCGGTCTAAGAAGGATTACTGACCGACTAAATCGTCATCTAGTCGGTCGGTGACTCTTCTTTGACCGACTAACTGTAGTCATGGAAAGAGATGAATAAAGAGAGGCAAACTAGTCGGTTCAAGTAGAGTTTCCGACCGACTAGATCGTCATCTAGTCGGTTGGTGACTCTTCATGAACCAACTAACATGCACTCGAAGTCGAGGGAAGAAACGATAGGCTTCGGGAAAGTTTCTAATGGCTTCTATGAATATCCTAGCCTCTAAGATATGAGCGAAATGAAGTATATAATGTAAGTCCTACTCAGGCTTACATTCTAATCTATGAAGCTAGAAGACTATAAATTAAACCCTTACGAGCAGTCTTCAAAGCTTCAATCTTCATTCTTGACTTCAATAAAACTCCTTGAGCTTCAACGAAGCTCCAGGCACACGATCACGCGTATTGAGAAGTCTTGAGGCGTCGCTTTTGATGTTCGTATTCTTTTGGCGACGATCTCCATAACTGCGCTCACAAATAAGTTAGTATACATTATTTATATTTGCTCATCCACCAAAACCAAATCCGGGGAATCAATACACAACATTCTCCCCCTTTTTGGTGATGACAAACCAACATAAATAATAACAATAATAATGATTCAATTGAAATTTACTTACTCCCCCTGCATTGATGACACGTTAGTTCCATATTCATAATATTCATATGCATCAAGCAGCGAGGGAAGATATGAAATATGAACCACATATTGACATATAGGATCTGAATCCATTTTATATCTTTACTCCCCCTGAATCTAACACATCAAATTAGATTCATGGTAAATTCCTTTGAATTATTAATTAGCACATTGTCATTATTATATCTCTCCCCCTTTGGCATTAGCAAAAAGAGCGGGAGGAGACAAAACCAATGGCTAAAAAATAACGCATGAGAGTCGAAGAATACGACCAAGGTCCAAAATAACACCAATGCAAAATATCAAATGCAAAATACCGAATAAAAGCAAAGCGTGTCAAGGAGACCAAAGTCGAAAATCGGAAACCGAAATCATCAAACCATAGGCGAAATACGAACTACGAAATCATCTAGCCATAGGCGAAAAACGAAATCCGAAATCATCAAAACTCAAATCGATTTCACTTATTGAGTTTTGGAACATACTCTCCAAAATCAACATTAGAGACAAAAATTCCAAAACGAATACCAAATGTAGCATGCAAAAACATTTGAATGGCATACACTAATCTAGCATACTAGGATTCAAATTGAAACAAAATGATACCAAACGTAATATATTCTACCAATGGATACCAATGTGAATCAAAAGTATGAAAATACTTACAACATTAAGCTCCCCTTACTTTGGTGCATCACTTAAGCACCAACAACTCCATTTGAATGAAAATCCTTGTAAATCACGGAGTTGGTAGGGTTGGTATCCTATGGTGAAATTAACCTAGAGAATATCATTTTGGTATCCAAAAATCTCTTTGGATCCTATGGGTTAGGCAATAAATTTAGAGAACTAAATTCAAATTAAATGTAACCCAATCTTACCATAATTGCTTTGGTACCCATAAAAATGAAATTAAACTTATGGTACCAAGCAATGAAGGGTCAAAGGAAACTAACCCTTCGGAAACCAAGTCCAAGAGGGAACTTGATTTCCCAACATAATCATCATTCAAAATAACATCATTAATAAAAGATTGCACATACAAATTCTTATTATGCATGCTTGTGTTCTTCGGACCCCAAATAGTGTATGTCTTGGGAGTCCTAATCCTATTGGAAACATGCATACGTTGTTGATTTCTATGTGATGCATGTCGTGGGTAAGCATATGGCATGCGATGCAAAGGTGCATGATGATAATTATTCATATGAGAATGAGGATGAACATATGAATGTGGAGGAACACGTGCATGAGTGTGTCTCACATGGTGTGCAGCTGCTCGTGGGTGCGGAGCATAAAATCATCATTTGTGCTAGCTGATTCGGGTTCAATATTACACATTTAACCCCCCATTTAGCCCTATTTGTGCTCACATGATGCTACATTTTTCTCTAATTCATACGTATTTTCTACACATTTATTTATTAGAGAAAACACTCTATTTGAGCACAAAACAGCATTTAACGACGCATTTCTGCACTTGTTATATTTGTCCTAGCACCGTCTCGATCTCACGATTCCAACGAATATTTATTTGTATTTTTCTGAGATCTGTGCTAATTACTGTGAATTTTTGAATGCAGAATACCAATTAAATGGAGAAATACGCGAGAAATACGCGAGGAAATACGGAAATACGCGCGTACGCGTACCGCTCCGTCGGCGTGGGACACGTGGCGGCAATCAGGAGCTTCCCGCTCGAATCCAACGAACCGGATCAAACATCGACGCGGCAAATTTACGACCGAGCGATCAAGATCGGACGGCCCAGATCTGGGCTGATTTGAATTCGAATTCGAGAATTCGCGATGGCCACGTGGCGTTCATCAAAGCGCGGCCCGCTCCATCCGACGGCTGCAAGCGACGCAGCTTCGACCGCGAATTCGCGAGGCTGAGATGTCCACGTGGCAGAATCGTAGCAAGAGCCCGCCCGATCGGACGGCCAGAAATCCACCCACCTCGCGAAATCATATGCGAACAGAGGAGCGACGTGGCGCAATCGGATCCACGCGATTCAGATCCAACGGACTCCGCTGCTTGCGAAGCGATCGCGAAGAGCGGAACATTTAGGGGCGACGTGGCTGAACGTGGGCCGCCCGATGATAAATCCGACGGACGAGAACCCCTCCGAGCTGAACGATAACGGGTTCGGGGCAGCGTAGCGGGCGCACGAAAATTGGCGTCCACGTGTCGCCACGAGATCCGATCCCGCTTTGATGAGCGGTCCACAATTGCTCCGATCCAGATCTACGGTCGGGATGCGTTCCGGTTGCGGGTTTCAAACCCAATAAGCTTCTAAAACCCTTAATCTTATTATATAAGCGTATTTAGGGTTTTTTTTGGGCGTATTCAAGCAGATTGGGGCGTATTTTGGGCATATTGGAGGCTCTAGAAGCCGTATTTTCCCCCTGAAAAATTCTGTAAAATTCCAGAGGCTTGTTTCTAATTTCCAGAGAGTTTTGAAGACTTTTCAGAGAGATTTGGTGATATTCTCTTCACTTTAGCTTGTATTTGGGTGTTTTAGCTTGTATTTTGCCTCTAAACTTCCGTATTTTGCTATTAAACCTATGAATTCTGATCTGAAAATTGTTTATTTCTGCGCCATGAGTAGCTAAATTGTTATTGTGCATGATATGGAGTAGTTAGGGGCTATGATTTGTGTTAGTTTGGTTGAAATTCCTTGTGTTAAATCGTCTAACGTCGCTAAAATTGTAATCGTTGTTCGTAAATCGACTTTTTTAGATTCCAAAAGAATTAATTTAGTTGATGATCGCCCCAAAAGGGTGAGCTTTGATCTCTCCAAAAGAGAGTTTCATACCGTAGTTTTGATCTCTCCAAAAGAGAGTTTCAAATCGTATTATAGCTTTAGCGACGATCTTTTTGAATATTTTGTTTGAACCCCCAAAAGGGCATCTTCCGATGAATTGCTCCCAAAAGGAGAATTCATTGAGTTATATTGGATATTTTTCCCAGTGAATTGCTCTCAAAAGAGAATTCATTGTGATATATTCATCAACCAAATTAATACGAATCGTTGATCCTAACGAACCCATACCATGTGCAAACTTTTTATAGGTATTTTCATACACGATTTTCTATGTTCCATATCGTTCACGTGTTCACATCACCCATCACCGTCATCATTTGTGAAGTGTTTAGTTTCTCTCCGATAGATTTCTATTTGATTTGAACTGTGGTTGCAACAGATTTCTTCCCGTGGATTCGACACCTGGACTCCCAGGTTTTACTACTTGTACGGACTCTTGCACTTGAGAGAGAGCACCTTTCCGGTCCCACCACTAGCATGTGGGGTAGGATGTGTGTTCCTACGTGGCATGGCATACATGAAGACATGACCCTTCTTTGGAGTCCACCCAAATTGGGTTTCTTTCCAAATGGGGGGGTGTTCCTAGCGGAAGCACCATTGGTAGAAGAACTACCCATGACGTGTTTACTTCCACTAGTAGAAGCATCGGACGTTGGCCTAACAAAGGTGGCGGACGAGTTGGATGAATCTCCCATCTTATACCCCAAGCCAATGTGATGATTGGCCGGAGGCAAGTCATTTAGGATATTATCCAACTTGCCCTTACCTTTGTTGAATTCATGAATTCGGCCCAATGTGCTCTCATGCTTCTCGGTGAGAGAATGCAAAGAAGCATCCAAAGTGGACACTTGCGATGCGAGTGCACAAACACGTGACTTAAGATTTTTATTCTCAATACTCAAAGTTGAGATTTGAGACGTCAAATCTGCTATCACATGTTCATCCGAATCCTCGACATGAACATGCTCAAGTTGAGATTTGAGATTTTCAATCTCATTTCTCACCCTTCAACAACGGTGTCGTTGTTGACGATGATAGGCTTAGGCGAGTTTTTAAGACTATCTAGCTCATTTTTAGTCTTATTAAACCTAGTAGCCAAATTAGAAAATTTATTCCAAAGTTGTTCATTGGCTACTCTAAGTTGATCATTGGTTACCTCTTCGCCTTCATCCTCGCTTCCATCCTCGCTTTCATCGGAGGGAAGTCGCTTCATTACGATCCTCTTTGCCCATGAAGCACGTGTGTGCTTTCTTCACTTTTTCATCGTCCGACTCTCCACTTGAGGAATCAGAGTCGGTGAAAGTACCGACAAGCCCTTTCTTGTGCTTTCTTGACTTGTTGCGCTTGGATGCCTTCCATTTCCCCTTGTGTTTGTAGAGAGGACAATCCGGTTGATATGTCCTGGCTTATTGCATTTATAACACACGGGAGTAGAAGCATTAGTCGAACTAACTTTAGATTTATTTCTAAAGTTACCTTTTCGGAAGCATAAGTAGAACTCCTTTGCCATTTTGGCTAGAGTTTCCATGTCCAATTCTTCTTCCGATTCTTCTTCCGATTCTTCATCATCGGTAGATGGAGCGGCCTTGTATGCAATCGCCTTTTTCTTAGGCTCGTCTTGCTTCAAGTACGACTTCATCTTTTCTTTCATCATGAGCTTGCTATCCTTGCGTACCTCGTATGACATTAAAGTACCCATTAGTTGAACAACGGTATAGGTTTTCATGTCATTACCTTCCTCGATGGCGAAGGTACGCTTCTCCCAACAAGAAGGAAGTCCATCGATTATCTTCGAGACTTTCTCCTTTCAGGTGTAGGTCTTCCCAAGAGCTTCCAACTCGTTTGTGATGTCGACGAATCGAGCATAATACTCTTTCATCTTTTCACCCTGCAGCATATGAAATAATTCGAAATCTTTATTCATTACAACGAGTTTAGAATCTCTTACCCGACTCGTCCCTTCATGTAAGATGAGGAGGGAGTTCCATATTTGATATGCACTCTTACATGTGCATATCTTATTGAAGTCCTCGGGCTCCAATGCGCATTGCAAGGCGTTCATTGCCTTGGCATTACTTACCTCCGCGGAGACCTCCGTGGGAGTCCACTTCGCGAAATCTTGTTCGGAGGGCTCGACATATTCATTCATCGTGGCTCTCCAAGTGAAGCGCTCCGGAGGAACGTTTCCATTCGGCATTTCCAGTACCCGTAGTTGGTACCCGTTGAAGGAGGGAGGCCGAGTTGAGGATTGCCCTTCCAAAACTGAAGAAGCTCCTTGACGATCCTTGAAGACATTGTAGTCGTTGTTCGTCATCGCTTTGAACTTGTAGCTTTAACCTTGGCTCTGATACCAATTGTTGTGCCCTGTGGTAGCTACTGCACACGTACTAGAGGGGGGGTGAACAGTACTTAAAATAATCAAGATAGTTATTCCTAATTATTGTGCAAGAAACAAACGACAATGCAGAATTAAACAACTATCAACAAGAATTAAAACATACCGCAAACAAACAATATTACTGGGTTCGGATCCACCCAAGTCTCCCCGACTTGTTCCCGGTGATCCTATGTCCCAACCACCCGGATCCCCTCCGGATACTTGAGTTAGTAACCCTAACTCAAGATTTCCACTATGAAGTACTTGTGAAAAACCTTCACAAGTCAAATCATACACAAAGTAATTTGTGACTCCCATAACCCGGGATCACAACCACACTCTCACAACCGAGAGTGAAACTTACAATTCAAATATGAAATGAAATAAACACTTACCTACAAAATCCTATGCCTTGAGTAAATCTTACCAAATTAGGGCAAGGGGGATTTTGAGAAAAATGATGCCACCAAACCCTAGCTTCAAGAAGATGACCAGCAATGGAAGCCTAGGGTGGAGTATGGTGACTAGAATCAAGCTCTTGGCTTGAGATGCTCACAATGGAGAGAATCTCTATTGAGGAAGATGGCTCAAAGAGTGAAGGGAGAGATTCTTGTGAGGGAAAGAGAGATTTTAATTAGCTTGGGAGAGCTCTTCTCTTAGGTCTGAAATTGCTTGTAAAATGGACCTTCAACCTTGCCTCAAACGTATCAAGATTGTATTTATAGAGGCAAGGAAAATCGTGTTGGAAAAGTTCCCAACGGCTCTTTTCTGAACCCAACTAGTCGGTCAAAGAACAACCACCGACCGACTAGTTCATCAACTAGTCGGTCGGTCAATCAACGTAGACCGACTAATGGAAGAACAGCCAAAAGTCAAAGTTCCAGGCAAAGACAACTAGTCGGTCTAAGAAGACTTGCCGACCGACTAGTTTCACAACTAGTCGGTCGGTGAATGATCTTTGACCGACTAACGTCGAAATAGAATAGGCAGACTTCAAGTTGACTTAGTCAGTTTAAGAACAAATGCTGACCGACTAGTTTCTCAACTAGTCGGTCGGTAAACGTTCTTTGACCGACTAACTCGAAACAGTAGCTCAGGCTGAAAATGACTGAACACAACTAGTCGGTCTAAGAAGGATTACTGACCGACTAGATCGTCATCTAGTCGGTCGGTGACTCTTCTTTGACCGACTAACTGTAGTCATAGAAAGAGCTGAATAAAGAGAGGCAAACTAGTCGGTTCAAGTAGAGTTTCCGATCGACTAGATCGTCATCTAGTCGGTTGGTGACTCTTCATGAACCAACTAACATGCACTCGAAGCCGAGGGAAGAAACGATAGGCTTCAGGAAAGTTTCTAATGGCTTCTATGAATATCCTAGCTCTAAGATATGCGCGAAATGAAGTATATAATGTAAGTCCTACTCAAGGCTTAACATTCTAATCTATGAAGCTAGAAGACTATAAATTAAACCTTACGAAGAAGGCATGAAATAGCGATCGCTAGGGTCACAAACGAGTTGGTTGTTTGATTGAAATTGAGGGGAAAGAATTGGTCATGAGAGAATTGGTGATACTTGGGATGATCTTTTATTTCTTGGTGGAAGCCTTGGAACAAGAAGCTGAAGCCAGTGAACAAGCTTAAGAAGGCAGCAGTGCAGCAACGGTGACGTAAGCAGACGGTGCGTTGCTTGCCAGATGAGGTCATATCCTATAGCATGCTCCCTCCGATTTCCTTCAAATCATTGTGCCATCTCAAGTCTGTGAGCAAGAATTGGAGTCGAGCCATCTCCGACGATCATCTGTTCAAGATGCTGCAAAATGGGCTCGCAGCAAAACATGGCCACAAGCAGGTATTAACTTGAAACATACCCCAAACGTTATGGTATTAACTTGAAAGATACCCCAAACGTTAGGGTATTATTTTGTGAGCTTCGATCATGGGCAAAACAGGTATAATATAACGACGTTGTCGTCCATTAGCCAAAACACGGAAAAAGGTATTGTTGTGTACGCCTTCATCAAAATCACACTTGGGGTGTCTCAATATCTACATCACCTTTTGATGATGACAAACAAATGATATAAAATATGAAATTCTTAAAAGAAATATATGTACTCCCCCTACATTGATTCATGGTGTTTAAAAAATATCTTTGAACTTCCACTACATCTTTGCATGTTAGGATTAGCATAATTAAAGCACCTATTTTATATTAGCATCATAATAGGTGTACCAAATGAGTGTCATGAGTTCAATCTTTTGTTGGGACCTGTGGCTACACAACATACACTATACAAAGCATAAATAGTGTAATGGCTATGCATAATTAAAAGTTACTAAAATTAAACGCATAATACGCATCAGAAATAAAAAGAATGTGCTCAACAACAACAACCACAAAAAAATAATACGCCAAAGTAACATAAAGACACGGGGTGTATCCTGGTTCAGATCCCTACCCGACGATTCTACTCCAGTCCCATGTTGCAATCGCACTCCGTGGATTCCATTAACCCTTCATGGGTCCAAACAACCAACACCACAACTCGGTGCTTGATTGCGCTCTCCCACTACAAGAGTACAAATGCCAAAAGAAGTAACCCTCCTAAGCACACTCTAACGGAGTACAATGCTCCCTAACCGGGGCACAATCCCTAACCGAGATATGGAACCGGGATATGGAGTAACCCTCCACGTGAAGTAACCCTCCACAATGTACTCATAAACCGAGTTGTCGTGGGCTGTTTAGCCCTATACAGTGACTGACGCGGTAGTCCTCTATGCATGAGTAGAGGGAGTATAAGGAGTTGATAAGAGGTGATATTGCATGTATGTGGCTGGTGGCAGTCGTGTAATTCTGTGAAGGGTGTGAGGGCATTTTGGTCATTAGGAAATACGGGTGGAAGTGTGTGTAGAGAAATGGTGGGTGTGTAAAGTAATGTCATACTTGTAATTTTGAAGGAGTGGGTTAGTGTAAGAGGGGCTAGTGTGAAAAGGGGTGTGATTAGTGGCATACTTGTAAATATTTAGAAGGGTGAGGGGCAAAACGGTCTTTTGGTCTAAAAGAGGGGTATGTGTATAGTAAAGGAGTGTGTGCATAAAGTAACGACAAACTTGTAAATACTTCAAAGTTGAGGGGTATTTTTGGGAGGGTATTATAGACATTTCACCATGAACATGCTTATCCTATAGTAGGTTCTAGTGATAGATATTTTAAGGAAAATTTCTATACTCTTCTTTAACTTTCCTTTTCTTTTTCTTTTCATTCCTCTCCCTCTCTCCCCCTCGTAGAACCTGGCCGAAATTCCTCTTCCCCCCTTCATCTTCATCCAAGCTCACAAACCCTAATTTCAACTCAAAAATCCAAGAAACCCTAGGGTTACTTCAAGGAGAAAGAAGGTGGAAGGAAGAAAAAGAGAAGAGAGGAAGAAAGAGGCTTTCTTGATGTAGGATTCTAACTTTGATAGGGAATTTTTATTTAGGGTTATGATGATGTTATGATGTTATTTATATTGTTCATGATCTTGAATTCAGGTGATATGTGTGCAATAGATCAAAAAGATCAAATTTTTCCTTGTTTTCTTAGCAAATCACCTTCCCCTAAAATCCTGAAATTATGATGTGAGTTCCTTCCTGTATTCTGATCACTGTGACTTGAATTACCTTCTGAAAAAAAAATATTCATGTAGTTCATGAAATCCTACCCCAAAATCATATAAAATTTAACATATGTTCAATTCAATAAGGAGGAGTAAAAATTCAATCTTTACAACATGTCTGAGTTTCTCTCAGAATGGACACAGTTTAGTAAAATGGGGCTCAGTAACTGCACACACTATGGAAGTTTTCCTCCAATTTCATCTCAGTGCATATTTTTCCAAATTCTGACTGTAACATGCCTAAAATTAGCTGTCATTACAGACTCTGAAATCTGTCTAAAAACAATCTGAACAGGTTGCACCAAATAATTCACCATAAATTATCTAGTCAACATTTCTGCATGAAATTTTATATGTGAAGCCAGGACTACTATATCTTCAAATTTCATTTAGAGAGTTTTGTCAAATTCACAATAAAAATGGATTAAATATGCTGATCTTGTAGCTGTTCCAGCAAGTTCCGCAAGCTGGGCTGTTTTGGATGAAGTTGAAACTTGTGGTGATGTTAATTTTCCATTCCAATATGCATGAATGTTGTTGATACCTATAAGAAAGTTTAGTTATGCTATTTGTTACTAAAATTGATGGTATGACACTCTTCATTTATATGGCGACTGCTATATGTTTGTTGAAATGCCCCATTGAACGTAATGTTAAAGAAACTTGGGAAATAGCCATGAAAATGTTTATGCTATGTATTACATTTATAAAATTGCGTAAGTATATTGAAGATTGTGACACATAACGTGTTAACTGGAGTGTCTCGATCTGCTCTAAGGCCGGTGAATATCCTAGTATGGGGATGTGGGAAAATTGGGTATTACTTAACCATAAGGGACTGGACTGAGAAGATGGGGGAATAGAGGTCGTGATGTACGATATTTATTCCCATTCGCCTTTACGAGTGGAGGGGACTTGGTGCTTCTGTTACTATGGGAAGCCTTACTCCTGTCAGGGACGGGGGAGCTGAGAGGCCTAGCGTACAGTGCCCGTGTCCAATGCGTCGTGTGCTATATTCGTCCCAAATTTGGGGTTAGGTCCAAGCCCTTACCTTTAAGTGATACCCAGGCTTCCAAAGAGTCACTAATATCTGTTAATTAAAGAACTTCATATGTGTTGTTACAAAATTGTGTGTTGTGCTCTTCACTTTGGTTACTTGTACTCCTATTGTATCCATACTCATAACCCCGAAATGATTCCCCTACCCTAGTTAGTTTCCTACTGGGCACGTTTTGATGTGCTCATTTTTTTCAGGTCTTGAGCAGGCGGCGCTAGAGCAGAATCTCCCTCAGGAAATTACTCAGACGTGAGTCCTGACTTGGGGACAATACTGTTTTTGGGATGTACCTTGTAGAGTGGGTTGGGTAGAGTAGTGAGTGAGTTGTCTCTGTAGTTTTGGAATGTGTTGGTAGCTTTTAGTATTACGCATGTATACTTGAGTTAGTTTCACTTTGTACTTGATGCTGGTGTGTAGTTACACTCTTTGGTTATGTAAATCTGTGGTTATGTAATTCTGTGATGACATTATGTAGTTGTTCTCTTTTATATTTCTGTGATGTATGATCCCAGCATTCGCAATGGCATGCTTTCTGTATGATGTCTATTACACTTGGTGTAATACAGCGGCTTGCCATGCTCCATCCTCTATTTCCGTAGTAAGAATTGTACTATTGGATATTTGTGAGAATGGGGCGTGACACGAGTACTAGGTTTTGTAACAAAAAGAAACGAAAACAACAATCCTACATATACCTTGAATAGATATTACCTATTGTGAAGATTAAGGCATGGAAGATTGAAACCACGAAGTGCTTGATGAAGATGAGCTTGGATACACTTGGAAACTTCTCCTTAATGCTAGGGTTAAACCACCACTAGATCATGCATTGGATGAAGGAGAAGAAAGCAGGAAAATAATTCTCTTCAATGAATAACCTTCAATTTTGGCTCTCTCAAATGATTCGTATAAGTGTGGAGAGATGCCAAAAACAGCCAATCAAACTAGCTTAAATAGCCCCTTAAAAAAGCCCACAAATGGATAAGAATAATGGCTATAAACGGATAGTCCAAATACCTAACAGATAGATTTTGGGGGTCGACCAGACATCTGGAGTACAAGGACCAGATGTCTGATGAAGAGTGGCTAGACGTCTGGTCTGACATTATGCAACGTCTGGTATGACAGACTCGTCACAGAAAAACACTTGTTCACCAAAACGATCATAACTCCCTCATATGGACTCCGATTGAGGTGAGTCAAGATGCGTTTGGAAAGCTAACAAGATTTGCAATCAAATGGGCTTGGAATGGATGAAAAATTCCAACCACTGAAAAACTGACATCTGATTGAAGTCAGAAACAGATTGTAGAATTTTCAACAGATTCAACTGAGAAAACACTAGATCACTAAAACGGTCATAACTGACACAAATGAACTCTGATAGAGGTGATCTAAGATGCGTTAGAAATCTAGCAAAGAATGCAATCGAATGGGCTTGAAATAGATAAGAAATACCAACCACAGAGAAACTGACACAGGTTTGAAGTCAGAAACAGATTGCATTAGTTCCAACACAGTGCAACCAGATGTCTGGAGTTCACCACTCAAGCGTTTGGGCCACTGTACAAGCATATGAGAAGACTTCATCAGACGGCTGCCAAATATGGGTCCAAATAGACAGAGAGCATAAGAAAGTTAGCTCACTCTGTCCAGGCGCCTGGAGCACATGACCCAGACGTCTGACCCACTATTCAGACGCCTGGTCATAGAAAATCAGGCGACTGACCAAAGGCTATATTCTACAGATCAGAAAGCAGACACGCCAGGTGTCTGTTGACCCTTCACCAGGTGCCTGTCCAATCTCTAAAATGCAATCCCATGTGTGTTTAGAGCAATGGACCAAATGGGATGGGTTCAACATGATTTCTAATGAACTCTAAGATGGATATGATGCAAATGTGAGTGAGTGTGTGCATCTATTCAAGGCTACAAATATTCTAAGTAAGAAAGAGCAAAATACATGAAGAAATACAAAATGTATTACATTGAAGTTGAATATTCTTCATGCAAGCTATGCTCCAAAGCCTTGAAGCCATCTCCATCATTATCTCATCACCTATTTGTTTTGTGTCATCATCAAGATAATCAATTGTTAATCTGAGGCTAAAACAAATGAAATGATTAGCACACAATATAATGTTGATCACCATCAAAACAACAATGGTCTTGAAACCATGAACTAACAGCTTCCACGTGTCATGCATGTGTCATAAATATAACTAACAACGTGTCATAAACTAATCATTTCATCATATTTTATATGTAATCTCTCTTTTCTCCCCCTTTGTCATAATAAAAAAGAAAGGGTGAAACATATAATATCATGAGTGTCACATTATATTTCAAGATATTGCTTTCTACTGAGCATGACTCTATCTACATAATTTTGGAAGATTAGAAGATAGATGTGGAGAACTAATGGAATAGAAATTGTATTAGATAGACTTGACACACGGGGTTTAGGAAACTCTTAATTAAAAGATGGAAGGGTGACTAAGACCATGCTCTTGACTGACTTGATAGAGCCATCTATTGTACTTGACTGGGTTCCTTACTGTACTTGTTTGACCCATGGATCTTAGGCCCGGATGAGCTCACTCGTGGTACAAGGTGGCTTTCAGGTTACCCTTTGCACTTTTCATTATGAGTCATAATGTGGACATTAGTAATTAAATGTTTAAGTTAAGGAAACTATGAAATGATGGTTAGATGTTAATTTAGTAGCCTTCTTCACCTGTTTACACTTAGTTTGTGACTGCTCTGCTAGTGGTAGGTTTGCATGTTAATGATATAAATGAATGCTATTGTAAATATCGTTTGCTTTATTGTTTCGAATTTGTTGTTTTCACCAAATGACGAGCAAGTCTACGAGGAGGCACCTGTATATGAGGAGACAGATTTCCTAATGGAGAACTTAGAATTCTGAGATCAGCATTAGTGAGGAAAGTCTGATTTATCTTATCTATCATGTTCTTATATTTCTGCAGAGTGAGAGAGTTGGTAATTCCTTTCCTATTTTAGTATATGTTCTTGTACCATTTTGAAGGATGAACAAAGAGTATTTTCATTTATAATATTCCATGTTTTTGTCTCCATTCTGTTTTCATTGGTACCCGTAGGACCTGCATATAATAAATTTTGAATGGCACACGTACATGGGGCGTTACATAGATTATTTTGAAAAGATTTTTACCACAAAAACTATTTTTCTCTTCTTAAAATCTTCTTGACTGCATACATTAAAAATATGAACAATTCTCTCTGTAGAAGAAAACATTCAAATCCAAACAGCTGACTGAAATGCCCCTCCAACGTCTCTCTAACGGCTAGTCAAAATATGAGCATTGGGAGTCAAAAAACTATAGTAGTCGACTATAGTTGATGGGCTAGTCAAGTAGTATGTAGCTGGTCAACTAGTTCACCAATAGTGGTCGACTAGTTTAGTCTGTCAGAATTTTTAGTTAATAGTAGTCGACTACGGCCTAAGAACCGGTCGACTAGTTTCCTGATACTCTTACATGGCTCAAAAAAAAACTTAGGAAATAACTTTTAAAATGATTTTGAAATATTTTTAGTGTGTTTCTTAGTATGTGAGAGCTTCGAACAAGGCTTTGACATGCTAAGATAAGGAAAATAAAAATTATATCAAAACTAAATATTACATTGAAGTCCTTTGATTTATCCTTGACATTTCAGAAGCTATCTTCTAATCCCATCATATATGAGTACCTAAAAATTAAACAAATATCTTGGTACCCTTTATCTTTCGGGTCCATCGGATTAATCATAGAAAATGATATTCATCAATATGGAACCAAACCCATTTGGGTTTACACTTCCCATCATAAGCAAATCTATAATTTCAATTATAATGAATATTGTTCATGAAACTTGAAACATATTCATCTTTTATTTGGATATCCCTCTCTTGGGTATCCAATCTTTGACAAATCCATTTCTAGTACGATGAACCATAGCATGAGTAAGATTATGCCTAGATTTTTGATCGGTTTTGTTATAACTTAGGCCAAATTTGCTATTTAAAGGTTTTGTGAGCTAATCAAATCATCTGAATTCTCTTTACCCCTAGTAAACTAATTCACGTTTCTATAAAGATACTAATACTTAGCCTTAATGGTGGACATAGTCTTTTCTAAGTCACTGTTGACACGAGAATGTGCACCCCCAAAAATGTATGCACACTCTCACCCCCAAGTGCAAGGGTGTCAGAGCAATATATTCCCAATGAGTTCGGGGTCGAATCCACATGGATGCTGTGTTATATTACCTATCGATTCTAAGTTGGTTATGCTTTGGTTCATTAGGTGGAGGGGGATTGCAGCAAGTCGTAATGGCGATGGATGTGAAGGTCGAGGGTGTCACAATCAACAAAATACAACCAAAGACTCCACACAAAAGAAAACAAATAAAACAGAGAAAACAAATGGGAGAAAGATAACTAGGGTGTCGGGATCCCCACAACCGCTTCAGGCGTGAAAAATGATGTAACTGTACCAATCTCTTGATACACCATCACGAAATATAACCAAATTCGGTGCCAATCTCTTGATACACCTCCTCTAGCGCAAAATAGCCCTTACAATAGGGTTCAACCTAACCCTAGCAAGGAATTCTACTCAATCATAATAATAAAGAAATAGAAATTTAGATTCAACATTGCAAGCATCACAAGAAACAATCAAATAGATCAAACCAACAAATAAAATACTTAGCCCAATATTGATTCAAGATCCAATACAATCTTCCATAAAATAAGGGGGGCCGATGGCATAGCCTAACCTCTAAAAATGTCGTCCAAAACCCAAAAGAGGGATCCCCGAAGTGACGACTACAACATACCTTATATAGGGTACCCCACAACCCTAGAGAATCCCAAGAAAACCTTCGAAAATCGGGCTAAACCCAATAGAAATCGCAACTTTAAGTTGTTTGGGTCCACACCTGCTCGGCCGAGCACATTATACAGTTCTGCCCGAGCACAATTTTCAGCACTGATTTATCAATTTGCAGATATTTCCTAGGACTCATCCGACATCCGTTTCGTGCGTTCTTGGCGGTGTTGGAACCGGTGTGAAGTCTACTATTTGGAAAAAATATGATAAAATAGTGTAAAATCACGAATGATAACAGATCTTCAGAGAGTGAAAGACTGTCCAGTTTTGTGCACTTTCTACTCCACTCGGCCGAGCGCAAGTGTCGCTCGGTCGAGTGCCTCTTGGGGCTCCAAAACACAGCTCTGGAATGTGAGGGAACTCGATCGAGTTCCCCTTCGCTCGGTCGAGCCAAGTTGACAGAGAAATCCTATGCAAATTCAGAGGGGGTCGCTCGGCCCGAGCACGTGGGTCGCTCGGCCAAGCGGCCTCCTTCTAGTAAGCCTTCTTGCCTTCGTTTTTTCTCTTCTTTTCGTGACATCAGCTCGGCTGAGCGGGTCATACCGCTCGGTCGAGTGGTTTGGAATGGCAGCACAATCCAAGTCAGCTCGGCCTTTTATTCTTTCTTGGCTTCTTCTCCATCAGCATAAAATCCTCAAATACGATGCCATTGATGCTCCGGCATCGATGATTATGTCCTTCTCTTCCATATGCTCCAAATTGATCGATATTCCCTAAAAATGCAATAAAACACTCAAGAGTCAAATAGTTCAGGAAATCAATGAAATAAGGGAAGTTAACATGCTTCAAGTAATGATTTTGACGTGTAAACATACAGAAAAGATGTGAAATTTAGGGACACATCAAAATCCCCCAAGCTTACCTCTTGCTCGTTCTCGAGGAAGACAAACGAGATTAAAACCGGGGAATGGAGATATACGAAAGGGTGAGGTGATGAACGTGACAGAAAAAAGGAGCAAATAAAACGATCTCAGAATCATATGATATTCTCAAATCAGCTCAAAGAAATAGAATCGCATGCACACACATACCGTGGTAAAAGATATTGCACACTATTGTAAAATTTTCATATTCATATCAACACATAGTACTCAAGAGTAGAATGAAGGTAAGGGATCTTAACGAAGTTTATAAAATCTGCTTTTATTCCCCTCCTAGACTTCATAGCATACATGGTATACACAGCAACGGCCGCACACTTTTCAATTACTAATCCTAACTGAAGCGCGGAATAGCATGCAACACAAGCAATAGAGAATGGGAAGTATCAATGCCAAACACAAACCCACATCAACTCCTAAAGGTCACGCCACACCTCAATCAATTTCTAAGCGGTGGAATTTTTCTAACTTTCGTCGTCAATGTACAAACTCCACTCTATTGGCATACTCACTCAATTTGGTCACAAGAGTTTTTCCCCCAAGCTTAGCTTGGTGTATCACATCCAAGAAATGGAAAATAATTTGGAATTTTTGGTTCTGGGTTTTCATTTTCCTAAAAGATAAGTAATTGGCTCCAAGAATTGAGATTTTTTATTTTTCTTTGAATTTTTGAAACTTTGTTTCATAGAATTTTTGTAGGAGCAAAGAATTTGAAATATTGATTTTTGGGCTCCTTTGGCATATTGGCTCTTTTTTGAATATTTGGAATTTAGAGCTAAAAATTTTCATTTGACGAGAATTTTTGGGAAATGGATGTGACATAAGTAGTTGGGGAGGAAAATCTAGCGACATGTAGAGATTTTAAGATATTTGTGGAGAAGGAAATAATAAATCTATCGGTTCACTAAAATTTTCCATTTTGTGCATAACGGCTAAGATAGACTCATTCCTACCTAGATTTCTCATAAGGATAGTTTATCTAGTTATATCAATGAGTGTGGTGGTCTATCGACACAGTTTCAATCACATACATGCAAAAAGCAATATGAATAGAGATGATAATGCATTTTGCTTCAATTAGACTAGTAATGCATGAATCTTGGTGTGTGTTCATTGAAGGTTTACTAATAATGCTAATCCATTTACTTGGGGTCATAAGGCATCAATTATTCACATACAATGAGATATCGAAAAGAAATATATCAGAGCACGAATAATACACATGAAAATTCACAAATAGTGGCAAAAAGTTTTTAAAATGTTTGTGTGTGGCATGCAAAACGACAGTGCACTCCCCCAAGATGAACATCACATTGTCCTCAATGTGAATATGAAAATCCATGATAAAGGACAATGGCAATAATGAGGGGCTACACATCAAAATGATCATCCTCTCCCCCAAGCTATATCATAGTGCCCGGTGTGGACAGATGTGCATAAAAATTGGTGAAAGGAAAACAAGCATCAAGATATGGGTGTGCAATCAAATCATAGAATAGGGTGGGCTGCAAAAGATTATTGTGTTGCCGTTATATGAGGTGATATGTTTTATTCAAACTAACTATGAAAGCAGGAAATCTATACGGTCATCTCGCTGTCGAGAGGATTCGAGTTTATTTAAAGCATAAAAATATACTACTGGATCGGGTTCACCTGATTCAAAAGGCGGATCCAATATCTTCAGCGGTGCATCTAGCTGTCCTCTTAGCACCTTTCGTGGCTCTGCCAGCTACGTGTAGCCACTAACACCAACGAACTCCAGCAATGCAGCCCCTAGCATCTCCCCAAGGATTCCACCTGTACCATGTAGGAGACGATATACATCAGTTCATCGTCGAAATTTCCCCACATGATATATGAATCCCAAAGAAAATCATCGACAGAAATAACGGAAATTAAATCTAGTTGATGATACTTCCCTGAGATCGTATCTCTACTCTCTGCAATTGTGACGTCTCTCTTCATGGTGTTCTCTTCAAGTTCTTTAAGCAGTAACACGTCCAAGCATACCTCAGGTCTATAAGAGTATGTGTGATGTAAAAGGTACGACGTGTCAAATACATCTGAATCAAAATAATATCAAAAAAAAAATATCAAACAAAGTACATGATTCAGAGACGGTGTGGGAAAAAAGGTATCCCAGAGTGGGAGCAATAAGCTCTGGTGGATACTCCTCTGATGCTCAGCCTCGAACGATAATGGAGGTGACTGCTGAAGCTCGGTTGGAAGTGGACCAAACTCAAGCTCCATATGTGTGCAGATGTCCTTGTCCTAAGTCACGTCATCCTCGATGGTCTGCTCATGCTTTGTAAGCATGGCATCCTCAATAATAGTCCCTGGTGGTGCAGGCTGCTCTGTATCTTCAATCTGTGGAGAGGGGTCAAGAGCGAGAGACGGCTTGGGCACAACATCATAGACAATGCCATCGTTGCCTTTGCTGGTCTCGTCCTTGTGGCAATGTAGAAATGCAGAATGTCTCCCCCAAGCTGAACGTGAATATCATCCTCAATAGTAACTGCAGCAGACACACAATTCATAATAAAATTAACGAGCTCTCGTTCAGATGGATCACTTGCCATGACGACTAATGAGCCAGTAGATCGAGCATCGTTCAGCATGCGTCCCAAAGTTGCTATCGAATATAGATCATCAATGGTATTCACTTGCATCCTGTTCATGAATTCCACTAAAGGTTCCAGTAGCTTCAACCTGTGGAGAGGGGTCAAGAGCGAGATGCGGCTCGGGCACGACAGCATAGACAATGCCATCGTTGCCTTTGTTGGTCTCGTCTTTGGTGGCATTGTAGAAATGCAGAATCTCTTCCCCAAGTTGAACGTGAATATCATCCTCATTAGTACCTGCAGCAGACACACGATTCATGATAAAATTAACGAGCTCTCGTTCAAATGGATCACTTACTATGACGACTAATGAGCCAGTAGATCAAGCATCATTCAGCATGCATCCCAAAGATGCTGCCGAATATTGATCGTCGATGATATTCACTTGCTTCCTGTTCAGAATTCCATTGAAGGTTCATGTAGTCCTTTAGTGAAGAAATGGAGTAGCCTTGAGTCATCAAACACATGTTCTGGCGCATCTGTCATTAAATCTTCGAACCTCTACCAGGCTTGCCAGAAGGATTCTCCATCAACCTTCTTGAACCTGGCGATCATTGCTTGGTCTAGAAAAGGTTTTATCCTGCACACCTTCACTACAAATGGGGGTTCCATTGTTGCACCAAATGCACCTAATTAAACAAAGATAAATAACCTGAAAAAGAACGTCAGTGGCACAATAGAGATAGAGATAATAACAATGTGATGATGGGGATAAAAATCTCTTTTTTATTTCTTTTTATAAATTTTTTTCAAGTGTTTTATTTATTTTTTATTTTTTCGAAGTCAAACAACATAATTGTGATAAATAAGTAATATGGCGGAACGCCTCATCGACAACGGTGACATTTTGTTGACATGAGAATGCGCACCCCCAAAAAGGTATGCACACACTCACCCCCAAGTGCAAGGGTGTCAAAGCAATATATCTCCGATGAGTTCGCGGTCGAATCCACAAGGAGGTGGTGCTATACTATCTATTGATCCTAGGTTGGTTAAGCTTCGGTTTATTAGGTGGAGGTGGATTGTGGCAAGTCATAACGGCGATGGATGTGAAGGTCGAGGGTATCGCAATCAACAAAACAAAAGACTCCATATAAAAGAAAATAAATAAAACAGAGAAAACAAATGGGAGAAAGATCACTAGGGTGTCGGTGTCCCCACTACCGCTTCAGGCGTGAAAAATGATGTAACTGTACCAATCTCTTGGTACACCATCACGAAATATAACCAAATTCGATGCCAATCTCTTGATACACCTTCTCTAGAGCAAAATAGCCCTAACAGTAGGGTTCAAACTAACCCTAGCAAGCAATTCTACTCAATCATAGCAATAAAGAAATAGAACTTTAGATTCAATATTGCAAGCATCACAAGAAACAATCAAATAGATCAAACAAACAAATAAAATACTTAGCTCAATAGTGATTCAATATCCAATACAATCTTCCATCAAATAAGAGGGAGCCGATGGCGTAGCCTAACCTTTGAAAATGTCGTCCAAACCCCAAAAGAGGGATCCCGCAATGACGGCTAAAAACATAGGTTATATAGGGTACCCCAAAACCCTAGAGAATCCCAAGAAAACCCCAAAAAATCGGGCTAAACCCAATAGAAATCACAACTTTAAGTTGTCTGGGCCCACACCGGCTCGGCCGAGCACATTGCACAGTTTTGCCCGAGCACAATTTTCAGCACAGATTCGTCAACTTACAGAAATTCTCTATGACTCATCCGACATCCGTTTCGGACATTCTTGGCGGTGTTGGAACCGGTATGAAGTCTACTATCTGGAAAACATATGAGAAAAATAGTATAAATTCTTGGATGATAGCAGATCTTTAAAGAGTGAAGGGATGTCTAGTTTTCTGCACTTTCTACTTTGCTCAGCCGAGCGCAAGTGCCGCTCGATCGAGCATGCCCTAGGGCTCGAGCGCAAGTGCCTCTCGATCAAGCATGCCCTAGGGCTCGATCGAGCACCTCTTGGGGCTCAAAAAACATGTGTGGAATGTGGGAGAACTCGGTCGAGTGCCCCTTCGCTCAGCTGAGCCAAGTTGACAGAGAAATCCTAGGCGAATTCAGAGGGGTCGCTCGGCCCGAGCACATGGGTCGCTCAGCCGAATGGCCTCCTTCCAGTAAGCCTTCTTGCCCTCATTTTTTCTCTTCTTTTCGTGACATCGGCTTGGCTGAGCGGGTCATGCCGTTCGGCCGAGCGGTTTGGAATGGCATCACAATCCAAGTAGCTCATCATCTTCTTCTTTCTTAGCTTCTTCTCCATCATCATGAACTCCTCAAATATGATGCCACTGACGCTCCGGCATCGACGATTATATCCTTCTCTCCCATATGCTCCAAATTGATCGATATTCCCTGAAAATGCAATAAAACACTCGAGCGTGAAATAGTTCAGGAAATCAATGAAATATGGGAATTTAACATGCCTTAAGCAGTGATTTTGACGTGTAAATATACAGAAAAGATGGGGAATTTAGGGACACGTCAGTCACTAAACTTATCACTTATGTTTCTTTACTCATCACTAAGCAACTTATTCTTATTTATAAGCTCATTATTCTTACTAGTTAATTTTAAATTTTCTTCTTCAATCTTCTCTAAATAAGAAGTTTTAGTATTGCAAGTTTATACTTCTTTTTATGAGTCAAAAGTTCTCTTAAGTTGCTCTCATATTGCACATATAACTTATGAAACTTTTCTCCAATCAAACTCACTATCACTATCACTAGAGTCCGAGTCAGAGTTTACCTTGTTGTCCTTCATAGACATGAAGCATGTGTAGGCTCTCTCTCTTCTTTCTCCTCTATCTTCTTCTTTTCCTTCAGATGATGAAGAGCCATCTGATGGTTCATTTTAGTTTATATCCTAAGCAGCATGGCTTTCTTCTTTAGCTTCTTGCATTTCATTATGACATTTCCCTTATTCGTTGCTATTTGGCAATCTCTCTTCAAGTGCCCAGACTTATTGCATCCAAAACAGACAGGAGATTCATTATATAATCTAAGTTTTCTATTTTAGAGTTTACCAGCCTTGAGGATTTTTCTAAAATTCTTTGAGATGAGGGCTATTTGCTCCTCAACTTTATCTCCAGAATCCTCTGTCTTTGAGGTGGCTTTGAAAGCAATGGTCTTTTTTCTTGGCTTGCTTCTTGTCTCTCCTCTGTTGCAATTAGAGCTCATATGCCATGAGATTGCCAATTAAGTCTTCTAAGGTGAGCTTGGAAAGATCATTCCCTTCTTTTATGGCCATAGCCTTCCTCTCCCACTCAGGTGTGAGAGATTGAGAATCTAGGTTATATGGTCGCTTTGTGAGTAGCTCTTGCCAAGTCCCGTAAGAGTGTTGATGATCTTATGAAGAGAATGTACATCTTTGTAATTTATTCTCTCAAACTCATCTCAAAAGCTTTATACCTACGAACATAAAGAGAGGTTTTAGAAATTTGAACTTTAGTGTTGCCTTCATGAGTTACCTCGAGGATCTTTCATATTTCATATTTCATATTTCATAAGAAAATAAGCCCCGTTGCTCTCCATATTGTCAATGACACAATAAAGAATGTTCATTACTTTGGCATTTAATGCATCACGCTTATTTTCTTCTTTGGTCCATGAAGTCCTTGGCTTTGTTGGTTCTTCATATAGAGACTCCACCATGGTCCACAAGTCATATGAGATGGTCTTGAGATAGATCTTGATGTGATTCTTCTAACTCTTATAGTTTGATCCAGTAAGCAATGGTGCACTAGAAATGGATTGGCATTCGGGGAAGGTGTTGTTGTTAGTTGACACCATCGTTCAATGTCTTGGCTCTGATGCCAATCATTGGATCCCTGTGGATGGCAAGTAGACATTAATTGGGATGAATAATGTTTATAAAATAATAAAAGCTCCTCTAGAAAATCTATCTAAGAATATAATTAGAATTACCTAATTTAATTTTAATCAACAACAATTAAACCTTGCAATAGAGTATGCAGCGGAAAATAAGCAAGAAACAATTCACAACACAGAAAGGAACAATCACAAACAAAATAGTTACCCTAGTTCAGTCACCACGTGACCTACATCCAGCATCCAAGTCCCACTTGGCAAATTCCACTATTTCGAAGAATAGTGCAACCTTCAAAGAGAATTTTTACAATACACACCTCTTCTCAAGAGAATTTGTACTTATAAAGATTTTGATACAATTACATATAGTCTTGACTTGAATCTCGCGTGTGTGTGTAGTGGCTATAAAGAAAATCTTGATCTCAAAAGTTGGAAACTTTGGCTTTGGAAGATCAAGGGTTTAGCCAAGTAAGTACTTAAGATCAAAAGGCCAAGAGAAAGAGAGGTTTTGAAATACTTTTTAGCACAAATATTTTTTTCTCTCTTAAAATCTTCTTGAATGCATACATTAAAAATCTGAACAACCCTCTCTTTATAAGGGAAAATTCAGGTCCAAACAGTTAACCAAAATATCCCTCCAATGTCTCTCTAACGGCTAGTCAAAATATAGATGTTAGGAGTCAAACAACTATGCTAGTTGACTATAGTTGATGGACTATTTGACTATTATGGAGCTATTCAACTAGTTCACCAATAGTGGTCGACTAGTTCAGTCTATCAGAATTTCCCAAGAACAGTAGTAGGCCACAACACAAGAACTGGTCGACTAGTTTCCTGAGGCTAAAAAAAACTTAGGAAATAACTTTCAAAGTAATTTTAAAATATTTTTAGTGCGTTCCTAAGCGTGTGGGAGAGTTTCAACCAAGGCATTAACATGCTAAGACAAGGAAAATAAATATTACATCAAAAATAAATATTACATTGAAGTCTTTTGATGTATCATTGACACTTTGAGCTCATTGTCTAGTTTTTGAATCATGGTCTTGTTGAACCCACTCTAACTTTGTGTGTTCCTTGATTAGCTTGAAACTCATATACATGCACTCATAACTTATTAGATGACATGTTTGTGTTGGAAATAAAACAACACGGCATGGCGGAACACAACGACGCCTTGGGATCCAAGCGGAATACCAACCCTAATAAACTGAACAGAAATTTAGGGCTAGCAAAAGAACCCCAATTCACCCAACAATAAACCATATAACCTTGCAATAGAAAGTAGCAAACGAATAATACCAACAATCAAATCAAACGCAGACCTGAGAGAAATTACACTGGTTCGTTTGTAAACAACCTACATCCAGCAATCCGAGACGGTTCCACTATCAGAGAGATCCACCAATATAAGGTTACAATTTCTTCTGCTCACGTGAGTAATAACTTGGCCAATAGCACAAGCCCTGACAAACTAACTCAAGGAAGAAGAAATCAAAGGAGGAATAGAGAAGAAAACACTCACCTTCTCAATCAAGAACTCCAAACCGTAATCTCTCTCTAGAATCTCCAAGGGGGTGGATTTTGGCTTCCAAAAGCTCCAGATATCAAATAGAGGTTTAACCTATTCTAAAACAATAGATAGGGTTACATAGGAACCCCAAAATCCTGAGAAAATCAATCCAGGCCGTCGGCCGCGCAGCCTGGCCCCGCGCGTGCTCGGCCCGAGTAGGTCCACAGCTCGGTCTGCTCGATCGAGCTGATAAGTGCTGCTGCTGTCACTGGGTGTAGTCGAGTCGACTCGGTCGAGTAGCATAGCTACTCGACCCGAGTAGTTATTCCCTACAGATCTCTCTCAAACAGCAAACTCTCAGACTTCTAAAACCATCAGAATCCTACTGTAGCTCGACCGAGTAGCATACTACTCGATCAAGTAGCCTCCTGCTCGACCGAGTAGAAGATCGCCCGAGTCGACGAAAACTTCCCACTGCTTACTGTTTCTGCTTTGCTCCTGTAGCTCGGTCAAGTAGCTTGACAACTCGACCGAGTCGCCTGGGAAACCATCATATGAGACTTGTATAATAAAAAACAACACTCTACATTGATTCAAATCTCATCACCAATACTCCTGCACCTCCACACTGCACGCCATGACCCTCTCTCTGATTATCATCATCGTCTCAGAACACGCGCCCTTCGGCGCCACCTAAGCCAACAAGGAAATCAGCTCTAGGCATACCTGGAGCTTGACGGCAGGAACTGGCTTGGTAAACATGTCTGCGGGGTTCTTCTCAGTCGGGATCTTCTGAAGATCTATTTCATTCTTCTCCAACTCTAGGAAGGAATCATACACCTCAATATACTTCGTCCTCGAACTGTATGCCTGGTGCTTTGCCCGATGAATGGCACTCTGGCTATCACAATGCACATGTGATGAATCATGCGGCACCCCCAAATCTCTCAGCAGACTCCTAAAATACTTGGCCTCCTGTACAGCTTCCACCGCTACAATCAACTCGGCCTCTGTGGTCGATAGTGCAACCACAGACCGTAAGACCGACCTCCACGATACCGTGGTAGTGCCTAATGTGAACACATACCCAGTGGTAGATCACCACCTGTCTCTATCACCTGCATAATCGCTATCGCAGTATCCTATCAGAACCTTTCCGTCTCCTCTCTCATAGAGGATCCCGACACTCGCCGTGCCTCGCGGATATCTCAAAATCTACTTGACGGCCTGCCAATGCTCCTTGCCTGGATTAGCTATGTACCTGCTAACTACTCCCATGGCATGTGCAATATCTGGACGTGTGCAAACCATTGCATACATCAAGCTTTCCACTACACTCGCATATGGCACATGAGACATACATGTCTTATCCTCATCGGTGCTTGGCGACTGATTCACCGATAGCTGAAAATAAGCTCCCAAAGGCGTTGTCACAGGCTTCGCGCTCTCCATCCCAAAACGGACTAGCACCTTCTGAATGTACCCTTGTTGTGACAATCTGAGCTCATGCTTCTTCCTATCTCAGAAAATCTCCATTTCAAGAATCTTCTTTGCGGGCCCTAAGTCCTTCATGTCGAACTCTTGCCCAAGCTTCGCCTTCAGCTTCTTCACCTCAGACATGCTATTAGAAGCAATAAGCATGTCGTCCACGTAGAGCAACAAATAGATCTTCAAGCCATCCTTAAGTGTGCGTACATACACACATTGATCCTTGATACTCCTCTCGAAGCCTGCTCCCATCATGAAGCTATCAAATCGTTTATACCACTGCCTGGGTGATTGCTTCAACCCGTACAACAATTTCTTAAACCTGCACACCATGGTCTGTTGCCCCTCAACTCTGAACCCCTCAAGCTGTTGCATATAGATTTCTTCATCAAGATCTCCATGCAGAAAGGCGGTCTTCACATCGAGTTATTCCAACTCCATGTCCATGCTAGCAACTAGCGCCAACAACACCCGAATGGATGTTTGTCGTACAGCCCGCGAGAATATCTTGTTGTAGTCTTCTCCCTTCCGTTGTGCAAACCCCTTGGCTACCAACCTTGCCTATTACCTGACTTCATTTCCATCATGAGTTGAGCTTTCCTTTACCTTATATATCCAACGACAACCAATGTCATGCTTCTCGCTGGGTAACTGCACCAACTCCCATGTGTCATTCCGGTGAAGGGACTCCATCTCCTCCTCCATAGCTCCTTGCCACTGAGCGGCATCTCCTGAGACTATGGCTCCACAATATGTCAATGGATCCTCATGCTCTAGGTTGAGTGCATAAGACGCCATATCATCAAAAGAATAACCCGCATAATCCCATGCTCCAAATCTTTCTGGCGCCTTCTTAACCCTCTTCGATGTCCATGTTTCATCATCACCTGCATAGGTGTCAACGCGTACCTGAGATGACCCGGGTGTCTGCACTTGGTCCTCAATATGGACCTCATCATCTCCCATAGCTGGGACATCGACCATCAACTCTTTGCATGGTCGCTGAGTGGGCTGGACCGAAAGATTGACAACTCTGTCAAAGACTTCTCTGCAGACATGTCCCCTCTTGAATGAGAATGCTCAGCCCTGAGCATTGCATCCTCATCAAAAGTGACATGTCGGCTCACGATCGCTTTCTGACCCTCTGGATCCCATAAGCGATATCCCTTGACACCGTGGCCATATCCAAGAAAGATACACTTCTTTGCTCTTGGATCCAACTTGTCGCCCCTCTTATGCACATACGCCTGGCAACCCGCAATGCGCAAGTAAGAATAATCTCCCGCTTTACCACTTCACAGTTCCTTAGGAATCTTGTAACCTATAGCCACTGATGGAACTCTGTTCACTATATGAACTGTAGTGGTAAGGATTTCACCCCAAAATTCCTTCCCTAAACCGGCTGAGTGTCTCAAGCATTGCACTCGCTCCAACAATGTCTGATTCATCCAGTCCACCACACCATTAGACTGCGAATCTCCATGTGTGCTAAAGTGACTACAGATTCCATTGAGTTTGCAGAAATTTCTAAACTCCCTTTAGGTATATTCACCTCCATTGTCAGATCTCAGCACCTTCACATGTTTTTCGGTTTGTTTCTCCACCATGGTCTTCCACTCTCTGAACATGTCAAATGTCTGGTCCTTTGACTTCATTAAGTACATCCAGAATTTGCGAGAGTAATCATCAATGAATAATACAAAATACCTAGCTCCCCCTATTGACGGCTCTGGGCACGGACCCCACACATCTGTGTGTACATAGTCAAGTGGTCATATGCTAGTATGCTTCCCCGTGTTGAACTGCACCTTTGTCTTCTTTCCGTACACAAAGGACTCGCAGAATTCTACACTCTCATTCGAGGCTTCAATCAGTTTTCTTCTTCGGAGTACATCGAGGGTTTTGTCACATGGATGCCCCAAGCGATAATGCCATAACTTGGCTGAATCTCCAGGAACTGAGCTCGTAGTGCTTACGTCTGCTTCACCTTCAACTATGGTACCTTGAAAGGCATACAAGTTTCCCACTTTCCTTCCCTTCATCACAACCATGGCTTCTTTGGAGACTCTCAGTTGGTCTTTTCCAAAACCGACTTACATCCGGCATTGTCCAATACGCCTAGGCTCTTCCGCAGATCTAAGACATGCCTCACATCGGCAAGTGTTCTCACTATGCCGTCATGCATCTTTATCCAGACGGTTCTAATACCCGTAGTCTTGCAAACTGCATTGTTCCCCATGAGGATTGAACATCCATCTTCCTTGGAACAGTATGTAGCAAACCAACTCCTATAAGGAGTCATATGGTATGAGCAACCACTATCCATGAGCCATGCCATATTTGCATCACCTGCAATCCCTGCGGCAAACATCTCGGTATCTCTATCTTCATCACGGACTTGCTCACCATCAATCCCCAAAGATGCCGAAACGGACTCTTTCTCGGCCTCCTTGCCTATCTTCCTAACCTTGTTAGGACACCGGTTCGAAAAATGACCCTTCTTCTGACAAATGAAACATGTGATATTCGCATACCTATCCTGCGAATGTCTTGACTTGGAGCGATCATTGTTCTTCTTGAAGCCTCCTCTCTTTTCCTGTCGACCCCTCACATGTAATGCCTCCTCGCAGTTACTCACATGTTCTCTACCTTGAACCTTGCCACACAGTTGCTCGGTGTGAAGCGCTGCCTTCACCTCTTCCACGGTGAGAGTTGTTCGGTTATAAATCATCGACCGAACGAATTGGTTAAACTCCGCAGGCAATGAACACAACAAGATAACCGCTTGTTGTTCATCCTCAATCTTCACATCCATACCCTGCAACTCCAGCACTATCCGGTTCAACTCATCCATGTGATCCTTCACCGCTGATCCACATTTCATCTTGAGAGTATACCGCTGATCCACATGTCAGATGTCGTAGCCTCATCTAAGACTTCCCTCAGAACATTATGTGATAACGACAACTGAATTGCGCTGTAGGCCTTCCTCTCCATCTCCGCCTTAGCGGATTCTTTTGCCTCCTTATTGATATTCGACACATCGAATACAATCTGGTAACATCCCGTCTGCATCAGAACATTCTTCACCTTCGTCTGCCAGATTCGAAAATCATTCTGGTCGGTGAACTTCTCAATGTTCAATGTTGCTAACGACACCATCTTTTCGCCACTAACTTCCTTTGCAAACGAACCACAAGCTCTGATACCACTTGTTGGGAATAAAACAACACGACGTGGCAGAACACAACGACGCCTTAGGATCCAAGTGGAATACCAACTATAATAAACTGATCAGGAATCTAGGGCTAGCAAAAGAACCCCAATTCACCCAACAATAAACCCTACGACCTTGCAATAGAAAGTAGCAAACTAATAATAGCAACAATCAAATCAAGCGCAGACACGAGAGAAATTACCCTGGTTCTGTTGTAAACAACCTACATCCAGCAATCCGAGACAATTCCACTATTAGAGAGATCCACCAATCTAATGTTACAATCTTGCTTCCGCTCACGTGAGTAATAACTTGACCAATAGCACATGCCCTCACAAATTCACTAAAGGAAGAAGAAATCAAAGGAGGAATAAAGAAGAAAACACTCGCATTCTCAATCAAGAACTACAAACCCTAATCTCTCTCTAGAATCTCCAAGGGGGTGGCTTTTGGCTTCCAAAAGCTCCAGATATCAAATTGAGGCTTAACCTAATCTAAAACAATAGATAAGGTTAAATAGGAACCCCCAAATTCTGAGAAAATCAATCCAGGCTGTCGGCCGCGCAGCCTGGCCCCACGCATGGTCGGCCCGAGTAGGTCCACAGCTCGATATGCTCGACCGAGCTGATAAGCGCTGCTGCTGCTGCTGAGGGGAGTCGAGTCTACTCGGTCGAGTAGCATAGCTACTCGACCCGAGTAGGTATTCCCTGCAGAGCTCTCTCAAACAGCAAACTCTCGGACTTCTGAGACCATCAGAATCCTACTGTAGCTCGACTGAGTAGCATACTACTCGATCGAGTAGCCTCCTGCTCGACCGAGTAGAAGATCGCCCGAGTCGGCGAAAACTTCCCACTACTTACTCTTTCTGCTCTGCTCCTGTAGCTCGGTCGAGTAGCTTGACAACTCGACCGAGTTGTCTGGGAAACCATCATATGAGACTTGAATCACAAAAAAACAACAGTTTGCTTATCATCAAAACAACATATGGTGACTCGATTTCCTAACAAAGAGGAGTCCTTGACTACCCATGAATGATGAGAAATAGAATGTGTGAATTATCTTGAATTAATGCCTATTCTCGGATTATGTATTCCTCCAATCAAGGAAGCCATAAAGTGAGTGTTGTAGGCAAGAAAAACAATGAAATTAAGGAGGTTTTCTTCATATATATCATCAAAGGAAGGTATGTTCGTTTTTACACTCTTGTTTTGCTTGTACGCATAAATGCATTATTAATCATGCCATATAGTTTTGAGAATCCATTGCTTCACACATGAACATCACATGGCTTAGGCTCGGCTGGATATGGGCTATACGTGTGCACAGATTGGCTCAAGTTTGGTTCATCAATTATTTGATAGGTTTGATTGAGATTACGCAGTCATATCTTGATTAGTCTTAGTTTGGTTAGAAGATTTGGTTTTATATTTCAACTCGACCATAATTATATCCAATAAAATTTCAGATTCTTTTTCCTCAATTTTTTTTAAAAATATTTCTATTCTTATACGGAAAAATAAAATAAATATAGGTCATTGCATTTTCTCTTTAAGGCCATGCTAAATGGTCAACTCGAGCTCATTGAAAGCTCGCTCTAGAACCAAGCTTCAACCAAGGCATTAATATGCTAAGACAAGAAAAATAAAAATTACATCAAAAAAATCGTTCGATGACTTAGAACCAATCTTGAACAAAATTCTTTCGAAGCGGGCTTAAATAACGGAACAAACATGAACAGGAAAGGAAAAGTGCTACGAAGAACAACCATGCTGGTCATAATAAATCGACTTGAATACTAAAGCAAGAAGACGCATTCAAGTTTCATTTCAAGGAAGAAACTATGTAACGTGATACTTTCTATTTTGTATTCTCTTTGTTTGGTCTACCGATGGCCCATCAGAATAGCTTAGCTATCACTGCTGGAAGCCCATGCGGTTGTTCGGATGCATACTCCCCTATCTCAAACTAACCCAAGTATCTCAAACCGTCACTAAGATTGTGTTATTATACTTGAATGGCAAACTTGTAAATAGTGGTATGTGTGCACAGTAAAACGGTGGGTACCCGAAGCAACTCTTTAAAATCAATTAAGACCGAAATTACAATAAAATCTATATATTAAAAGACAACTAGGACTGACTGGGACAAGATGATGTCAGCATGATGTATAAAGAGGCTGATAGAAGGATGGCTAAGATTTAATCATGATAAGGAAGTGGATGGGATTTGGCCACCTCATCACACCTTTTTTCTTTTGCGAGAAAGCCTCCCCACTTGCTCCTATTTACCCCTGGACACTCCCAACACACACCCACTCTTGCTCACTTTCCCCCTTAGTGTTTCTTCGAATTGTTTTTTTTTACCCCTTCAAATTTTTTTTTTGCCCGTGCACCCATGCACGGGGTATTTTCTAGTCCAAGTATAATAACACAAACAGCCATTCTGGTGCTCGCCAGTAGGAACAGATTTATGATGGAGATTCAACAATAAAATTTGATTTCAATCACCCCTCGTCACCTCACCATGAAACTTACCCAATGACGTTAAAAGTAAATATATACCCTTCACCATGAAACCCGCCATTATTCAGAGCCTGGCAGCTTCACCAATATAAACAATTGTCATTACCGGAATCGTTTTCTCCATCTCTCTCGAACTCTTGGACAACACAAGATGCAAATGTCTGAAAATTATGGATGTCAAACACTATACATGAACAGATACAACCTCTAATTATTTAATCAAACCTGTTTTGATTCAAGAGTTTTGGACCGGAACTGCAGCGCAGCTGTCGCTGAAGAGGGCACGGTTTATCCCGTCAGAATTGGTTCCGCCGCCCTCCTTCCCCGGGGGCGAGTTGAGTCCAATGCTCAAGAGCGCTTGTGCAGACTCCAATGCCTTCTCGCCTCCAAGCTCCGATGCCTCGTCTCCAGCTGATTCTCCGTTGGTTGGGGCTGTGGGGGTTTTACCGACTAGAGAATCGGAGGTACATGACTGCTCGTCCTTGCTTGCCGATGTGGTAGCAGTGTCAGCAATAACAAGAGCTGCTGCTGCAGCTGGCGGATCGTTGCCGCTTATGATGGCAGGCTGGTCATGGTTGTGCTTTCCCTCGTAGGTTATTAGAATGGCTTTGGCATCGTCGGAAGCTCTCTCAACATGCTTCCGAACAGGGCATCCATTGTGAGTGCACCTGTAGTAGCTCCTAGGAATACCAAAGAGAGAGGATCATTGAGATGGACAACACAACATAAAAGCTAAATATATTAGCAAGTAAAAGAACATGGACTAAGTAAATATATATCAACATCTTAGTCCACACATGATCAAGATGTGTAGGCCGTGGTTAGTTAAAAACATGTCAGAATCTGCGCACGCACGCACCTGCTATCAATATATGTACGCAATAAGAAATGCTTCAGAATATGTTACAGTCTCTCTCTCTCTCTCTCTCTCTCTCTCTCTCTCTCTCTCTCTCTCTCAGACTAAATTCTCACAAATACTGGCTACCGGAGTCAAATCCAGGAAGAGAGACTAAATTCTCACAAATACTGGAGTCAAGACTCAAACTTGACCCCCATCAGATATCCTCCCTACAGGCTTTAGCCTAAAAGCCCTCATCTGATTTCAACTTCATACTCAAATGCACGGGAACCTTCATTTTATTGGGACTTATTTGAATTTTCTACATTTTAATTTTGAAAATAATAATGTTTCACAAGGGGTTTTGGGGGGAAAATCAATTTGAGCTTTTATTAGGTATTTATGGGCTAACGGTTACGTACCGTACCATTATTCCCATATTTATCGATCCTTTAAAGATCGCGTTAAGAGGAATAACGATATGAAGTTTGATAAAAAAAGGAAAAATGCTTCGAATGCTACTTAAACCAGAGACAAAGGGAAGAATAGATAATAGATCTTTTCCTGATGTAGAGCACTAAAGATCGGGTAGATTTGTGAAAGATTTTGGGTTGATTAGGGTTCCAAGGCTTCTTACCAAAGATGGGACCTTTCTCAGGTTTGGGAAATTTAATTCCAAAATTCATTTATTCAATTATTAATAAGAATAGATTTGATGCCTTTTTATAGGCTTTACAATCAAAATCATCTCTTTTCCAACCGCTGTGAGACTAAACTCCAAAATAATAAACACTCTTAAGAATAAATAAAAGACTCTAAATAACTAAAGGACTCAAACTATATACCTATATAAAACCCAAAAATAATCAAACTCTATACCTATATGAAACCCAAAAATAAAAGAAGTTGGACTCAATTGGATCCCTATCATTCTTCATGGCTTGAGAACTTCACCATCTAATGAATGACGACAAGAGTAACATAGCTGGATAGAAATCAATAGTCCCTTGTAGTTAGAGAAGATGTGTTCACGAACTTTGAAGTATAGAAGGATGCAAATTGGTAAATGACCATCTTCCAAAAATTTCTCCCAAGTCATAAAAGATAGAAAAGCATGTAGAACCTGTTTTTTTGGTAAGGTGAGGAGGATCTGTGATAACAAACTCAATATGTTTAATCAAATTTAGTAGCGCTTCTTTCAACAGTTCTAATGTATGTTCAACAAATGGCTCAAGATAGGACTCAGTCTCAGATTGCGGTACTGAATCAAGATCTGGCGCAGGCTCTTGCTCTGACTCTAATGCTGGCTCGGAGTCCAATTCGATCTCACGCTTAAACTATCAACAGCCTCATTCAAGATCTGGCTTACGATAATGCTCGGGCTTACACTCTGTATCAGGTGTTGGCTCAATTTCTATAGTGGGCTCTGGCTTGAGTTGAATATTTAGTTTCCTCTCCCATTGTTTGAACATTTGAAGAATTCTGATGTTGCTCTCATGTATCTCATCTGAAAAATTCGCAACTTTCATGCTTGAAAATTGCTGCGATGCCGGGAGAATTAATCGATGCTTGGAAAAATATCAACATCTAAGATTGGCTTTGAATATTGACCATCGATGAGAATGAACTTAAAGTTTCATACACCAAGATAGTGGTTCCCCTCGGAACTTGTTATATGCATATGTATATTTTGTTTCGTTTGAAAAATTAAAACATGAAAAGAAATATTTTGATGGTATTTTCAATCATCATATCCATTTTTATCATCAAAACCATAAAAGAATGGACATGTTTGAACATCTCAGGCTCAGAATTTGTTGGAAGTATGCAGCCTTTGTGGGAATTATCATAATATCCCAAAATTTAGAGCATCACATAATTTAAAGCAGATCTTGGAGGTACATATGCGTACTTGGCTGAGTTAGCTATCCACTGGCACGAACGTAACTAAATTTGGACTTCAAACGGATTTAAAATCTTGAAAATTATATGACTACGGAAAAATTCTAGAAAATCGGCCAAAAATCCCTAGAAATTAAAATCGTCATTGTGCAGTCGTGCCTCGGTCGAGTCGTTGACACGGTTAACGCGGCTCAGCCGAGTCAACTTCAGGTCGACGCAACGGCACAATCGGCACAAGCAGGCTCAGATCGGCTCGATGTCGGCTTGGGTTGAACAGTGTTGGCGTGTCGGGCTATTCGGCTCTGCTCGGCATGTCGGCTCGGCCGAGTGGGCACTATAGCGTCGAGCTCGATCGGCGCCGACATCGATTTTCAACGAATTCAACAGCGGTTCGCCGACATAACGAGGTTGTACTTTTGCATGAAGGTGACAGCCCTCTTGGTGGGTCGAAAATCTCGACCGTCGTCGATAATGGCGTCGACAAGCATCGAAAACGCAAAACACAACAGATCAAGGGTTTCAAGTGGAGATTTCAATGCCGTCAGCTAAAGTTGGCGACGACGCGGGAAGGTGTGGGGAGTGACAGTGTCAGTCAATGAGGCTGCGTGAGGTAACAGTGGCGGCTATTACAACGTCGAAGACAGTTTTGGGGCTTGTTATCACTATGGCGAGACTGGACACTGTAATAATAGACAGCTACCAAGGCAGCTGCGACAGCAGTGACCGTAGTGACCGTCATTACGAAGGAAAGTTGGGAGGCAACGACGGAGGCAGTTACGGTGGTAGAGGCGCTAGTGTTGGGATTTGTCTATTTGCATGATTTTTATCTAAAAATCAAAAGGAGTGGATTTTTCGGCTCAGATACCAAATTGGATGCAGAATGAGAATGATATAAGAAATTTGAGAAAGATTTTAGGAAGGAACTGATAAATTTAAAGTTTCTTGGCTTCTCACTAAGAATTCTGAGGCTTCTTACTAAAGAGTTGGACTTTTCTCAGGCTTTGGAGAATTCTTTTCATTGATTCGCTCATTCATTGATTAATAAAAATAGATTTGAGGCCTTTCTATAGGCTTTACAACTAATATCTTTTCCCCTAATTGATATGAGACTAAAACTCTAAGATAATAAAAACTCTCGAAAATAAATAAAAGACTCCAAATAACCAAAAGACTCAAATTCTATACATATATAAAACCTAAAATAAAATAAAATAATAATAATAATAAAATTAATAAAATTAAAAAACAAAAAGAAGTTGGACTCAATTGGATCCATATCATTCTTCATGTCTTGATGTAGAGGGGAACGTGTTGGGGGTGACTGCGTCGGTCGATGGGGCCGCGTGAGGCGACGACGACGACGATTACAACGACAGATGTGGTTTTGGGACTTGTTATCACTGTGACGATGCTAGACACTTTGGCAAGAGACTACTACCAAGGCAACTGGGGTAGCAAAGGCCGGCACAGCGGAAGAGGAATTGGGTGGCGACGACGAGGCCGTTATGGTGGCGAATGCTCTAGGGTTAAGGTTAGTCTGTTTGTGTATTTTTATCTGAAAATTGGGAAAGAAAGTGGTATCTGATACCAAATTTGATGTAGCCCACGAAAGATTTAAAATTTTTGAGAAGATTTGAGGTAGATTATGGTTCCGAGTCTTCTGAAAGGGATCTTTCTTAGGTTTGGAGAATTTAATTCCAAATTCCAATCATTCAATTATTAATAAAAATAGATTTGATGCCTTTTTATAGGCTTTACAATCAAAATCATCTCCTCCCAACCGATGTGAGAATAAAACTCTAAAATAATAAAAACTCTCAAGAATAAATAAAGGATAAATGACTGGAAAATACCATAACGTTTCAGCGTTTCTCACAAAAATACCATATCATTCACTTTGGGACACATTGGTCTCAAACGTTTGGCAAAAATTGACAAACGTTGTTCCCTTTTTGCGTTTGCCGTCAGAAAAGCTTTTCAAAATACCCAAACGTTTCAGTGTTTCTCACAAAAATACCCTAACGTTTCAGTGTTTCTCAGAAAAATACCCTAAATTTCAACGTTTTTCACAAAAATACCCTAACGATAAGATATTTTTGTGAGAAACGCTGAAACGTTAGGGTATTTTTGTGAGAAACGCTGAAACGTTCAGGTATTTTGAAAAGCTTTTCTGACGGCAAACTCAAAAAGGGTACAATGTTGTCAATTTTTGCCAAACGTTTGGGACCAATGTGTCCCAAAATGAACGATATGGTATTTTTGTGAGAAACGCTGAAACGTTAGGGTATTTTCCAGTCATTAACCCATAAATAAGAGACTCCAATTAACTAAAAGACTCAAACTCAATACCTATATAAAACCTAAAAATACTCTACCTATATAGATATATTAAACCCAAAAATAAAATAAAAATAAAAATAAAGGGAGTTAGTCTCAATTAGATCCCCCCTAGCATTTCATCGACTCCTTTCATCTTCTTTCTCCAATATTTTGTAATACTCTGTGCAAGCTAAAGACTTTGTTTTTAGATCAACTGATGTTGTAGTCGTGCTCCTGCAGGACACCGACAATTCAAGGGGTGTTCAATCTCAGAAGATCTTGCTGCTTGAAAGCCATGAACAACAGTGGTTAGGATCTCTTAGGACAGTCGACATCGTCACACTCGTCTCCCCAGGCCTGCAAATCTTGTTCCTTTATATATATTTTTTGCAGTGAGTTTTCAGTGAATTATTTCAAATTAGGGAAAAAATTTGGAATATTTGGATTTCAATTTTCTGTTACTTTTATAATTATTTGTCCAACAATCTAAGAGATATTGATACTCTGATTTAGCCATGAATTTTTCTTTTTCTACATTGCTAGGACTTAATAGATAATTCCCTATTTTATTTTTTGATTACATTCAATTCATTATTTTAACTCATATAATGCAGAATAGAATTTTGTTAGCATTTATGGTTGCCTGTTCCAAATTATTTCAAACATTATTTCAGCATATTGACATTTTGCTATACCAATACATATCTATTAGGTTTTGCTAGCTGCAGAGAATAATTATGGAATTTTATTTAGTGCCTATTAACATATACGATGTTTAGCATTTTTCTCATTTTTATTTCATTTATCTACATGCTCACACATATTTAGAACATATTCATGTGTCAATTATTGATTGCATCTATTATTCTATCTGATCAGAAATCAAATCAGCATTTTAATTGCTTTAATTGATACATGAAAGATAATATAGTTATGATGCATGTGATTCGATTTGTTGATTATTCATTGATAATGATTGTTTCATCAACACTCATATATAACATTTGTAGAATACTTTGATGGAACATTTAATTAATTAATTAATTAAAATTCATAGTTACATTTTCATTTTAAAAAGAACATTAAATTTTATAATCCATGCTTTTGACATATAAGCCTTTCCGGCTTTGAGGAAGTAGAGCTTATTAGGCATTCATTGGTTTAGGCATCCTTCAAGATATTGTTAGGACTTTTAGATTGGAATAGGAAGGATGGCCAAGTGGTAAGGTAGCAAGTTTTGGTCTCTTTACTCAAAGGTACGAATCCTTTCATCTTTTTCCATCAACGGATGAGCCAGTTCATAAAAACCTTCTATTTCGGTCAAATAGCCTCACCGGCTCTGGTGTATATTATATCATCATAATACATATTTTGATGATGAACAAATATTTTATTTGAACTAACTTCATGTGTGCAGATATATGGCGGCTTATAACGGTGCGTCAAAGTTCAAGATGGATAACAACATCTTAGATATAAGGACCTGGACATTATCGACATCAATAAGCTTATATTGTTGTATTTTGTATACATTGAGATATCTTTTACTTATCAAAGATTTGATGTTAAAGGGTTGAAAACACACTCACTCATACTTCAACCAATATTTAAGATTTAGAATATTCATGACATCTATTTTGATCATTTCACCTTGATTCTAAGCCCGTCTATTCATTTTAAGTGTTTTAAAGTGTTATTCAAGTAATAACTCTTCTAATCGATTAGACTAACGTATCTTCAGATATTTCCAGTTCAAAATCCAACTTCCATTAATCAACTAACCCCATTTCTAACTAACTAATACAAACTAATAGTTTTCACTAATTTGAACCATTAGTTGACCATCCTAGACATTAGTCTACTAATAAAAAATATATTATTTCAAATATATTATTTCATCATTGAACTGATTAGTCAACTAACCCATTTCCTAACCGACTAACGGTGATTTACGTAAGTTTGAACTTTTACCATTAGTCGTCTAATGATATTACTGGTCGACTAATGCATAACATAAAATATTCTTTCACTTGAACCATTAGTTGATTAATGGTTATGCTAGTTGACCAATAGTCCCGTTGGCTGCTTTTGACCTTTTAAAATATAGTTGTTCTTTTATTCGTTGCAACAACCATATTTGTAATCATGAATGATGGATTTCATCTCTATAAATAGAGACTCAACCCTCAAAAGTTTAGAATTCTTGGTATTTGTAAAATTTTGATTTCTTTTTTTGTCAAGAAAAGTTAAAATTCTATCCAGATTTCTGTTCTACCAAGTTCTCATCTTTTAGAACAGATAACTACTTATTAACCATTATTAGATCCACAAGCACGTGAATTCAAGGTTATATGAGAGTTTATAATACTTCTTCTCAAGATGTTTTCCCTCGGGTACTGAGCGAGGAAATGTTGCTATAAGGTTTGAGAGTGGTTCAGTCTTAGGTTCTAAAGACTAATTTTGTACAATTAGCAAAGGGTGTTCGTCAAGTTGTCACTTGCGGGTTTACAAAAGGAAGATAATGAAAATATCAAACAATGAAATTTAGAAACTAAAATAGATCTGGAGGACTGAACCAGGATAAATCCTCTTATGTTTGCAATGTTTGCAACTGATCTTGACCGGTTTGCAATATCTATTCTCATTTTATAATTGCAATCATTTAATTATATTTCATTGCCTACTAATACTGTGATTTAGTTGTTATTAATCTTTATACTAAACATAACTGTACAAGAATCTATCCACAATGATTCCCAACAATTGGTATCAGAGCTCAGTAAGAGCTCAGTAAGGCCCTATAAAGTTTGGTGAAGGATGGCAACAGTCTATGGATTAGTCTATGGATTACTGTAATTCCCTGAAGGACAATCCGTAACAAGACCACTATTATTCAACGGTTCTAATTACAGTTTCTGGACCCGCAGGATGATGATATACCTCCAATCTAGTAACTGTGACACCTTACTCTCAATGGAAGAATGCAAAGAAAGCTTTGGCAACCATCAACTTCTAAGCCATAAATGTTTTATTTTGTGCCATGAACAGTAACAAACTTAACCGTGTCTACTGCTACATCGACGCATCTAATTTGATACATCCTTGGTGTAACGAACGAAGGCAAAAGTAATGTTTAGGAATCTAAAATTTTTTGTACTTGTTCACAAGTTCGAATTGTTTAAGACAAAAAACAAGACGATCTCGGAGATGTATATGTGTTTCACAGATATTACAAATTCACTCATAATTATAGGAACCTTAATCCCAATCCGAGGGGGTACGAAAGATTTTTTGAACTCACTCCAGAATGAGAGAAGAAAATGATAGCAATCGAGGAACAAAATGATCTTTCAAACTTGACCATGGAAGATCATCTGATCGAGAACCTCATGGCACATGAAGCATAAATGAGGACGTGAGACAAGACACGGCTCCAAAGAACAAATCACTTGCATTCCATGCTTCTTCAAACATCGCAGATTCAAATGGAGAAGATGGGAAAAAAGAAAATTCAAAAAATTCCTTAAAGTAAGTATATGTCTAATGTTAAAGTTACTAATGACTTGCCTTCTTACTTGTATTGTAATAAACTAAGGCATGTGAAGAGGGATTACCCTTTATTGATGTCTAAAATCTCAAATATCAACAAATTCAACACGACTTAAAAGAAGGAGAAAAAACATTGGTTGCTACATGAGATGATTCAAATTCGGCATCTGATGAAGAGAAAGACTAGTAAGAGAATGCCCACTGATAGGAATCACCCAAATCTGAACTTAAATTGAATAAAAACAGCGATAAAAAGATAGGTTTGGCTACAATACAACCACCCTTCCAAAACGCCGATAAGCAAGGACGTCTGCACTCTCCTAAGATCCCACGAAGAACTCTCGAAAAACTCTATCAAAATATCAATAATAAGCATGAAAAACATCAATGACGGCTAGCTCTAATTTAATAGAAAACCCCCCTCTAATCTAATTACAAATATGCAATTAAAATAAAATTAGAAGAAAGTGGGACAAAACGCCCCTAGGGTGCAGCCAGCTCCAAGCACACGCGCGGTCTCCCCAGCTTGCGGCGGGTGTAAACCCGCAACCCATCGCTACTCCCTCCCAAAGAGCCACTTTGTCCTTAAGGTGGAAATCTGGAAATTACTTCGTCATCATGTCCATGGGCTCCCACGTGCTCTCGTGCTCAGGCAAATCCTTCCACTATAGCAGAACCTCACGCTCTTCCGTGCTCTCTCTACAGACCCCCTTCAGCACCTCGAGCTCCAATCTCACCTCCATATCCTAAGTCAGTGTCTCCGGAAGGATGGGCGATGGTGTGTGGTCTCCGATAATCTGGCGTAGCTGTGACACATGGAATACTGGATGGATAGCAGATCCTGGGGGTAGCCTCAACCTGTAAGCCACTGGTCCCACCTTGGCCTCGACCTCGAAAGGTCCAAAGTAACGCGGCGCTAGTTTCTCATTCCTCCTGTGGGCCAAGGATCTCTGCCTGTAGGGTCTCAGCTTCAGGTACACCATATCTCCTACTGCGAACTGCACATCTCTGCGGTGTAGGTTTGCCCTCGTCTTCAACCTGCTGAGCCTTAGCCGGATGAATCTTTAGCTCCTCCAAAATCTGATCCCTCTCTGCCAAATACCACTCCGTATCTAATATCGGTGTCGTCTCTTTCCCATAATGCAGTAAATACAGAGGATCTCTGCCATACAGGTTCCTGAAAGGTGTCGTCTGAGCTGCTGTGTGATAAGATGTATTATACCAGTACTCTGCCCACACCAGCCAACGAGCACTCCTTGGGATTTTCTGAAATAAAGCACCGCAGATAAGTCTCTACACTCCGGTTGACCACCTCCGTCTGTCCATCTGTCTGCGGGTGGTAGGTTGTGCTCCATCTCAACACTGTCCCCTAAAGCCTGAAAAGCTCATGCCAGAATCTACTAAGGAACATATTGTCTCTATCCGAGACAACGGACATAGGGGGTCCATGCAAGCGAATGACCTCTCTCACAAAAGTCTCTACCACCGAAACTGCGCTATATGGATGCCGAAGTGGTACAAAATGTGCATACTTGCTGAAGCGGTCAACCATAACAAATATGACTGTATAACCTCCCGACTTTGGCAGTCCATCAATGAAATCTATGGAGAGGTCCTCCCACACCTGATCGGGCAAAGACAGCGGCTGTAGTAATCCTCCCAGGACATCGCCTGATACTTGTGATGCTGGCAAACGTTACACTCTGCAACCATCTTCGCCAAATCCTTCTTCATTCCCTTCCAGTAGACCTCTCTAGCCAGTCTCTGGTAGGTCTTGAGGACCCCAGAGTGCCCTCCTACTCTGCTGTTATGGAACTCCTGGAGTATGGTCGGTATGTATGTCGAGGTCCGCGGCAGAACCAATCTCCCCCAGTGCAGTAACCGTCCGTCCTGAATAGAATACCCTGGTACTCTGTAGATCCCTGTAATAGCGCCGTCCGTATGCCAACCAAGTCCTGGTCCTGCTCCACCTCCTGCTGCAATGGCTCCCAATCCTGGAGTACTGAAACTGCCAAGGCCGCCAACTCTACCTCCTCTCGCCGTGAAAATGCGTCAGCCGCCTTGTTCTCTAGCCCTGGGCGATATTCTATCTCAAACATATACCCCATCAGCTTTTGCAACCACTTCCGATGCTCCTATGCTACCATGCGCTGCTCTAATAAGTATTTGAGGCTCCGCTGATCTGTGCACAACAGAAAACTCCTCCCCAACAAGTACGACCTCCACTTCTGAATAGACAGGACTATGGTCATCAGCTCCCTCTCGTAGACAGACCGCAGTCTGGCTCTAGCAGTCAACACCTGACTGAAGTATGCAATGGGCCACCGCTCCTGCATCAATACTGCCCCCAGTCCATGTCCCGATGCGTCCGCATCTACCACAAAGGGCCTGAAAAAATCTGGCAACGCTAAAACTGGCACAATGGTCATGACCTTCAGAGCCTCAAATGTTGTCGTCGCCTCCTCATCCCAATAGAACTGGTCCTTCAATAGCTCGATCAACGGCCAGGCTATCGTCCCATACCCCTCCACGAATCTGCGATAGTAATCTGTCAAGCCCAGGAAACCATGCAACCCACTAAGTGTGGTGGGGCACGGCCAGTCTAGCATCGCCGCTATCTTCGCTCTGTATGCTGCCACCCCGTCTGCTGACATCACATGTCCCAGATACTCCACCGGTGGCTGTCCGAATAAGCAAGTCTTCTTGTTCATGAACAGCTGATAGTTCTGCAGCTCCTGAAACACGACATGCAAGTGGTCCAAGTGCTCGTGCAAGGTACGACGGTACACCAATATGTCATCGAAGAAAACAAGTACGAATCGCCTTAGGTAAAGGCGGAATACCTTATTCATTAAGGCCTGAAAGGTAGCCTTAAAGGTAGTCGACGCGTTAGTCAACCCAAAAGGCATGACTAGGACCTCATAGTGGCCCTCATGCGTCCTGAACGCCATCTTAGGCACATCCTCCCGCCGCATCCTGATCTGATGGTAACCCGACTTGAGATCTATCTTGTTGAATAGGACTGCCACATGTAACTCATCCAGGAGCTCATCAATAACTGGTATGTGGAACTTATCTGGCACTGTCTCCTTGTTCAAATCCATGTAGTCTACGCAGAAGCGCTAGCTCCCATCCTTCTTCAGTAACAGCACTGGACTGGAAAAATGGCTCACACTAGGCTGAATCACCCCAGCTTGCACCATCTCTGCTACCATCCTCTAATCTCGTCCCTCTGATGCTGGGGATAACGGTAGGGCCTTACACTAATGGGGGACACGCCCTCTTGTAGTACTATGGCATGCTCATGATCCCTCGGTGATGAAAGACCCCGAGACTCCTGGAAGACCTCCTCAAATTGCTCCATCAGATGCTGCACCTCTCTTGGAATGGGCTGCACATCACCGGCCTCAGCGCCTCTCTCTCTCGCGTCAATGAGTGTAACTCTACCAAGTATCCACTGCCCTCTGCCTGAATGGTCCTCACCATGGTCTTCAGAGAGACCAATACTCTGCAAAGGCTGGGGTCTCCCTGTAGTGTGACTGCTCTCCCCTCCTTCTGAAACTCCATCCTGAGTAGTTTCCAATTCACTGTCATCTCCCACAACGTCAGCAGCTATGTCATGTCCAAGACGACGTCGGTGCTCTCCAGGTCTAAAGGCAAAAAATCTGTGATCACCTGTATCCCCTGTAATGTCAGTACCAGTCCTCTGCAAACTCCCCGACTGCTCTCCTTCTTCTCCGTCTCCATCATGACACTGAAACTACCACAGTCGGTCAGCTGGAGCTCCTGCTGGGCCACCACTCTCCTAGAAATGAAGTTGTGAGTCGCCCCACTGTCAATAAGCACGGTCATCACCTGGTCGCCAATCTCCCCCCTCAACTTCATGATATGGTTCGATGTGAACTCTACCACGGAGTTAAGAGACACCTCCGCCACGTCTAACTGATGGCCATCAGGCTCCTCTTCCTCAGCGGTCTCATCCTCGATGTCAGCCTCGTCATCATCGTCCTCAAGTAGCAGCGCCTGGAGCTTGCACCCCGCACATCTGTGACCCGACGTAAATCGCTCGTCACATCTGAAACACAAGCCCTTCTACTGCTTATCCCTCATCTCCGCATCTGTCATCCGCCTGAACTGTCCCCCAGCCTGTGGTGCACTACTCCTCTCCCCAGTCTTCTCCCTGACAGCCGGATCCGCTCCCATAATGGCTCTGTGCTGTCCACCTGTCACTGACTGGTTATAGCCCACCGGTCCACTCCATCCACTCCTGGCCTTCCTCTCCTCCAACTGGCAATCCTCTGCCATCTAAGCGTACTCCATGGCCTCCATCAGACTCTGGGGCTTCTGCATGCGCACCGCCGCCCGAATGGTGGCCTTCACCCCCTTCATGAAAGTGCTCTCCATCGTCTCATCTGTCACCCCGTGCACCTGTTCCGATAGGACCTCGAACCTCTCCAAATAGTCTCGCACCGTGATCTCCTGCCTAAGTGATAGCAGCTGCTCTCGCACGTTCCCCAGGTGGGGTCTCTGAACCTCTCCACCATCTGGTCCCTGATCTCCTCCCACGAGCGAAAAGGACGCCTCGCATACTTCCACTGAAACCACGCGAGGGCCTTCCCATCCAGACAGATACCCACCGCCTCCAGCTTCTGCTCCTCAGTCATGCGTGAGACTCTAAAAAATCTCTCCGCTCTGTAGACCCACGAGACGGGGTCCACCCCATCAAATATAGGCATCTTCAACTTCCTCAATCTGTCGATATTGAAAGCTTGATCCCCTCGTCCCCCGGCATATCTAGGCTGATGATAGTGCTGCCACCTCTCCTGGTGCGTCTCGTATCCTCCATGCGGTCCTCTCCACTGGTCACCATGCCCCCCTCAGGGCCCATCTCCACGTCCACAGTAGCCTCCAGCCTGACTTCCGTACTCCTCATAGCCCACGTATCCTCCTTCATAGTCCCTGGGCCCACCCTCATAGGTGTGGGGCGGTGGACGCCCTCTGTCGTCGCCGTACCGAGGGTCGGGAGAGTCCCGAAAACCCCTCCGTCATCATAGTGCTCATGCCCTTCACCGGGATCAAATCCGCCATCAAGACCACGAGCCCTGCCCTCCGAATAGGGCAGAAACCTCCCCCTTCAAGCTGTTGCTGCTGCTGCGATAACTACCGGGGCCCGCGGGGGGCCGCCAGGGCTCGATGGGGGCCTGCGGACCCTGGTCGATGGTGGTCGAGGCCCCAGCGGCCCTGTACAAGGGCCGCGGGGCCCTGTCGCTGGAAGCCGGCGCCGCCGCGGCCCCGTAGTGTGACCGTGGGGCCTGCCGGGGCCTGGGGCAGCTTCGTTGGCCCCTAATGGGGCTGGGGGTGCCCCCCCCCCCCCCCCGCGAGGTCCTGGGGTCCCGTGGGACCCCCTTCCGTCAGCCGCCAGTATTGGGGACGGCGGCTATGTTCGCCGCCCCCTCTCCTTGCTTTCTCTGCCTTTCGTCGTATCGCCTCGCAATAATCCACCATCCACGACGCTCTCTCTTCCTCTTCGTTAATTTAATCCTCTTTGTACGCGAGATCCGCATCAAAAAGATCCTCTTTTTCCTTTCCCTTATTCAAAGGTAGCGCCTTTGTCGCTGATTTAAGGTTTCTCTCTCCCTTTCCATCCTTTCCCGTGTTTGCCGTCAATTGAAAAATTAACTGCGCGAATTGTTCGTTGTGTTTTTCTTGCCTCGCCGTCAATTTTTCGATGGACGCTGTCAACTTTGCCATGGATTCATCATTTCCTGCCAACGATTTCTTGATTCAATCGATCTCGCTCGTAAATTTCGCCTCTAAATTCTCAATTTTGTCTTGTAATCTAGTCAAAGCTGTCATGGATCGTCACACACTCCGATACCAAATTGATAGGAATCGCGTAAATCTGAACTTAAATTGAATAAAAACAGCGATAAAAAGATATCGGCCTGGGCGGCCGCCTGGGCGGGTAGGCGCTAGGCGGCCAGTAAACGCTCCGAGTATGGCCTGGGCGGTCAATCTGGGCGTTTTTGGGATTAATCGGCCGCCTAAGCGTTCTAAATGTGCACAAGAGTATGTATTTTAAATAATATATATATTTATATATTTATATATAAACATAAATATATTATATAAAAATAATTAAAATAATTAAAAAATACAACCTTGGCTACAATATAGGGGCAACCACCCTCCCAAGACGCCGATAAGCGAGGACGTCCGCACTCTCCTAAGATCCCTCGAAGAACTCTAGAAGAACTCTCAAAATATTAATAATAAGCATGAAAAACATCAATGAAGGTTAACCCTATTTTAATAGAAAAACCCGCTCTAATCTAATTACAAATATGCCATTAAAATAAAATTAGAAGAAAGGGGGACGAAAACGACCCTAGGGTGCGGCCAGCTCCAAGCACGCGCGCGGCCTGCCCAGCTTGCGGCGGGTGTAAACCCGCAAACCATCACCCACATGTGCTTTATGTCACATGAAAACAATGTAACTTCTATCCTTGATAATGATGAATTAATTATTGCATTCAATGACTTGCTATTAGTTACAAGAAGTTAAAAAATCATTATAAGCCGTTGAAAAATGCACATGACTTGTTAATTCATAAGCATAAACTTCTTTATTTAATTGCTCTAAATTAGATGACATACTTTAGATTAATAAGAAATTAATTGAAAAAACTAATAACTTAAAAAATAGAAACGTTATTTTTAAAACAGAATGTCGTGCATAAATAAAAGAATAACTGAGCTTTATCTTGATAAAAACATTTACTCTTTTAAAATTAAATATGAAAGTATTGCTAGAAATATGGATAAGTTTAACAAGGACAACGAAAATTTGCGTAAGTTCTTTAATTGGAACCCAGCATGCACATTTCAACCATCGAGTATGACATGCCGAACATATGTATCTGACATGATTATTCTATTTTTGGCATACTTAGAGCGTCAACTCGTCAATTGCAAGTTGCCATATCAACATAGATTGGAACCACATTATGAATTCAAGCATGATCCCTAAGTCCCTAATCTAGAACAAGTTACAATGCCAAGCACGATCATCAAGTACCTAACCCGAAACCAAGTCCCAAATTCCAGCATGATCACCAAGTACCCACTCCAGAACCAAGCCAAGAGTGAAGCATAGGTACAGCGTCCCTGAACCATATAGCCAATTGAAAAATTCAAGCATTGGCCAGTAAGTCTCTAAACCATAATCAAATGACCCACTAAGTCTCAAACTACCATAATTTTCAAGCTAGATAGAATGTTATGTCAACGGAGAATGTCCAAGGTATTGCTACGAAAACAAGGGAGCTACCTTATACTTCATTTTTTCTGGTTCGGGGCAACTTGCAGGCTGTATTGCGATAACACGTGTAAATATCAGTAGCTAAAATTCAAGCATATAAATATGAACACATATACGAAAAACACAAAAAACACAACAACATACAAAACTTGGTAACGCGGTTCAGTGCGCACACCTATATCTACGAGGCCACACCCAGAACAATCAGATTACTCCACTATATCAAAACGATTACAATCACTAATATTGCAATCTCATTAGGAGGAACACACTTTCCCTTAATACAAACCACAATGGGCAATCCCAATCAACCCCATGGAGTAATCTTCGCAAGATCCCCTTGCAACAACTAAATAGATCAAACTCACGTTGATCCCGACTCCCGTAGCCGTCAGCCTCCTTCCCAGGATGTAGAAACCGCAAGATCCCCTTGCATAAACCGACTAGATCAAACTCCTTTCGATCCCTACCTGTGTAGCCGTCGACCTCCGTCCCCGGATATTGATCAACAATCTTCACGAAAGCAATAAAGCCTAGTAGAATCTGCATGAGCGCCTTATAAACTAGCCCCCACCATTTCATGAACTGTTTCGGGTAAACAGTTTAATAAAATCTCATGCAGATTTTCCGCCAATACATCTAGGAAACACATCGGGCAAGTAATCCCATAAATCAAGGAACCATTTAACTATGTCGGGTAAAATGGTTTAAACAAATCTCAAGCGGATATTTCTTCCATAAATATAGCAACCATCAATATTACACAGAGATTCTGGGAGAATAAAATAAATCTGAACGAAACAGGATCTAATGACATGACTTACAATATGACTCGTGCATGTACAAAACAGGATCAAATTCTTCAACCCAAAAACTCCAGATCTAGTGCCACTAATTCCAACATATAGCAACAGAAAATCAACCCAACAATTTCCCCCTTTGGCATTATGTGGCACAAACCAAGCACGGGCAAAAGAGTGCACAACAATAAATACTCCCCCTTTGAGCCACAATAAGCCAAAGAATACCTTAAGAAGTTGTAGCTTGAGCCAGAGCAGTATCAAAGGTGCCTACGGACGAAAAGACGCCAAAATACCCCTTAGAGCGTGAGCTCTACTATCAAATGTAGCCTTCTGAGCTTGTAAAACAGCAATCTGACGAGCAATGTCTCTGGGTGCTGCTTCATAAATGGCAATGTCAGCTTGAAAGTGTGAAGCAGATGAAGACACTGAATCAACTAAAGGATGCTCAGAAACAGAAATAGCTGGAGCATTGGCATGTGGAGGAGAAGCAGATGTGTCTTGTGTTACAACATGTTTCATAAATTGAGCAACAGGAGAATCATTTGAGCTATCCTGAGGAGTCGGCTCTCGTGTCATGACACCGTCTGCAACATGACGGTCAGTGGGGACAACTCCTTCACCAACAATAGAATCTGACAAGATGACATTAGGAAGGTCCACAATATTTTCTAACCCACCAAACAGAAATAACTTGACTATTTGCATCATGTGGATCTGATAAATCTGCACCAGCTTTCTGGTATGCACGGACACCATCGGATACAGACATGAAAGAATCTGAGCCATCAAGATGATAATCTCATTCAACACTACAGAGGAAGAAGGGAAACCAGACTCAGTGGTCGACAGTAAAAATATGTCCTCACCAATAAATCTAATACTTTCCAGCTGCTCTCCAATATAATCCAAGTATACTCTCCAATGATCAATCCAGAACAATCACCCCGAGAAACATCAAGAGGCTCCCATGTCTCTCTCATACGACAAAATATTGCAAATAAATCCTCAGGCACAGCGAAATTAGAGGACAAAAGGTATACCTCACATCTGATAGTAGACAGCAAAAATGGAACAATATCCAGTGTGTAGTCGAGCTCTGAGGCCAAAAATAGTAGATGGTGAGTTGAAGACATCGGCAATGCGGCGGTCTGCATGTCAAAATTTGGAGACATGGATGCGGTGGACCGGCGTAGAAGCGTGCGAATTTTGGGGGAAATCCGCCAGAATGAGCGAAGAGGCCGACACGGCCGGATCAATAGCGGAGCGCTGTGCTAGAGGAGAGACATGAGAAGATCCTATGGCACTTCGCAGAGGAAGATTCATGAGAATTTGTAGCAAGTTGCTCACATTGATTGTTAAGAGGAGATGTTGGTTCTGGTGTCATAACATCTGCAGCAACATCGTTCTGTGTCGTATCCATACAACATCAGTCACAACATGAGGTGTTTTGTCTGAAGTTGCAAGGTTCAGATCTTCATTCATACAAGTACTAGAGTCTTGAAGCAGATAGCAATTATCAGCTGACATCTAGCCCATTAGAATACACTCTTCATCAACATTAATAACAAAGCATTTCTCCTTATTAAATCTCACAAGCAAGCCTTGATCACACAGTTGACTGATGCTAATGAGATTGGCTTTGAGATCTTTAACATGCAACATATTTTTAAGCTTAGGAAGTCCAATAGCATTCAGATTACCTTTACCAAGAACCTTGCTCCTTCGATCATCACCAAATGTCACACAACCCCCTGTACTGGCTTTGTAGTCATCAAGAAACTCCTTGTTGCATGTTATGTGCTATGAGCATCCACTGTCAAAATACCACATGTTATCTGAAGATGCTCTTAAGGATGTATGAGCCAGCATGTTATATAACTCAGTCTTCCTGACCCACTGCCTTTTCACTCTCCTGCCAAAAGAACTAACTGTTCTTCCTTCCATAAAGTGACGTATACGGCTGAAACAATTCTTCTCAGAATGACCAAGAATTCTGCAATATTCACACACTGGACTTTGACCTCTGACACATTTAGTTAATTTCTTCTTACCATCATAACCCTTGTGATGTCTGACTTTCTCAACTTCCTTGTGGCTTGTATCCATTTTGTAGTAGGACTGTTAGAATTAAATCCTCTATGATAGCTCACTCCAGTGCGATCTCCTGCAGTTTTGCCCATGTTTAAAAATGTCATCCAGTTTTGCTTTACCCGAGTTCCACTTATTTAATTTTGTTTCAGCTTTCTCTGCCCTGAGGAGGATATTACTAAAGTTTCTTTCCAGCTTTCTAAGGCTTTCCTCAACTTTCAGACATTGCTCTTGACTCTCTTTTTCTTTCTTCAATCTTTCATTTTCTTCTTTCAACACTTCATTAATGCTTCAGATCTGCATCCATTTTTCAAACATCTGGTATGCGACCCGGATATCATCTTCACTTACTTTCTAATCGCTGTCAACTTCAGAATCTAATTCAGCTATAGATGTCATGGACGATGTTGTAACACCGGATCTGACATTGTCTGATTTGTTGACAGATAGCATGACTGATGTTGTAACATCAGATCTGACATGACTGCTAGTGTAGTAATCAGATTGCTTCTTCAAAGAGGTCGCAAAGGCAACATAATTACTGGTGATTTCCTCATTTTCAGCACTACCATCTGACTCATCTTCACTCCAGCTACTCGTCAAAGGCTTCCATTTTTGTTTTTTCAGTGTTTACACATTCAGCCTAAATATGCACATACCCCTCACATTCTCTACACTGAATACTTCGGATGTTTTTCCAGTAGAAGTATCACAAGGCCGAAGCATATTGTTCCCAGTCCTGCAATTCTGCCCTTTACTTCCAATTTTCTTGAGCATCCTGCTGAAATTTTTGGTCAGTTGGACTATATCCTCATCTAAACCAGATTCATCATCTTTATAAACATTTCCAGCATCAATCTTAAAGGCCACTCCTTTGTCTCTTTTGTTCTGCTTCTGATTCATCTCATAGGTCTGAAGAGATCTCATTAGCTCATCAAAGCTCATGGTAGAGATATCTCTAGCTTCCTCAATAGCTGCTACCTTCGCATAGAACCGTTCAGGACGAGATCTTAGAGTTTTACGAACCAACTTTACCTCTGAATATATTTTTTCCAAGTTGATAAGCTTGATTTGCAATATCTCTCAGTTTTCCATTAAATACAGCAATGGTCTCATCATCATCCATTCTCAATTCTTCAAATTGTGAAGCAATCATTTGAAAATTAGAAACTCTTACCGAATTGGTTCCTTCATGAATAGTTTGAAGAATGTTACATGCTTCTTTAGCCGATTCACACGTAGAAATAAGCTTGAAGTGTTCTTCATCAAGAGCCATAAAGAGAGCATTAACAGCTTTAGAATTTCCAAGCGCCGCACATTCTAATCTAACTACAGTCCTTTGCTGCCCTGAGAAATTCATTGCCGTCTTTGTCAACTTCAACAGGAGGAAACCATCCTTCAACAACAGCAATCCAAGCTTTTTCATCAAGGGATTTGATAAAACACGCATCCTTGATTTCCAATATGTGTAGTTTGTTCCTTCAACCAAAGGAGGACGAATAACGGAAGCACCTTCTCGAGTATTCATGATTGACTTACTGATAATCTAAGATCACACCCTCTTTGATAACAAAGCAACACGGGTGACCCGCTCTGATACCAATTGTAAATGTCAGTATCTATGATTCAATCATATAAATATGAACATATATACGAAAAACACAAGAACGCACAAAACTTAGTAACGCAGTTCGGTGCGCACACCTACATTTGCGGGGCCACGCCCAGAAAAATCAGATTACTCCACTATATCAAAACGATTACAATCACTAATATTGCCATCTCATTAGGAGGAACACACTCCCCTTAATACAAACCACAATGGGTGATCCCAATCAACCCCATGGAGTTAATCTCTACAAAATCCCCTTACACGCAAGATCCCCTTGCAACAACTGACTAGATCAAATTCCCTTTGATCCCTACTTCCGTAGCTGTCAGCCTCCTTCCTAGGATGTAGAAACCGTAAGATCCCCTTGCATAAACCGACTAGATCAAACTCCCTTCGATCCCTACCTGTGTAGCCGTTGGCCTCCGTCCCCGGATATCGATCAACAATCTTCACAAAAGAGATAAACACTAATAGAATCCGCATGAGCGCCTTATAAACCAGCCCCCACCATTTCATGAACTGTTTCGGGTAAACAATTCAATAAAATCACATGCAGATTTTCTGCCATACATCTAGGAACCACTTCGGACAAGTAATCTCATAAATCAATGAACCATTTAACCATTTCGGGTAAAATGGTTTAAACAAATCTCGAGCAGATATTTCTCCAATAACTATAGCAACCATCAAGATTACACCGAGATTCTGGGAGAATAAAATAGATCTGAACCAATCAGCAAAGTCAAATCTAAATACCCGAAGCCAGAAATTCAGCAACTGAATTACAGATACCGCATGTTGTGAACAATGTCACAACATGACTCATGCATGTACAGAACAGGTTCAGATTCTTCAACCAAAACACTCCAGATCTAGTGTCACTAATGCCAACATATAGCAACAGAAAATCAATCTGACACGGATGCAAGGCAATGGATCAGACATCTTAACAAACAACAAATTATAAGCATCATATTGGATGTGTCTAACATGTGCTTGAAATGTGTCAAGTACACAAGGCTTCACTATAGAAGTGTCCATGTTACATAATGATGTAGAACTAAAGAAATCAAGGGGTTTTGATGGTGAATTTGGGAAAGATTTGGGGAAGAACCGATAAATTAGGGTCTTTGGCTTCTCACAAGGAAACTGGGGTTTCCTGGCTTCTCTCCAAGCATTCCATGGCTTCTCACCGAGGAAGGGAACCTTTCTTAAGGTTGGGAAAAAAATTTCCATTGATCTATTCATTGATTATAAACCGATCTAAGGGCATTTATATAGTCTTACAACATTTTCCTAACCCAATTCAACTTGGGATTATGCTCACCCAAAAAGAATAAAATAAAATAAAATAAAAACCAAGTCCTAATCAAATCCAAAAATCCAAAAAATAACAATAACAATAAAATCAAAAAAATAAAAGGAATTTGGACTCAATTGGTCTTCCATCATTCTTCCCGACTTGAGAACTTAATCACCCGGTGAATAATGACAAGAGCAACACAATCAAGAGAAGATGGGTCCACGAACTTTGAATTGTAACAGGATACAGATTGATAGATGGCCTCTTCCGAAATTTCTCTCAATTCATGAAAGATAGAAAAGCATATAAAACATGTTTGTTGGTAAAGGAATGATGATCTGCGATAACAAACTCAATGTGCTCAATCAGACTCGGTGACGCTTCTTTCGATGGCTTTGGTATAAATTCAACAAATGACTCTAGATAAGACTCTGGCTCGAATTGCGGTATTGGATCATGCTTTGGCTCTGGCTGTGACTCGGGCTCTTGCTCTAACTCCAATGCTGACTTGGGCTCCAATTCGGGCTCAACCTCTAATCTGGGCTCGGGATCCAACTCACGCCCAGACTCAACCCATGGCTTAATCTCTTGGTCAATTCACCTCATGTTCAGGCTCACGCTCAGCCTCAGGTGTTGGATCAATCTCTATCGTGGGATCTGGCTTAAGTTTACTCTGTTTTTCCCTCCACCATTGCTTCATCTCTTGAAGAATTCTTTCATTGCTCTCATGTATTTCTTCATTTGACCGCATCTCTTCCTTCAGGCTTAAAAGATTGCTTGGGTGCCTATGGAATAATTGATATTTGGAAGAGTAGCGAGATTGAAGACAGATTTGAACACTAAACATCGACGACTATGAAGTAGAAATTGCATATACCATAATAATGATTCTCCTTTGAACGTGTGATATGCATATGTATATTTCTTCTCTTCTAAAAAATCAAAATGGGAGAAGACATATTCTAGATGGGATTCCCAATCATCATATCTATACATATCATCGAAGCCATAAATCATACATTGTTCGAGGAGAATAGCCTGTATAGTAATCATTGTAGTAACATCGTAGTATCACATAATGTAAAGCTGATCTTCCAAGGAGAATGCCTATAAGTACTTGGCTGAATCAGCTATCCATTGGTGCGAACGACACTAAATTTGGACTTCAAACGGAGCCATAAGCTATAAAATAACAAAAAAAATCCAGTAAATCCAGCCGAAATAAATTCCCTGAAAATTGAAACGACTCACTGTTGAACCGCAGGCCAGCTAGGCCAATCCGTTGACCGAGTCAACGTGGCTTGGTTTAGCTGGTTCGGTGTCGGCTTACCGGCTCAATCGGCTTGAGCCGGCTCGAGGTCGGCTCGTCGGCTCCTGTCGGCTCTGCCTGGGCCGATGAACAGTACCTACTGAGCCGATGACACATCTCAGTCGCCTCGTCTCGTCGTCGTGTCAGCTCGAACGAACCCACAATGTAGCACGTCGGCTCAGTCGGCGTCGATTTTCGATGAAACTGGCAATGGTTCGCCGTCAAATTTGGCGCTATAGGTTCATTAGTAGTGGGGAACACTCGATGACCCCAGTCGTCGCTAGCGACGGCGATGGCAAGCTTCGAAAAGCGTTAGGACGACAACGCGACAGCTTTTCGTCGACAGTGGAGATGTTCTTGGCTATGGATAGCTTCGTCGTCAGCGAAAGAATGTAGTAGAGGGGTAGGTGGTCCCGGATGTCACCGGAGGCGGAGCCGGCAAGAGTCCACAACTTTGATGGAGACTGTTTTGATGCTTTTGCTCGACAGTGGCAGGGTCTCTTGGTATCGACGGGGGGTTAGCAAGAGTGTGTGGATCACGTGGAGATGCCGACGGCTGTCATGGGGGCCGCTGCAGGCAGCAACAGTGACGTTGGTGAGGGCTAGGATTATGGTTTTAGTTATTTTGTTTGTTGATTTTTTTTGTGGATTTGAAATCTGGAAGAGCAAAGATGTGATCTTCGACTCTGATATCAAATTTGACTAGAACGAGATAGATCTAAGGGTCAAGGAAATTAAGGTTCATTAGCTTCTCACCAAGGATTACAATGCTTCTCACCAAGGAAACCTTTCTCAGGTTTGGGAAAAATTTTCTATTAATCTATTCATTGATTTATTGATTAAAAATAAATCGATCTAGGGCCTTTATATATGCTTACAAGTTTTTCCTAACCGAATTCAATTTAGGACTATACTTACCCCAAAAAAGAAAATAAAATAAAATAAAATAAAAACCAACTCCAAGTCAAATACAAAAATATAGTCCAAGTCAAATACAAAAACCCAAAAAAATAACAATAACAATAAATCAAAAAAAAGAAAATTTGGACTCAATTGGCCCCCCCATCACATAGCCAGTGGATCTCTTACTCAAAGGTCTATCTTTAAAAAGAATAAAAAAGTGTACTTCACAATAGTCTCTTGAGCTGAGCCAAAACCTTGAATCCATGTGGACAGAAAAAAGAAATGTATCATATAAAGTGAATATGATGATGTATCAAATTCAACTCCATGGAACCCATCTTGAGTCAAAAGAGATTGATAGCATGGATCTCGCAATTAGTAAACATGCACTGGTGAAGAAATTGAAATCATGTTTCAATTAATACCAATACATATATACATATATACAATCATCTCTTCGTAGCACAAGCATGTCCACACCTACCCTTTAAGATCACTTTGCTGCGGTTCTTTAGCACCTAGGTGCAGCTTTGTCTAGTTTTCTTCGGAAGGCTGATGAAGCTTAGAATAATGCTATATGGTCAGCCTGCCTTACCGGTTGCACAGCCCCCTGTTAGAACATTGATAATCCGTTATCTAGCATATTAGCGGTGGATGACATCTATTAACCTTATACACATATCCACAAAGACGGCATATATGCAGATAATCATATCTCATATCCGAAGTCTGCTTATGACTTGAGATGGAGAACTCATGGGAACTAGTGCTAGGTAGCAGTATAGAATGCCTAATTACTGATAAATGATAATAGATTTACAAGGTCAGAAGGCACTGACCAATTAGTAACCATCCCTCATCACAGGAAGATTTATCTCAATGATGCAGAAAAGCCACTGTGTCATCGTGATGCGGACGCACCACCTGGGCCTGCACCCCCCCCTCGAGCCGCCTTTGCCGCCTTTGATGCCTTACGTGCGGCGCAAGAGACGTGGGGACACCGCGTAGTGGGATTCAGGGATATTCTAGTCTTTTCAGACTAGATTAGTAAATCCCTTTTTCTATTTATTTAGGGCTAGCCGCCTTTCGTATTTTCTCATGCTTATTTGTGAAGAACAACTAGGTATCTTTGTGAAGGAGATTTAGGCTTTTATTCCATTCAATTAAAAGATATGAGAGAGGGTCTCCTCTACAAAGAGATCCAAATTATCTATCATGGTTCTTCGTTCTTCGTGAAATTTCTATAAAAATTCCTCTTTTTCATATATTTTCCACTTTTAAATTACTGATTTGATTGAGCGATCGACCGGATCGTATCAAATTGGTATCAGAGCGGTGAGATCTGATGACGGCGAGTACAAGGGGAAAGACTGATCTGATGGAAGAAAAGGTTCAAGGGCTTCGCGAAGAATTCACCCGGGAGATCGAGGGGTTGAAGAAAACCCTAGGGGATTCTATCAAAGATCACGCCCATTCACAAGAAGACATCCAGATAGAACTCCGAGCCATGAGGAGGGAAGCGGCGCAGGCGGGACATGATCTCCAGGGATTGAAAGAAGCTACATCAGATATGAAATTTTTGATAGAAACTACGGCGTCAATTCCTGCGATGATGGCGATGCTACAAACCCTAACAGCCGGAAAGGGAGGAGATCGGGTCAAAGAGATTCAAGGGGAGGAGATACAGGGGGATTCCTCGCTCGAATCAGCAGCACTAGGTCAACCGAAGGCGGCGGCGGCTCCGACAGCCCTTTCCAGCCCGGCGCAGCAGAAAACAGGGCCGACCGGCCCTGTTCGACAGGCGGCAGGCCCGTCAGGGCCTGCATTCTCATCGACAGGCCCTAGCGGACCTGGGGCTACTTCGGCGGGGCCCTCCGGGCCCTCGGCAGGCCCTTCGGGGCCTGCGGCAAACTCGGCAAGCCCGACGGGGCCTGCGACGGCAGCGACATGCCCCTTCGGGCCTGTCGCAATGACGGCACCCCCTCGCAGAGGTGCGGGAGGAGGCGCGCCCCCTTTCGGGGGCGCGGCGGGCTGGGCGGACCCCTGCGAGGGTGCTGCAAGTTCCGCTGCCCCAAATTGGGGTGTCGCGGGTTTTGGCCCCAACCCAGGAGGGGCATCAGGGCACTGTGGAAGAGGATGGGGGCTGAACGCTGCCATAAGAGCCACTGCGGACCAATTCTGGAGACCGGGGGCTTTTCCACAGAGGCCGAGACCAGTGGTCGACCCCAGACAGACTTTTGAGGGCTTCCCGGGGCATGGGCAAGGCCCGGGGGCTATTTGGGAGGCCGGACAGCGCCTATCCAGCAGTACGAAGGGGTCGGAGGGCCCGCTTTGACGCGACCACCGGAGTTTACAGGATACTGCTATCAGATTGAGGCTTGGGAGAGGCCTGGTTGGCCTGAAGAGCGGTACAGAGAGGATAGTGGAGGACCAGTGGAGGCGCTTGGCGGAGGTTTGGGCTGGGGTGGTGACCGTGGCAGAGATAAGGACAGCAGGGTGACATCAACGCGGATCGACAGTTGATGAAGCTGAAGATGCCGGTGTTTGATGGCACAGATCCTGACGGTTGGATCTACCGGGTAGAGCGCGACTTTCAGGTGATGAGGTTGACAGAGGAGGAGGTCTTGAGAGCCATCGGGATCTATTTCGAGGGCAAGACCCTGGCATGGTACAGGTGGAAGGTGGCGCAAACCCCTTTTTTGCACTTGGGAGGAGCTGTCAGCACAGATCGTTGATCGATTTCAGGAGACGACGGGGAGAGACTTCTATGAGTAGCTGTCGGCTCTGAGTCGGGATGGGACGGTGAGAGGCTATGTGAAGAAGTTTGAGATGCTGAATAGCATGGTGAAAGGGGTGACGGATGAGGTCGTGATTGGGAACTTCGTGAGGGGTTGAAGCCCTCTATACGGGCGGAGTTACGGATGCAGAACCCAGGGACCTTAGAGAATATCCTTCGCCTGGCCCACAAGGCAGAGGAGAAGCATGTGGAGGAGAGAAGGATACTGGGAATTTGGGGGACCCAAAATCCCCGCCCAGCACCAGCAGCAACCCCTAGGGCCCCTACAGGAGCACCTGAGGCTAGAGGAGAGGCGCGCCTAGCGACATTGGGGCGGCAGTTCACAGAGGCAGAGGTACAAGAGAAGAGGGCGAAAGGGTTGTGCTTTCGCTGTGATGAACGGTTTACCCCTAGTCACCGTTGTGCGAGCAGGCTGTTGCAGATCACTATTGTACCAGAAAAGGAGGGCTTTGTAGGTGAGTATGAGACAGAGGAGGCCGCGGAGGAGAAGTCCCGTTTGGATGTAGCAGAGGTATCCCTGAACGTCGTGGTAGGGTTCACACCGAACCATACCATGAAGTTGTCAGGGCGATTGGATGACTCTACAATGACAGTACTTATAGACAGTGGGGCCACCCACAACTTCATCTCTAGACAGTTGGTGGATCGTCATAGGCTGCAGCTGAGCACCTTGGAGAAGTTCACGATCCTGCTAGGTACAAGAAAGATGGAGGAGAACAGCGAGATGTGCAAGGGACTGTGTTTGACCCTGCAGGGAGTGCAGATCATAGAGGATTTTTTACCCCTGGAGTTGGGCAATGTGGATGTGATTTTGGGTGTACAGTGCTTGAAGGGGCTAGGTGAGGTCAAAGTAAATTGAAAACAGCTCAGGATGGAGTTTCAGGAAGGGGGCCGCACGGTGGTTTTGACAGGAGACTCTAGCCTCTGCTTTTCCTCAAAGCCATATCACGCGCCCTGCAGAAATCAGGAGAGGGATTTCTGGTGGAGTGCCGAGGCACGGTGACAAAGGAGGAGGCACAGCAGGAGGAGACCCCATCCGAGGTGGAGCAGCTGATAGAGCGGTACCAGGAGGTCTTTCAGGAGCCGCAGAGATTACCACCAGTACGAGGGCACGAGTACGCGATAGTATTGTGTGAGGGAGCAGCACCAGTGAGTATACGACCATACCGGTATCCGCATGTGCAGAAGGACGAGATAGAGCGGATGGTGTGGGAGAAGATACAGGCGGGAGTGATCCAGCCCAGTGTTAGCCCATTCTCTAGCCCGGTGTTACTAGTGAAGAAGGACGGGAGCTGGCGTTTCTGCGTTGAGTATCGAGCACTGAATAAGGAAACTGTTCCCGACAGGTTTCCTATTCCAGTGATCGATGAGCTGTTGGACGAGCTTCACGGAGCATCGGTCTTTTCGAAGATCGATCTAAGATCGGGATACCACCAGATACTGATGAGGCTAGAGGATGTGCCGAAGACGACGTTTCACACACACGAGAGGCATTACGAGTTCCTGGTCATGCCCCTCAGCTTGACCAATGCTCACTCCACCTTTCAGGCCTTGATAAACAAGGTGTTCCAGCCATTTCTGAAGAGGTTCATATTGGTGTTCTTCGACGACATACTCATCTATAGCAGGACTATGACAGAGCACCTTGAGCACTTGGAGTTGGCCTTTCAGGAGTTAGCACATCAGCTATATGCAAACCAGAAGAAGTGCAAGTTTGGGCAGGGACAGATCGAGTATCTGGGGCATGTAGTTTCTGAGACACGTGTAGCAGCTGATAGATCGAAGATAGAGGCGATGTTAGACTGGCCCCTACCTACGACGTTGAGGGCGTTACGGGGCTTCCTGGGGCTGACCGGTTATTACAGAAAGTTCGCAAAGGGGTATAGCACTATAGCCTAGCCCCTTACCAAGCAGTTAAAGAAGGATGTGTTCAGTTGGGGGAGGAAGCGACCAAGGCGTTTGAGGCCTTGAAAGTAGCGATGACCACGGCACCGGTTCTGGCTCTACTGGATTTCATTGTACCATTTGTGGTGGAGACAGATACGTCGTGATATGGCTTGGGGACGGTGTTAATGCAGGGGGAACGACCGGTGGCTTATTTCAGTCAGGTGCTATCAACCAGAACACGACTAAAGTCTATGTATGAGCGGGAACTTATGGCGATTGTCTTGGCAGTGCAGAAGTGGCGGCTGTATCTGTTGAGTAGGGACTTCGTGGTCAGGACGGACCAGCGTAACCTCAAGTATTTATTGGAGCAGCAATTGGTCACAGAGGAGCACCAGAGGTGGTTGTCCAAGCTAGTGGGGTACCGGTTTACTATTGAGTACAGGCCAAGGTTGGAGAATAAGGCTGCTGATGCCTTGTCACGCAGAGAGAAGGACATCAGTGTGAGAGCCGTGTCTTTACATATATGGTTAGGATGGGAGCTGATGATACAGGAGGCAGAGGGAGACCCCGAGCTGAGGAAGATCCGTGTGTCAGTACAGAGCGGACATGAGGACCAAAGGGGTACTCGGTGGAGGGACGGAGGCTACTGTACCATGGCAGGTTGGTGTTACCGCAGACGTCCACATTCATACCGATCTTGTTTCAGGAGTTTCATAGTTCCGGGTGGGTGGCCACTCAGGGGTGCAGCAGACTTATATGAGGATGGCTCGGGAGGTGTATTGGCCAGGGATGAGGAATATGATAGCTCGTTTGGTAGCTGCTTGTGACGTCTGTCAGTGTCATAAGTACATGGCCATGGCACCAGCAGGTTGTTGCAGCCGATGGCCTTACCGGAGCAGGTGTGGGATGATGTTACTATGAATTTCATTGATGGCCTGCCGAGGTCAGATGGGTTTACGGTGATATTCGTGGTGGTGGATCGGTTAAGTAAGTATGCTCATTTCATACCGTTGAATCATCCTTACACAGCAGTATCTGTGGCGAGCGTTTTCACTCGGGAGGTGATACGACTGCATGGAGTGCCCAAGTCTATAGTTTCTGACGGGGATAAGGTCTTCCTGAGTGGGTTCTGGAAGGAACTGTTCAGGATTCAGGGCACAGTGTTGAAGAAGAATACAGCCTACCACCCTCAGACGGACGGCCAGCCCGAGGTGGTGAACCGCAGCATAGAGACCTATCGGCGGTGTTTTGCTTCAGAGACGCCCCGACAGTGGCACAGGTGGTTAGCATGGGACGAGTATTGGTACAACACATCGTATCATTCGGTAGTAGGTACGACATCATTTTCGGTCCTATACGGGCGCGACCCGCCCTCTCTGCTTCATTTTGGGGACAGGCAGACACCGGTGTTACAGACACCGGTGTTACATGTAAAAGAGTATATGAAGGTGAGGGATAGCTTGTTAGAGGAGCTAAAGAAACATCTACTGAGGGCGCAGCAGGTGATGAAGACTAGGGCCAATGGACATCGTCGAGACGTACACTTCCAGGAGGGGGATATAGTATATCTGAAGCTGAGGCCCTATCGGCAGAAGTCTTTAACCAGGATGAGGAATGAGAAGTTAGCGGCCCAGTACTACGGACCTTTTAAGATAGAAGCCAAGATTGGTCAGGTCGCCTACAGGTTGAGGCTGCCACCTACGGCGACGATCCATCCAGTGCTTCATGTGTCGCATCTACGGAGAGCCATTGGAGAGCAGGCAGCAGCGCCCACGCTACCACCCACGTTGACCGAGGACATGGAGGTGATGTTAGAGCCCTTGGAGGTTCGTGCAGTTTGACAGGCCCCGGGCAGGCGAAAGGAGATGTTGATACACTGGGTGTGATTGCCTGACTGCGATGCCACATGGGAGGCGTACGACGTAATCCAGGAACAGTTTTCAGACTTCCACCTTGAGGACAAGGTGGTACTTTTAGGGGGTATTGATGCGGACGCACCACCTGGGCACGCACATCCTCGAGCCACCAGCCCGCCTTTGCCACCTTTGATGACTTACGTGCTGCACAGGAGGCGTGGGGACACCACGTAGTGGGATTCAGGGGTATTCTAGTCTTTTCAGACTAGATTAGTAAATCTCACTTTTCTACTTATTTAGGACTAGCCGCCTTTCGTATTTTCTCATGCTTATTTATGAAGAACAATTAGGTATCTTTGTGAAGGAGATTTAGGCTTTTATTCCGTTCAATTAAAAGCTAGAAGAGAGGGTCTCCTCTACAAAGAGATCAAATTATCTATCATTGTTCTTCGTTCTTCGTGAAATTTCTATAAAAATTCCTCTTTTTTCATATTTTCCACTTTTAAATTACTGATTTGATTGATCGATCGACCGGATCGTATCAAATCGCTCGGAATCATCAATAAATAAGCCTGCAAGCTAAACCTCAATTCTCGCGATATTTTTGCATGTTGGATTCAGAATGATCCTTTCCATAACCTAGCCAAGAGCCACTTGCCCATAATCAGACAAAAATGAGGCTCCATTGACTCTGTGGGCAATACATGCATAGTACAAATGAATGAAAGGATAAGGGGCTAGAACTGTGTTCTGAAGTTTCAGTGGTTGGCTATACACTTTAGTCCAATCTGTTAAAGAAACGGTGTTTTTATATGAAGATCTTTCAATATTAGGGCAATAGTGAAGGACAACCTGAAGCTGTGATAAATCCATCAAGTCAGAATCAAACCAAATCAAACAGCCAAATTGAATTAGAGCAAACCAATTGACTCAATCAATTCCAAAGCCAATGGGCTCGTAAACTACGACGCCCATACAGGTCGACTTTAGGTTCAATACTTTCTTATAACATAGCACTTAATTTATGCGGAGAATAGGAAGGATAGACGGTAACAATCTAAATGCAACTGTTGTAAATTTGTAGCATGGAACTCTGCACTTCGAAGTAAAAATTTTAATTAACAGAAGTAATGAACTAAAAGCACTATAAGTAATGGCATGTGAAGCCCTAGGATGGTCATGCAAAAAAGAACATAATTCACAACAGACAAGTCAATTTTGCCAACAGTTTGTTGAATTAAAAGCATACAACAAGTAACGAATGAAATTAATTTTCAACAACTTGATTTTTGATGAAAAGAAAGCCAGCATTAATCAGAATGAATTTAAACAATGCTGGAGTTCTGAATTGTTAGGGTTTGTGTCTCTCATTTAACATGTTGGTATGGCAAATGACTAGAGAATATGTTTATTTTCATATCGGTTAAAATAGAGAATAAACATGTTGTTAAATATGCTACGACTTATGAACAAAAATGTTTTATTCTTTTGAGTCAATGCACGTTTCAATCATACTAGCCACATCTATCTAAGTCATATGCCTAATTTTTTCTGTTGGGCATGTCTCTCTTACTTATTAGTATCATAGCACATGGCTTGATGGGCCTTTTTCAAATATTCTTATTCGATTGCTTCTAGATTATGCTTACATATGTGATTGTTTGGGCGTCAGGTGAAGCCTCTATATCGCATCATTTGCTTTGAAACTGTATCTGCACACGATTATTTAATATTGAGATGGAGCCTCCACACATCATCGATCATGCATGTTATAGTGATTTGTCAATAAGTGTGATCCGATTCATCACATAATGTGACTTGGATTGTTTGTGAAGTTCACGTGATGTCACACCTTAACTCTGTGGGTGATCTGTTCGTCTATGAAGTTCTAATGAACACAATATATCATTTTGTTGGGTTCAAACAGATACGAGTTTAGGTGAAAATTTGTTAATATTTATCTCTCTCATCCTTTTGCGTAATTAAAATGATGGTATGATAAAAGAATTAGAGAGTAGGTTTAGTCCCATATCAGTTTAAAAAGGATAAACATGTGATAAAATATGCTAAGACTTATGGCACAAGAATGGTTAATCTTTTTGAGTCAATATAATTTTCAAGCATATTAACCACATATATCTAAGTATGTGAACTTAATTTCTTGTCGTTGGGCATGCTGCGCCTACATGAATTACAACGTTGTAACACAAATCAGTGCAAATTATGATTATTATATATATGACCCATCTTAACTATAATGCATGAGATGATCGGATCACAATGAAATATCTATTTAAATATTAAAAACACCAAATTTCATTATAAAAAAGCATACCTTGGATTAGGATTTCCCTTGACAAGTTTCTGTCCATACTTGCGCCACCTGTAGCCATCACTTATACGAGCTGCATCACATGCACTCTGTACAACAATCTTGGGTTCCTTAATCGTTTTGAGGACTGGTGCTGACGAAGGAGTAATGCTTGGTGTTTCAGCATGCCTATTTTGCAGACAATTGATGGTATTCATTACCCTTGTTAATACAAAAAACTACATTTTAGTATATACTTCATTACAGCTGCTTACCTTCTCTTTGGATCTGGTTCTTCGACTTGTTCCTCTTCAGTCTTAATTGCAGCATCCCCTTCACAATCACTGGAGCAGAACAACTGTTGTTCAGGGGTTTCATTACCAGAATTTTGTTCCATCTTTGACGTCGAATGATCCGATTCATTAGCTTCACCACCAGGAAGATCTAATGGTTCATTCTCTCCAGAAGGCCCACCAGACTGGGCCCCTCTCTCTTTTGGGCATCTAGTCTTTTGAGGCAGATCATGGTTGTGCTGACCTCTATAAATTATTTCGGTCTCTTGACCGTCAGGACATCGCTCAACCTTCTTTTTAGCAAAACAATTTGCGTTTGTGCATTTGTAGTAGCTCCGGGATCTATCGCTACTTTTAACCTGCTTTTGACCATACTTCCGCCAGTTGTATCCGTCACCAGAAGTTGTCTTCACATCACTTTGAGCAGATTGAGACTTTTGGTCAGACGGAGGGGGAGGATGTTGCACTGGTTTTGGGGTAGAGACGATGCCCTCCGCGCCTGGTGAAGGCCTCTGTTGCAATGGTTTCGGGCTGATGGATGTCTGTTGTGGAAAAGAGTTCGACAATACTTCTGACGAAGAAGGATATGCTGCTTGAAGCTGCATCTGTGCTTGGGCTGTAATTGTGGCCAAAACTGCTTGATGGGTCATTGCAAACTGCCCCTAAAGAATGAGAAGATAAGCTAAGATGCGAAAGCATATCAATGAGGAAAAGTGTTTTTCCCAAGATTCTTTAAGACAGTTTTCTCTCTAATTTTTTTCCCATAAAGAAAGTGGTTTGAGAATTTTAGAAGTGTGATTTCAAACAGTATGTTACAAAAAATCATAATGTTTTGTTTTTTACTGAACATAGTTAAATGGCTTCTGCCCATAATTCTACAATTCCTTATGCATGATCACATTTTCTGCAGTTCAACAAGTCTCTCAATACTGAAACTTACAAATTCCTTATTGAAGAAATGCATCCAATAGAAAATAAACACCATCACATGGACAATAGAATGAAATTGGTTTCTGAATATTATGCATATCTCAGAACATAAATTTGAATTTTAAACAATCTTATAATATGTTAATACCACCAACGATGCCAGGATGCTTTGTGAACCAATCTAGTTCTTTCATGTTACATAGCTTCTCTAAATGACGCAGGAAGTCGTCCCGACCCATCGCTTAGACCTTATTAAAACACTAGGGTGAATTCTTTTCCAGAAAGCGGGAAGGGATGTGATGGGGATTTGGAGAAGAGAAAAGTTGAGAATTTAATAAGTTTTTGGGCCACGCACCCCGAAAATTTGACGATCACCGACTCACACACTTTGCACACAGAGATTTTTTTTCGGACCTCTCAAACAAGCAACCAAGCCCACTCTCACACACCAATGCAAAAGATCTAATTTTAATGGAGAAACTAAAAGTTTACACCAAAATTTGTATTCTCATTCATCTCTATTAAATAACAAATAAGTTTGTGTCTTTTATATATGATACAAATTGGGTTTCAAAAACCACATCCAATGTGGAACTGAAACTTGAAAATGCCTAAAATACCTAAAATAATTAAAAGACTCAAAATAATTAAAACTCTATCCTAAATAAAATAATTATAAGACTAAAAACAACTAGTAGACTCAAAGGACTCAAACTCTATCTATATCTTAGATATAAAAACTAAAATAAAAATAAAATAAAAAAACTCTATTTCAATTTTAAACTAGATCTCTATCACTAAATTAGTCATCCTGAATATTATTCTCACAAATTCATTATTGGAGAAATGCACGTGATCGAAAAAAATAAACATCACATGGACAAGGGATTGAAATTGGTTTCCGGATATTATACATAGCGCAGAACATGAATTAAAAATTTAAACCTTAAAATATATTAATACAATCAACGATGCGAGTAGGATGTGTGGCAATCTAGTCCTTTCATGTTACCGAACTTAGCCCCTCTAAATTAATCAACCTAAATATTATTCTGATATTCATATGGCAAAATGCCAGCAACTAGACAGTTCGGAATCCCTTGATATTTTTTTATTTACAATCAATATTCAAATACGAGTTGACCGAGTAGGGATGTGGGTGCACATCTTGGGTTTGTTATAGGAGAATTTATCGTGTTTAGTGCATGCATGTGTGCCGATGTGGTCATTGTTGAATATTGGACTCCCCGGATTTGGTTTTGATGATGAGCAAACATAAATAATTCATGAACTAACATTTTGTGAGCGCAGTATTGGAGATCGTCGCCAATTTCACGAGAATATTCAAAGCGACATCTCAACACTTCCAAAAGCTCGTATTCAAGCCTAACGCTTCGTTGAAGCTCCTGCAGCGCTTTGGAAGTTATGAAGATTCAATCGAAGCTCTCAAAGACCGTTTATTAAGGTTTTATTTATAGTCTTTTAGTTTCGATTGATAGAATGTTAAGCCTTGAGTATATCTTACGTTTCTATCTTCATTACGCTCATTTCGTAGCTCTAGGATTCTTGCACAAGTTCATTCTAACTTCCTCGAAGCGTCGCGCTTCGATTCGGACTTTGTTGTGCATGTTAGTTGGTACAAGAACAAGTACTGACCGACTAGATGGTGATCTAGTCGGTCGGCAACTGTTCTTGGACCGACTAGTTTGATTCCTTAATTTCTTGGACTTTACTGTTTACAGTTAGTCGGTCTACGTTGACTCACCGACCGACTGGTTTGTGAACTAGTCGGTCAGTGATGCTTCTTTGACCGACTAGTTGTGACTTATTGTTCACTCTAAATTTCTCCTAAGCTACTGTTTACCGTTAGTCGGTCTAAGAACGTTTGATGACCGACTAGTTGACAATCTAGTCGGTCAATTTTTGTTCTTAGACCGACTAAGTCAACTTGCCTTCAGACTAAGATGTTTTGCCTCTTAGTCGGTCTACGTTCATTGGATGACCGACTAGTTGTGAAACTAGTCGGTCAGACAGTGTTCTTGGACCGACTAGATGTCTAGGTCTGAAATTCTCTTTCTTCTCAGATCTACTCTTAGTCGGTCCACGTTGTTTGGCTGACCGACTAGTTGATGAACTAGTCGGTCAGTGAGTGTTCTTTGACCGACTAATTCTCACAGATTTCTTTCCGTTGGAGATTGACCTAACTTGTTTTTATGGGACCCTATAAATACGAACCTAGGTCATTTCTATCAGAGAGAGAGCTGCCATTAAGAGATTCATTGAGTTCTAAAGAGATAGCTATTCTCCCTCAAATCTAAAGCTCTCTTCCTCACAAGAAACCAATTCTCTCTCATTTCTAGATCTAGAGAGAAGCTTGTTCTTGGTGAGCTCTTCAAGCTATTGCTTGATTCAAGTTTCCAAATCATCCCTAGGCACCCTTTGCTGCTCATTTCCTTGGTGCTAGGGTTTGGTAACTTCATCTTCCTCAAATCCTTCATTCCACCTATTGGGTAAGAAAAACTCAAGGTATAGGATTTTGTGGTAAGCTTGTTTATTTCATATAAACTCTTTTATATTGCTTATTGGTTCTCTCGGTTGTGAGAGAAGTTTGTGATCCCGGGTTGTGGGATTCACTTTGCCATTGCATGTATGATTTGATCTTGTGAAGGTTTTTCACAAGATATTCATAGTGGAAATCTTGAGTTAGGGTTTCTAACTCAAGTATCCGGAGGGGATCCGGGTGGTTGGGACGTAGGATCACCGGGAACAAGTCGGGGAGACTTGGGTGGATCCGAACCCATTAACATCGTTTGTTAGCATTGTCAATTTCGTTGTCGTCGTTCAATTTAAGCTTCCGCAAATTGATTTGGTAGTTGATTGCAATTTAATTTGGAATTATACTCCTTATTATTTTAAAGTACTATTCACCCCCCCCCCCTCTAGTACTTGTGCAGTAGCTGGTAGGGCATTACATTTGGTATCAGAGCCAGATACACAGCTATGTCTGCCAACGACAACAAGACCGTGCCTCCACCCTCCAACTATGACACCTTCAGGAACCGTGAAGGAGCGTCATCGGTGATGGAAGGACATTCCTCTACGAGGCCTCCATTCTTCAACGGTACCAACTACGGGTACTGGAAGTGCCGGATGGAGACTTTCCTCCGGAGTGCATCTTTATGGAGGACTACAATGAAGGAGTACATCGAGCCCGAAGAAGAAGATTTTGAGAAATGGACTACCGCGGAGGTCGCCGCGGAGGTAAGCAATGCCAAGGCAATGAACGCCTTGCAATGCGCATTGGAGCCCGAGGACTTCAATAAGATATGCACATGTAAGAGTGCATATCAAATTTGGAACTCTCTCCTCATACTACATGAAGGGACGAGTCGGGTAAGAGACTCTAAACTCGTAGTCGTAACCAAAGATTACGAAATGTTTCATATGCAACAGGGCGAGAAGATGAAAGAATATTATGCTCGCTTCGTTGACATAATAAACGAGTTAGAGGCCCTCGGCAAGATCTACACTCAAAAGGAGAAGTGCTTAAAGCTTATTGAAGGACTTCCCTCTTCTTGGGAAAAACGTACCTTTGCCATCGAGGAAGGTAATGACATGAACAAATATACCGTAGTTCAACTAATGTGTACTTTGATGTCATACGAGGTACGCAAAGATAGCAAGGTGAAGCTACAAGAAAAGATGAAGTCATATTTGAACCTAGATGCGCCTAAGAAAAAGGCGATTGCATTCAAGGCGGCTTCATCCACATCTTCCGATGATGAAGACTCGGAAAATGAGTTAGACTTGGAGTCCATGGCACTCATGGCCAAGAAGTTCAACCGTTTCTTCCGAAAAGGTAACTTCAAGAACAAAGCTAAATTTGGTTCTACTAACGCCTCTTCCTCTCCTTTGTGTTTCAAGTGTAATAAGTCGGGACACATGAAAGCGGAGTGTCCCCTCAATAAGCACAAGGAGAAGTGGAAGGCGCCAAAATTCGATAAGTCCAAGAAATACAAAAAGGGGTACAAGAAAGGACTTGTCGGAGCAACATTCACCGACTCCGAGGATTCCTCAAGCGGAGAGTCGGATGATGAGAAAGTGGAGCAAGCACATATGTGCTTCATGGCAAGAGAGGAGAACGATCAAGGGTCCTCCTCTTCCGATGATAGTAATGACGAAAGCGATGAGGTAACGATGGATGATCTTAGAAATGCTAACTCTCAACTTTGGTCAAAATACACTAAGTTAGTAAATAGATATACTAAGGTAAAAGATGACCTAGCTAGCATTCAAACATCGCCTAAGACTATCATCACCAACAACGACACCGTTGTTGAAGAGTTAAGAAATGAGATTGTTAATCTCAAATCTAAACTTGAACATGTTAGCATCGAGGATGCGGAAGAACATGAGATAGCGGATTTAACTTCTCAAAACTCGACTTTGAGTATTGAGAACGAGAATCTTAAATCTCGTGTTTATGTGCTCACTTCGCAAATATCCACTTTGGATACTTCTTTGCGTTCTCTCAAAGAGAAATATGAGAACACATTGGGCCGAATTAACAAATTCAACAAAGGTAAGGACCATTTGGATAAAATCCTAAGTGACTTACTTCCGGCCAATCACCACATTGGTTTGGGGTATACGACGGGATGTCCATCCAAAGCGGCCACTACTTTTGTTAGGCCAACTTCCGGTGACTCTACGAGTGGTAGCAAACACTCTATTGGTAGTTCATCTACCAATGGTGCTTCCACCTCGTCCACGCCCTCTTTTGGAAAGAAACCCACCTTGGGTGGACCTCCAAAGAAGGGGCATGCCTACATGTACACCAATAACATGCCACGTAGGAACACACGTCCTACTCCACCATCTCACACATATGATGATTTTTATGCAACACATTCTCGGGCACGTGCACACCATGTGAGACACCCTCACGCACGTGTTCCCACACATGCATATGTTCACCCACCGCATCATATGAATAATTCTCGTCGTGCACCATTCCATCATGTGCCATATGCCTATCCACAACATGCATCACGTAGAAATCAACGTCGCATGCATGCACCCAATAGGATGATGGCTCCCAAAATATTTACTATTTGGAGCCCAACGGACACAAGCATGGACGAAAAACAAATGTACATGAATGCTTATTTTTCGGATGTTGTACATAGTAAGAATTATGTGGGGAAGTCTAAGTCCACTTGGACTTGGCTTCCAAAGGTCTAATCCCTTGGACCCAATAACCTTGGGTACCATGATATGAAAGTTTCTATCTTTAGGTACTCAAGGAAAAGAAAAAGGAAAGGAGCAACAAATTTAAATTTAGCTCCAAAGGGAATTGGATACTCGATAGCGGGTGTTCAAAACACATGACGGGTGACGCTCGATTGCTCTCCGGAGTGGTTCCCATTGCGAATGGAAACCGCGTCGTATTTGGAGGCAACGAGAGCGGAACCATCATAGGTGTTGGTAAAGTCGGTAACCCCTCTAAACCATTAATTAGTGATGTTTATCTTGTTAGTGGTTTAAATCATAATCTTATTTCAATAAGCCAACTTTGTGACAAAGGTTACAAAGTTAGTTTTGCGAAAGGATTGTGTCATATTTTAAGAAAGGATAATGAAAAATTATTATTTTCCGGAACTCGTCGTAAAGACATTTATATTTTGGATCTTCCTAAGTCATATGAACAATGTCTCGTTGCCAACACAAGTGAACAACACTTATGGCATCGACGCTTTGGACATGTGAACTTTGGAACACTATATAAGCTTTCAAAATTGAATTCTATTAAAGGTTTTCCGAAGCTAGTTTTTGAAAAGAAAAGTTTTTGTGATTGTTGTCAACGCGGCAAGCTTCCTAAATCTTCATTTAAACCTAAGAAAAGCATCTCTACTAAAAGGCCACTAGAGCTATTACATCTAGATTTATTTGGGCCAACTAGAGTAGCTTCCTTAGGAAATGCAAGGTATGGACTTGTCATCGTAGATGACTATTCAAGATTTACTTGGGTATTTTCATTGTGCAATAAAAATGAAGTTTTTGAAAACTTCACAATTTTTGTTAAGAAAGTACAAAATCTCTTAGGAACCACCATTGTCACTATTCGTAGTGATCATGGAGGTGAATTTGAGAATGAGTCTTTTGAGACATTTTGTGATGAAGTTGGTATTACTCACACCTTCTCTTTCCCTCGTGCACCGCCTCAAAATGGTGTAGTTGAGAGAAAGAATAGGACGCTAGTGGAGTGTGCTCGCACTATGCTTGATGATAGCCAACTTGGCCATCAATTTTGGGCGGAAGCGGTACACACCGCTTGCTATGTGTTTAATAGAATACTTTTGAGGCCCGGCACTAAACAAACGTGTTATGAATTGTTGTTTGGTAGGTTGCCTCAAGTTAAACATTTTCGTGTTTTCGGTTCAAAATGTTTTATTAAGAACACATATGGTAGTTTGGACAAATTCGATCCAAGATCCGATGAGGGAATCTTTGTTGGATACTCTACGCGTAGCAAAGCCTACCGGATATTCAACAAACGAACCTCAACGATCGAGGAGTCGCTTCATGTCTCATTTAATGAAGGATTTGTTCCAACTAGAATTTCAAATGATAATGATTCTATGGATGTTTTATGTGATTCGTTTGAAAATTCTAAGTCTAATGATTCTATTGATTCTATTGAGACTAACCCAACTAATGAAGTTGTTGAGAATGTTCCAAGTGATCAAGGTATTCCCAAACGGCTTCATTCGGTTCGTGACCATCCCCATGAGCAAGTCATTGGCAATATCTATGATAGTGTCAAGACGAGATCGCAAGTTCACCACTTCGCAAATTGTGCCTTTGCCTCATCGATAGAGCCAAAGAATATTAATGAAGCATGTGAAGATAGCGCTTGGATCTTAGCCATGGAGGAGGAGCTCATTCAATTCGAGAGGAATGAAGTTTGGGAGCTTGTTCCATTGCCATCGAAGAACCACACCGTCATAGGGACAAAGTGGATCTTCAAGAACAAGACCGACGAAAACCAAGTCGTCGTCCGGAACAAAGCTCGGTTAGTTGCTCAAGGCTATCGTCAAGAGGAAGGTATCGATTTCGAAGAATCTTTCGCTCCGGTAGCTAGATTAGAATCAATTAGATTACTTTTGTCTTTTGCATGCCATAAGAATTTTAAATTATTTCAAATGGATGTTAAAAGTGCATTTTTAAACGGAGATGTCGTTGAGGAAGTTTACGTTTCTCAACCTCCGGGCTTCATAAATGACAAATTTCCAAATCACGTTTTTAAACTAAAGAAAGCTCTTTATGGTTTGAGACAAGCTCCTCGAGCTTGGTATGATCGCCTAAAGAATTTTCTTTTGGATTTGAATTTTAAAATGGGCGAAGCCGATTCAACACTTTTTATTAAGCATGCGAACAATGATATTTTATTAGTTCAAATTTATGTTGATGATATCATTTTCGGTGCTACTAACTTCACTCTTTGCGAAGAGTTTTCTAATGTTATGAAGGAACAATTTGAGATGAGCCACATGGGCGAACTCAAATATTTCTTAGGTCTCCAAATTCGCCAAATGAACGATGCAATCTTCATCCACCAAACGAAGTACACGGTGGAGTTGCTAAGGCGATTTGGAATGGAGAATGCCTCCGGGAAAAAGACTCCGATGAGCACGACTACGCATCTTGACAAGGATACGGGCGGTAAGGATGTAGACATTCGTCTATATCGAGGTATGATAGGTAGTTTGCTTTATCTTACCGCAAGTAGGCCCGATATTATGTTTGCCGTATGTATATGTGCTCGTTATCAGTCTCAACCTAAGGATTCTCACTTAGTAGCGGTAAAACGTATTTTTCGCTATCTAAGTTACACTTTAGATTTTGGATTACTATATCCGAGATCTAGCACGTATGAGTTAGTCTCATACAGTGACGCTGATTATGCGGGATGCAAATCCGACAGGAAAAGTACTAGTGGCACTTGCCATTTTCTAGGAAATTCTCTTGTCTCTTGGTTTTCCAAGAAGCAAAATTCGGTTTCACTTTCAACCACCGAGGCGGAATATATTGCCGCCGGTGCCGCTTGTGCCCAGGTTCTTTGGATGAGACACACATTGAAGGATTTTGGTATTCATTGTGATACTAGCCCTATCATGGTGGATAACCAAAGTGCTATCTGTCTTTCAAAGAATCCGGTGCACCATTCCCGATCGAAACACATAGATGTCCGACACCATTTCTTAGATGATCATGTTGCTAAAAAGGACATCATTTTAGTGTACGTTGAAACCCAAAAGCAAATCGCCGATATTTTCACGAAACCCCTAAAGGAGGACTCCTTTGTGCGGTTGCGTCGAGAATTGGGGATTATGGGTGAATCCGAGATATAGGATTCATATTTTAATTCAATCATCTTGCATGCTAATATATTTCGCGATATTTCATTCATGCTAGATTAATTGAATTTTTGGGAATTTTATGTGAATTATTTGAATTTATTGCTCGAATTCGTATTTCAATGTCGTATTTAAGATTTCGACGTTTTATGGGGTAATTTAGATGACTAATGAGTGAGTTTGGATGTATCATCGAAGTGGTTTGTGAAGAGAAATCAAATTTCTACTTTTGGACTCTTCTAGTCGGTTTCAGTTCACTTGTCAACCGACTAGATACTCATCTAGTCGGTCAGCAAATGAACTCAGACCGACTAGCTCATGCAAATATCCATCTCCTATCTTTTTCTATCATTAGTCGGTCATAGTATACTTTCCGACCGACTAGATTGAAAACTAGTCGGTCAGTGAATATACTGCGACCGACTAATTCTTGCCCTAGAAATTCATCTGAGCTACTGTTTCGACTTAGTCGGTTCAAGCTCATTGACCGACCGACTAGATCGTAATCTAGTCGGTCAGTACTTGAACTGTGACCGACTAAGTGTGTTAGGGCAGCTGTGTCTTTTCGCATCCCGACCGACTTATACTCGATCTCGTCCGACTAAATTCTCATTTAGTCGGTCTTCTCACTTGCTCCAGCCCGAAAACCCAAAACCCTCAACTCGAAACCCTTCGTCTTCCGGCCGTTTCTCCGTCGATCGCCGCCGTCCGCCGCCGTCGACTCCACCTCCTAGGTATCTCCCTCCCTCTCCTAGGTCGATTTCCTATTCTAGGGTTGTCTCTCCTTGATTTCAAGCTCTAGGTCCTAGGGTTTCAATTTCTAACCTAGGGCTTGTGATTTTCGAATTCTCTTGATCTCTAGGGTTGTTTGCTTGTGATCTCTAGGTTGTTAGTGACCTAATCTTCGATTGCTTGTGCTCTTAGAACTATGGCTAAGACTCGTATTCCGATCACCTCTTCCGGGGCCTCTCCTATGACCGTAGGGCCTTCCGACCCTAGGAATCCCCCGAAGCCTAAGCGTCGTGCCAAGTCTACCCAAGCCTCTCCTTCGTCGCCTCCTCTTAAGAAGCCTAGGACTGCCACCGTCAAGCCCCGCAAATCCAAGACCAAAAAGCCTATTCTTCATACTCCGGCTACTTCTCCCGATTCCGATTCCGATACTAATTTTATCCCTGAGGATGAGCCTACTAGGGATCCTACCCCACCTCCGAAGACCCGTAAGGCCAAGGGTAAAGCTCCTATGCCAGTTGGCGGTGTAGACATATCGTTGTGCCGCGATGACCCTCAGTGTCTCGCCGCGTACAACCGTATAGAGCACTGTCCACTGTTGTTAGAGCATTACGTTCAGTTCTCTGATTTCCTCGGCCTTGCTGATCTTCTGTCTTATAGTGGCCTTCTAGATTATCTCCGATACGACCCCAAGGCCAATCCCAAACCGTACCCTCGCCTCGTGAAATTATTCTATGCCAATCGTATTCGAGGCCAGTACGACGCCAGCCACTCCATTGAGACGACTGTCTTGGGAACTCCTATAGTTCTCACGGCAGAAATCTTGGGGGAGATCCTTGGTTGTGCATCGTGTGGTCTCCTCCCCTCGGACATTTCTGTAGACGACATTTCTTCCTTGGATCAGTCTATTCTTGCAGATATTTTCCAGGTTATCCCCTCCGCATTCATTGGTGTTCCTTCGAAATCCTTTAAGCCGAATGCGTGGGTTCTTAACCTGATTTTGAAATCATGTCTTCTTCCGAAATATGGATCCTCTTCACTTCCCTCTCAACCGTTTTTGAAGCTCATATACGCTCTTTTCTTGGGGTGCGAGATAAATTGGGCTCGCGTGATACTCGATAAGATGGATTCTTTCGAGTGTATACGCAAGACCAATAAGTCTGCGCACATTCCATACCCCTGCTTATTGACACTCGTATTCCGTCATTTTCGCGTTCCTCTCCCTCCTGACGATGAGCGTCCTTTGGGTACACCTCTGAACGCGACGGCCGTGAAGAAATCTTTAGCGGCACTTCGTCACGTGCAGAGGTCTACCGCATCTGCTTCTCAGTCTACTCCGTCAGCCGCTGCAGCCTCCTCTTCCCCTGCTACTTTGGACGATGTCGTACGTCTACTTCGTCAGCACGACTCCCGTTTGGCTCGTACTGAGGAGGTCGTATGTCGTATGGCTCGTATGATGGGGATTGAGCTTCCTCCTTCGGTGTCTGAGGCCGAGGAGATGGACGATGAGGAGCTTGACGAGCTTGTCACTTCTTTTGCCCGTGGCGATGAGGCCACTGCTGCTGCTGCTGGTGTTTCCTCTTCTGCTCCTGGAGTTGGCACCTCTTCCGGTGCTCCAGAGCCTTCTGCTTCAGCACTTCAGTCTTCAGAGCCTGCTGTTGACCCTGTTGCTGAGCCTGCTGCTATTCCAGTTGACACTTCTGCTGTCGAGACCCTTGCTGCTGTAGAGCCTGTTCCTGAGATCTCGACTCCTGCCCCGACGATTCCATCTGTTGAGACGCCTCTTCTCCCTGCAGAGCCTGAATCCACTCCGTCGACTGGACCCACGGACGCTGCAGATCATGCCTCCTCCTCGTGATCGTTGTTCCGAGGACTCTCCATATACGCCTTGGATGATATATCTTAGCGAGAGTATTATGGGTTAAGATAGGGTATGAGGGTTATTATGTTTTGATGTATTTTGGATGTCGTCGCTGCTGCTGTATTTATTTTGATGATGATGATGGTGTATTTCATTTTGATGGGTATATTGTATCGATGATGTTGATGTATTTCTTTTTGTTGATATGTAGCGCTTGATATGATGTATCTCATATATTCGATGTGATATCTTTTTGGATATACTCATGTTGTCTCTGCATATATATATGTTCATCGTCATTCACTTTGTCTTTTATTCGTCGTGCAAATTTTAATATTCGTTGAATGTATTTGAAATGAGATTTCGTCGCTCGACGCATAAAAACTTGGTTAAATAGATTTAAATTCTATAATTGTATAGAATTGTTTTCCATGCACAAAATTAACCAAGTATATTGAATATTGAAGAGTATGTTTCTTTATTCAATTAATGAATAATTATTTGGTATTTTTGATGATTTTGATTTTCACTTTGTGATAATGGACAATTGGCACACTTTGAATTGATTTAATCGTTTTTCTTTTGGTGTCAATTAGCTCCATCGTCATTGTCTACGACTCCCGATGTTGGATTTTACATTTCCTAATTGTTGTCGTTGTATGCCCCCCATTTTTGGGATAATGCCAAAGGGGGAGAGATAATGATAATAAATAGTGCAAATGAAAAATTTAACTCAATTTCCAAGAATCTAGTTTGATATGTTAGATTCAGGGGGAGTTAAGATACATATAAGGATTTTCAAAATCCGATATTTCAAAAATCAATTCTCATTATATATCTTACTCGTCTGATTGATGCAATTCATATATATTCATTTGAGAATTAACGTGTCATCAATGCAGGGGGAGTAAGTATTTTACATTTGAATTATTATTTTTGATTATTATTTATGTTGGTTTGTCATCACCAAAAAGGGGGAGAATGTTGAATATTGGACTCCCCGGATTTGGTTTTGATGATGAGCAAACATAAATAATTCATGAACTAACATTTTGTGAGCGCAGTATTGGAGATCGTCGCCAATTTCACGAGAATATTCAAAGCGACATCTCAACACTTCCAAAAGCTCGTATTCAAGCCTAACGCTTCGTTGAAGCTCCTGCAGCGCTTTGGAAGTTATGAAGATTCAATCGAAGCTCTCAAAGACCGTTTATTAAGGTTTTATTTATAGTCTTTTAGTTTCGATTGATAGAATGTTAAGCCTTGAGTATATCTTACGTTTCTATCTTCATTACGCTCATTTCGTAGCTCTAGGATTCTTGCACAAGTTCATTCTAACTTCCTCGAAGCGTCGCGCTTCGATTCGGACTTTGTTGTGCATGTTAGTTGGTACAAGAACAAGTACTGACCGACTAGATGGTGATCTAGTCGGTCGGCAACTGTTCTTGGACCGACTAGTTTGATTCCTTAATTTCTTGGACTTTACTGTTTACAGTTAGTCGGTCTACGTTAACTCACCGACCGACTGGTTTGTGAACTAGTCGGTCAGTGATGCTTCTTTGACCGACTAGTTGTGACTTACTGTTCACTCTAAATTTCTCCTAAGCTACTGTTTACCGTTAGTCGGTCTAAGAACGTTTGATGACCGACTAGTTGACAATCTAGTCGGTCAATTTTTGTTCTTAGACCGACTAAGTCAACTTGCCTTCAGACTAAGTTGTTTTGCCTCTTAGTCGGTCTACGTTCATTGGATGACCGACTAGTTGTGAAACTAGTAGGTCAGACAGTGTTCTTGGACCGACTAGATGTCTAGGTCTGAAATTCTCTTTCTTCTCAGATCTACTCTTAGTCGGTCCACGTTGTTTGGCTGACCGACTAGTTGATGAACTAGTCGGTCAGTGAGTGTTCTTTGACCGACTAATTCTCACAGATTTCTTTCCGTTGGAGATTGACCTAACTTGTTTTTATGGGACCCTATAAATACGAACCTAGGTCATTTCTATCAGAGAGAGAGCTGCCATTAAGAGATTCATTGAGTTCTAAAGAGATAGCTATTCTCCCTCAAATCTAAAGCTCTCTTCCTCACAAGAAACCAATTCTCTCTCATTTCTAGATCTAGAGAGAAGCTTGTTCTTGGTGAGCTCTTCAAGCTATTGCTTGATTCAAGTTTCCAAATCATCCCTAGGCACCCTTTGCTGCTCATTTCCTTGGTGCTAGGGTTTGGTAACTTCATCTTCCTCAAATCCTTCATTCCACCTATTGGGTAAGAAAAACTCAAGGTATAGGATTTTGTGGTAAGCTTGTTTATTTCATATAAACTCTTTTATATTGCTTATTGGTTCTCTCGGTTGTGAGAGAAGTTTGTGATCCCGGGTTGTGGGATTCACTTTGCCATTGCATGTATGATTTGATCTTGTGAAGGTTTTTCACAAGATATTCATAGTGGAAATCTTGAGTTAGGGTTTCTAACTCAAGTATCCGGAGGGGATCTGGGTGGTTGGGACGTAGGATCACCGGGAACAAGTCGGGGAGACTTGGGTGGATCCGAACCCATTAACATCGTTTGTTAGCATTGTCAATTTCGTTGTCGTCGTTCAATTTAAGCTTCCGCAAATTGATTTGGTAGTTGATTGCAATTTAATTTGGAATTATACTCCTTATTATTTTAAAGTACTATTCACCCCCCCCCCCCTCTAGTACTTGTGCAGTAGCTGGTAGGGCATTACAGTCATTTGTGTTTTGTGTGTCCCCATGTGTGTTTACTTCTTTCTTGGTTGCCGATAGGAGAGACAGTGGATGGGTGGGTATATGTGTATACGCATGTAGGGATGGTTGAGTCAACAAAAACAACTCCACAATCGCGAGCCCAGAATCCTTCTTCCTTACCAATGTCTATAGCTATGAAGTGTATCAATGAGCTCTCAAATCCGTTATCATGACTACAATCAGAGTTCCTATATTATTCGCCTCTTTTGTACTCTGACCTTTGAACACTAATAGTCTAATACTAAATATCACAGTAAAATTTAACTGAAAAATAAGCATGTCAACAATTATCACATTAGTAACCTATATCACTAAGAGAAGCCAGGGGCCAAGAACTAGACAAGCTTCCAAAAAGCTCCTGGTTAAAAGAAAATAAGAGAATGGTAACATATTTCAGCAGGCACCTTTCCGTAATTCTCTCTAAATAACAGAAAAACAATGAATAAAATACGAAGTCATTAAACTTAGATAACTAGCACAAAATGTCGTTACAACATATAATCAGAAAATCTATATTAAAAAACAACCAACCAACCAACCAACCAAAGCAGTAATTTTTTGTTCTTGGATGAAAAAAAAAGGGTTTTTTGTAGAAATTTACTTATTCTGTGATTACAACAGAACAAATAATTCATAACACCACATGGAAAACGAAAAACAGTCGGGAAAACCCCCAGAACACGAAAAAGGAAAGCACCATGTTCTTCCCAGAAACAAAAAAAGACGTTTTTTGAAGTACCGATAATAAATTCAGTAATCAGTTAATCGACCAACAAAATCGAACTAAGGATCACATTAACGGCTTAATTCCCTTCAAAAATTATGCAGTCAACAGGAAACCAACAGATTAGGATTCTTTCACTAACCGCAAACCGCGGAGACTCCAACAAGCTCGCCGGCGCCAGGAAACAAGGCACCGCGACCACAGGCAAGTGCACCGCGTCCACCGGCACCGCCAGTATCGGCGCCACCCGCGGGCTCCCCGCCGGGGACGCCATCGCCCCCTCCAGAAGCTGCGAGAACGTCCTCTTATCCCCCGCCGCAACAGGAGACAGCGCCGAAGATGAATTCGGCGACGCTAGGGTTTCGGACGTCGGTGAGCTCACCGGCTGAGGAGCAGAATGAGCATCGGGCGTTTTCTGGCGTTCCTCCTGCTTCTCCTCTTTTATCGGAGCCGGGTCCGGGTCCTTCTCCGACATCAGTCGCGGGTTTCGTGTTATCGGGTTTCGGATCGGATTGAGACGAGAGAGGTCCAGAGAGAGGGGGAGAAGGCTGTTCTCCGGCGGGTCTCTGCTTTTGACTGAAATTGACCATATTGAGACAGAATGAGTTGACGCCGTTAGATCTCCGTTAGAGGAGATAGAGAGATGGGAGACGGCAGGTGGCGGTTTCCGTTTGTCGGGGGAGTCTCTTGACCTCAGCACAGTCTCGCGTGTAACGGACGATATTTTTGTTTTTGAGATGTTAGGGTGCGAGTCGCGAGAAATTGGAGTGTGGTTTGGTAGTCGGTTAGATGAGCAAACTTTGAAGAAAGAATGTGGGGTTGGGAATTAAAGACTAAAAGGAGAGGGGATTATTGTGATTAGTGATTGATCTTATCCTAAATGAGAATCTCTTTAAAATAAAAAATGTGTTCTGAATTAATGTACATTCACACTATTTGATGTTGGTTATGTGAAGAGGAATGTGTAGAAACATTTCTAATTCTATGTTACAAATGAATCAACGTGAACACCATGTCGACATCCATGCATATGACTGGTTATATGAAGAGGAATTGGCAGAGACATTCATACTTATGTCACCAACCATAGCCATTAAGCCATTGTTTAATGGAATTATTGAGGTGTTACAAGAAGATGAAGAATTTAAAGAGATTTGTCTACAGACACGTCTAAGGTTGTAGTATAAATAGAGGTTCTCAACCTCACTTGTGTGTATCTCAATAATACTCTCAACTCCTCTTTTATCTCTTCTTGTTATTGTTCTTGTTATTCTTCTTGTTCTTGTCAGTTTTCTTATTATAATTGTTCTTCGTTCTCCGTTATTTCACAACATGTTATCATCACGAAGACTCTACAAAGTCTAAATCTTGATCTTCTCTTCTAAGGTAGTACACATCAATAAGGTTTGATTTTCTTATAAGTCCAAATTCCATTGTTGAAATTATTCTTCTTCTACTTCTTTTCATTTTCAGTTTTTATTGACACCGGAAGTTGTCATATCAAAATCAACACCTTAAATTAGTGTTAACACCTGAAGTTGTCACATTGAGTGACATACCCCAGTCACACTTACATAGCTAATTAAATTTCATTTGGAAAACCTGGGTATGTCGTTGAATATGAGGAACTGGACTCCACCCCAAGGTCCCGCCAGTGGTGCAGGAGCATTGTTTCCTTAACGGGGCCTCTCACTCCACCCACTCTCACACCCTGGGTGCATGTGAGAAAAACTCCACAACAACACCACACCATCACAAAGTACCCGAAACTGAGCAAGGTACTGTAACCGAAACTAAGCAAGGTACACTAACTCTATCACATACTAGTCCAGTCCTCATACCCTACTAGTACCCAGTTCCCCCTCAACCCCTTCTAGTGTGCTCACCCGCCATGCGGTAGACCGAGACATCCCTAGAATTTATTCAGTATTTAATTTAAACAAACTAACATGTAACCCTAAAGCAGACATAAGGAGACTGTAGAAAGTAAATTGCATATAAACTACAAAAGTGAGCATGCAATATTAAAGCTAGCATGAAGGAGACGTTTAACACTTAAATTTAACTACTAACATGCAACAAAATAACATAAAGAAATTTCCACAGTTAGAAGAACCACAGCATTCCCTTCCTTCTTCATATCACCATTTCGCGGCAACTTTCCAAATCCACAAATCGGCTCGTAGCCAAGTTAAATAGAATGATTGCCATAGTTCATCCAACACATCCACTTGGCATTTTCCATGAAAAGCACTCTTAACAATACACAAATCTTATCAAGCAATACAAGACTTTATCTAAGGAACAAAATTTACATAAGCATGCAACATGTGGATGAAAGCTTTTAAGCAATTACAATAAGGATTTCCCACTTACATGCCCCTTTAGTGTAGCTACTAGCGATGGTATAGAACAAAATGCAACATTAGTAACTACTTAAGGATTCACTTAAGAATGTAAGCTTAAGTAATTCTACTTAGACTTTTCCATCATTACGCAACTTCTTTAAAGTGATTAATTTATGCATACATTAAAATGCAACATTTTTAGTTTATGTCTACATCAAAAGATATGATTTTTAGTAAGAAAACTTGGATCTACTTAAAGGAAATGAGAGTTTTACTTAAGAATCTAACATAAAAATGCAATCTTTATAAAATTACACAAGGGTTTACCTCAAGAAAAATACTAACTTTAGCCCAAATACATGGAAATCTATCAAAAATGCTAACTTTAAATGTTTACAAGAAAATTTATCAAAAAAAACCAACTTGACTAACCCTACTTAATGATTCATCCTAAAAAGGAAGTCGTTGGCACAATTACTCTAACTTTGCTTTAAAAATGACAACTTCAATATGAAGCTAACTAGCACATCCTACAAATTAATATTCATACACTAAGATGAGGATCCTACCTCAATCCAACGATGAAGGAAGCTTTCTCCTCTTCTTACTTTTCCTTGTGCAATGGCAAACTCCATTCTCCTTCTTCTTTCTTTTCTTTGATCTTCCCTTTTCCTTGTTTTTTTCCTCTCTTTTTTGTGTATGGTTCGGCCTAGTAGGAGGAAGAGGGAGAATAATGAAATTGAAAAGAAAAAGAAAAAGAAAGAAAAGAAAAGAAGAGTGTAAAAGAATGAGCATTATTAAGAGAAAATATCTATTCTAATGGTTATTTTAATTACAAGTTTGACATTGCTCACACCCTTTGCACAATTGCCCTCCAACTTGGGGAATTATTTACAAGTTTTGCCATTGCATAATGTTTTTAATAAAATCCCTTTAACTTGTGCTATATTTACAAAGTTGCCATTGGTGCAAAAATAGAGATGAAACTACCCCTACTTTTGGAGGATTAATAATATCTCATGCCATTTCCAAATGTTAGGCACAAATGGCCATTCCCTCATACCACATTTGGCATAAATTTCAAGAGTAGTGGATGGTTTCTACATCTACGTACACTGCTTAATGGACGCATACCCAAAAGAGGGTATTACAATCGTATTACATTCAACGAGGGGTTACATCGAGGTAGATCTATTTGAGTATGAAATTGTTGCTTAATTTCTTTTAAGTGATATTAGCACTAGGAGTTATCATATAAATCATCACTTTAATTTGTTGTTGACAGTTACAACTGTCAAACTAATATTTATTTTGGCATAATCAACTTGTATGATTATTATCATTTGACACCAGAAGTTGTCATACTAATTTTAGTTTTGAGCAAAAAAATCGTTACCGAGTATTCTATAAGCATTTTGGTACCTGAAGTTGTTATATCAACTCCATTCATGTTGGCATCATTATATTGTAGGGTTATGGATAATTTTGAGAAGCCTAAATTCTAAATCTTGGATGTGAATGGAAATAGATATCTCGCATGATGCCTTGATGTTGAATTGTACCTTCAAGGACAAGGACTTGTCAATGCCATTGCTGAAAATAGAGGTGCCAGTGACAAAGATAAGGCAAATGCATTGATATTATCTTCATGCATCTTAGTTACAGTTTGTAGGTTCAATATTTTTTTATCCGAGACCCTTTGATCTTATGGACAAGATTGAAAGAAAGAAATGACCATACATAGACTGTCATTCAGCCTCAAGCATAGTATGATTGGCAAAATCTGATGTTGCAAGGTTTTAAGCCTTTGTTTGATTATAATTCAACACTCTTTGACATCATTTCTAGACTGGAATTTGTTGAGTATTGGATCCCCCAATTTGGTTTTGATGATGAGAAAACAAAGTTAATTGTGACTGACCCCTGTTTTGTAGTTAATTAAAGCACCGTCTAGTGTTGATAAGAGTATTATCAAAAGCTACAATGATGTGAAGCGATGTATGAGGATATTGAGAAATGAACTCAAGGATTCAATAGAAGCTTTAAAGGAATTCAATAGGAAGTGAAGGGGATTAATATGTAATATTTTCAATTCTTTACTTTTTTATTGAATTAGAATGTTAAGCCTTGAATAGTCTTACTAGAAGCATTTACTTGTCACACACACAGCACTTTAGATCATTCTTGTGTTGATTCCATAGAGTTAGATAAGCATTCAGCTCAAATTTGAGCTTTCAGCCTTTAACCAGACGTCTAGCGTGCATGTTTTAGGATGCCCAAGAAATCATATTGAAACATGCCTGATAGTGTCTTCCCATGAGTCTGCACAGTTGGACAGACGTCTGGGAGATCTCCTTCAAACATCTGGTATTTTTGGTCAGAATTTCCAGTAACTTCAATTCCTCTGACCCGACTGTTAAGACATCTGTAGCTTTCTTGACAAACGCCTGAACAGTCATCCAGATGTCTGGTATTTTTCGCCAAAAATTCCACTAACTCATTTTTCATTGGCCTGATTGTTAAGACGTCTGATGACGTATATATAGACGTCTGAACAGTGGCACAGCCGTCTAGTAACCCTTCAGCAGGCGTCTGTCGACTAGCTGTTAGACTGCATTTAAGGCTGTGTTAGCATAATGATTTGGGGTTAAATATTGCATATTTAACCCCTCTTCTAGTATCATTTGGTGCATAGTTGATGCATATTTGACCTCTAATACGAGCCTATTTAGATAATTAATAATATTAGAGCAACATGTTAATCTATGCATAAAATACCATTTACTGCTTATTTTGATCTTCTCATATTTTTTTAGTATGTAGATATCATCTTCACGATTCCAAAGGCAATTTATTCATATATATTTTTTGAGATTTATGCTAATTTCTATGAATTTTTGAATGCAGAATACCATTTAAACGAGGGAAATACAGATAAAACGGTGGAAATACGCCGTAAATATGCACCCCGCTCCGGGTGGACACGTGGCAGCCATCCAGCCATTCCCGCCTCATCCAATGACGTCAGCATATGGGGCGACGCGGCCCTTTTGGATCCGTTGATCTATCATCGAACGGGTGACGTTGCTCCCAACGCAACGAAGCAGAGCCGGACTTTGAGGGCCACGTGGCAGCATCTAAGACCTCCCCACTCGCATCGGACGACTATAGACAGTGGCGACGCGGTGCGCTGTGGACCGTTGGATGCTGATCCAACGATCACGATGAATTCCGAGGCAAACTCGGATGCAGAGTGACGAAGCGAAGCAGGTAGCAGTTCACTTGGACACGTGGCGCGACAGGGATTAATCCCGCCTCCATCTGACGTCGTATATTTACAGCGCATTAGGGTTTGGATTTGTAACGACCCATACTCCAGGATACCCGGGAAGTGCGAATCCGTCCCAAGTATTCCTAGATCAACGAGTGCTACGTAGAAAGAGAGAAGGGAAGAAAGTAAAAGAACACTGCAGGTCACTGCTCACGTACTGGGACTTACAAGTAAAGCTCCATCACAGATAAAACACTGAGAAAAATAAGCAAAAGTACAATATTTCATTTATTTAATACATTGGTACATCTTTACAAACACCGTCTATACAAGGGGTACAACAATAAAAGAAACTCCAACCCAAAAGTACAGAAGGTCTACCCGAAAAAGAAACACCAAAAGTACAAGTCTCTCATCATAACCCTCGCCACCCAATCTACAACTGACCACCAAATCCAAGCTCCAGCCGCAAACTCCAACCTCCAACTCACATAACCTGAAAGCCAACGGGGACACGTCAACGCGTGACCCAGTAGAATTCCTAACACTCTAGTAGAACCCAGTTTTAGAACTGGTCTACCTATCTAGGGATGGTGGTCTTAACAAGTAAGGTTCATAGTAATTTACAAAAATGCTCACAATATGTCATGCAAGAATTAAAGAAGAACTTGTAAACATGCATTAGGAACTATATTATAACATGCAAGTATTGGAGGTAATCAAGAGAACATATGAACATGCCGTTGCAATATTAAAGTGAACAATAGAATGAATAGGCATGAGTTAACCGCATTAAGTGACATAGAAACAAGTAACGTGAGATAACAACATTTTTAATTAAAGTTATTGGTTCGTATGTTTGGAAACCCGTGTAAACCGTAGGACGCTAAGGAGTCGGACTTCACCCAAGGTGGGTGAAAAGTGGTACCACTCCAACGACACGAGCACTGGAGGGGCATCTCGTAAATCCGTACCCGAACGGGGCAAGGTACCGGAGCGAGACTCATCTCGGTTTTTCTGTCGGACAAACGGAGAAAACCATCATTTACCGTCATGGTGCGTCACGAGCACACCAGTGGCCTCTCTAGCCCTCTCCAACTCCCCTTCTGGGGGCAACACATCGGGCGAGAAATCATAATTCATACAGCCGCTCCTTAACTCCTCAAGTTTACCCGTGTTTCCCCCAAACCCACATCCGGAGTCTCACCCATTTTAGAATGGACTGAGCTCCCGATGTCAAACTCTTATCCTCACTCTCAGTTTTTAAAGTATTTCTTCGTTTGTCAACAAATCATCTAGCGGTCTCGACTACCGCTTTTTCATCTCTCCATCTCTTTCATAATTTCACCGATGTCGTAATTCAGCAACGACCATCGTCTTTTCATTTCATTATCGCATAGTTCCATCAATTCCATTCACTTTCTTAATGAAGTTACAACACTGATATGATACACTAATCAAGATGAAACTACAACACTAGCAATGTCTCAAGTTAACATACTCAATCAAAATAAAGCTACATGCTAGCATAATGGAAAGTAATGGCGTAATAACACAACCATGTAGACTAGCTTGTTGCTTGTTAGTAAATGACATAAGACGTCCTTTAAACACAACATAATATACTAGCTTTTATTTGGACATAACAAACATATTAGTATGCACTTTAACTTGAACACAATTTCATTTACTACAACAAATTGGAAGGCATGTGAACATAGCTACTAATCATCACATAAATCATGACAAATAATAGCATGATAACTGAATTTGAACAAAACATAAAAGAGTAATGCTTGGTATGACAATAGTGTAAAATTTGAATCTGTCTAAACGGTTACAGCAGAAAGAATATCACTTTTAGCCAATCTACAGTCAGAATTGGTCTCTGGTCCCTTCACGAAAGTTTTAGATATGGGTGTTTTCCTTTCATTAACCAATTTTCATAAACTCAGTTGACATATGTGATTTATGGTGAATTTTCTCCTTACATGTATAATTTCAGCATACAGAACCAGAAACTGAGTCATATTCAGGTCCATTTTTCTACCAGTTACAGGCAGAATTAGAATTTTCGAAAACTGACTTCGGAAAATTACAATTGAAGAGCTTGAAGTCAGCTTTCCAACGGCACCAAGAACATCTCATTTCATTAAGTGTGCAGGAAACTGTAGCCATTTTACTAAGACATGTACAGATTAGCTAAAATCAGACCAGATTTAAAGACTAAATTTTTAACCCAACTTCCAGTTGGAATTAGGAAAAGTTGTGAACACGAAAGTTGTTAAGGACATCAAAATACATAACATAATTTTTTTCCAGGCAATTTCATGAAGCCAATTAAGAGCAGTTCATTACTCAAGTTTCAGAAAATCTGTACAAATTATCCTACATCAAAATTCCTACTAATCCAATCCTAAAACTAAATCGTAACTAGATTGTTAGAAATTACTACCTCAAAAAGTTCTCCAAATGATCTTTGGCCCTTCTTAGTCCTTGATGGAGAGCTCCCTATCTTCCTTCCTCAAGATCCAATTTTTGGTCTCCAAATGTTGGGGGTTTGGGCTAATTTGGGCTAATTTTTGGAGTTAGGATGATAAGGAAAATGGGGGTGCTTGGTGGTGGAGTAGGAGGAGCAATGGTGGTGATGAGAGGAGGGAGGAAGCAAAAAAAGAAGAAAAGGGGAGCAAATTTTCAGCCAAGCTGAAATTGGAGAGGGAGAGTGAGTTTTCTTGATTTTTTTTTGTGTTTTGTTTTTCTTTTGCATAAGTTTTTGAACCCCCAAAACCCTCTCATCCCTCCATTTAGTCAAGATGTGAGCCATGTGTCCTAATTAAAGCTAACAACATGACACATAGCCATGTTAGGTGTCATGACAACAAAATTTAAAAATAAAATTTTTAGGAAAATAAAAATACATGGTGAAATACACCATACTTCTTAAATACATAGTATTTCTTCCAAATACCCTTATTTTCTAATATCCATAATGGATTTAAAACCTTTTAAAAATAATTCATTCACCAAAATAATTAAAGAAAAATACGGGCTTACTCTCAAAAACTATACGTATGCATCCACGCCCAAAAATACGTACATATATACGTATATAGGGATACGGGGTATTACATTCTACCCACCTTAAAACAAAGTCCGCCCTCGGACTTTATATGCTAAGGGTCTGACCAGAGATTAAAAATAGTCCAAGGGTCTCCCTACCCACGAAATACATACTACGATGTATGGATATACTACATACTCACATATACATACACTATACTATAGATCACACACATATACATACCCATTCTTATCCAAGGATACATGTAGAAAGACAAATCATCACAACTCATACATAGTATTTTACATTCCACGTCCTTCCATGTGCTCACAAATATATCTATATTGCATGAGAACACTCACATATATATATACAGACTAATATGTACACACATACTAGTACACCTATACACATGGACACACGTATCAATGTCGTACATAGCAACAAGTAGAAATATGTATAGATACACCCAAGGCATTAATATACACACCAATATTTATTCACTTATTCACTTACATAAAGATTCACACAAGAATATGATCAAAGACGTATACTATTTCATGGATACTTATAGATATATCTAAATACATACACCTTCATATGTAATCACACACTCTTTGTATTTATATATCTTCATACATACATGTTCACATGATATTTAAACACACCCTACTCATAAGTTACAAAGCTAGCATACTTACACATACACATACCTATGGGTATACCTAAATACATCAGAGTATAGTTCAAGTATACATCCATTTATAGATACACATACTACTATATACATCACATCCAATATACATACAACCTCACTAACATACATATGCAAATAGGTATATCCGAATATCGATACAATTATAGTATATAGTTATACACCAATACTTTACACACCGATATGATGCACCACATATCCAGTGGGTAACCATACACAAACATATCACTTAAGCATGTAAGTATAAACACCTTCAACTATATAGACAATTATATATAATAATTCGCACATAAGTATGCACGCAGTACATGTTACTATAGTAAATAGTCATGACAGTATGTATACATAGTATATCAACCTTCTAGTACACACTCACTTTATATATGCAAGTATACATTCATATGTATTCATATCCAATATTCACTCACGTAAATTATATTTAACCACATATACACTGCACAAATATACTTACATACACACCGTCAATGTAACATATATTCAATGCAGTATATATATATATATACATACAACATTATATATGTATACTATAGCACAAGAGTTATATCATTTCAATATCTGAATACATATACACACACTTGTATACACAATACATATCTATATATAAATCTCATTCACATGTTACACTCACATATCATCACATAATATATAAGTACACACCAATATTATATAACTTGACATACCTAATTCTGTATATATACACACACCATTTAGTTAGCCAATATATTTCACACACTAATTATGATACACCTCCAATAGTAGTTATACTCCTATATACATATCTCACTATATCAATTTTCACAACCACATTTCTAGTATGCATACACATACACGTCATCACATAAAGTCTCGTATAACAATACCAGGACACACAGATATTCACATAATGATATACCCATCCAACACAGGTGTAAGCGTATCCGCTTACAGTCAGACATGCAACCATATACATCTTTCATATATGTATAAAACACACAACTCTAGTACACCTAGGGCATGCCCACTCATACTTGAGTGGAACACAAAGATCCGCACATGGATTTACACAATTAGTATGTACATATACACCACATATTACCAATACAAATGGTATACCATATCTATACATCACCTAGAGCTCAAACAACTATATAGGTCCATGATACACACATCTCATAGGTTACCATATGTTAACATATATACGCATGCACCTCTATACTCAGACATACAATCATGTATGTCTCCTAGTACACATCCAACATTCACAGATGTATCATTGCACAAGATCTACCATATCAATATCAATACACATTGATAACCATACAAAATTATATTCATCTATACACAGGCGTAAGCGTACCAGCTTATAGCCATACATGTATTATATACTCATCACATACATCATCTCATAACACTAATACTCTTAAGACATATCCACACATACATGGGTGGAACTCAAGGATCCACACATGCATCTGCACGTTCTACATATGCATATATCACATACAGTATATAGCCACTATACATTACATCTATATAATGACATAGGTATATACACATGTATAAGCATAACGCTTACAACCATACATATAACTATATACATATCACGTATATCACCACGTATGCATATACATCACAATAAACAACCAAAATATACTCACATTCCGAGAGTATGCCAGCTCATACATGAGTGGGACACATGGATCCCTGGATCCACACATACATGGGTGTATACACCACACTATATATATACACACTTACTACATAAATCTCAACCAATACAATCACTCTATTGCACCTACCTCTGATGGTGCAACCACATACGAACACATATACTTATAATATCACATACCAACATATAGTCACACCAGTAGCTAAGGTAGTAGCATATATATATAATTATTCCATGTATACCATCATACATTCTTATACCTCCAAATGTACATCAACCTAGACATACAATCAACATCAATATACCAACACATAAATCATAAATTTGTTTATACCTCAATATTTATACTCATATATACTTCATATGTATATGTATATATACATCCCTTAGATATCTATATACAAATATATCTCCCTACATCCCTTAAATATAATTTAGTATTTACACTTACAACTCTATACAAAAAATCATATACACTTAATGCAGATAAAACGTATATTAGCACATCTTTATATACGACACACAATACTTCATTACACAGATAGTATGCATTACACTTAGATTTACACATCATATAATATCTACTGCTCAATTCATATAAACAACATTTCTATACATACACCTCATAGTTCGTCCATATACGAACACTTACAATATAGCTTATAAGGATGCACACAAATAGTCATACAAGTATCTATAATGTAGTGTACATCCAAGTATAGTCATAGATACATGCCTATAGGAATACATGCCAATATACCTGCAATACTCTTATATCCATGTAAACTCATACCCATCCATGCATATATACATATATACAAACAACTACCCATGCTTACCCTCAGGAAGCTCTATACCTCGGTTCTCCTAATACCAGGGATTAATCTTCAGACTGATCACCTACCCACCTTAGGACACAACTGTTGGATATTGGACTCCCCGGATTTGATTTTGGATGATGAACAAACATAAATATATCGTGAACTAACACTTTGTGAGCGCAGTTATGGAGACCGTCGCCAAATTCATATGAATATCAATTACGACGTCTCAAGACTTCTCAAAGCACGTGATCGTATGCCTAAAGCTTCGTTGAAGCTTATGGACCATTTTAGAAGTCATGAAGATTCGATTGAAGCTATTGAAGACGGTATCGTCAAGTTTTATTTATAGTATTTAAGCTTCTTTCGTAGAATGTTAAGCCTTGAGTAGGTCTTACGGTTTAAATCTTCATAACGCTCATATCTTAGCTCTAGGATCTTAGTAGAAGTCCATACAATCTTTCCCGAAGCTTCGCGCTTCGATTCGCGACTTCTTGTGCATGTTAGTTGGTTCAAGAAGAAGAACTGACCGACTAGATGGTGATCTAGTCGGTCGGCAAAGCTTCTTGGACCGACTAGTTTCTGTCAGTCAATTCTAAGCTCTTTACTGTTTACAGTTAGTCGGTCTAAGTTGACTCACCGACCGACTAGTTTGTAAACTAGTCGGTCAGTGATGCTTCTGTGACCGACTAGTTGAGCTTTCCCTGTACATGCACATTTGAGCATGAGCTACTGTTTATCATTAGTCGGTCTGTGTTCATTGATCGACCGACTAGTTGATGAACTAGTCGGTCAACGTTCCTTCTTGGACCGACTAGTTTAGCTTTACTGTACATGCCAATTTTCACCTAACTTACTGTTTATCGTTAGTCGGTCTATGCTCATTTGGCGACCGACTAGTTGGTGAATTAGTCGGTCAACATTTGTTCTTGGACCGACTAAGTCAAGTTGTGCTCAGACTTCAGTTTTATCTGTTAGTCGGTCTCAGTTGAGTAACCGACCGACTAGTTGTGAAACTAGTCGGTCAGCTACTCTTCTTGGACCGACTAGTTCCTTTAGTCTGTGCTTCAACCTTTTGGCTGTTCTTCCATTAGTCGGTATACGTTAATTGACCGACCGACTAGTTGATGAACTAGTGAGTCGGTAGTTGTTCTTTGACAGACTAGTTGTGTTCAGAAAAGAGCCGTTGGAGCATTAATTGAAACGTTTTTCTTTCTCTCTCTCCTCTAACCTATATATACTTGATGGGCTGCATTCATTGCAGTCAAGGCTGATATTATTGCAAGTTTAGAGATCAAGAGAAATCATTCCAAGCTCATTCAAAGCTCTTTCATTCCATTCAATAATCTCTCCTCACTCTTACTTCCAAAGAGAGATTCATTGATTGTGAAGCCTTCCAAGCCAAGTGCTTGATTCTAGGTCACCAACATCCCCATAGCTCTCCATCGCTGATCTACATCTTGGAGCTAGGGTTTGGTGCCACTTCTTCTTCCTCAAAATCATCCTTGCCCTAATTCGTAAGCAGTACTCAAGGCATAGGTATTTTGTCGGTAAGAAGTTATATTTCATTTCAATTTTTATTGTAAGTTTCACTCTCGGTTGTGAGAGTGTGGTTGTGATCCCGGGTTGTGGGAGTCACAAATTACTTTGTGTATGATTTGACTTGTGGAGGTTTTTCACAAGTATTTCATAGTGGAAATCTTGAGTTAGGGTTTCTAACTCAAGTATCCGGAGGGGATCCGGGTGGTTGGGACGTAGGATCACCGGGAACAAGTCGGGGAGACTTGGGTGGATCCGAACCCAGTAATATCGTTGTTTGCGATTGTTTCTTTGTTGTCTAACATTTACATTTCCGCATTTTCCGCATTGTTTGGTAGAGTTTGCAAGTAATTAGGAATTAGCCTCTTAATTATTTTAAAGTACTATTCACCCCTAGCACTTGTGCAGTAGCTTAGCATGGCATTACAACAACTACCCCTATGGAGCATTACCCGCACTATCCTTACGCACGCCGCAGTGCGGAGACCTGCATGGGCTACCAATTGTAACGACTCAAACTTCAGGATACCCGGGAAGTGCGAATCCGTCCCAAGTATTCCTAGATCAACGAGTGCTATGTAGAAAGAGAGAAGGGAAGAAAGTAAAAGAACACTACAGGTCACTGCGCACGTACTGGGAAGTACAAGTAAAGCTCCATCACAGATAAAACACTGAGAAAAATAAGCAAAAGTACAATATTTCATTTATTTAATACATTGGCACATCTTTACAAACACCATCTGTACAAGGGGTACAACAATAAAAGAAACTCCAACCCAAAAGTACAGAAGGTCTACCCGAAAAAGAAACACCAAAAGTACAAGTCTCTCATCATAACCCTCGCCACCCAATCTACAACTGACCACCAACTCCAAGCTCCAGCCGCAAACTCCAACCTCCAACTCACATAACCTGAAAGTCAACGGGGACACGTCAACGCGTGACCCAGTAGAATTCTTAACACTCTAGTAGAACCCAGTTTTAGAACTGGTCTACCTATCTAGGGATGGTGATCTTAACAAGTAAGGTTCATATAATTTACAAAAATGTTCACAATATGTCTTGCAAGAATTAAAGAAGAACTTGTAAACATGCATAAGGAACTATATTATAACATGCAAGTATTGGAGGTAATCAAGAGAACATATGAACATGCAGTTGTAATATTAAAGTGAACAATAGAATGAATAGGCATGAGTTAACCGCATTAAGTGACATAGAAACAAGTAACGTGAGATAACAACATTTTTAATTAAAGTTATTGGTTCGTATGTTTGGAAACCCGTGTAAACCGTAGGACGCTAAGGAGTCGGACTTCACCCAAGGTGGGTGAAAAGTGGTACCACTCCAGCGACACGAGCACTGGAGGGGCCTCTCGTAAATCCGTACCCGAACGGGGCAAGGTACCGGAGAGAGACTCATCTCGTTTTTTCTGTCGGACAAACGGAGAAAACCATCATTTACTGTCATGGTGCGTTACGAGCACACCAGCGGCCTCTCTAGCCCTCTCCAACTCCCCTTCCGGGGGCAACACATCGAGCGAGAAATCATAATTCATACGGCCGCTCCTTAACTCCTCAAGTTTACCCGTGTTTCCCCCAAACCCACATCCGGAGTCTCACCCATTTTAGAATGGACTGAGCTCCCGATGTCAAACTCTTATCCTCACTCTCAGTTTTTAAAGTATTTCTTCGTTTGTCAACAAATCATCTAGCGGTCTCGACTACCGCTTTTTCATCTCTCCATCTCTTTCATAATTTCACCGATGTCGTAATTCAGCAACGACTATCGTCTTGTCATTTCATTATCGCATAGTTCCATCAATTCCATTCACTTTCTTAATGAAGTTACAACACTGATATGATACACTGATCAAGATGAAACTACAACACTAGCAATGTCTCAAGTTAACATACTCAATCAAAATAAAGCTACATGCTAGCATAATGGAAAGTAATGGCGTAATAACAAAACCATGTAGACTAGCTTGTTGCTTGTTAGTAAATGACATAAGACGTCCTTTAAACACAACATAATATACTAGCTTTTATTTGGACATAGCAAACATATTAGTATGCACTTTAACTTGAACACAATTTCATTTACTACAACAAATTGGAAGGCATGTGAACATAGCTACTAATCATCACATAAATCATGACAAATAATAGCATGATAACTGAATTTGAACAAAACATAAAAGAGTAATGCTCGGTATGACAATAGTGTAAAATTTGAATCTGTCTAAACGGTTACAGCAGAAAGAACATCACTTTTAGCCAATCTACAGTCAGAATTGGTATCTGGTCCCTTCACGAAAGTTGTAGATATGGGTGTTTTCCTCTCACTGACCAATTTTCATAAACTCAGTTGACATATGTGATTTATGGTGAATTTTCTCCAGACATGTATAATTTCAGCATACAGAACCAGAAACTGAGTCATATTCAGGTCCATTTTTCTACCAGTTACAGGCAGAATTAGAATTTTCGGAAACTGACTGGTAAATTACAATTGAAGAGCTTGAAGTCATCTTTCCAACGGCACCAAGAACATCTCATTTCATTAAGTGTGCAGGAAACTGTAGCCATTTTACTAAGACATGTACAGATTAGCTAAAATCAGACCAGTTTTAAAGACTAAATTTTTAACCCAACTTCCAGTTGGAATTAGGAAAAGTTGTGAACACGAAGGTTGTTAAGGACATCAAAATACATAACATAATTTTTTTCCAGGTAATTTCATGAAGCCAATTAAGAGCAGTTCATTACTCAAGTTTCAGTAAATCTGTACAAATTATCCTACATCAAAATTCCTACTAATCCAATCCTAAAACTAAATCCTAACTAGATTGTTAGAAATTACTACCTCAAAAAGTTCTCCAAATGATCTTTGACCCTTCTTAGTCCTTGATGGAGAGCTCCCTATCTTCCTTCTTCAAGCTCCAATTTTTGGTCTCCAAATGTTGGGTTTTTGGGCTAATTTGGGCTAATTTTTGGAGTTAGGATGATAAGGAAAATGGGGGTGCTTGGTGGTGGAGTAGGAGGAGCAATGGTGGTGATGAGAGGAGGAAGGAGGAAGCAAAAAAAGAAGAAAAGGGGAGCAAATTTTCAGCCAAGCTGAAATTGGAGAGGGAGAGTGAGTTTTCTTGATTTTTTTTGTGTTTTGTTTTTCTTTTGCATAAGTTTTTGAACCCCCAAAACCCTCTCATCCCTCCATTTAGTCAAGATGTGAGCCATGTGTCCTAATTAAAGCTAACAACATGACACATAGCCATGTTAGGTGTCATGACAACAAAATTTAAAAATAAAATTTTTAGGAAAATAAAAATACATGGTGAAATACACCATACTTCTTAAATACATAGTATTTCTTCCAAATACCCTTATTTTCTAATATCCATAATGGATTTAAAACCTTTTAAAAATAATTCATTCACCAAAATAATTAAAGAAAAATACGGGCTTACTCTCAAAAATTATACGTATGCATCCACGCCCAAAAATACGTACATATATACGTATATAGGGATACGAGGTATTACAGGATTTAATGCGGAATGAAGCAGGTTTGAGCGATATTTTCGGATCCGCACCTGCTGCTATTTAAAAGGGGTATTCGTGGTGATTTTCAGCGTATTCTGTAACGTATTCTGGTTTGTTTTTGGCATATTTTGGCTGTATTTTGAGGCCTCCCTTGCGTATTCCTGCATATCTTTTGGGGGCTTCAGATACAGAGGTAGAGAGTAATTGTTGAAGGATATTTGGGGTCCAAGAGAAGAGATTTGTGATATAATTCTCAACTTTTGTCTCGTATTTTACGTATTTGCCTTGTATTTTGAGTATAGATGATGTATTTTGCAATGAATATTGATTCTTTTCTCTCCACACTTGGCTAATACCCTCATGTGTTGGTTGTGATGTAGTTAGGGCAATGAAATCTCTGGTTTTGATGGCGTTACGCCCTATTTTGCATGTTATATCGCGTATTTTATTAGTTTCTACACATATCATTCAAGTGTTATTGTTATTGGTGTACTTGGATCGACTATGATCTTTATGGGCTTATTCATGGCGTGACCTTTGCGGGCAGATGAGCTTAAATTCATTATGAAACTAATAATTTACTCGATACTTATGGCATTATTCCTGTTGGATACTGAGATGGCAAAGAGAACACTAGAGTGTGGTGAATAGTGTTTTCGCAAATTAAAACTTTACCTCTAGAATTCTCCCTAAGATTAATATATAATTAACCTACTATTAATCTTAATCAATAAATACCTGCATCAATGTAATAAGCACAACGGAAATAATAAATTACAAGTAAATAAATAACAATCGGAAACACACAGATTTTTATCCTGGTTCCCCACAACCTGGGTACGTCCAGTCTCCGAAACTCTTGTCGGGCTTTAATCCACTATTATCGGTAAATAGTACATACCACCTCCCGCCAAGAGGATTTACAACCACATTGCCTACAACAAGGATTTTCTCTTGCCTCACAAGCCGAGGACTTTTACAAAGTCCTTGCCTACAACAAGGAATTCCAACACCCTTATCTCCAAGGGACTCAAAGTAAGATCAGATCCAATACACCACAATGAATTAGTGGAGATTGGTTTTTACACCCACAAAACCTATAGCCAAGTAAGAATATTGCAATTAGTGCTCTAAGTAGCTTATAGGAAATTCTCCTTTGATCACGCAAAGAATATTGAATTAATCAGTTGTGATCAAGAAGAGATGTTTACAAAAATCCTTTGAAGAAATATAAAAATTGAGAGTAGAGGATCGAAAACACTTTTAATAGCCAAAAGAAAAATAGATCTTAAAACAATGTTAGGTCATTCGTACAAGACTGTGTTGTCATTAGTGGCATCAAGATGTATTTATGGTCGGTCTTAACTATCTTGGAGAAGAGAGACTTCATCTCTAGGCCATGTTGGAAGAAATGTTGAACATTATGTTACAACATAACGTTCAACATGCTGTGTCAGGAAGCTGATAATAAATGACAATATTTGGGATCATTGTAGATAGAAGCTCCAGAACTCAGTTTAGAATCTTTAACATCTTCTGGTATATTCTGTTGATTGAAAATTGTTGAAGATATTTTTGGAAGCTGCAATCTCTCGGAACTATTTAAGAAACGGTTGGAGAGAATCTTGCCAGCAATATATTCTCTATCTGATCCTTGAAGATACGTGGAACCACCTACCCGAATTGGTTCCGGAAATTGTGGGCTGTCGTTCCGCACAAGACATCATCGCGCGTCCTTCCCTTTTGACCGTGGGATTAAGGGGGAGCGGAGTATATTATGGTGTGCGGCTTTGGCGGCTAGGGGTGCGAACTTTGGCGAAAGTTTTGAAGAACTCTGGGAGAAGGCTGACGGCTACACACGTAGGGGATCAAGGGAGTTGATTCTAGTCAGTTTGGTAATGGGATCTTGCATGCAAGAGGAGCTTGCATATATTACTCCATGGGTTGGTAGAGACCACCCATCACGGTTTGTATTGAGGGGGAGGTTGTTCCTCCTAATAGAAACATGATATTAGTGATTGTAATCATTGATATTTTAGTGGAGTAATCTGATTTTCTGGGCGTGGCCCCGCAGATGTAGGTGTGCACACCGAACTGCGTTACCAAGTCTTGTGTGTCATTGCTTGGTTTGTGATTGATCGTTCAGTTTATTTGATTATTAACTATGTGCTGAATTTCAATTGGTATCAGAACAGGTCATCCATGTTATTTTGTGTTGTCAAAGTGGGTGTGATCCTGTGTTCGTAGTATGCAAATCATGAATACGAAAGAAGGCGCTTCCGTTACACGTCCTCCGCTGCTCACCGGCACAAACTACACATACTGGAAGTCTCGGATGCGTGCTTTCATCAAGTCGCTGGATGAGAAGGCATGGGTTGCCACCATTGAAGGATGGACTCCACCGATTGAAGTAGACAAAGAAGGCAAAGAGTATCTTAAACCGGCAAGAGACTGGAGCCCAGAAGAAGATCGAGCGACTTTGGGAAACTCAAAGGCCGTGAATGCCATTTTCACTGCTGTTGACGAAGAGCAGTTCAAGCTGATCTCCACATGTGAGTATGCCAAAGAAGCGTGAGATATTCTCCAGAATGTTCATGAAGGAACGAGTACGGTAAAAGCTTCCAAACTTCAAATGCTTGCATCTCAGTTTGAAAATCTAAGGATGAATGATGATGAGACCGTAGCCGAATTCAATGGGAGGCTGAGAGACATAACAAATCAGGCCTTCCAACTAGGCAAGAAATACTCACAAAAGAAGCTGGTCGAGAAAACGTTGAGATCTCTTCCTGACAAGTTTTCTGCAAAAATAGCGGCCATTGAAGAAATGAGAAACACATCCACTATGAGACTGGATGAACTCATGGGTTCTCTACAGACCTATGAAATGAATCTTAAGCTGAACAAAAGAGACAAAGGGGTGGCATTAAAGGCAGAAGTTAGTGAAACATCAAAATCAGAGAATGAGTCGGAGCTAGATGATGACATTGCCTTGCTGACTAAGAACTTTAGTAGGATGATGAGAAAGATTAGCAACAAAGGTCAGAACTTCAGATCTGTCAACAAGATGGCACCACCAAATTTTTACACTGCAGAAAAGACCACCAGCCGTCCTACTCAAAGATATGAGTCAAAGAACAAAGACAAAGGAATACAGTGCAGGGAATGTGAATGGTTTGGCCACATACAAGCTGAATGTGCAAACACCCTCAAGAAGCAGAAAGGGAAGTCATTAGCCAGTACCTGGAGTGAAGAGGAATCTGAAGGAAGTACTGGAGATGAGGACATCACCAGTAACTATGTCGCCTTTACTGCTACTCTGAAAGACCAGTCAGATTGTGACGCTTCTAGTCATATTGAACGTAATGTTGAAACATCAGGTACAACATTTGGGGAGCAAACTGGATAATGTCAAACAAAATGTTGCAACATCTAGTACAACATTCAGCAGTGAATCGGACTCTGAAGATGATAGTGAGGAGGATGTTGGTGAAGACGACATTCGGACGGCCTATCAGACCATGTTCAACAAGTGGATGAAGATCTGTGAAGCTAACAAAACTTTGAAAGATGAAAATGCCAAATTGAAAGGTGAACTTCTGAAGACCGAGCTCATTCTCAGGAATCTTGAGAGTAGCCTCAGGAAAACTCTCCTCAGAGCAGAGAAGGCAGAAAGTATCCTTAACAAGTGGAACTCTGGGAAGTCTAAGCTCGATGACATTCTAAACATGGGGAAAATCTCAGGAGATCGCACTGGTGTAGGGTACAACAGAGGAGGCTACCTTCATGTCCCTAAGGAAAGACGTGTTCTCGTGTCAAAAGAACTGGAAAAGATGGGTCAGCTCAAAAGATATGAACAAAAGTTGAAGCAGAGGAAAGGTACAACATCTAGGCGTCCCGTGTGTGACTACTGCAGGCTCGTAGGACACACTGACAGTAATTGTTTCAGCCGCATGAAGCACTGGCGTGAAGGAAGAAATGTTAGACATTCTGACAAGAGTATGACAAAGAAATGGGTAAGGAAATCTGAATTGTACAGCATGGTGGCTTACACTTCTTTGATTGCTTTTTTCCGAAAACCTTTGGTACTTCGACAGTGGATGCTCCCGACATATGACGTGCAATCAGGGTCTTCTTACTGAGTATGCAGCTTGTAACAAAGGTCATGTAACCTTTGGTGATGGTCAAAGGAGTAAGGTTGTTGGGAAAGGAAACCTAAATGTGTCAGGGTCTCTTAATCTAAAGGATGTTATGCATGCAGAAGACTTGAAGGCAAACCTTATTAGCATAAGCCAACTGTGTGATCAAGGCCTTTTTGTCCGGTTTACTAAAGATGAGTGTTTAGTCTTCAATGGAGATGAAGTATGTGTTCTTACTGGGAAAAGGTCCACTGACAACTGTTACCTTCTCCAAGAAACTAACAAGTGTTTCAATGTCACTGCTGATGTTTCTGAGCAGTGGCATCAAATGCTAGGGCATCTCAACTTCAAGACCTTGATGAAGATATCTCAAGTGGGAGCTGTTCGTGGCATACCGACCCTAAACAAGAAGAAAGAGGGGGTGTGTGGACCTTGTCAACTAGGAAAGCAAAAGAAGACTAGTCACAAGCAACTTCAGATGATTACTACATCCAAGAACTTGGAGCTGCTACATATGGATCTGATTGGACCAACGTCAGAAACTAGCATGGGAGGTAAGAAATATATCTATGTTTGTGTTGATGATTTTTCACGGTTTACCTGGGTAGACTTTCTTAAAGAAAAGTCAGACACATTTGAAGCTTTCAAGAAACTATGTACTCGTCTTCAAATTGAGAAAGGAGATTGCATTGGCAAGATTGTCAGGATTCGAAGTGACCATGGCAAGGAGTTTGAGAACCACACTTTTTCTGATAACTGTGAAGCTCAAGGTATTGCACATGAATTCTCGACTCCTAAGACTACTCAACAAATGGAGTGGTTGAAAGGAAAAACCGCACCCTACAAGGAATGGCGCGTGTGATGCTAAATGCCAGGGAGGTCAGTGTTAAGTGGTGGGCTGAAGTTATCAACACTGTATGCTACACTATAAATAGAGTTTATCTCCATCCTAGAACTGAGAAAACTCCCTATGAGATCTGGAAAGGTAGGAAACCTGATGTATCTTATTTTCATATTTTCGGAAGCAAATGCTATATCCTGCAAAACCGTACTCCAAGAGGAAAGTTTGATGCAAAGAGTGACAAAGGGATATTTCTTGGATATTCCACAACAAGCCGTGCATTCAGAGTATTAAACCAACGTACCAACGTCATGATGGAGTCAATCAATGTAGTGGTAGACGATTTTGATCAGGGAGAGGCTGCCATAAGTGAAGGAAGGGCTTCTCAGGAAGATTGCACAGATGAGGAAGATCATGTTGAACCCAATGTTACAACAATTGATACAACACAAGTTAATGTTGAACAAAATGTTGCAACACAGGATGCAACATCTGTTGAGAAACCACAGGATGAGGCAGGTGAAGCTCATGCCCCTGAAAGAATCACTAAGGTTATACGGAATCATCCTCCAGAGTTGGTTATTGGTGATGTTCATGACGGCCATTGTACAAGAGGTACAAGCCGCGTCAACTACCATGATCTTGCCGGGTATGCCTGTTTCCTCTCTGTTGTTGAGCCTAAAAATGTGAAGGAGGCTATTCTAGATGAGTTTTGGGTGTCTGCTATGCAAGAAGAGCTGAATCAGTTTCAGCGAAATGATGTCTGGATACTGGTTGAAAGACCAAAGGGGACAAATGTTATTGGAACGAAATGGATATTCAAGAATAAGACCGATGAGAAAGGTATCGTCACCCGCAACAAAGCTCCTCTGGTGGCTCAAGGCTACACTCAGGTTGAAGGGATTGATTTTGATGAGACATTTGCCCATGTAGCTCGTCTGGAATCCATCAGACTCCTACTGGCAGTTGCATGCAGTTTCAACTTCAAACTTCATCAGATGGACGTAAAGAGTGTTTTTCTGAATGGAATATTGAATGAAGAAGTGTATGTTGAACAACCTAAAGGATTTGAAGATCCATTTCTCCCTAATCATGTTTATGATCGGTCCATATTTTACACCTTTTTTCTGCATGTTTTCACGTCATTTCGATTGCTCATATTGCGATTTTCACGAGTATTCGACGATATTGCGTTACTTTTCACTATTTCTTGTTTTTGTCGGATTTCAGGAAATATGGAGCGATCGGGAGCAAAAATGAGCTTAAGGGACTTGCACCCACTCCGGAGCGTCACCCAAGGCTCTTTTGAGGGCTATTCGGCGATGGGAGACGGGTGGAAGAAGAAGAAACTCCGTAGGAGCGACGAGGAGGAGAAACAGAGAAGATTGGGTATTTACAGCATGCCACTCGGCCGAGTGGAGCACTCACTCGGTCGAGCAAGAAGACCACTCGGCCGACCAGACCGGACACGCTCCAACTGAAAGAATTGGGCGTGCACTCGGCCGAGGGATGATATCCCACTCGGCCGAGTAAGAAGATCGCATCGCCCGAGTGGCATGAGAAATCCACCATCAAAAGAGGCCGACTTACTGGAAATATACAGGCTTTTGACGGTTCCGACTCGGCCGAGTACCAAATGCCCCTCGGCCGAGTCACCTCCGAAGACAGGCCCCCCAAGACCCTCGACTTACTGGAATTTTACAGGGTCTGTCACTCGGCCGAGTAGAGAAGCCCACTCGACCGAGTAGAGAAGTCAACTCGGCCGAGTGATGCCGAGGACACGCATCGCCCAGATTTTCAGACAACCTCCCACTCTTTTGAAATCTGCTATCATTCCAGCAATCAAAGTATTTTTCTCATATTTTTTATGATAGTAGACTTCATGACGGTTCCAACGCCGCCAAGAACGCGCCAATCGGAGGTCGGATGAAATCTGGAGAATTTCTTCAAGTTGATGCTGCAGTGCTGGAATTTCCACTCGGCCGAGTCGGCGACGGGCCCAGATTTTAAGTTGCGGTTTGGGCTGTTTTTGGGCACGAATTTGAGGGGTTTTCTAGGGTTATTTTCTAGGGTTTTGGGGGGATATATAAGGGTTTTTTGTAGCCACCATTAGGGAGGATCCCCATTATGTTTTCATAGGTTCCCATATGTTTTCTTAGGATTATTTTAGGGGTTAGGCCATGCCCTAGGCCCCCTCTTGGATCAAAAAACTTGTATTTGGATTGGAATTCTTCATCAAATCTAAGTATCATTGTTCTTCTTATTTGAATCTTTGATTTGATATCTTTTTGTATGCAAGCTATGGTTTTTATTGATTCCTATATCGTTATTGCTATGCTCTTGTAGATTAGTTGTTCTAGGGTTTGGGGATGAACCCTATGGATCTAATTTCAGATTTGTGATGAATGGTTTCATATGTTGCTAGAATTGCTAAAGGGGTTAGGTTGTGATTGATTTATTACGGATAGCTAGGAATTTCCATCGATTGGGGTTTGCAAGAGATTGGATTCTAATCGATGGGAAGGCCTAGATATTCGATTTAGGTTTATAATCGAAATCCACTAGAATTGGTTTGCAAGAGATTGGACCAAGCTAGCATTTTTATTATAAATCTATACCCATATTCGTTTGCAAGAGATTGGACGAATACGAACTATCACAACCTAGATCGTGACTCGAGTTTGCACGAGAGTGGGCTCGAGGAGCGATTGAACGATGATGTCGATCCTCATGCTAGTGTCTTAGGTTAGGGTTTGCAAGAGATTGGGCCCTAACCTAGGCTGCTATAGACTGGCAATAGCGCGAGAGCGTGAGCTTGGTTCTCTATTCAGTTACGACTAGTTCACCTCAACGCAAGTCTAGTAATATTGAGATTCACTATTTATAATGATGTGTGACGATCCGTAGTGGGAATTCCCTAGCCCTAGACACTTTTATTATCTTATATTTGAATCGATATTTTATCCGACTTCTTTATCACCGACACCGACATCCACCACCATTTCCATTATATCACTCCATAACCATCTCCACCAATAATACATTCGTAGTCAAACCAACCTAGGATAGATTGGAACCAACACCACCTCCTCGTGTTCGATACCCGCTCGCCACTTGACCGTGCGCTTGCGGTAAAACTACAATCGTTCTCCGGGTGTACATCCGAGGCTCGACCAAGTTTTTGGCGCAGTTGCCGGGGATTTATCTCCGTGTACATTGCGCCATACTAGGTTGTGCTCTTGGATTACATTCTGAAGCGACCAAGTTTTTGGCGCCGTTGCCGGGGAAGTGTTTCCCGTTGGGTGCCAATTTGTCACAATTATGTTGATTAGATTACATTAAAAAAACAAAAAAATATCAAAAAAAACATTGAGAGAGATTTTTTCCCACCACCTGTTATTATTATCTTTATCTCTCTTTGTACCACTGACGTCTTTTCCAGGTTGTTTGCTTTGATTGATCAGGTGCAGTTGTTGCAGCGATGGTGCTTCCAAAGAAAATGCGAGCGGGCTCTATACAATCCTACATATATCTCGCTGCATTCTATCAGGCTGATGGAGAATCCTTCGGAGAAAGCCTTGTCTAGGTTTGAAGGAATGTTAGAAATGTTCCAGACGGAGTCAGACCATGAGTGGAATGACTCCACGCTATTTGATATCTTCACTAGAAGGCTAAAAGGACCCTCACATGAGTTTCTGAAGAGGATGCAAGTGGGAAAGTTCAGTGATTTGCAGTTGGCAGCAGCCTTGGAGCAAATGATAGATGATGCTCGATCTACCGGTTCACTAACCGTTACGGTAAGTAAACCATACGACCAAGTGTTCATCGATTTTGTTATGGCTAATGTCTCTAGTGCAGGTACTATCATAGATGGAGTGTATGCTTCACTTGAAGGTGATCATATCCACCTTTATACCATCAACACTCCATAAATAGAGACATCTGAGTTGCCAAAGGAGGACACGTACACGGACCTATTGAGAAACATTGTCGACATAGTTCGAAATTCCGGTCCATTGACAATAACGGCAGGTGATCCTTTTGAGCTTGAATTTCAAACTTTATTACTCATTGTATCTCTTCCATAGGCACAATTGATGATGGAGTCTATGCTCTAATTGAGGGGCACAAGACCCACTTTTACACCATGGTCGAGATACACGAGCCTATAGAGCCACCTTATGCCGTCGTCGCCTCCCCCTGCCACCCACCTGAGACAGAGCAGCCTATACCATCAGAGGATATTATTGTGGAGGTCATGCATACAGTAGTGGAGCCGACCATCGAGGAGGACGTGACTTTGGACGATGACATCTGCACACAGATGGAGCCCGAATTGTGCCCCCTCCTTTTGAGCTACCGCAGCCATCCCCACCTTCTACAGAGGCTGAGCATCCCTCAGAGGACCACGCTTCCACTGACACTGAGGACGATCCCATGGAGCTTCTGGCTCCCATTCAGGGAGATCTCTTTACTCCCTCGCCCTTTATACTTGATCCCCCTCCCGTGTATGATGTTTACTACGATTCAGATTTTGACGACTCATTGCACCTTTTGCAGGATACACATACATATGATCAAGAGGTACGATGGGACGTATACGAGGAGGAGAGCGAGGAGTTAGCACCCATGGATGCTATTGACTATGATCAGGAGGTGCGATGGGATAAGTCTGATGATGATGAGGAGCTGCCTGATGAGACCTACGCTTATATGCCCAAGCTACCTGAACAACCTGAGGCGAACAATGAAGAGTTGATCGACGTGGTATACGAGAGTGGAGATTTATTTCCAGGGAAGTGTTGTCACCCGTCTTTAATTTTAAATACTTATGTTGATGACCCTCTTTGGAATACATTTATTTTGGGGAAGAATTATCCACATCAGATTGATGCGGCTTATCTCTTGCAGGGTACAGGTGGAGTCCTTGGAGAGGTGCTGGGAGCCGCATTGCTGGAGTCTGATGGAGTCTGTGTACACACGCGTCTGGCGGAGCCACGGAAGGAGCAGTTGGAGCAATTGCCTGCACCGGCAAAGATACTGGATCCGCCTTTTGCTATAGGTGATATCAATCCAGTAGTGTAGAAATTTTTATGCTTTAAATAAACTCGAATTCTCTCGACAGCGAGAGGACCGTATAGATTTGCTTGAATAAATATCACCTCATATGACGGCAACAAAAATCTTTTACACCCCAAACCCATTATATATATTAATTCCCCTCTTCATATTTTGATGTGCCGCATCCTTTTGCTCACCACCATCGAGCATTTCTTTCAAGTGAATACTCACTTTCTTATTCATTTGACTTGATCACGCTTTGCAAAGCCATGACATTTTTGATTGAGTCATTTGAACATGGTTGTTTGGTATAAGCTTGGGGAAGGCGCTCTCATGCATCATTGTATGTGCATGTAGTTGCATTAGGATTTCATGTCATTCATTTCATCATTTTTCATTCACCCCCCTATTATTATCGTTGTTCCTTATATTCTTCCATTATGATCACATTGAGGACAATGTGAAGTTTAAGCTTGGGGGAGTGCATTCCCATGCCATTTAGATGCATTAGTTGCATTTTTACTTTATTTTAGGGTTTTTTAAAATTTTCAAAAATTTTGCATCATCTTTTTGATTTTTCCATCTTATTTTCCTTTTATGTGTGTTCATGCATCATGTTGTGTGCTTGATTTTCTTTTCTTTCCTCTCTTTTATTTTATATCTTTATTTTCTTTTCCTCCTTTTGCTAGATTTGTTCCTTATGATGATATCTCTTATTGCTTTAGCAACCATCACGATGCTTATTATTCCTTGCCATGCTACTTAGAGTATTCCATAGTCTTGCTATTCACATGTTCTTGCAAATCTATTTCTTTTGATGATTTCTCTACATGAATGCATGATATTAATTGAAACTGAATGCATGGATTAGTGTTTAGTATGCTTTTGTTGGAAATGCAACAAGATTCACGCATCATTAGTATATCTGAAGCATCAGTTTTATTGTCTTATTTACCTTCTGTTGCATGCTTGATATGAAAGTACTCTTTACCGCTTGACTTCACTATTTATTGAAATGATTGAGAATATCCATGCTTACATATGAGTTTTAGTTGATGTATTATCTTATTGAACCGTTCGTGCACATCTTAAAGTGAACCGAGTGTTACATTATTTCTTTCTTCACATATATCTTTTTATTCTCTACATGTCCACTTGAGTTCATCTCCTAAAGCCACTTATATCACATCTATTTCCCAAAAATCCCTACAAAAGAAAAAAGTTAGCTCCAAAAAGTCCAAAAAGCCAAAAAAGGAGCCAAAAGCCAAAAATACAAATCATATAGCTCCTACAAAAATAAAAAAAAAGAAAAATGAGAAACAAAGAGTTCAAAAAGAAAAAAAAGAAAAAAATGTTTCTCTATCTCATTATTGGAGTCACAAAATACTTGGGAAAACCAAGGCAAAAATCCCATTTTCTACTATCATATTCCTTTAGATGTGATGCCTCAAGCTAAGCTTGAGGGGGGGGGGGGGGGGGGGGTGAATTCATTTGACCATATGAGTGAGTATGACATTAGAGTGGAGACGTGCATGAATGAGAATATTCGATAATGCTTAGACTTTGCAAAATATATTAGATATGGAGATTTTTCATGATTTGAAATCAATATGTGAATGCCATGACTCTTATTCTATTCTCTATTGCATGCTTGGTGTGTATCTTATATGCTTCATTTATAACTTTTGATTGAAAAGTGCATCGCTAACATTTGTATGTTAAATTCTATGAAATACATGATGTGGATATGAATTGATTGTATGAATTTAGGGAGTCCCTTCCTTTGTTCTTAAAAGCTTGCAAGCACCATGTCTAAGTAAGATATGAAATCCTTATAGCATGTGATTCGTATTTTCCAAGTTATCGTGATGTGTAGCTTATGGCTTAAGATCTGAGAAAATAATCTAGCGACCCCTTCCACCTCGTGTTCTTTCTTTTTCATTTCATTTTCTTTATTTTCTTCTCCCGAGTTCGTCTTTTTACTTATCTTCCTCGAGGACGAGTAAGAGGCAAGCTTGGGGGATTTTGATCGGTCCATATTTTACACCTTTTTTCTGCATGTTTTCACGCCATTTCGATTGCTCATATTGCGATTTTCACGAGTATTCGACGATATTGCGTTACTTTTCACTATTTCTTGTTTTTGTCAGATTTCAGGAAATATGGAGCGATCGGGAGCAAAAATGAGCTTAAGGGACTTGCACCCACTCCGGAGCGTCACCCAAGGCTCTTTTGAGGGCTATTCGGCGATGGGAGACGGGTGGAAGAAGAAGAAAACTCCGTAGGAGCGACGAGGAGGAGAAACGGAGAAGATTGGGTATTTACAGCATGCCACTCGGCCGAGTGGAGCACTCACTCGGTCGAGCATGAAGACCACTCGGCCGACCAGACCGGACACGCTCCAACTGAAAGAATTGGGCGTGCACTCGGCCGAGGGATGATATCCCACTCGGCCGAGTAAGAAGATCGCATCGCCCGAGTGGCATGAGAAATCCACCATCAAAAGAGGCTGACTTACTGGAAATATACAGGCTTTTGACGGTTCCGACTCGGCCGAGTACCAAATGCACCTCGGCCGAGTGAGTAAAGCCACTCGGCCGAGTCACCTCCGAAGACAGGCCCCCAAGACCCTCGACTTACTGGAATTTTACAGGGTCTGTCACTCGGCCGAGTAGAGAAGCCCACTCGACCGAGTAGAGAAGTCAACTCGGCCGAGTGATGCCGAGGACACGCAGCGCCCAAATTTTCAGACAACCTCCCACTCTTTTGAAATCTGCTATCATTCCAGCAATCAAAGTATTTTCTCATATTTTTTATGGATAGTAGACTTCATGACGGTTCCAACGCCGCCAAGAACGCGCCAATCGGAGGTCGGATGAAATCTGGAGAATTTCTGCAAGTTGATGCTGCAGTGCTGGAATTTCCACTCGGCCGAGTCACATTTTCCACTCGTCCGAGTCGACGACGGGCCCAGATTTTAAGTTGCGGTTTGGGCTATTTTTGGGCACGAATTTGAGGGGTTTTCTGGGGTTATTTTCTAGGGTTTTGGGGGGATATATAAGGGTTTTTGTAGCCACCATTAGGGAGGATCCCCATTATGTTTTCATAGGTTCCCATATGTTTTCTTAGATTATTTTAGGGGTTAGGCCATGCCCTAGGCCCCCTCTTGGATCAAAAAACTTGTATTTGGATTGGAATTCTTCATCAAATCTAAGTATCATTGTTCTTCTTATTTGAATCTTTGATTTGATATCTTTTTGTATGCAAGCTATGGTTTTTATTGATTCCTATATCGTTATTGCTATGCTCTTGTAGATTAGTTGTTCTAGGGTTTGGGGATGAACCCTATGGATCTAATTTCAGATTTGTGATGAATGGTTTCATATGTTGCTAGAATTGCTAAAGGGGTTAGGTTGTGATTGATTTATTACGGATAGCTAGGAATTTCCATCGATTGGGGTTTGCAAGAGATTGGATTCTAATCGATGGGAAGGCCTAGATATTCGATTTAGGTTTATAATCGAAATCCACTAGAATTGGTTTGCAAGAGATTGGACCAAAGCTAGCATTTTTATTATAAATCTATACCCATATTCGTTTTGCAAGAGATTGGACGAATACGAACTATCACAACCTAGATCGTGACTCGAGTTTGCACGAGAGTGGGCTCGAGGAGCGATTGAACGATGATGTCGATCCTCATGCTAGTGTCTAGGTTAGGGTTTGCAAGAGATTGGGCCCTAACCTGGGCTGCTATAGACTGGCAATAGCGCGAGAGCGTGAGCTTGGTTCTCTATTCATATACGACTAGTTCACCTCAACGCAAGTCTAGTAATATTGAGATTCACTATTTATAATGATGTGTGACGATCCGTAGTGGGAATTCCCTAGCCCTAGACACTTTTATTATCTTATATTTAAATCGATATTTTATTGAATGAAGAAGTGTATGTTGAACAACCTAAAGGATTTGAAGATCCATTTCTCCCTAATCATGTTTACAAGCTGAAGAAGGCTCTCTATGGGTTGAAGCAAGCTCCAAGGGCCTGGTACGAGAGACTGACTAAATATCTGCTTCAGAAAGGCTATGAACGAGGGGGAGCAGACAAGACATTGTTTGTTCAGAGAACCAGGTCGGCCATAATCGTTGCTCAGATCTATGTAGATGACATAGTGTTCGGTTCCACCTCACAATAACTAGTTCTTGAATTCATTACTGTCATGCAGAAGGAGTTTGAGATGAACATGGTTGGAGAAATGAGTATGTTTCTTGGGCTTCAGGTAAAGCAATCAAATGATGGTTTATTCATTTCACAAAGCAAGTATGCTAAAAATTTGGTAAAGAGATTCGGACTGGAAAATGCTCGTCAAGTCCGCACTCCTATGTCTACAAGTGACAAGCTCTCCAAGGATGATGGCGAAAAATCGGTTGAAGTCACGTTGTATAGGAGTATGATAGGGAGTTTGCTATATCTGACAGCCAACATGCCAGATATCAGTTTCAGTGTAGGGGTATGTGCTCGTTATCAAGATTTTCCTAAAGAGTCTCATGTCACGACAGTCAAAAGAATTATCAGGTATGTCAGTGGGACTGCGGATTATGGTATATAGTACACCAAGGACACAAACACCTTACTTTCGGGCTATAGTGATGCTGATTGGGCAAGAAATGCAGATGATTGGAAGAGTACTATTGGAGGCTGTTTTTATGTGGGAAACAACCTTGTCTCCTGGTATAACAAGAAGCAGAATTCCATCTCTCTATCTACGGCGGATGCTAAATATATTGCATTAGGGAGTTATTGCACTCAACTCTTATGGATAAATCAAATGCTAACAGACTATGGGGTGGAGCAGGGTGTACTGACTATCTTATGTGACAACCAGAGTGCTATCAACATCTCCAAGAATCCTGTTCAACACTCCAGAACTAAACATATAGACAACAGACACCATTTCATCAGAGAGTTGGTTGAGAAGAAATTACTAGCCATGGAATATGGTGCAACTTCTAGCCAATTAGCTGACATCTTCACGAAACCCCTAGATTCTAGCAGATTTGAAGAATTGCGACAGGCTCTTGGGCTGTGTCGTGTCTAATGTTGCATATTATGTTGTACAGAATGTTGCACCTCATGTTGCAACATAAGGGGTTATTGGGCTGATATTAGTTGGTTGGGCCGGTTTTAATTATATGTTCTATACATTTGTTTCCCCAAATCCGTGTTCCTCTCACGGCGCTCTTTCCTCTCTCAAATATTTCCAAAGCTTCGCAGTGTGCTCTTCTAGGTTTCTTGAGTCTTTCGAGAGAAATCCTCTCTCATCCTCTGAAATGGCGCGTGATCAAAAGGAGAAATCATTTCAGACCCCTCGGCGCTCTTCACGTCGATCGTCCTCATCAAAAAGAGGTGCATCTTCGTCCTCTCCTCCACAGGCCAAGCGAAAGGGGGTGTCTCCTCGGTCCGCACGTGTCTCGTCCTTGAGTAATTCTCCTCCCCTTCCTCACAGATGTCATCCCAGGACATGCATAATCCAGTATCACCGAATTGGGAGGTAGTTCCCTTTTCCCCAATTCTGGAGATTCTCCTTCCGTCGAAACTGTTGTTTTCTGATTCCGATGAGGATGAAGTTTATCCTGCTCCAGTCACTATTCAGGACTGGTTCTGGCATCTTAGAAGGATTGGCCAAAAGTTGGATCTATCAGGGATGGATTTTTCTCGGGTTTGACTTGGTCCATTCAAATTAGACAAGTTAAAAGGCAAATTGATGAGTGTGGAGGTCCCAGAAGATGAGAAGATCATTCTTACTATCTGTCGCAGAAGGAAGTCGTTTGTGAAAATAACCGAAATCGAGATCTTGGAAATCACTGCTTCAGATACAACTATCCCTGTTGAGAATGTTGATGCTAATGTTGAGGCTGAGGTGGATTCAGGTCCTATGAATGTTGATGCTGAAAATGTTGTTGCCCAGACTGATCCTGAGATTGATGAAGGTCACATTGTTGATACTGGTGACAATGTTGGTGCTCAAGATGCCAGTATGGAAGAGGGAAACCCCATGGATGAGGACGGTCCTCATATGAATGATTCTTCTGTGGTGGCAGAGTTTGAAGTCCCCTCTGAGACTCATATGTCTCATGTTCCTGTAGAAGTTCTGGTTTAGGATACTGTTAATATGTTTGATGTTGCTTCACTATCAGAAGAAGGTGTTGAAGTTTTTCCACCTGTGAACCCTACTATTGATCCTAGTCTGAGTAAGACTCCTGTTGAAGTTGGTTCTGCTGAAGGTTCATGTGCACCACAAGAAGCTGCTGCTCCTAGTGATGTTGCACAAAATGTTGCAACATGAAAGCCAGCTATGCAAGAAGAAGCTGGCTCTGTGCCTCTGTCTGGTACTCCTGTAGTTGACCTGATTCCCCCACATGCTTGCAAGGTCAGGAGTGGATCTAGAAAGCGTGCTGCTCCCACCAAAGATGCCTCTCAGTCTCCTTCAAAAAGAACCAAAGGTTCTGGTACTTCAGGTTCTCCCTCTTCACCTCCCTTTACTGCTTCTGATGCTATGACCAAGATATTCTTTGATAAGTCATGTAAGAAGAGATGGTCCCTATACTCTGACAGAACCATTCATTCTGAAAAGTCCGTATCTATCTCTTCTTTTGCCAAGACTATGTTTATATCTATTTTAAAAGATCTCAATCTCTTCCATGCTGCAACGTGTTTCAAGCCCTACAACCCCGTGTTGGTTAGGGAGTTTTACTGCAACCTATCTAAGACTTCAGGAGAGCCATCGTTTAGATGGGCATTTCGGGCTTTCATCAGGGGAAGGTTATCTCATTCTCACCCTCAGTGTTGAACAAGATATTGAAGTGGGACTGCCCTCAGTCTTTGCCTGCCTTTGGGGAATCTGTTGGAGATGACTATGACTCATTTGTTAAGGTTGTCATTGGTGGAAAATTGGACTGTTGGCTCAAGTCCTCCTCACTCCCCTCCTCACCACTATTTGCCAAATTATTTCTGTTGTATAGGATTGCCACTAGAAACTGGCTCCCAACATCTAATGTTTCTGTGGTCATGAAGGATATGTGCAAATTGCTTAACTCTGCTGGTACTAAGCAGCCCTATAATCTTGGAAGGATTATATTTGACTCCATATTGTCACTATCTGAGTCCTCTGCACCTTCATCTTCTTTTCATCATGCATGTATCATCACATTGATGCTCCTGGCCCAGAAAGTTTCCCCCTCAGCTTCTGAATCATCTATCCCATGTGATGGCATATCTTACACAGCTAAGTCTGTTGTGGGCAAAACTGATGATATCTCTATGTTGCCCTCTCCTGGATCTGGGACTGCTCTTTCATCTCCAACTTCACCTGGTGCTAGATCTGCCACTGCTGTCAGGCAGCCTCCATCTGTTCCTCTTATCCCTGATCTTCCTTGCTCTGAGGTCTCTCGGTCTCTTCTCATGGAAGACATCCAAGTGTTTGAAAAGGCTTTGGAGAATGTAGAAGATCAACTGTTGGTTCTTCAAAGTCAAAAGGTTTTGCTTGAAGCTCATAAAATCATGCTTCAGGACTGACTATCTCAGCTGAAGTCCAAACTCGCTCCTGTTTCTTCAGAATCTTTGAATGTTGCTTCTGGAAGTGGGACCAAATGATGTATATTTTCTTTAGTGGCCCAAAGGGGGAGAAATATTTCATGTAGGGGGAGAAATATTATATGTAGGTATCTGATGGGGGAAGAATGTTCTTATGTCCTTGATGGGAGGTATCTTGCTGCGGGCTAGTTTGCTGTTGGATCTTATAATTGACGGTATGTTGGTGAGTACATTGTCGTTTCTATATGGGGGCTCCAACATCTATGATCAACAATCATCTGATTTTCGTCATTCTTCTGTCTCTTGTATGGTATTTTTATATTGTGCCAGTAAATGCCAATAGGGGAGATTGTTAGGTCATTCTTACATGACTGTGTTGTCATTAGTGACACCAAGATGTATTTATGGTCGATCTTAACTATCTTGGAGAAGAGAGACTTCATTTCTAGGCCATGTTGGAAGAAATATTGAACATTATGTTACAACATAACGTTCAACACGCTGTGTCAGGAAGCTGTATATTAATGACGAGTTTTGGGATCATTGTAGATAGAAGCTCCAAAACTCAGTTTAGTATCTTTAACATCTTCTGGTATATTCTGTTGATTGAATATTGTTGATATTTTTGGAAGCTGCAATCTCTCGGAACTATTTAAGAAACGGTTGGAGAGAATCTTGCCCGTAATTTATTGTCTATCTGATTCTTAAAGATACGCAGAACTGCCTACCCGAATTGGTTTCGGAAATTGTGGGCTGTCGTTCGCACAACAGATCATTGAGCGTCCTTCCCTTTCCACCGTGCGATTAAGGGGGAGCGAAGTATATTATGGCGTGCGGCTTTGATGGCTAGGGCAACGAATTTTGAGAAAGTGTTGAAGAACGCCGGGAGGAGGCTGACAGCTACTGAGGTAGGGGATCAAGGGAGTTGATTCCAGTCAGTTTGGCAAGGAGATCTTGCATGCAAGGGGATATTGCATAGATTACTCCATGGGTTGGTAGAGACCACCCATCACGGTTTGTATTGAGGGGGAGGTTGGTCCTCCTAGTAGAAACGTGATATTAGTGATTGAATCATTGATATTTTAATGGAGTAATTTGATTTTCTGGGCGTGGCCCAGCAGATGTAGGTGTGCGCACCGAACTGCGTTATCAAGTCTTGTGTGTCATTGCTTGGTTTGTGCTTGATCATTCGGTTTATTTGATTATTAACTGAGTGTTGAATTTCAAACAAGAATTATAAATTTAAACGTACAAATAAGATCTGAAATTAAAAATGATTTGGCCAAAAAATTTTTTAGAGCAAGAACTTTGAGAGCTTTGATCTTGAAGAATTATGGGAGAATTTGCTCAAGAGAATTTTTGTGTGTAGAAAATGATCTCAAGGGTTCTCTATTTATAGAGCTAAGAAAGGATTTGAATTATTTCAAATGAGGTTTGACTTCAGCCGAAAGAATTGGCTAGGAATAAATGGGAGATGAAATCAAGGAAGTCAGGTCGCACAGCTGGTAGTCGACTCTCAAGGTTGGTAGTCGACTCCCAAAGAGTTTTCAGGAAAAACTCTACTACAGCTGGTAGTCGACTCCCTAACTTTGGTAGTCGACTCTCAGAGTACATTTCAGGGAGAAGATAGAAATCAAGGTAGTGAACTACTGTGTGTTTGTAGTTGACTACAAATTTAAACTTTGCTTCTATGGAAAATATGCTCTCAAATGAGTTAAAAATGAGTTTTAAAAACATTTTAAAATCATTTTGTGTGTGTGCGTGCGTGCATATTCTTTCTTGGCTTTGACATAATCATAAGAAAAATGGAAAACAACTCACAGACTAGACTTTATGAAGAACTTGAAGTTATGGTTGAGGTTGAGCTAGTTGCATAGGCTTCACTTGATTTTGAGCTCCTCTTTAGCTTGGGCTTAAGCGCATTCTTTGAGCTTCATCTTCGAGCTCCTCTTGTGCTTAAACTAAAGCTTCAGAATGTAAACGTGGAATATGAGCTCAATCCATCTTCATCTTCTATGCGTGTAGTTATAATTCTTCTTCTTGGAATATGTTTCGAGCTTCGATTAGCTTGCACAACCTATACACTGAAGCAATATAATTAGTACATAACAACATTTGGTGTGATCATCATCAAAATCACTTTGGGGTGGGATTTGATTTCCCAACAATTCCATGCTCGCTATTGTTGTATTTTCTGACGTTCTCATACCCTTGTGGGGTGAAACATTGTGCTATTTAGGTTAAGCAATTGTTTCATACGTTTTAGATCTTGATTCACACATATACCGTGAGGATTTCGAGAGGATGATGTATCGTGAGGATACATCTATGCGTGCATACCTGGAGGGACCCGAGAGGGCGATGATCAGCGAGGCTCATCTATGAATCTTGATTGTAAACATTATGAACCATTTGATTAACAAAGAAAACAATAATCATTGATTGCAAAACCCCTAATGAAATCACGACCAACACATCCTCTCCACATTGGTACAATAGTATCGACTTCCCTGTAGTTATCGTAGGATTATTTTTAGTTCTTAAAACCTTTACTTTATTATTTCGCCTTCAAAAGGTGGTTGTTTCTGATCGTTTAATACTCTTATAAATTGAAATTCATGGTTTTACAGGTTAGTTGTCCCGTGAATACGATAACTGGACTCACCGGGATTATTACTTGTTTGATCTCCTGCACTTGGGAGTAGCGCTCACATCTTTTGAGACAAGTCACATAGTACCCCAGCCGTCTGGTGGGTCTTCTCCAGCCGACTGATGACTCGGATTTCTTCATGTTATAGGACATTTTCAGCATTTAATGCTGGAGATTTGCTGAGGGGTTTGGTGGGACTTTTTGGGTGCTATTAATAGGGACTTGTTGCATTCAATTGAGAACTTATTGAACACTCTTAGAACTGATCCACAGTCATTGAGAGGCATTCAACCTCGAGCATTCAAAGCCTCATCTTCTACACTTGTCCTCAAGCATTCAAGCTCGCACTTTTAGCATTCATTGCTATATTCTTAAACAAGTAGTAAGTGCTCTTATCTCTCATATTAGAACACTACATACACACATAGCCTTCACTTTCTTAGTAAGAACATATTCAAAGAATATGATTGTGTATTTATTTCACATTGAATATTTCATATTCTTTTCTTTTTCTCTTGTGAGAATTACTCTCGGTTTGTGAGAGTGGACCATTCCCAGGGTGTGGGGAGTGGTGTGATAAAGGGTATCAGATTTACACTTGTCGGTATTTGACATGTGGGATATTTGTGGATTGCCAATCACTAGTGGGTTAATAGTGGTTTACTGGAGTAGGATTCCAGGGAGTCGGGGATTGACTCAGGAGAATCCGAATCCGGGTAAATTCTGTTTTGCGATTGTTTTTCTGAGTTGTTGTCTTTATTATTTCATTTCTGCACTCTTGGTTGCATAGGGATTTTAATTAGACTTAAATTCCTTTTTAATTTCATAAAACACTATTCACCTCCCCCCTCTCTAGTGATTTCCCCATAGTTTCAGGTCCTACAGAATTATGTGGTGTTAAGCTCGCTGAGGCTGAACGAAGATATTCTCCACCTTTCATGCTTCTAATATTGTGTTGTATCAACAATATCAATAACATCAATTTAAGACTTATTCTGAGATCATATCCGTAATGTTGACTGCTGAGCAAATAAATAAATTGTTGCTTAAAATCATGAATTGAGACCTACTGGCTCTAAGGAACTTCTTGAATCAAAATGCTAGAGAAAGAAAGATTTTTGGCTGTTTTAAATGTCGTGAGCGCAAGCATGGCAAATTTTCTCGAAAAGATAATGTGAGATCCAATCTTGTTAACTCCTCCCAACACAATCACAATGGCCAGGAGCCTATGAAAAAGTATGGTGATAACAACTGTCATCATTGTGGAATGATCGATCATTGGTCACATACATGTCGTACTGCAAAAACACTTGGTTGACTTATATGAGGCATCTCTAAAAAAATAAGGGTAATCGTGTTGAGACACATGTCGTTGATAAATGACCAGAATTTGGTTGAAGTTGATGCCATTATTGTCACGAATGACTCACCTGCGACTGATATTGGGACATCTTTTTAAGTCTATAATTTTCTTGACAATCTTGATGAAATTGCATGTCATCAAAGTGGTGAATGACAGCCTAATTTTAGTTTTCCAATGCGACTTTACATTTTTCTTCTGCTCTAATATATATTTACCTTTGGGTGGATATGTCTCCAAGGATGATTTGTACTAAATAAATTGATGAATAAAGTTAAGAATCTCATTTCATATTTGTTGAATCAATATACTGATTGATTACTAATTTGATTATTTTTTATTTGACACCCGAAGGTGTCAACATAAGTGCAAATGAGAAATGTTGAGAAAAATGAAGATGCACGTTTGTTAGATAGTGATACTACACATACATTTCTTCGTAACAAACAATTTTTCTTAAGTATGACATTGTGCAAGGTAAATGTCCATACAATTTCTGGTTATGTTAAACTTATTTATAGCTATGGGGATGTCATTGTTGTTTTGCCTAATGGCACGTGATAAATCAATGAAGAATCTACTTAGTTATAAAGATGTACGTCGTAATGGGCATCACATTGAGGCTATATATGAACAAAATAAGAAATATATTTGTATCACCTCTTATAAGATGGGCCAGAAGACCATCCATTAGAAGCTGGAAGCTTCTAGCACGAGGATTATATTCTTTTTCCATACGAGCTATAGATAATTATGCTACTATGTCATGGAAATTAGTAAACATTGATGAGTTTGGACTTTGGCATGATCACAGTAGTCATCCATGTGCCACTACGACGTGTAGAATCATCATGAATACTAGATGACATCATTTAAAAGAGTCAAAGGCCTTGTTGTCCAAGAATTACATTTGTAAATCTTGTTCACAAGGAAAGCTTGTTACTAAACCTTTCGATGATAAAGATGCAGAGAATTCAGGGTGACATTTGTAGGGCCAATACATCCTACAAATGGTCCATTTCGATATTTTATAGTATTAGTGATTGCACCTTGTAGATGGTCCCATGTTTGCCTATTATCTACAAGCAACATCGTGTGTAGATAATAAAGCTCCAAGCGCATTTCTCCGATTACCAAATTAAGAGTATAAGGATGGATAATGCAGGAGAATTCACATCAAAGAGCTTCGATGCATATTATGCTTCTTTGGGAATCGAAGTTGAACATCCAGTTTCTCGTGTTCATACTGTCACACCCCGCTCCACAGGATACCCAGGAAGTACGAATCCATTTCATGTATTCCCGAAGAGACGTGTGTGAAGACGGAAAGAACGAGAAAGAACAAAAAGGCAACTATATGCCACTGCACACTTGCTGGGAGAGTACACGTAATGCTCTAAAATGAATAAAAACACAGAGAACAACACAAAAATAACAAAAAGAGAAACAAATGTCCATTTATATTTAAATACATATCAAGCGTACAAAAGAATTACACAAGGCTCACACCCCACTCTCTCCCAACGACCCCAAATACAACTCAACACCGTAAACTACCCCACACCCCCAGCTCCATGCACACAAGTCTCCCAGGATCTCCAACTATCTGCTACCTATGAAAGTGGGGAGGGCACGTCACAACGTGTCCAGTAGTGATGCCTAACTAGTATGGCATATTATTTAACTGAATACAATAGAACAAAAAGGCATATATATAAGGGAAAGAAAATTAACTAGTCTTGGATGGCGGATAGAACTTGTTGACAAATGCGCTTGCCAGCTCATCCCAAGTGGTGAAGATCCCCTCGGCTTGCATCCTCAACCAATACAATGCCTTATCTCGAAGAGTAAACGGGAAGATGCGCATTCGAATAGCATCGACCGGCACACCAGGCAGCTGGAAAGTGGCGCATTTAGCCAAGAACAATTCCAGATGGTAGTGCGGGTTTTCTTTTGAGTTCACACGGTATGGGTCTTGTTGCATCAACACTACAAGTCCTGTCTTCAGCTCGAAGTTCTTGTCGGCCGCCAACTTCGGCATGACTATAGAAGAGGTGGAAGTCGTGGTCTTGGGAAGTAGCCTATCTCGGATGGAGACAAGACTAGCCATACGCTGCGCTAGCTCCTCTGGCGTTTCCGGCGCGGCCATTTGATTTTTCTCTATAGCAAATCTCCTCTCAGCTCTAAGCCTCCTTGTCGTACGCTCGATCTATGGGTCGAATAATATGTCTTCTTGAGGCACCTTCGATCTCGTGTACACGCACAGAAAAAGAGAGTCTAGATAGAATTGTTAGCACAATAGAGGAATAAAAGAGTGAAGATAATAAAATAAAAAGAAATAGCTAAGTAAAGAAAAAAAAATACAGTCGCCTCCCCGGCAACGACGCCAAAAACTTGGTCGAGCCCGGATATACACCCGAAAAACGACTGTAGTCTTACCGCAAGCGCACGGTGTAGTGGCGAGCGGGTATCGAACACAGGGAGGACAAATGACGGTACTCTGTTTTAATCACCTAGCTATTGGTGGTTGAATGGAACGATTTCGAGAATGTTGTCACGGTCGTTCAATTAACTAATTGAATTCTAGATAATAAAAGCGTCTAGGGCCAGGGAATCCCCACTACGGATCGTTATTTATCTTTGTGAATCATGAATCTCAATATTGCAAGGCTTGAGTTGAGGTGAACTAGTCATAACTGAATATAGAACCAAGCTCATGCTCTCGCGCTATTGCCGGTTTATAGCAACCTAGATTAGGGCCCACTCTTGTGCAAACCCTAACCTAAGCCGCTAGCATGAAGATCGACATCATCGTCCAATCGCACCTCGAGCCCACTCTTGTGCAAACTCGAGTTACGATCTAGGTTATGATAGTTCGTATTCGTCCAATCTCTTGCAAACGAATATGAATATAGATTTATAATAAAAATCCTATCTTTGGTCCAATCTCTTGCAAACCAAGTCTAGAGAATCTCGATTATAAACCTAAATCGAATATCTAGGCCATCCCATCGATTGAAATCCAATCTCTTGTAAACCCCAATCGATGGAAATTCCTAGCTACTCATAGTAAATCAATCATAACCCAACCGTCTATCAATCCTAGCAACATATTAATTCGTTCATCATAATTCTAAAATTAGATCCATAGGGTTCATCCCCATGCCCTAGAACATCGGAACTACTCGTAATTACTCATGGCAATCACAGAAATAACGAATAAAAACATATATCAATTCATGGTTGAGAGAAAACAATTCACAAAAACAAGAAATTTTGATAGAAAGAACAAACCAAATCTCCAATCTTCAATCTCCAGCTGAGAATTTCAATTAGAATAATGCTCTAAAACTAATTTTAGGTCTCCCTAAAACTAGGAAGAAAACTAGCTTAAATACAAGCCAAAAGTCGGCTAGAAAATCTTGACAGATTTGCCCCTGGCACAGCCCAGAACCCTAATTCGCGATACAGGCAGACTGCGCCACTCGGCCGAGTGGAACATGTCACTCGGCCTAGTGACGGACCCAAAGAAAAACAGAGATATTGGGGGTTTTGGAGGTCTGTCGCTCTGTTCCACTCGGCCGAGTGGTTACTCGGTCGAGTGGGATTTCTCACTCGGCCGAGTGAGTCTTCTTCAAATTCCAGAGAGTTGGCTGAGATCTCAGGAGGAAAACCCTGTCGTACTCGGGCGAGTGGACTTCTTCACTCGGCCGAGTGAGATCTTTCACTCGGCCGAGTGAGATCTTTCACTCGCCCGAGTGGACTTTGACTCCAAGTGCTCTCGTATCCGTTGTACTCGGCCGAGTGCGTTCCTTCACTTGGCCGAGTGAGCTGTCTGCTCGACCGAGTGGGCTGTTTCTAGAGTCCTATCTTCTCCTCCTCGCCTCCTCGTCGATTCTATCGAACTTGTTCTTCTTCCGACCATCATCTAGCGCTGCTAGCTCCTCAATAGGGGCACATGCGATGCTCCAGCGTGCGTGAAAGTCCCTTGATCTCATTTATGCTCCAGATCGCTCCATATTTCCTAAAATCCGACAAAAACAAGAAATAGTGAAAAGGAACGCGATATCGTCGAATAATAGTGAAAATCGTAATATGGGCGATCGAAATGACATGCAAACATGCAGAAAAAGGTGTAAAATAAGGAACGATCAAAATCTCACAAGCTTACCTCTTACTCGTCCTCGAGGAAGATGAGTAAAAAGGCGAACCCGGTGGGTAAAAATAAAGAAAAAGGTAAGAGAAGATAAAATAGAAAACGAAGAGGGAGGTGCTAGATCATTTTCTCAGGACGTGGAGCTGCTTACTCAAATAGCGCACGACAAATAAAAAACATGCCAAAGATTTTTATCTCGCTATCATGATCATATATAAATGCATCCGATATAGAAACCAAGAATATCAAAACGATATGATACATGAAATCATTCTAGAATTAGCATCGTCTGAGGCATCCAAAGTAATATACATAATCATAGATTGCACACTTTTCAATTGATTGCTTTTAACTTGGAGTATAAGAGGCATCACACATTATGGAGCAATAAGAATAGAAAGAAATGTCATTCATGAAATTCATGCCAAATTTCGATTCGTGGAATTCGTAATACTCCTAGTAATCTCCCTGAGTATAGAAAATTACCAGCTTAGGTGATCATGCATAGACAAGTGGTCGCTCTCTCTCACATCATTGGATTCTCTCCCCCAAGCTTATCTATAAGCGTGGTGGCATCAAATAGAGCAATACGACTTTTCCCCATTTTTTTGAAACTCCAAGAAAAATAAAAGAGGGAAGAAAGAAAGAAAGAAAGAAAGAGACGGGATCGGGTATATACAGTTGAACTTCTTTTTGTTTTTCTTTTCTCCTTTTTCTCTTTTTTTCTTTCTTTTTTCACATATACAATACAATCCCGAATCAAAGATAGAGAGATATGCATGTATTCTCTTTTTTTCTTTTGATTGTGGGGGTATCGGAGCTTGGACTTTATAGCAGGGGGAAGATGCCAATATAAGATTTGCTAAAGGGAGATTCAGCAATGATTCTAAGTATATAAATGAAGTTCAAGATATGTGGAGAAAGAAAAATATTCAACGCCCAGTTCACTCTTTTGAATGTGCGTGGCAACTTTCAGCAGGGCAATATAATCTACTCAGTTTGAATTCATAAAGTAAACTAATCCAGTTATATCAAAAAGGCATACATTCAATCAACCGAGAAGTTGAGCGTACAATTTCATGCAAATAGAGTGATGGCAGACAACAAAGCAGTACTCCAAATATAGGCAATCAATGCGTGAAGCTTGGTGTGTTCTCTATGAAAAGTATACCATGTAAATCTTCAGACTCAGCTAATGGTAGAGTTTCATTCACAATCATATAATAAAGATACATGTTACTATTCTCGAGTGCATGGCTAAGTATAGTATATGATACCTGAAATAAAACGATGGCATGGCAAGAGAATATGCATATAAAAGTAAGCTAACTCCAAGTCATCGTCATCACAGAAAATTCATCTCTAGCAAAAAAGGATAAAAGAAATAAGGATAAAGGAAAAAAGAATAACTACTATACATATGCAGCACACACAAAAATAAGAAAACGTGATGCATGAGGAAAAATATGAAAAAGTGGGTGAAAATAAGTGGAAGACAAAGAAAGGTAGAAAAAATGAAGATAAAAATGCAGAAAACGAAAAGTGCATGAGACACTCACTCCCCCAAGCTAAACTGCATAGGGGTGGGGTGGGTGAGGATGCATGCATGATAAAGGATGAAAAATGAAAAAAAATGGGATGGAAATGCAAGTGATGAGTGCAGAGATCAAGGTGGTGCAATATAACGGTCCCAGAAGTACCTCCTCTCTCCCAGGATGATGTAGACAAATCTGAACAAAAAGTGACCAAAATGTATGGGGAGGAGGGGCGCAAAATCGATAGGAAAGATAATATCAATCACAGCAGCGACAAAAATATGAGAGGAATCAAGTGTGTGCCTAAGCAGGTGGTGGATCGCCAGCACCGCCCTGTGGAGGAGGAGGAGGAGATGGTGGAGGCTGCTGTGAAATGGGACGGACATCGACAGGTGGAGGCTGTGGCAGGCGCGCAAGAATCTGGTTCTGGGTAACCAGAATACTAGGGAGTAGAGCGATGCGAGACTGCACAGACCTAACGGTGGCGGCAAGAGCCCGAAAATCTCCTCTGAGCCCGCTAACGGCCCCCTCTAAAGCACAGAGGTGCTGAACAAGGGAGTCGGGAGAGGGGGGAGAGGGTCGCACTGGTGAGGATCGGGGCTGTCGCACACGGCCACCGTAGACAAGTGGGACCACCGCTGGGTGAGGGTATGGTGCTGTGCTCGCTAAAAGATGCTCAGCCTCTGTGGGAGGCTGAGACGCAAGAATACTCTCAGAAGTGTGAGCATCGGTAGAATCTGAAGCGGTGACAGAGGGCGAGGAGGGCAGAGAGGTTGCTGACACAGAAATGGGGATAGACGTCACGATACTCTCGGTGAAGACAGCGGCAGCAAAGGCGGAAGTGTCGACGAATGGGGAGGTCGTGAAATCAACAGACAATGACTCCCCAGGGGTCGAGAAATCTGGTGACGACAGGGTCTCAGCTGTCGAAATGAAGGAAGGCTCGCCTCTCTCAAAAACAGTGGTGGTGGCAGTCTCAAAACTCACAGAATAAATGGGATCAGAGGTCAACGACACAAAGGTGGGGGTGGGGGGTGGTGGACTCAGCTAGGGTGCTCTCGACACTAACAGATGTATGGAAAGAAGTGTCGAGAGCTGAGGTCAAATCAGGTGCAGGCTGATGGATCGGGATATCCGGGTCCAGAGGTGGGAGGAGGGGCTCCTACTGAGTGCCCTTGGGCTCAAGCACGTACGCAGCTGGGATGAGGAGGTCCATCTCTGGTCTCCACACCCCTCCTGCGGGTCCAATGTGGGTCCGAGCGGGGCTCGGAAGTACCATATAATCTGCAGCAAAATGACTGTGCATCCATACCCAGTGGTGCTGGCCATAAGTACGCAACATCCTCAAGCGGGCCATGACATCTATGTAAAGGGAGGTGGGGGCCCGTGGGTCGAAGCAAACCAGCTGGGACCTCAACCCCGCACAAAGGAGCTAGCAAGGTAATCAGACCACCACAACAGATCGCCGTCCTGGCGATGGCAGAAGAAACAATGTGGTCTAGATACCATCTAGCAATATCGATCTGAACCGCAGGGACTGAGACGTCTGTGTCGCCCTCAAAGACTCTCGCTCTAGTCATCGCGTAGAGCATATAAAGCTCAGGCGTAGACATCATCCCAGGCTCATACCTCGCGAGAAATGTGGTCGCCATGAGGCGCTGAGCTATGTGGAGGCATGTGTGGATGAGAGATGAGGCCTTGGCCCGGTTAGGGTCAAAAGCGAGTGGGGAGCCCGTGATCAACGTCCAAAAAGCATGTGTATCGAATGACGGTGGGGCGATGTGCGTGGGACTAAAAGCGCGGTCGGGGTCCGGGACAGGGGGCCACTGGAAAAAGGCTCGGAGCATGTCGAGAGTAATCTCGCACTCATGATCCATCAGACGAAACGTGCAACCCTCTGGAGTCCTACGGATAGAACTCAGGACTTCTAGTGTCGGTCGGACGTAGGTGTCCGCCGACACCGACAGAAAATCACGCCACCCCACGTTGTCAGACAACTGGAGTAGGCTCTCGAATACCCCTAGGCACTCTAAATCTGAAATGTGTGCAAACCTAGAAGGGACAATCGATCGATGGGAGATCCTCTTAAATCTGACACGGTGTGCGTCGTCTCGAAAAGTGATCCCCATCGTAACGAAAGCTGGGATGGGCTGTGCCGGTGGGGGTGGAATGGGTTCGGTGGGAGGCGGAAGTGTGGATGGTGGTGGGCTAGGTGGCGGGGAGTCCGCTCTAGCGGAGGAGGAGCCAGGCTCGCTAGTCCTCTTCCGCTTGGAGGCGGAAGCCCACGAACGCGATCTAGTGCGTGGGGGCATGGTAGTGCCGTGAGATGTGCCAACCAATGCGAAGTGCTAGTAAAAAGGAGCGAATATACCCAAGCACGACGCGAATGCAAGCAAACGATGTGAGTAGAGAAACGCCTCCTCTGAGAAGCCCCGAATCTGCCGCTGATTCTCCCCCAAGCTATCCTGAAACACAAAATTGATTGATTAGCAATGAATATCAATAAATTAGGGGAAAATCAAGAGAAATAGATTAGTATGTAGTTTAATTTCGATTCGGGGTGGAATAGGGCTTACGGAATGGAGTTTGGGAGAAAATGGGAAAATAGGGCTAAAAGGGGATGCTGTCGGCGGCGAGGGAGACGGCGCTGGCGGCGACTGGACGGCTACGTGGCCGACAGGGGGTTGCGCCACTCGGACGTGGGTGAGGGCAGCTCGGGCGATGGGGTTGGATGCTCGGGCAATTTGGGGGAAGCTCGAGCTGTCGGTTTGGAAATTTGGGGGTTTTAATTTTTAGGGCCGAGAGTGCTGTTTATATAATGTTAGTCACTCGGCCGAGTGGCGTGACCACTCGACCGAATGACTCAGTTTATAAAAAATTTTAAAATTTTCGTGTATGTTCCGACTCGGCCGAGTAGACAAAAGTCACTCGACCTAGTGGCTAGGCCACTCAGAGCTTTTCAAGTGCTGAAAGTGTCTGGTTCACTCGGTCGAGTAACAAAGTCACTCGGCCGAATGGCATGTAATTAACAGAGAGGGATTTTTCGAAACTTCCCTGATCAGTACCCTACTCGGCTAAGTAGGGTCTTCACTCGGCCGAGTGAAAATGTCACTCGGCCGAGTGGGTTGCTATTTTCAGCTCCAACTCTCTGTTTTTGCTCCATTTTCTGATTTTATTTCCCCCGTCAGTTTATTCCTTCTTTTGACGTTTGAGTGCATCCCTGGAACGCTCCCCAACGCCATGGTCGTCCTCCATTCATATGGTCTCCTATTCTCCTTCTCCTGAAATGAAAAATGTTGCACGTTGTCAGATTTTTCTTCGACAATTGACTCTAAACACTAATAAAGATCTAAAACAAAAAAATGAAAAGAAAGTTCAACTAAAAGGTGAGATAGAACCGTTGGATTGCCTCCTGACAAGTGCTCGTTTAAGGTCTTGAGCTCGACCCCCTAAGATTCGCGATTAAAGCTCGATGTTTGGCGCATGTGAGATGCGCATGTCAAACTTGCCGTGAAGGCCGATTGGGTTTAGTTGTTGATTTTCTTCGGCGTTCCTCGGCTCCCCTTCATCATGGGTAGTAGTGGGGGGTGAGTCCCCCAAGCTTGAGCTTTCGACATCCTTCTTCTTAGCCGGCGGCAAAGATTTGTTGTCCGGTGGAGCTTTCTTCATGTGCTTCGTTGTAAAGAGCTTGCATAGCTCTCTAATCTTGACAACATCAGCGTCGTCCTCCTCTTCATCTGTAAGAGGATCCGACGGGTCTACCATCATTTCGCCTTCTTTGGTAAATTGGCCCTCTTCGAGGCCGTCATCGTGCATGGTGCCGATGGCAAATGGCATGGCATCGTCAATTACCTCGTCGAGGAGGTCCACGTAGTCCACGTCCTCTAGCCAATGCATATGCTTCATCGCCTTCGGAATGTGGAGCTTAACTTCAATATTGCCAACGTTCAAGGACAAGGTTCCTTCCCTTACATCTACAATCACTCCGGCGGTGGCTAAGAAATGGCATCCAAGAATCAGCGACGTATCACCTTCCTCCTTAATATCCATCACCACGAAGTCGCATGGCAAGCAGAGTCCACCCGGTATTTGTAGTGGTATGTTTTTGGCAATCTCTACCGGCCTAGTGATTCGCCCATCGACGAGTTGTATCTTCATGTCTGTGGCCTTGAGGTCGGTTCCCATATTCAATTTCTTGAACATCATGAGGGGCATGAGGCTCACGCTTGCTCTCAAATCTACTAAAGCTTTCTGAAATGGGACTCCTCCAAGTGTGCAAGGAATTCGGAAACTATCTGGATCTTTGAACTTAGTCGGCGCTTTCTCCTTTCTAATGAACCACATACTTTGCTCGGTGAGCATGATCCTTTCTTTTCGCTTCTTTCTCGCCATCAAATCCTTTAGAAACTTTGCATATGACGGGATTTCGATAATTGCATCCAAAAATGGGATGTTCAAGCTCACACCTCGCAAATACTCCAGAAATTTGACGAGCTTTTTCTCGATCCTTGCCTTTGCCAACCGTTGTGGGTATGGTACCGGTGGCATATAAGCTCGCTCCTCTCGTGGCTTCTCTACTTCAGATTTTTCGCGGTCGCTCGACGCCTTCGGGTCCTCCTCTTCATGACCCTGTTCCTTCTCAACTGAAATTTCTTCCCTCGGCTCCTTAGCTTGAATCATGGCGGGAGTAGTATCCTTTCTGCCTCTTGTAGTCACCACCACAACCGCATTGATGTGCCCGGTGTTGCTTCGTGGGTTTTGTTCCGGTTGAGCCGGCAATTGTTGATTGGTCTTATTGAGCAATGTGAGTTGCTCCGATAACTGTGCCACGACGGTGTTGAGGGAATCTTGTTGGGCCGTCAACTTTGCATTAAACTTCTTTTGTTCGGCCATGAACTCTTCAACCCTTGCTTCATGGTCTGACCTTGGTGGCACTTGTGATGGATTGGGTGTCCTCCATCATTGATTGTATCCTGGGGGTCTATAGGGCCCCGCTTGTGGCCTCGGTGGGTAGTTTTGTTGTTGGGGTGTCCTTTGTTGATACTGTGGTTGTGGTGGTGGTCGGGCTTGTGATTGTTATGGCGGTGGATTCAAGGCTCCATCATTGTTGGCGTATGAAAATCCGGGGTGACCCCCCTTGTAGCCAGGTTCACCCAATAACCGGTACTACCCGCAACATATTGAGCTTGCTCCATAGCTCCGTCTCCTTGCTCCCCTCCAACAAACATAATATGGGCTTGATCTTGCCAGTCGCTCTGCTTCCTCCCGGTGTAGAAACGGTGGGGGCTCCATGTGGTTCACTAACCAACCTTTCCAACCTCTCTACGACTTTGTGAAGAGAATCAAATTTTGTAGAGAGCTCTGCAACTGCCTTTGCCTCATAGATACTTGCCGGCTTCAAGGTTGACGAAGAATTTCCCCTTTCGTCGGCCCACTGCAGATAATTCGAGGCCTACTCCTCAAGTAAGGCCGTAGCGTCATCCGGGGTCTTTGACAAGATAGCACCATTGGCGGTTGCATCAATTATTTGCTTTGTGCTCGGTTGCAATCCGTTATAGAAGCTATGCACAAGCTCCCATGGCTCAATACTGTGGTGGGGCATTGGTGTTGGAGATCCTTGAAACGCTCCCACGACCCATATAAAGTTTCTTGAGGGCCTTGCTTGAAGGACATTAGGGCGCTTCGTATCTTAATAGTCTTGGATGGCGGATAGAACTTGTTGACAAATGCACTTGCCAGCTCATCCCAAGTGGTGAAGATCCCCTCGGCTTACATCCTCAACCAATACAATGCCTTATCTCGAAGAGTAAACGGGAAGAGGCGCATTCGAATAGCATCGACCGGCCCACCAGGCAGCTGGAAAGTGGCGCATTTAGCCAAGAAAAATTCCAGATGGTAGTGCGGGTTTTCTTTTGAGTTCACACGGTATGGGTCTTGTTGCATCAACACTACAAGTCCTGTCTTCAGCTCGAAGTTCTTGTCGGCCGCCAACTTCGGCATGACTATAGAAGAGGTGGAAGTCGTGGTCTTGGGAAGTAGCCTATCTCGGATGGAGACAAGACTAGCCATACGCTGCGCTAGCTCCTCTGGCGTTTCCGACGCGGCCATTTGATTTTTCTCTATAGCAAATCTCCTCTCAGCTCTAAGCCTCATTGTCGTACGCTCGATCTATGGGTCGAATAATATGTCTTCTTGAGGCACCTTCGATCTCGTGTACACGCACAGAAAAAGAGAGTCTAGATAGAATTGTTAGCACAATAGAGGAATAAAAGAGTGAAGATAATAAAATAAAAAGAAATAGCTAAGTAAAGAAAATAAAATACCGTCGCCTCCCCGGCAACGACGCCAAAAACTTGGTCGAGCCCGGATATACACCCGAAAAACGACTGTAGTCTTACCGCAAGCGCACGGTGATCGTATGTACATGAATCCTGCAAAAGGCACGATGAGTCGCCAAAATCTGAATCATAAAAAACATCATACACGGGAGGAGAATCAAATGTAGGAGATGAGGGAGTAAAGAGATCTCCCTGAAGGGGAGCCATAAGCTCGTGGGATTGTCCTCAACATCAGTGGAAACGTGGTCCTCTGAGGGATGCTCAGCCTCTGTAGAAGGTGGGGATGGCTGCGGTAGCTCGAAAGGAGGGGGGCACAATTCGGGCTCCATCTGTGTGCAGATGTCATCGTCCAAAGTCACGTCCTCCTCGATGGTCTGCTCCACTACTGTATGCATGACCTCCACAATAATATCCTCTGATGGTATAGGCTGCTCTGACTCAGGTGGGTGGCAGGGGGAGGCGACGACGGCATAAGGTGGCTCTATAGGCTCATGTATCTCGACCATGGTGTAAAAATGGGTCTTGTGCCCCTCAATTAGAGCGTAGACTCCATCATCAATTTTTCCTGTAGAAGAGATACAATGAGTAATAAAGTTTTGAAATTCAAGCTCAAAAGGATCACCTGCCGTTATTGTTAATGGACCGGAATTTCGAACTATGTCGACAATGTTTCTCAATAGGTCCGTGTACGTGTCCTCCTTTGGCAACTCAGATGTCTCTATTTGTGGAGTGTTGATGGTATAAAGGTGGATATGATCACCTTCAAGTGAAGCATACACTCCATCTATGATAGTACCTGCGCTAGAGACATTAGCCATAACAAAATTGATGAATACTTGGTCGTATGGTATACTTACCGTAACGGTTAGTGAACCGGTAGATCGAGCATCATCTATCATTTGCTCCAAGGCTGCTGCCAACTGTAGATCACTGAACTTCCCCACTTGCATCCTCTTCAAAAACTCATGTGAGGGTCCCTTTAGCCTTCTAGTGAAGATATCAAATAGCGTGGAGTCATTCCACTCATGGTCTGACTCCGTCTGGAACATTTCTAACATTCCTTCAAACCTAGACAAGGCTTCCCCGAAGGATTCTCCATCAGCCTGATAGAATGCAGCGAGATATATGTAGGATTGTATAGAGCCCGCTCGCATTATCTTTGGAAGCACCATTGCTGCAACAACTGTACCTGATCAAGCAAAGTAAACAACCTGGAAAAGACGTCAGTGGTACAAAGAGAGATAAAGATAATAATAGTAGTAGGTGGTGGAAAAAAAAATCTCTCAATATTTTTTTTTTGTTTTTAATGTAGTCTAATCAACCTAATTGTGACAAATTGGCACCCAACGGGAAACACCTCCCCGGCAACGGCGCCAAAAACTTGATCGCTCCAAAATGCAACCCAAGAGCACAACCAAAAACTTGGTCGGCCCCGGATATACGTCCCGGAGAACGATTGTAGTTTTACCGCAAGCGCACGGCGTAGTGGCGAGCGGGTATCGAACACGAGGAGGTGGTGTTGGCTCCAATCTATCCTAGGTTGGTTTGACTACGATGGTTTTATTGGTGGAGATGGCTATGGTATGATATAATGGAAATGGTGGTGGATGTCGGTGTCGGTGATAAAGAAATCGGTCAAATATCGATTCAAATACAATATAATAAAAGAGGGAATTTTCCTTGCGGCGATCCTGTCACAATCGTCGGGCAAAGTATGGGGATATAAAATCAAATAAAGACGTCTAGGGCTAGGGAATTCCCACTACGGATCGTCATACATCATTGTAAATAGTGAATCTTAATATTACTAATCTTGCATTGAGGTGGACTAGTCGCAACTTAATGTAGAACCAAGCTCACGCTCTCGCGCTATTGCCGGTCTATAGCAAACCTAGGTTAGTGCCCAATCTCTTGCAAACCCTAACCTAAGCCGCTAGCATGAGGATCGACATCATCGTTCAATCGCCCCTCGAGCCCACTCTCGTGCAAACTCGAGTTACGATCTAGGTTGTGATAGTTCGTATTCGTCCAATCTCTTGCAAACGAATATGTGTATAGATTTACAATTAAAAATCCTATCTTTGGTCCAATCTCTTGCAAACCAAATCTAGAGAAACCCAATTGTAAACCTAAATCGAATATCTAGGCCTTCCCATCGATTAGAATCCAATCTCTTGCAAATCCCAAATCGATGGAAATCCCTAGCTATCCGTAGGAAATCAATCACAACCTAACCTCCTAGCAATTCTAGCAATTTAGAATTCATTCTTCACAAATATGAAATTAGATCCATAGGGTTCATCCCCAAACCCTAGAACAACAAATCTACTCTAGCATAGCAATAAGGATATGAGAATCAATAGAAATCATTGCTTGCATACAAAAAGATAGAAAAACAAAGATTCAAATAATAAGAATAGAAATACTTAGCTTTGATGAAGAATTCCAATCCAAATACAAGCTTTTTGATCCAAGAGGGGGCCTAGGGCATGGCCTAACCTCTAAAAATAACTCTAATAAAACATAATGGGGATCCCCTCTAATGGTGGCTACAAACCCCTTAAATACTCCCCCAAAACCCTAGCAAGAAACCCTAGAAAACCCCTCAAATTCGTGCCCAAAAACAGCCCAAACCGCAACTTAAAATCTGGGCCCAGGCCGCACTCGGCCGAGTGGAATATGTGACCCGGCCGAGTGGAAATTCCAGCACTGCAGCATCAACTTGCAGAAATTCCCCAGATTTCATCCGACCTCCGATTTGCGCGTTCTTGGCGGCGTTGGAACCGTCATGAAGTCTAATATCCATAAAAAATATGAGAAATATACTTTGCTTGCTGGAATGATAGCAGATTTCAAAAGAGTGGGAGGCTGTCTGAAAATCTGGGCGCTGCATGTCCTCGGCATCACTCGGCCTAGTTGACTTCTCTACTCGGTCGAGTGGGCTTCTCTACTCGACCGAGTGACATACCCTGTAAAATTTCAGTAACTTCGAGGTCCTCAGGGGTCTGTCTCCCGGGGTGGCTCGGCCGAGTAGCTTTCCTCACTCGGCCGAGGGGCATTTCCTGCTCGGCCGAGTCGGAACCCTCAATCGCCTGACGGATTCCAGTAAGTCTGGGATTTTTGCTTGTCGTCGTCGTGATGCTACTCGGGCGAGTGGTGTCTCCGTGCTCGGCCGAGTGGGCTGGCGATGCTCGGCCGAGTGCACGCTGATACTCAATCTGCTGCGTGTCCGATCTGGCCGGCCGAGCGGGCTTCTTTGCTCGGCCGAGTGACTCCTTCACTCGGCCGAGTGGCATGCTAAAATGCCCAATCTTCTCCGTTTCTCCTCCTCGTCGCTCCTACGGAGTTCCTTCTTCTTCCACCTGTCTCCCATCGCCGAATAGTCCTCAAAAGAGCCTTGGGTGACGCTCCGGAGTGGGTGCAAGTCCCTTAAGCTCATTTTTGCTCCCGATCGCTCCATATTTCCTGAAATCCGACAAAAACAAGAAATAGTGAAAAGTAACACAATATCGTCGAATAATCGTGAAAATCACAATATGAGCAACCGAAGTGGCATGCAAATATGCAGAAAAAAGGTGTAAAATATGGACCGATCAAAATCCCCCAAGCTTACCTCTTACTCGTCCTCGAGGAAGATAAGTAAAAAGACGAACTCGGGAGATGAAAAATAAGGGAAATGAAATAAAAGAATACGAAGTGGAAGGGGTCGCTAGATTATACTCTCAGATCTCAAGCCATAAGCTACACATCACGATGACTTGGAAAATACAAATCACATGCTATAAGGATTTCATATCTTTCATAAACATGGTACTTGCAAGCTTTTAAGAACAATAAGAGGGACTCTCTAAATTCATACAATCAATTCATATCCACATCACGCATTTCATAGAATTTAATATACAAATGTTGGCGATGCACTTTTCAATCAAAAGTTATAAATGAAGCATATAAGATACACACCAAGCATGCAATAGAGAATAGAATAAAAGTCATGGCATTCACATATTTATTTCAAATCATGAAAAATCACCATATCTAATATATTTTGCAAAGTCTAAGCATTATCGAATATTCCCATTCATGCACGTCTCCACTCTAATGTCATACTCACTCATATGGTCAAATGAATTCACCCCCCAAGCTTAGCTTGAGGCATCACATCTAAAGGAATATGATAGTGGAAAATGGGATTTTTGCCTTGGTTTTCCCAAGTATTTTGTGGCTCCAATAATGAGATAGAGAAATATCTCTTTTTTTTTCTTTTGGACTTTGTTTCTCATTTTTCTTTTTGGATTTTTGTAGGAGCTATATGATTTGTATTTTTTGGTTTTTTGGCTCCTTTTTGGCTTTTTGGACTTTTTGGACTTAAAATTTTCTTTTGTGGGGATTTTTGGGAAATAGATGCGATATAAGTAGCTTTAGGAGGTGAACTCAAGTGACATGTAGAGAATAAAAAGATATATGTGGAGAAGGAAATAATGTAACACTCGGTTCACTCTAAGATGTGCACGAACGGTTCAATAAGATAATACATCAACTAAAACTCATATGTAAGCATGTATATTCTCAATCGTTTCAATAAAAAGTGAAGTCAAGCGGTAAAGTCTACAACCATATCAGGCATGCAACAGAAGGTGAATAAGACAATAAAACTGATGCTTCAGATATACTAATGATGCGTGAATCTTGGTGCATTTCCAACAAAAGCATACCAAACACTAATCCATACATTCAGCTTCAATTAATATCATGCATTCATGTAGAGGAATCATCAAAAGAAATATATTTGCAAGCATATGTGAATAGCAAGACTATGGAATACTCTAAGTAGCATGGCAAGGAATAATAAGCATCGTGATGGTTGCTAAAGCAATAAGAGATATCATCATACGAAATTCATCTAGCGGAAGAAGAAAAAAGGAAAATAAAGAAATAAAAAATAAAAGAGAGGAAAGAAAAGAAAAACAAGCACACAACATGATGCATGAACACACATAAAAGGAAAATAAGATGGAAAATTCAAAAAGATGATGCAAAATTTTGAAAAATTCTAAAAACCCTAAAAAAAGTAAAAATGCAACTAATGAATCTAAATGGCATGGAAATGCACTCCCCCAAGCTTAAACTTCACATTGTCCTCAATGTGATCATAATGGAAGAATATGAGGAACAACGATAATAATAAGGGGGTGAATGAAAAATGATGAAATGAATGACATGAAATCCTAATGCAACTACATGCACATACAATGATGCATGAGAGCGCCTTCCCCCAAGCTTATACCAAACAATCCTATTCAAATGACTCGATCAAAAAAATCATGGCTTTGCAAAGCGTGATCAAGTCAAACAAATAAGAAAGTGAGGTTTCACTTGAAAGAAATGCTCGATGGTGGTGAGCAAAAGGATGTGGCACTTCAAAATATGAAGAGGCAATTAATATATATAATGGGTTTGGGGTGTAAAAGATTTTTTTTGTTGCCATCATATGAGGTGATATTTATTCAAGCAAATCTATACGGTCCTCTCGCTGTCGAGAGAATTCGAGTTTATTGAAAGCATAAAATTTCTACACTACTGGATTGATATCACCTATAGCAAAAGGCGGATCCAGTATCTTTGCCGGTGCAGGCAACTGCTCCAACTGCTCTTTCCGTGGCTCCGCCAGACGCGTGTGTCCACGGACTCCATCAGACTCCAGCAATGCGGCTCCCAGCACCTCTCCAAGGATTCCACCTGTACCCTGCAAGAGATAAGCCGCATCAATCTGATGTGGATAATTCTTCCCCAAAATAAATGTATTCCAAAGAGGGTCATCAACATAAGTATATAAAATTAAAGACGGGTGACAACACTTCCCTGGAAATAAATCTCCACTCTCGTATACCACGTCGATCAACTCCTCATTGTTCGCCTCAGGTTGTTCAGGTAGCTTGGGCATATAAGCGTAGGTCTCATCAGGCAGCTCCTCATCATCGTCAGACTTATCCCATCGCACCTCCTGATCATATTCAATAGCGTCCATGGGTGCTAACTCCTCGCTCTCCTCCTCGTATATGTCCCATCGTACCTCTTGATCGTATGTACATGAATCCTGCAAAAGGCACGATGAGTCGCCAAAATCTGAATCATAAAAAACATCATACACGGGAGGAGAATCAAATGTAGGAGATGAGGGAGTAAAGAGATCTCCCTGAAGGGGAGCCATAAGCTCGTGGGATTGTCCTCAACATCAGTGGAAACGTGGTCCTCTGAGGGATGCTCAGCCTCTGTAGAAGGTGGGGATGGCTGCGGTAGCTCGAAAGGAGGGGGGCACAATTCGGGCTCCATCTGTGTGCAGATGTCATCGTCCAAAGTCACGTCCTCCTCGATGGTCTGCTCCACTACTGTATGCATGACCTCCACAATAATATCCTCTGATGGTATAGGCTGCTCTGACTCAGGTGGGTGGCAGGGGGAGGCGACGACGGCATAAGGTGGCTCTATAGGCTCATGTATCTCGACCATGGTGTAAAAATGGGTCTTGTGCCCCTCAATTAGAGCGTAGACTCCATCATCAATTTTGCCTGTAGAAGAGATACAATGAGTAATAAAGTTTTGAAATTCAAGCTCAAAAGGATCACCTGCCGTTATTGTTAATGGACCGGAATTTCGAACTATGTCGACAATGTTTCTCAATAGGTCCGTGTACGTGTCCTCCTTTGGCAACTCAGATGTCTCTATTTGTGGAGTGTTGATGGTATAAAGGTGGATATGATCACCTTCAAGTGAAGCATACACTCCATCTATGATAGTACCTGCGCTAGAGACATTAGCCATAACAAAATTGATGAATACTTGGTCGTATGGTATACTTACCGTAACGGTTAGTGAACCGGTAGATCGAGCATCATCTATCATTTGCTCCAAGGCTGCTGCCAACTGTAGATCACTGAACTTCCCCACTTGCATCCTCTTCAAAAACTCATGTGAGGGTCCCTTTAGCCTTCTAGTGAAGATATCAAATAGCGTGGAGTCATTCCACTCATGGTCTGACTCCGTCTGGAACATTTCTAACATTCCTTCAAACCTAGACAAGGCTTCCCCGAAGGATTCTCCATCAGCCTGATAGAATGCAGCGAGATATATGTAGGATTGTATAGAGCCCGCTCGCATTATCTTTGGAAGCACCATTGCTGCAACAACTGTACCTGATCAAGCAAAGTAAACAACCTGGAAAAGACGTCAGTGGTACAAAGAGAGATAAAGATAATAATAGTAGTAGGTGGTGGAAAAAAAAATCTCTCAATATTTTTTTTTTGTTTTTAATGTAGTCTAATCAACCTAATTGTGATAAATTGGCACCCAACGGGAAACACCTCCCCGGCAACGGCGCCAAAAACTTGATCGCTCCAAAATGCAACCCAAGAGCACAACCAAAAACTTGGTCGGCCCCGAATATACGTCCCGGAGAACGATTGTAGTTTTACCGCAAGCGCACGGCGTAGTGGCGAGCGGGTATCGAACACGAGGAGGTGGTGTTGGCTCCAATCTATCCTAGGTTGGTTTGACTACGATGGTTTTATTGGTGGAGATGGCTATGGTATGATATAATGGAAATGGTGGTGGATGTCGGTGTCGGTGATAAAGAAATCGGTCAAATATCGATTCAAATACAATATAATAAAAGAGGGAATTTTCCTTGCGGCGATCCTGTCACAATCGTCGGGCAAAGTATGGGGATATAAAATCAAATAAAGACGTCTAGGGCTAGGGAATTCCCACTACGGATCGTCATACATCATTGTAAATAGTGAATCTTAATATTACTAAACTTGCATTGAGGTGGACTAGTCGCAACTTAATGTAGAACCAAGCTCACGCTCTCGCGCTATTGCCGGTCTATAGCAAACCTAGGTTAGTGCCCAATCTCTTGCAAACCCTAACCTAAGCCGCTAGCATGAGGATCGACATCATCGTTCAATCGCCCCTCGAGCCCACTCTCGTGCAAACTCGAGTTACGATCTAGGTTGTGATAGTTCGTATTCGTCCAATCTCTTGCAAACGAATATGTGTATAGATTTACAATTAAAAATCCTAGCTTTGGTCCAATCTCTTGCAAACCAAATCTAGAGAAACCCAATTGTAAACCTAAATCGAATATCTAGGCCTTCCCATCGATTAGAATCCAATCTCTTGCAAATCCCAAATCGATGGAAATCCCTAGCTATCCGTAGGAAATCAATCACAACCTAACCTCCTAGCAATTCTAGCAATTTAGAATTCATTCTTCACAAATATGAAATTAGATCCATAGGGTTCATCCCCAAACCCTAGAACAACAAATCTACTCTAGCATAGCAATAAGGATATGAGAATCAATAGAAATCATTGCTTGCATACAAAAAGATAGAAAAACAAAGATTCAAATAATAAGAATAGAAATACTTAGCTTTGATGAAGAATTCCAATCCAAATACAAGCCTTTTGATCCAAGAGGGGGCCTAGGGCATGGCCTAACCTCTAAAATAAACTCTAATAAAACATAATGGGGGTCCCCTCTAATGGTGGCTACAAACCCCTTAAATACTCTCCCAAAACCCTAGCAAATAACCCTAGAAAACCCCTCAAATTCGTGCCCAAAAACAGCCCAAACCGCAACTTAAAATCTGGGCCCAGGCCGCACTCGGCCGAGTGGAATATGTGACCCGGCCGAGTGGAAATTCCAGCACTGCAGCATCAACTTGCAGAAATTCCCCAGATTTCATCCGACCTCCGATTTGCGCGTTCTTGGCGGCGTTGGAACCGTCATGAAGTCTACTATCCATAAAAAATATGAGAAAAATACTTTGCTTGCTGGAATGATAGCAGATTTCAAAAGAGTGGGAGGCTGTCTGAAAATCTGGGCGCTGCATGTCCTCGGCATCACTCGGCCTAGTTGACTTCTCTACTCGGTCGAGTGGGCTTCTCTACTCGACCGAGTGACATACCCTGTAAAATTTCAGTAACTTCGAGGTCCTCAGGGGTCTGTCTCCCGGGGTGGCTCGGCCGAGTAGCTTTCCTCACTCGGCCGAGGGGCATTTCCTGCTCGGCCGAGTCGGAACCCTCAATCGCCTGACGGATTCCAGTAAGTCTGGGATTTTTGCTTGTCGTCGTCGTGATGCTACTCGGGCGAGTGGTGTCTCCGTGCTCGGCCGAGTGGGCTGGCGATGCTCGGCCGAGTGCACGCTGATACTCAATCTGCTGCGTGTCCGATCTGGCCGGCCGAGCGGGCTTCTTTGCTCGGCCGAGTGACTCCTTCACTCGGCCGAGTGGCATGCTAAAATGCCCAATCTTCTCCGTTTCTCCTCCTCGTCGCTCCTACGGAGTTCCTTCTTCTTCCACCTGTCTCCCATCGCCGAATAGTCCTCAAAAGAGCCTTGGGTGACGCTCCGGAGTGGGTGCAAGTCCCTTAAGCTCATTTTTGCTCCCGATCGCTCCATATTTCCTGAAATCCGACAAAAACAAGAAATAGTGAAAAGTAACACAATATCGTCGAATAATCGTGAAAATCGCAATATGAGCAACCGAAGTGGCATGCAAATATGCAGAAAAAAGGTGTAAAATATGGACCGATCAGAAGCACATTTGGCATGGTCGCTTATTGCAATATTCTTTTCCTTTCACCATTTCTCTCATTAACTACAAAAGCGTCATGCACTTAAGTGACATGCACATCAAAAATTCCTTCACAACATCAGCACGTTATGCCATGCCAAACATGCACCCTCCTCCAACACAATTTGACAACAATACATAGTTTAGAACTTCACTTTAACATTTCAGCTTGCAGGAAAAATGTAAACATTTATTAACAATGGTATATATCATACATTTCCTTTATGAATTTGCTAAAACTCATTAAATGAAAGTTGTAGATAATGAAGTTTTCTTCTCAGATACCAAATATCATGAATTTAAAGAAAGTAAGTTAATTAATATGGACTAAACCCCACAAGGTATAGAATGTTTGTAAATAGAATTGTTGAGCCCTAAAGATCTGTTGTTTCTATTAACTTACAGTCAGAATTTCAGTAAGGACAAAGCACTAAAGTTGTAGATATTGAAGTTAGCTTTATAAATTGATCAAAATCATAGCCGTTGGATCACTACATTAGGAGTTCTACAATTTTTGGTGACAGTGTGCAGATTCTGCCAGAATATGACATTATGATATATATTAGCAATTTTAGCCTAGTTTCCGTCAGAATTTAAGGTCGGTCTCTAAACGAAAGTTGTAACTAACTTGGTAAGCTTTCCAGATTATATTGATTTGTAATTTTTGAATGAATAGAGAGAGTTATGTGTATTACAAAAATGGAACAAAGCATGGACACCTACAACACATAGAGATTCATGGGAAAAATACTAAAATTGAATAACATGCCATAGAGATTAGGTTCTCTACCTCAAAACTAGTTGTTTTCCCCTCTACAGACTCCATCTTGGATCCATCTCCTCTTTCCACAAGCTCCATCACCCAAAAGTTCCTCAACTTTTTCAAGGAACTCCTCTTCCAAACTCCCAACAACTTTACATGTCTTAAGCTTGCACAAGGGTGTTTAAAGGATGAGAATGGGAGGATTTCTCTTGAAAGAACATGGGAGAAGTAGGGCATGAAGAGGGGAAAACGAAAACGACAAGAAAAAGAAGAGAAACATAAAGGAAAAAAGGAAGGAAAAGAAAGAGAAAGCGAAGTATGTTTTCTAGATTTTTCTTCTTATTTCTTTTCCCTTCTTTTCTTTTCTTTCATCTTCCTTTCTTTTCTTTTCTTTTCTCTTAAGAATTGGAAAATTTATAGATCACCCCTCACTTTTCTAACAATTATTTCTATACCCTTTAGAAGTCCAATGACAATAATACCCTCACTACTTCTAGTATTTACAAGTTTGCCACTATCCTTACCCCCTTTCACACTTGCCCTCCTACACACCATGCACACACACTACATACATCACACACATATGTATATATACTATATATATAGCTATATGTATATGTATATACATACATGCATACACATCCATGCCTCAACACTCCACTTATATACACATACAATGAGATATACCTAGCCAGTGTATACCCACATATATACATGTATACACACAAGTACGCTAAACACACACACACATGTGTATATATAAAGAGTTACTACACACAACCATAGTAAATACCCATGTATACACAAATATATAAGCATATAAACATATACACATACACATATCTACACTCCATAGACACATCAAATACATGTTATACACACATACTAGTATTTCACACTTATGGGTATTACAATCTACCCACCTTACAAATAAATTTCGTCCTCGAACTTTCTTGGCTAGGGGTCAACCTAGGGAGGGACATGTCTAGACACCAAGGATCACCCTATCTCATGCATACATACACCACAACATAATATATGACAATATCAAGACATAAAGAGGCATACACAACTAGGAGGCCAATCCACAATATAAACACGTACACACCCAACAAGCACATATTGAGACCTATATGGGCACATAACTATACATGTATATACAAAGATACCCCTAAATAAGTAGGCATAGAGGCACTATTATGGAAGGACACATATAGGAAATATACTGATACACTGCATATGAGATCCACATATGCAAATACACTCTAACATCCATACTACCCTCATATATGTTAGTTCTTGGGTTCAAGACTAACATTGTTTTGATGATGATCAATACATTATGTTAGTGTGATAATCAATCTTATGTTTTAGTCTCAGTTTATCTTAATGATTATATGTTGATGAGACAAAGCATAATGCTTGGAGGATATTATAAGGGATATCTTAAAGACCTCCAAGAGTGATGGAGTACCAAAGCTTGGAGCTTGATGAAGGGAAGCTCATCAAGAGGTGCCAAAGCTTGAAGATGACAGGGAGCATCAAGGTATCATGAGATTGAAGACTTAGACTCTTGGAGATGCAATATGTAATCCATGTAATTTCTATTACTTGTATTTCTCTTTTTTGAGTTTAGGATTATTGTAATGCCTTGATAGATGGTCATACTCTTATGCATATGCATTTAACCATCTTAGTGAGCCTTAGGATTATCATAGAATCCAACCCTATTGGTTCATCTTGCCCAACGACTCATTTGGAGTCTTTGGCTCTCCAACAGTTGCATGCTGAAGGTTTTACAGTCGACTGGGTGATTCCAGTCGACTGTCGAACCTTCTACAGTCGACTGTGGTACACTGCTCAAGTCAACATTTTTATTGACTCTACTTGAGCTTTTCGCATCAGTCGCTGATGTTCAATTTACAGTCGCCTGTGTTCTACAGTTGCCTGTGAAATGCTCAACAGTCGTCTGTGTGCAACTTGCATTTTCTGGGCTTCATCCCAATTTACAAGACAGTCGACTGATGTAGTATTTACAGTCGACTGTTGATCGCTCCGGGATGTAACCCCAAAGAACGGTTGTAGTTTTACCGCAAGTGCACGGTGTAGCAGCGAGCGGGTTATCGAACACAGGGAGGACGAATGACCGTGCTTGTTCCAATCAACCTGGCTATTTAAGAAGAGAGAAATTTGCCTTCGGCGATCCTGTCACAATCGTCAGACAAAGTACGGAAATATCAAATCAAATAAAGAACGTCTAGGGAATGGGGAATTCCCGCTACTCACCGTCTTTCGTAAATGTGGTTCATCGGTATCAAAATTGCTAGAATAAGATTTTGGATGAACTAGTTGCAACTGAATGTAGAACCAAGCTCACGCTCTCGCGCTGTTGCCGGCCTATAGCTATCCTAGGTTCGGGCCCAATCTCTTGCAAACCCTAGCCTAGGGAAGCTAGCATTAGGATCAACATCATCGTTCAATCGCGCACCGAGCCCAATCTCTTGCAAACTCGGCCCACGACCTAGTTTGGGATAGTTCCTACCCGTCCAATCTCTTGCAAACGGGTATTGGCGCGGAATTGGAACCGGAAACCCTAGTATCGGTCCAATCTCTTGCAAACCGATACTACGGAAATTCGATTCCAACCCAATTCGGATTTCTAGGGTTTCCTATCGAATTGGGATCCAATCTCTTGCAAATCCCAATCGGTATGAACTCCTAGCCATCCATAGTAAATTGATCCCAATCTAATCCCTAATAGCAATTCTAGCAAAATTCCTACCAATTCATCACAATCATGAAATAGGGCTTGTAGGGTTCATCCCCACGCCCCAAGACGTGGCGGCTACTCACAATTCATAGCAAGATCACAAAAATAATCAATGAAATAAGCAATAGAATTCATCACAATATTGAGATATGCAATAAAAATAGAGTTTTTAGAGAAGAGAAAACACAAACCAATGGAGTTCTTCAAATAATTCTACAAAAATCAACTTTTGTCTCCTCTCCAATCTCAAGAATAAAGCTAAAAAGTTAACCTAAAAGGTTACAAAAAATCTAAGAGAAAGGCTCTCCAAACTAGGGTAAAAACAGGGGTTAAATACCCCCCAAAATCGTCCAAAAACTGTGACCAAAATAACCCCTGCGCAGCCTGTTTTCCGCAATTTTCGCTACAGGCAGCGCGTCGCACTCGGCCGAGTGACAAAAGTCGCTCGGCCGAGTGAGAAACCCTGTAATTTTCCAGTAAGTCTTGATCTTCAGGGGTCTTCACTTCGGGGGCGGCTCGGCCGAGTGAGTTGTCATCACTCGGCCGATGGCTTCATGGTACTCGGGCGGTCGGGATTATCCACTCGGCCGAGTGGGTCTTCTGAAGCTCAGGCAGCCGAAAAACAGTAACATGGCGATTTTTGAATGGCTTCGTCTGGGCGCCACTCGGGCGGACGGGGTCTCGTCACTCGGCCGATGTGGTCTCCGTCGCTCGGCCGAGTGCACGTATGAATCGTGTCTGATATGGTCGGTCGAGCGGTGTCTCGCTGGTCGGCCGAGTGGCTCCTCCACTCGGCCGAGTGGGACACAAAACATGCCCAAACAGCTTGTTTTGGCCTCCTCGTCGCTCCTGCGACGTCCGTTCTTCTTCCGCTCCTCTCCAACAGCAAAATACCCCTCGGGGAGGTCGTCGGTGACCGTCTGGAGTAAGCGCATCTCGAGATCACTCCAAATCGCGCCAAATCACCTGAAATGCGACAAAAACAACAAATCGTGAAAAGCATCGCAATATCGTCGATATATCGTGAAAAACATGATTTGGGCGATCTAAATGGCATGCAAACATGCGGGAAAAAGGTGTAAAATAAGGAGTGATCAAAATCCCCCAAGCTTACCTCTTACTCGTCCTCGAGGAAGATAAGTAAAAGGAGAACCCGGTGGATTTGGAAAACGAAAACGGCGAAAAAAAAAATGAAAAATGAAAAACGGAGAAGAATGAAAAACGAAATAAAAATAAAGAAGAAAGAAAGAAGCGAAGAGGTAAGCCGCTAGATCATTTTCTCAGGACGTGGGTTCCGCTTACTCGTATAGCATGCACTGAATGAAAAACACATGTCAAAGAGTTTTATTTTGATATCATAGTATAATGGTGCAAATAGAAATAGAAAACCCACGAGCAACAATATAATCATGAAAAACGGAATAATCTTATAATTAACATCGTCTGAATCATTTAAAGCGGTATACAAATCACAGATCACACACTTTTCAATTGAATGCTTTCTATCAGGAGTATAAGAGTATCACACTATAGAATAGAGAGAATAGAAAAGTATGAATTTCATGAAATGAGTGCTAGGCTTAGATTTCTGGATTTCGTAAAGCTAAAAATAATCTCACCGAGTATAGAATATTACTTAGCCTAGGTTGTCGTGCAACGTCAAGTAGTCACTCTCTCACACATCAATGGATCCCCTCCCCCAAGCTTATCTATAAGCGTGGTGGCATAAAAAAAAATATTTACATCCCCATTTTTATAAAGCTCCAAAAGTAATAAAAACGAACACAAAAAGAGAGAAGAAAGAAAGAAAGTGAGATGGGATCTTTTATTGAGGATTTTTCCTCTTTTCTTTTTCTTTTTCTCTTTTTCTCTCATTTTTTTGATGCAATGGCATATATACACAACGATCCCAACTCAAAGAGAGATAATGATATACAAGAATATTTTCTCTTTTCTCTCTCTTTTTTTTGAATAAGAAATTTGGAGCTAGGAATTAATAGCGGGGGAAATGCCATATAATAGAATCGCTAAGGGGAGATTCACCAATGATTTTAAAAGTAGAGAAATGATGTTCAAGATTTGTGGAGAAAGAAATGAATATATCTCTCGGTTCACTCTATAAGACATGCACGACAACTTCAGCAGGGTAATCTAATCTACTCAGTTTCGATCACAAAAAGCTAACTAATCCAGATTTATCATAGCTAACATCATTCAATCATCCTGAAGTGAAATGTACAATTCATGCATATAGAAGTGATATAGGAAAAGAAATCAGTACTCCAGATATAGGCATTCAATGCGTGAATCTTGGTGTGTTTTCTGTGATAGCATACATATGAATATTCAGACTCAGCTAATAATAAAATTTCATCCACTTTCATGTGGAAAAAGTGTGGGTTACTATCTCTAGATGCAAGGCAAGTCATAGCATATGATATCAGAAATAAAATCTAAGACATGACAAATAAAGCATGCATATAGAATAAGCTAACTCCACGTCATCATCATCACAGAAAAGTCATCTCTAGCATGAGATGAAAAAGAAAGAAATAAAGATATAGGGAAAATAGAACTATTTACAATGCGGCACACAGAAAAATAAGAAAAACGTGATGCATGGCAAAATAAAAGAAAAATGATGAAAAATAAGTGCAAAAGCGAAGAATGGTGTGAAAAACTAAAAATAAAGGTGGCAAACCGAAAAAGAACGTGAGAACTCACTTCCCCAAGCTAAATGGCACAGTGTCCTCAATGTGCAAAGTGGGGCACACCGAGAGACAAGTAAAGGGAGGGGAAAGTGAGGGGGCATGCATGATGGGGAAAAAAAGGAAAATAAACGAAAAATAAAGAAACGAAAAATATGATGCGGACATGATGCATGCACAGATAGGAGTGATATAGATATATAGATGTGTCACCAAAAACTCACACTCTCTCCCAAAAAAAAGATATATAAAGATATGGTCGAAATGAGAATCCCAAAAGTAAGTGAGGGGAGGGGGGGTGGACAAAAGGCAACAGGACCCAGCAGAAACGGGCAGCACAACGGCAGGAATAATCGATGGCATCAAGGGTGCCTAAGAAGGTGGTGCTGCGCCGTCTCCGTCCTGAGGCGGAGGTGGTGGCGGTGGCTTGACAGGCCGCTGAGCGGGTGTGGGTGTGGAAGTGGTAGCAGGCTGAGTGTGTGTGGAAGTGTGGGTGGGAACCTGCTGGGTGGGTGGGGGTACGCGGGGGAGACGCTCCAGGACCTGGGTAAGACAGTAGTGAATCTGCGGGAGCAGGTCAAAGCGGCCAGCCATCGCAGAGACGGTGGAGGACAGGGTCCTAAGGTCGCCTATGAGGCCACTCACCGCCCCCTTTAGAGCACGAATGCTCTGAAGTACAGTGTCGGGGGGAGGTGGTGCAGAGGGACGCACCGGTCGGGGCTGTGCAGGGCGGGGCTGGCGTACTCGGGTCGCGTATGTGACGGGCTCAGCGGGGAAGGGAACGAAAGGTGCTGCGCTCGCAAATGTGGGCCTGGCCTCAGTGTGAGGCCGGGGCACCGGCTGGTGAGAAGTGGAGGCAGCAGCAGCGAAAGAAGAGTGCAAAAGTGGCAACGAGGCGGCCAGAGAGGTCAGTGGCACAGAAGTGTGGACAGACGCCACGACACTCTCGGAAAATACAGCAGCAGTGGAGACAGAGGGCTCTCCGCACTCAACTACGGTCGGCGGGCGCTCGGGTGGGGCAAAAGAAACAGGCTCAGCAGACAGAGGGCCAGTGGTGGTGGTGACAGCCTCGGAAGCAGTGGAGGTGGGCTCAGCTAAGGTACTCCCGACACCGACAGAGGTGGGGACAGAGGTGTCAGGAGCAGCGGAAACATCAGGTATAGGCTGAGGGGCCACGGGGTCAACAGGGGCAGCAGGCTCGGCAGGGGTGACAGGGTCTGCGGGGGCAGCGTGGGCAGCGTGGGCCTGCTCGGCCTCCTCGGCCTCGAGCACGTAAGCAGCGGGGATGAGAACATCCATCGCAGGGAGCCAGTCCACGTGGGCTGGTGCAATCTGAGTCCGAGCTGGGCTCGAAAGAATCATGTAATCGGCACCGTAAGGGCCGTGCAACCAGACCCAGTGACGCTCACCGTGCGGACGAAGCATCTTCATCTGGGCCATAACATCGATCGACAAAGAAGTGGGGCCCGGTGCTCGTCGCAGGTCGTCAGGGAAGTCCTTGTCGGTCATAAGGGCAAGCAAGGTGATCAGGCCGTCGCAGCATATCGGTGAGCGAGCGCCCACCGATACAATGATGCGGTCCAAAAACCAAGCCGCGACATCAATCACGACGGCGGGGACAAGCTCATCGCCATCCCTAGATAGAGCTCTGGGACGTGTCATCGCATAGAGCATGTAGAGCTCTGGCGTAGACATCGTGCCCGGCTCATATCTGGCCAAAAAGGTCGTCGCCATAAGGCGCTGAGCAATACGGAGGCAGGGATGGACAATGGCCGAGGCCTTGGCCCTACTAGGGTCAAAGGCAGCGCGGAGACCCGTAATCCTGGCCCAGAAAGCACCGGCGTCGAAGGAAGGTGGGGGGATATGGGTGGGGCCGTAACCGCGATCGGCTCCGGGGACATCGGGCCACGAGAAAAATGCTCTCATCATACCGAGAGTGACCTGGCACTCCCGGTCCATGAACCGAAACGAGCATCCCTCGTCGGTCCGGGCGATCGAACTAAGTACCTCAAGTGTCGGATGGATAAACGTGTCCACCGACACCGGAAAGAAATCTCGCTAGCCCACGTTGTCGTACAACGTGAGCATCCCCTCTAGTACCCCCAGGCGTCCTAGGTCGGCAAGGTGTGCAAACCTGGAGGGTACGATCGAGCGCTGGGAGATACGCTCGAAGACGGCGCAGTGTGCGTCGTCTCGGAACGTAATCCCGAGCGGCCCGACCAGTGGAGCCGGAGGTGGCGGCTGTGGAGCGGCAGGGAGTGGCTGTGCGGGCTGTGCGGGCTGTGTGGGCGCTGCAGGCTGTGCGGGGTGTACGGGGCCTGCAGGCTGTGCTGGGTGGATGGGGTGTGTGGGAGAAGGCGGAGGAGAGTCCTCCAACTCGTGGGAGGGGCCGGCGTCATCCGACCGCTTCCGCTTGGCGGAAGCTCTCCTCGACCGCGGCCGTGTCCGGGGCGGCATATCGGCCCCGAGCGCGCGCCGAAAAACGTGAAAAGTGCGGCGTGTGCAAAATAAAGGAAAGAATATACCCCGACACGCCGCGAGTGCAAAATAATGGAAGCGTGCGAAGACAGCGCCTCCGCAAAGCCCAAATCAGTCCGTAGAAGCTCCCCTGGGCTCCCCTAAGCTCCCAGAAACAACCTGCGCATGAAATGGAGATATCAGCGAGTAATATTCAAAACGTATGGGGCATTAGGGGTATAATAGATAGATATAGAAATCAATTTGGGTTTGGGGTTCGTTTGACGCGTGGATCCTCGAAAAACACACAAAAAGAGGAGAAAAAGGCGAAATAGGCGATACCGGAGGTGGCCGGTGTGGTGGCCGCCGGCGGCGACCCGGGCGAGGCGCGTCGGAGCTCGGCCGGCGGTGGCGTGTGGTGGCCGGTCGGGCGAGTGGGAGGCGCGAGCGAGGGGAATCGGGCGAGGGAGCTGAACGGTCGGGGCGATTTGGGTTTTTTGCGTTTCAAAAAACGTGCCCCCCCTCGGCCCCTTATATAATAAAAGTTACGACTCGGCCGAGTGACTAGGTCACTCGGCCGAGTGGGATCAATGGAAAATCCTCCCCGCTTACGCTTCGGCCGAGTGGCTTTGCCAGCCTCGGCCGAGTGGAGTAAGTCCATTCGGCCGAGTGGCTCAAGCTACTCGGCAAGACTCGCCCTAGGAGCGTATCCGTTTTACTCGGTCGAGTGAAAATATATACTCGGCCGAGTATCATTTATACTGAAATCAAGAAAATAAACAGAGAGTTGGGTACAGCAGACTTCCCTCGTTAGTGAGCGGCTCGGCCGGACGAACTTGTGTACTCGGCCGAGTGACTAGTATACTCGGCCGAGTGAGCCTTGTGTTCTGCTGTTTGTCTTCGTTTGGGCTCTAAACTCCGTCTTTCTTCCTCCAGTCAATTTCATCTTACTCCTAAGCATCGAGCGTCTTTCTGGGGCGCTCCTCGCCGTCTAGTTCATCCTCCTCATGATGGATTTACCTATCTCCTCTCCTGTCAAGAAAAATAGGACCCGTTATCACAAAATTTTTGGGCGAACGACTCAAAACACTAAAAATTTCTTAAACAAAAATAAAGAAAAACTAAAAATAAAGCAATAACCGTCGGGTTGCCTCCCGACAAGCGCTCGTTTAAGGTCGTGAGCTCGACCCCCTATGATTTTCAATTAATGCGGGATGTTTGGTGCATATGAGATGCACCCATCAAACTTTCCGGGGAGAACGCTTGGATTCGGAAGTTGCGGCGGCGTGTTCTCCCGCGGTGGTCTCTCGTCTCGAATTGTGTTGGGGGGAGGCTCCCCCAAGCTAGCGTTTGCCCCGGTCAACGGCTTCACCGGTGACGCCGATTTCCGTATCGGCGGAGCTTTCTTCGGAGACTTTTGTTTCGAGAGCTTGCAGAGCTCTCGAATCCTTGCGACATCAGCGTCGCCTTCATCATTTTCAGCGGAGAGGTCGGGGGAATCATCTATCTTCTCATCTCGGCCTAAATCCGGGCCTTCCTCGAAATCTTCATCGAATAGAGCGCCAATCGAGTGGGGGGTCGCCTCTTCTATCACCTCATCAAGGAGGTATGAAAGATCATCCGGCCGTCCCTTAAGTAGATATATTCTATTGATTTCTCCCGTTGGGACTCCCTCGGAATAATGCTTGAGTCTCTGACCATTTACCTTGAACGAGGCCCCGTCTTTGCTTTCCAACTCGAAGGCCCCTCCCGGTTGTATGTTCTTAATGGTGAAAGGTCCGGACCAACGTGACCTCAACTTTCCGGGAAATAGTCGGAGCCGGGAATTATAGAGTAAGACCTTGTCTCCTACCTTGAAGTCTGTGACGGTAATGCAGGCATCGTGGAGAATCTTGGTCCTTTCTTTGTAAATTCTCGAGCTCTCGTAGGCGTCTCTCCTTATTTCATCAAGTTCGTTGATGTCCAAGAGTCGCCTCACCGCCGCACTCTTGTAGTCGTAGTTAAAGGTCTTGATGGCCCAATATGCGCAGTGTTCCAACTCTACCGGTAAGTGGCAAGCCTTCCCATAAACTAGTCTGAACGGTGTGGTACCGATGGGGGTGCGAAAGGCCGTGCGATATGCCCATAGAGCATCGTTTAGCTTCATTGACCAATCCTTTCTAGACCGATCCACGGTCTTCTCAAGAATTTGCTTGATCTCTCTATTTGAGACTTCCACTTGGCCGCTTGTCTGGGGGTGATATGCCATGCCAACTCTATGGTTTACTCCGTACTTCTTTAGCATGGCTTCAAACTTGTTCTCTATGAAGTGGCTCCCCCCGTCGCTTATCAAGGTACGAGGCACTCCGAAGCGTGGGAAGATATTTTGCTTGAAGAACTTGGAGACGACCCTTGCATCATTAGTAGGGGAGGCGATTGCTTCCACCCATTTGGAGACATAGTCGACGGCCAATAGGATGTATTTGTTACCATTGCTCGACGGAAATGGTCCCATGAAGTCTACTCCCCAACAATCAAAAAGCTCAATTTCTTGGATGGGCCTCATTGGCATCTTATTGCGCTTGGAGATATTCCCGGTCCGTTGGCATCTATCGCACCCCTTTACAAAGTCGTGGGTGTCTTTAAACATTGTCGGCCAGAAGAACCCGCTCTGCAAAATCTTAGCGGTAGTTTTAGAGGCGGTATGATGTCCTCCGCATGGTAGACCGTGGCAATGCAAAATGATGGATGTCGCCTCCTCTTTAGAAACACACCTCCGAATGACGCCATCCTTGCATATCTTGAAGAGGTATGGATCTTCCCAGAAATAGCTACGGACTTCATGAAGAAATCTCCTCTTTTGATGCGTGGGCATCCCATGCGGTTTAATTCCACAAGCCAAGTAGTTGACGAAGTCCGCGTACCAAGGGACCTCTCCGGTCCTTATGGCATATAGCCTCTCATCCACGAAAGTGTCGTCGATAGGCAAACTCACATCCTCCTTGTCGCGAATGAGCCTAGATAAATGATCCGCCACGACATTGTCCGTACCCTTCTTGTCTCTGATCTCTAAGTCGAATTCTTGCAACAAGAGTATCCACCTAATCAACCGAGGTTTGGCCTCCTTCTTGTTTAAAAGATACTTCAATGCCGCATGGTCGGTGTGGACAATCACCTTGGAACCGAGGAGGTAGGAGCGAAACTTCTCTATAGAATAGACGACCGCTAGAAGCTCTTTCTCGGTAGTTGTGTAGTTTTTCTGCGCGTCATCCAATGTCTTGCTCGCATAGTATATCACATGAAGCTTCTTATCTTTTCTTTGTCCCAACACCGCTCCAATGGCTTGGTCGCTAGCATCACACATTAGCTCAAAAGGAAGTCTCCAATCCGGTGGTTGTATGATGGGCGCGGAGACTAGTGCTTCCTTCAAGGTGTTGAAGGCTTGCAAGCATTCTCCTGAAAAAAACAAAAGGAATATCTTTAGCGAGCAAGGAAGTAAGCGGTCGGGCAATCGAGGCGAAATCCTTGATGAAGCGGCGGTAAAACCCCGCGTGACCAAGAAAGCCTCTAATGCCCTTGACATTAATAGGAGGAGGGAGTTTCTTGATTACCTCAATCTTTGCTTTATCTACCTCAATTCCTCTCGAAGAGACAAGATGTCCGAGAACTATACCTTCCGTGACCATGAAGTGACACTTCTCCCAATTGAGAGTGAGATTGTTTTGTTGGCACCTTTTTAGGACTTTAGTAAGATTTTCCAAGCAAGAGTCAAACTCACTCCCATAAACCGAGAAATCATCCATAAAAACTTCCATAATATTTTCAATGTAATCGGAAAATATGGATGTCATACACCTCTGAAAGGTGGCGGGAGCATTACAAAGGCCAAACGGCATCCTACGGTAGGCATAGGTGCCATAGGGACAAGTGAAAGTTGTCTTCTCTTGGTCATCTTCGTGCAAAGGGATTTGGAAGAATCCCGAATACCCATCTAGATAGCAAAAGTATTTATGTTTTGCAAGGCGTTCAAACATTTGATCAATGAAGGGCAATGGGTAATGGTCCTTTCGGGTGGCTTTATTGAGTTTCCTATAGTCAATGCACATTCGCCATCCCGTGACGGTGCGCGTAGATATGGGCTCACCTTTTTCATTTTTTATGACAGTCATCCCCCCTTTCTTGGGGACGACGTGAACGGGGCTAACCCATCTACTGTCAGAGATAGGATAAATAATACCGGCGTCGAGCAATTTTAGGATTTCCTTTTTAACCACCTCCTTCATATTAGGGTTTAACCGCCTTTGAGGCTCTATGGAGGTGGCGTCTGTATCCTCCAGATGGATCCTATGCGTGCAAAGCCTAGGGCTTATCCCTTTTAGATCGGAGATAGTGTAGCCAAGGACATCTTTGTGGCTCCTAAGAACGTCTAGGAGTTTTTCAAGTTGGTCCGGCGTGAGGTGGGAGTTTACTATCACCGGGAAAGTTAATTTGTTACCCAAAAAGGTGTACCTTAGATTCGGAGGTAATTGTTTAAGTTCTACCTGAAGAGGCACCGCTCCTTCTACTTCATCAGCTCGCATGAGTTTGGCTTCTTCCTTGTCAGCCGGGTCTAGCTCGTGCTCAGGTGGCGCACTCTCTTGTGAAGAGTCAGACTCACTACTTAGTGAGGACAATGCATCAAAATAGGCGCGCTCCGATTCTGTGCTAGCGTCATCAGAGTTTTCACTCGGCTCCGGTTCGTTCCTGGAATCAAGAAACACATCAGACGACTCGTAGGAGCAAGGGTAAGTGTCATGGGGTGTAACTCCCTGAACGATGGCTTGCTCTGAAGATCCTCCCGGAGTATAGTGATCATCGACACTTGTTCTACCGTCTTCGAAATATAGCTTGTTGTCCATCACATCAACTCTGACGTTGCCTCCGATAGTCCCCTCCGGGGAGACTTGATCCATCACAAAACTAGCAAACAGTTGCTCGTCAGGTTCCTTAACGTCGATAGCAAAAGCTCCGGTAGCGTGGAACTCATCGACAAGCTCCTTAAGGAGGTCTGTGAAGGAGTCATAGTCTTCCTGACTGAGTTCTATTGTTGACATTGCATCCTCCATTCTTCCTGTAAAGAACTTATGCAAAATACAGAGAGAATATGCAAATAGAAGAAAGTAAAGAAAGAGAGAAAGAAGAAGTAACCGGGTGGTCGATGACGAACACCGTCAAAATGCCCTCCCTGGCAACGGCGCCAAAAACTTGATCGCTTCGGGATGTAACCCCAAAGAACGGTTGTAGTTTTACCGCAAGTGCACGGTGTAGCAGCGAGCAGGTTATCAAACACAGGGAGGACGAATGACCGTGCTTGTTCCAATCAACCTGGCTATTTAAGAAGAGAGAAATTTGCCTTCGGTGATCCTGTCACAATCGTCAGACAAAGTACGGAAATATCAAATCAAATAAAGAACGTCTAGGGAATGGGGAATTCCCGCTACTCACCGTCTTTCGTAAATGTGGTTCATCGGTATCAAAATTGCTAGAATAAGATTTTAGATGAACTAGTTGCAACTGAATGTAGAACCAAGCTCACGCTCTCGCGCTGTTGCCGGCCTATAGCTATCCTAGGTTCGGGCCCAATCTCTTGCAAACCCTAGCCTAGGGAAGCTAGCATTAGGATCAACATCATCGTTCAATCGTGCACCGAGCCCAATCTCTTGCAAACTCGGCCCACGACCTAGTTTGGGATAGTTCCTACCCGTCCAATCTCTTGCAAACGGGTATTGGCGCGGAATTGGAACCGGAAACCCTAGTATCGGTCCAATCTCTTGCAAACCGATACTACGGAAATTCGATTCCAACCCAATTCGGATTTCTAGGGTTTCCTATCGAATTGGGATCCAATCTCTTACAAATCCCAATCGGTATGAACTCCTAGCCATCCGTAGTAAATTGATCCCAATCTAATCCCTAATAGCAATTCTAGCAAAATTCCTACCAATTCATCACAATCATGAAATAGGGCTTGTAGGGTTCATCCCCACGCCCCAAGACGTGGCGGCTACTCACAATTCATAGCAAGATCACAAAAATAATCAATGAAATAAGCAATAGAATTCCTCACAATATTGAGATATGCAATAAAAATAGAGTTTTTAGAGAAGAGAAAACACAAACCAATGGAGTTCTTCAAATAATTCTACAAAAATCAACTTTTGTCTCCTCTCCAATCTCAAGAATAAAGCTAAAAAGGTAACCTAAAAGGTTACAAAAAATCTAAGAGAAAGGCTCTCCAAACTAGGGTAAAAACAGGGGTTAAACACCCCCCAAAATCGTCCAAAAACTGTGACCAAAATACCCCCTGCGCAGCCTGTTTTCCGCAATTTTCGCTACAGGCAGCGCGTCGCACTCGGCCGAGTGACAAAAGTCGCTCGGCCGAGTGAGAAACCTTATAATTTTCCAGTAAGTCTTGATCTTCAGGGGTCTTCACTTCGGGGGCGGCTCGGCCGAGTGAGTTGTCGTCACTCGGCCGATGGCTTCATGGTACTCGGGCGGTCGGGATTATCCACTCGGCCGAGTGGGTCTTCTGAAGCTCAGGCAGCCGAAAAACAGTAACACGGCGATTTTCGAATGGCTTCGTCTGGGTGCCACTCGGGCGGACGGGGTCTCGTCACTCGGCCGATGTGGTCTCCGTCGCTCGGCCGAGTGCACGTATGAATCGTGTCTGATCTGGTCGGCCGAGCGGTGTCTCGCTGGTCGGCCGAGTGGCTCCTCCACTCGGCCGAGTGGGACACAAAACATGCCCAAACAGCTTGTTTTGGCCTCCTCGTCGCTCCTGCGACATCCGTTCTTCTTCCGCTCCTCTCCAACAGCAAAATACCCCTCGGGGAGGTCGTCGGTGACCGTCTGGAGTAAGCGCATCTCGAGATCATTCCAAATCGCGCCAAATCACCTGAAATGCGACAAAAACAACAAATCATGAAAAGCATCGCAATATCGTCGATATATCGTGAAAAACATGATTTGGGCGATCTAAATGGCATGCAAACATGCGGGAAAAAGGTGTAAAATAAGGAGTGATCAACTGTATATTTACAGTCGCCTGTGAAATGGTCAACAGTCGTCTGAAAGGCGTAAGTGCAAAAATTGCATCTCTCGGTTTTTCTCCATCCCCTGCAGCAATTGACTGATGAAGGATAAACAGTCGCATGTCTATTTTACAGTCGCATGTCATTTGTTCATCAGTCATCTGTATGCATACTAGGAGTAAGTTGCAACTCTCTGTTTTATTCCATCCCCTGCAGCAGTCGCCTGATGAATGATATACAGTCGACTGTCTGTTTTATAGTCGACTGTGTAGTCTTCTACAGTCGACTATCATGGCTCAGATTATAGCCATTGGGATTTATTTAGTTGTTGGACAGTCGACCGTCATTTGTTAATCAGTCGACTGTCAGTGATGTTTCAGCCCAAAATCTAGCCGTTGCAGATTTCTTCTCTTTGGGTTTTTAGCTGGTTTTATGGGGTCTTCGTGGCTTCCTATATAAAGGAGATGGCTTAGTTCATTTAGAACTCTTGGTTAATATTGAATATCTTGGAGAATCAATAGCCACTCCTAATCTCTCCCATTTCCCTCTCATGAGCACATTTCTCTTCATGCATTGAAGCTAGCTCATAAGGAAATTCTCTAAGGGATCTAATTCTCATTCCTTTTCTTGGAGAACATCTTTCTTCTCTTTGTTTCATACACTCAAGTGAGAAGTGTTAGGATTCATTCCTAGAAGAGAGAAAGATCATCAAGTGCAATCAAAGCATCATCTCAAGCACTTGAGTTTCACTTGCATGCCTTCTTCATCGCATTGGTAAGATCATATCAAGGCATAGTTAAGTGTTATTTCGTTTCACCTTTGTGTTATCCCTAATTCTCTTTGTGGGAATTAGTTATTCTCTTTGTGGGAGTTACTCTCTTTGTGAGAGTTTGGTTCTTTCTGTGTGAGAGAACAAATCCTCTGTGTGAGGTCTCTCTGTGTGTGAGTAAGGATTTCTCTGTGTGAAAAATCCAAATCCTCTATGTGAGATTGTATTCACTTCTCTTTGTGGAAATTATAGTGAATATTGGTGTGGCTGGACGTACCCAAGTTTTGGTAAACCAGGGTAAAATCCTTGTGTTTGCGATTGTTGTTGTTGTGCACTCTGTTTAATTTCCGCTGCTTATTGTGCTTTAATTTAGTAAATTTTAATTAAGCACTTTGCTTGCCATTACACTATTCACCCCTAGTGTGTGTGTAGCCCCGCAGGGTCCCTTACAATAAACATCCATTCAATAGCTAGTCCATCCAACTACTACACACACAACTAGTACTATGTATCCAAACATACGCCTATATACAATATAACTATGTAGATCGATACCCATATAAATAGTCATACAATCGTACATGCAACTAGGCATCCAGAGAGATAGACAACTAATACACTAAGAGGCATCATACACTACATACAGCTATTAACCGATTACTATACAACTAATAAAGACACTATTACTACTAGCATATAGTCACATCCCATGTATGACATCCACTCCATAGATGTATACACAAGTATTTACACAATGCATTCACATAGACTAATAGATCTATACTAGAATAATACTTAATAGTTACACATACTGCATACTAATAGTATGCACACAAAGGCCACAAGTATCAAGTACTATCACATCTCACCAGTACAGATTGCACGCATGTACACACACATCTCTATACATCTACATAATCTAGTCATACATACAACTATTTCATACATACAAGTATGTACACATATATAGCCTAGATATCTAGATACGTACCAACAACTCACACGACAAATATACACTAAGAATAAATACACTCACATACAAACATATAGCTACCTATATACAAGACAAACATGTAGGTACTCTATAACGTGTTATGTACAAATACCACCACACCTATGTACTTCTACTACACATACACACAATGTTTGCATCCAATATGTACTACACCTTTGCACACATCACATGCATATGCTATACTTCTATTTTTACAGCAAAACCCTATACCAAGACAATACACCAATACACTTCACATATAACTACACCATTATAGCCATTCTCACACATTCCACTATATATAATCACCATATACAATACATAATCTAATCGCATACCATATATATAGTAACAATCTCCCATGTACAAAATCACTACACAAGAGGATGCACACACATGTAGGCATACATATACACTACTATACTTGTATATTTACGTATAGGCCTATACACCGTCAAACATACATACACTATTCACCATTTAGTCTTCATCCAACAACTACTTTACACCTAACAGATATGAGTTAAACACAAATATTTATATCCATTCCACTATCCGTACGTATTCAAACACACATATACCCACAACAGTAGCCCATACAATATGCACACACATTCACTGGCATACAATATATACACACATTCATCACACACCTATGGGCACACACCACCCATATATCAAGGGCATACACACAGAGAATATATGACCATGCACACAGAGATATCACACATACACACACACATACATATGGCATATCAGCTGTAGTATCACTTACACCTACATAAGCAGCAATATGGATAGAGTCATACTATATCTATACAGCTACACACACTATACATATAGCCACATATATACATACAAACAGCTATCCATACAAGGCATACTAATACAAAGTATACATAGACATACGCTTCATCCATACTACATGAGATTTACACACTTATAGGTACATATATACATGACAAGATATATTCAAACATAAGGCATATGCTGCACGTACCCCAACTAGTTGACAATGTGTGTGCGTGTGTGCGAGCGCGTATTTGGAAAGTAAGTGTGTATTTCATATATGTATGAATAAATGTACAAGGCATGCAAAGGCGGCTGCAAGGAATGCTAAAAAATTGGTAGAGGCTGGGAAGCAGTTACCACAAGCAAGTAACAACAAGCGGGGGCCAAAGCAACAAAAACATGGTAAAACAAAGCCTCTATACAACCAAGGGAGACACACGTACACATGTACGAACATATATCCCATATATACACACATATTTCAAGGATACATATACAAGCATACTCACACAGTATATACAAACAGACACATAACCACACAGATATACATCCAAACAACCATCTATATCTACACTCAGGAAGCTCCATTACTCAAGCTTTCTAATGCTAAGGGTCCATCCTAAGGCTGGACGACTACCCACCTTAGGACTCAGCTACCCCAATCACACACTGGAGCATTACCGGTACTATCCGTATGCACATCGCAGTGCAGGGGCCTCAAGGGCCACCAAAAACTGTCACGACAAGCTCCCCAATATACCCAGGAAATACGAATCCGTTTCGCGTATTCCCGAAGAGGCGGGTGTGATGAAGGAAAGAACGAGAGAGAACAAAAAGGAAACTGCAGGCCACTGCACACGTGTTGGGAGAGTACACGTAATGCTCTAAAATGAATAAAAACACAGAGAACAACACAGAGATAACAAAAAGAGAAACAATTGTCCATTTATATTTAAATACATATCAAGCGTACAAAAGATTTACACAAGTCTCACACCCAACTCTCTCCCTACGACCCCAAGTACAACTCAACACCCTAAACTACCCCACACCCCTAGCTCCATACACACAAGTCTCTTAGGATCTCCAACTATCTGCTACCTGTGAAAAGAGGGGATGTCATGTCACAGCATGTCCAGTAGGGATGCCTAACTAGTATGGCATATTATTCAACTAAATACAGTAGAACAGAAAGGCATATATATAAGGGAAAGAAAATTAACTACAACACATTTATAGGCAGAAAGAAGCATAAATACAAGTACAACTAAAACAAGTGGAAGTAGTATTTACATGCTTATTACGTAGATTTGAGTATCTTAGGTTTAATGAAGTTTTTTGGAAACCTGAGTAACTGCAGGACATAAGGACCTAGACCTCACCCCAAGGTGGGGTGGAACTCAAACTACCCCGCTAGTGGTACACGAGCACCACAGGAAAAACTACCTCATGGTGCATCACGAGTACACCCATGGGCCTCTCTAACTCTGTCCACTACCCGTGCTAGCTGTCGGGAGGACGAGCGAGATATATATCCTCATTATCCAATCCTCATGCCTACACATTACTCAGATTTCTTCCAAACCCCATCCTGGGAGGTCACCCTCCTTAGAGAGGAATGAGACATCCCAAGAGATTATTTGTTCAACAATTATTCTTTATGCAATTTCATAAGTATGACATAAAGATAAATGTGCATCAAGAGCAAGTGTGCATAAGTATGAATATGTATTAAGAGCTGAGACAATGACATAAAGGAATTAAACATACACACAAGCATGTATTAGTATGGAAGCACATTTGGCATGGTCGCTTATTGCAATATTCTTTTCCTTTCACCATTTCTCTCATTACATACAAAAGCGTCATGCACTTAAGTGACATGCACATCACAAATTCCTTCACAACATCAGCACTTTATGCCATGCCAAACATGCACACTCCTCCAACACAATTTGAGAACAATACATAGTTTAGAACTTCACTTTAACATTTCAGCTTGCAGGGAAAATGTAAACATTTATTAACAATGGTAGATATCATCCATTTCATTTATGAATTTGCTAAAACTCATTAAATGAAAGTTGTAGATAATGAAGTTTTCTTCTCAGATACAAAATATCATGAATTTAGAGAAAGTAGGCTAATTAATATGGACTAAATCCCACATGGTACATAATTTGTTTGTAAACAGAATTGTTGAGCCCTAAAGATCTGTTGTTTCTATTAACTTACAGTCAGAATTTCAGTAAGGACAAAGCACTAAAGTTGTAGATATTGAACTTAGATTTCCAAATTGACCAAAATCATATTTGTTGGATCACTACACTGGGATTTCTACAATTTTTGGCGAAAGTGTGCAGATTCTGCCAGAATCTGACACTATGATATATATTAGCAATTTTAGCCTAGCTGCAGTCAGAATTTAAGGTCAGCCTCTAAATGAAAGTTGTAACTAACTTGGTAAGTTATCCAGATTATATAATTTGTAATTAATGGATGAATATAGAGAGAGTTATGTGTATTACAAAAATGGAACAGAGCATGGACACCAACAACATAGAGATTCATGGGAAAATACTATAATTGAATAACATGCCATATAGATTAGGTTCCCTACCTCAAAGCTAGTTGTTTTCCCCTTCTAAAGACTCCATCTTAGCTCCATCTCCTCTTCCCACAAGCTCCATCACTCAAAAGTCCTTAACTTGCTCAAGGAACTCCTCTTCCAAGCTCCCAAAACTTTACATGTCGTAAGCTTGCATAAGGGTGTTTAAAGGGGGGGAAGGAGAGGATTTTTCTTGAAAGAACATATGAGAAGTAGGACATGGAGAGGAAAAAATGAAAATGACAAGAAAAAGAAGAGAAAAATAAAGGAAAAAGGAAGGAAAAGAAAGAGAAAGTTGTTATGAGTGAGGAAGACTTATGGTCTCCCCTCTCTCATTATCCACCATAACACCCCCACTACCAATGGTAGTGGGGTGAACCCTCGGGCTACTAGTTGTAACCTCCTATAATATGAATGAATAAAAGGATACCATGGGCTATTGCTATGGTTGCTCTTTCTCCAAACACGTTAGTAGCACGAAGCTCTAGAAAAATTCTTTTTGAGCCACAAAATTTTTTTCCATCTTCCCCGCATATTTTCCCCTCTTGCGAAGGAATCTAGGTTTTGCGACGACGAGCGATCGATTACTTGCAAGGCATTGCGGGAGCGGGGATTTTTTCTATCTACGGATTTTTTGGTTCTTCCCTAGATCATTGATATAGAGGTATACTTCTTTCCCGTAGATATAGATTATGGACCATACAATTTTTTTATTACATATGCAAGTTGCTTGTAATAATCAAATCAAAATACAAATAAAAATTATTTTATTCCAAAAAGTATATCTCCATTATTTTCTTCATCTCTGTTGACGACTAACCCGCCTGAAGCGGCATGCCAAAGGATTTTTCGGCTATCGCCCGAAGCGATCGCTTGCCCGGAATGAACCACCGGATTGATCTCCTACTCTTGTTGTTGATGCCGAAGGCCCCGAAGGCCGGATCGGCGTACAGATCAACCATGTCGTCGGCCCCGACGGTCATATCGGTCACGAAAATTCACCGCCAAAGGCCCCGAAGGCCGGATCGACGTCCGGATCGGCTGGACACCTAGGTCCGAGTTCATTTCGTTCATGATATGTTACTGGAAATTAGGACAGATTTACATACTCATTATTTTGTTTATTCCTCTTAATCTAAAACTGATATTGTTCTGAAAATTTTATGGCTAAAGGTTTGGACTATTTTCTACAACCTTCATGTTGTGAACTTTGTCTAATTCGGACTGTAAATAGGAGTAAGAATTTAATCTTTTCAACATGTCTGATTTTATCCAGTCTGGACACCTTTCACGAAAACAGTGATCATTCCCTCAATACTTAATGAAATTAGTGTTATTGGACTCGTTGGAAAGATAACTTCAAGATCTACAACTTTATAGTTTTCCACTTTTGCTGAATTGAACTGCAGTTGGAGTAATTAAGTCATGAAATCAATGCAGTTTCTGTTTTCAATTCCAGCACATGTACACTTTGGCGTAAATTCTGTAGAAAATAGAATACTCATCTAAACTTCATAAAAATTGATACGTGAACCCAGGACACCTATATGTACAACTTTCATTTACATTGAATTGTCACATTTTGTACAAAAATATGGATGAATTTGCTGTTTAACCTGACTGTTATGAAATTTTCAGCCAAGCTGAAATTTATGGGAGTTGGATTTTGATTGTTTTTTGTCCATATAATATTAATAGCATACTATTTGCATAATTATTACATTAGATTAATTAGTATTTTTATGATTAATAATTATGAAAGGTCCTGAGATCGCTCTGCCGTTAGTTATCTAACCTAATGGTGCATGATATGTCTCCTCGTGGCCTAAGTAATTATTAAATATTTTAATTTTTCCATATAATTACTTGCATGTGATGTTGCACAATGATTTATGCATGTGTTTGTTGCAAAATTTATAAATTGCATGGATGTTTAATAAATTACGTTATGGTCTTGGATCGGCCAATTTGTCACCATTTTATATTCCTCGCATTTTCTTTTCTTTTTTGAGAGAAATTGAATTGTAGTGAGGATATCTTTGTATATGCCAAAGACATGAGTATCTTTCCTTGAAAACGGAGGTAAAATTGCAAATTTGCTGGGACCCCAATGTTTTTCCAACTTGTACTTTTCCATTTTTGTCTTTTGTATTCTCTGGATTGTATATCTTATGGACTTTAGACTTTATTATGTGGTGACTGGCTGATCCACGCAACTAATTTATTAATTTTACATGAATTTTTAATATGCTTTATTATTAACTCATGTTACTTTAAATGCATAGATAATATGGCAAAAATAGTGAGCGTCGACTTTGAAGTTCTCGATGCAGCTGGAAAGAATTATCTGAGCTGGCATGTGGACCTGAAGTTCCACTTGCGCGCACAAGGCCTTATGGCCACAATCTCTACTCATGAGCCTATGGCTATAACCACGGCAATGGGCACTGCTGAGGCAGCTTCTACACCAATAGTCTTTGATGTAGATAAGGCGAAAGCCATAATCTATATCAGGCGACATATTGATCGGACCCTGAAGGCCGAATATCTCACTGTAGAAGATCCACTAGAGTTGTGGACTGCACTGGAGAACAGGTATAAGCATCAGAAAGATGTGATCCTCCCACGTGCATGTTATGGGTAGAAAAATCTCGGACTTCAGGACTTCAAGTCCGTTGCTGAGTATAACTCAGCACTTCACAATATTACCTCACGCCTGAAGTTGTGTGGTGAAGAAGTCACGGAAGAACGCATGCTGGAAAAGACTTACACATCCTTCCATTAAAAGGATGTAATCCTCATGCAACAATACCGTGAACACAAGTTCACTAAGTACTTTGACCTGCACTCCTGCCTTCTCATGGCATAGCAGAACAGATACTTGCTACTAGCCACACATAACCTGCGCCCTGTAGGCTCAGCTTCTCTCCCTGAGGCTCACAAAGTTTCTTCCCAGAAGCAGAAGAACAAACAGAAGGGGAAATTCAACAAAGGGAAAGCCCCTAAGAGGCAGGCCAGAGGTCCTCCCCAGTACAACAACCCTCCCCAAAGAAACAATAATGAGGTAAAGAAGAAGCTCCAGTGGAAGAAAAAGAACACTGAATAAACGTCTATTCCCAAGAAAAATTGGGAGGACAAATGCCACAGATGTGGCATGACTGGACATTGGTCCAGATTCTGTCGTACTCTACGACACCTCCAAGATCTGTATAAGGCGAGCCTGAAGTCTCCCGCCGAAACAAATCTGTTGGAAAACCAGCCGTCAACCAAGTTATCAATGGACGACTTCGAGAATGACGACCTCCTTGACTGATGTCACATTTATCTGTTATGCATTTACTTTATCTGTTATCAGTACTTCATTCGTAGTTTGCTTAATCATGTTATATCTTTTCTTTTCAATAATGAATGTCTTTCTTTTTATTAAAGTATTGAATTCATGTTCTATAGATGAAGTGTGAGTGCCTAGTGGACAGTGCCTCGACGCACACAATCTTTCGCGAAAAAAGCTATTTTATTAGCTTAAATGATTATGATGGTCCTGTCATTACTATTTCAGGACAGTCAAACATAATTGGAGGATCTGGTGAAGCAATGATTTTGCACCCAAATAACACGAGACTAATAATAAAAGATGCACTTTTCTGTCCTAAATCGAATAGGAATCTGTTAAGTTTCAAGGATATTCATTTAAACAGATATCACTTAGAAACTAAAGATATAAATGAGGATGAATATCTGTATGTTACTCGTCAAAAAGACGGTTTAAAAACTGTCTTAGAACGATTTAAGGAACTCCCGTCGGGTCTTTATCATACACATATTCAACCTATATAAGCTAATTTGACTGTGCACCAGAAGTGCCTTTCATCGTCAGGATTTAAACTCTGGCATTAACAGACTTGGTCACCCTGGATCGGCAATGATGCACCACATCATCACCCAATCTTTTGGACATAAGCTGAAGAACCTGAAGATTCTTCAGAAGGGTGATTTTTCATGTCTACCTTGTTTCAAGGGTAAACTAATAACGAGACCATCCCTATTGAAAGTGGAATTAGAGTCTCCTAGCTTCTTGGAGAGAATACATGTGGATATTTACGGGCCTATTCACCCCGCAAGTGGACCATTTCGGTACTTTATGGTACTGATAGATGCATCATCAAAATGGTATCATGTGTGCCTCTTGTCCACCCGCAACCTAGCTTTTTCAAAGATATTGGCACAAATAATTAAGTTGTGGGCTCATTTCCCCTATAACCATATCAAGAAACTATGTCTTGGTAATGCGGGAGAATTCACTTCTCAAGTTTTTCAAGACTATTGCCAAGCAATTGGCATCGAAGTTGAACATCTAGTAGCACATGTTCACACCCAGAATGGGTTAATAGAATCTCTGATAAAGAGTCTGCAATGGATTGCACGTCCACTGCTGATACAATCACAGTTGCATGTTAATGCTTGGGGACATGCCATATTGCATGCCGCATCGCTTATCAGAATACGGCCCTCTGGTGGCCATATTTTATCGCCGATGCAGCTAGCGTATGGTGCACCTCCGAATATCTCTCATTTGAGAGTGTTTGGTTGTGCAGTCTTCGTCCCATTGCACCACCTCAAAGGATCAAAATGGGTCCACATCGTCGTTTGGGTATCTATATAGGGTTTGATTCACCCTCTATAATTAGATATCTTGAACCCCTGACGGGTGACGCATTTAAGGCACGTCTTGATGACTGTGAGTTTGATGAAAATGTTTTTCCAAAACTAGGCACACAGTCTAAGAAGCCAGAAGTTTCTGAGACCATTTCTTGGGACACAAAGACTTTGTCTTATTATGATCTGCGTACTAGTCAATATGAAGATGAGATCCTGAAGATCCTTCATCTTCAGAATACAGTACATTTACTACCGGATAATTTTACTGATAACCAGAAGATTATCAGATCACACGTCCATGCTGCCAATATGCCAGGTAGGATTGACATCCCTAAAGATGGATGTAATCCACCGGCAGCAGAATCGGCTGTACCTCAATTGAAGAGAGGACACCCACCAGGTTCGAATGACAAAGCTCATCGAAAAAGAAAAAATCCTGGATAAATAAAGATGAACCCTATACAGGATGCTGAGCTCAGACCAGCTACATCTCCCCTCCTATATTCCCCTGAAGAGGAAACTATAGGAGAAACATCATTAAATTTTGTACGTACTGGGGAGGTACTGGACAGAAAAAGCACTGTCGATGACGACGACTTTGCGTTCAATATTTCCTTGCACGTAGCTGAATACGACGATGACACCGAACCACGATCTCTTGCAGAATGTAAACGCAGAGATGATTGGCCAAAGTGGAATGAGACAATAGGAGTAGAGCTGGACTCACTCTTGAAACGCGAAGTTTTTGGACCAGTAGTCCAAACACCTGAAGGTGTAAAACCTGTGGGTTATAAGTATGTTTTCATAAGAAAAAGATATGAAAATAATGAGATCGTATGCTATAAAGCACGGCTTATAGCACAGTGATTTTCCCAACGACCGGGGATAGATTATGAACAAACATATTCCCCTGTTACGGATGCGATCACGTTCCAATTTTTATTAAGCCTATCATCTCTGGAAAGCCTAGAAATGCAGATCATGGACGTTGTGACTGCATATCTATATGGCAATATAAATAAAGCTATCTATATGAAACTCCCTGACGGATATAAATTACCTCCAAAGATAGCAGATAGACCTCGGGACGTCTACTCTGTAAGGCTTCAAAGATCATTACATGGTCTTAAGCAATCAGGTAAAAGTGATATAACAGACTGAGTGATGTCCTTGTGTAGCAAGGTTTCACCAATAATGAAGTATGCCCATGTATTTTTATTAAAAGATCGGGAACATGATTTGTTATAGTCGTCGTTTATGTGGACGACTTATATCTCATTGGATCTCCTACAGAGATCGCCGAGATATCTGCAAGCCTAAAGAATACTTTTGAAATGAAAGGCCTAGGCAAAACAAAGTATTGTCTTGAGTTACAGATCGAACACCTACGTGATGGTATCCTGTTACACCAATCAACATATACAAGGAAATTACTGAAAATTTCCTAATGGATAAATGTCATTCTCTAAGTACACCAATGGTCGTTAGATCCTTGGATGTACATAAGGACCCCTTTCGTCCGCTGGAAGAGGGGGAGGAAATGTTGGGTCCTGAAGTGCCTTACCTTAGTGCCATTGGAGCACTTCTATGTCTGGCTAACTGTACGCGTCCCGATATATCGTTCTCAATGAATCTTCTAGCCAGATATAGTGCAGCGCCCATAAAGAGCCACTGGAACGGAGGTAAGCAGCTTTTGCGCTACCTCCAAGGGTCAATTGACCTGGGATTATATTTTCCTAAAGGTGGATCTCCCACTTTAATTGATTATGCAGATGTAGGTTACAGGTCTGATCCTCACACCGAGAAATCACAAACTGGTTTTGTGTTCACCTATAGTGGCACAGCCATCTCCTGTAAATCTGTGAAGCAAACCACTACAGCAATCCCTTCCAACCATTCCGAGCTCCTCGCGATCCATAAAGCAAGTAAAGAATGTGTATGGCTTCGTTCAGTCATTCATCACATCTTAGTGACTACCGGCCTGAAGACTAGTGACCTTGAGCCAACCAAGATATTTGAGGACAATGCAGCCTGCATAGCTAAACTACAGAATGGTTTTATCAAGGGTGACAAGACGAAGCACATATCTCCTAAGTTCTTCTGGACGCACGACCTACAAGAGGAGAAGCAAGTCGAAGTACAACAGATTCAGTCTTGTAATAATTTAGCTGATTTGTTCACTAAGGCTCTGCCTAGATGTACTTTTGTAAAGCTTGTAAAAGGAATCAGGATGAGACAGCTGAGAGACCTACAAGCCTGAAGCTTGTACGGATTTGGGGGAGTAACCTGTGGGTTGTACTCATTTTCCTTAAGACTGTTGGTTTTTCCCACTGGGTTTTCCACGGCTAAGTTTTTAACGAGGCAAACACGTTTACTCTGGATCCAGAAGTATCCATCCCATTAGCATCATGAATCCTGAAGCATTCATATGCTAAGTCCAAGGTAATGGATGAATAAGGGGAGTGTTATGAGTGAGAGAGACTTATGGTCTCTCCTCCCTCATTATCCACCATAACACCCCACTACTATGTAGTAGGGTGAACCCTTGGGCTACTAGGTGTAACCTCCTATACTATGAATGAATAAAAGGATACCATGTGCTATTGCTATGGTTACTCTTTCTCCAAACAAAAGTGAAGTATGTTTTCAAGATTTTTCTTCTTATTTCTTTTCCCTTCTTTTCTTTTCTTTCCTCTTCCTTTCTTTTTTTTAATTTTACCTTAAGAATTGGAAAATTTATAGAAACCCCCTCACTTTTCTAACAATTATTTCTATACCCTTTAGAAGTCCAATGACATAATACCCTTGCTACTTCTAGGTATTTACAAGTTTGCCACTACCCTTACCCCCTTTCACACTTGCCCTCCTACACACCTTGCACACCCACACTACATACATTCACACACATATGTATATATACCATATAGCTATATGTATATGTATTTACATACATACATACACGTCCATGCATCACCACTCCACCACTCCACTTATATACACATACAATGAGATATACCTAGTCAGTGTATACCCACATACATACATGTATACACACAAGTACACTACACACACACACACACTCTCTCTCTCTCTCTCTCTCTCTCTCTCATACACACACATATATATGTATATATAAATAGATATTACACACAACCATAGTAAATACCCATGTATACACAAATATATAAGCATATAAACATATACTCATACCTATATCTACACTACATAGACACATCCAATACATGTTATACACACATACTAGTATTTCAAACTTAAGGGTATTACACATACTCAAAATGGATTAACAGAATCATTGATTAAGCACATTCAAATGATTGCTCGAGCTTTGTTAATGAGGACAAAGCTCCATTCCTCAACATTGTGTCATGTTGTATTGCATGCTGCATCACTTATTGGATTGTGCCCCACTACTTATCATCAATATTCCCCCCTTTAATTAGTCATAGGCCATGAGCCAGACATTTCACATTTTCGCACTTTTGGTTGCGCGATGCTAGTGCCAGTAGCCTCACCGCAAAGGAATAAAATGGGTCTCCCACGTCGTTTGGGTATTTATTTTGGATTTGATGCACCATCCATTATTAGGTATTTTGAACCGTTGACGGGTAATCTTTTTACCACTAGATTCACAGATTGTTATTTTGATTAAACCATAATCCCTTCTATTGGTTCATCAAAAGCTTTTATCGATGGATAGAAGAAAAATATTAAGATTTTCTTATGAAATGAGATTAGTTTATCACATTTAGAACCAAGAACTCCTGAATGTGAAAATAAAGTGCAACATTTGATCCATTTACAATCTATTGCAAATAAAATTCCCGATGCATTTAATAAACTGCTAAAATCACAGTCTTATATTCCAAGTGCGAATGTTGCAGTAAGGAGATGTTCCGGTTAAACATAATGACATGGATCAAAATGGCACATGCCTGAAACATGATCGACCGATGCGATCTAAGGAGTGGATCTAAGGACTCCACTCCTCGAAAAAGAATGGGGAGGGATGAAAAATCTATTCCATAAGAGCTCATTAATCTTTCTCAAGAAAAACAAATTGCCCCCCTGAAGTGGCACCAAACCTATTCAAGGAGAACATACCATCCCTAAAGTGGCACAAACCCATGAAATGATCACTATCTCTGGAAATTATGAAAATTTCATAATTTATTGTAATGTGATATGGGATCGTAATGAGATAATTATCGATGATGCATTTGTTTTCTCATGAGAGCTCATGAAATTATGAAGCAGGATTATGAACATCGGTCTTTAATCGAATGTCGTCAAAGACATGATTGTCCCAAATGGAAGGAAGCATTCCAGGTAGAACTGACTTAAGTTTTTGGACTTACAAATAAAACTCTTGACAATGTAAAATATGTCGATTTCCAATGGGTTTTTGTCCGAAACAAAATGAGAAAAAAGAGATTGTGAGGTATAAAGCTTGACTCCTTGCCCAAGGTTTCTCTCAACGACCTAAGATTGATTATGATGAAACGTATTCTCATGTTATGGATGCTGTTACCTTTCATTTTCTTATAATTTGGGTGGTCCAAGAAAATTTAGAAATGCATCTTATGGATATTGTGATAACATACGTTTGTGGTTCCTTAGATTTCGATATCTATATAAAAATTCCCAAGGGATTTAAAATGCCTGAAGCATACAATCACTACAACTTATACTCAATAAAGTTGTAATGATCCTTACATGGGTTAAAACAATTCAGCCACATGTGGTATCAATGCTTAACTGACTATCATATTAAGAAAGGTAACATGAAAAGGTAACATGAATGATGTCATTTGCCCATGTGTGTTTATTAAGAAATCTAAAACTGGATTCACTATGATAGCAGTTTATGTCGACGATATGAATTTGATGGAACTCTTAAAGAGTTGTCTAAAACTGCAGAATATTTGAAAAGGAAGATTGAAGTTAAAGATATGGATAAAACCAAATTATGTCTTAGTCTAGAACTTGAGCACAAAGTAAATGAAAAACTTGTTCATCAATCACTATATTGTGAAAGACCGCTTAAATGTTTTTGTTACGAGGTGAAACTCGCGTACAATGAATTTGTATTGAGGGAAACCAATGGCACAGTGGTTATAATGATGAGAGGGTTTTGGTGGGCTGTTTAACAAGTGATTAGTGGGGTGAAGAGGCTGAGCTTGCCGCCGTGGGAGACCATGGGGTCAAATCTCACCAGACACGGCGGAGGAGGATCAGGCGGCGGGAGCCGAAGGCGGAGGTCGTCCAAGGGCGAGCTATCCTGCACCACGAGCAACTCGTCAGAAGGGCTGGGTTGGGGTTCAACCCTTAGCCCCTCAGATGCCTAAGTTAGTTACAGGACTTAAAACGGGGGCTAGGCACGCAGGTCGGACTGAGGGTGTGTCGACCGTACGTGGCGAGCTATATGTGGGAGAACAAAGATATGGACGACCTTTGCTCTCGTGTGTGAATAATGGATTGAGAGAGAATTTTCCAACCTCCTCACCGTAAGAGGTGAGGGGGTATTTATACCTGATGGGAGATGATTAGGTGGGGCTGACCTGGCATGCTGACTCGACGCGCTGAGCTGGCTCGGCTGTCAGCGGAAGCTTCGGACGAGGATGTCAGGAACAGGAGTGTCTGCCCCGCTTTTGTCAGATGGCGCAACGGCCAGGGGCACTTTTGTCAGGGTGTCAGGGCCTAAAGCATTAAGTGTCAGGGGGCTCAGCGGCCAGGGGGTGCTTTGTCAGATGGTCGGGCGGCGTCAGCGTCAGTCGTGTCCTTACACTAGGTTGTTTGTCATGCGTGATGAACTAAAGGTCCGGTAATGCTATCCCCGGTGACGGGGTTCGTGGGGAACCGCCGGGTCGACCTGTTCGAGGCTTGTCCGGCCCGGCTGCTCCCCTTTTCGGTCGCGGGTCACGGACCGCTGGCAAGGAGGGATATGCACATGCCTCTGTCAGCATCCCGGGCGGCACTGTCTGGGCGTTCCCCGGGTGCACTGCCCCTGGCGGGCCGAGCGACTGCGGTTGTTCGCCTCGGCCGGGAGGGGGGAGTGCTGCGAGGCGCGCCCATTCTCATGCAGCCTCGGACCTCCGGGGCGACGTTCCTTTCGCAAAGGGGTGATTCAATGAGGTATGTCAGCGGATCTGGGCGGGAGTTGGACTCCCACGATCTTTAGGTCGTAACAATTGCCCCCGGCATTCGAGTGCGAGGCGGAAGCCCGGCTCGGATCGGATGACGTAACGCTACCTCCCTTCTAGCATGGTTCAGACTTGGGTCCACGCTCAGGAGTGGCGACGGGGTTCCCGCGGAGTATTGCCCGCTGTTGCGGGATCGCTAGATCTCATCTCGAGTGGGAGCCAAGCGAGGAGGTGGGTCACTACGATTTGGGGAGGGGCGTTGCCCCTTAACGACGTGCCGTTGTATGTGGCGGCTGGGTCGGACTTTGGGGGAGCCCGGCTTTTTTGGGAAGGCCACGGGTTCGTTGCGATGTGTTTACCGGACGTGGTTGTTATTTTTGTGGGGCTCTGGCCGCACTGTGTCTGGTGAAATTCCTGGCTATTGTGCGCTTGGGCTTAGGGTGAGGAGTCCGTAAGGAGGAATATTATTCATCAGCCTTTACAGGAGATCTAGATGGTATCTACAACAAGAGGGCAGGTGTGACACAACCCGTGGACGGGGCGGGAGGCTGCTTTAACTTGTCATCCACTGCATCGGGGTGAGCGGGTCCATGTTGCAGGGAGGCCTTCCTTTCTACTGACCGCTGAACTCCTTCTGCCTCATTGTCCGGGGGCGAGCTGACGTGCCGTGAATCACCGTTTGGTTTCATCGGGGATGCAGCCCCGCGGTGACCCCCCTCGGGAGGGCTGACCCTCGTTTGTCGGGTGGACCTCCTTCCTTCCCCTTCCTTGCTTCCTCGCGTTCTGTCTCGTCGTCGCCGTGCTGGATGGTTGCCCGGCCTCGCCGGGGATCCCGTACATCGAGGGGGAACCCCGGAGGAGGCGGAGGACGAGGTGGAGGTGGTGGCGTCGCCCTCCCGGAGGGGGAGTCCGGTGGGCCAGCCTCGCGGGGAAGGTTGGGGGCAGGCAGGTGGGTCGTTGGGAGACCCGTTGGGGGTTTCCACCCTCACACCTGGTAGGGATCGCCGTGGGGTGGATGTTAATTGGGGTGTGGCGGCCCGCGGCTAGTCTTCCGGACCTGCTGTTTCATCTGGTTAAGAGCAGGAGGAAGGCTGGCAGGCGGGACCTCCCATGTGTAAGGGGAACATCCTATCAGAGGTCGCGGAGTGGAAGCGGTCACCGGTGGGGGAAGTGAGGCCCGTCGGTGGACATCGGCCTTCTTCGTAGCTCGTTGGGGCGTTCGGGGCTTTTTCATACCCGGTGTGAGGGGATGCGATTCCCTTTCGTGTATCTTCCCCTCCTCCCTAAACTCTGAAGGGGGGGTACTTATAGAGGGATTCTGCAGAAAGGTTCGCCTTGTATAATGTGAGGGACTAGTGCCATTAATGGGGAACGCCGAATCACGCGCTTTGGGAACCGCTTTTTCTTGGCGGCACCTGACACGGTTCGTCTGTCCTGGCCTCTCGGGGGGCGTGTTGATGCTGATGGCGTGTTTTCCGAGTGTCCTATCGTTTCGTCGAGTCGCGTCGTGGCGCAGCCTTATCGGGGCCAGGCGTATACCCAACATGCATTGTTTCACGGTTCCTGGTTTGCGACTGGTCCGCCCCGGTTTACGTGTCCTTGTCCTTATTCCTAGCTTTGAGTTTTCGAGTATCAGGGTCCTAATCCGGGCGGGGGATTCCTGATGTGGTTTGGGAGGCCGGCCCCGGGTAGTTGGTCGCTGTGCGGGCCGAACCGGTTAGCCCCTAACGAGGCGGGCGAGTCGCCATTGTGAAGCCGGTCTTTGCCGTGTTTTATCGCTGGTGTTACCTATTTTGTTTTCTCGCTTGAGTACACAATTACTGCCCCCAACATTCCCGTGTCCGAGAGCGCGAGGTCTGGGGAAAGGGGATGTTGATGGTCTATGTGTTGTGTTTGGGCGGGACGGAGGATCATTGGATACGATCGGGATGAGACATGCCACCCTATCACAAACAGGGGCTACTCATAGCATGGCTGACCCCTGGGTGTCTGTCGCGAGTGGATTTTGCCTCGGGCAGAAGTGGCCCCGCAGAGCGGGCCTCAGTTCAACCCCTTCCCCTTTGTCTGAAAGGTATTGCGGATTTTAGTTGGCGAGGGGTCTCGTTTTGAAGCATCGGGCCTTCCTGTTATCGGGGGGTTCGAACTGCGGGGGTAACTTACTGGGCGTCCTAAGTTAGTACGGGGGGAGTGCGATTCTCTGTTCCTACTTTCCCTGCCGCGAGGGGTGGTTCCGTTTCGTGAGCTCGCCCGGCCCTTGGCGGGGGGATCGTTTCATGCTATGGCATTTTCAGAAAGTTAAAGAGACTTTGATGGAGATAAATGTTTTCATTTAAATTTACAAGAACTCTTCTATGGTTCGCACACGAGTACTTAGATTATCGCCCGTTGGTGGGGGTAAGATCCGGCTCTGGGGCGGGCTGTGGAGCTGTCCTCGCCTGCGGTGAGCGACCTCATGATTTAGGGGTTACCCTCTGCCGGGTGGGCCTTTTTATCTTCAGTTGTTCTTGGCACCTAGGTGAGCGTCCGTCCAATGCGCTGACGGGTTGCAAGGTCTCCTCGGCCAGGTGGATGCACTGGGGAAGCTCACTAGGGAAGCTGTCTTGCTGTGGCGTTTGTCTGGGGGGGTCCTGACGATCGGGCCGCCTCCTCTCCATTGCTTTGTCATCTCCCTCCACGCCTCGCGGTTTGGGTTTGAGGGTGGGGGAAATCCTGACGATCGGGCCGCCTCCCCTCCATGCCTCACGGTTTGGGTTTGAGGGCGGGGTTCGGGTCCCGATTGTGCTGGGGCAGGCTGACACGCCATGACTCGCCTTTTGGGCTCGTCGGGGATGCAGCCTTGCCGAGGTCCCTGTCCGGAGGTCGACGGCGAGGAGGTGTTGGCCTGCAAGCCCAGGGGGCTTTTGCCTTTCCTGCCGGCGGGGGGCGGATGCCTACCTTTCTCCGACTCGTCCTGTTTAGAGCAGACGGAGGAGTGAAAGGTGGATTTCCCTTGTGTAAGTGGAATATCCTATTGGCGATCCGTTTGTAAGGGGAATATCCTATCGGAGGTAGTGGAGATGCAGCGACCACCGTCCAGGGAGGGGGGAACCACTGGTGGCCGGTGACCTCCCTTTTGTTAGGACGAGGCATCTCGGCCCGTTTCCCAGCGGGTGGGGGGTGTTGGGACCGATATCTCATATCTTTCGACTCTTTGTTCTTCTCTCGTTCGGGAGGGTGAGAGGTGTATTTATAGGGGGATTTTGTTGAAGGTTTCCTCCATAATTATTGCGATGAGCTGGCATTATTGATGGGCTCCTCGGAATCACGCCCGTTGGAAACCGCTTTTGCCAGGTGGCGCTTAGGAAACCTCTTTTGTAGTGTATCATTAATGGTGGCGTATTTCTCGAGCGTCCTTTCGTTTCGTCAAGTCACATCGGGGCCTCCTCCTCGGGAACCGACGCCTCGTTTGTCCCGGTTTACGTGCCCTTGTCCTCCTTCCCGGGTTCGACTTTTCAAGGATCACGGGTTCGCCAAGTCTGGGGTGTGGTTACGCGGCGAGGCCTATGCCCTACCCCAGAGGTCTGGAGGGGGGAGCGGGCGCGTAGCCCGGCCCGTGCCCTTCTCTGGTTTGGGTGGCTAGGGTTGGCCCTGCCCCAGAGGTCTGGAGGCAGGGAGCGGTCGCGTAGCCCGGCCCGTGCCCTTCTCTGGTTTGGGTGGCTAGGGTTGGCCCTGCCCCAGAGGTCTTGAGGGGGGGAGCGGGCGCGTAGCCCGGCCCGTGCCCTTCTCTGGTTTGGGTGGATAGGGTTGGCCCTGCCCCAGACGTTTGGAGGGGGGAGTGGGCGCGTAGCCCGGCCCGTGCCCTTCTCTGGTTTGGGTGGCTAGGGTTGGCCCTACCCCAGAGGTCTTGAGGGGGGAGCGGGCGCGTAGCCCGGCCCATGCCCTTCTCTGGTTTGGGTGGCTAGGGTTGGCCCTGCACCAGAGGTCTTGAGGGGGGGGGGGGGAGCGGGCGCGTGGCCCGGCCCGTGCCCTTCTCTGGTTTGGGTGGCTAGGGTTGGCCCTGCCCCAGAGGTCTTGAGGGGGGGAGCGGGCGCGTGGCCCGGCCCGTGCCCTTCTCTGGTTTGGGTGGCTAGGGTTGGCCCTGCCCCAGAGGTCGTGAGGAGGGGAGCGGGCACGTGGCCCGGCCCGTGCCCTTCTCTGGTTAGGGTGGCTAGGGTTGGCCCTGCCCTAGAGGTCTTGAGGGGGGGAGCGGGCGCGTGGCCCGGCCCGTGCCCTTCTCTGGTTTGGGTGGCTAGGGTTGGCCCTGCCCCAGAGGTCTTGAGGGGGGGAGCGGGCGCGTAGCCCGGCCTGTGCCCTTCTCTGGTTTGGGTGGCTAGGGTTGGCCCTGCCCCAGAGATCTTGAAGGGGGGAGCGGGCGCGTAGCCCGGCCCGTGCCCTTCTCTGGTTTGGGTGGCTAGGGTTGGCCCTGCCCCAGAGGTCTTGAGGGGGGGAGCGGGAGCGTAGCCCGGCCCGTGCCCTTCTCTGGTTTGGGTGGCTAGGGTTGGCCCTGCCCCAGAGGTCTTGAGGGGGGGAGCGGTCGCGTAGCCCGGCCCGTGCCCTTCTCTGGTTTGGGTGGCTAGGGTTGGCCCTACCCCAGAGGTCTTGAGGGGGGGAGCGGGCGCGTAGCCCGGCCCGTGCCCTTCTCTGGTTTGGGTGGCTAGGGTTGGACTTGCCCCAGAGGTCTTGAGGGGGGGAGCGGGCGCGTAGCCCGGCCCGTGCCCTTCTCTGGTTTGGGTGGCTAAGGTTGGCCCTGCCCCAGAGGTCTTGAGGGGGGGAGCGGGCGCGTAGCCCGGCCCGTGCCCTTCTCTGGTTTGGGTGGCTAGGGTTGGCCCTGCCCCAGAGGTCTTGAGGGGGGAGCGGGCACGTGGCCCGGCCCGTGCCCTTCTCTGGTTTGGGTGGCTAGGGTTCGCCCTGCCCCAGAGGTCTTGAGGGAGGGAGCGGGCGCGTAGCCCGGCCCGTGCCCTTCTCTGTTTTGGGTGGCTAGGGTTGGCCCTGCCCAAGAGGTCTTGAGGGGGGAGCGGGCGCGTAGCCCGGCCCGTGCCCTTCTCTGGTTTGGGTGGCTAGGGTTGGCCCTGCCACAGAGGTCTTGAGGGGGGAGCGGGCGTGTAGCCCGGCCCGTGCCCTTCTCTAGTTTGGGTGGCTAGGGTTGGCCCTGCCCCAGAGGTCTTGAGGGGGGGAGCGGGTGCGTAGCCCGGCCCGTGCCCTTCTCTGGTTTGGGAGGCTAGGGTTGGCCCTGCCCCAGAGGTCTTGAGGGGGGAGCGGGCGCGTGGCCCGGCCCGTGCCCTTCTCTGGTTTGGGTGGCTAGGGTTGGCCCTGCTCCAGAGGTCTTGAGGGGGGGAGCGAGTGCGTGGCCCGGCCCGTGCCCTTCTCTGGTTTGGGTGGCTAAGGTTGGCCTTGCCCCAGAGGTCTTGAGGGGGGGAGCGGGCACGTAGCCCGGCCCGTGCCCTTCTCTGGTTTGGGTGGCTAGGGTTGGCCATGCCCCAGAGGTCTTGAGGGCGGAGCGGGTGTGTAGCCCGGCCCGTGCCCTTCTCTGGTTTGGGTGGCTAGGGTTGGCCCTGCCCCAGAGGTCATGAGGGGGGGAGCGGGCGCGTAGCCCGGCCCGTGCCCTTCTCTGGTTTGGGTGGCTAGGGTTGGCCCTGCCCCAGAGGTCTTGAGGGGGGGGGAGCGGGCGCGTAGCCCGGCCCGTGCCCTTGTCTGGTTTGGGTGGCTAGGGTTGGCCCTACCTAAGAGGTCTTGAGGGGGGGAGCGGGTGCGTGGCCCGGCCCGTGCCCTTCTCTGGTTTGGGTGCCTAGGGTTGGCCCTGCCCCAGATGTCTTGAGGGGGGGAGCTGGTGCATAGCCCGGCCCGTGCCCTTTTCTGGTTTGGGTGGCTAGGGTTGGCCCTGCCCCAGAGGTCTTGAGGGGGGAGCGGGCGCGTAGCCCGGCCCGTGCCCTTCTCTGGTTTGGGTGGCTAGGGTTGGCCCTGCCCCAGAGGTCTTGAGGGGGGGGAGCGGGCGCGTAGCCCGGCCCGTGCCCTTCTCTGGTTTGGGTGGCTAGGGTTGGCCCTGCCCCAGAGGTCTTGAAGGGGGGAGCGGGCGCGTGGCCCGGCCCGTGCCCTTCTCTGGTTTGGGTGGCTAGGGTTGGCCCTGCCCCAGAGGTCTTGAGGGGGGAGCGGGCGCGTAGCCCGGCCCGTGCCCTTCTCCGGTTTGGGTGGCTAGGGTTGGCCCTGCCCCAGAGGTTCGGAGGTTCGCGCTGAAACACTCATGTGGAAACAACCAAGTTGGGGAAAGTGGGTAGATGCGTATCTCGTATATATAAAAGAAAAACTTACAACTATTGGTAGAACTTTAGCAGGTGCTTTGCATTCCAAGGATGGGCTAGCTCACTCCTGTCTGGGGTCGCCAAGATGTACGTGGCTCGTCCGATGATATCGATGACCTTGTAGGGCCCTTCCCATTTGGTGGCCAGCTTTCCCCGATGGGCGGTCTCGGGTCTGAAGGTGGCGTCTCTGAGGACCAAGTCGCCGATCCTGAAAGTCCGCTGCTTCACCCGGGAGTCGTAGTGTCGTGCCATCCTCTGGCTGTGCCTGACGAGGTTCGTCAGGGCTCGGTCTCTTATCTCGTCCTCCAATTCGAGACTGAGGCCGAGCCCATCTCCATTGATCTCTTCATCGAAGAGTTTTAGCCGGAGCGTCTCTTCTCCAATTTCTACGGGAACGACCGCCTCCGATCCGTATGCTAGCATGAACGGGCTTTCTCCGGTCGAGGCCTTGTGGGTGGTGCGATAGGACCATAGGATTCCCGGCAGCTCGTCGACCCAGGCCCCAAGGGCGGCATCCACCTTTTTCTTCATAAGGTTCAAGATGCATTTATTTGCGGCCTCCGCCATTCCGTTGCACTGCGGGTGGGCGACTGACGCGAAATGGAGTTTGATCCCCCAGCCCGAACAGAAGTCACAGAAGCCCTCGCAATCGAACTGCCTTCCGTTATCCGTGACTATCGAGCGGGGTATCCCGATGCGATATATAATGGATTGCCAGATAAAGCCCTTCATGTCCGTCCACGTGATACGCGCTAGCGGCTCGGCCTCCACCCACTTCGTGAAGTAGTCCACGGCGACGACCAGATATTTTCTTCCCCTGGAGGCCTTCAGGAAAGGCCCAAGGATGTCGAGTCCCCATTTGGCGAATGGGATCGGGCTCACAATGGGCATCAAGTTGGCCGGAGGTGCAGTCGTCCGTCGGCAGAATTTCTGGCACTCCTCGCACCTTCTGACGTATTGAACCGCATCCTGGATCATTGTCAGCCAATAGTACCCATGGCGCATTATTTTGTGGGCGATGGTGCGACCGCCATGGTGGTTCCCGCAGAAGCCTTCGTGCACTTCCCGGACGACTTGTTCAGCCTGCTCCGGGCCCAAGCACTTTAGATAGGGCAAGACGTCGAAGTTGGCACGGCGGCGACGGTACAACACTCCATCGAGGAGTACGAATGACAGGGCCCGCCTCTCCACCTTTTTAGCCAGCATCCGCTCCTCGGGCAGGTCCCCCGTCTCCAAGTACTTCATAATGGGGGTCATCCACGTTGTCACCGTGCCCGCACACATTAGTTCTTCTTCGTCGATGGTTGGGGTCAATAGGCTTTCGACGTAGATGGCCTTCCCGATCTCGGCCGCGGAGGAGGAAGCCAGCTTAGACAGGGCGTCCGCCCGAAGGTTGTTGGAGCGGGACATGTGCTGGACGTCCGCCTTCTTGAACTTGCGGAGCTCGATCTGGATGCGCTTAAGGTAGCGCTTCATCGTTTCTTCTCGGTCCTCGAAGCTTCCTTGTATCTGTTGGACGACGAGTCGTGAGTCGCTAAGGAGCAACACGTTCGTCGCCCCAACCGCCCTACCGAGCTTCAGCTCGTTGACCGCGGCCTCGTATTCCGTGACATTGTTGGTTGCCGGGAAGTTGAAGCGCAGGGCGTATTCCAACAAGCATCTATCGGGGGTTTGAATGATGATACCCGCCCCTGTCCCGGATCCTGTCGCGGAGCCATCGACGTGGATGGTCCATAATTCGTCCACGTCCATCTGGGAGGGCTTTGAGGGTGCGCCCCCCCTGGCCCCCTGCGGGGACACGGTTGTCGATGGGGGCTCTGGTCGGTCACCCGGAGCGCCCCCCGCAGTGCATTCCACCACGAAGTCGGCCAGCGCCTGGCCCTTGATCGCCGTCCGGGCTTTGTACGTTATGTCGAACTCGCTGAGCTCGAAACTCCAGTTGAGCATCCTCCCCGACCGCTCCAACCTCTTCAGGTTTTTCTCGAGGGGCATGTCGGTGTGGACGACGATGGGATGGGCCTGGAAGTATGGTCGGAGCTTTCAAGCTGTGGTGATCAGGCAGTAGGCGGCTCTCTCGATGGGACTGTAGCGAGTCTCCGCCACCCGGAGGATCCGGCTGGCGTAGTATATAGGGCGCTGCACCCCCCTTCCTCCTTGATTAGGGCGGAACTAACGGCCTCTTCGTTGGTTGCTAGGTACAACCCTAGGGGTTCGCCTTCTTCCGGCCGTGCGAGGAGCGGCGGACTTTGTAGGTAAGCCCTCAGCTCCGCGAACGCCCGTGCACAGTCGTCGTCCCATGGGATCACCTTCCTTTTGTCCTTAGCTTCGCCAAAGGCAGTGCGCAAGACCCTGAAGAAGGGGAGTGACTTCTCCGCTGATGTTGACAGGAATCGCCCCAGAGCAGCGATCCGGCCGTTCAGTCGTTGCAAGTCCCGGATTGTCCGGGGTTCCGCCATATTGATAAGGGCCGTCACCTTGTCGGGGTTCGCCTCGATCCCCCGCTTCGTTATCATGAAGCATAGGAATTTCCCTGACTGCACACCGAAGATGCACTTCGCGGGGTTCAGTCTTAAGTTGTATCGGCGGACCCTTTGGAATGTTTCCTGTAAGTCTGCAAGGTGGTCTGGGGCCCTCCTACTCTTTACCAGCATGGCGTCGATGTAGACCTCCAAGTTTTGCCCCACCTGAGGGCCCTCCTACTCTTTGCGAGGGCTTCTGGATAACCCGCTCGATAGTCACGTAACATCGACGACATGCTGGTAAAGAGTAGGAGGGCCCCAGACCACCTCGCAGACTTACAGGAAACATCCAAAGGGTCCGTCGATACAACTTAAGACTGAACCCCGCGAAGTGCATCTTCGGCCCTTATCAATATGGCGGAACCCCGGACAATCCGGGACTTGCAACGACTGAACGGCCGGATCGCTGCTCTGGGGTAATTCCTGTCGAAATCAGCAGAGAAGTCACTCCCCTTCTTCAGGGTCTTGCGCACTGCCTTTGGCGAAGCTAAGGACAAAAGGAAGGTGATCCCATGGGACGACGACTGTGCACGGGCGTTCGCGGAGCTGAGGGCTTACCTACAAAGTCCGCCGCTCCTCGCACGACCGGAAGAAGGCGAACCCCTAGGGTTGTACCTAGCAACCAACGAAGAGGCCATTAGTTCCGCCCTAATCAAGGAGGAAGGGGGGGTGCAGCGCCCTGTATACTACGCCAGCCGGATCCTCCGGGAGGCGGAGACTCGCAACAGTCCCATCGAGAGAGCCGCCTACTGCCTGATCACCACAGCTCGAAAGCTCCGACCATACTTCCTGGCCCATCTCATCGCCGTCCACACCGACATGCCCCTCAAGAAAAACCTGAAGAGGTTGGAGCGGTCGGGGAGGATGCTCAACTGGAGTGTCGAGCTCAGCGAGTTCGACATAACGTACAAAGCACGGACGTCGATCAAGGGCCAGGCGCTGGCCGACTTCGTGGTGGAATGCACTGCGGGGGGCGCTCCGGGTGACCGACCAGAGCCCCCATCGGCAACCGTGTCCCCGCGGGGGGCCAGGGGGGCGCACCCTCAAAGCCCTCCCAGATGGACGTGGACGAATTATGGACCATCCACGTCGATGGCTCCACGACAGGATCCGGGACAGGGGCGGGTATCGTCATTCAAACCCCCGACGGATGCTCGTTGGAATACGCCCTGCGCTTCAACTTCCCGGCAACCAACAATGTCACGGAATACGAGGCCGCAGTCAACGGGCTGAAGCTCGGTAGGGCGGTCGGGGCGACGAACGTGTTTCTCCTTAGCGACTCACGGCTCGTCGTCCAACAGATACAAGGAAGCTTCGAGGCCCGAGAAGAAACGATGAAGCACTACCTTAAGCGCATCCAGATCGAGCTCCGCAAGTTCAAGAAGGCAGACGTCCAGCACCTGCCCCGCTCCAACAACCTTCGGGCGGACGCCCTGTCTAAGCTGGCTTCCTCCTCCGCGGCCGAGATCGGGAAGGCCATCTACGTCGAAAGCCTATTGACCCCAACCATCGATGAAGAAGAACTAATGTGTGCGGGCACGGTGACGACGTGGATGACCCCCATTATGAAGTACTTGGAGACGGGGGACCTGCCCGAGGAGCGGATGCTGGCTAAAAAGGTGGAGAGGCGGGCCCTGTCATTCGTACTCCTCGACGGAGTGTTGTACCATTGCCGCCGCGCCAACTTCGACGTCTTGCCCTATCTAAAGTGCTTGGGCCCGGAGCAGGCTGATCAAGTCGTCCGCGAAGTGCACGAAGGCTTCTGCGGGAACCACCATGGCGGTCGCACCATCACCCACAAAATAATGCGTCAGGGGTACTATTGGCCGACAATGACCCAGGACGCGGTTCAATACGTCAGAAGGTGCAAGGCGTGCCAGAAATTCTGCCGACGGACGACTGCACCTCCGGCCAACTTGATGCCCATTGTGAGCCCGATCCCATTCGCCAAATAGGGACTCGACATCCTTGGGCCTTTCCCGAAGGCCTCCGGGGAAGAAAATATCTGGTCGTCGCCGTGTACTACTTCACGAAGTGGGTGGAGGCCGAGCCGCTGGTGCGTATCACGTGGACGGACATGAAGGGCTTTATCTGGCAGCCCATTATATGTCGCTTCGGGATACCCCGCTCGATAGTCACGGATAACGGAAGGCAGTTCGATTGTGAGGGCTTCCGTGACTTCTGTTCGGGCTGGGGGATCAAACTCCATTTCGCGTCAGTCGCCCACCCGCAGTGCAACGGAATGGCGGAGGCCGCAAATAAATGCATCTTGAACCCTATGAAGAAAAAGGTGGACGCTGCCCTTGGGGCCTGGGTCGACGAGCTGCCGGGAATCCTATGGTCCTATCGCACCACCCACAAGGCCTCGACCGGAGAAAGCCCATTCATGCTGGCATACGGATCGGAGGCGGTCGTTCCCGTAGAAATTGGAGAAGAGACGCTCCGGCTAAAACTCTTCGATGAAGAGATCAATGGAGATGGGCTCGGCCTCAGTCTCGAATTGGTGGACGAGATAAGAGACCGAGCCCTGACGAACCTCGTCAGGCACAGCCAGAGGATGGCACGACACTAAGACTCCCGGGTGAAGCAGCGGACTTTCAGGATCGGTGACTTGGTCCTCAGAGACGCCACCTTCAGACCCGAGACCGTCCTTCGGGGAAAGCTGGCCGCCAAATGGGAAGGGCCCTACAAGGTCATCGATATCATCGGACCAGCCACGTACATCTTGGCGACCCCAGACGGGAGTGAGCTAGCCCATCCTTGGAATGCAAAGCACCTGCTAAAGTTCTACCAAGAGTAGTAAGTTTTTCTTTTATATATACGAGATACGCATCTACCCACTTCCCCAACTTGGTTGTTTCCACATGAGTGTTTCAGCGCGAACCGCCGAAACTCTGGGGCAGGGCCAACCCTAGCCACCCAAACCGGAGAAGAGCACGGGTCGGGCAACGCGCCCGCTCCCCCCCCCCCCTCAAGACCTCTGGGGCAGGGCCAACCCTAGCCACCCAAACCAGAGAAGGGCACGGGTCGGGCCACGCGCCCGCTCCCCCCCTCAAGACCTCTGGGGCAAGGCCAACCCTAGCCACCCAAACCAGAGAAGGGCACGGGCCGGGCCACACGCCCGCTCCCCCCCTCAAGACCTCTGGGGCCGGGCCAACCCTAGCCACCCATACCAGAGAAGGGCACGGGCCGGGCCACGCGCCCGCTCCCCCCTCAAGACCTCTGGGGCAGGGCCAACCCTAGCCACCCAAACCAGAGAAGGGCACGGGCCGGGCCACGCGCCCGCTCCCCCCCTCAAGACCTCTTGGGTAGGGCCAACCCTAGCCACCCAAACCAGAGAAGGGCACGGGCCGGGCCACGCGCCCGCTCCCCCCCTCTAGACCTCTTGTGCAGGGCCAACCCTAGCCACCCAAACCAGAGAAGGGCACTGGCCGGGCCACGCGCCCGCTCCCCCCCTCAAGACCTCTGGGGCAGGGCCAACCCTAGCCACCCAAACCAGAGAAGGGCATGGGCCGGGCTACGCGCCCGCTCCCACCCTCAAGACCTCTGGGGCAGGGCCAACCCTAGCCACCCAAACCAGAGAAGGGCACGGGCCGGGCTACGCACCCGCTCCTCCCCTCAAGGCCTCTGGAGTAGGGCCAACCCTAGCCACCCAAACCAGAGAAGGGCACGGGCCGGGCCACGCGCCGGCCCCCCCTCAAGACATCTGGGGCAGGGCCAACCCTAGCCACCCAAACCAGAGAAGGGCACGGGCCGGGCCACGCGCCCGCTTCCCCCCTCAAGACCTCTGGGGCAAGGCCAACCCTAGCCACCCAAACCAGAGAATGGCACGGGCCGTGCTACGTGCCCGCTCCCCCCCTCAAGACCTTTGGGGCAGGGCCAACCCTAGCCACCCAAACCAGAGAAGGGCACGGGCCGGGCTCTCGCCCGCTCCCCCCCTCAAGACCTATGGGGCAGGGCCAACCCTAGCCACCCAAATCAGAGAAGGGCACGGGCCGGGCTACGCGCCCGCTTCCCCCCCCCTCAAGACCTCTGGGGCAGGGCCAACCCTAGCAACCCAAACCAGAGAAGGGCAGGGGCTGGGCGACGCGCCCGCTCCCCCCCCTCAAGACCTCTGGGGCAGGGCCAACCCTAGCCACCCAAACCAGAGAAGGGCACGGGCCGGGCTACGCACCCGCTCCCCCCCTCAAGACCTCTGGGGCAGGGCCAACCCTAGCCATCCAAACCAGAGAAGGGCATGGGCCGGGCTACGTGCCCGCTGTTGGATATGGAAGACGTTTGTACACCCTTGTGGGGGATGTACGAGGGAATACGGACCTCGAACGTCGCGCACCCGAAGTCATGTGCAAAGGGAATCTGTTCCCTTGCGGAGAGGATCTCTGTATGAGCGGGAAAGTCGCATTATATATGCATAAGTGCATGCGACATATGGCTAATAAAGGGGGAATATCTTAAGCTTATATTGTACCATGCATATGGTACAACTTAAGCTTATAATGTGCCATGTATCATGGTACACCTTAATTAAGTTGTTCCAAAGGAACAACTTACCCTAAAATAACTACCTTGGGGGCTATAAATAAGACCCAAGGGTAGCCATTTTCCTTACACATTTTGCATGAAATTCATGCATGCATCTTCTTCATAGCAAAGCTCTGCAGAAATATTTCCTCTCCCTCCATCCAAGTTCTTAATCTAAAATAGAGATTTAGATTGTGGGATTAGTAGCCTTACTCCGTTCGTGAGTAGACTCGATCCGTCGTGGCGAATCCGAAGGCGAAGTTCGTAGACTACCGTGCAGCGTACGCAAGCGTAAGTCTACACTTCATATTATCGATCCTAACTCTGTTTTGTACATGATCCTACATTGGTATCAGAGCCATATGGGTTCGCCCCGGTCAAACCATCGCCCCGTCGAAACTACGAACGAGTCGTTGTCTTTTTCCCGAATGGGTCTCCTACTATTACGGATATAGTAGGAACGCTTCGTGACGAAGAGAACGCAGCGGTTGTTCTTTTCACGTTAGGGTCTCCTATCATTATGGATATGGTAGGAACTCTCCGTGACGGGAAGAACCGACCGTTCACGTAGTAAGTTATTCATTTTTGGCACACGGCCATTAGAAAATAACTAAATTCTCGACGAACGGGTGCTTCATCGACGAACGGGTGCTTCATCGAGGAAGATGATGGAAGTTATTTCCATCGGGTAAGAGGAAAATTTGGTGCATGTACACCATGGCCAAATGGGCCATGAAGGCCATGCACCCCCTCTCCTCATGCGGAGGGGGTTGGCTACGGCCAATAACCACCGGCGACCACCCCATCAAGGGGGAGGAGAAAGTGCGGCAACCCCATTCAAAGGGGGTGGCCGGCCATGGCCAAAGGGGCCATGACCGGCCAACGCCGAAAGGCCTTGACCATGGCCGGCCATGGCCAAGCCATGACCGGCCATGGCCAGGCCGGCAGTGGCCGGCCTTGGCCAAGGGCCTGCCGGCCAGGCCGGCCCTGGCAGTGGCCAGGGCCGGCGCCCTGGCCACTGCCAGGGCCAGGCCGGCCCTGGCAGTGGCTAGGGCCGGCGCCCTGGCCACTGCCAGGGCCAGGCCGGCCCTGGCAGAGGCCAGGGCCGGCGCCCTGGCCTCAGGCCAGGGCCTGGCCGAGGCCAGGGCAGGAGCCCTGGCCCCGGCCAGTGGTCAGGCCGCCCTGGCAAGAGGCCAGGGCAGCGCCCTGGCCTCAGGCCAGGGCCTGGCCGAGGCCAGGGCAGGAGCCCTGGCCCCGGCCAGTGGCCTGGCCGGCCGGCCCTGGCAGAGGCCAGGGCCTGGCCGGCCCTGGCCGAGGGGGGCAGGCCCCCTGGCCGGCCAAGGCAGAGGCCCTGGCCGGCCATTGGCCAAGCCCCGGCCAGGGCAGAGGCCCTGGCCGGGAGAAGTTGCAGTTCGAATATTGGTCGACCAATTTTGTGTTTTTGGTCGACCAATCCGACAGATGGTCTGGGTTGATTGCAAACTTGCCAAATGACCCATACGGGGTGACAAAAGGCATTGGTCAAACTCGAATATGTCGATTAGCCCATACGGGGCTAACCACAGTGTCGACTAGTTCATACGGGACTAACGTTTGAATGAAGTTTTTAACTTGGGCTCTACTCCTTGAAGATTAGCCATAGTGCTCTACTTCATGCGAGATTAGCCAAGTCATTGTGCTCTACTCTTCGGAGATTAGCCAATGTACTTATGAAATTGTGCTCTACTCCTTGAAGATTAGCCGTAATGCTCTACTTCATGCGAGATTAGCCATGTCATTGTGCTCTACTCTACGGAGATTAGCCAATGAACTTATGACGTTGTGCTCTACTCTACGGAGATTAGCCAATGTATTTTATATTCGTTTTGAAAAATACGTTTTCAAAAACGCTTTTCCGCTGCTAAGTACTATAAGAGTACTAACATTTGATAAAGTGAGGGAGAAATATTGAAAGTTACTCTAGATGGTGATTGGAAACATAGTGACCTTTCCGATTCTAGAATAACATCTTCAATATTTTTCGAAAGTAACTTATCAAATACTTATTTTCCGCTGCTAGTACTATAAGAGTACTATAGTTTGATAAGTGATGGGGGAATATTGAAAGTTGTTCTAGATGGTGATTGGAATCATAGAGACCTTTTCGATTCTAGAACAACACCTTCAATATTTTTCGAAAGTAACTTATCAAATATAATATAATTCCAAGTGGGATTTGAATTTTAGAACTATCCAAATGGGATATTCTATTATCATTTCAAGTGGGAGTTATATTTTAAGAATTTTTAATGCAATGTTTTTGATCGAACCTTCGGTTTTGTGTCTTTTGCAGCATTTTAAAAGTAAAATGTCTTCCGCTTCAAAGAATATCGTCGCTGAGTTAAACAAAGGTGAAAAACTCAACGGCGATAATTACAAACTTTGGTCCATTAAGATACAATACGTTTTAGAGGAGCAAGAAGTGCTCGAAACTCTAAAGAACGTAATGATTGAACCCGAGTTGGGCACTACGGCCCAACACCGAAGAGACAAGGAAGCTTTTGATGCTTGGTCTCGGAAGAATAAGATAGCGCGCATTACGTTATTAAGCAGTATGGCTGATGACATAATGTGCATCTTCCGAGAACATGACCTAGCTATGGACATATGGTCCAAGCTAGAGGAGAAGTTCGGTGGCACATCGGTGTCCAAACTTCGCGCCTTAACTATAAAGTTCGATACATATAAGAAACGTCCAGATCATTCCATAGGGAAACATCTGCGACATATGGCGAACCTTATCTCGGAGTTAAAGGACGCAGGTCATGTGCTCACAGATGAGCAACAAATCCAAGCAGTCATACGTTCCCTACCAAATGGGTGGGATCAGATGAAGATGCATCTCACTCATAATGAGAGCATCAAGACCTTCAACGATGTTTCCAAGCACCTCGAATTAGAGGAAGAGCGGCTTGCGGCTGCCAAGCCAGGTGCAGAAGTGCACATGGTTGCTAGTTCCTCACACGGGGGAAAGAAACGTAAAGATCGTTCGAAGTCTTCTAATGAACGTAATAAGCAACCTGAGTCTACCAAGGAACCCAAATATAAGGGTGGACACAAGAAATGGCACAAGAAGAAAGACTTGAAAAGAATCAAGTGCTTCAAGTGCAACAAGCTCGGTCACTATGCTCGTTCGTGTACGAGTGGAAGTGACGAGGTAACTTGTAATACTAGTTACATATGTGTTTCTAGTTCACTATTTCTTGTGGAATCTAATCCATTTTGGGATAATTGATTCAGGTGCCACCGACCACATAGCAAAGGACAGACGGTCCTTCGTGGAGTATCACCGGATACTCAAGGAATGAAGTGGATCAATGTAAGAAACAACACACGTGTTGAAGTGAAAGGCGTTGGGACTCGCAAGCTTGTCTTGGACAACGGCCGCACTATCCTACTTCATGATGTTCTCTTCATTCCATATATTCAAAGGAATATTAAAATTGTGGTCAATTTATTGGGTCTTGGTTAATGGTTGGTTCCTTCATGTTTGTAATATGGACCTATTTTTGTAATAATTCCTTTATTGGTTCTGGGTTATGTATTTAAAGGATTCATTGTAATAAGTACAATGTATGATTTCTCATTTCCTTATGACAAATTCTTTGACTAATGAGTCTAATATAATTTGTTGGGACTCAAGGCTTGGTCATATTGGACCAACGCGTATGGATAGACTTGCCAAACGTGGCCTTCTATCCAATGTTTCAAAGGTTGAAATGTCGACCTGCGAACATTGCCTTGAAAGGAAATCTTGTCGCAAGCCGTTTGGAACCGGCACAAGGGCCAAGGTTCCATTACCGCTTATCCATTCGGACATATGTGGTCCGATGAATGTCAAGACAAGACGCGGGAAGTCCTATTTCATCACTTTTAATTGATGATTTCACCCGATTCGGTAATATCTATTTGATATCCCACAAAAGTGAAAGCACTAAACCTGCTTTAAAAACTATATGAGTTTAGTGGAGAATCAATTAGATCGCAAGATTAAGGTCATGCGAACCGATAGGGGCGGTGAATATCAATCAACAAGTTTAAAGGAACTTTTTGATGAAAAAGGCATAGTACATCAAGTAACTATGCCTTATACTCCTCAACAAATTGGTGTTGCAGAAAGGAGGTATATGACTTTAATGAAAAATGGTCTGTTCAATGATGGCGCAAGCTAACTTGCCAATCACCTTCTGGGGTGATGCATTATTGACAACCGTTTTCATTTTAAACCGCGTACCCTCGAAATCAGTTAGCTCCACTCCTTATGAGTTGTGGAACCAAAGATCTCCTAACTTAAACATTTTACCTTGAGTTTGTGCATTCAACGCACATATTTCCTCCCATAAGTATGGCAAACTTGGGCCATGGGGAAGGAAATGTATCTTTAAACGATACGCATTAAACTCCAAAGGTTATGTTTTTGTTAGTCAGGAAGACAATGGTGTGCTAATTGAGTTTGAGTCGAGGGATGTCACTTTCTTGGAAAACGAGTTTCCAAGACAGGGCGAGATAAGTCAGGACTTATCTCTATTTGAGATTTGTGATCAAGAAGGATTACCTCATTCGAGTGGGAGAATTCTTGGTGAAAACGAAAATACTTTTCAACCTTCACCAATGGATTATACGAATGACGATTATCCTATTCCATACGGGAATAATGATCCAAGTAGGAGCAATTCTAACAACATTTCAAGTGGGAGTGATATTAGAATTGATCTAAATTCGAGTCAACAAGGACTTGAAGAATCTCAAATATGCCACATCATGCCCTGCAAAAGACAAATGGATGGAAGCGATGAAGAAGGAATTGAAATCCATAAAAGTTAACCAAGTCTGGGACTTAGTTAACTCACCCAGAGGACATAGAGCAATTGGGAACAAATGGGTTCTCGAGATCAAGCATAAGGCTGATGGCTCTATAGATAGATATAAAGCTCGCCTTGTCGCGAAAGGTTTTACGCAACAGGAAGGGATAGACTACAAAGAAAACTTCTCACCTGTTGTGCGTTTTACCTTGATTCGCAATGGTAGCTTGCTTATACCTCGAATTACATCAGATGGATGTAAAGACTGCCTTTCTCAATGGAGAATTGGACGAGGAGATCTATATGGAACAACCAACAGGGTTTGTAAAAGAAGGAAACAAACATAAGGTTTGTAAACTTTGTAAGTCCATATATGGTCTTAAATAATCCTCGAGGCAATGGTATATACGATTTCAAGAAGTTGTCTTATCAAATGGATTTTTTCCATGCTTGATGAAGATAACTGAGTATATATCAAGAGGATTAAAAGCAAGTATATTATCATGTATCTATATGTAGATAACATTTTAATAGCCAGAAATGACAAGGGCTTTGTAATGAGTATCAAGGCTTGGCTTTCATCAGTATTTTAGATGAAAGGCATAGGAAAAGCCGCATATCCTTGGAGTTAAGATTTCAAGGAATCGTTCGAAGAAACTTCTTTCTCTTTCACAGGAGACTTATATAAAGAAGGTTCTAGAACGATTTAATATGCAGGACTGCAAGTCCATTGATATTCATATAAGCATATGCGATAATTTATATCTGGAATCACGTCCAAAGAACCAAAAGGAAAAGGAAATTATGGAAAAAGTTCCATATTCCAGTACAGTTGATAGTCTTATGTACACTATGGTGTGTACGAGACTGGACATCTGTTTTGCCGTTGGAAATGGTAAACTGTTACCAATCCAACCCAGGGCAAGAACACTGGAAAGCGGTTAAGAGGATAATGCAGTATCTTAAAGGAACTGCAGATTTGCAAAAGACTATGATAAAACCAAGAAGGTAGACATAAGGTACATATCTACGCATGAGACGATAGAGGATCAGCTTACGAAAGCGATCCCCAGAAATGTGTTTTATAAACACTTATCATCTCAAGGATTGCGTATGGGCTGAGTTGTACCAAATATATATTCCCATGTCTAAGAAATGATCAAAATTAATAAAAGAATAAGTTCTTTTTCCAACATTGCATATGAATTTCTTAAGAAATGTTTGTGTACATTTTTGAAATCTCAGCTGAATTGTGTGTATGTCGAACAGATTAAGGTTGGCTCTCTCACATGAGCAACCGCCTTATCTTATCAGATGGATAAGATAGAGATGAGACTAGTTTAAAGTCAAAATCATTAGACGAATGATTTAGAGTCAAGACTTTAACAAGATAGTCGAATGAAAGATCTGCATCATATGGATGCTTACAAAAGATCTGAGATCTGTATCACAAGGATATAAAGATCTCATTGGATTTTTTAATCCTATCTGTCTTATGCAGGATGAGAGTCCGGGAATATTTCCTGAGTAGTAAGGGGACTCAAAAGATAGGCACTGTGGTGTCTGATCTTTCATCCGTACAACATCATTAAGACATACTCTCCCTGGGAAAGGAGTGATGTTGTAATACGTGTTCATACCACGTATGCATTTCGACCACTGAGTTAGTAGCAATAGTGTTTGCTATTATGTGAGACTCAAAGGCCATATGGGTCTTAACTCTTACCCTCAAGGACTCCAATTGGTTCCTTTAGATTTGACGAGATGATCGCTATCTTAGCGTGTTACTAATGGGCTATGGTAATTCGGCTCGGCGGGGCACGTTAGAAAAGCGAATCAAGTCAAGATCAAAAGGTTCGCAAGAAGAGGAAGATTGATTTCATATTCGCATTTGGACTTTAATGATTCAAAGCTGGCCAGCCAATTGTAATCCAGATGGGATTCAATTGTTGAATATAAAGTACAAGAAAATGTGAAGAAATAATCTAGGGTAAAGCATGCGTTGAACTACTCAACTTTGCACCTTCGAGGTCGTTGTGTATCTCTAACAAGTGCACAACAACAGACTCTACGCGCATGACGGTCGCACGGTCTATTTCTCGGTATGATAGATGAAAGAACTAAGGGAAAGACGTTCTCTTACAATCCCCTCAAGTGTGAGTGGGAGATGTTGGATATGGAAGACGTTTGTACACCCTTGTGGGGGATGTACGAGGGAATACGGACCTCGAACGTCGCGCACACGAAGTCATGTGCAAAGGGAATCTGTTCCCTTGCGGAGAGGATCTCTGTATGAGCGGGAAAGTCGCATTATATATGCATAAGTGCATGCGACATATGGCTAATAAAGGGGGAATATCTTAAGCTTATATTGTACCATGCATATGGTACAACTTAAGCTTATAATGTGCCATGTATCATGGTACACCTTAATTAAGTTGTTCCAAAGGAACAACTTACCCTAAAATAACTACCTTGGGGGCTATAAATAAGACCCAAGGGTAGCCATTTTCCTTACACATTTTGCATGAAATTCATGCATGCATCTTCTTCATAGCGAAGCTCTGCAGAAATATTTCCTCTCCCTCCATCCAAGTTCTTAATCTAAAATAGAGATTTAGATTGTGGGATTAGTAGCCTTACTCCGTTCGTGAGTAGACTCGATCCGTCGTGGCGAATCCGAAGGCGAAGTTCGTAGACTACCGTGCAGCGTACGCAAGCGTAAGTCTACACTTCATATTATCGATCCTAACTCTGTTTTGTACAGGATCCTACACCCGCTCCCCCCTCAAGACCTCTGGGGCAGGGCCAACCCTAGCCACCCAAACCAGAGAATAGCACGGGCCGGGCTACACGCCCGCTCCCCCCCTCAAGACCTCTGGGGCAGGGCCAACCCTAGCCACCCAAACCAGAGAAGGGCACGGGCCGGGATACGCGCCCACTCCCCCCCTCAAGACCTGTGGGGCAGGGCCAACCCTAGCCACCCAAACCAGAGAAGGGCACGGGCCGGGCTACGCGCCCGCTCCCCCCTCAAGACCTCTGGGGCAGGGCCAACCCTAGCCACCCAAACCAGAGAAGGGCACGGGCCGGGCTACGCGCCCGCTCCACCCCTCAAGACCTCTGGGGCAGGGCCAACCCTAGCCAACCAAACCAGAGAAGGGCACGGGCCGGGCTACGCGCCCGCTCCCCCCCTCAAGACCTCTGGGGCAGGGCCAACCCTAGCCACCCAAACCAGAGAAGGGCACGGGCCGAGCCACGCGCCCGCTCCCCCCTCAAGACCTCTGGGGCAGGGCCAACCCTAGCCACCCAAACCAGAGAAGGGCACGGGCCGGGCCACGCGCCCGCTCCCCCCTCAAGACCTCTAGGGCAGGGCCAACCCTAGCCACCCAAACCAGAGAAGGGCACGTGCCGGGCTACGCGCCCGCTCCCCCCCTTAAGACCTCTGGGGCAGGGCCAACCCTAGCCACCCAAACCAGAGAAGGGCACGGGCCGGGCTACGTGCCCGCTCCCCCCCCCCCCCCCTCAAGACCTCTGGGGCAGGGCCAACCCTAGCCACCCAAACCAGAGAAGGGCACGGGCCGGGCTACGTGCCCGTTCCCCCCCTCAAGACCTCTGGGGCAGGGCCAACCCTAGCCACCCAAACCAGAGAAGGGCACGGGCCGGGCCACGCGCCCGCTCCCCCCTCAAGACCTCTGGGGCAGTGCCAACCCTAGCCACCCAAACCAGAGAAGGGCACGGGCCGGGCCACGCGCCCGCTCCCCCCTCAAGACCTCTGGGGCAGTGCCAACCCTAGCCACCCAAACCAGAGAAGGGCACGGGCCGGGCCTCACGCCCGCTCCCCCCTCAAGACCTCTGGGGCAGGGCCAACCCTAGCCACCCAAACCAGAGAAGGGCACGGGCCGGGCAACACGCCCGCTCCCCCACTCAAGACCTCTGGGGCAGGGCCAACCCTAGCCACCCAAACCAGAGAAGGGCACGGGCCGGGCTACGCGCCCGCTCCCCCCCTCAAGACCTCTGGGGCAGGGCCAATCCTAGCCACCCAAACCAGAGAAGGGCATGGGCCGGGCTACGCGCCCGCTCTCCCCTCAAGACCTCTGGGGCAGGGCCAACCCTAGCCACCCAAACCAGAGAAGGGCACGGGCCGGGCCACGCGACCGCTCCCCCCTCCAAACCTCTGGGGCAGGGCCAACCCTAGCCACCCAAACCAGAGAAGGGCACGGGCCGGGCCACGCGCCCTCTCCCCTTCTCCAAACCTCTGGGGCAGGGCCAACCCTAGCCACCCAAACCAGAGAAGGGTACGGGCCGGGCTACGCGCCCGCTCCCACCCCCCCTCAAGACCTCTGGGGCAGGGCCAACCCTAGCCACCCAAACCAGAGAAGGGCACGGGCCGGGCTACGCGCCCGCTCCCCCCCTCAAGACCTCTGGGGCAGGGCCAACCCTAGCCACCCAAACCAGAGAAGGGCACGGTCCGGGCTACGCGCCCGCTCCCCCCTCCATACCTCTGGGGCAGGGCCAACCCTAGCCACCCACACCAGAGAAGAGCACGGGCCGGGCTACGCGCCCGCTCCCCCCTCCAGACCTCTGGGGCAGGGCATAGGCTTCGCCGCGTAACCACACCCCAGACTTGGCGAACCCGTGATCCTTGAAAAGTCGAACCCGTGAAGGAGGACAAGGGCACGTAAACCGGGACAAACGAGGCATCAGTTCCCGAGGAGGCGGCCCCGATGCGACTCGACGAAACGAAAGGACGCTCGAGAAATAGGCCACCATTAATGATACACTACAAAAGAGGTTCCCTAAGCGCCACCTCGCAAAAGCGGTTTCCAACGGGCGTGATTACGAGGAGCCCATCAATAATGCTAGTTCATCGCAATAATTATGGAGGAAACCTTCAACAAAATCCCCCTATAAATACACCTCTCACCCTCCCGAAAGAGAGAAGAACAAAGAGTCGAAAGATATGAGATATCGGTCCCAACACCCCCGACCCACTGGGAAACGGGCCGAGATGCCTCGTCCTAACAAAAGGGAGGTCACCGGCCACCAGTGGTTCCCCCCTCCCTGGACGGTGGTCGCTGCATCTCCACTACCTCCGATAGGATATTCCCCTTACAAACGGATCGCCAATAGGATATTCCACTTACACAAGGGAAATCCACCTTTCACTCCTCCGTCTGCTCTAAACAGGACGAGTCGGAGAAAGGTAGGCATCCGCCCCCCGCTGGCAGGAAAGGCAAAAGCCCCCCCGGGCTTGCAGGCCAACACCTCCTCGCCGTCGACCTCCGGACGGGGACCTCGGCAAGGCTGCATCCCCGACGAGCCCAAAAGGCGAGTCATGGCGTGTCAGCCCGCCCCAGCACAATCGGGACCCGAACCCCGCCCTCAAACCCAAACCGCGAGGCGTGGAGGGGAGGCGGCCCGATCGTTAGGATTTCCCCCACCCTCAAACCCAAACCGTGAGGCGTGGAGGGAGATGACAAAGCAATGGAGAGGAGGCGGCCCGATCGTCAGGACCCCCCGGACAAACGCCACAGCAAGACAGCTTCCCTAGTGAGCTTCCCCAGTGCATCCACCTGGCCGAGGAGACCTTGCAACCCGTCAGCGCATTGGACGGACGCTCACCTAGGCGCCAAGAACAACTGAAGATAAAAAGGCCCACCCGGCAGAGGGTAACCCCTAAATCATGAAGTCGCTCACCGCAGGCGAGGACAGCTCCACAGCCCGCCCCAGAGCCGGATCTTACCCCCACCAACGGGTGATAATCTAAGTACTCGTGTGCGAACCATAGAAGAGTTCTTGTAAATTTAAATGAAAACATTTATCTCCATCAAAGTCACTTTAACTTTCTGAAAATGCCATAGCATGAAACGATCCCCCCGCCAAGGGCCGGGTGAGCCCATGAAACGGAACCACCCCTCGCGGCGGGGAAAGTAGGAACAGAGAATCGCACTCCCCCCGTACTAACTTAGGACGCCCAGTAAGTATACCCCCGCAGTTCGAACCCCCCGATAACAGGAAGGACCGACGCTTCAAAACGAGACCCCTCGCCAACTAAAATCCGCAATACCTTTCAGACAAAGGGGAAGGGGTTGAACTGAGGCCCGCTCTGCGGGGCCACTTCCGCCCGAGGCAAAATCCACTCGCGACAGACACCCAGGGGTCAGCCATGCTATGAGTAGCCCCTGTTCGTGATAGGGCGGCATGTCTCATCCCGATCGTATCCAATGATCCTCCGTCCCGCCCAAACACAACACATAGACCATCAACATCCCCTTTCCCCAGACCTCGCGCTCTCGGACACGGGAATGTTGGGGGCAGTAATTGTGTACTCAAGCAAGAAAACAAAATAGGTAACACCAGCGATAAAACATGGCAAAGACCGGCTTCCCAATGGCGACTCGCCTGCCTCGGTAGGGGCTAACCGGTTCAGCCAGCACAGCGACCAACTACCCGGGGCCGGCCTCCCAAACCACATCAGGAATCCCCCGCCCGGATTAGGACCCCGATCCTCGAAAACTCAAAGCTGGGAATAAGGACAAGGACACGTAAACCGGGGCGGACCGGTCGCAAACCAGGAACCGCGAAACAATGCCTGTTGAGTATACGCCTGGCCCCGATAAGGCAGCGCCACGACGCGACTCGACGAAACGATATGACACTCGGAAAACACGCCATCAGCATCAACACGCCCCCTGAGAGGCCAGGACAGACGAACCGTGTCAGGTGCCGCCAGGAAAAAGCGGTTCCCAAAGCGCGTGATTCGGCGTTGCCCATTAATGGCACTAGTCCCTCACATTATCCAAGGCGAACCTTTCTGCAGAATCTCTCTATAAGTACCCCCCTTCAGAGTTTAGGGAGGAGGGGAAGATACACGAAAGGGAATCGCATCCCCTCACACCGGGTATGAAAAAGCCCCGAACGCCCCACCGAGCTACGAAGAAGGCCGATGTCCACCGACGGGCCTCACTTCCCCCACCGGTGACCGCTTCCACTCTGCGACCTCTGATAGGATGTTCCCCTTATACATGGGAGGTCCCACCTGCCAGACTTCCTCCTGCTCTTAACCAGATGAAACAGCAGGTCCGGAAGACTAGCCGCGGGCCGCCACACCCCAATTAACATCCACCCCACGGCGATCCCTACCAGGTGTGAGGGTGGAAACCCCCAACGGGTCTCCCAACGACCCACCTGCCTGCCCCCAACCTTCCCCACGAGGCCGGCCCACCGGACTCCCCCTCCGGGAGGGCGACGCCACCACCTCCACCTCGTCCTCCGCCTCCTCCGAGGTTCCCCCTCGATGTACGGGATCCCCGGCGAGGCTGGGCAACCATCCAGCACGGCGACGGCGAGACAGAATGCGAGGAAGCAAGGAAGGGGAAGGAAGGAGGTCCACCCTACAAACAAGGGTCAGCCCTCCCGAGGGGGGGGGGGTCACCGCGGGGCTGCATCCCCGATGAAACCAAACGGTGATTCACGGCACGTCAGCTCGCCCCGGACAATGAGGCAGAAGGAGTTCAGCGGTCAGTAGAAAGGAAGGCCTCTCCGCAACAGGGACCCGCTCACCCCGATGCAGCGGGCGACGAGTTAAAGCAGCCTCCCGCCCCGTCCACGGGTTTGGTCACACCTGCCCTCTTGTTGTAGATACCATCTAGATCTCCTGTAAAGGCTGATGAATAATATTCCTCCTTACGGACTCCTCACCCTAAGCCCAAGCGCACAATAGCCAGGAATTTCACCAGACACAGTGCGGCCAGAGCCCCACAAAAATAACAACCACGTCCGGTAAACACATCGCAACGAAACCGTGGCCTTCCCAAAAAAGCCGGGCTCCCCCAAAGTCTGACCCAGCCGCCACATACAACGGCACGTCGTTAAGGGGCAACGCCCCTCCCCAAATCGCAGTGACCCACCTCCTCGCTTGGCTCCCACTCGGGACGAGATCTAGCGATCCCGCAACAGCGGGCAATACTCCGCAGGAGCCGCGTCGCCACTCCTGAGCGTGGACCCAAGTCTGAACCATGCTGGAAGGGAGGTAGCGTTACGCCATCCGAGCCGAGCCGGGCTTTCGCCTCGCACTCGAATGCCGGGGGAAATTGTTACGACCTAAAGATCGTGGGAGTCCAAATCCCGCCCAGATCCGCTGACATACCTCATTGAATCACCCCTTTGCGAAAGGAACGCCACCCCGGAGGTCCGAGGCTACATGAGAATGGGCGCGCCTCGCAGCACTCCCCCCTCCCGGCCGAGGTGAACAACCGCAGTCGCTCGGCCCGCCAGGGGCAGTGCGCCCGGGGAACGCCCAGACAGTGCCGCCCGGGATGCTGACAGAGGCATGTGCATATCCCTCCTTGCCAGCGGTCCGTGACCCGCGACTGAAAAGGGACGCGGCCGGGCCGGACAAGCCTCGAACAGGTCGACCCGACGGTTCCCCACGAACCCCGCCGCCGGGGATAGCATTGTCGGAACTTTAGTTCATCACGCACGACAAACAACCTAGTGTAAGGACACGACTGATGCTGACGTCGCCCGACCATCTGACAAAGCACCCCCTGGCCGCTGAGCCCCCTGACACTTAATGCTTTCGGCCCTGACACCCTGACAAAAGTGCCCCTGGCCGTTGCGCCGTCTGACAAAAGCGGGGTAGACACTCCTGTTCCTGACATCCTCGTCCGAAGCTTTCGCTGACAGCCGAGCCAGCTCAGCGCGTCGAGTCAGCATGCCAGGTCAGCCCCACCTAATCATCTCCCATCAGGTATAAATACCCCCTCACCTCTTACGGTGAGGAGGTTGGCAAATTCTCTCTCAATCCATTATTCACACACGAGAGCAAAGGTCGTCCATATCTTTGTTCTCCCACATATAGCTCGCCACGTACGGTCGACACACCCTCAGTCCGACCTGCGTGCCTAGCCCCCGTTTTAAGTCCTGTAACTAACTTAGGCATCGGAGGGGCTAAGGGTTGAACCCCAACCCAGCCCTTCTGACGAGTTGCTCGTGGTGCAGGATAGCTCGCCCTTGGACGACCTCCGCCTTCGGCTCCCGCCGCCTGATCCTCCTCTGCCGTGTCTGGTGAGATTTGACCCCATGGTCTCCCCCAGCGGCAAGCTCAGCCTCTTCACCCCACTAATCACTTGTTAAACAGCCCACCAAAACCCTCTCATCATTATAACCACCGTGCCCTTGGTTCCCCTCAATACAAATTCATTGTACGCGAGTTTCACCTCGTAACAGCACATATCCAAAATTCTTATGGATTGAAATCAGTTAATGATTCTCACACTATAGTTTATAAGGACAATGCTACTTGCATTGCATAATTTAGGAGATGACATATTAAAGGCGATAAAACCAAACATATATCACCGACATTTTTCTATACTCAGAAGCTCCAAGAAAATCGATAAGTTAATGTTAAACAAATTCGCTCCTCAAACAATCTTTCGGATTTATTTACCAAGTTTTCGCCAACAACAATATTTAAGAAACTAGTTTATGGCATTGGTATGTGACGATCCAGTAATATGCAAAATTGAATTTCCCATAAGTGGACATGTTTGGATGCCCCAGAAGTGGTAGTTTAATTTATTTCCGGGGAGCGGTTATGGACTTATATATATTGTACTCTTTTTCCCTTTTGTTTGGGTTTTGTCCCACTGAGTTTTTCCAACTTAAGGTTTTTTATGAAGCAGTACTAAAATGTTTAAAATTTGACCATCTGCATGGTGTTTCATCCAAGGAGGAGTGTTATGAATTAATGGACATTCACACTATTTGATATTGGTTGTGTGAATATGAATATATAATGACATTCCTACTTCTATGTTACAAATAAATAGACTTGCACACCATGTGTACATTCATGCATTTGATGATTGGTTGTATGAAGAGGAATTGATAAAGACATTCATTATTAGGTCACCAACCATAGCCATTAAACCATTGTTTAATGAAATTATTGAGGTGTTGCAAGAAGATGAAGAATTTGAAGAGATTTGTCTACCCACACATATGATGTTGTAGTATAAATAGTGATTTTCTAACTCACTTGTGCGTATCTCAATATTTTCTCCACGTCAATAATATTCTCTTTACATCTCTTCTATCTATTCTTGTTATAGTTCTTGGTGTTCTTCTTGTTCTTGTGTGTTTTCTTATTACAATTGTTGTTTGTTCTTCATTGTTCCACGACAAATGAGATTTTTTTCTTGCATATTTGTGTCTTATCAAACATATACTAGAAATAACACATGTACAAAGTGCACTGGCACCCCAAACCCCACACAATCAGGACGCTGGACCCAAAATAGTTCTAATGTGAAGAGTGGGTGTGAGTGTGTATATCGTCTTGGGGTTTTTTGATTGGAGGTCTGTGAAGTTGGTTTTATGCTTGGGTGTTGTTTAAGATTGGGTGTGTTTTTTAAATGGTGGTGTGTTTGTGGGGTTTTTGTGGCTTTTGGGTCCTTGGGGTGAGGTGGATGTCCCATGTGGCGATGTTATATTGCCACACGGGACAAAGGTGTCGCATGAGACAAAATTCAAAAACATTTCTCAAATGTATAATAGATAATCTTCTTCAGCTTCGTACACGGTGTTAAGAAAAAATAAAGGTATCAAGTGACGGTTTACTTCTTTGTTAAAAACATTTAAGTTGAAATTTTTCTTACATAAAAAAAGATTGCAACAACTAGAGGTAATCAGCAAATGACCTAACAATACCATTAGGTAGCTGAGCGATCTCTATAAGACTAGTAGAAACTCAACTATTAACGAAAACAATGGACTTGTTATGAATTGGGGAGACCTTTGGTCTCCACCCACTATCATCAACCATTAAACCCACTCTTAATGTGTGTCCCTTGAGATCCAAGGGACTTATAACTCTCTTCATATAACATATATATATGGCTATGGACTTCACCATATGCCTACTTCTTCTCCATATTCTAACACGTTATCAGCACGATCATCAGCTGAGCTGAATCCCTTCCGACGGACGAATTGGTGCTGACGGACGAATCGATGCCGCCGGACGAATTACGAGGACACGGATAGGGCTTCCATCTCCGAACGTCGCTAGATCCGGTGGGTAGGATCTAGAGGTAAATTCTAAGAAACCCCTAGATCAATATCTTAACATGTGCATGATAAATCTGTAATTATGTTTTTCTAAGATATCTATAGCAAAAGTTTTAGCTATATCTATAAGAAAAACAATTTTTATACAAACAGATTTATTGATTATACAAATTTTCAAACACCCAAAATTTCCTCCGATTGCAAAATTGGGGAAAATTGGGCATCATCCCCCCATTTGAAATTGAAATTGGGCATCATTTCGAATTGAAATCGAAATTGGGAATTCGAATCGCAGATTTTTTTTGACATTGGGCATTCGAATAGCCGTGCTTTGTCTATTGGGCATTCGAATCCCTGCAATTTGGCATTCCTCCCTCCTTTCGAAGTTGCAAATTTTCGGATCTGTCCGCTGAGGAATTAAATTGGGCATCATCAGGGGCCGGCCTTAATTTGCCTACCTCCCTCCTGTCGAGGGGGGTTGCACCCCTGTCAACTGCTTGCGTCGGAGCGCCGTCGGGGGCCTCCAGGCGTGCCGATTCGTCGCCGCCCCCGGCCCCGTCAGGCTCGCCAGACGCCGATACGCCCCCCGTCGGGGGGGCTTGCCCGACGCCGATTCGCCCCCCAACCCCCCCGTCAGGGGGCCCGCCTACCGTCAGAGTGTTGGACGCAACGATCTAGGATCTTTAGTTTGATGATGACAAGCGTGTGCGAACTATTTAACGTGTGCGCTAAGTGTGTTTCAGGAATGGCAACGTCGTTATTCTAGGCGTTGGAGAATTTTCTATCTGCATAGCTAATGGACTTGGTCAAAGTGCCATTCACATAGCAAAGATGACTAAGTCAAAGATGGTATGATGAGGAGGGATCTAATTTAGATCAAAGATGATTGAATCAAATCAATTGGTGATTGGTGCAAATCCAATTGATTTTTGATTTGATTAAGTCAAATGCCATGGAGATCCAATTCAAAATTCGTATTTCAACCCCAATTCAAATCAAATCCAAATCCCACAAAATCTTCATTAAGAGATCTCCTATTCATATTCATATTCAAATCAACCATATTACTCTTGTCCTATATATACCCATCTTCTAGGGTTGAAGAATTGTGCGGCATACATCACAAAAGAGAGAGGCGGCCATATTCTCCAAGAATTTAGCAATCTCATGCATACATCTACAAAAACCCTAGCCCGCGTCTTTAAGCCGTAAGCATCTTCTCAAAGAGCTTCACGCAAACAACTCCCAGCATCAAAAAGCTACGGCCTACACGAAAGACTTTCCCAAGCACCAAAAAGCTACGGCCTACACAAAAGAATTTCCCAATCAAAGTTTTTATCAAAAAAAACCCTATATTCTAATTACCGCAGCCTCATATCCATATCCCACGCAACCTGTGAGTCTCCAAGGCCTATAGAACTCATTCTTCAGTGCTAAGAAGATCTCCAAGCCATCATCGCCAACATCCATATGCAGCAAGCAAGACTCACGGTGCACAATCTCCGAGGCTGAAGAGCTCATCGCCGCATCTACTGTAGATGTCAGAGCTGCCGTCGTCGTCAACCCACGTTGCAGTCGCCGAGCTCTCGCCAATATAGGAGAGTCGCCGGAGGCGTTGCTGTCGTCGTCGAGTCGTTTGCCGCTGAAGTTGAAGTCGTCGCCGTGAAGAAGACGAGGCTGCCATCTCCACGCCATCGTCGCGGAGGAAAGTCGAAAGGACTCGCCGTTGTATCATCGCTGCATGCCCTAGGATCACCGGAGTTCGCCGCCGCCGCTGTAGACGAAGACGCCGTAGGAGACCGCCCCCGCTGTCGAACACCGTCGCTGCTCAAACGAAGTCGGACGGCGAAAGCTTTCGTTGCTGCTGTCGTCGCCCTTGGAGAGAACGCCGTCACCGTTGAGAAATGAGAAAAAGCCCGCACGACAAAGTCATCCGCCGTTGTCGAAGACCGCTGCTGCCCGGAGTTGAGTCGTCGCCGGCGTCCTAAGCAGAAGTTGTCGCACGTCGCAGTCGAATGAACACCGCGCGCGAAGAAGTTGAAGTCGAAGGTGTCGTCGAGGAGAAGTCGAACGCCACCGAGCGCCTACATGCCCTAATGCAAACCAACGACGAGCTCTGCTGATGTGGATGAGCCTCAAGCAAACGAAAGCGGGCAAAAAGCGAAGCAAAATTAAAGTGCGGCTGACGTGGATAATATTAGGGTTTCTCTGCGCATCGAAAGCTTATTTGGGTTTTGAACTGAAATTACTTAACGCACAGACCAGTGTGCTATTTGACATCCAGGAGTCGGATCGAGACACTGTTTGCGTCAGATTGGAGCTGACGGCGTGCTGATTGACAGAGATGCCTACACGGACACGTATTGAGCATTTCTAAACCCTTTACTCTTTATATTCGTGTCTTAATGTAACGTTCTCTGTATGGAAAACTTTTACCAATATTTTGTGACTATTTTGGACTTGTCTGGTTGGGCTAGACAAGAGGGTCTTGACGTGTTGTTGCAGTCAAGATACCATACTAGATTGATAGGGTTCTGCACTTTGTTGAGTGTGGTACAGTCTAGGTGGGGAGTTGAAGCTAGGACCCCATTGTAGGTGTACAGAAGGAACATATTAATGCTAGTTTTTGCTTGGGGCTGGACGTAGGTCGTTGATGCGACCGAACCAGGGTAAATCTGTGCGTACTCTGTGATTGTCTCTTATTTACTCTTGTTGTGCTGCTAACTACGTGTGATTTCTCGTGGGTTGCGTGAGAATTTTTTATTAGCCTATTCATCCGCCCTCTAGGCTAGGATCCAGATCCAACACAGAGCGCATCCCCCGTCGGGGGCCTACCTGCTGTAGGAGAGCCGCCCCCTCCGTCGGGGGGCCTGTCGGAGTCGGAGCGCTGCCCCCACTGTCGGTTGGGGCCTTCCGGAGTCCCGGCGTTGTTCCAGTCCCCATCGCGTTCCAAGATGAGCGGAAAACTAAATTTTTTTGGGGGGTCTTTTTGTTTCCTGGCTGCTTAACCTCCCCCCTTAAAGCCCTAATTAGGGTCTGGGAAAAAGAGGCATGGACCTCCCCTAATGGGTCAGAAGCCCAGTTTTTAACAAAATTGAAAATAAAATTGGGTATTTTCTGGCTGACGGGCCTGCAGCCAGCGGGCCTCTGCCCTGCAGGCCAAAATATTTTTAATTCAGAATATACCCTATAAAACCCTGAAAATTCCATAAAATTCTGGAAATATTGGAATAAATCCGAAAAAAATTCTGGAAAAATCCAGAAAAATCAGGGAAAATCAGGGCGAGAATATTGAGTTTGATTAACTCCTCTAGGGGTATTTGGGGAAATTTATAAATTTGTTAATGAATCCTAAGTGTAATTCATTCACTACTAGAAAACTGAGTATCAGCCACGGATCATCTACCACGGACTGAATCTGTAGCAAATGTGGAAAATATTTGCCACAGACAGGCCGTGGCAAATTATCCGTGACTAATTACTTATTAGCCACGGAAATTCCGTGGCAGAAATCTATTAGTCACCACACTTTGTCGGGCGTAACGAAAAGGTATCTGTCAGGAAATTTCTGTGGCAGATATTGCTAAACTACCAGGGAATTTCTGTGGTAATTATATAATAGCCACGGACCCATTTATCTTGTAAAAATGAGCGGGATATTTCGCGCCTCGTTTTTCATCAGGTTAAGGGTTTCATCGGGGTGAAATAGGGGTTATCACAGATAGACTTCTTTATTTCCTCATGCCTCTTTGTGATCTCCTCCATTTTAGCGGCTAGCTTCGGCGAACGGCGAATTAGGGTTTAGCATCGGCGAACGGAGAACGGCGATCGGCGATTAATCGAACAAAAGGTATCCCCCCTCTCTCTCCCCTCCATTTTAGGGTTTGCTCCCTCCCTCCCTCTCTCCTCCTCCATTTTAGGGTTTGCGTGAGACGGTGGTGTTTTTAAGTGTTGCGAAGAATTCTTATCAAGAACAAAACAATTGATCTTTTGCTGATTAAGAGATCACATGCAAAAACACCAGTGGTGTTTTTAATTTGTTTTAATTTGTTTCCATGACAGAAAACTCTGGCTCAAAGAATTCTTATCTAGAACAAAACTATTGATCACTCAATTTAATGAAGAAATTGGATTTTTAGTGCGAAATTACTGCCAAACACCTTGGTTTTGGTGTTTGTGGGACTAACTCTTGGTTGAATTGCAGAGGCACGGAGGCTTGTCTTATTTTGCCGGAGCAGATAAGAAGGACGAGCATGTTCTGGTGTCTGACCTGGGTTCTTTGACCAACGTTCATGATAGGTAAGCTTAGAGAATCGAGAGTTCTCTTTCAGATTGTATCAAAGAATCAATCAAAATTTATCCGCTTGTTTGTTTGAACAGAGTGCATGAGTTCCATTATTTGAAAGGAGGGGAAGGTTGACTACAGAGAGGAGCACACAGCAGGATCAATGGTGGTGATAAATAAGGTGGAGAGCTGAAAAACTTTTGATTTTTCAATTGCACAACTGTGAACTGTAGGTTTGATTTGAATCAGATTGGAGATTTTATTTCTTTAAATTCTTTGCTTTGTTCATTTAACAGCAGAGTAAGATCTAATTGTAGGTTTGGTTTGGTTTGGAAACTCATTGGTAAGATTTAATTGAAAAATTCATTTCCTTTGTATTCAAACTTCACTTCCTTTAAGATTTGTTGCAAGCGTAACTGATCACATCTCTTATTGTTTTGATTCGATCATATTTGATACTGGGTTGTTCTTTTCTCTGATATCCAGAATCTAATCACCTTGTACGTAAAAAAGAGAATCTCTTATTACAACTGAATATATGGTCTTTGTGTGGGTTGTTTGGTTGCTCCGTTGATGGGAAAATTCTGACAAGTGTGTTATTAATGGTCTCATATGCATGTTTAAACTTAGCCTATTTGTTTGCCTGGTTACCAAGAGCTTTTATGTAAATGAATTCTCTTTTGGTGAATGAGACTGTCATTTGATTTATATGAGAACGAAAAGGCTAGCTACTCACGGCTGTCATGCATGTCTTGCTTCTGGATTTAAAAGCCCTCTTGCTCACTGACTTCTTCAGGGTCTTTGCTGCTTTCTTTGCGTCCAATTTCCATGGACTAGTCCATTTCACTTCTCCGTTCATTAGCTTCCAGCAGGAAAGAAGCAGCAGGGGGCCCTTGCCTTTATTGGTCTAGTTTTGTACTTCATGAAGTAGTCAACTTATGCTGGATCGACTGAAATCATGCTTAATCAAGCTCAACAATGCATGTCTTCTGAACTAATTTCGTATTTCTAACGATGGAGCTTAGGATAGTGTTAGAAATCATGACTGTGTTTTGTGCCTATGTATATTGGTAAATGTTATATATATGTATGATTGTTATAAAATTAAATATAGTGGATCATTGTGTCTGCCAAATGAGGTGTAAAAATTATCTTAAGAGAATCTCAAAAACACACTATCCTCAAGTGATGAGTCTAAACTAACAAGCTATTTTAAGCATTTTGTCATCGATTGATGAGAATTGTAGGGATGAAAACAATTGTGGGGGATGTTTCATGTATGGGGGAATCTTGTACCGAGCTTTCTCCCCATGAAAACAAAGTATCTAACCCTACAGAGCCTAAAAGGGCAGGTTCTTGCTCATGTGGTCCATTCTGTCCTGCATTTGAACTGTATTATCATCTTTTCTCATTTGTATGGTGCATTTGCATTTGAATTTTGGATGTAGAAGAAATATTGGGATATGAGTAGAACTATTAGGAGACTGGTCTGATTGGTTGGGGGAATTTTGATTTTCTGATACCCATCAAGACAGAGGGATATGATAGTCATTTGGAATAATCTTTTTGGCATGTAAACAAATATAAAAATATGAACAAAACCTGATTCTGCGATTGTTATTAGACAGATATTAATCTCCAATATCTGTCTGTTAAATTATGAATATGTTCAAAATAGCATGTCTGTTAACTTAGCTTGACATGTTTTGTTTGCTGAAAAGTCAACAAGTTCACTTATAACTTTACTACTACCAAATTTCAAGTGTCTTTTATATACTAAGGCATTTCTTGTTTTGCTTAAATATGCTTTTTCTTCTAAAAATATTCAACAATCTCATGCTTAAATAATGTCAATCAGGCAACATCCATAGAACTCTGCAAGATGATCAGTTAATGGATGATAAATTGATACAAGGATACTTCTGGCTGTCTATAACAAGATGGCTCATATGTTACAGTTCATCAAGATTTCATGCCTTCAAAATTTGTATATATTCACCTTTATAGTGAACTTCAAGATCCAGATGCATGTTGTAAGCTTGTTTAAGTTCTCTTCTTTAAATATCTTGATCATCCAGTTGAATATAATCGTAATTATGATGTGTGTTATACACAGTGTATCAGGTACCATGGTTAAACATACATAAATAGAGATCCTTCATAAGCGGGATATTTTTTTCCTATGACGTAATCAACGTGAAAATGTGTAAGAGATATTTAGTATTTTATTCTTTAGCGTAGATCTAATACATTTGGGTCGAATGATCTGGCACTTTGATATTTTAAGTCTTTTTGCACATATGCTTTACTGTATTTTGGTGTTTAGCATATCTGTGCTGATTTATGAGGGTTTCTTTTACTGGCTAAACTTAGTGTTGGTGATGTTGTGAAATGTTGCATCAAGAAAATTACATAATTTGGAATATTTGTTGAGGTAACACCATTCTTTTTCTTCTGTAGCATACTGGCATTTCGAGACTGCTTTCCAAACTAAACTAATTATTTACAGGTAGAAGGAGTACCTGCATTGGTTCACCAATCAGAAGTCTCATGGGATGCTAATTTGGACCCATCATCTTATTACAAAATTGGTTAGGTATAAATGGAACTTTACTTTTTACTTTGATTGGCAAGTATGCATGTCAGCATAATAGGCCATTTGTATCATCCTTACAAGGGACTTGATTATAATTGGATGCTAACAATGTTTTACTAGTTGAACTGGCTTAGCATATTGCATGTTCATTTTTACATGGTTATTGCGTATCCATGTGGAAGTTTTTCAAGGACATGTAATTATGACCAACACTTGGACGGAACCACTTACTTGGTTGGGAAGGTATGTTTCTAAGGAGAAAGGAATTCAAATATTATGTTAAAAATCCGACCTTGGGAAAACAATAGCTATGGTGGTATTTTCTGACATTCACATGATGTATTTGCATCCTATAATGTTATTCTGTGAACAAGAATAGACACTAAAACAGGGCATGTGAATTCTTGTGCATATATTTTTTATGATGAATTGTTTCGTAATAACATATCGATTGCTATGAAGATGTCATGATTTGCCAACCAGTATGTGCTTTGGGGATGTGGCAAGATGATGATGGGCGTCATGCTTATAGTGTCCTCAGTTCCAGTAACCTTATAAAATCTTGTCTGATGGTTTGTGTGAGTCCATGAATCTGTAGTGTAGGGTAACCCAGTTTACTAACATTTTAACAGCTAGGCGGTATTTCTCGGTCTGAACGGACTGTTAGCACTACTTGTTAGACTTTTTACTCTTCTTCGTCTATTTAGTGTGAGTCCCGAGACTTATTTGTCAAAATACTATCACTCTTGTAATTTTCACTGATTTAGATAAAATGGAGAATGTGATGCTATATCAGTATAAACTGTGATTTTTTCCATTTTCAGACCTTAAATAGGCTGTTAAATTTGAGCTTTGTAGGGTTCATCATCATCTATTTACAAACAAAAATCTTTTTATGCAGTGGTAGCCTCCATTTATTTAACGAAAAAGTTCATATGCCTCTGGTGTAAACTCTCTTTTTTCTCAGGTTCTTTTGGTTTTAGCGGTTGAAACTGTTGTCCAATTAGTTTTTTTTTGGCATATGACTAGTTTGTTACATATTGCACTTAAAGTTTGTAAAATTATATAAAATTATGTTTCTTGTAGTAGATAATGAGAAATATCTTATATTGTTTCACTTTTCTTGGTCATTTTGCTTCCCTAGATTCTTAATTTCTTTGCATTGTTCCCCTATGACTTCACAGGCACTAGACTTAAAGCCAAATTATGTGCGAGCATGGGCAAATATGGGTATCAGTTATGCCAATCAGGTTTGCCCTTTCAAAACAACTCGATCCCTGTATTCATATGTACCATTGGGAACATGGACTGCATTTATTCATACAATTTCTGATGATTCTAGTAAATTCAAAATAGCATTAGGCTGATAAATTAACAGCCCATGGTATTAATTAAGTACACCCAGTTTGATTCTTGGTCTCTGATCATGAGCCTATGTAAGCTGACTTGTCGGGTATGGTATATTATCTTCTTCTGAATTGGCGGTTAAGAAGGTGTTTTCCGCATATGGTAGTGATTTCAAATTCCATTCTTGCTTAGTCTGAACATGCTCAACGGTAGAATCTGTTTGGTGATTCAAGGATATTATTGGTTCCAAAGTTACATTTTAAGAAGCAGTTTAAAAATCAAACGCCACCAATCTCAAGAACTATTAATTTAACATAACAAGAAGATAATCCAAATCATGACAAGTAAATTACGTTAGCTGGCAGCCGAATACTCAATGAGAAAGGTCAATGGATTCCCCTGATGCATTGTTTTTTATGGCAAATCATGACACATTGATCATTAACAATCAAATACGGCCTCAAAACTTTGACACCTAAAATTAGATTTCTTATCACCCTCCTCACATATTACTGGTTTCCACAAAGGAAGAGAAAAGGAAGAAGTAATAAGCTTCATGGATGTTTATACTTCAAATTGGACTACATAACTTCATATTTGCATTTGGTGTTTAATATTTCATATTCCAAAATTTCTCTGATACTTGGGTTTATGCGTGCATCTGGTGATATCATGGGGTTAATCACATAGTTATCTCTACTAAGGCCTTTCAAGATATATCTACCAACAAGGACTCCAAATAAAGCGATTAGCAAACTTCCTTGCCTCTTATTGCACAACCAAAACTATCTTGGATGCCTTCTCAGACACTGCCTAAACCACAAAACATCAGGAACCTATCACATCTGTAACCAAATGTCTTGATGCACTTGGCTATGTGCATCCAGTTACGTGACCAATGACATTTGTGGCGAAATAAACCGTACACACAAGATATGGCTTATTATTGCTGCACAAGTATAATGAGGGGAGGCTTGGGATGGTTTTTGAAACCACGAGGGTTAAACTGTTTAAGTTAATGCATTCCCCACTTAATACAAATCTCTCTTCCCCTCTTCTAGTTTATTTTTCTAAAGTTGTCTTTTCCTCTCCTATGTGTTTCATCGCCCCCTTCCTCTCCTATGTGTTGTTTGTTCACTAATTAATTTTAATATTAATTATCATATATCAGATGATACTTAGCATGGTGTCAATTAATTCTTTATCAGATGATACCTGCATATGCATTTGTTTTCATTTTTATCGTTAGGAAACTCACTACTTTCAAATGATTAGATTTTGCAACATACTGCAAATAAGGCTTTACTAGGGTTGTTCCCCTCACTGTTTGAGCACAATGAGTCTTTCTTTATAAAGGAGAAGGTCCATTTCAGGGAAGTACGCTTCATTTAGCTATCTATTCACCCTTCATTGTTTTGGTTTAGCTATCTATTCACCCTTCATTGTTTTGGTTGTTCCCTTCAATGTCTTTCTAAAGCTGCTTGGGGACATCTACCCGATGGTGGTATTCATGGGGTGCTTCCCCCTTCCTTTTCACTGATGTGAGTTTTAGTGGCACAAACGGTATCAATTCCTGGAGCGGGATTTGTTGTTGGGTTGCAAAATGTTGCCCTTGTGGCTATTTGGCTTGGGTGTTTACGGCAGTGTTTGATTGATGTACATGTTGGACCAATAGCGTCAGATTCTTTAGCCATAAGTTGATGGCAAGGGGATCAGATGCTAGATTGATTGAGAATTCTTATTGATTGCATTGGCAACAATTTTTAGACAGAATTTATGTGATTTGAGATCTTTAACTAACTAGAACTAAGTACTTGCCACCGAACCATAAAGGTTTGGATGTAGATCTTCTCACTCACTTGTAAACATAAAGATGTAGTTAGAGGAGGTTGGGATGGCTTCCGATTTAGAACAATTAGACGTAAAAGGCAAGCTGCAAAACAAATAGAGAGTAGTAGCTATGACAATCATAGTGTAAATGTGCATACTTCCATGTGCAGATTGATGATGTAGATTGTCTGGTGGTATCATGCTGCTGTTGTCTGTCTGTCAAGTCTTATTTTGAGCATCATGCTTATAGCCTGCTGCAATTCATGAGAGCTAAAATCTGCTCTGATTTGGCTCGACCTTGCATGCCCTCATGAGTCAAGACCAAGTCCAAGATTTATCTGCTGCAAGACTTTAAACATGGAAGTACAAACAAAAAGTAGTCATTTTAATTATACATCTAGTAGCTAACTTGGCAGTGTTCACGACCAACAAGCAAGAAGTTTTAAAGCAAATGTGGGAAGTGTGAGCAAATGTGAAGTTAGCTCAGTGTCCATTTGGAATTCAATATTGATGCTAAAAGTTTGCAGGAATGTTGTATGAATCTTTGGAGAGCTAATTAAGGTTTGCAAGTTCAAGTTTGTTTGACTGGAGCTGTATAAAACTCTCCCAACATTTTTGTTTCAATTTTTGTTCCAGGACTCACGTACGCAAGGCGGAGAACGGGGTGGAGGCCCGGAGGGTGGAGATCTACAGTGAGTGAGAGGTTAATTGTTTTTTTTACTTGGTAGTGAGTGAGAGTTTAATTGTTTTTTTACTTGGTGCTGCATATATTGAGATTGGGGGAGTGAATATGATGATGTATGTGGATACTTTTCAGAAACTTGGTGTTGTATATACTTGGTGTTATGTGATTGATGTTATATGTGTGGAAACTTTTTCTTGGAATGTGATGATGATACTGATGTTATATGTGAATTTGATTGCATAGAGATGTTTCTTATTTTCAGTAAATTTTGATTGTAATATTGAAGATTTTCTAATTTTTTTTAAATATAAACACAATTTAACCACGGATTTTCCGTGGCTAATACTTACTAGCCACGCGAATACCATAGAAATTACCTTGGCAACCATCCGTCACTACGTCAATATAGCCACAGAAATTCCGTAGCGAATAAAAACATTAGCCACGGCAATTCTGTGGTTAATACGGTTTAGTCACAGTCCAAAATTCTGTGGTTAACATAGTTTAGCCACGTATTGCCGTTGCAAATGTTTTTATTCGCCACGGATATTTTGTGGCAAATACTGATATGCCATGGATAACGATTCCGTGGCCGATATATAATAGCCACGGTTGTTGCGTGGTAAATTTTTTTTATTCGCCACGGAATTCCGTGACTAATAGTAATTAGCGACGGAATAATTGCCACGGAAGTCCGTGGCAAAAAGTCCGTGGCTAATGTCCATTAGCCACGGAAATTCTTCTATTAGCGACGGAATTTTTCGCATTTAACACGCCACTTTTGGCCACGGACTATTAGCCACGGAATTTCTAAAAATCCGTGGCTAATACGTTTTAGCCACGGATTTCGTAGTATTAGCCACGGATTTGGCCGTGGCTAATGCTCTATTTTCCAGTAGTGATTATTAATCGCTTTATTTTAAATTGGATTAAAATTAAAATTAATTTACGTTTTAATAAATTACGAGGATCCTGAAAGCTTTGTCGTTAGTTTGAACTAACGGGTAATGATGTTTTCCCGTGGTTCAAGTAACTATTAAACGTAAATTTAATATATTTATCCAATAAAATTGCATGTGATGTTGAATAAAATGTATAATTTATGCATGTGATGTTGCATAATTATTTAATATAAACTGCCTGGAATGTTGGTAAAACTATGTTGTGGTTTTTGGATCGGCCGTTATTAGTCACCACTATTTATTTTCCTCGCATTTTTTTCTTTTGAGTGAAAATGTTGTGAGGAACCAAAATGTAAAAGCCAAAGCCCGGAGAAACTTCGCCTGAAGACGGAGGAAAATTGCTAATGCTAGGACCCCCAAGGGTTTCCAATTTGTAATTTTAATTTTCTCGTATTTCGAAATGTATCAGGGACTTTGGACTTTTATTATTTTCGGTGGTGACCGGCCGATCCCCACAACTAGTTTAGTTTTACTACTATGCATGTCTTAATTTCTGAAAAATAATTCATGATTATTCCATGCTTTGATAAATGGCAAAGATGCGTCGTTTTTTTGTTCTCGATGTGGCTGAATAAATATATTATTATTTGAGCTGGCAACTGGACCTGAAGTTCCATATGCGCTCACAGGGCATAAGTCACACAATTCAAGCTCCAGCTACGGCTGCGACGACTGATGAAGGGACTTCTACTGATAGAGTCTCCGATATAGAGAAGGCGAAAGCCATTATCTATATCAGGAGACATATTGATCGGACCCTGAAGGCCGAATATCTGACAGTAGAAGACCCTCATGAACTGTGGACCGCACTTGAGAACAGATACAAACATTAGAAAGATGTTATCCTACATCGTGCACGTTATGAGTGGGAAAATCTCTTACTGCAGGACTTCAAGTCCGTGACTAAGTATAACTCAGCTCTCCACAACATCATCTCACGCCTGAAGTTGTGTTGTGAACAAGTCTCGGAAACCCGCATGCTTGAGAAAACATATAGATCCTTCCATGAGAAGGATGCTTTTCTCATGCAACATTATCGTGAACGCAAGTTCACGAGGTACTCTGATTTGCTCTCCTGCTTTCTTATGGCAGAATAGAACAGAGACCTCCTACCGGCCACTCATAACCTACGCCCTGCTGGATCTGCTCCTCTACCTGAAGCTCACACATTTTCTTTCTAGAAGATGAAGAACAAGCACAAGGGTAGATTCAACAAGGGGAAAGCTACGAAGAAGCAGACCAGAGCTCCTCCCCAGCACAATAATAATGAGGGGAACAAAAAATACGTGGATAAGGAATACCTCTGACTAGACGTCTGCTCCCAAGAAAAACTGGGAAGACAAATACCACAGATGTGGCATGACTGGACATTGGTCCAGGGTCTGTCATACTCCACGCCACCTCCAAGATTTGCATATGGTAAGCCTGAAGCTTTCCTCTGAAACAAATCTGGTGGATATACAGCCTCCAACTCGGTTCAACACCGAGGATTTCGAGAATAATGATCTCTTTGACTAAAGCTAATTTAGTCATTTTTCAGCCTTTATCATTAATGTTTTGATTATATCCTTCTTTATCTTAATTATGAATCGAATGTAGTTTTACTTTTCAATAAAACTTTTTCACAGTCTTGTCTAGAGATAGAGATGAATTGTGAATGCCTAATGGATAGTGCCTCCACGCACAAGATCCTTCTTGATAGATGTTATTTTAATATCATCTTAATTATTATGGTCCCGTCACTACATTTTCGGGACTAAATAATATAATAGAAGGATCAGGTGAAGCAATTTTATTGCTCCCAAACCAAACACAAATTATAATAAAAGATTTTTTATTTTCTCCATAATCAAACAGAAATCTATTAAGTTTCAAGGACATCCGTTTAAACGGATATTACTTGGAAACTGATGATTTCAATAGTGTTGAATAATTGTATGTTATTCGTCATAAGGATGGTATTAAAACCATCATAGAACGTTTTAAAGGACTCCCGTCGAGCCTTTATCAAACATACAAAGCTAACCTGATAGAGCACCAACAGTGTTCTACATCACCAGAATTCAGTCTCTGGCAATTATAGACTAGGTCACCCAGGATCGGTAATGATGCACCGCATCATAACCCAATCCCGTAGACATAATTTGAAGAAACTGAAGATTTTTCAAAAGGGTGATTTTCCTTGTCCTCCCTGTTATAAGGGTAAATTTAATCACGAGACTATCCCACCTGAAAGTGGGGTTTGAGTCTCCTGGCTTCTTGGAGAAAATACAAGGAGACATTTGTGGGCCAATTCACCCATCAAGTTCTCCATTTCTGTACTTTATGGTACTGATAGATGCATCTTCATAAAATTATTTTCCATACTAGGCTCACAAAACTAAAGCCTGAAGCTTCTGAGACCATTTCTTCGGACACTAAGTCTTTGTCTCGATATGATCCGCGTACTACTCTCTGTGAAGATGAGATCCTGAATATCCTTCACATTCAGAATACTTTTACTACCGAACAAATTTACTGATAACCAGAAGATTAGCAGATCACACGTCCCTGCTACCAATACGCTAGCTAGGATTGACATCCCCAAAGATGGGTGCAATCCACCGGCAGCAGAATCGGCCGTACCTCAAATAAAAAGAGGACGACCGCCTGGCTCCAAGGATAAATTCCCTCGTAACAGGAATATACCTGGAGAAATAAAGAATATCCACCACAGTATGCTGAGCTCGGACCATTAACCTCTCCCCTCCTTCTGTTTCCCGAAGAGGAAAATACATGAGAAATATAATAAAAAGTCGTACGTATTGGGGAGGTACTGGATAGAAAAAGCACTGTCGACGACGACGACTTCGCGTTCGATATTGCTATTCACGCCGCCAAATGCAACGATGATATCGATCCACTATCTCTAGCTAAATACAAACGCAGAGATGATTGGCCAAAGTGGAACGAAGCAATAGGAGTAGAGCTGGACTCACTCTTGAAACGCAAAGTCTTTGGACCAGTAGTCCAAACAGTAGTCCAAACACCAAAAGGTGAAAACCCTGTGGGATAAAAGTGGGTATTCGTAAGGAAAATAAATGAGAATAATCAGATCGTACGTTACAAAACACGGCTTGTAGCTTAGGGTTTTCCCCGACGACCGTGGATGTATTATGAATATACATATTCCCCGGTTATGCATACGATCACATTCCGATTGATAATAAGCTTAACATCAATGGAAGACCAAGAAATGCAGCGCATGGACGTTGTGACTGCATATATATATGGAAATATAGATAAAGATATCTATATGAAACTTCCAGATGGTTTCAAAATACCAACATAAATAAAAGATATACATCGGGACATCTATTCTGTTAAGCTTCTAGGATCATTATATGATTTTAAACAATCTGTGAAAAATGTGGCATAACTGACTGAGTGAATTCCTTGTTCAACAAGGTTTCACCAATAATGAAGTCTGCCCGTGTATTTTCATTAAAACCACGGGAACAGGATTCGTATTAATAACCATCTAAGTATACGACTTAAACCTCATCGGATCTCCTGCAGAGATTGATGATATATCTGCAAGCCTCAAACTAACGTTTGAAATGAGAGACCTAGGCAAGACTAAATATAGTCTTGGCTTACAGATATAAAACCTCAGCGGATGAATCCTGTTACACTAATCCACATACATAAGGAAATTATTTAAAAATTTCCATATAGATAAATGCCACCCTCTAAATACACCAATGGTCTTTGTATCTTTGGATGTACATAAAGACCCCCTCCGGCCGCTGGAAGAGCGGGAGGAAACATTAGGTCCTGAAGTACCTTACCTTAGTGCCATTGGAGCACTACTATCTGGCAAACTGCACGCGTCCTGTCATAGCGTTCGCAGTCTTCCTACTAGCCAGATATTGTTCAGCGCCCGCAGCGCCACTGAAACGGAGTAAAGCAGCTTCTGCGCTACCTCCAAGGGTCAGTTGACCTGGGATTCTACATCCCGAAAGGTGGATTTTTCACCTTGATTGGTTATGCAGAACAGGTTACAGGTCTGATCCACATACCGAGAAATCACAGACTGGTGTTCATTTTGGTGGTACGGGCATCTCCTGGAAATCTTTGAAGCAGACCACCACAGCAGTCTCATCCAACCTCTCAGAGCTCTTGGCGATCCATGAAGCTAGCAGAGAATGTGTCTGGCTTCGTTCAATCATTCATCGCATTCTAGTGACGACCGGCCTGAAGATAGATGACTTTGAGCAAACCATATTTGAAGATAATGCAGCTTGTATAACTCAACTACAAGTTGGTTACATCAAGGGCGACAGGACGAAGCACTTCTCTCCCAACTTCTTCTGGACGCCCGATCTACAGGAGCAGAAGCAGATTGAAGTACGGCAGATTTTATCTTGTAATAATTTAGCTGATCTGTTTACTAAGGCATTGCCTAGATGTACTTCTAGAAAGCTTGTATAGGTATGCAACAGCTGTAAGACCTACAAGCATGAAGCTTGTATGGATCGGGGGAGTCACTTGTGTATTGTACTCTTTTTCCTTAAGATGTTGATTTTTTCCTACTGGTTTTTCACAGCTAAGGTTTTAACGAGGCAAACACGGTAACTCTGGATCCAGCAGTATCCATCCCATATTAGCGTATTAAATCATGAAGAATTCATATGCTTAGAATGGATGGATGAGGGGGAGTGTTATGAATGGGGGAGACCTTTGGTCTCCACCCACTATCATCCACCATTAAACCCACTCTTAGTGGGTGTCTCTTGAGATCCAAGAGACTTATAACTCTCTTCATATATATATATATATATATATATATATGGGATTAATGGGTATCATACGCCATATGAGAGCTTCTCTCATACGCCCTCTCACATAAAGCACCCAAGTATAATCAAGTACAAGCCCATGTGGGCTTGTACTAGGGTGTTTTATATGAGAGGGCGTATGCGAGAAGCTCTCATATGGCGTATGATACCCATTAATCTCATATATATATATATATATATATATATATATATATATATATATATATATATATATATATATATATATATATATATATATATATATATATATATAGCCATCTTCGGGTGCGAAAAACCCCGTGCGAAAGCCGTGCGAAATCTTTTTTTTTTTGAAATTTTTTTTTTCAAAATTTTTTTTTGATGTTTAATCCATACAATTATATACCCCAGGGAAAATAATGGGTGAACCCGTTGGGCATTAAAGCACCCATCCACCCGTTACAAATTTAACGGTCTCAAAACGTGCGAATTTGATGAAATGCCTTGATCGAAGGCCAAATGACATTATTTCTCAACCATTAATTTTTGAGGGGGGTATAACAACATATAATGAGGGTGGAAAAAAGAATTTTTGAAAAAAAAAATTTAAAAAAAAACTAAAAACATTTTCGCACGGTGCGAAATGTTCTCACATGAAGATTTACCTATATATATCTATTATACATTTGACAACGTTTTTTGAATTCTAGGGCTGACTAGGACAAGTTAAAAAGTGGCTGAGATTTGATCTTGGTAAATCAATGGTTGAGATTGGATTTTGTGAAAATTTTAGTGGGAAATCTTAAATTTTAGTGGGAAAAGTGCCGTGGGAACCTAAACTTTGAAATTAGTAGTGCCTTGGGAAAGATTGTGGAGATTAAATTTGGGGGGGGACGTGCCTTGTGAACCTAAACTTTGAAATTAGAAGTGCCTTGGGAAAGATTGTGAAGATTAAATTTAGGTGGGAAATGCCTTAGAAACCTAAACTTTGAAATTAAAAGTGACTTGGGAAAGATTATGTAGAAGCATGATCCATTAAATTAAACAAAATAAAAAATTTAGTGTAAAACAATTTAGCGGAACAACAAATTAGCGTAAAAATACCTTGAGGTTTGTTGTTCCCGCGCCGAGGGCGCCCGCTAATTTTTTATGCTAATTTGTTGTTCCGCGCCGAAGGCGCGTGTGCCAAATTTTTTGTTCCGCACCGAAGGTGCCCGTGCTGATAAATATTTTTACGCTAATTTATTGTTCTATTAAATTTTTGCCGTGGAAATAATTTTTCGGGGAACAAAGATTTCGCGGGGGGAATCTTAAATGAATCGTGCCCGCGGGCACGGGTTATGACTAGTATATATATATATGAGAATAATGGGTATCATACGCCATATGAGAGGGTCTCTCATATTCCCTCTCACATAAAGGGGGCAAGTACAAGCTCACATGGGCGTGTACTTGTTGTACTTGCCCCCTTTATGTGAGAGGGAATATGAGAGACCCTCTCATATGGCGTATGATACCCATTATTCTATATATATATATATATATATATATATACTAGTCATTACCCGTGCCCATAGGGCACGGTTTATTTAATGGCTGAGATTCCCCCCCCCCCAACAAATTTCAAGTTCGCCCAAATATCAAGTTTCCCCACAAAATTATAAGTTTCCCCGAAATTTAAGTTTCCCCCCAAAATTTAAGTCCCTCTAAAATTGTCATTGCCACCTATGACAACTTGTCACGTAGGACAAAGCTTTATCCTAGTAGGATAAGATTCAAAACTTTTCAAAGGACTGGAAAAAATGGTCAGAAGGAGGGAGAATAAAAAGTGTCTGTGGGTGTGTGTGTGGAGGGTCCAGGGGCAAAAATGCAAAAACAGTGGTTGTATGTGCAAAATTTCCCACCTCCTCTCTTATCCCTCAAAATCTCATCTCTTATATTTTCTCTTATCCAATTTCCCTCTTTTATATAATAGATATCCAAATTCTCTTATCCAATTTCTCATGTCCATATTCTCATATCCAATTTCTCTTGATAACATTCCTCTTTTATATAATAGATATCCAAATTCTCTTATCCAATTTCTCATGTCCAAGTTCTCTTATCCAATTTCTCTTGATAACATCCCTCTTTTATATAATAGATATCCAAATTCTCTTACCAAAATTTCTCATGTCCAATTCTCTTATCCAATTTCTCTTGATAACATCCCTCTTATATATATATACTAGTCATAACCCGTGCCCTAAGGGCACGGTTTATTTTTAATATTCCCCCTCAAAATCTTATTCCCCTAATTTTAAATGAACACCAATAAGTAAAACGAAATAATTGTTATTTAGTTCTCCAAAAATTTTGTCCCCTTAAAAGTTGTTCCCACCATAGAATTTCGTTCACCAAATATTTTGATTCCCTCAAAATTTAGTTTCATCAAGATTAAACCCATGCCAGGAACAGCTCATTTAAAATTTTCTCCCCTTAAAATATTGGATCCCTTAAATTTAAAGAATAATAACAATTAAAGTGCAATAATTGTTATTCATTTTCCCAAACAGATTTAGTCCTTTCAAAAAATTTCCCTCGTTCATTTAACATATCCCCCCTTCAAAATTTTGATCCCTTAAGTTTAAACATACAATAATAATTAAAATACAATAATTGTTATTTAGTTTATTTCAAAAAATTAAGTTCTCCCCAAAATTTAATTCTCTATAGATTCAGTTCCCCTTAAAATGTAGTTAAGTTTAAAATTTTAGTTCCTCCAAAATTTTAGAGTGCCCCCCTCCCAATTTTCATAAACACGTATCGTAACCGTTAATTAGTCAAGATTCAATCCTAGCTGACTTTCTATCATCTCTTTTTCCTAGTCAGCAAACCCATTCAAAAACATCCCTCAACTATATAATAAATAATAGATAAGACTCTTCGCAACCTGGAAGCTGAGCTTGTCAAATGCTACAAAAGAACAAATTACAGTTTCTTTTGGAAATTTGAGAAGAAACATGGTTTTCCCTAGGAATCGCATTATTTTTCAGTAAACGAATGAAATTAGTTTCAGTAACATCTTGACAACAAAGGTTCTACATTCCATATGCATGTCATGCATCAACTCTACAATTAGGAGATACCAAGAATTGAGCTATATTCGACTATTTATTTACTTGTGCTTTTGCAGTATGTTTGAAAGTATCATATTTTTTATTTTTTTATTAAAAATATATCCTCGAGATATATGTTCTCTTTCATGAATCTGCATTTGAACTGAAAGAGCATTTTAATGGATAACCCAGAATAGTATTATGGAGTCTTGAATATCCTTATATTGCTCTCATATATTAGGATCTAAGACCAAAAAAATCATCCACTTCCTACTAACTGCAAAAAAATAAAGATACTGCCACTAAAAGATCACATAACTCAAGTATGCCTAAGCCAAATATCCAATAAATTTTTTTCCATGAATAAAAAAATCCAGCGAATTAGAAGAGAGAAACTTAACGTGACAATAATTATTCATTTGTTTTATTCATTCATTCATTTTTGAAAGATTTTTGTCAATAACACACAGATGGAATAATAACAAAGAGATGGAATAATGAATATCTGAGATCTCTCTCAGAAAGAACAATGGCTCAAGGACATTTGGGTGTGTCGACTTGTGTCTTCCAGTTGTTGTAGCATGTGCATTCTTCCGTATGGCCATATGTGCAATACAATGTCAGGTTACAGTTCTTGTTGCAAAAGAACTGCATGACTTCTTATAGGATGCTGTAAACTTTCAATCCATATAGAAGGGTAGCGATATGTAACCCACAACATAAGGTTCAATCAGATACATTAATATTCATGTTATTCTAGCATTGCTGCAATAGAACGAATAATACTTCCAAAAACATAAACAAAATAAAAGCGTAAAGAACTGCAATTAAAAAAATTCTTTCCAGATGTGAAAAAATACTTTTCTACAGGTTCCTCAAGAATAACCATGTCACCAAACAATATAACCTACGAAAGATAACCAAGTGTCATTATAACCTTAGAAGAAAATGCTAAAAACATGGAAACAGTGCAATAAAAATTTACGGCAAAATTCTGTCTACTAACAGAAAAAGGGGATATGCACACATATGCGAAAGTAGAAGAGAGATGTATGTATATGCATGTACATATTTTTATGCATAACTGATTTGATTATTCAGATAGTATATGTACCCAACTTCATGTGTCGCCTTCAAAATTGCAAGTCCACATCACGTATGCACATAAATACATACATGTGTATACATACATATGTAGACTTGAAAATTTTATTAACACGACTAATTAATCAAGAAAGAACCCAACTGAAAGAAACATTAATTTAGATGCAAGATCTCATCAGTTGCATGAATCAATCAACTGGGTTGGATCCCGACATAGCAAACAGTGCATAAGCAAGCAAAAGGAGACCGGAAAAAATTCATTAGATTTTTCTATTGAGAATAAAATTTCTAATTGCCTGTCAAGGTACTCATATCTATTGAGCAAGTGGAAAAGTTAATAAACAGAGAAATTGCCCGACCCAGGCTGCTATGCACATGATCGCCTTTCATGCACAAAATCTTTACTTTGTTTCCAAAAAGATTCCTTTCCTTTGTCATGCCCAGAATTTTGCTTTGTTTCCAACAACAGTCTCTTTCATAAATATAGCAAGATTTATTGGAAATAAAGTAACGATTTCTTTTTGCCACATGATCAAACAACAATCCCAGAATTAACGTGGTAGCAAGCTAGTCTTAATATAAATTTAGCGTTCGGTTTAAAGTGTAAATACATTGCATTTCTGTTTGACACACCCAAGTATTAAAATACTAATCCAGGAGCAAGCATCTACATACCCTCCAATTATGTTGTCACCCTGTAGATACAATAAATAAGCTGAATTTCAATGCAACCCATAATTAAAACATATTTGAAAGCATACACCTTGTCAAATTGCGATTGGCAAAGTTCCCATTACAATTCAATATGCACCAGGTAAAAATAAACATTACAATGCAACTAACAGAATTTCTTAATATCAAGTTATCGCAATATGGAACAATTCAAGAGCTAGAACAACTTCGTTCATTGATATTGACTGCAAAGACCATTGCCATTGTTCAGTTTTCTGTACAATCCAGACAATGGAGAGTTTTGCCTCCAGGCAAAGGGGCAATTTCTTGAACAAACACCACCCTTTAGTTTGAATTAGTTCACACCAATGAATCAACTCTTTAACAACGGAGTTACTAAAACAAAAAGAACAGAACATGATTAAACCTGGAGAAACCCAACCCAAGCTCCGAGACTCCGTAGATAATACCGATCTCAGTCGAGCTGAAGCAATCACGCTGTGATTCTGTGAAGCGACAGTATCTTAAGCAGTATATAATCAACATTTTAAAGAAAATCTATAGATGATAAAAAATTAAGGAATCTGACCTTGAGACAAAAGAGACACGCCTCTCCAAATTTCTTTCTGCAAAACAAAAAAAAACAAAAACAACGATGAAAACGAAAACCCAGACAATTAGATCCAAAAAATTAGCTTTAAAAAGAAACGTAGGTGACAACATCGAAATATGTCCATTTAAAGGCAAGTTAAAATCTTGGATGAATACTAAAAAATTCCAAAATTATCATATAAAATCTCATTTATATAGAAAGCTCCAATGATCGCCAACAAAAAATACAACTTTAATAGCCAAACATACATTATAAAACTTTCAATCGGTAGGGTAAACTGAATAGGGCTTTGGATTTAGGGTAGGGTAAAATTTCAGTACAGTGCTTGGGATCTCCTTAATGATTCAATTAAAATGCAACAGAAATTAGAATAAATCCTTAATTTGAAATCCATATTACGAAAAAGAAGAAGAAAAATTAAGATTCATACCGGCTCCTTCTGTCCTACAAAGAGCCAGCTCGTCATCGTTGATGGCGTCATCGGATGCGGATGCCATTGTCGTGGACCTCGTGGTCTAAAGCCGTACAAACACTGTGATGAAGCTCTTCCCTGCGAGATGAATTGAAGCTCTTCAGAAATGGTAAAATGAAGTTTGAAATGAACAGCCTTGCCTGCGAGGTGCCCCTCTTGTCTGAGAGATGAATTGACCCTTTGTCTCTTGCCTGCGAGATGAACTGGCGTGAAGCTCTTCACTGCGTACCCTCTTGCCTGTGAGATGAATTAAGCCTCGTCCCCCGTTCCTCTATTTTGGGGAAGAGCAAGAGACGCCGCTTGCTTTCCCCAGAAAGCATTCTGTAAATTTTGTTTATTTTTCCAACGCGTGCTGATATCTTTATCCAAAAAAAGTTGACCCACAAATATCAAAAGTATGTTTAAAATTTAATCCTAACCGTTCATCATCCAAGATTAAATCCTGGCCGTCTTTTATCAACCAGTTTGTCCTAGTCAGCTTGTCCTAGTCAGCCCTAGGATTCAAAAATCGCTGTCAAATGTATAATAGATATCTCTTATCCAATTTCTCTTGTCCAATATCTCTTCTCCAATTTCTCTTGATAACATCCCTCTTTTATAATATACATATCTCTTATCCAATTTCTCTTGTCCAATATCTCTTATCCAATTTCTCTTGATAACATTCCTCTTTTATAATATAGATATCTCTTATCCAATTTCTCTTGATAACATCCCTCTCTTATAATATAGATATCTCTTAACCAATTTCTCTTGTCCAATATCTCTTATCCAATTTCTCTTGATAACATCCCTCTTTTATAATATAGATATCTCTTATCCAATTTCTCATGTCCAATATCTCTTATCCAATTTCTCTTGATAACATCCCTATTTTATAATATAGATATCTCTTATCCAATTTCTCTTGATAACATCCCTCTCTTATAATATAGATATCTCTTATCCAATTTCTCTTGTACAATATCTCTTATCCAATTTCTCTTGATAACATCCCTCTTTTATAATATAGATATCTCTTATCCAATTTCTCATGTCCAATATCTCTTATCCAATTTCTCTTGATAACATCCCTCTCTTATAATATAGATATCTCTTATCCAATTTCTCTTGTCCAATATCTCTTATCCAATTTCTCTTGATAACAACCCTCTCTTATAATATAGATATCTCTTATCCAATTTCTCTTTTTCAATATCTTTTATCCAATTTCTCTTGATAACATCCCTCTTTTATAATATAGATATCTCTTATCCAATTTCTCTTTTCCAATATCTCTTATCCAATTTCTCTTGATAACATCCCTCTTTTATAATATAGATATCTCTTATCCAATTTCTCATGTCCAATATCTCTTGATAACATCCCACTAATATAATATAGATATCTCTTATCCAATTTCTCTTGATAACATCCCTCTCTTATAATATAGATATATATATATATATATATATATATATATATATATATATATATATATAAGAGGTACTGAAGTTGTGGAATCGCCAATGAAGAGGTTGGTTGATAAACTGAAATTGCTCAAACTTGAATTAAAAAAATGGTCTGCGATTCAGAGGGAGAGGATGAATGTTAATTTGTGTAGAAGGAATCTGGAGAATATTCACAAGGATCCAAGATTGATGTCTGATATCCATATTCAAAATTTAGAGAAAGTAGCAGCAAACAATCTAGCACTTGCTATGGATATGGAGGAAGCTGATTTGCGACAAAAAAGCAGGCAGAATTGGATCACTTTGGGTGACAGGAACTCGAAATTCTTTTATACAGCAATGAAAACCCGCCTCAGTTACAACAGCCTCAGTCACCTGGTCTCTTCTTCTGGCGATAGGAATGTGGCTATTGCTAATCTTCGAAAGGAGGCTCCAAAATTCTACCATGATTTGTACAACCAATGTAGCTACTGCAATGATTTTCCCTCTGTTGTCCCGAAAAGGAAACTTTCCCCTGAGGCGGCAGACTGGATGGACAGAAATATTACAGCTGAGGAGATTAAAATAGCTACCTTCCAGATGGGAAAGGATAAAGCCCCGGGACCTGACGGGTATAATGCTTTCTTTTATCAGAATTGCTGGGGTATTGTTGGAAAGGATGTTACAGCAGCGGTTTCATCCTTCTTCGATTCAGGTCATATTCTTCGACAAATAAATCATACTTTTCTTACTCTAATTCCAAAGAATTCTAAGGCTTCAGGTTTGGGAGACTATAGACCAATATCTTGCTGTAATGTAATCTACAAAATCATTAGCAAGGTGCTTTGTAATAGGTTGAAGATGGCCATTAGTGAATTAATCTCCCCAAATCAGTCTGCTTTCTTAAAGGACAGGATGCTTGCTGACTGTTCTCTTATTGCTCATGAACAAATCCGTGATTTCAGCAATCCTATGGGGGCTAGGGCATGCATCAAATTGGATATCCGTAAGGCATTTTATAGTGTCAATAGAAATTTTATCACTTACATGCTAAAACAATTGGGGTTCAGGGGCAGATTGATTTCTTGGATATCTAGCTGCATTAATACTCCTTCTTTTTCGGTAATAATTGATGGGGCACCAGAAGGGTTTTTCACTTCTACAAGGGGCTTAAGGCAAGGAGATCCACTATCACCCTATCTTTTTGTGCTGATAATGGAAGCTTTTTCTTTGTTGATGGCAAAAGCGGAAACTATCGAATCTATTCAGCCTATGCGGCGCTCGGGCTCAATTTCCCATCTTCTTTTTGCGGATGATCTTTTGGTGTTTTGTCGGGCGAATACCAAGTCATTCAGGGGTATTGTAGACCTTCTCCACTCATTCGAACTATTCACAGGATTGCAGGTTAACTTGGAAAAGAGTTCAGCGATGTTTAGTAAGGGCGTCAAAAATCCAAGGGATTTGGCTAATATGCTTGGAATTAGAATTGTTACTTCCATTACAACATACTTGGGTCTGCCACTTTCTCCTAAGTACCCTAAAGCTTCAATGTTTGGACGGCTGATTGACAAATGTAAAAAGAGACTCCAGGGTTGGTCTTCCTCATTATTATCCATTTCTGGCAAGATTGAGCTTGTACGCTCTGTGATCTATGGTATGGTAAGTTTTTGGATGCAAGCATATTGTCTTCCTAACTCTGTTATTCGGGAAATTAATTCGGCTTGTAGGAAATTTATTTGGGGGAAACTTCATACCTGGGCTTGGAAGGATCTTTGTACTCCAAAGAAAGAAGGTGGGGTAGGATTGAGGCAACTTAAAGATCTTAATGCGGCCTCTGGTGTCCGTCTTACATGGCGATACCTATCGACTAATTGTCTCTGGGCGAAATTGATGAGGAAAAATCATGGATCCCCCAATGAGTTCTACACTGCTATTCCAAGACCAACTGAATCGGGTACGTGGAAATTCCTTCTGAGAAATAGGCCTATATCTCAAAAGCTAATCAAACGCATAGTCAGTGATGGTGCATCAACGTCCTTTTGGTTCGATAACTGGCTATCTATTGGTCCTCTGTTCAAGCTCCAAATTCCTCCTGCTGGTACTGAATTTGCGGTGGTTCAGGATTATTGGGAAAACAATGGTTGGGCAAAAAAACCGGAACTAATTCCCCTAATGCAACATCTACAAAGTGTGAAACTAAGCCCGGGTCCTGACTCTTGGCTGTGGGCGGATGGCACAGGATTTACTTTTCGCAAATCATGGGAGGGTGCCCGTACACCAGGTATTAATTTCCCCTATTATAGTTTGATTTGGCATGGGTACCATGTGCCAAAGATGGCTTTATCTCTTCTCCGGGCTTTTCGAAATAAGCTACCTACTAAAGAATTCAGTCAAGATGGGATCCGGCTTTGGATGATGCTTGTGTTTTATGTGATTCTAAGAAGACTGAAAGTATCAAGCATTTGTTTTTTGAGTGTGATTATAGTAAGTACCTACTTGCTAGAATGTTGCTAAAGCTGGGATACAGAGGGGTTGTCCCTCACTCTCTTGAGGATGTCGGAGATTTGATACTTAATTCTTTCCAACCCAAGGATTGTGTGGGGATACTAGCTAAAACGGCACTTGCTACTATGGTCTGGCACCTTTGGAGGCAACGTAACATGAGGATTTTTGAGAAAAAAGAAGTAGGGAGGGTGACACTATTCGAGGAGATTGCTTCAGATGTTCGCATCATCCTTCGTAATGTTGAAAGAGACTTCTCTTCCCCTGATAACCCCTTTTCTTATTGGGGATTCCTAGATGCTGGTTAATTTGTAATTTTCTGGTATTTTTGCTTTTAACTTGTTTCTCCTCTTTGGAGGTAGGCTGTAGAGGGTGACGGCGCTTGTGCCCTATCCCCTCTCTTCATACTTTCCGGGCAGGGGATTCGAGTTTGTAAATTTGGATTTCTATCTGTTTATAATATAGTACTACATTACCGGTCATATATATATATATATATATATATATATATATATATATATATATATATATATATATATATATAGGGAAATGTGCCTAAGAATGACCTCGGGTAGAGATACCTGAGCACACCCCCGCTGTTCGGGGTTTGTGAGTATTTTTTTTTGAAAATTTTTTTTGCAGTAGGTAGATATACTTGTTATGTAGCTCCCCACAAAATTTCAGCTCGATCCGACACCGTTTGATCCTCCGTTCATCGAATTCAAAAACGTTGCGCAAAACTGTCCAGAATTTGGACAGTTTTGCGCAACGTTTTTGAAATCGATGAACGGAGGCTCAAACGGTGTCGGATCGAGCTGAAATTTTGTGGGGAGCTACATAACAAGTATATCTACCTACTGCAAAAAAAAATTTCAAAAAAGAATACTCACAAACCCCGAACAGCGGGGGTGTGCTCAGGTATCTCTACCCGAGGTCATTCTTAGGTACATTTTTTGCATATATATATATATATATATATATATATGGGGTATTGGTTGACTAGGCCATCTCATATTTCTCCATCTTAGTGGTTGTATATTGGTTTGTCTTTTGTTTTGCTATTGTGGTTCTGGGAACGGTTGCTTGCACCGGTTGATCTAGGGTAACGACGCTTGTGTCCTCTCCCCTAGTCTCCAGGTTTAGGAGCTTTGTACCAGACCACGTTGTACATACCTCTTGTTTTATTATAAATTCACACTTACTTTGCAATATATATATATATATATATATATATATATATATATATATATATATATATATAGAGTACTTGCCCCCTTTATGTGAGAGGGAATATGAGAGACCCTCTCATATGGCGTATGATACCCATTATTATATATATATATATAGAATAATGGGTATCATACGCCATATGAGAGGGTCTCTCATATTCCCTCTCACATAAAAGGGGCAAGTACAAGCCCACGTGGGCTTGTACTCGTTGTACTTGACCCCCTTTATGTGAGAGGGCATATAAGACACCCTCTCATATGGCGTATGATACACATTAATCCATATATATATATATATATATATATATATATATATATATATATATATATATATGAAAATTTTCAAATGAGAACATTTCGCACCGTGCGAAAATGTTTTTAGTTTTTTTTTGAAATTTTTTTTATTAAAAATTCTTTTTTCCACCCTCATTATATGTTGTTATACCCCCCTCAAAAAATAATCGTTGAGAAATAATATCATTTGGTCTTCGATCAAGGCACTTCATCAAATTCGCACGTTTTGAGACCGTTAAATTTGTAACGGGTGGATTGGTGATCTAATCCCCAACGGGTTCACCCATTATTTTCCCTGGGGTATATAATTGTATGGATTAAACATCAAAAAAAGAATTTTTGGAAAACAAAATTTCAAAAAAAGATAAAATTCTTTTCGCACGGTGCGAAAAGCCCCTTTTTCGCAATGGAAGATTGCCATATATATATATATATATATATATATATATATATATATATATATATATATATATATATATATATATATATATATATATATATATGGAGGTTAATGGGCCAATACTGACAGCGCTGGAAATTTTTCCAGCGCTGTCCGCATTTTGGGCGAGATAAAAGTATTTTTTTTGAAATTTTTTTTTGTAGTAGTTAGATATACGTGTTAGGAAGCTCCCCACAAAATTTCAGCTCAATCCGACACCGTTTGAGCCTCCGTTCATCGATTTCAAAAACGTTACGCAAAACTGTGGACAGATTTGCGTAACGTTTTTGAAATCGATGAACGGAGGCTCAAACGGTGTCGGATTGAGCTGAAATTTTGTGGGGATCTTCCTAACACGTATATCTAACTACTGCAAAAAAAATTCAAAAAAAAATACTTTTATCTCGCCCAAAATGCGGACAGCGCTGGAAAAATTTCCAGCGCTGTCAGCTCTTCTCCATTTTTCACACACACACACACACACACACACACACACACACACACACATATATAGGGTAAAGTGTTCCTAGGGTGACTCCTTAGATGAAATCTAAGGAGTCGTCCCCATTTTCTCCTATCTCCCACAATTTTTTTGGATTTTATTTTTCATGGGATTGTTGGTCACATCATAGATGATCAACATACCAAAAATCAAGTCATTCCAATACTTTAAAAGCCACCATCTACCCCTTGCAACTTCAATGGTCTGAAAACGTGCTTAAAACCCATAAAGTTCCAACGGGTAGATGGGGGCTCTAAAAGTATTGGAATGACTTGATTTTTGGTATGTTGATCATCCATAAGATGAACAACAATCACAAGAAAAAAAATTCAAAAAAATTGTGGGAGATGGAAGAAAATGGGGGCGACTCCATAGATGAAATCTAAGGAGTCACCCTAGGAACACTTTACCCTATATATGTATATATATATATATATATATATATATATATATATATATATATATATATATATATATATATATATATATATGGGTAAAGTGTTCCTAGTGTGCCTCCTTAGATTCAATCTAAGGAGTCGCCCCCGTTTCCCCCCATCTCCCACGTTTTTTTTCGGATTTTTTTTCATGGGGTTGTTGTTCACCTCGTGGATGATCAACATACCAAATTTCAAGGGATTCCAATACTTTTTGAGTCCCCATCTACCCCTTGCAACTTCGTGGGGTTTTCAGCACGTTTTCAGACCGTTGAAATTGCAAGGGATAGATGGAGGCTCTAAAAGTATTGGAATGACTTGAGTTTTGGTATGTTGACCATCCATGATGTGAACAACAACCTCATTAAAAATTAAATCCAATAAAAATGTGGGATATGAGTGAAAATGGGGGCGACTCCTTAGATTCAATCTAAGGAGTCACCCTAGGAACACTTTACCCTATATATATATATATATATATATATATATATATATATATATATATATATATATATATATATATATATATATATATATATATATATATATATAAAGGGGATCTAATGTGCCTCCTTAGATGAAAATCTAAGGAGGTGCCCCCATTTCCTCCCACCTCCTACAATTTTTTTGGAAATTTTTTTCATGAGGTTGTTGTTCACATCATGGATGATCAACATACCAAATTTCAAGGGATTCTAATACTTTTTGAGCCACCATCTACCCCATACAATTTCAACGGTCTAAAAACGTGCTGAAAACCCACGAAGTTGCAAGGGGTGGATGGGGACTCAAAAAGTATTGTAATCCCTTGAAATTTGGTATGTTGATCATCCATAAGGTGAACAACAAACCCATGAAAAAAATTTCAAAAAATATGTGTGAGATGGGGGGAAATGGGGGCGCCTCCTTAGATTGAATCTAAGGAGGCACCCTAGGATCCCTTTACCCATATATATATATATATATATATATATATATATATATATATATATATATATATATATATATATATATATATATATATATATGGGTAAAGGGATCCTAGGGTGCCTCCTTAGATTCAATCTAAGGAGGCACCCCCATTTCCCATCATCTCACACATTTTTTTTGAAATTTTTTTCATGGGTTTATTGTTCACCTCATGGATGATCAACATACCAAATTTCAAGGGATTCCAATACTATTTGAGCCACCATCTACCCCTTGCAACTTCGTGGGTTTTTAAGCACGTTTTCAAACCGTTGAAGTTGTAAGGGGTAGATGGTGGCTCAAAAAGTATTGGAATCTCTTGAAATTTGGTAAGTTGGTCATCCATGATGTGAACAATAACCCCAAGAAAAAATATTTCTAAAAAAATTGTAGGAGATGGGGGGGAAATGGGGGCGCCTCCTTAGATTTTCATCTAAGGAGGCACCTTAGATCCCCTTTTTCCTATATATATATATATATATATATATATATATATATATATATATATATATATATATATATATATATATATATATATATATATATATATATATATATATATATATATATATATATATATATATATATATATATATGAGAATAATGGCTATCATACGTCATATGAGAGCCTCTCTCATACGCCCTCTCACATAAAGCACCCAAGTACAATCAAGTACAAGCCCATGTGGGCTTGTACTTGGGTGCTTTATGTGAGAGGGCGTATGAGAGAAGCTCTCATATGGCGTATGATACCCATTAATCCCATATATATATATATATATATATATATATATATATATATATATATATATATATATGAGGTGGGATCTTCTAACCCCCTAAAATAACCCCCCTTTTTGACCCCCCATCTCAGCCCTCCATCCCATTAAATCCAATGGCTTGGATTTCCCCACCCCCATGTGATCTCTTGTGAGTTTTTGGGGAGAATTTCAATTTCTCCTCAATTTCTCCCCTAAAAGTGAGCTCAATCTCTCTCTCCCTCTCAAATTTTTACAGTACGGAACTCGAAACCCAAAAATCAATCGCAGCCCCTATCTCTCTCCCTCTCTCTCGTAAGCAGGAAGCACGAGATCCATCGCCGCCTCTCTCTCGCTCTCTCTCGCCGCCACGGCTGTGATCGGAGATATCTCGCCTCCCCCATCCATCTCGTGCGCAACCATCATCTCCCCTAACCTCCAGCAAGGCAGCAAGCACGACGGAACTCCATCGCCGCCTCTATCACACTCTCTCTCTTACTGCAACGGCTGTGATCGGAGAGATCTCGCCTCCCCCAACCATCTCGTGCCCAACCTAGATCTCCCCTAGCCTCCAGCAAGCATGTGCTAAGCGAGTAGTCATCAAAATCGTCGTCGTCCACAGTTTTGGGAAATTAGGGCTTTTGGGATTTTCGCGTAGGAGCAGGACTGGTCTGAGGGACTTCGCGTAGGAGGAGGACTTTGATCCCAGGGACTTCGCGTAGAAGCACTTTAATCTGAGGTAAGAATGTATATTTCAAAAGAAATTTATCTACATTTTGTTGTTAGTGTTAGATTTTTTTTGAAATTTTTGCAAAAAATTTCTATTGTTTCGGAGTGGACTGAAACAAGTGTTTGAATTCACGTGTTTGGAGACTGAAACCTAGTGTTTAGGGGACTGAAACCTAGGGTTTCAGCCCCTGTTTGGTCAGTACTTAGGGGACTGAAACCCAGGGTTTCAGCCCGTGTAGTGGAAGTAGTTAGGTGGCTGAAACCCAGGGTTTCAGCCCATGTAAAGGACGTAATTAGGGGGACTGAAACCCTGGGTTTCAACCCCTGTAGGGGAGGTAATTAGGGTGTCTGAAACCCCCTAATTACCTCCCCTACAGGGGCTGAAACCCAGGGTTTCAGTCCCCCTAATTACGTCCCCTACAGGGGCTGAAACCCTGGGTTTCAGCCACCTAATTACTTCCCCTACAGGGGCTGAAACCCTGGGTTTCAGTCCCCTAAGTACTGACCAAACAGGAGCTGAAACCCCAGGGTTTCAGGCCCTGTAGGGGAAGTAATTAGGGGGACTGAAACCCCGGGTTTCAGCCCATGTAGGGGAGGTAATTAGGGGGACTGAAACCCTGGGTTTCATCCCCTGTAGGGGAGGTAATTAGGGGGTTTCAGCCCCTGTAGGGGAGGTAATTAGGGGACTGAAACCCCGGGTTTCAGTCCCCCTAATTACCTCCCCTACAGGGGCTGAAACCCGGGGTTTCAGTCCCCCTAATTACCTCCCCTACAGGGGCTGAAACCCGGGGTTTCAGTCCCCCTAATTACTTCCCCTACAGGGGCTGAAACCCTCGGTTTCAGTCCCCATGTATACTTCCCCTACAGGGGCTGAAACCCTGGGTTTCAGTCCCCTAATTACCCCCCCCCCCCCCCCCTAGAGGGGCTGAAACCAAGTGTTTGACTTCACTTTTTTGGAGACTGAAACCAAGTATTTACTCCAACAGTCCCCGAAACACTAGGTTTCAGTCTCCAAAAAAGTGAAGTCAAACACTTGGTTTCAGTCCACTCTGAAACCATAGAATTAGGGGACTGAAACCCAGGGTTTCAGCCCCTGTAGGGGAAGTAAGTAGGTGGCTGAAACCATGTGTTTCAGCCACCTACTTACTTCCCCTACATGGGCTGAAACCCTGGGTTTCAGTCCCAAAACTTTCAAGTTGTCAGGACTGAAACCAAGTGTTTCAGTGATTAATTTTTATCAGTTTTGCTATAATATTATGTTTATGCTAATTATCTTGTAGGATGGGAGACAATGTGCTGCATTTTAGATCTACTCTACATACTGTGGCGATTAAGATAAGAGAGGTATGGAAACATCTTAGCGCTGCGGAGCACGATGAAATGAGGAGAACACCCTTCCGTTGGATGATAGAAGGGATTGTAGTGGATGAAGAACACCTAGGTCGAATGAAAAAGAATAACAGTGATATAATGACAGTATTAGACACATATGACCACGAAAACAGGGCATTCAATATTGGAAGTAGGTATTTGAATGTCACGCTGACTGATATTGGAGTTATATTTGGACTACCAATAGTAGGGCATCCTCTAGAAAAGGGGTATAGAGGAGGGGGAGAAAGGAGATACCTTCATGAACGAATACTTCCCTGGAGCCAGGAAGATAAGGCCAGCGATGGTATCAGTGGCAATTGATAGGTGCCTTGGAAAGGAGATTAGAGATCCAGAGGAAATAAGATCCTTGGTAATCCTCCTTTTTTGTGCAAGCACATTCTTTCCCAACGCCGGGGGGGGACCATGACTACTTCAATAGTGTTGCAAGTGGTCGAAAAATGTTCTGAGATTGCTTGGGCTTCCGCGATACGTGACTTCCTCATGGAGAATGTAGAGAAATATGCCAACTCAAAAGGAGCAATAGGGGGATGCACTATCGGATTGCTTGTAAGTTAGTTTGATAGTGTATAGTATAATTTTTCATATATATTTATGCAACGTCGTAACTAACATATTTTTAATGTATTCTAGTATTGGTTGTGCAAGCATGTAAACATATTTGAAGAGATCCCTGGGAATGCGGAAAAGGAACCAAGATTCCTTAAATGGAACTTGTTGGGAATCCGAAAAACAATTGCTGGAAAAGATCTGAGCGATCTTGATGCTAGACTGGTAAGAATTATTTAAATCTGAGCGATCTTCATCCGAAAAACTGGAGATTAGGGCACTGAAACCCAGGGTTTCAGTGCCAAAACAGTGCAGTTTTTGTGCACTGAAACCCAGGGTTTCAGTGCCAAAAAACTGCACTGTTTTGGCACTGAAACCCTGTGTTTCAGAGCCAAAACTGGAGTTTATGGCACTGAAACCCTGGGTTTCAGTGCCAAAACAGTGCAGTTTTTGTGCACTGAAACCCTGGGGTTCAGTGCACAAAAACTGCACTGTTTTGGCACTGAAACCCTGTGTTTCAGTGCACAAAAACTGCACTGTTTTGGCACTGAAACCCTGTGTTTCAGTGCCCTAAACTGTGGAGTTTAGGGCACTGAAACCCTGGGTTTCAGTGCCAAACAGTACATAGAGTGCCAAAACTGTTTTGTGCTGTTTAATCATCTGTGTTTGTCTTAATTACAGGTATATGTTGAGTTGAATGTAACACAGAGAGAAGAAAATTTTTTGCAACCGAATAACGAAAGAATCCATGATTTGGGAGAGGGGAGTTCTACGGAAAGAATCCGAGAACTAGAGAGAAAAGTTAAGAAAGAAAGGAAGAGGGGCAACAAGTATAAACAATTGTGGAAACGTTGTTTGTTTCTCATGTCCAATGCAGAAAAGCAAGTGTTGGATGATGAAGAAAATGAAGACGTTCCTGAAACGGGTGAGGGAAGTTCAAAGGGAAAGGAGAAGGGAAAGGAGAAGGAAAAGGGGAAGAAAAAGAAGGGACCGGAGGCGGGGACACAAGGGTCTATTGCAAGAGCAGTCAAAGCCAAACAAAGGAAACGTTGGCTTAGAGATGATTCTGCTCATAAATATGGCTAAGTATATGTTTGGATGAACTTTTTATATGTTTATTACTTTTCTATATTGGACATTATCAGTTCATAACCACCTTTCTTTCTTTATGTTCTTGACTGCAGATTTGATGCCACAGACATGCTGGGGAGATTAAGGAATAAGCGCCAGAGGCTGGAGAATTTGGAGTGTGGGTAGGCTGGAATCTGGAAATCTGGAGAATTTGTCAGCTGGAAACTGGAAATCTGGAAAAATGGAGAATATGAAGAAACCTGAAATCTGGACTGAAACAGAATTTGTATATTTGGACTGAAATCTGGACTGAAATCTGGAAATATGTACGAATTTGTATATTTGGAGTCCGGAGAAGTAAGCTGAAGGCTGGAGACAGTTGTATGGTGGAATAACAATTTGGAATTTGTATATTTTTTTAATTCAGACATGCTTGTATATTTTTGAAATTCAGACATGCTTGTATTTACGAATTCTACATGCTTGTATATTTTTGTAAGCTGTACAAATATGGACTGAAACCATGTGTTTCAGTCCATATTTCAGCTGTCCAAATACCGGGGCTGAAACCACTGAAAACTGTACAAATATGCACGAGCATTGTTTTGTGTTGGAACATTGTTTTGCTGAAACCATGGGTATGTTGGAACATATACTTCTTAGAGTTGGATAGCAATGCAAGCAAATTTAAGGGCAAAACCAATATTAGCAAGTATTAAAGACTTTGATATCAGCTGTATACAACCACCAATATCATAAACACCATTATCTGCAAGTGTTACATACATGTTTGATGCTTGGGTTATCAGCAAGTGTTACATATCAGCAAGTATTAAAGCCTATGGTACAAAATTCAATTTGATCTGATCCTGATGCTGAAATGAGCTGATTCTGATCCAATTTAATACATATCAGCAAGTCTGATCCAATTTAATACAAAATTCAATTTAATACATATCAGCAAGTATTAAAGCCTCTGATCTGATCCAATTTGATGCTGATGCTGAAATGAGCTAAAATGATCCACTCTGATCTGATGCAGCAGTCACTCCTATAAACACAAATAGATCCAGTCCAGCTAGACATTTTTTTCTCAAGCTTCAGCATACATTATCAAATTGTAGTGTGGAAACACAAATTTGCAAGATACGAGGAGTTTTAAAAATATTAAATGAAATATAAATCCTGAAGAAAATTGATAAAATGACTAATATGGATTGAGCATTGCAATGGAGAGAATAATATTAAAACCTGGGTTTCATTCCACGTAGTACTGAACATACAGGGACTGAAACCCAGGGTTTCAGTCCCCCTAGTACTGAACATACAGGGCCTGAAACCCAGGGTTTCAGTCCATGTATGTTCAGTACTAGTGGGGCTGAAACCCAGGGTTTCAGTCCCTGTATGTTCAGTACTAGGGGGCTGAAACCCAGGGTTTCAGTCCCTGTATGTTCAGTACTAGGGGCTGAAACCCAGGGTTTCAGTCCCTGTATGTTCAGTACTAGGGGGGACTGAAACCCTGGGTTTCAGTCCATGTATGTTCAGTACTAGGGGGGCTGAAACCCAGGGTTTCAGTCCCCTTATTGCTGAACATACAGGGGCTGAAACCCAGGGTTTCAGTCCCTGTATGTTCAGTACTAGGGGGACTGAAACCCTGGGTTTCAGCCCCCTGTATGTTCAGTACTAGGGGGGACTGAAACCCTGGGTTTCAGCCCCCTGTATGTTCAGTTACTAGGAGGGACTGAAACCCAGGGTTTCAGTCCCTGTATGTTCAGTACTAGGGGGCTGAAACCCTGGGTTTCAGTCCATGTGTGTTCAGTAGTAGGGGGGCTGAAAACCCAGGGTTTCAGTCCCCTTATTGCTGAACATACAGGGGATGAAACCCTGGGTTTCAGTCCCCTGTATGTTCAGTACTAGGGGGACTGAAACCCTGGGTTTCAGCCCCTGAATGTTCAGTACTAGGGGGGACTGAAACCCAGGGTTTCAGTCCCCTTATTACTGAACATACAGGGGCTGAAACCCTGGGTACTAAGTGGATTCAAATGTTTACCCCGCAAACATTATCCGGAATCACTTCATTCCATCAGCCCAACATTTTGCCTTCGATAGCACTTTAGGATTTTTAGGGCAATTGCGAGAATCATGTCCAACATCAACCCCAAGACATGTCCTTACACACTCTTGCTTTTTTTCCAGCTAGTCGCTTTCTCAAGTGAACTTTTAATTCTACCACTACTGTTTCCATGTGCAACCTCTGTTTCTTTCTCATTGTCACCTCGACCGTCTTGAGTTGGCGTTGGGATTGTTCTTTTCCTCCCTTTTGTTTGTGAAATGTGTGGGGTCTAAGAGTAACCCATCTACTTCTACTCTAGAACAACCCGCTTCATGAGCTATGGATGTCTCCCCATTCTCTACGACAAGTAACTTCTTATCTTCTCCAATTAACTCCTCAAACAATTCTCTGCTACGTTTCAAAAATATGTCGCACAAATGTTGTGATGATCCAGCCAAGTAAACAGACTGTGATATATCTTTGAACATGTGACAAACCCGGATTGCTTCCTGTCCTCCACTGGAAGTTTGGTCACTGAAACGTTGGGTTTCATCGCCCACCCTTAACCCTGTTTGCATACTTCCCCCACCTTGCCAACACGAAATATGGAGGGATCTCCGTTAGGTATAACCGATGGAAAATATGGCAAAGGTGTCTGCAAGGGATACCTTGGAATTCAAAGTATTTGCAGCTACATGACCCCTCATTTGTTGTCAAATTCATCTTCACTAAAAACACATAAGAGCTCTCATTCCCATTATAACTAACACCATATGTCTCGACCATCACCTTCGGTTTCTTGCTCAGTAGCTCTATGCTTGTACCCTTCTTTGAACTCATGATTGAACTTTTTATACATGGTTCGAGTGTATATATCTGGCAGCATGGATCAACAACCCAACCTCACATTCAGGTATTATGTGCTTATGAATTGAATTCAAAATTCCTCCTTCCGCTCACCTCACAAATATAGTCTCCAACGCCTTGTGATATTGTTCCACAAACTCTCTCAAATTTGTCTTTCTTGTAACAAAAATATCGAAGGAGTTCATACTTTCAGACCTTTGTGTGGTATTCATTCCAGCAAAAAAGGTGCTCATACAATAAATCGGCATCCACTTATGCCGAATCTCATACATATCATTGAGCCCATTTGTGCTCCTGCAAGTCATACTTAATTATGAATGCTGCCCATTTGGTTTCGAATTCTTCAA